>CM029400.1:15000000-16250000 GCA_017139565.1 Luffa aegyptiaca
CATCAGGGAAGAAGGTCAACTCCCTTTTTGAGAATATTAGTCTTTGTGGGGATGATGTCGTTTACAATTCTCCACACACACACTTTGGATCTTGGGAGAACATTGGCCTTCCATAACTTATCCCAGAAAGTTGCTTCCTTTGAGGGGTTGGATAGGGAAGCTTCATTAGTGGATAACTCCTTCGTGGCTAGACGATAGGCACTTTTCACAGAGAAAATTCCTTTTTTGTCAAGGTTCCAAACTATTTCATCTTTCAAATCCTTACTCCCAGTTGGCATATTGAGGATATCGGTCGCATCTTGGGGAGAGAAAACTTCCTTGATGTAGCCTTCTTTCCATTTGTTGTTTTCATCTAGGAAGTCTTTTACTCTTAGGCCCGATGGAGAGTTTGGGATGGAGAAGGCTCTAGGATTGCCCTCTCGGGAAATCCAAGGATCCTTGTCAATGAAGATTTGGGCTCCATTTCCTATTCTCCAGCGGTACCCCTTTAGGAACAGGTCACGACCCCAAATGATGCTTCTCCAGGTGATGGAGGGAGAGTTGCCTAAAGATGCTTCAAGGAAATTCCTCCCTTTGAAGTATCGCCCTCTTAGAATCTTGAACAAGAGGCTGTTAGGGTTCCTTATCAGCCTCCAGCTTTGTTTAGCAAGCATAGCTTGGTTGAACGCAACTAGATAGTGAAATCCCATTCCTCTTTGGCTCTTGTTTAGGCACATTTTCTTCCAACTCATCCAATGGGCTTTGTCTTTGTTTCCGTTGGATCCCCACCAAAATTTAGCGCATAACCTGTCAATAAAGGAACAAATATTAGAGGGTAATCGAAAACAACTCATGGTGTAGACCGGAATCGCTTGAGCAACAACCTTTATGAGAACTTCTTTTCCTCCCATGGAGAAAAGATTTCCCTTCCATCCTTGAAGAATTTTCTCAACCCTGTCTTTGATTCTTTTGAAAACCGCTCCTTTATTCCTTCCTGTTTGAGATGGCATCCCCAAATACTGGCCTAACGAACTCGATCTCTTGATCCCGAGAGCTGCCTCACACTTAGCCAGAGTCTCCTCCTTAACATTTTTGCTCGCCATGAAGATGGACTTGTCAAGGTTGATTGTTTGGCCTGAGGCTCCCTCGTATTGTTTCAGGATTTGCTTGAAAGTACATAAGACCGACTCCTTAGCTTTAAGAAAAACAAGATTGTCGTCTGCAAAAAAGAGATGAGTTAGTGTGAGACAATATTTGTTTATTTTAAAACCAGATAGTTTAGCTGACCTCCATCTATTTAATTTTATAAAAAAAAAATTCATAAATTCATACCCAAATTATTCTGAAATTCAAATTGCGACATTTTCCTAATTCTTATAGGAACATGAAAAAAATAATAATAAAAAGGAAAAAAAAAAAAGAAAAAGAGGGGGAAGATTGAAGAAAGTGGTGAAATTGTGCACCTCTGATCTTTTCACCGTCGTCTGTGTAAAGCCCAAAAATCTGGTCCATAGAAGGACGACAGCGAGCAGCACAAAACCCTTGGATTTGGATTTCCATCTACTGTAGTTTTTCACACTCATAATTAGCCAAGATAGGAAGCTGTGTGTCGAAGCCCGCTCCTCCACGGGGAGCCTCGTCGGTGGTGCGGAGGCTCTCGCAAAATCAAGATCAACCACAACAATCGCAACCACCACCACCACAGCCACAGGCGGCATCGCTATTGGATTCCCAGAATCCGACCAAGATGAAGAGCCTCTTCAAGCCCAAGCCACGGACTCCCGTCGATGTGGTCCGCCAGACCCGCGATCTTCTTATCTATACAGACCGCAACTCCGAGACTAAGGAGAGCAAACGCGAGGAAAAGGTCTGATCCGTTTTTTTTTGGTTAGTTTTCAGTTGGGATTAGTAATTTAGGCTTCCTTGTTCTTCTGTACTTGTAAATGTTGCTTTGTTTTCTTCTACCTCTCGAGGAATTGGGATCGTATCGTACTTTTGGGAATTCTTCTGCCCTTCTTGGTTTCTGGGTTTGTGTTTGCTTCGGAGGAAAGATTGGGAACTTCTGTGAATTGTTAAGTTTTTTGTTTGTAGGGGTTCTAAGGGAAATCAACTTAATTTTTGGTTTACTGGCGTCCCTAATCACTAAGTAGGCAGCTATATACACTCAATGATGGTTTCATTTTGTTTACTTTTAGTCTTTAGCCATTTTTATAGATGTGCAAAATGATTGTGTCATTTTGTTATAATGGTGTGTCTGGATTGAAACTATCCAATTATTAGTAGCCTGATTTCTTCCCATCATTCAAGATTAGATATTGGTTTTCAGCGGAAAGAAACTATTGCTTAGATCCATTTCAGGTCGAAAGAAGGAATAAGCAAGATGTTTCTGTTTGGTTAAAAGTTGCTATTACATTTATCCTGGGCGGATCTCTTGGTTCTCATTTGGTGAAGTGGGTGGGACTGTTGGAGATGGTGTCTAGACCATGTCTTGGGTGTTGACAATCTGGTCAGCTAGAACTTAGTGCTTCTTCATAAGTGGTTTTTGTTTCTTTCGTTTAGGACTTCTCACGCACAAGTTCATAGTGACTATCCTAGGAAACCACCTCTATCACCCTTTTTCGTTTTTCTAACTTTGCCACAGGGACCTGTCCTAGGTTTAGCAGAGTGTATCTTTTCAAGAATCTTCTCATTAGATCTGCTTTTCTGTTTATACACTTGTTTTTATTTTAAATTTTATTTTCTTGCTTCACTCACCCGTTCTCATCCCTTGCTCTTCTCTTTTCTTTAGCTTCCAGTGAAATCTTAATGAAGAGGAATTAGAGTTTTTTTCCTCTCTTAACTTCACTTAGGGGTGTGTCCTTCGTCTTTAGTCTAGCAACTCTAGATTGTGGAGTTTGGCTTCCTCGAGCTCTTTTCCAGTAGCTATTTTCAGTCTTCGGATTCTTCTACAATCTTTATATCCAACCATGTAGTGTTGATATAGAGAAGGTTGGTTGCTCTCTAGAAAGATTTAAATGTGAATCAAATTTAAAACAAATATATAAATGAAGCTCTCTAACAAATTAAAAAAAGAGGTAAGGAAAAAAAATAAAGGGAGGTTGAGAAGGATCTAATATAAGAAAGAAAAAGTGGGTTGATGTGCCTTTACAGAACTAGTGCCTTAACAAGACTTTTATTAAGACCAATGTTTTAAAAGGCTTTTGAGGTCTTACGCCTCGAGGCAAGGTTATAACTTTTAGCTTCAAGATTTATTGCTTCCTTGGACCACAAGAGGCTTATGCCTCCTTGAAATTGCATTGAGGTATGGAGTCTTTACACCTCATGTTATGATTAGAGAATATTATTTATTTGCCCCGTTGTTTTGAAAAAAAATATATAATGGTTCCTTTGTGTATGGAATGCTAATATTCTGGTTGTGGTTCCTCCACTATTCAACCATCTTGTCTATTTTTAATTTTCAAATTTAATATTTTCTAACTGTAACTGTTCACTATTCATTTTTCAGCAGATGTTAGAATTAAGCAAAAATGTCAGGGAGTTGAAACAAATACTTTATGGAAACAGTGAATCTGAACCAGTTGCAGAAGCATGTGCACAGCTAACCCAGGAGTTTTTCAGAGAGAATACACTTCGACTTCTCATTAAATGTCTTCCTAAATTGAACTTGGAGGTAAGCAGAATGTGGCCTTTTGCTTGTTTAGGCTTTCATGCATAATCTTCATTTGAACTCTTTTGCTTATGTGGTTTCTTCTTGATACTCTTTTGAGATTCCTTATTGATGTTCTTGGAGGTGAACAGAATGGGAGCCTAAAACGAAATTACTTATTTAGGCTTTCATTTGAAATTGTCATTTGAACATTTTGTTTATTTGTTTTATGTTTGTGCTTTGTTGTTACTACCCTTTTGAGGTTCCCCCTTGATGTTACTTGTTGTGACACGTGTAACATTTTGTAGACACGAAAAGATGCTACTCAAGTAGTAGCAAATTTACAGAGGCAACAAGTTCAGTCCAGATTGATTGCATCTGATTATTTGGTAGCAAACATTGATCTGATGGATATCTTGATAGCAGGGTAAGCAAGTGATGATTTTCTTTTTTTCTTTCATGATTCTTTATTGTGGGGTTTCAGTGATCAGCAGAATGTTTCTTTTTCCCTCTCTCAAATTGCTTTTAATGACTACATTTTCGATCATGATGAACTTGGATTTTTTTTTATTTGACTGAAATTTGAACTAGACAATGACTGTTATCTTACATGCCTATCCATTCTTTTGATTTCGTTTTATCCTGAACCATGTTTATACCATGGGGAAAAGGCTCTCTCTGTCTAAGATGCACGTACAAAAAAAATTATGTAAGCTAGGGATGAGATCAGCTAGCAATTGTCTTAATGTGGCAACCATTATTTTATGGTGCCTCGCTGTCCTGTAGCAGGACCCCTTAGTGGTTCACGCGCACACTGCAGTGCTTCTAATATTTTGTTTTAAAAATCTAATTATTTTATTTTATTTTTTTTAAATAACTTAGGAAGTAAGTTGCCTAAAGGGCTGTATCTTTTCAATTTACATTTTTGTATCTTGTACTTCAAATAGGAAAAAAAAAAAAACTCCCTGTTTCATTTGTAGTTATAACTTGTAACTTGTAAGAGATTTTGAATTCCATTATTTTAGTAATATCCGTACAAGCATCTAATGGAACTGTTGTGTTGGATTGCTTTTTTGGCTCTAGATTTGTTTTCCAAAATCCAAACACCAGTAACATGATTTTTTTTCTTTTCCTCTTGTTCAATCTGGTTTCTTCTTATATTGTTGTTGACCACTGAGCCTTTGTGTTTAGTTGTCTTTTGGTTCATATACAACTTTCCCCTTAATTCATCTTGAGTAGCTTACCTATCTGCATCACGATCCAACAAATACATGATATTTAAGAGCTTTTGCACACTACTATCAATTAAATGATTGCTTCATTCTGTGGGAAAGTTAAGATAGATAAATATTTCATTCTCTTCCATTTTGAACAGAATCTTGAAATACACTCAACTTAGCTCCCTATCAAAAAGACCACTGCAACTTTTTGTGTGTTTTCCTATATAAAGTTATTTTATGCTCTTCTTTTTTACTTTTATAGTTTTGATGAAATGATTTCTGTATTAGGTGTTATCTAATAATGGTCTCTCTTTTTTCTTTTTTACATTTTTATAGTTATGAAAACACAGACATGGCTTTACACTATGGTGCCATGCTGCGGGAATGCATACGTCACCAAAGTGTTGCTAAGTAAGTTTACTTATTACTATTGATCAATTGAAATACTGCTGGTGTTGTGCTAGGACATTCTATTAAGCTAGAAGTTATCAATGTTACAATTCAAATACTCTTGTGCCAGGACATTCTATTATGCTAGAAGTTATCAATGTTACCATCATTGACTTAGATTTCCACTTGTAAGTAGGTATTATTTGTCTGTTATGATTATGAAATGATGAATGATCTTTCTTGTAATATCTCAGCAAATTTCATATGTGGGTGGCTCGTGTATAATTAAAATGATATGTCGGCTTGCTATATCAGTTATCCAGCTTCACAAACGATACTTAGTAGTGCAGTCTTAAATCCATCTCAGCCTTTGCCTTCTGAACCAACATGCAGTAGTTTCTCTTGTTTTTTGGAAATTTGTGAATGGACCAATCATAGCTAATGAAGGTGTGGTGATAATCAGATGTATGCAATCTGGTGATTATTAATTATATTTACTTACATACAGATCAAACCATAGTTTTTTATCATTGTTAATAATCTATTAGAATTTTGAAGGTTTGCTGTTAATTTGGACTTCAAAGTACTTTTTCTTTTTCAAGTTGCTCGTATTTTGTCAATATAGTGTCAATGTGTTCCTGACAGCAATTTCTTGATTCTTTTATTTTCATCTGACCTATCCATGTGGAATTGTGGATTCTCCTAAAGGTGTGACAGGTTTTTTGATTCTTTGTAGGTATGTTTTGGAATCGGAGCACATGAAAAAGTTTTTTGATTATATTCAACTTCCAAATTTTGACATTGCTGCAGATGCTGCTGCAACTTTTAAGGTCGTGTTTTATTCTGAAAATAAATGATAAAAGCCACTTATCTTCTCTTGCTTCCTTTCATATCACTCTTGGTGCAGTTATGTTCTCTTTTTTATGCTACTGAATCCTACATGCTTCCGAAACAAAAAGAAATAAATAAAGTAAATAAAGAGAAAGAGGGCAAAGTATGGAGTGGTATTCAATTGATTCATGTTGGTTGGCAATGGAAGGACCGATTCTCTTTTTCAAGAAAACACGTTATGGTTGAACTTTGTTTTATAGTAATTTTTTGCAATGCATAATTAGACGTGTTGCATCTCTGTGAGAAGTGTTATACTGATGCTATATTATACTTTGTTGCAGGAATTGTTGACAAGGCATAAATCTACGGTAGCTGAATTTCTTTCCAAGAATTATGACTGGGTAATGTGTCTTTTCATCCTTGAAGAATATGACGACTTTACTCTTCTGCTCCAGTCATTCTGTTCCCATTTATGGTATCTTCATTTCAGTGTGAAATTTATTAGAAAATACTTCTCTATTTCATAGTTTTGGATGGTTGAGATCTAACTCTATATCACCTTTTTCCTCCACTGCGTTCTTTTTGTTATGGGTATTTGTTGGTGCTCAATTTTTCTCTAGAAGTTGGTTCTTGGTTATGTCATCTTTTGGGCTATTTTATTCTGGATGTTTGTGTTTTCTTCTTTATACTGCAGTCCCACATCTTATACATGGGTGCTACTGGTGTTTAATATTTTGCCTCACTTTTGCCTTTTCACTGGTTCAGTTTTTTGCGGAGTACAATTCGAAGTTGCTTGAGTCAACTAATTACATTACTAGACGGCAAGCTGTGAAGGTAATGATTTCTTAGAACTCTAAAATCTTTTATAAGCAGAATACTCATATTCGAATGGGGACATCTGTGAAAGGAATGTATGTATTTTTGTAAGCAAGCAATGAATTGAGTTGAATACCCCATGAGATAATATTTCTTTTGACTTGGATGTTAAAAATATTGGCTTTCTTTGTGCTCTATTTCTTGCATATCTTCTCTACGGTGCTTGATCACCTCTCCCCCATCTCAACATGGTTTTCCAATTGGTGATGTGTATTAATTTGGATTATCTCAGTTTAGACTCTAGAAAACCATAATGCAAGTCCTTTAATGTAGTTTCTTGTCATGTGCGGATTAGTAGGGCCACAATTTTTGTTTTGAAACCATTTCATAATTTTCAGCATATATCAACTTATATGTGAAGCTTGTTTATCACTTTTATCACTTTTGAACCGTGTGCAACCCTGATACCAGCCGTTATTTCTCAATTTGATTTATATGTATGTTCAGCTGTTGGGCGATATACTGTTGGATCGGTCGAATTCAGCTGTGATGACACGCTATGTGAGTTCTAGGGACAATTTAAGAATCCTAATGAATCTTCTCAGGGTAAGACCTTGTGATTCATATTTCTTCATGAACTGTTCTAAATTTTTAATATCAGCCTCTCCTCTCCTTTTCTCCCGTGTGTCCTGTTTAACTTTGGACCCCGTTATTATCACTGATGGCAAATTGGACCATAGTTTTCAGTGACCCATTGGAAATGTGCTCATGCACTTGGTCTTGGTTTTCATACGTTCTAAGATATTTATTGACCGAAAACTGTGTAAAATAGTAAATTCCCGACCTTGCAGGAGTCGAGCAAGAGCATACAGTTAGAAGCATTTCATGTTTTTAAGGTAATGGTCTGAACTTGGTCTCTCAGATTATCTTTATGATGAATTTGGGGTTCTCATTGAAGCGTGTTTAACTCAACAGCTTTTCGTTGCAAATCAAAACAAACCCGCGGACATTGTTGGCATACTCGTCGCAAACAGAAGCAAGCTTCTAAGGCTGTTTGCTGATTTCAAAACTGATAAAGGTACCAACATAGTCTTTGCACCATTTTTTAATGTCCATAAAATCTTTTGGCTTTGTTCCCTCTTCTACAATTCAACCTGTACGTTGCTCTTATCACAGAGGATGAACAGTTCGAGGCTGACAAAGCTCATGTTGTTAGAGAAATTGCTGCCCTTGAACCGAAAGGGCCATGAGAAAGAGAAGGATTCTCATATGAATATCTTGTATTTTTTTTTTTACTTCTCTTTTCTATCCAATTTGGATGTCAATTATATTATATAGCTCAATCAGCTCTTGGAATGATGACTTCGATTGAATGTTTTACAAAACTAATAATGGGCTTTATATATATTTTTTTGCCTTTTCTTTTTTGTATTTTAATGCTTTCTATGTGTATGTATATTACGACACTGATTGTGCACGGTATATAAATAAAATTTTATTGTTTTAGTTGCGCACTAAGGTTCACAATATCAAGCATGGGAGGCATTTAAGAGGGGTAAATAAATGGTTATTTATAAATAGTATTTCTATAACAAGATTCTACATGAACTTATAAAAACTTTGATGAATAAATGCAAATACGTGTTATTTACGAACAATTATAATTTTAAGAAATACTTTGGACAAAATTTGATTTAGATTTAAGACATTAAGGCATGTAAATACTTTGTATTCAAAGTGTGAAAGGAAATGTTCATAAGATGTCTACTGTTCAATCCCCCATTGTTGTACTCAAGTATTTTTATTTCTCTTTTACTTTCACCGCCTCGCCTTGGTTGGCATCAACTCATTTCCAACCATGGTTGTTTCTATTACCATCGCTGCAAATCTAGCACCACCCGTCTTTTCGCTTGCTTGATTGAGGCCTTTCCCCAGCCTACTTTGCCACCGGATGGAAGTAATGATCCTAACTCACTTACAGATTCAGCAGGATGAAAATGATCAGATCTATCGTATGAGTTGTATTTTCATGTCCCACTGAAATTTGTTATTTTTGTTACAAGCCTCAGTTTGATACGATTGTGTTCGATTTGTTATTAATTTTTCCATTTATGACATCACCCATAAAATAAATGGATACAAGTAAAATAGATCTCTTGCCCTAGTGGCAGCGAGCACCCCCTCAAAATGAGTAGAGCTTGGGTTTGGTCTTCAATCTTGCATTATATATATTTCAACAAAGATTATGTTATTATTATTTTAAATTGTGTAAAATTTAGATCCTCTAACTTTCATATTTGTTAATATTAGGCCTTTGGTTAACCATGGTTAAAAAATCTAGCTGAGACAGAAAATCTGTGTTTACTCCTTGTTTTTTATACAAAAGAAAACTTAGGTGATATCTCTCTCACTTCTATTTCTTTTCTCTCTTCCTTGCGTTCTCTTTCCATTCTTGAAAAAGTGAAAAAAGTACGGAAAAAAAAAAGTGATTTCTGGCCCAATGATGATGAGAATTTTGGTAGGATGGCAAAATGCAGAGGGCAGTTTTGAAAGATAAAAGAAATACTGAAAAATGGTCACACGTTGCTTTTCAAAAATTAGATCATCTTTTCAAATTTTAGATTATAAAAGTGTTTTATATTTTATATTTATCTGATAAGATTCAAATTTCTTCAACTTCCTCTCTCCTATTTCTTTTCTTCCTCTGATAACTCATTTTTTCCTCCAAGTACAAACCGAGTTCCTACTCTTCATCAGTTGTGTATTTTGAAGAAATTGAGCATTTGAGGCAAAAACAATGCTTTAAGAATATATTGAGAAAATTGAGCTAATTAGACAAGATTTGAAGAAATTGAGGCTTTAGAAGAAGGAGAAATTGAGAAACCTTTATGAAAGGTAATGCTATAGCATTGAAGTCCCGCTAGCAAAGCATCTAGATGTTAGCTAGATCTAGCGTCTAGACACTAGTTGAGAGTGTCGGGACATTATATATTTTCTACCAACGCCACTTTCCGCTTCGAAAACACGTGTGCACCCGTTTTCCTTTTTTTTTTTTTTTTTTTTTTGTTATTTCATTTGATACTATGGACAACATCTTGACGCTACCCTTAAATTTTTTTTCATAAATATATCGTTTTGGAGCTGTTTTTGGAGGATTCTTTTGAGGACTTTTAACTAAAAGCAAAGTTACGAATTGGGGAGTTTGGAGGACAATTTTGGGAGAAATTTTTAGGTGCTCCCGGTGTAATGAGGTCTGTAGTTTTGCACCGTTGAATGTAAGAGAGAGAAATAACAAAAGTACATCGATTTTGTATCAAACAGTTATTAGGGACAGACAAATTTGAAGATTTACATCCGACGGTTTTAAAGAGGAGGCCTCATTATTGCATTGGGAACATCTAATAATTTTCCCAATTTTGGAGCCTAGAAGAGAAATTTCCAAAACTTGAGATCCTAGAGTTAGCACCACGTTGGACTTGATTTATCCTATTTCCTTTTTCTTGTACCTTTGTAATGGGGTACGGTTTAGTGTGTGAGATTATATTGTAGTTTTAGTTTTTATAGACTGGTTAATTGAATGGGCTTTTATGGCTTGATTTCTTTCATGTATTTATTTGCTTAATGCTTTTAATGGTACTAGCCATAGATTGATTGTTGATTGTTTTGAATTTTATGCCCATAAGTGGAGATTTAGATTAGAATTTAAATGCATGACTAAAGTAGTTCTAAGATCGAGAGATTTATGACTCCTTTAAAAGTTGTTATAAGGATTATTAGACTCAAGGTCTTCTTTTACGTTAATAAATTTAGATTGGAATATTGAGTTTTTAATATGTTTGAGAATGAATTTTGCTTGAGAGAAACAATTATGACTTTAGAGTCCTTGACTTATGGAATGTTACATGTCATTTTTTTTTCACTCAGTTTAATTAATTCATAAATCCAATTGGTGAAATAATCAAGTTTCCCATAGAATTTTCTCACTATTTTAGTTTTTGTTATTTTTAATTCAGTGTTTCATCACATTTATTTCTCTAAATAAAATCAAACCTAATCGATAGGACGACATCCATATATACTTACACATCATATTAAAATTTGACATGTACACTTGCGGTAGACAAATTTTTGCACATCACATGTTTAGAAACATTCAAATTGATTGGTCATCAAACTTGTTACTTGTGTAGTGTTTGGCCTCGAAGTAAATGAGATTGTGAATATTGCCTTAAATATTCAAGTTGTCTTGCTTCATGGTCTTGACATAATACAAAGATAACCTGCTAGTTCTTTCTAACCTATCCTTTGAGTTAATCTAAACGTACGTGTTTCAAGTTTTAGAGGCGGTTTGATCCAAGGAGTTGGAATCATGAAATCTAGAGTTACTTTGTTTGGGGAGTTATGAAGTTTGGGGACTCATAAAGTCTTGTGTTTGGGGTGCAAAGTTGTTTAGTCTGAAGTTTTAAAATCTGTGTTTGAGGAGTTGAGTTGTTTAACCTAGAGTTATTAAGTCTAAGTGCATAGTTGTGAAGTTTGAGTTTATACAGTGTTTTAGTGCATGTTTGGGAGTGATTTTGAAATGTTTAAAATCACTTTTGTCATGTTCGAAATCACTCTGAAACATATCTTTAATTATTCAAAATCAATTTTATGTTTGATTTTACACTTTAAGACGTAATTTTCATACATCAAAATTAATTTTGAATTATTAAAGACATGTTTAGGAGTGATTTTGAAAACGACAAAAGTGATTTTGACCATTTTAAAATCACTCCCAAACATGCACTTACTATATCAATTGTGGCAGTGCTATCACAATTTATCAAAATAGGAGATATTGATTTCTCCCACATTGGAATCTCATATAATAAATCTCTTAGGTGCTGTTTGGGGCGCTGAATTGGTTATAATATCTGGTGGTTATAATAATCTGGGGATTATAATAGTCTGGGGGTTATAATAATCTGTGTTTGAGGTGCAGATTATTATAGTCTGGGATAAAATAATCTATGTTTGGGGTGCAGATTATTTTAGTCTGGGATAAAATAATCTGTGTTTGGGATGCAGATTATTTTAGTCTAGGATAAAATAGTCTGTGTTTGGAGTGCTGATCTGTTTTAACATGCGGTTCTGAATCAAAGGTTCAAACTGACTGTTTTCTTTTTCTACTTTTTTTCATGATATACGATTCACTTTGATTTAGGGTTATGTTTTTTTTTTTTACAAAACAAAAAAGTTTAGGATTTGGTATAGAAAAATCATATTAGTTAACTTTTAGTATTGCCAAAATAAAAATTGTAAATGTTTAGTTCAAAAATCATATTAGTTATTCTCAAAAAAAAAAAAAAAAAAAAAATCATATTAGTTTTTTTTAATCAATAAAATCATTTGAAATAAACTTGAGTGTGGTAAATACAATTTCGTTTGAATGTTCTTTTTTTTTTTTTTTTAAGTTGGTTAACCTTCGATGTTGTCAACGACTTTTCCGACCACCTTCAATGTTTTTTTTTTCTTTATTTTCATTTTTTATATTTTTCAAAATGAAAATAAGAAGAAATATGAAAAAAAGAAAAAAAATCGGTGGCCGGAAAAGTTGTCGGCGATCGCCAGAAAAGTCGTCGGCGGCCGTCGGAAAAGTCGCCGGAAACCTCGCCGGCCGACAACGGCCGGCGGTCGTCGGAAAAGTCAAGGAGTCGCATGGAAGAAGAGATGAGAAAGTTACTGTAGAAAATGGATAGAATAATCGGTTGGGTTGAATGATGGTTACTGTAGAGAATGGATAAAATAATCGGAGGTAAAAATAACCCACCTCACCATTTATTTTTGTTGATGCCCCAAACACTGAATAGGTTATAATAAAGGGGGTTATTATAACCTATTCAGTGCCCCAAACACCCCCTTAGCCAACTAGTTTCCTCACTAGTTGAAGCTAAAGCAATAAGCATTACTTTCATAGTAGAGTTGACAATAATTGTTTGTTTTTTAGATTTTAAACAAATAGCACTACCTCCCAAAGGTAAAAATATACTCTATAATAGATAGAGAATCACCTAGCATATCAAAAAATCCTTCGACAACAATAGGATATATATATCATAAAGTAAGTCATAGTCTTTCATTCCCAATAAATATTTCATAACACGATAAATGGTATGCCGGTGTTCTTTACCTGGTTTACTCGTAAACCTGCTAAAAACTTCTACCGCATATACATTATATTGTCAGGTCTAGTACAATTAGTTGCATATCGTGTAGGCTACCATTCACGCTAGCATACTCTTTTTGATTAATTATATCACGTTCATTTTCAATGGGAAACAAGTGAACACTTGAATCAAATGGAATAGATACATTTTTGCAATCAAAATAATTGTATTTTCTGAGTATTTTCTTAGTATAATGTGATTGGTCAAGAAAAAACTCATATAAGGTTTTAGTTATTTTCATACCCAGAATAAAATTAGCCTCACCGATATCTTTCATGTCAAAATGACTCCTCAATTAAATTTTTTGTTTCATTTATAACAAAAATATTTGAGCCAAAGATCAATAAATCATCAACATATATAGGCTAATAATAACATGTGAATCTTCTTCCCATGATTTATAATCGATGCATTTATCACATTAATTTGGTTTATAACCATTAGTTAGCATGCAAAAATCAAATTTCTCATGCCACTGCTTTGGGGCTTTGGGGCTCATTTTAAGTCATAGGGATTTAGTAAGCTTAGACACCTTGTTCTCTTGCCTATGTTCTATAAAACTTTCAGGTTGGTCCATATAAATTTCTTATTCTAAATCATCATTTAGAAAAGTTGTTTTCACATCCATTTGATGAATACTCATATAAAAAATTGCAGCAATTGCAATTGGCAATCTAATGGATGTGATTCTCGTAACTAGAGAAAATGTATCAAAGAAGTCTAAACCTAGCTTCCTTCTGTTTAAAACCTTTTGCAACAAGTCTAACTTTATATTTGTCTATACTACCTCCCGATTTTAGTTTTTTTTTTTCTCAGGACCCATTTACACCCTATAGTTTTACATCTTGGTGGTAAATCAACTAATTTTTAAGTTTGGTAAAAAATGAGTGATTTCATTTCATCATTCATAGCCTCTTTCAAGAAATTTGTGTTTCATGAAACATAAAAATCAAAACCAAAATCTTTTAGAATTGTAACTCTTTTAATCCTCCTTAATTCTACTTGAGAATTATTTTCATTATTATCACTGGGAGTAGAAGAATAAACTTAGTAGAAGTTTGTTCACAATTTTTTGATCCCCACTATTTCTTGACTTGAAAGGTCTTTTTTCTTCGAGAAAAATTGCATCACTTGATTCAAAAATCATGTTACATTCAATATCAAGAAATTGATAGGCTATACTATTAATTGCATATCCAAGAAAAACACAAGTGGTAGCTTTAGACCCTAACTTAGGCCTTTTTGGGTTTGTTAGCCTTACAAAAGATAAACATCCCCAAACCCTTAAATATCCCAAATTTGGCTTATACCCTTTCCACACTTGAAAAGGTGTAATTTTTGTCTTTTTATGTGACACTCTATTTAACACATGACAAGCAATCAAAACTGCTTCACCCCAAAGATTAAAAGATGCACCTGATTCTTGTAGCATAACATTAGTCAAACTAATTAATGTTATATTCTTCCTTTAAGCTATACCATTAGAAGCAGGTGAATATGATATAGTCATCTCATGAATTATTCTCAATGATTTAACATATGAAATGAATTCAAATGATTTATATTCTCGATCTCTATCACTTCTAATTCTTTTAATTTTTCTATCGAATTGATTTTCAACTTCAAGAAAGAATTTTTTAAAATTCTCAAAAGCATCACTTTTAGTTTTTAATAAATAAAAATGAATATATTTTGAAAAAATATCATCAATAAAAGTGATGAAATATCTATTTCCTCATCTAAAATTCCTTCAAATTCACACAAGTCTATATGAATCAACTCTAATAATTTGGTATTTCTTTCTAAATTATTTTTTAGACTATTAATTAATCCAAGACTACTCTCATAACTCCCACATATTTACTATTTATATGACACAAACGAGCATGCCAAAAATTTAAAGAAGAAAGCATGTAAATTGAACTGGTAGATGCTTTATTAATATTTTTAATGTTCAATTTGAACATTCTATCACAAGCATAACCTTTTCCAACAAAAATTCCCTTTACAGTTGATCGAATTCCATAGTTTGCTTAAAGCCCAACTTTATTTAGAAGATAACTCGACATTAAATTTTTTTCTCATCGAGGGTGTATAAAGCACATCTCTTAATATTAGAACCTTTTAGAGGCGAATTTTAGTTCAACCTCACCAGTTCTCATAATCTGGGTAGTATGAGAATTACCAAGCGTTATTGTTTTAGGCTCCTTAAAATAAGTATAAACCTATGAATCGATCTTTGTCATAAAGACATGTCTATTGGCTCCAGAATCAACCCACCGCCCTTCAACACTTTGAACCATATAAATATCAGTTATCATAGCCACAAACGATTCTTCGGTAGCATTGACCTGAGGTACAAGTTCTTGTTTTTGGAATCTGTAAATTCGAGCATCATGTCCACTTTTGCCACAAACAAAACATATTGATCTTGAGTATTGAGGATGTACTTGGTTCTTATTCACTTGGCTTTGATTTTTCTTATTAGAAAAGTGAGATTTATTATTATTTTCCATATAATTCTTCTTTGTCTGTCTTTTAAGTGACTCTTTTTTTTTTCTTTGGAATTTGACCATTAGCTAAATTATCATTAGAGAAGATTATATCTACCTTGGTGGAAATTTCATCACCTTCTTGAATCAATGCATGCATTTTGCCCTTTTGCCTCTTTACCATCAAGTTTACTCTGTAAAGTTTTCTATATTTTCTTCACAGTTGTAAGAATAGTATGATAATAATAATCATAAATATACTCAACAAGAAAACTTAAAAGAGAGTATAGGTAGTTGAATGAACTCCATCTTTCTCATGTTTATCAATTTTCTCTTGGTGTTCCATGAACTCTTCAACGCCCATGTTTTCAGTATCGATCTTCTTCGAGTTTTTTTCCCCTTCTGTGAGGACATAGACTAGCTTGAGAAGATTAAGATAGAATAACACTTTTCCTTTCCATCTCTTAAAATGTGCTCCCTTAAATCGAAAGAACTTATTGAGATCTCCAACATTCTCATTTGGTTTCTCAATAGTAGACTCCATGTATGAATCTCCTTAAAATTGTTGGGAGAAATTATAAATAACAGAGAAAAATGGAGAAAATATCGAGAAACAAACACGTAAACAATTAAGTTGAGGCGTGAGTATCTGATGCGCAAATTGCTTACCGCAAGTGTACGGGTCAAGTTATAATATAGTGAATATAAATTCGAATGTCGTCCTCTGGATTGGTGTCTCGTCAATTTTAATTACCGAAAATACTTTTGACCAATTTTATTTAGGGAATCGAATTGAATGAGAATATAATTGATTCAAACACAAAACTAAAGCAAAAAGTGACAATCTAATGGGAAGAATTGGTCTTAGGGATTTGATTTCACCAATTGGAGTTATGGATTAATAAACGGATCAACACATACTATGATTCATAAATCTTGGCAACTAAAATCACACATATCTCTCCCGAGCATACATGATTCTCCCATATGTAATTGAACCCGATATCCCTATCTAAATCCAATAAACATACAAGGCAATAAGGCTAACCTTTATAACAATTTCTAGAATTAACCTTAATCTCCCGATTTTTAGCTAAATTCTAGTTATGCATATTGATTTCTAATTTAAATCCTCTCTCCCGAGTTAGATTCAAGCATAAACATCAATCAATTTATGGCCGGTAAATTGAAAGCATTAAGGACACACATATGCATAAATGACATCAATAGCATAAAAACCGTAAATCAATCCATAACGTGCCCAACGGCTACATCAATTCCTAAGAATTAGAGCCTAGCTACTCATACACAACGTTACAATATAGCCATAGTCTAAAACAGCCATAAAAACTAACTAAAGTGAGGGAAAGAGGAATTAAACTCATTGTAGGCCGAGACCGAACGTCCCCGTCACGATCCCCACGAACAATGGGTTGATTTCCAACTTGCTCCCTTTGCTTCAGCTCCAAAATGCTCTGTTTTTCCTCTGTTGTCGGCTCCAAAAAGTCCCAAAACCAAGTCCCCTAAAACCTAGCCGAAATTTCCTTATATTCTGATTTTTTCGTCGTAGTGTCGAGACTCTATGGACAGCGTCGCGACGCCGTCGCGATACCGCGAATTTGGAAATTTTGCCTAGAGCGTCGCGACGCTATGAAGTTTTTTTTTTTTTTTTTTTTTTTTTTTTTTTTTTTTTTTTTTTTTTTTTTTTTTTTTTTTAAATCAGCTGGGCTGAATTTGACTTCTTCCAACTTTATCCTTTTTCGATCTTTTAGCCCTTTTTCATGTCCCGAACACCCAATTGACTCCAAAATCACGTTTTAGTTCCAATCAACAATTTCCTACAAAATAAACATTAAGTGCAATAAAATGACCAATAAATCATAAAAGACTAGCTAAATTGATTAGGGAAAACTAGCTAGCTATGCTCGCTATCAAACACCCCCAAACTTAAGCTTTTGCTAGTCCTCGAGCAAACTAAAAATCAAACATACAGTGGAAGAATGGATGCAACAAACATGACTCAATCCTCAAGGCTCAAAAGTCAATAGTCAAGCAATCAAGAGACATGCACATAAGGACCAATGAGGGAGACAAATCAAAAGTTTTCCAAAATTAACTTGCACAAGCGAGATCTAACTTAACGAGATCAGACTCTACTAGCCCAGGATTGGATTACTAAACTCTCAACTCATCTTCCCTCTACACTGGCACTAAGGATTCACTAACGAGTCAATGGAACAAATTAGTTTGTTTTCATCCATACTTAGGTTCTTATAATTGAAAATTTAATCAAGCATTTATATGTGGCACTAGCTTTCACACACCTATTGCAGGGACCCTTAACCTGAGTTTTCTCTGGTTGGCCTAACTGATCACAACAGGGGTAGCTCTTTTTGCCTAAATCTTTATTACTCATTGCAAACTGTGCACAGGCCATGACTTTTTTTTTTTTTTTCCTTTCAAATTGTGACAACAAGAATGATTTTTCTTTAAGAGCATGATAAGCATATATTCTTTTCTTTCCTCCTAAGCAAGATCAAACATGCTAATTTGCAAAAAAATTAACTCTTTAGCTCTTCCCTACACCTATCGAGGTGACAACAAGCATATGAACCTAATAATTCGCTCCTAAGCATTCAAATCCAAATCTAGCCAAGACAAATACTCTACTCATGCAAGACATCTCCAAGAAAAAGTTTAAAAAGTCTCCCTTTTTGGGCACTCATGCTTACAACTCATCGAAAACTTGAAAATTGACAAGAAAGTCTATCCTAGGAAATCATAGTCATGCAAAAATAGCATCCAGAAAACAACCATATGCTCAATTCAAAGAAAGCTCAAAACTATAGGCCGAACTCAGATGCTCAAGGGCTCCACAAACATGCTATTCCACCCCCAAACTTAAAGCATGCATTGTCCTCAATGTATAACGAAAATAAGGCATAATCAAGCATGAGAACAAATAAAAAATGGAAGGGGTGAACAATACTGCCCTGGAATGATGACCTTTTCATGAAAGCTTGCAAGTAAAGAGGAAACTAGAACCAAGACCTACAAAACAAAAACAAACAATAAATAAAAAACGCAAAGAAAAACACAACTGAACTTACTTGGGTTGCCTCCCATAAGCGCTTGTTTAACGTCATTAGCTCGACGTGCTCGTGCAGTCTCTGTCAAGGCACATAAAAATTCTCGTATTTCATTGGACCCTTCTTTCTTGAATCAATAAAACTCACTATCGCTAGCAAGCTTACTAGTTTCTCATGGGCCCCTGAAACAGAATTATTTTTAATATTTTTGTATAAAATAAACATAAAAGGAGAAAGATCAAAATAAAGAGACTCTGACTCAAAAATAAGCATTAATCTTACCTAGGAGGAGAGAAAATAAATTAGGAAAGAAACTAGAAAGGGAAAATGCTAAATCTAAATAAGGAAAAAAAAAATCTACAAAAGGAAAAAGATAAACAAATAAGGAATGCAAAAACAAATATGGCAAAAACAAATAAGGAAACTAGCAAATAAGGAAAATAATCTAGAAAAGGAAAATAAACCAAAAAGAAAAATCTATCTATGGAAAATCCAAACAAATATGGAAAAATCTAAATAGGGAAAAAGAAAATAAAGGAAAAAAATGCAATCTACCTAAAAACAAAAATAATAAAAATAACAAAAAATAGAATACACCCTAAACTAAGACCGGACAATTTTTCTACGATATTAAAATTGACTAAATATGCCAATCCCCGGCAACGACGCCAAAAACTTGATGCGCAAATTGCTTACCGCAAGTGTACGGGTCAAGTTATAATATAGTGAATATAAATTCGAATGTCGTCCTCTGGATTGGTGTCTCGTCAATTTTAATTACCGAAAATACTTTTGACCAATTTTATTTAGGGAATCGAATTGAATGAGAATATAATTGATTCAAACACAAAACTAAAGCAAAAAGTGACAATCTAATGGGAAGAATTTGTCTTAGGGATTTGATTTCATCAATTGGAGTTATGGATTAATAAACGGATCAACACATACTATGATTCATAAATCTTGGCAACTAAAATCACACATATCTCTCCCGAGCATACATGATTCTCCCATATGTAATTGAACCCGATATCCCTATCTAAATCCAATAAACATACAAGGCAATAAGGCTAACCTTTATAACAATTTCTAGAATTAACCTTAATCTCCCGATTTTTAGCTAAATTCTAGTTATGCATATTGATTTCTAATTTAAATCCTCTCTCCCGAGTTAGATTCAAGCATAAACATCAATCAATTTATGGCCGGTAAATTGAAAGCATTAAGGACACACATATGCATAAATGACATCAATAGCATAAAAACCGTAAATCAATCCATAACGTGCCCAACGGCTACATCAATCCCTAAGAATTAGAGCCTAGCTACTCATATACAACGTTACAATATAGCCATAGTCTAAAACAGCCATAAAAACTAACTAAAGTGAGGGAAAGAGGAATTAAACTCGTTGTAGGCCGAGACCGAACGTCCCCGTCACGATCCCCACGAACAATGGGTTGATTTCCAACTTGCTCCCTTTGCTTCAGCTCCAAAATGCTCTGTTTTTCCTCTGTTGTCGGCTTCAAAAAGTCCCAAAACCAAGTCCCCTAAAACCTAGCCGAAATTTCCTTATATTCTGATTTTTTCGTCGTAGCGTCGAGACTCTATGGACAGAGTCGCGACGCTGTCGCGATACCGCGAATCTGGAAATTTTGCCTAGAGCGTCGCGACGCTATGAAGTTTTTTTTTTTTTTTTTTTTTTTTTGTTTTTGTTTTTTTTAAATCAGCTGGGCTGAATTTGACTTCTTCCAACTTTATCCTTTTTCGATCTTTTAGCCCTTTTTCATGTCTTGAACACCCAATTGACTCCAAAATCACGTTTTAGTTCCAATCAACAATTTCCTACAAAATAAACATTAAGTGCAATAAAATGACCAATAAATCATAAAAGACTAGCTAAATTGATTAGGGAAAACTAGCTAGCTATGCTTGCTATCAGTATCTCGCTCTCTTTAAGAAGATTCAAACCCTCTACGATGTATAACTTTTTATCAACCACAGGTGCAGTAGATCTTCTCTGGCCATCCCTTCCAAGATACAACAACCCAACTGAAATGTTCTATAGCTCAAATAACAACTTTGCACTAAGAGGTTGAGCTCAAAGTTCCACAACAAAGAACACACCCCTCTTTTGACTAATTGCTCTCAAAAAAGCAAATGAGAGAAATATGAGAAAGTAGAAAGAAAGAGAATATAGAAATTATTGTGTGCTGAAAGTGTTTGTGGGAGAGATAATTATAGGATTTTCTAGATCTAGAAATTTAGTACAAAACAAAAGTAACAAAAAATGTTCAAACTAAAACTCTCCCACCAAAAATTAATTTCTAAAAAGAAACTCTTAAATATTAAAATGTTACAACAGATTGTAATCTAGGGCTTAGATGACTTTATATTTTCGTTAAAATGCACTTTGGGAATATTTTGCTTCATTTTTAGGGACACATGCGATAAATTGTGACTTACTTCGTTGTAATGATCACATGACTAAGCAATCAGACAAACTAATAAAACATATATATCATCTCAATATTTCATTTTAGTGGTATTCAAAATCTTTTGGATCTTGATCTCCGTATAGTCTATTAATGTTTTAATAATAGAAAATATATCTAACTTTAAATATATATTTTATTGTTCAAAGTATTCTAACAGTGGAGAAGGAAATTTTGAAGAACCTATAAATAATCACAAAATTGAAAGTTTAGTCTATGAACCAAACTTCATAATAGAGGTGAAAATGGAAAGAATTTTTTCAATTGTAGTGTTCAACCATGATGTAACAGACGGTATGACAATAATTTTTTCAATTATCCCTCTCATTTTTATATACTTTGTTGATTTGGATTTAATGGAGAACTTCTCAAAATCTGTTGGGTTTTATTTTTCATGCTTCCTCGGAGTGAATCCAATTTTTTCTAGGTATTATTATTCATTTAACTAATGAATATGCTCCTAAAGGTGCTTTAGAAGAAGTTTTTTCTAATCATAGTGATGATTGGATGGTTTGTCTTAAATGAATTGAAGCTTCGTTGTTAGAATACTTAACTTCTCATCACTTATTCCAATTCCCTCTCTTACTATTTAGGCATCATTGAGCTCTAACTTGCTCATCCATGGGGCTCCTATTCTATCTCAATCCCGATCCTCTAAAATTGAGTCCTATGTTGATAACAAGCACAAGGAGGGTATTCACCACACCAATATCATAGCAGCCCCAACCCATTTCCGATGTTGTTCGTACTAATCTTGGGCCCATATACTTTGGTTGAAAGGGTAGGTTTGTACCCAGTCACAATAATTACAGAACTGAGGAATCATTATGCACATGGTGAGATTGTTATTGGATAAAAGTAAGGAAGGGGCATATCATAAACATTCTGGAGGAAAAGGTAGTTCAACCGCTGTTTGTAAGTTGTAAGTATAAGTGCTATCACTCTAGCAACAAAATGTATTCGAATGATTTTAAAGGTGGATGACATTGTCACAGTGAGGTAAAGTGTGGGCTTTAATTGAAAAAAAAAATGTTGGCTTTGTAATTTTCTTTATTTATATTTGCTAGTAGAAACTAGTGTTCTGTTTTGGTATGACTAGAAGAATTTTATGTGTTCTTTCTTGATATTATTATTTTTCTATAGTTTATTGGTATGGTAAAAGAATTTTAATCTTTCTTTCTTGATGTCATTAATTGTCTATAGTTTATTGGTATGATATTTGTTCCTCGAGAGATTTTACGTGTAGTCATCAAATACCATCAATTATTTGAGTTGGTCTGTGACACTACTTTTTTTGGATATCACATTTTGGGATTCTCTAAATACCTCTTTATGCTTGTATAGTTTGTTTGATAATGGTTTCTTTTGGGATTCCCCATATTTTATCTCTAAAACTTATTTTCTTTTTACAACGATCATTGTAAAACTTGTCATTGTTAATATTGTAGCTACAATGATTCTTGGGGTAGAATTGGTAGGCATTTCAGATCATTATAATAGAACTCATGTCATTATTGGAGCTTGTCATTCTGGTCAATTTTTTGAACTATTCATGAAGTAAAATTCTCCCTGGTTAACAAGACATAACGTAGGATTTAGTTACTATATTATCTTTCTTGTCTCAATTTGATTTGATCTCATGGACTTGTATAACACATGCTGCTAGAGTAATTTTGATGTTACTTAGATTAAACTATATGAAGGTCCAACACAAATTTTGGTTGAGTTTAATTTCATCTAAGAATATTGAACTTCTGATTTGTCGTGCGTGAAAAAATACACTGCTCTTTTATATTTTTCTGTAGCACAAAAGCAATTGAAAGGTCCTCCCAAATAACATAAGAGAGTTGAGGCAAAGGGAGATTGCTGCTAGCAACAAAGAAAAAGATAAATCAACCTTGATTTTGGAAAATTTAAAAAAAGTTTCCATTTTAAAGAGATATTTCAGTAGTACACTTGCTGTAATTGTCAAAGAGTGAAACTATTGCCTTGAATTCATTTCCATTTTGATCAGTTGTAGTGGTTGAGATTCCAATGTCCATGGTAGATGCAACATTTTGATGTGTCTCTGACATGACATTAGGTTGTTTATCCATTTATGTTCATTTGTCTCTTTTTCCAAATTTAGATTCTTCAAGTCAATTGTGCAGGTTCTAATTTCTCTTAGAAGCTTCACATACTTATGCAGTTGTGTTTCGGGTATATCAACTTGCTTTTTATTTTGAAGGTCTTAGAAATTGTGTGACATGTACAAATTTACTTAATTCAATTGGAGACAATTATTTTTGCATAATCAAATGTGAATTTTTGGTTTGTTTAGTTGGAAGACAAGTATGCATTTTTCACCTTTCATCTTTTGTCTAGTTTGTATGCAATAGAGCCACTGATTTATGTCTCTCGTTTGGTTTTCACCCCTTGTATCTTTGATAAAGTTGCTTGTGATTCCAAGGTTAGGCCACTGAGGTATTAGCTTTGAATTGATTAAAAAAGAAATTATGGGTGGTTTCCAAAAGTGTTGTTAACTCTTCATATAGATCTTTTAAACATTGTATAACATATTTTGATGGTGTTGTCTAGGACGAGTAGAAATGCATGTGAATTCATTGCTAAGATTTAACATTGTCCTTTTATGACGTTCCTTCTCTGTTTCTTCTTAAGGTTTGGCTACAATAGCATTTCCTGAGAAGTTGCTGCATTTCTTGTAAGACCTTTAAGTTTAGTTGTTCTAGGTTGAGCAATCTCAAGTTTTAGTTGTTCGAGGTCAAGCAATATCAAGTGAAATAAAATTGTAGTTATAGTAGAATTGTTGAATCTATCTCGGTTAATTTGGAACTCTTAAAACAAGAAAACCAATCGATGTTTAGAAATTAAGTCCAAGAACTTTGCCTTTTTTGGAAGCTTGAAAATAGTTTAGGAAAGTTAGATTTCTCTTTTTCTTGTCATGTTTTGCAATAATGCATATTGTATACGTTTTTACCTAGTTGCCCTTTTATTCTCACTTTCTATAGAATCGAATCCACCCCCAACATAATTCTTTCTCCTTTAGTTCTTAAGTGATATGGTTTTTCTTTTCTTGTTGAATTGGGATTAACAATCATTAAACTATTCCAACTTATCTATTAACAATCACAGTGAACTAGAACATCAGTCACCCATTTTTCTTATGTGTTTAATAACTTCATTGAGTTGTTTTAGAATATCACTTTGTGGATATGATGATTGATTCTTTGATTCGTCATTCAACTAAATACATATATACATTTGATTTCAAGTGTTAGTTTAAAGTGGACCATGATAACTTGAACAACTGTACAAACTAAAGATAGTGGAGTATTTCGTTCAAGAAGAGGGCAAGAAAACAAGAAAGAAAGATACTACTCTATCTCAGTTATTCCAGTAATGTTTAAATACTTGAATTCTTATGGTACTTAAATCTTTGTGGTTGTTGCTATTAGTTTTGGTTTTTTTTTTGTTTTTTTTTTTTTGCCCGGTAAATACATCTTTGTAAGTGATGCATCCTCTTTAACTAGTTGTTGATATGTGTAAGTTTGATTTGGAGGATATCTTAATTGTATTGTTCAGGTTCTTGAAGTTAGAAATTTCAAAATTAAAAGACTTTAAATTTAAGTATCTGGAGGGAGGAGGTAAGATATTAATTATTATATTTTTTGACTATTTATTTTACCTAAGTTATTCTAGAAAGTAGGCTGATGTATGTGAGTATTTAAAGTTTAATCTAGGGGCGTATGAGAATGATGTTTTGAGCAAGGAGTGGTTCAAGGAGGAAGTTTTGAATTGGGAGTATATTCGGTGTCTAAAAGGTATGTCATATAACTTAGAATTACATGTTTCACTTGTGTAACGAAACATTAATTGTAATATATGTACTGCATGTTTCACTTTTCCTTAATTTCCTTGAAGGTATTGGAATGCTTACAACTAAGTGACAAAGGCATAGTTGTCTCTTAGTTGTAAGCATTCCAATACAACTAAGAGACAAAGGCGTAGTTGTCTCTAATTTCCTCATTTGGGATCTTACTTCTTTGTGTGCCAAGCTTTGGTGGGGCTCAACGGACTCTGGAACAAAATCCATTGGCATAGTTGGAGAAAGCTTTGTATAAATAAGGTTCATGGAGGGTTGGGATTTAGAGATCTTAATATCTTCAACCAAAGCTATGCTCGCTAAGCAAACTTGAAGATTGATAACATATCCTAATAGCCTTCTGGCCAAGGTGCTTCGAGGAAAATATTACAAAACGGGGCACTTCCTTAAAGCGACCATTGGGAACAATCCACCCTTCACGTGGAAAAGTATCATGTGGGGTAGGGAGCTCTTTGAAAAGGGTTATAGGTGGCAAGTCGGAAATGAGATTAATATTGAAGCTGTGAAGGACCCATGGATCCCAAAGGAGGGCTCATGTAGGCCATGTTGGATCGGTATGATAACCCTAGAGGGGGGTGAATAGGGTTTAATTAAATTTAACTTTTTACTACGGTGGACCCAATTTAAACAAATAAGTAAACTTTTTACAAATAATTAATTTTAACACAAATTGATCAACAAGTTAGAAATATATTTCAATCACCATAAATAATTCAAATGTCAATATTGTCCATAAGCATGAAGAACAAATATTAACAATTAATTTCATGCAAATTATGATAAACAACCTTAATTGCAAAAATTAATTAATAGTAGAGGGTTAGAGAAAATAAACACCGGAAATGTATAGTGGTTCGGCAAACGGCCTACTCCACTCTCCAAGCTCCTCTTGGGTATTCGATTGAAGAACACGACTCTTTCCACAACTTAGAGTCCAACCGGTACAATGTTCTTTTTTCGGGAGCAAGAACAAACCCGATCCTTTCCACGGTTTAGGATCAAACTGTTACAACCGCTCTTTTTCGAGCTCAAGAGCAACCCTTACAAGATTTGGAAATTTCAAGAACAAGATTACAAACTCTCTCAAAGAGTGGATATACAAATTTTCGATCACAAATTTGTAAGAAAAATTCTTACAAATTAATGCCCTCAAATGGCTAAGAAAAATAAAATTGAATAGCTCAAGAATCTCTCAAAATAAAACTCTCTCAATAAATGTAAAGTAACATTGAAGAATTGGAGAGAAGAAACATGTAGAAATTGGAGAGAATTTAGAGAGGGGAATTGTTGTTGATTTTGTGAGAGGATGGGGTATATATAGAAAGAAGATGGAGATGAAATTTTTTTGAAATTGAGCTTAATTTGGACCATTGGATTGAAGTTAAAGAAAAACCAAGGGTGGAGATTAAAAGAAATTTAAAATATAAATAAATAATAAAAATAAAAATAATATATATATAGAGATATATTTTAAAACTTCAAACGGTTAAAACTTAAAACATTTATTATAATAATAATAATATATATATATATATATATAAGAGAAGTGACTAACGGTTAAAATATATATATATATTCAAAATAAAACTTTTCTAAAGGTCACTGACTTAGTGCATTAAATGAAGTTCATTTTTTTTTTTTTTTAAATTCAAACCGTTTGACACATAATTTTATTTAATAAAATAATATATATATATATATATAACTAAATAACCAAAAGTCGATGTGTCACTCTCCCATTAATCCACGTGTCGTCGTCGAATTGGTCCATTTATGCTGACTCAGCTGCCACGTCATCGCCACGGGTATTTTTCGTTAAAACTTGTTTCGGCTATAACTTCTTCATTTTAGCTCCGATTTGAGTGATTCAAGAGGTGTTGGAATCGTTGTTCCGAGCTCTACGCTATGTGCACATTATAACACTAAAATTTTTAGTAATTAAAAACTGGGTTTGTTATCATCAAAACATTGATTAATTAATTAATTAAAATTAATTAATTTGAGATTAAGGGCCAAAAAGCCAACAGGCCAATCATAACTCATCCAGACTTCCACCAGTTTTTAGTGGCTGAACTTCTTTCCAACCTAAGCAATTGGACTGAAACGATTATCTGAGGAACATATATGGAGGAGGATGTTTCAGCGATTCTTAGCATTCCAATTAGGAGACATCTAAGAAGAACGAACACAGACATGGGACACGGACACGGACACGACAGGACACGACGATACGTCAATTTCGAAAAAAAACTAAAATACGGATACATTGTTTATTTAGTATATATATAAATTTAACATAAGAATACTAAAAGTACACCACTAAAAAAAACATGAAATATCAAATATCAAATCAATTGAGATTTGAGAATAATACAAAATACATTAACCAACATTCATGATTCAACAAAGTTACAAACACAGTTTCAAATGCAAACAAGGAAATGGAAAACAAAGTTCCATAGAAAAGGCTACTAAAGTCATCATCTCAAGTCTCAAATCTCCATTACATCATCATCTTTATCACCACCATCTTCATCAAAAACCACGACCTCCAAATCTGGTTCATCCAAAGATAGATTAACAACTTCAAGCATGCCAATATCTTCAAGAGAATCAAAAGCATCTCCAGCAATATACCATAACCTAGTCTCTCATTTTGAATACTTTGGAGTTCTTTTTGACAAAAGACGAAGATTACTATGGATAAGTACGAGATCTTCTGCATGTTGAGGTGTCATTTTGTTCTTTTTGATGGAGTTAATAAAAGAATATGTACTCTAATTTCTCTCACAACATGAAGAGGGGGAAGATTGCTCAAGTACATTAAAAGCAATTGATTGAAACATTGGTACATAGACATCATGAGTTGCCCACCAACTTACAGGATCTATAGTGTATCACTCTGCTATGGTGTCATATTCAACAAAATCTCCCGTTTTCGTTGAAAACTTAGCAAATTCAATATTCACTTTGGCATGATCCTCAGGATTACTAAAATATTTCTTAAGACACTTCATTCTCTCTCGAGTTAGTTTTGCATCTTGATGTGGAGCCACTCGATTAGGATCCTGAGTAAGCCATTTTTCACTATAGTACCTAAATATAAGTTTTTTTAAAAAAATATTCAACTCTTATAAAAAAAAACAAACTATAACTATAACATTTTGAATGAAGATTTGATAGAAATTGAGTACCTTGGATTCAAAGAATGTGCTAAACAATGAAGGGGAATATTATTCTTGTTCCAATGATCAATGAGAATGTTATGCACTGCATCGTAGGAAGAAGAGTGTTCACTTGGTTGCAATTCTTCATGTCTATAAATGGTTGTCTTCACCTTTTCAACATAGTATCTCACATGTCATACACCAAATGTAGACAATGTGTGTCTGTATCACAAGTCCTAATCATGTCATATATAGGTAAAGTGAAGGAAATAATATAATCAATCTTGTCCCACCATACGTCATCAAGCACCAACTCCTTTACATGTCTTACCTTTCCCACATCATCTTCTCTATAATTTGCCCACTGCTCACTGATGACCATAGCTTGTAAACCACCCTTAATAAGTTTAAATCTCTTCAACATAATGATGACGGATGCAAAACATGTTTTAGCTATAGAGAGCAATTTAAGAGATACAAATTCATTAAACATGGCAAGCCTCATGGAATGATTCAAAATAAATTTTTTCAGAACCACGACATCACCAACAATATCAGATATCCAACTGCATTCCCCATATACAAGTTGATTGTTCTCAACATTCTTGGCAGAACACATGTTCTTCAAGGCAAGATTTAGAGTATGCACTGCACAAGGTGTCCGTATAATCCTTGGAAATTGTGCTTCAATAATTTGTCCTGCACCTTTGCAATTAGAAGCATTATCTGTTATCACTTGAATCACATTTTGATGACTAACTTCGTTAATCATTTCCTTCACCAAGTTTGCTATGAAATACTTATCTTTGATCTCACTAGAACAATCCACTGCCTTGAGAAACATTGGTTTGCCATTAGAAGTTGCCATGAAATTAATCAAAGATCTTCTTTGTGAGTCACTCCATCCATCACTCACAATACTCACTCCCTTTGTACGCCATTCACTTCTAATTGAAGTCAATAATCTTTCAATATTTGCTTTCTCTTGCTGGAGAAGACTTGTCCTCAACAAGTTATATCCTGGAGGCACATATCCACTCAACATATAGTTTGCAGCATAGGTAAAGACACCTATAAAATGTGGATTCCTAAATGAAAAGGCAAGCCAACAGAGTAAAACATTTGAGCAGTAAGTGCATGTAATTGGTCTCGTGATGTCTTGTTGAATGATTTTTAAAGTGCACTTATACTACTACTACCTTTTCTTTTCTTTTGCTCACTTGTAGTAGGGGAATTACTAACATTAACACCACCAATATTTATCAATGAAGGCTTAGGTGGTAAAGGAACATTTTTTTGGAGCCTTTCTTTCCATTCGAGTCTTGGCCTCATCTTCCAATTTTTCCATTTCGACAATATCTTTAGGAGTGACCTTTAGACATACTCCAATTCCTTGACTACTTATCTTCAACAAATGAGCCCTAGATCTTTTGTAAGAGTTCTTCTTTATGGCATGACAAAATTTGCATTGCCATGAAAAATTTCCACCTCCACCAGTCAATTTTTGAATTTTAGTCACATATTGTCATAAGAGTTTTGAATCATCTTCAATATTAGAAGAAGTTGAGCTTATGGAAGGATTTGATGATTGACAATGGCTAGAGGTTGAAGATGACATCCTAATAAAAAAAATAAATTTAATTTAACTTAATTGAATAATAATCTAAATTATCTAATCTTGAAAAAAGGTAAAGTTTTTTAAAACATAAAAGGTAAAGTTACTACAACATGTTATTTACATAAAATAAATGACTACTTAAAAGTTTAAAACCTAAGAATCATGTATAGAATACAAAAATAACCGATTATGAATCATGGTTTTAACTTTAGCTTAAGCTTAAAGATGTTTAAAAAAATGAAAAGAAAATAAGTTGAAACTGAAAGGAACAAAAAAAAAAAAGTACACTTTGCTGGAGAATGGAGCTGGTGGCAGAAATTGCAACAAGCGACGGCGGTGGCGAAGACGGACGACGACGGCGCCAACGGTGACAAAGAGGAGAAAAGGGTCAACGAAAATCATGAAGAAGAAGAACCGAAGTTGCTGTTTTCAGAAATCGTGAAGAAGAACTAGTCGTGTGACTGTTGTTTTCGATAGGGTTTCTGTGTTTTCTATTTCTCTCTCAGGCTCCAGAGAATTGGGCTTCAATTCGGGCCCAATCTTTTAAGTTTTGAAATGGGCGTGTCCGTGGATGTGTTTGGGACATGTCCCAACGTGTCTGAATATAAAAAAAATTAGGACACACAATGTCTGGCGTAGGTCCGGACGAATCCGTGTCCGACATAGATCATTCCTCCATTTTAGCGTGTCCGTGCTTCATAGTGAGACATAGAGGAGATGAAATTATCTGGCACTATGATTCTAAAGGAATATTCTAAGTAAAGAGAGCATACAGATTGGGCATCCAATGGAGTAATAGAAGTGAAGCTTCAGTCTCCAATTACAAGAATGGAGAAATTTTTTGGAAGAACTATTGGAAAATCAAAACTCTACCGAAAATAAAAATGTTCGAGTGGAAAATGTACAACGATATTCTTCCCACTCAGTCCAACCTAGTACAAAGAGGAATGGATATCACCTCGCATTGCTTAATATGTAGAGAAAAGACAGAATCAACCATCCATTTGTTCTGGGAATGCAAATATATGCCATAGGGATTTGGTCTACATTTTTTTCTACTACTAATTTGTGTTATTTTGATGACAAGAAAGGATGGAATATGCCGAATTTCTGTGAATGCTTATGGAGCGAAAGGAGAGGAGACAAGATGGAAGAGAAGAAAGTGATCAAAAACTTAATAATTAGCTGGCAAATATGGACTCAGAGGAACTCAAGTTTGTTCAACAACCAGCAGATAGATCCAAAAATTTTAAAGGCCCAAATCGAAAAGTATTTTACCGAATTGATACCGCAAGAAGATGAAGGGGCTGGGGATTGCATATTACGGCTAACTTGACAACTTTGAGGGCAGATGTTGAGTACAGATCGTGCGACTGCTGGATACTGCCACTGAAGGGAACATGGAAATTTAATAGTGATGCGGCGTGGAACGAGAAGAGACAGCAAGGAGGTATCGGGTGGGTCATCTGCCACTAGAATGGATCTCCAATCATCGTCAGGTTCAAAAGTGTATACATACTGTGGAAGATCGGTTGGTTAGAGGCTATGGCAGTGTGTGAAGGATCGAAAGATGTTCCTTCAGACACTCCTAAGATTCATGTTGAATTGGATGCTCTACTAATCGTCAAACTGATTACCCATAGAGAGGAGAACTTTACCGAACTTTCCCACTTCAGTAATGAAGCTGAATCCCTAATTTTGGGGAGAGATATTGCTGAAGTTTATCAAGTGGCTAGAAATCACAATGATTTGGCCCACAATTTGGCCCAAATACCTAGCCATAATCCTGTTAGTGAAACATGGGCTCATCATTTTCCTTAATGGTTTCTAGATTTAAACAATGTTGATATTAACACTAGTGGGGGATCCTGTCCCACAGGTGTTATCCCAATGTTATCTAATCTCGAATTAATGAAGTTTATTCTAAAAAAAAAACTAAGAAACAAAGGCTATTAAGTGGTTTTACTCGAAGTGATGTTGGAATGATCCTAGAGAAACTAAGAAGCCAAATTGAAAGTGATTGATTTATGGGCTTTTTTTTGTTGAGTTTTTTTTTTTTTTTTTTTTTTTTTGAGTACATCAATATTTGGGGGTGGGGGGATTCGAACCTCTGACCTCATAGTCGTGGGTACATGCCAATTACCGCTAATGCTAAGCTCGATTTGGCTTTTTTTTTTTTTGTTGAGTTAGTGGTTAATAAATATGGTATGTTCCCTCACGTAAATGATAGTTTGTGTAATGTACAATAACGCTAATAGAATTCTAACTATGATACTAGTGATAGACTTCTATCTATGAGAGATAGATATCAGTGATATACTTCAACTCTGATAGAAATATATCAATAATGAAAGTCCTTCTATGAATACAGAAAAAGTGTGAATATTAACAATCGTCCAAAATATATTATTTAAAATTGTTGCAACATAACGTTTAAACATAAAATTAAGTCACATGTTTTATAGTAAGCATATGAGGATTATGACTGTGAGTTAGAATGGATATCACCAATAAAAAATAAAAAATTAAAAATAAAATTAACGTAACGTTTAAACATAAAATTAAGTCACATGTCCGTCTAACATTCATCTTGATATAAAAAAACTGTAGCAAGTTTTACAAAAATAAAAAATAAAAAATAAATATCTTTTACAAAAAAAGGAAAAAAAAAAGTATCCTTCTAACATGTCCTACCACAAAACACATCTTTTATCTTGTGCAAGATAGGAGGATTATGACTATGAGTGATAGACTTCTATCATTATGAGCGATAATGACAAAACTGTATCATTGATAGACTTCTATAAGCAATAGAAATCTATCGTTGATAGACTTCTATTAGCGATAGAATTCTATCACTACAAGTGATGATCGAGTTCACATAGATTATTTTGAAATTAAAGGGTTTAGGGCTGAAGTGGGCTGATGTGAGCTTTTTGGTAATTTATACAGGTTGATGGTGAATTTTTGCTATATTTGCATTTAGTTTTAGGGCTGCCATATTTGCAATTATTTTGGGTCATTTTTCTATTTCTCCAGCCAACCATTACAAATATGTCAAGAAAAATTTGTGGTTTGACAATTTTTAACTGTCATAACTGATATATTTGTGACAATTTTCTTCAAACCATCACGTATTGAGGTTTCTTGAGGATCAATTCAATGACTAAAAAAAATCAATTATGTACATAACACTTAGCGAGTTGACCGAGATTTAGATGAGGAAACAAAGTCATTTAAAAGAAGGAAACTCGAAATTTCTATCAATTTTTTAAAAATTTGAAGGAGAAATTAAAAACTTTCTGATGAACATTTTATTCCTCTAAATTTCTATAAATTTACTCAGTATGATATAGTACAAGTTTTCAGTAAACAATTTTAACATTTAAAAAGATAGAAAACATACTAGACTAAATTAGAAAAATAGAAAAATATATATTTAGCCAAAATTTTGGCATGGTAGATTTAACAAGTAAAAAAAAATAATAATAATAATAATTTATTGATAGATCATTTCAAAAATTTCATCCTCCTAAAACTTATAAATCAATTCATGGACTTAGGTCCCATTTCATTTTTTATATTTAATAATTGTATTTGTTTTCTTACGATATGTTTACAATGACTTTTATCTTTGATAGGCAAACATTTGAGTTCTAATTCAAATTCCAAAAACAAAAACAGTTTTTAAAAATTAATTTTCTTTTAGTTTTCAAAACAAGAGTTCAAAGTAGGGGTGTAAGAAACCGAAGGTCGGACCGGTTCGGTTTCCAAGTTGAAAAATAACCAACTCTTGGTACCTGCACATAGGAATATTCTTTTCAAAATTTTTCAGAGGAAGGTTTATTGGAAAGTAAAATTGATAACACTTATTAATAAGTTTAAGGTAAAGATTGCTGTAATTATTAAAGATTGAGATGCAGTTGTAAAAATTAAAACTCTAGGGTAAAAACTGACTTTGTTTTTCTAAAATATAATATTGACTTACTTTTTTTAAAAAAATAAAGATAATTACAAACTTAATCTACCTCATATTATTCTACTTTGAACTATATGTGTGTACACACATAATAGTTTTTAGAAAAGAAAAACTCTCATTTGGATTTGTTGTTTGTGATATAATAAGAGTTATATTTCCAGCTCACTTGTTTGGATGTCTACTCAGCTTATTTGATGGATAATATCTGTTTAGTCTTGATGATCTGGAATATGAGTGCACTGCTGATGTGTACTGTTTTTATTCCCTCTGTTTGCTGGCTGTTATTCTCCCATGTGCAGGTACCAAGAGTTGGTGATTTTTCTTCCTCTCACGTGCCTTGAACGTGCTTGATCTAAGCATCTTCGATGAGTGGTCTTACCACTGATATAATACCGGTGTGCCAAAGTTAGTCGTGAAGAGAGTGTGTGGATGAGTGCTTGGGCATTGAGAGAATTGGGTTGAGAGTGTGAGAGGTGAGAATTCTATCTATAAAGAGCTTGTGATTTAGCTCTTGAGCGAGGGGATTGTTGTAAGGGATTGGAGTTTTATCTCTTGTAATCGTTACCTGACTTTGAGTTAATAAGTAGTGACTGACAGTGGATGTAGATCCGTTCGCAGATTGAACCACTATAAAATCCCTAGCGTTCTTCTTCTCTACTCCTTTATTATTCTCGTTTTTGTTTAGCTGCGTGTTACTTAGTTTATAAGTTTGGAATTGGCTGCTGTTGAATACTCTGTTTTGTGGGTGTTGAAGGAGAAATTTTGGTCAATCACAAATTGTCACGTCATTATTTAAAATCAATGACGAAATTACAAATAATTAAATTTGGGACCAATTATAAATGGACACGTGTCCCAAAATTAATTTGAAGACAATGTTGGCTAATTATAAATTTTTAGAGCCAAATGTTCATTTGATCAATTAATTAAAAATAAATTATTTTGATCAAATTAATTAATTTAACCAATTAATTAAAAAAAAATAATTAATTGGATCAAATTTGGTCTTTTAAATATTTGGGTCATGTGATTTTTTGGTCAAATATAAACCAGACCCCAGACCAAATAGTTGAACCCAAGACCAATAAAGCCCAAGTCCAAGTTGTTAGGCCCAAAAGTCACCAGGGCCCATCTAGCGAGAACTCTATAAATAAAGGAGTTCTCCCCCATTTTAAAGGGGAGAATTTTGGAAGCTCTGAGCTAGAGTTAGAGAATTCAGAGAAACTCTACCAAGACTTCTTGAAGACTGAAGACCTTTAAGACTAGAAGACTTCAACAATCCTTGAAGACGAAAGACTCTTCAAGACTTCATGACCCCAAGACTTCTTGAAGACTGAAGACCCTTCAAGACTAGAAGACTTCAACAATCCTTGAAGACCAAACACGCTTCAAGACTTCAAGACCCCAAGACTTTTTGAAGACTGAAGACCTTTCAAGACTATAAGACTTCAACAATCCTTGAAAACCAAAGACTCTTCAAGACTCCAAGACTTCAAAAGCTCCAAGAATCAATTGAAGCTTCACACTCGAGAACAAGCGCTACAGCCCTCGAGTGAAACACATTCACACACAAGAGAGAGAATTAAAGGATTAAAGTTAGAGATTGTACACCCACACACATATTACATCAATACAAATACATATTTGTTCCACGTGTCTCGATCGTCTTTGAAATTATGTGTGAACAAATTGGCACACCCAGTGGGACTATCTCTACCTCTCATCTCTCTCTCTTATCTCAAAACATAAGTGTAAACATGTTGTTCAAGCCTTCTTCAATGGTCAGTGTCATGAACAAGTCTTATGTGGGTTCTAGCCCATTGTTGCTTCAATGAACTAATGACAAGTTTCTTGTTAAGTATAACCTTTTGTTTGAACCTGATTCTGACGTAGTGACTGTCATGATGACTGAGACAAGGACTATGGAAGAAAGAATGACTGAGATGCAGGAGCACATTAACACCTTGATGAAGGCAATTGAAGAAAGAGATTCTCAAATTAAGCATCTAAAGAGTCAAATTGAGAACCAACATATCGCTGAATCAAGTCAATCCCAAGTCATAAAAAATCACGACAAAGGAAAGTAGTGCAAGATGATCAACCACAGTGTTCTGCTTCGATCGCTTCACTATCCATCCAACAACTCCAAGATATGATCACAAATTGTATCAGAGCTCAGTACGGTGGACCTACTCAAGATTCCCTATTGTATTCCAAACCTTATACTAAGAGGATTGATAACTTGAGAATGCCTATTGGGTATCAGCCGCCAAAGTTTTAGCAGTTTGATGGGAATGGCAATCCTAAACAACATATTGCCCACTTCGTTGAGACATGCGAGAACGCTGGTACTCGAGGGGACCTACTAGTCAAGTAGTTCGTTCGAACACTTAAAGGAAATGCTTTTGATTGGTACACTGATCTAGAACCTGAGTCAATAGACGTTGGGAGGAATTCGAAAGAGAGTTTTTGAATCGCTTCTACAGCACTAGACGAACCGTTAGCATGTTCGAGCTCACCGACACTAAACAATGAAAAGGTGAACTCGTGTTAACTACATAAATCATTGGAGAGCCATGAGTCTAGATTGCAAGGATCGCCTCACTGAACTCTCTGCTGTTGAGATGTGCATTCAAGGCATGCATTGGGAACTCCTCTACATCGTTCAAGGTATAAAGCCTCGCACCTTTGAAGAACTAGCAACTCGCGCCCACGATATGGAGCTAAGTATTGCTAGTCAAGAAAACCAAGACCTTCTAACTTGAAGATAGAAGGAAAGAACGTTGAAACGACGACAGAAGAATCTATGGTCGTAAACACAACCCTTCTAAAGTCATTTTCAAAAGAAAAGCACAAGAAGATTGAAAAGCAACAAGGAGATGATACACATCACTTAACTTTGAAGGAAAGACAGAAGAAAATCTATCATTTCCCTGATTCTGACATCCCTGACATGTTGGAACAACTTCTGGAAGCGCAACTGATAGAGCATCCTAAGTGTAAACGACCAGAAGAGATGGAAAAAGTTGATGACCCCAAGTATTGCAAGTATCATCGAGTTATCAGTCATCCAGTGGAAAGATGTTTCGTCTTAAAGGACTTAATTCTAAAGCTAGCTAAGGAAGGAAAAATTGAGCTCGACCTTGATGAAGTAGCTCAATCAAATCTAGTTGCAATCAAAGAAAAGAGCAAACATCAAAGAAAAAAGGATCCTAAGATACTTCAACCAAGAGGAAGAGAAGTAAAAAGTTTTCTCAACCTCAACAACTGGTGATGTTGAATAAATCCTTCTCCAAAACTTTCCACAAAAAGAGAAAAGGAAACTTTGCAACATCTTACTGCATCGACGTAGAAGAAGTTGACAATTCTATGAATGGTGAACAAAGGACTTCCGTCTTCGATCTCATTAAGCCTTCAACTACTCGTTCTTCGGTATTCCAACGAATGATTATGGTCGCGACAGAAGAAGAAAATCAGTGTTCGATGTCCACCACCACTCGACCTTCAACTTTCCAAAGGCTAAGTGTTTCCACATTGAAGAAAAGTCGATCTTCAACATCTGTCTTTGATCGCCTCAAAGTAACAGACGATCAACCTCAAAGAAAAATGGATAACTTAGAGGTGAAACTATTCGATGAAGTAAGCAGTGACAAGAAGTTTCAAAGTATTGTCCCGTCACGTATGAAAAGGAAGTTCTCTGTTCTCATAAATACAGAAGGTTCCTTAAAGGTAAAGCCAAACTTCATTATCTTGACCAATCTTACAAATGAAGGATCTAATCAAGACCATGATAAAGATAAGAGATTTTCAAATGTAAAAGCTCATGATCGCAAGAGCCTAAACTACATGATGCTCCTATGAGCTTAAAAGGTGGTAAAAAAAAAAAACCCCAAATTGAACTACGTTATGACTTGATCCCTTTTCCTTAAGGGTATGTAGGCAGCTTAAAGAAAACTTTAAGTTCAGTCTCTATAAACAAAAAAAAAAAGCTGCAACAAATATTCTCTCCAAGTTTGAAGGTTCTTACGTTGCTACACTGCTGTTCCTTCTCTCCAAGTTCGGAGGTTCTCACGTTGCTCCACTGTTGTTCCTTCTTTAAGTACGAGGGATCACGCGCTTCGCTGCAGTCTCTTCTCTCCAAGTTCGAAGGATCACACGCTTCGCTGCTTGTGCCTTCTCTCCAAGTTTGAATGTTCTTACGCTGCTACGCTGTTGTTCTTTCTCTCCAAGTTCGAAGGTTCTCACGTTGCTTCGCTGCAGTTCCTTCCCTGCTTGTTTCTTTTTTCCAAGTTCGAAGTTTCACGCTGCTTCATTGCAGTCTCTTCTCTCCAAGTTCGAAGGATCACGCCCTTCGTTGCAGTCTCTTCTCTCCAAGTTCGAAGGATCACGCGTTTCGCTGCTTGTTCCTTCTCTCCAAGTTCAAAGGTTCTCATGTTGTTTCGCTGCTTGTTCCTTCTCTCCAAGTTCGAAGGTTCACGCTGCTTCACTGCAGTCTCTTCTCTCCAAGTTCAAAGGATCACACGCTTCGCTGTAGTCTCTTCTCTCCAAGTTCGAAGGATCACGCGCTTCGTTGTTTGTGCCTTCTCTATAAGTTCGAAGGTTCTTACACTGCTACGCTATTGTTCCTTCTCTCCAAGTTTGAAGGTTCTCACGTTGCTTCGCTGTAGCTCCTTCCCTACTTGTTCCCTCTCACCAAGTTTGAAGGTTCATGCTGCTTCGCTACAGTCTCTTCTCTCAAAGTTCGAAGGATCACGCACTTCGCTGTAGTCTCTTCTCTCCAAGTTCGAAGGATCACGTGCTTCGCTGCTTGTTCCTTCTCTCCAAGTTCGAAGGTTCTCACATTGCTTCGCTGCTTGTTCCTTCTCTCCAAGTTCAAAGGATCACGCGCTTCGCTGCTTGTGCCTTCTCTCCAAGTTCGAAGGTTTTTACACTGCTACGCTGCAGTCTATTCTCTCCAAGTTCGAAGGATCACGCGCTTCGTTGCTTGTGCCTTCTCTCCAAGTTCGAAGGATCACGCGCTTCACTGCTTGTGTCTTCTCTCCAAGTTCGAAGGATCACGCGCTTCACTGCTTGTGTCTTCTCTCCAAGTTCGAAGGTTCTTACGCTGCTACGCTGCTGTTCCTACTCTCCAAGTTCGAAGGTTCTTACGCTGCTACACTGTTGTTCCTTCTCTCCAAGTTCGAAGGTTCTCACGTTGCTTAGATGCAGTCTCTTCTCTCTAAGTTCGAAGGATCAAGCGCTTCGCTGCAGTCTCTTCTCTCCAAGTTCGAAGGTTCTTACGCTGCTGTTCCTGCTCTCCAAGTTCGAAGGTTCCTACGCTGCTACACTGTTGTTCCTGCTCTCCAAGTTCGAAGGTTCTTACGCTGCTACGCTGCTGTTCCTTCTCTCCAAGATCGAAGGTTCTCACGTTGCTTAGCTGCAGTCTCTTCTCTCCAAGTTCGAAGGATCACGCGCTTCGCTGCTTGTGCCTTCTCTCCAAGTTCGAAGGTTTTTACGCTGCTACGTTGCTTGTTCCTTCTCTCCAAGTTCCAAGGTTCTTATGTTGCTACGCTGCTCTTCCTTCTCTCCAAGTCAGAAGGTTCTTACACTGCTATGTTGCTGTTTCTTCTCTCCAAGTTCGAAGGTTCTTACGCTGCTACGCTGCTTATTCCTTCTCTCCAAGTTCGAAGGTTCTTACGCTGCTACGCTGTTGTTCCTTCTCTCCAAGTTCGAAGGTTCTGCTGCTACGCTGTTGATCCTTTCTATTCATGTTCGCAGGTTCTCTGCAGGTTCTCCGCTGCTAGTCCCTTCTCTCCAAGTTCGAAGGTTCTTACGTTGCTACACTACTCTGCTGCTACGCTGCTGGTCCCTTCTCTTCATGTTCGCAGGTTCTCCGCTGCTAGTCCCTTCTCTCCAAGTTCAAAGGTTCTTATGCTGCTACACTGTTGTGCCTTCTCTCCAAGTTCGAAGGTTCTTCGCTTCTACGCCCTTCTCTCCAAGTTCGAAGGTTCTCTGCTTCTACGCCCTTCTCTCCAAGTTCGAAGGTTCTCCGCTTCTACACCCTTCTCTTCAAGTTCGAAGGTTCTCCGCTTCTACACCCGTCTCTCCAAGTTCGAAGGTTCTCATGACCTTCAAATATCTAGCTTAGCTATTAAACCAATAGACCATGCAAGTCTTTTGATAAACACTCGCTTGTTAATATGTACATATATGCTATTCAGTCAACTCAGATTATTCTCAATCCAAATCTTGTCAAACCCAAAATCAACCAAAGTCCCAAACTCAAATTCTATTTCATATGCAAATTAAAATTGGATAGAATTTTACCTCAAGTCAAAAGTTTAGCATAATCCAAATTTTATCCCAAATGGACCAAAGTGCAAACCTAAATTCTATTCCAAATGCAAACTAAAATTGGATAGAATTTTACCTCAAATCAAAATTTGGGCATAATCCAGATTTTATCCAAACTTAAGTTCAAGTCAAAGTTTGCTGCCAAATAAGGAAAATCAAAATTTTGACCAAACTTTCAAATTTTGATTAATTGACAATAAAAGTGTGTCAAATAAAAAAAAAATCAAAATTTTGAACAGAATTCATGTTTTGATTAAATTGATACATCAAACAGACAGAGTCAAAATCAAGAACAAACACTACTACAAAATAGACCTATAATGACGGTCATAAAAAAAGGCGCGAGTCTTTAATGAGGACAAAAGTGCGGAATTTTTTTAAAAAAACGAGATTCACCTACCATGTCGGTCAAAGACTGCCATTAAAAGAAACCCTAAACCACTTTACCCTTTTTTTAAGGTCTGTTTCTCTCTCCCCAAGCCTCTTCTCTCTCCCTCTGCGATTTCCAAACCCAAAAATCAAACTCTTCTCCCTCAATCCTTCTTCCCTTCACCTTCTTTCGAATCCCATTTCCATTTCTTCTTTCGTTCTTCATTCTGATAGGGTTTCTCCACACTTTCCCTCTCGCTTCGTCTGAAATTTCGCCGTCGTCTCGTCCGATTTTGACCAGGAGGAAGAAATCCTTGACGCCGATGGAGATGACTCTAGCTACACTTCTGACCTTAAACTCTTCGTCAAAAATCTTCCTTTCAACGTCGACAGTGCTCAACTCGCCGGCTTGTTCGAAAGCGCCGGACAAGTTGAAAGGGTCGAGGTACTTTTCCCGTTCATGATTTTGGCCCTTTCGTGTTTTATTGGTTTAGTTCTGAGTTGCTTTAGACCTTGAAAGGGGCTCGAGAAGTTAGAATTTATGTTCCTGTTAGTGTTGTTAACTCGCCGGGTTTTCTGGTTCCTTCTTCGCGTTTCTCTCTGTTCTCAGGTTTCTCAATCCCTCTAAATTTTCTAGGTAATTCTTATTTTCTCGTTCCTCACTCTTCCTAGCAAAAGTTAATAATGGAACAAATCGTTGGATGTTTTGCTTATTTTGGTTCATTGTTGACAGAGCGTTATTTGGACGACGACGAAGATTTGTTAATCTTTTTGTTGTTTTTCAAATTATTGTTTTCTTTTCTGGAATCAGAGTCTTGAAATTACATTTTATTTCTGGAATCGTCATGAATCTAAACGGAATGGAAATGTGATGCACCGATGCTGTGACTTTTTTTTTTTTTTTGAAGGAGGTTTTGAGTTGATTATCTTAGCTCTTGGTTGCTTATTTATTGTTGTTATTGCTTTTGACATTTGTGTAATCAGAGAGTTTGGTGGATTTCAATCTTATCTATTTTCATGTCACTCCACTGTGTTCTTTGCATATTACACTTCCACTAGAACTAGAAGGGTAGACAATGAGGGAGTAAGTCAGATTCTTGTGCGTGGAATATCACTGTGAACGTTATGGATTAGATATTGGGTTTTGATAACAGGTTCTTTGAATCAGGTATTACTTGAAGAGACAAAAGAAGCAGATAAGACAACAGGACAGACCACTGATAGGATCTCTAGAGGAATTCATGATAAAGTATAGATGATACACCAAGTATCCTATAAATTGCTTGATACATCACTATTTGTCTTGTCCTTGATCATCTTTAGTAGTGGCTTGGTATTGAATCCATGAAAAATTAGAAAATTCTGAAGACGTACTCTAAAAATGATGTTCCCTTCAAGTTTTCTGCTTGTTTCATATAGGTTTGAGTGGTTGTCTCTTGTCAGTATTGTGAAACCATGTTGCTAATATGAACATGGAGAAGGAAGACTTGTTTCTTTTCTGAGTGGTTTTTCCAATTTTCATGTGATGTAGTGTGTTACATGCTTCATTTTTTTGTGTATTTCTTTTCCAATATTTGCATTGCTTCTGCAGGGTCATTCAGTCACAAGGAAACTGAACCCAGATGGTAATGTGGACATATTGCAGACTCCGCACAATTTGAATGAAGGTCTCTCTATCTTTTTAACCATGATTACCTTATAAATTATGTGGATTTCTTCGTGTAAAAGCTATAACCTTGTCTCGCAATATTATTCTTGCAGAAGAGCTTGTTGGTTTTGACCAAGCATGGGAAGGTAGCTTTCAAGGGCATAAACAAGTTCCTAAAGGTGGATTTCATATGTGTGCCAATTCAGGTAATTGGTTCTTTGCTTTTCCATAACCATCTTTCTATCATCCGCTCTATCCCCTCAATATCGTATGTTGTAGTTCGGTTTGGTTGGTAACACAAGCCAAGAGCTTGGTCGGACCCAAAAAAACTTGTGCGTCCCCATCACCTCTAGGAAGAAATATATACACATGTTCAGTTGTTTTTCTCTGCAAAATTTCTTTATGGCACTTCACTTTGGTCTCAGTGTTTAATTGTAATTGACGTTAACAATGCAGAATCTAGTGGCAGTAGAAACAGTTAGATGACCAGTTGGCCTTTTTCATCTTTTGCTGAAAGGAGATATGAACATGATTTGAGATACTTGACCTGCTTTGAGATATGCTTTGTTGTTGCACGACTTGCGTCTATATTTAGCCTCTCTTTGTAGTGTAGAGAATTCAATAATCAACTAATTATACGATTTTTATTGCAGTTTTTGTATGCAAATTACACAAATCCCAAGTACAAAACTGCTGGACGAGGGCTTTTGAAACTTCAGCTGATAAATCAGAGAGCAGACTTCTCCTTGGCATTATTTTCTGGTGGTTTATCAAAAGTATGATGGTTTTATTGGTTTTTTCCATGCATCAATTTCAAATATCTATGGACAACAAATTTGATCCCAATAAACAAATATTTAAAAACAAATATTCACTATTTTTTTGCTTGGCTGCTTCTGGGTTGTGTCCTGAACTCTTGCACTATCATGCGATTTTTTTTTAATATAAAAAAAAAGTGAATAATTGCTTTCTGGATTATGTAAGCCAGAAACTAAAGTGAAGAATACGTACATTTATCCATGAGGACCCGACTATTATCTCCATACATCCGGGATTTGTATCCTTGCCTTTTTCCCTCTCCTTAGAATTGAGCCTCCAAAGTGAATAATACTTATCATATTCATTGCGATGATGGATTTTAATGGGGTATGGACATCTTGAGTTAGTATTTTAAATTATTTAAGTTGGCCATGATATATATTATTCTATCTTCTAGAATCATCCTTCCTATCGAGTTGATTTAGTTAAATTTGGTGTTATGCTTATAAATATGTGTTTGTTATAGTTTGATGAGTTTATTATTTGTTTGCTTAGTAAAGTTAGATTAATTTAGTTGTTTTGATTGTTGTAGTTCGTTATAGTTTGATGAGTTTAATATTTGTTTACTTAGTAAAGTTAGATTAATTTAGTTGCTTTGATCGTTTTAGTTCATTATGTTCATGGGTTGTGTAACTTTGGAAGCTAGTTTAAAATTTTGATTGTTTTTGTTAAAGTTTTTTTTTTTTTTTTTTTGGTTAAGTTTCAATGAGTTTAATTGTGAACATGATAACTTCTAAGTTTAAGGTTGGATCGTTGTAGTTCCTTATAATTCGTTATAAGTTAAATGATTTAGTTGGTATATATACTTCATTAGTATTAGATGTCTATAAGTTAAATTTTAGGTAAATGTACATGTGTTTGTGTTTTGGAAAAGTTACTTATACAACTTTGTAACTTTATTTTACTTGATAAAGTTAGATCAACTTGGTTTTTTTTCTTAAATTTGGCATTTGGTTAAATTTGGTATTTTGCTTGTATAGTTTTGTAACATTATTATTATCCTTGTTCAACTTGATCGTCATTCCTATTGTTGGTTTAACAATTTTGTAATTTGGTGTTTGATATTATTTTGCTGACTATCTTGCAATGTCCTTTAATGATTGTTTAGATTTAGATTGTGCTTGATGCAAGACCTAACTTGCTTAGTTTTAGAATATTTGGAGTCTTGTTGTGAACCTGAAGTGTTGTGAGGTTGTAGTTGGGCGGTTTTTCATATAGAAATGTGTTTCTCTTGTTTAACAGGTTTAAAAATTTTTGGGTTAGTCATATGTATGTCATTATGCTGTCGAAATTTTCGGAGCATCCTGTTAGAATTAAGATAGAGGCTTTAGTAATGTTGCTAGGTTAAGTATAGAAGCCTAGAGTGTTATAGGTTCTTTGAAGGGGTTAAACTTGATCTCTTGAAGTTTGTAAGCTTTTGGAGTTTATTGGATTTTCTAACAAATTTTTTCGATACTCATCGAGATTGATTTTTTTTCTATATTTTATTGTTAACTAAATTTGTTTTTCTTAGGTTCTTCAAGTTGTTGGACATATGTTTGTTATGTGAGTTCTTGTTTCGGTTGTAAAGCGAGGGATGTTTCGGTTTAATCTAATTGAAATTTGTTTTTCTTAGGTTCTCTTCAAGATCGATGTCCACGAGCAAGATTATGCCGAAAAGAATGGAAGTTGCATGTACAAGAATTTTTCTTTTTCTTAAGTAGGCTTTTAATCATAGGTGCTTTCAAGTATAGGTGTTTAGTAATTTTACTTTTTTATATCAAACTTGTATGAACAAATTTTATTAATTGGCTTTATTGGAATAAAATTAAGCAAATATTTGATTTTTATATAAATTGGCACATTTTTCTTCTCAAAAAAAAGTTGAACATTTAATGTCGCACTTTTAATGACAGACGTTTAATGGCGCACTTTTAATGACGGACATTTAATGATGGACACTTAATGATGGAGACATTTAATGACAGACACTTTTAATGACAGACATTTAATGACGGAGACATTTAATGACGGACATTTAGTCATAAAATACCCTTTCAATGACGGACGACTTTTAATGTCACGCATTGACTGACATTAAAATTGTCCGTCATTGTAACCTTTAATGTCGGGCCGGATTTAATGACGGACAATGCCTGCCCTTAAAAGTTGCCCGACATTAAAGGTTACGATGTCACTCGCATAGATGACGTACACCGCCCGACATTAAAACCCTTTGCCCGTCATTAAAAGCCTTTTTTTTTTGTAGTAGTGAAATACCTTGCATTTTGATTCCAAAATATGTTTTTCGAGATTCACTCACACATAGCTTGTGCCTAAATCTCGAAAAGGGGGCATTTGTTGAAGGAGAAATTTTGGTCAATCACAAATTGCTACGTCGTTATTTAAAATTAATGACGAAATTACAAATAATTAAATTTGGGACCAATTATAAATGGACACGTGTCCCAAATTTAATTTGAAGACAAAGTTGGCTAATTATAAATTTTTAGAGTCAAATGTTCATTTGATCAATTAATTAAAAATAAATTATTTTGATCAAATTAATTAATTTAACCAATTAATTAAAAATAATAATAATTAATTGGATCAAATTTGGTCTTTTAAATATTTGGGTCATGTGGTTTTTGGGTCAAATATAAACCAGACCGCAGACCAAATAGTTGAACCCAAGACCAATAAAGTCCAAGTCCAAGTTGTTAGACCCAAAAGTCACCAAGGCCCATCCAGCGAGAACTCTATAAATAGAGGGGTTCTCCCCCATTTCAAAGGGGAGAATTTTGGAAGCTCTGAGCCCAGTGGCGGATCTAGGAATTTCATACAGGGGGGCACAATATACATAAAAATGTAATAAGAAAATTTATAATGAAAATTTAAAAATTATGCATATCTTCATAAATGAATTAATTCAATACATAACATTATAATTGGCCTCTACGAGTTTTCATGTTCTGAAATCGATTCATGATAACTTCATTATCTAACTTGTCAAGCAAATCTTTCTCAATATATGCTACGAGACAATCATTCATCCATTGATCTCCCATTCGATTACGCAATCGAGTCTTCACAATATTCATGGCAGAAAATGTTCTCTCCACAGTAGCTGTTGCAACAGGTAAAATCAATGCCAAGGTCAACAATCGATAAACTAATGGATAAACCTTATCTCGATTCGTCGTGACCATTTTTACTGCAAGATCACTGATGCTTTTTAGTCCAACAAACTCAACATTTGAGTGGACATCAACAATGTAATTTTGAAGTTGATCTTCAAGTACAGAGAGCTCAATAGCTGAAAAGTCTCTTGGATAAAATTGAGCAAGCCGACTAAGCTTGTGTCTATCAAAAGCAGCAAATGAGTTACTTGGGTTCAAAGATGCCAAACAGAGAAGTAATTCAGTACTTGTTTCCGTAAAACGATTATTCAACTCTTGAAGTTGCATATCAATAACGGCATAAAAAACTTCAACACGATAATGATGCAAATTTGTAATTGGTTGAGATTTTCGTCTTTGTCGTCCTCGAATCAAAAATATATTATCCATCTGAAGAACTTGAATGTCATGGCTATTGCAGAAATTAGAAACTACATCCAACAATGAATCCCAACTAGACTCCCTCATAGTTTGCAGTCTTTCTTTACAAATTTTGACTAAATTCATTGCATTCACAATATCCTGATCTTTTCTTTGTAATGCTTGAGACAACTCATTTGTGATTCCCAAGATGATTTTCATAAAATGTATATGGAAAACAAAATCAAATGATTGGATCGAACTTATTAGAGTCTCTGCTTCATATTTTTGTTCTGAACTTGATCCACCTTGTACAATTGTCTCAAGTACATCAACTACTGATGAAAACATTGTAATAAAGCTCGTTAAGGTGTTGTAATGTGATCCCCATCGTGTGTCTCCTGGTCGTTTAATCATTGTCTCTTGATTTAATCCTCGACCACTTGATAGTTCACCATTATCTAAAGCTTCAAAAATTTTCAAGCTATGTTTCTCTCGTAGAATATCTCGACGTTTTGCGGAGGCCCCAATAACATTAACCACATTTGTAACAATAAAAAAAAAGACCAGCAATTTCCATATGATTTTTTGCAGTAGCTATAAGAGCTAATTGAAGCTGATGGGAAAAACAATGAATGTAAAAAGCACATTCATTTTCTTTCAAAATAAGTGCTTTCAGTCCATTGAATTCACCTTGCATATTACTTGCTCCATCATATCCTTGTCCTCGTAAACTAGCAATGCTTAATCCATGTTGAGAAAAAAATCCATCAATAGCCTCCTTAAGTGATAGAGCATATGTATTAGCAATATGTATAATTCCTACAAATCGTTCAATCACATGACCTTCATCCACATATCGCAATACAATTGACATTTGCTCCTTTGCAGATATATCTTTGGATTCATCAATCAAGATGGAAAATAACTTATCACCTATATCTCTCATAATTGTATTAACAATTTCGACTGCAATGGAATTCACAATATCTTTTTGAATATCAGGTGCAATCAACTTCAAATTATTTGGAGCATTTTCCAAAGTCACAACTTCAATATCCTTGTTGTGGTTGCCTAGCCATCGTAAAAGTTCAAGAAAATTACCTTGATTTGTTGAATCCTCAGTCTCGTCATGCCCACGGAATGAAAGCCCTTGGTGTAATAAAAATCGAATACAGTCAATTGATGCACCTAATCGAGTCCGATACTCAACTCGTGCTTGATCTGACATCCTATTAAAAAATGTCTCAATATGTTGCTCTTGTCTCAAAAGAGCCTCACATTTACCCCAAGCTTGATTATGTGCACTATTGGGACCACCAACATGAATTTCCAATTTCTCTTTTTTCTTCCAATTAGAAAACCCTTCACTTACAAAACATTCACCTCCTGATTGTTCACTAACTTCTGGTTTGAACAAATAGCAACATAAACAAAATGCAGCATCCTTTGAAATACTGTATTCTAACCAATTAGAATATTCATTAAACCAAACTGGATTAAATCGTCTTGACTTTGCTCCAAATTTCTTGAATGGAAAATTATGATTTCGAGGCTGACAAGGACCTTTTTGTAAATATGCCCTACGAACTTGATCTTGAATATTAAAACTATAATCAGATATTTTAGTTCTTAAACCAGGATCTGCAGGTAGCTCTCCTAAATTGACTTCTGTATAAGATCTATCACTATCAGAACTAGTATTACTTTTCTTTCTTGGAGTTGGAGATGATGACTCTGTTGTTGTTATTCTTTTATAATATCTCTCCATTTTGATTTCGAATTAAGTCTACACAAATATTAATAAAAAAAACATTAATTACAATTTCCTAGATTAAAAATTATAACAACTAGAACTAAAAGGCTCATAAGAATTAGAATCTTACTTGTTGTGTCAAATGATGGTATGATTCCTAACGGCGAGTGACGATGACTTATATCTTATAGTATTAACTCTGAAAATTAAAAAAAAAAAAAACATACAATATCAAATTTGTATATAGTAAATTATAATTACATACAAATAAAAAAAAAAAAACAAACCATACCTCTTGGAGAAACATTAAAAGTTCAAAGAGGTTGCTGCTGGATTTGGAGAAACATTAATTTTTTAATGTAGACTGCTGTTGGATTTGGAGAAACTAAAAATTTTATACCTAGGCTGCTGAAGAAACATTAAACTTTGACCTAATTTCCTAATTTGCAAGTCTGATGACTGATGGGTGGGCCTTAATGTGCAGCAATTTGGGCTTATGCGCAGGTATGAAATTTTCGGAATTTCGGAAAAAGAATATAATGTGCGTTCACCGTGGCTTGATACTAGGACGTCACGCACTCATAGTGCCCCCCCAACCAATGATCCAAACACTCTTTTTGATACATATTACGATTTTTATATATTAATATTATAAAAGTTGATTTATATTATATTAAAAATATAAAGACGGGATAATTTGAGGGGGGGCACGTGCCCCCCCTGGCCCCTTCATAGATCCGCCCCTGTTTGAGCCAGAGTTAGAGAATTCAGAGAAACTCCACCAAGACTTCTTGAAGATTGAAGACCCTTCAAGACTAGAAGACTTCAAACAATCCTTGAAGACCAAGGACTCTTCAAGACTTCAAGACCCTAAGACTTCTTGAAGACTGAAGATACTTCAAGACTAGAAGACTTCAACAATCCTTGAAGACCAAAAACTCTTCAAGACTTCAAGACCCCAAGACTTCTTGAAGACTGAAGACCCTTCAAGACAAAAAGACTTCAACAATCCCTGAAGACTAAAGACTCTTCAAGACTTCAAGACCCCAAGACTTCTTGAAGACTGAAGACCCTTCAAGACTAGAAGACTTCAAGAATCCTTGAAGACCAAAGACTCTTGAAGACTCCAAGACTTCAAAAGCTCCAAGAATCAATTGAAGTTTCACACTCGAGAATAAGCACTACAACCCTCGAGTGAAACACATTCACACACAAGAGAGAGAATCAGATGATTAAAGTTAGAGATTGTACACTCACACGCATATTACATCAATACAACGTGTGAACAGTAGGTATTGTTTCTCAACAGGATTTATTTTGATTGCAAAATGAAAAGAAAAAAATTTATAATTCAAAACTATTTGTTGCCAACAAAAAACCAGGTTTGTAATTTTCTTATAAATTATGAAAATCTATAAAGAAAAATGAATATTTAATCGGTTATTAATTACTATTATATTTTGTCCCCTATTATTCGTTTTAAATTTTATTTCATATCCATCTTTTTTAATTAAATGCTTATGACTGAATGTGTGTATATAAAAATTGATGAACAACACTTTTTGGAGGTTTGGTTGTCAATGCTCTGTACTATCTTAAAGAAATTTCTAGACTAATACATGTTAGGAGTTTGTATTTTTTTTTTTTTTCAAATATCTTATTGGTAATCGATATGACTATTTTTAACTGAATTTCATTACTTTTCCAACATTTTCTCAACTAGCAAAGCGGACACAAATTCAAAAAAATTGAGAAATGATTAATCTAATCTTGCATTCGTTCAAAACTATGAAGAATTCAAATAGAAGATATTCAAATAGAAGATAACCTGTAGCCACCTATTTTTGTCCGGCTTATTAAATTAATTGTTAATTTAATCATTAAAATGCATAATTATGTTTGAAAATTTGATTTAATTAGAAATGTTTGTTAATGTCATTTTGTCTTCTTATTAGTTTGGTTAGAGGAACCAATTTAGTTTGTTTGGTTACCAATCGATCAAAGAAGCAAGTTTTTTTGAATTTTGAATTGGTTTACAAAAAGTTGCATTCCATTTTGAGCATAACTTATATTTGGCATTGTTTTCAAATTCAAAAAGTAGCTAGTAAAATTTCATGCACAAAAGAAGATATGGTTTGAGCCTTTATATAAACCTTTCTTTTTGAGTTTGAAGAGGGGAGTTCATTCAACAAAAAAAAAAAAAAAAAAAAAACCCTAGAAAGAAATCCAACATCCATACTCTCCCAACCATAATATGAGTTTTCCACACAAGAATAGCCACAAAGCCCTCTACAAAAAAAAATCCCAAAATCTAGAACATAGAAGAAAACCTATCTTAGTTGGAGGTTGCATTTGGTAGGGCTTTTGTCCCAAGGATCTGCACCTCAAGCAACAAGCGGGTATTTTGTTCTTGATTTCGTCTCTTGCGCTTTCTTTTTTTTTTCTTCTTTCTCAAGCACCCTGAAAAACTATAGTTGAGTAAGGGTATTGCAAGCTCGTTTATTATTGTTTCTTACTTCTATTGTTACTTTTTTTTTATGTTATAATGTGAGCTTCCCTTTGTGTTTCTTAGGTTTATATCATTCTTTTTTTTTTCTTCTTTTATCCCTTGTTGCTCTATTTACAAAAAATAAGAAGCAAGAAGAGAAAATAGATGTGAAAAAATGTATGTAAAAAAAGAAGATTGTGTGTAACATACTTAGGTTCATGATGGAGCTTTGGTTGAGGTTGAATAAGAAGGAAAATGAGATGAGAGGAAAAAGTTTGAGAGAGAGAGTGAAAAAAAAGGGAAAGTTGGTTTCTTTTGTTTTTTTTTTTTATTATTATTATTATATATATGTGTGCGCACGCTTTTGCTGAGTTTTTTTTTTTTTTTGTTAATTTCGTTTTTACTCTTTTTCTTTCTTTTATTTCTTCCTAATATTGTTACTGCATGTTATTAGTTTCCTTTATGTTTTCTTTTATTATTTTTTTCTTTTTTTTTTGAAATATCTCTTATGTTTTCTCTTGGTTTTTGTTTAAGTCTTTTTGTTTAATTACTTTATTTCACGTAGCTTAATCTTTTTACTTGTATGACTATTAATTGAGCATTTCACTTCATTATTATCTTTTTATTATCATTTGTCAATAATTATGTGGATGAATTTGAGTTATTATTTTATTTACCATGTTAGTAATTTTGATATATATTTGTTGTTTGTTAATGTGATTTTAACATTTAATCCATATCTCTTTTTATTAAAAATATCCGACGACGAAATCTAGAAATATTTGGGAGTCCGATTTTCTAGTTTTTCCGAGGCAAGGGGTCGATCTTTGGAAGTCCAAGATCAATTTCAATATGTTTGATTAAATTTTAACATAATATACTATTGGTTGTTTATTTATTGCATTAATTATTATGTTAATTTACTTATTTCATTATTGCAATTTGTTGTCTATTGTGCTTGTATATAAATGTTGTATATTATATGTTTTTTTTAAATGTTTTCAAATTCTCTTTTCTCAAACTTTCCTTTTATTTATTTTAAATTTATTTCTAAACTTATTTTCTAATTTCTTTTCTCTTTTTGAGCTTATAAAGGTTTTATCTTTAAAAATGTTATTTTCAAAGGTTTTTATAATCTTTTCTTAAAAATAACTTTTTAAGACCGTTTTTCCTAAAAAAATTCCTATGATGGAATCTAGAAATATTTGGGAGTCCGATTTTCTAGAATTCTTAAGGTGAGGGATCTTAATCTTTGGGAGTCCGAGATTTTGATCCCAAGAAAAGATGAATTTAATTAATAAATTGTTTTTTTTTAAAAAAATCTTTCCTTTGAGAAATGCTATCCAATGACGGAATTGAGGAATGGAAAAATTTTCTCATATTCTTGAGGTGAAGAATTTTCATTCTAATAAAGTAAAAATCAATGGATAATTTTCCACTTATTTTATGGGATCATTACTTCAAATATTGGAGTAATGAGGGATAAAATAAGACATTGTTTTAAAATATCATTTTTCCTAAATAATATCTTTCTTCCAAATTATTTTCAATTCAAGATAAAATTTTGGCCACCGTTTTTAACGGGTGTTGTGGGGTGCTAACACCTTCCAAATACACAACAACTCCCGAACCCAAATCTGATTTTCGCAGATCGTTTTTTTTATTATTTTTCTTAAAATGATAGTTTTATCTTATTTTGGTGTCCAATCACACCATAAAAAAGATTGGTGGCGACTCCTTTAATTTTATCCTTTTTCGAGGACGTCGACCGCTCCGCGTTGCAGGCACGTGGCGACACAACCTATGTTATTTCATACTTCAACATCATGAAGAGTTCTAGTATCTTTATATAGGTTTGATACTCTAAGTTAACGTACGTTAGTTCATGTGATACTTTTCTTCTTGTAACTTGAAGAGATAAAATACAAATTCTTAAACTTTTCTCTTAGTGATTGATAGTGTTGCAGATTTATTTCTCTATATTTTGCTTGTTTTTATGTTAATCAGTGCGAAAAATGATGAATTCTAACTATAATATTGTTATAGGTCAATTCAGAGTCTTCAAAAGCAAAAAGTGCATTTTGGGAAATTAAAAGTAAGTAGAAATTTGGCCGACAAATCGAAAGTCAATTCAAAGTCAAATATCAAGCTAGAAGTTTCTCAAAGCAGCTATGCTGCTGCTCAATACCGCAAATCCTAGGACCGCGTCTTAGCTATCCATGCACGTTTTCGGTGTAACTTCGTTTGGAGCATCTCGACACTCTTTAGAGTGTCTCGACATTCTCAACTTTGCTTTATAAGTGTCCTTAATCCAATTTAGGGTTATGCTTTTCATTCTTTTTAGTTTTTAGCCACAATTTTCTTTGGTTCTCTTGTAATCCTTTACTATTTCATTATAATTAGAGTTTTAGGATTAGTTTAGTTCGGTGGGTAGAGTCCATGGGTCGTGTTCATTCATCCCCATGACAAAGCTAGGCCATTTTTATTTAATCGAGACTCGGTTAATGTAAGTTTGACATTCTTGAGATCTTGTATTTCAGTTTTTATGAATTATTGTTGATTATGACTTAAATTCAAGATTTAATTGTGATTAGATCAATAGTATATATTGACTACATATTTGTAATTGATTTTATTGCCATGCTAAATTGGTTTGAAATAGATTTATTGTGTAATTGAGTTGAAAGACACGTTATCCAAATTTACCCAAATTGCATGTTAGATCTAGGAATTAAAGGCTTAGGATTGTATAAATTGAAGTTGTTCCTAGTTTATACAAGACTATCTAACGGCCCAATTCACTTATTGTGGTTATATTCTAATTAATTTGGGAAAATACACTTTTAGTCCTTGACATTTGAGTTGGCCCCTAAGGTTTGGTTTTAGTTTCATTTTGGTCCCTCCATCCATTTTTTCTTTAAAAATGTGACGCCCCGTGCACTTTTGGGTGTATTTAAATTCCATGTTTCGAGTTGAAGGAAATATAAATTCTATTTTTGGCTTGAACTTAGGGATTTAATTTTAAACCAAAGTGTTTGGGAATTAAGCGTTATTCTAAATAAAATATCTCCCTAAAGCTTGTTGGACTTGGTCTGTATTGGTTGAGGAAATTTAGAGTTGTAATTCAAAGTTATACGCTGAATATTGGGTGTTGGTTGAGTGAATTGCTATTTTTGGGCTCTTGAATTATTCAAAGAAAGAAAGGAATCCAAAGGGAAGTAAAAATAAGAAAAAGAAACCCTAAGGCTTTCATCTCTTCTTCTCCCTTTTCGTGAGGCAGCCCCCATCTCTCTCTCTCTCTCTTCTTGCAGCCGAGAAACCCACCCCCCTTGCCGGAATCAAGCGCTGCCGCCTGACCTCGCATCGCCTGTTCGTGCAACGTCGCCGCTCCCATTCCGTCAGCAGTACCGTTGCAGCAAGCACGCTGTCGTCGCTGCGTAGGTCTCCTTCTCCGCGCGTTTCTTTTTCGTGGATCTCTCTCTCTCGTCAGTCTCTCTCCCTCTCGTGCTACCGTGACCCATCCAGTCACCGCCACCTAGACTCGCTGCCGTTGCCGCCGTCGTCTGAGCCGTGTCGCCGCTGTCGACGCATGGGTCCTCTTCTCGCGCGGGTCTCTCTTTTCCTTGCGTTTTCAACAAGGTAAAGGTCGTGGGTAAGCTCTTTTCCGATCTTCCTTGCGGATTTAAGTTCGATCTAAGTCCCTTTGCATCTGTTTTGGTCAGATCTCGCGCCCTAGCAGCTCGAAGCATCGTTCCTCGCGTTTCTGCCTCTGTCCAGCAGCTATTTCGGGCGTTTTCGAGGTCGTTTGGCATTTTTGGTAAGTCTAATCTCTTACCCATGCTTTCTTTAGGCCTTTAGTCAAGTTTAAGCTAATGCCCAATCATTATGGACTCCGTATTTCAGGATTTAAGTCAGATTAGCTACTGTCCAGCGTCGTCTCTGCTCAGTTCGTGAGTGTTTCGGTGTCAATTGGCGTTTCCGGTAAGTCTAATCCCTTACCCATGCTTGTTTGGTGTTGAGATTAGAATGGCCATTCGTTTTAGGTGCTGAAAGTTAAGTTGGTGTTTGATTTTCTGTTCTGCAGCGCCGTCTAAGTGTTCGATTAAGTTCGAAACACTTCGACTCGAATACCCACTGCCCAAGGAGCTTTCCTACACGCTGTTCGAGGTTAGGATAACTTTCATAGCGTGGAATCGGGTTCATTTGGGGTAAGATTCAATGCTGTTTGTAGTTTGATAGCGTTATGGATTGATGCCCATTAGTTGTGTTTGCCTTAGGAGCATTTTTAATTATTGCCCATTGTTTATCTAGGCTCCTAGGTGTTGCCCCAACCTTTATAAGTCCTAGAACATGTTTTAAATGGGTCATCATGGTTATTTTGGTTAAAATCATGTAATTCATCAATGTCCATATAGTCTCGTCGTCTATGTAGCTTTGCCCGATCCTGATAGGTTCTTAAAGCATGGTTTAATGAGTTCATGTTGCTATCCATAGCTTAAAAAGCATGCTAAGCCAAGTCTCATTAGTTATCGAGGTCGTAGTTGCATTGCCTAAGCTTTAGGAGCTCTTAGAATGTCATCCTTGTGTTATTAGGTTGTTGCTTGCTGTCCAATGGCTATATAGCCTTAATATCGACATCCAAAAAATACCCACCGCCCGTAATGCCTTAGACGTGGTTGCCCATGGTTTAATGGCGTTGGGTTTTCAATTTGGGTTATGTTTAGATGCTGTCCAGTAAGGAAATAAACCGTTATTGGTTCAGTTTTGCCCTTACCATCATGTTTTAGGGTGCTTTCCTTTAGTGTAGACTTCCTTTAATGGCTGATAGTTTATTTGTAGCTGGAAGCTCGTTTTGGAGCGAGATTGTGTAGTTCCAGCTAGCGTTGGTATTTAAAAATGCTTTGTAAGTAGTTTATATTTGCTGGATTTTGGTTGATTGTGTGGAGCATGATGTTTGTGTTTATGTTTTATTCTTGTACTTGTGAAAAGCATGTTTTGTTGTATTTTAAATGTACTGAAATGCTTGAGATGAGCATGAAATGTGACTGTTGAGTCTTAGTTGTTTTTTAAGCATGTTGTGTTTGGGTTCAAGTATGTTTAGTTAGGCTAGCATGTTGTCACGGGAGGTGTAGCATGAGTCTAGCAGTTGCGTTGCATGACGCGTAATTCATGTGTTGATGCGTAGCGTGGCGCGTAATGCACGTGTTTGGTTTTGCGTAGCATGATGCGTAATGCATGCGAATGGTTTTGCATAGCGTGGTGCGTAATGCACGTGTATGGTTTTGCGTAGCATGGCGCGTAATGCATGCGGTTATCTTTGCGTAGCAAGGCGCGTAATGCATGCGATTAGTTTTGCGTAGCATGTCTCATAATGCATGTGGTTGTTGAAATGTTGGGTTTCTAGAGTGGATACAAATAAAGTAAAAATAGACTCTAGAACACTGTGCAAGCATACACAATCCGCAGCAAGTAATAAGTATTTATTGAATCCATGGGGTTGAACAACTCTCACTTTATCTATTTTGTATAACTTCTTAATGGTTTCAAAAGTGGTTAAAATGATTGATTTTGATAAAATACTGAAGCAAAAGAAATGACAGAACAAAAACTAAACAAATAAAGCAGACATATTAGAAACAGGCGTTGGTTAGGATTTAGTAACTGTTTTGAAAGATGCTCTAGCAATATTATTGATCAGGCAAACTCTTGAAGTCTTATTAGCAGGATCCTCCCGGAACTCTGGATTTTTTGGAATGTGTTTCAACTTCAATGACGCTCTACCGATCAAGCACTAAGCAACTGGTTATTCCTAACTCAGTCACTGGCGTTCACCAATACATAATGATCTAGTGTGATTAAATGCCACACACTTCTCAAATCATCCCTGAAACTAAGAAGTGGTATTCATACCGGCTGGCCAGGCGGGCACAAAATGTAATTATGCACAACAAATAATCAAGATGCTCAAATCAACATATATTGCATAAAGAATTAGGCACGACAATTACATTACTCCTAACCAACACCTAAGTAAATTTAGTTCATAAAGCTCATGATAACACACACTACAATCTGAGTATGTGCATCCATAACTACAAGAAATTACAAGAAAAAGTAAATTCCCTCGAAAAAACTCGTAGTTGATGGTCTTCTTTAGTCTCCAATCTTTCCTCCTCTATTCGGCTCCCAAAAGTGGAAATGAACTTTCCAAGAGTGGAATGTTCCTCCTAAGAAAGGAATGAATTTGACTTGAGACGGCTCCTCCTTTTATAGAGTGATAGCAAGCCCTAATTAGGTCAAATTGGACACGTGACAGGCTTTCCAAGCTTCTTAAATCAGAAAATATCTCAACAAACTTCGGGTCATTAAAATGGATAACGAGCTGTGACGTGGAAATTTTGCTCCTTGCTTTGCTGGATCACAGATTTTGCTCCCTCAAGTCGCTCGACAATATATTCTACACAAAATAACTTCCAAAGCATCCATTCTTCCAAATGGGTTAAAACATATAATATTCATGTAAAAGCAATCCAATTTAGCATTAATGACACACAAAACATTATAAAACTAAGGCCTAAATAACTCCCTTTTGGAGAGTTATCATATCCCCAAACTTGAACTATTGCGCGTCCCGAGCAATACTAACCAACATTTCCTTGAGAATTCAAAAATTAGACAAAGCATAACTTAACCAAAACAGATAATCCAACACTACCTTCAACCCTTACCCGGGCATTCTACAAAACAAAGTGCTGCTGCAGCAAAATAATTCTTCCGGCATGGACAAATAATCACCACCTTTAACTCAATCCTAAGAACTTGCCACAGCCTAGCTCTATTATCAGACATATTAAAACACATTTTTAAGGGGTTTATATTTTTGTTTTTCAGACTTTAAAGCAGCCCTACAGTCATAATCTCTTAAGCATGGGATGACCCACTTTATGGTGCAGTATACCCTTGCCTCAAACTCATCACCAACTAGGCTAAATACTCATTGCTAAGCTAAAAAATCTTTAGTTATTCTATCCCTTGCTTCTCAGAATGGTGACATTTTATGATGAAGTTCACCTAAGCCCTAGGAGAAAGAAAAACTGCTAAATTATCATTCATCCTTCAAAACTTTTGCTCTGTGAATTTTCTCAGCAAAATTTTCACAAATAATAATTTTTTCTGCAGTAATTTTTTTCATTTTTTCAATATTTCCTAGGCCATCTTTTGACGCAAAGACAAACTGTGGGTGTCACAAATGTCCCTGGTTACTCAACAACCTAGAAAAATAATTATGAAGGAGAGGAATGTTCGAGCAAAACAATTGGAGTAGCCAAAAAGTCCCCCAAACTTGAATTTTTCATTGTCCTTAATGAATTATTAGCATGACAAATTATACCCCCAAACTTAAAATTTTCTATCTGAATTTTAAACTAAGCGTGGGACTAGAACTAAGCTTAAGGTAGATCAAATAAATCAACACTACCTCAGAATCTTCTTGCCTCAGCGACGACCAGGCTAGAAGAAATGCTCAAGCAAAAGGTTTCTGGAGATCAGAACACCTTGATCTAATTAAGCTAACTAGTCCAAGCTTCAAAAATTCAGAAGAAAATTAGTTAAGTTAGGGATGCTCAGTGCTCATAGAACAGAAATGCTATTGGAAATTTCATTAAAAGCATAGAAAAATTACAAGATCACATTAATATTTTCAACAGCCAGCAAAATAGAAACAGTAAAAACAGACAAACATAGTCAGGAAAATGAGCGAGCAACAAAAATGATCAGCCAAAATAAATGCTCGCTTGGCAATTTTTATCTAGTCCTCCTGACTAGCCTCATCATCTTCCTCTTCTCTCTCAACAGGTGGTGGTGGGATCCAAGGGTTCAACAAATCATTAGGGAATAGGGGGAAGGCTGGATAGGACTTGGAAAAATTAGCTTGGAGTGCCTTCCTCAATGCGGCATCACGTCTTTTAACATAATTCCAGAAGGTATGAGCCTGTCTTTCGGCGAACTCTTGCCTGTGATGTGGAATTTTCCTACCGCAAGCGCACGGGTCAAGTAATAATAAAGTGATCGAAAAATCGAGTGTCGTCCTCTGGATTGGATTTTTAGGTTAAATCAAGTATCATGAATAATCTTGCTCAATTTTATTTAGGGAACGGAAAGTAGTGAGTGATAGAAAACTAGATCAAAGCAAATAAACAATGGAGATTCAATTGAAAGAACACTTAGGGAATTGATTTCGCCAATTTAGTCTAGGATTGATTTTAGGGAATGAATTATCATGCACAATGGAATTATGAGCCTAAGAACCTTTAATCACAACTACCTCTCCCGAGTATAATTGATTCTCATGCAAATTAACCAACTTGATATCCCTATCTAAGTTCATTAACATGCAAGACAATTAGTTCTTTTTGACCAATTCTAAAGTTAATCTAAAATCCGTCACGAGCTTAGAAAATGAACTTTAGTCATGCAATCTTAATAAAGTCTACGCTAAATCCCCTCCCGAGCAAGACTCAACACTTAGATCATTCAACTAGTGGCCAATTAATTGAAAGCATTAAATTAAGATTGCATACATAAAAACCATTGCACAAATCATCCCATAAATCAATCCATAAGCTAAAAAGACTACATCAATCCCTAAGTAACAAGCTTAGCTACTCATACATGACGTTACAAGATCAAGTAAACATGAAAAAGCCATTAAATCTAACTAAAGAAAAGGAAAAGGAAAGGAAACACTCAAAGTCGTCGAAACCGGCACGTCCCCGTCACGATCTCCACTCCTCCAAGTGAGATTCCCGCTCCTCGTCCTTGCTTCAGCTCCCACAGAAGGTCTCTAGTCGAAATTAGGGCTAAAGTCTCTCAAATTGGACTCCCCCAATCCGTAGCACAAAATGATGAATTTATAGAAAATCTGCCGACAGCGTCGAGACGCTATAGACAGCGTCGCGACGCTGTCGCGATACTGCGGATTTGGAAAATTCGCCGATAGCGTCGCGACGTTTTTTTTTTTTTTTTTTTTTTTTTTTTTTTTTTATTTTAAGAATGAAAACTCCATTTGACTCCAATTGCTCACTTTAGCTTCAAACACATACTTCCTACAATTAAAACATATAAATGCATAAATTTGGCCAAATAATTGTAAAAGACTAGCTTAATTAATTACAGAAAACTAGCTAGTTATGCTCGCTATCAGCTAGCTGAAAGTGCGAGTTGTTCTAAGATATGATGAACACCACAGACTAGCCCCCCTTGACGTACCTCTTGCGTTCTTTGAAGCCGTGCCAAGTTAGGCGTGTCGATTACTCCCTTGTCTAGTAGGATCACGTCCTCTGAACTCTCTGGAACCCCTGCTCTCTTACAAAGCATTGTAATTGTGTTTGGAAAGAATAGTTTTCCCACCTTCAAATCTCACCAGCGATAATTTTACCCACATCGATGCTAAGGGACCGCAGTATTGCAAAAGCTAGAAGAACTCTTTCCCGAGAGATCGTGGAGTCATGCGTTGTTGGAAGCAGCCTTTGTTTGATAAACCCCATCCGAGTATTGGCTTCCTTCTTCAAATACGCAGCCTGAAAAGTCCTTTTTTCAGTTTTCGATAGTCTCCACTGTGCACCTTCTATTCCAACTTCCCGGGCAGCAACATTCAACTGCTCGTTAGATGGTGCTACTGCCATCTCGTTGTAACCAGCGTGCGGGAAGTCTTGAAGATTGTTCAGCGAATTGATGGCACCAGGACTCCAGTCGACGACTACTCCACGAACTATAACTTGGAAACCCTCGTACTCGTCAATGTTTGCATAGAATTCACGCACCACTTGTGAATTCACGGGATCTAGCTTGGAACAGAATAACTCCCAGCCATGATTTGTAATGGCAGCCCTCAGAAAATGCAGAAGATCACCACTGAACCCTCTCTCGAACAGGAAATCTCTCTTCAACATGTCAATATATTTTGTCCTAATAGAATGATTGAGAAAACGCTCATAAGGAAACCCCCTTTCTTCTGGGCGAGCCACTCCTGTTTCAACCTCGGCCCCTACAATACCTTTGCCCTTGTCCTTACCATTTTTCATCTCGGTTTCTTCTTCTGCAATCTTCTTCCCAATTTCTTCTTGATTTCCAGATTCTTCTTTCTTTGAGTCAGTCGAAGGAGGAGATGAAGTGTTGGTCTGAATCCTTTTTACTCGCCCTACTTTCTGTTTACGACGGCGACGTGGCGGATCCTTCACTATCTCTTCCAGAATCAACTGCTCCATTGTTTTAGTCATACCTTGCCCTTGCAGACTTGTTGCTGCCTTTTCTTGACCTTCTTGCTCCGCTCCAGCAATCTTCTCAGAATCTTTTTCATTTTCAAAATCTTTCTGTTCTTCCTCAGCGATTACTTCCTCAGCAATATCCTCTATTACCTTCTCCAGTACTTTGGAAACCTCAGCCTCTTGAAGCCTTTTAAGCCGTTTGACCTCCCTTTCTATAGGCGTTCTTTTCTTCTTCGCTTTTTCTTAGAAGCCTCTGGCGTAGTTGGCACATTCTCCTCCACTTCTCTCTCTTTCTTTCCTCTCGTTTTTGCCATGCAAGAATAGGAAGGGAGCAGAAAGAAAGTTCGATAGAAAAAAGGAAAATGAGAAGAGAAACGTACCAGGTCTTTGATTTAAATGGAGCTCCAACATTTAAAATCCTGGCGGAATTAAGTCCCTTCATTAATCGAAATGTTACCATTTATCTGCATGTAATCATGACAAAATTAATTAATTAGAACGTTAAAATTTGATTTTAATGATGCGCTGTCTGCCGTTTGATTTTCCTGCGAGACACGTGGAAGCACCAGATGCCCACGCGTTTTACCTGCCCACAAAAAATTTAAAACCCAACGGTAAAATATTTAATAAATAACCAAATTCCGTAATATTCTGATGATATGGTTGCTCTAACCAAAAGATTGCAAAAACAAACTGAGCAACAAAATCTCCTTCTAGAAGAATCTTTTCACACGGGAAAATTTCAATTCAAATTCAAACCGCCAAAATAAAATCATATCTTATTTTATCTTGAGCCGAATAAATCAGGAAATATTATTATTAACCTAATCTAAACAGAAATTCAAATAACCGAAAAAACAAATTAAATCTAAAATCTAAACTAAACTAACCAAATTAAATTAAATAAATGAAATCGGCAAAATAAAAAATAAATAAACCGAAAATAAAATCTACAGAAATTAAAAATACCAGCGATTTAAAATAAACCAGATAAGATCTAAATAAACCAAATCTAATTCAAAATAATTCAGATTAAAATCAAACAAAATCAGCGAAAAAGAAAATCACAACAAACACTGGGAGCCTAAAAATATTGCTATATAAACTGCTCCCGTAAAACTTCCGCTCGCTTATCAACCAACTTTAGGGAAGGATATTTCGACTGGAACTCCTCACCCCAATAATGTTTCACTCGCTGCCCATTAACTTTGAACACTCTCCCATCCTTTTCATCCTTCAAGGTAATTGCTCCGTGAGGAAAAACTTCAATCACAACAAATCGCCCTGACCACTTAGATTTCAATTTTCCAGGAAACAGTTTCAATCTAGAGTTATAAAGTAAAACTCTCTGACCCTTGACAAATTCCTTGAGTTTTATTTTCTTATCATGCCACAACTTAGTCTTTTCTTATCATGCCAGAACTTAGTCTTTTCTTTATAAATTTTCGCATTTTCGTAAGAAAATTGACGAAATTCCTCTAACTCGCTAAGTTGCAGCATTCTTATTGCACCTGGACGACTCATATCAAAATTTTATTTCTTCAAAGCCCAAAACGTTTTATGCTTAAGCTCTAACGGTAAATGACAAGCCTTTCCATACACTAACCTGTAGGGAGACATACCCAGAGGAGTCTTATAGGCTGTCTTATAAGCCCAAAGAGCCTCATCTAACCGAAAAGACCAATCTTTTTTAGAAGGATGGACTACTCTCTCTAGAATGGATTTAATTTCCCTATTACTAATCTCAGCCTGACCATTTGCTTGTGGATGATAAGGGGTAGCTATCCTATGCTTAATTCCATACTTAGCTAAGGGGTAGCTTCTCTCCAGTTGTGCGGCATACATCCATCAGAATTCTTCTTTCTTTGGTTGTTCAATTCGACCTTGAGCTGGAGCAGATGGATGTCACTACCGCCTTCCTATATGGCCACCTAGATGAAAATATATAAATGAGGCAACCACCTGGTTTTGTTGAAAATGGAGGTGAGAACCTAGTGTGCCATCTTAAAAAATCAATCTATGGCCTGAAATAGTCACCACGGCAATGGAACAAAAGGTTCGATGCTTTTATTTTGAATGAAGGATATCATAAAAGTACTTTTGATAGTTGTGTTTATAGAAAATCTCTGTCTACTTCTGGTTATATTCTTGTGCTTTTGTACGTTGATGATATTTTGATAGCCTCCAAAGAAAAACTTGAGATTAAAAGCCTAAAGGAAGCATTGAGTAAAACCTTTGAGATGAAAGATTTAGGGATGGCAAGGAAGATACTTGGTATGAATCTAAAGAGGGATAGGAAAAATGGCACTCTGTTAATTTCACAAGAAGAGTATTTTGGGAGGATTGTCAAAAACGTTTCATATGGAAAGTGCTAAGATAGTTTCTACCCCTCTAGCGCAGCATTTCAAACTCTCCTCTAAACAGTCTCCTACTGATCAAGATGAGCTGGAAGATATGAAGACAGTCCCATATGCGAACCTTGTAGGAAGCTTGATGTATGGGATGGTTTCAAGTAGATCGGATCTAGCCCATGCTATGAGTATGGTAAGCCGTTTTATGAGTAATCCAGGGAGACTTCATTGGGAAGCCACCAAGTGGATTGTGAGGTATATAAAAAGAACAGAGAAGAAGGGCCTGTTGTACACAAAATCAGAGTTGAATGCTGAAAGTCTAGTTGGCTTTGTTGATTAAGATTATGCAGCCGACTTAGATTAACGACGCTCCTTAACCGGCTATGTTTTCACTCTTTTTGGGAATGTAATCAGCTGGAGATCGACCTTACAGTCAGTAGTAGCTCTATCCTCCACTGAAGCTGAGTACATTGCTCTTGCCGAGTCTGTTAAGGAGGCCATTTGGCTAAAAGGCAATGTTTCTGAAATGCTGGATAATGAGCCTGAAGTAAGAATTTTCTGTGACAATCAAAGTGCACTATCCCTGTCCAAAAATCCATCATTCCATGAAAGAACCAAACATATTGACATTAGATTTCATTTTGTGAGGGATGTAGTGCAAGACGGTGCTGTTAAATTGTCGAAAATTCATACTACACATAATTCAGCCGACATTATGACCAAGGCACTGTCCAGTAGAAGATTTGATTACCTCTGTGAACTCCCAAAGCTGGATCATGGATGAAAGGCCTCAGTTTGAAATGTTTGACAACCAAGGAAGGAGAAGGGTCATACTTTTCATAACACAGAATACCAATATTAAGAGGGTGAATTGTTGAGTTAATATTTGGTTATTCTGTTAAATGCACGTGCAGGGCATGCGTTTACTTAAGCACACTATCGATTGCAGCCTCTCAATAGTTATGTTAGCACTCTGTTTCAGAAATGTATAAATATGCAGAGTATCACTTGAGAGGATGATATGAGTGTGTGAGCGAGAACTCTTGTAAGCTGCTGAGCTTTTGTATGAACTTGATATCAATAAAATCCCATCTCCTAGGCTGTTCAAAAGTGGATGTAGACCTTAGGTCGAACCACTATAATCACCGTGTTAATTTCCTTTTCTCTTCTTGAGTGTTTTTACTTTCTTGTTTGTTCCTTAAGCTTGATCTTGGGGTAAAATGGTGATTGTGCGCAACAATAATAAAATGTCTTTATGTTCTGTAGCATTGTTCTTGTTTATTGAATGTTGCTATAAGGCCTGTCTCGTCTAGAGGAGATAGGTTGTGAAATCTGGCTGTAGTTTGGTGGAGTTTGGCTTTTTGCATGTTTAGAAGTGCTTAATAACTCTATCAGGTTAAGGAAAAATTTTGGCATAATCAGTTTTACGCCGTTATACTGTCAAAATTTCAGTACATTCGGTTTAAAGAGAGTTGTCCTAATTGCTTAAGAGTCTAGATTGAGTAGTAACGTCGCTAGGCTAGAGGTTGGAGAACCTGGGGCGTTACAAAAAACTAACGTAGGGTTGCCGTGTCACTATTTTTTTTTATTAAAAAATTATTTAATAAATTTATTTCTTTCTCTCTCTACCATCATCATTTTCTTCTTCTTCCTCACTATCACCACCAACCATCAGCCACTAGCCACCATCTACTGCTACGGCCGCCGGTTGTCGACAACTTTTTTTTTCTTTTTCTTCTTCATTTCTTCTTTTCTTTTTCTCTCTTCATTTTCTTTAAAAAAAAAACACAGAAAAGAGGGGAGGAGGAAAAAACCCTAGCCCTTCCTCCCTCTTCCCCTCTCCTTCGTGTGTCGCCAGTTCCCTCGTCCCGTCTCATCTCTCGTTTCGTCCCATCTCCGGCGTTCTCTTTCTCCCCCGTCTCGTCTCCATCTTCGACGTCCATCCTCTCTCTCGATCATGTCTCCCTCTCTCTCCGTCGCTGGCAAGTTTCTTTTACGTTTAAAAAAAAACAAACAAACGAAGTTCTGAAATGCTAAAACACTAGAGCTAACCCACGCTAAAGCCGCCAGTAATTGAGGGAGAGAGATACCAAAGGGAGACAGATGTGATAGAGAGAGAAATAGAACTTGTAGTCAGAAACCCATCGTGGGTTTTTGGACGAGAGAAAACCTAGATATGGGTTTAGATCTGGTTTTTTGGTCGAGAGAAACCCAGATCTGACTGTTGTTCGCGACCGAGGGTGTTGTATAGATGGGGATCGTGTGGTGCTGCTCGTGCTGGCGGTGAGTTGCTGCCGTCAGGAGCTACTACACACTAACGATGATGCTTAGAGGAGGGAGAGATTGCTGGCCGACGACACGAATTTGTGGAAAAGAAGAAAATTGTAGAAAAAAAAAGAGGGGAGGTCAACTCGCCGTTAGTTTTTGACAAGAAGGAAAAAGGAAGGAGAAGAAGAAGAAAAAAAATGTTTACCAACAGCAGGTCAACTTGCCGTTAGTTTTTAAAAGAAAAATTGATGGAGGGATGAAAATGAAAACTAAAATCAAACCTCAGGGGCTAAATTGTTGAGTTTCAAAACTCATGGACCAAAATGAAACCTATACCCAAACCTCAAAGACTAAAATTGGATTTTTCCCAATTAATTTTGTGTTGTTAATTAGAAATCTTGTCAGGCTCTAGCCTGAAGCTTTGGTAGGGTTAAGAAATATTAGGGGTCCTTAATCTCACTGGTTGTTCCAGTGAGAAGTTAGACGGTTAGTTAATAATTCATTAATTTAAGGGAGTCAATGATTGAAATTGCTAAATTTACATCACGAGAACCGATTGCATAATCTCGAGGTGAGATCTACCACCTTTTATTTTCCCGTCTTTTATTTCATGCATTTTAGTTTTAGCATTTATTTTCGTGCATTTATCTTTCCTCGCACTTAAATCCTTCGCATCCAAATATAGACAAATTATAATTGCACTTCTTGTGTTCGACTCCACCCACTACTACTGCAAAATACTTTAGAAAGCCAGTGATTGTTAATAGCTGATATATTTGTGTATTATTTGGTTATTTTATTATCTGTTATTAATCTTGTATTCTCTATCTGTGGGTTACTATAAATACCCATCTTGTATCATTTCAGCTTAATTAATGAGAATACACTTTCACAATTAGTGAAAGATTACATGGTATCAGAGCATTGAAGACTCACGTCTAGTTGGTCCACGCTTCGTGCCAAAAAATTTTCTTCATTTTTCCTCTGTATCTTGATCATGGCTTCCACCACGACTCCTTCTCTCAAAGATCTTCACTCTTCGATTTTTCTTTTGACGAATATCTGTAATCTGATTTCAATTCGTCTTGATTCTTCAAATTATGTTTTGTGGAAGTTTCAATTTTCATCGATGTTGCAAGCGCACAAGCTTTTTGGCTTTGTTGATGGCTCTAATAAGGCTCCACCAAAGACTCTCTCTTTAGGATCGTCTGCTGCATCTTCTTCTTCTGAATCTTCTGATGGTGAACTTAATCCTGCGTATGAGGATTGGCTTGCTAAGGATCAAGCTGTGATGACTTTGATTAATGCTACACTGTCTGCGGAAGCCCTAGCCCACATCGTTGGTTGTAATTCTTCAAGAGAGGAATGAGAAGCCCTAGAAAAACACTATTCTTCTTCGACTCGTTCGAATATTGTTAATCTCAAGACTGATCTGTAGTCTATCACGAAGAAAACGGAGGAATTTGTTGATTCTTACATCAAGCGCATCAAGGAAATTAAAGACAAACTTGCAAATGTTTCATCGGTTGTTAACGATGAAGATCTTCTCATCTACACTCTCAATGGCCTTCCTGTTGAATACAATACATTTCGTACTTCTATGCGTACCAGATCTCAATCCGTTACATTTGTTGAGTTACATGTCTTACTTCAAGCAGAGGAATCAACGATTGAAAAGCAAGCCAAACGTGAAGATCTGTTGTTCAACCTACAACAATGCTTGCTTCCTCGGTTAATCAATTTCGTCCAACTCAATCATCTTCTTCTCAGCCTTCATTTCGTGGTCGTGGTCGAGGAGGACGTAATTCAAGACGAGGTTGGAATTCTAATACTTTTACTTCTCCTGGACAAGGTCGTGGCTGTTTTCCTGGTACTTCGCCTTCCTCTGTTGATTTTCGAATGGTTTGTCAGATCTGTCATCGACCTAGTCATATGGCTCTCGATTGCTTCAATCGAATGAACTACAATTTTCAAGGCAGGCATCCTCTCCTTAGTTAGCTGCAATGGTGGCAACACAGAATAATCAGTATATGTCTACACAGAATAATCAATTTTCTTCTAATTCCACGGTTGGATCTCCTTGGCTTGCTGACTCTAGCTGTAATGCTCACGTTACGTTAGATCTATCAAATTCGGCTATCTCTACTGAGTATAATGGAGAAGAGAATGTGGTTGTTGGTAATGGACATTCACTCCCTATTTCTCACATAGGTTCTGACACTCTTCCATACTCTTCTTTCTCTTCTTTTCAACTTTCTAATCTTTTGCGTGTTCCTCATATTTCTACTAACCTCCTCTCTGTTCATCAGTTTTGTATTGATAATAATTGTACTATTCTCTTTGATTCTGACAAGTTCACTATTCAGGACAAACCTACGGGCACCATTTTGTTCCAAGGCCCTAGTGTAAATGGACTTTATCCAATTACACCATATCTTCCCAAGTCTCTATATTCTTCCGTGGAAAGTTCTCTTACTGCTCATATTGGAATCAAATCCTCTACCACTCTTTGGCACAACCGGTTAGGTCATCCTAACCTCCAAACTCTTAACTCTGTTCTTCGTGCTATACATGTACCTACTTGTACTAAATCCCCTTGTGTTTGTGAATTTTGCTTGTATGGAAAGATGCATAAACTTTCCTTCTCCCCTTCTCAAACTTTGTCCATTTATCCATTACAAATTGTTCATAGTGATGTATGGGGTCCAGCCCCTCAAGTTTCAATAAATGGCTATAGATACTACGTTTCATTCATTGATGATTTCTCTAAACACACATGGTTCTTTCCTATTACTCGCAAATCTGATGTGTCTGCCATTTTTCAAAGATTTAAGCCATTTATTGAAAATCAGTTATCATCTCGTATTCAAATTTTACGTACTGATGGTGGTGGTGAGTTTGTTAACCGAGATCTCACTTCTTTTCTTCAAACTCACGGTATTCTACATCAAAAATTCTGTGCTTATACCCCTGAACAAAATGCTGTGGCCGAACGTAAACATCGCCATCTTGTTGAGATTGCCTTGTGTCTTATGTCTCGTGCTTCCTTACCATTTCATTTTGGTCCTATGCCTTTGCTGCTGCTGTTTTTCTCATTAATCGCCTCTCATCTACCAATCTTCAACATAAATCACCATTTGAGCTTCTTTTTCATCGAACTCCTGATTATAATCATCTCAAAGTATTCGGTTGTGCTTGCTATCCCTTATTAAAACCATATAACAGCAATAAACTTCAACCCAAAACCTCCCAATGTGTCTTTCTTGGCTATCCTTTGGAGTATAAGGGCTATTTGTGTTACAATATGAGCAATGGCAAGCTTTTCATTTCTCGTCATGTTGTCTTTGATGAATATTTCTTTACTTTTCTGTTTCTTCTCCTTCTACTGCTTCTCCTTCTTTTTCCTTTTCATCTGATGCTTTTTCCTCTCCTATTATTCCTTTATCCTTGTTTCTTAATGATGTTGATGAAGGTGTTCATATAACACATGCGGAAGCAATTTTAGGATCGGAGGCACTTAACTACATCAATTTTAGAAAATGAAAACATGCTGTCCAAATACCGTAAGGTGAGAGTAGAATTTTTACCAACCTTTTGGAGACCGATTCAACAACTCCCTTTGATTTCTTTGATCACGAACGGTGTGTGGACCACCTCTAGTGTCTTCCCTACTATTCTCCGGGCCAAAAACGACTTGTGGGAGTCTATAGAGATAGGGAATGGGAAGGGAATGCTTGAAGGTTCAAGCACTAGAGAGATATATGGAGATGAGTGAGTTTGAGACCAAAATCCAGCAGCATAACAATATGGAAAATGGCTCTACTTCCTTTGAATCTGATTCATACTCCTTATATAGACATCTTCCATGCAAAGAGAAGCCTCATGACACTAGACACATGGTGAAATTGCAACTCAAAGTGGATTCTAGGTGTTTAATTCACAACACATGCAACTAGTGCATGGTTGTGTTGTTTTCCACTATGCATCAACATGCAAGAGTGGGAATGCCACTAAATCCACTTAAAATTGAATCTAAATTCTCAATTTTCAGCTTGCAATTCATTCCTATTTCAATTCAAAATTGAAATTGATTTCTAGGCAATTAATTTGTACAATTCCAAGTAATTTTTACATGATTAATCTTTATCACCTAGTGCCATGAATTATATATGATTCCTAATACATATATATGGTATTCAAAACACTTTTAAATACTCCATCTCTCATTTTCTAATTTAATTCATAATTAAATTATTGTGTCAAACACAATTTACGATAATATCCGTTTTCCCGATTTTGAACGATTCAAAGCTTCCTATCTTTTTGTTCTAGGCTTTGTTCCGATATGAGCTAGTAGGGGGACCTAAGGGACCTATAGATCATGGGCTCCAACGATTCGAGGCTAACCGACTAATCTCATTATCCAAGCTAGCCAACATTCGTTAACTACCGGGACACTCCACTATAGCCCGATAGTTGCACTCCCCTCACTATAGACATATTTTTTTGTCCACTTGATTTAACCATGATTAGTAAGTCGATCCTTCACAGGTTGTTCGTAGCTATAGCTAGGTCAAAAGCCCGTTTTACCCCTATAGTACTTCTAGTTCCTTAAGTCCCACTGATCCTCTAATGAACAATTGGTTTATGGTCCAACCAATAAACCGAGTCCCTCTCGGGCCAATGAGAGGGCGGGATCCCTTTGTTCAAGCCCCGGAGTCAGCACTTAAGGGAACAACCTCTCTACTATCCCTAATTCGGGTAGGAGTGAATTCCTTCTTGCACGACTATGTCCCCAGCTATCTACTCGTTCCTATCCCTGAAATGGGAGGCTTATTGAGTCGGCGATACTGAGCCACTCTCACCTATGCAGATCTAAGGATAAGTCCAAATAAACAGGAGTTCATAGATAACTCAGGATTAAGATCGAGTTACCTAGGTCATCACATGAAATAGTCAGTCTCGTCAGTAAACGGTGTTATAAAGCGAGAGCGACTTATTTCTTGGTCTTGGTCTTATGCAAACTCATTGCATAGGATGCCCCCACTCGCATGTCTCTACATGGACGATTTAGGATCACATCGTCTATACCATCTATAAAGTGGGCCGCGTCTCATAGTGTCTCCAGAATAAGGTACCCAACCCTATCCCTATACTATAGACCGTTTTGGCTATTACTCAAGCTTGATCCACTTTTATGTCTCTACATAAAGCTCAAGTGTTCATCCTATAGCCATGGATCTTAGTTTATTGGATTTGGGTTATTATATGTGCAATTTACTTTATTCAGTAATAACTTTACTGAATTAATCTCGATAACGCCTTTATCGAATAAGTATATAATTCGTTTAACATTCACTATCTACGAGTTTTAGGACACCAATCCCAACAGTTGAAGGATTGGAATTCCGTAATTCCGTAAAGCGGAAGCGTGATTGAGATCGATTCGTAATTAATTTTGTTTAATCTAAAATACCAATACATTGACAATAATCTTAGAACTATTCTAAATTTATTTTAAGGCTAAGCATACAAAAATATTAGATCTAAATCTAATTTATATAGTAACAAATTACTTACTCTCGTCGACGACTCAGATTAAATTCACCAACTGCTTGTGAAATAATCACGAACTACTGTGAACACCACCACAATGACTACATCGGTATGACTCTGAGACTTCTAGAGGCAGGAGACTGGTGGGAGTCTAGAGGGAGCCTTCAGGGGAATTCTCTGAGAGTAGAAGAATGAATGGGATGCCTTTTACCCCACCCCAGGGGTCCTATTTATAGGAAAATGTCAAGACCTTTTCCTAATAGGAAAAGGTCATGAATAAGATCAAATCTATTATCTTATTCATATCTAATTTTAATAAATAATTAATTAATTCCATAATTAATTAATTACCCAATTAAATATCATATATTTAATCTTAGGGATTTTATTAAATTATTTATATTAATATGAATCCAATTCATATTAATTATTTGAACTCTTTCAAATATTTTCTCTCAAGAATTAAGTTTGAAATTGATTCAAAATTATATTATAAAGTTTCATAAACTTTATATTATAATGTATCAATATACATTATATGATTCCCCTAAATAAATTGAACACTTTCAATTTACAATTTATACTTAATTGCCTCAAGTCTCTTTACGAGCTACTAGTGGGACCTAATGGACATACAGATCAGAAGCTCCAACGATATGAGACTAATTGGCTAAACTCATTAACCAAGTTAGTCAACATTCGTTAACTATGGGTCATTCCACTAAAGACCCACAGCTGCACTCTTCTCACTGTAGAATATTTCTGTGTCCACGGATATTGACCAATGCAGTAAGTCAATTCTTCACGTGTGTTCGTAACACCAGCTGGGTCAAAGTTACCATTTTACCCCTGGGTTACCTCTGGTTCCTTAAGTACCACCGATCCCTCTAATGAACAAGTTGTTTAGGGTCCAACCACTAAACAAGAGTTCCTCTCGGGCCAGGAGAGGACGGCGCGCCTTTGTTCAAGCCCCGAAATCAGCCCTTAAGGGAACACACGTCTACTTACCCCAATAGGGGAAGGAGTGAATTCCATCTTGTACTGTTATGTTCCCAGCCCCCATTCGGTCTTGCCCCTGAAATGGTAGGATTAATGAGTTGGCAAACCGGCCACTCTCACCCATACAAATCTAAGGACAATCCCTCCTGAAAAGGAGTTCATAACAGACTTACGATTGAGATTGAGTTACCTAGGTCATCCTATTGAAATAGAAACCTAAACTAGTTAACGACGTTACATCTAGTGGTTACTATTTCGCGGTCCGGTCTTATGCAAACTCATTGCATAGGATACACCCACCCGCATGTCTCCTACATGGATGCTTTGGATCATTGCATCTGTATCGAATACAAGGTGGGTCGTATCACATAGTGTCACCAGGATAAGGTACCCAGCCTTATCCTTATACTATAGACCTTTTAGGTTGTTACTTGGACACCGATCCCCGTATGTCCCCACATACTAGTCCAAGTTTCATTTAAACAACCTTGGATCTTAGTTTATTGGATTTAGGGTTTATTAATGCAAACTTGATTATTCAATAACCAAATTACTGAATCACTCAAATAACGCTTTATTGAGATCGATTAATTTGTTTCATTTACTATCTACGAGTTTTAGGGCATAAAACCCAACAGACGTGTCCTTTGAACCCTGTTTTGGAAATATGAGTGGTGAATCTTCTTTACCATCTAGCAACTCTACTTCACCTTGTCTTGATTCTACTGTTGTTCATGGTGATAATGTTGATAATATTCCTGTTGTTGCCGGTACTTGTGATCAAAATACTGTTGTTGGTTCTTGTGATCAAAACACTGTTGTTGTTGTTGGTCCTACTACTAATACTGAGGCTATATTTGTTAATACTCATCCTATGCAAACTCGTAGCAAATCTGGAATTTGCAAGCGAAAAGTTTTTGTTGCAGCCACAGCCTTACCAGCTTCCATTTTCTCTGTTGATACAGAACCAAATTCTTTTACACAAGCCTCTAAACATTTAGTTTGGCAAAATGCTATAATAGAGGAATATAATGCCTTGTTAAAACAAGGGACTTGTATTCTTACTCCTTTGCCTACAGGTAAAAGTGCCATTGGTTGTAAATGGGTTTTCTGCATTAAAAGTCATCCTGATGGCAGTATAGCTCGCTATAAGGCTCGCTTGGTTGCTAAGAGGTATCATCAAGAAGAAGGCATTGATTATGATGAGACATTTAGCCCTGTTGTTAAGAAACCCACGGTACGCATTATTCTCTCTTTGGTCGCTCATTTTGGTTGGTCTCTAAGACAACTTGATATTAAAAATGCGTTACTACATGGTGAACTTCGTGAGGATGTCTATATGCAACAACCTCAAGGGTTTGTTCAGCACTCTTCTCCTCCTTTAGTTTGCAAGCTATTGAAGTCACTTTGTTTGAAACAAGCCCCTCGTGCTTGGTTTGAATGTTTCACATCTCACCTTTGTGTCTTGGGCTTTCATGCTTCAACTGCTGATTCTTCTTTGTTTATTCGTAAATGTGGATCCTCTATTACATATCTCTTGTTATACGTCGATGACATTATCATGACTGGCAATGATTCTGCTTATGTTGTTGATTTAATATCTCAGTTGCGTTTGAAGTTTGATATGACTGATTTGGGTTCCCTCAAGTATTTCTTGGGTCTTGAAGTTTCTCAGTCTCAGGCTGGCATTTATGTTACTCAGTCCAAGTATATTAAAGATGTTTTGCATCGTTTTGGAATGACTGGTTGTAAACCGTGTAATACTCCTATCTCTCTGAATTCGTTTAATGACATTGGAGACATGTTGTGTTCTTCTGAAGATGGTAAAGCTTATAGGGCTATTGTGGGTGCTCTTCAGTATCTTACTTTCACGAGGCCTGATATTGCTTTTAGTGTGAGTAAGTTGTCTCAGTATATGCACTCTCCCTCTCTTTGTCATCTTGCTGCAGCTAAGAGAGTTTTGAGATATCTGAATGGTTCTGTGTCTCATGGTGTTTTGTTCAAACGCTCCTCTAATGGTTTGAGTCTTAATGCATTTTTTGACTCTGATTGGGCCGGCAATTCACTGGATAGACGATCTACGACTGGTTTTATCATTTTTCTTGGTGAGAATCCTATTTCTTGGGTATCCAAAAAGCAATCTACCGTGTCTCGTAGTTCTACCGAAGCCGAGTATCTTGCGTTTGCTATGACTGCTGCTAATTTGTTTTGGATTCGTCAATTACTTAAGGATTTGTATGTTTTTAGTTCTGAACCTCCGAAGCTGTGGTGTGACAACCAGTCGGCTATCCAGCTTGCCCGTAATCTAGTTTTTCATGGACGAACGAAACACATCAAGGTTGATTGTCATTTCATCAGGGAACGTGTTGTTCGTAATGACATTTCTCTTCAGTATGTTTCTACACAGTCTCAACTTGTTGATATTCTTACGAAGTCTCTCACAAGCGCTCGTTTTTCTGTGTCCTGCGGTCCAAACTCATGCCCTGATAACAGTGCTTTCGTTTGCGGGAGGATAGTAGCTGATATATTTGTGTATTATTTGGTTATTTTATTATCTGTTATTAATCTTGTATTCTCTATCTGTGGGTTACTATAAATACCCATCTTGTATCATTTCAGTTTAATTAATGAGAATACACTTTCACAATTAGTGAAAGATTACAATTGTAAATCTTATTTGAGTAGAGACCTTGACCATCTCTAATTTTTAGTGTCATTCAATCGGACCTTGAGAATGGTCCAAATAAACAAGATAGGACCACCTCTCTTTTTCTTAAAAGAAGTTAGTAGTGTCGGTAGTTCATAATCTACAACTTTAGTTGATGCAAATAAATTTGTAGAGTTTACAATTAATCACTATACTTTTTTTAGTCTCTTATTATGAAATTGTCCAAATTATGCTTTATCAAAGGGAACCTTTGCCATTTGATATCTCAAAGATAGATCGAAAATCAATTTATCAAATAAGCACTTTTAATATTTTTAAAAAGTTTTGCATCAAAGCAATGGACCAGAATAATCATGTTTCCAAAAAACTAACAAAAACCATCCATTAATTTTCTAAAAAGGTTCATGTGTGCACATCATGAAGAGTTTAACTATCTTCAAAAAAGCTTGATACTCATATGTTGCTACAAAACCCCTAACCAAAGATACTTCTTGTTTTGCAACTTTCACTGCAAGAAAAAAGCCTTTTTATAGCTTTTTAGTATAGCATTTTTCAAAATAGGCTATGAAAGAAAAAATAAAAAAAATTAAAAACAAAAGCCCGTGCGCGTGAAAAAATTGGGGGAGGGAAAACTAAAGCATCAGTTTTATTTCCCCTTCTCTTTCCCTCTCTTTTCCCAACCCACACCATCTCTCCTTCCTCTCACTTTCTCTCGATACAGAGTGTTTGTGTCTCCTTCCCTTAGCTTCCTTGTCGTCTGCTTGTGCTTCCAGAAAAGCGTCGGCGCTGCTGTCGGAAAGTCGTCGTCGTCACTCCGGTAAGTCCCCTTCCTCTCTTCTCCCTCGACACCCACGTTTTACTCATTATCAGACTTTATCGAGGTTAGAGAGAACCATATGTTTAGAGATAAGAGACTAAAATTATTTCAATGTCCTCCTATGCGTCATTCAATCATACCTTGAGAATGGTCCAAATAAATAAGATAGGACCACATCTCATTTTTTCACATGTCTTTCGTTTGCTTTGAAAGAAAATAGACGTTAGTAATGTTGACACTTCATAATTTACAACTTAATTAATGCAAAATTATTGACACTTCATAATCTACGACTTAACTTATTTGCATCAACTTAATCTACACTTCATAATCTAAACTTAAACTCTTCATGATGCTTACACATGAACCTTTTTAGAAAATTAATGGATGGTTTTTGTTAGTTTCTGTGAAAACATGATCATTTTGTTCCATTGGTATGATGGAAAAGCTTTGTAAAATATTAAAAGGGCATTTTTTTTTTTTATAAATTGATTTTTGGAAAAGGTTTTCTTCAATAAAGTATAATTTCGACAATTTCAGAATAAGAGACTAAAAAAAGTATAGTGATTAACTATAAACGCAACAAATTTATTGCACCAACTAAAGTCGTAGATTATGAACTGCCGACACTACTAACAATCCATTTTCTTTTAAGCAAAAGAGAGAGGATGGTGGAAAATGAGATGTGGTCCTATCTTGCTTATTTGAACCATTTCAAGGTAGGACTGAATGACACTAAGTGGGAAATTTAAATAATTTATCTTTTATCTATGTGAGTTACAAGAATCAAAGTATCAAGAACTAACCAACATTGAGATATTTTTAGCAAACTTAGAGTGTCAAACCTATATGAAAATACTAGAACTCTTCGTGATGTTGAAGTATGAAATAACAAAGGTTCTCTTCTATTTGAGTTCTTCATAGTTTTGAACCAGTTTAAGATTAGTCTAATCAATTTCTTTTTTCAAAAAAATAAAAAAATAAAAGACGACTAATCAATTTCTCAATTTATTTGAATTTGTGTCGTGTTGGCCAGTTACGTTGCAAATGATTGAAAAGGGATGGAATTGAGTTTAAAATAGTCATATATATTGATTACCAAAACGATATTTGAAAACAACTCGAAATATGTACTACTTGTCTAGATTTTTCTTAATAGAAAAATTGACAGATGTTGGTACATAAACCATTGACGGCCAAACCTCCAAAAAAGTGTCATTCATCAGTTCAAATATATATACACATTCAGTGATCATGAGGATTTAATTGAAATGATGGATGATAAATAAAAATTTAAAAAGAATAATAGGGACCAAATAATAATAATAATAATAAAAATAAAAATAAACCAAAGCACTATGGACAAGAGCAGTGAAAAGTGTAACTTAATCCAAACCTAAGAGTATTTAATATTTTCGTTATAAATTTTCATAATTTATATTTTATAAATTTTCATGTGAATATATTAAATTTTCGTTGACATGCTAATATTTATATCGACATTTTCACATGTCTATGGGTTCGATATCTGCAAAAGCAGTGAATCGACATTTTCATTATATAGTAAAAAATTCAATAAAATATAAATCAAATATCAACTAAATGTAACTAATGTAGAGATAATTTTTATAATAAGTATTTTAAGACATTTTAAAAACATAAAATATTTATTTATTAATTTAAATATTTTTTTGAATTTTTTTTGTTTCAAATATTTTTTCAGAAATATCCATTGACATTTTGTGAATATTTCATCGACATTTCTATAAAATTGAGACGTTCATATTACCTTTGACATCGACATTTTAACTCTTGAAGTAGATTAAGTTTGTAATTATCTTTATTTTTTAAAAAAGTAAGTCAATATTATATTTTAGGAAAACAAAGTCAGTTTTTAGCCTAGAGTTTTAATTTTATACAACTGCATCTCAATCTTTAATAAGTACTGCAATCTTTACCTTCAACTTATTAATAAGGGTTACCATTTTTACTTTGAAATAAACCTTCATTTGAAAATTTCTTAAAAGAATATTATCATGTGCTCCTTTTTTTTTTCTTTTTTTAAATTCAACAACATTTGCGATGGAGGAATTTGAACCTCTGACCTCTTGATCGAGAGTACATGTCAAGTACCGCTAAGCTATGCACACTTTTACTATGTGCCTCTAATATTATATTCACCAACCATTCTAGATGAGACGTGGTGCACAATAATACTGTGAATAGATGATAGATGACCTAGAGATAAGGTTGTTTGTACTCACATTTGGATGTATCTTGGAAAAAATAGGTGTGTATTTAAAGCAATGTATATATCCCATGGAAAGCAAAGAGTATGAGAGGCGATTACAACTGGTTTCTATTTTCTCATGTTTCTTTTTTTAGAAAATGACCCCTCCATCAGCGGACATTTTTTATTAATATTATATTTTAAAAACTTATTAGTAAAATAGGGTAGGTTTGAAACTTATTATTATAATATTGTGGTTTAAAATCCACATTTGCAGGTCACCTCTTGACGTGACAATAAATTTGAAATTAGACAAACGTGGTCTTGAAAGAAAATGTATGTTAGCGTAGGTCGTGTGGTTTTATACAAAATACTACTTTGCCTTGCATATTGGAAATTTGGTAGCAATATCATTCAGTGGTTCCCAGGTTCGGTCTGGACAAAACACTTCTTTTTTTCTTTTTTTCTTTTGCCAACCTTCCTTTTTTCCTTTCTATTTTTTTTTTTCCAAATATTTGTTTTTCTCAAATGAGTAATTGTATTTTTAAAAATTTCTTTTTCTTCTACCTAAAACAATTGAAATTAATTAAATATTAAAATCAAATAAGTAATTGTATTGAAACGTAAATTTCGTATTTTTTTTCCTTTTCCGTTTCCTTTTTCTCGTCTCTTTTCTTTTTTTTTTTCTTCTATAATATTCTTTCTTTAAGAAATCAAATAAGTAATTTTTTTTAATAATATTTTAAACAAATTAGATTTTCAGATTAAATTCTATTTCCTTTTCTTGTACCGAAGCAACTAAAATTAATTAAATATTAAAATAAAATAAGAAATTGTATTTTTTTTAATGTTTTAAATAAATTGAATATCATATTATAATTTATTTACTTTTTCTTAATCAAATAAAATTTAAATAGTGGTAAAAAATTTGAAGTATAAATAAGTGTTAAAATAAAATAATTAATTGTGTTTCTCTAATGTTTTAAATAAATTGAATATTATATTATAATTTATTTTCTTTTCTTAAAGCAATTAAAATTTAATTAAGTGTTAATTGTTTAAACATTTTATTTTAAATTCACATATGTATTAATCCAGAACAATTAAAATTAATTCACTTCAGAAAACTATGATAGTTAAATTTAGGGTCTGTTTGGAATACATTATAATTTAAATGTTTTTCAAAAATGCACTTTTTAAAAAACATTTTGTATAAAAAATGTTTAGAATTTAAACACTCAAATGTTTGGTTGCATTTCCTCATAAGTGCTTGTATACACAAGTTATTGTATACTAAAAACTCTTTTTGAAAAAGTTGGTTTCAAGTGTTTCTTTCAAAATGGTTTATTTATCAATCTCATTTTCTAATAAGTCATTTTTAATGGTTGCCAAACACTAGAAATTTTTTCAAAATGATTTTTTTTTTCAAAATTAAATACTTGAAAAGTTAAACCAAACACACTCTTAATTTTACTTTATTTATAAATTATTTAAATAATTAGTACTTAATTAAATTTCAATTGCTTCGAAGAAAAAGAAATAAACTATAATATAAAATTTTAATTTGTTTAAAAAAATTTAATAATATAATTACTCATTTGATTTCTTAAAAAACAAATATTAGGAAAAAAAATAGAAATGAAAAAATGGATGAAAAGGAAATAGGAAAAAAAAATAGTGTTTTGTTTAAAAACACGCGTAGGTCATCTCTGCAAACATGGTTTTAAACCACAATATTATAATAATAAGTTTCGAACCTATCCTATTTTACTAATAAGTTTTTAAAAATATAATATTAATAAAAAAAAATGTCCCTCCATCAGCTACCACTCAATATTTAAAAAATACGAGATTTTACTTTTAGTGATTTCAAATCATTTTGGTTCCAAACACACAAATAGGAATTCAAAATCATTTTTATTGTTGATGGTCAAATTTCGCTCAGGAATTTACCCCTCGCTCCACGTGACGGTCGACAGTGAATTTGTAAATGAGCGGGGAAAACGTGACCTGCAAGACGAGCAAACGCTGCACACCGGTGTGGTGTAGACCACGCACACTCCGATGCTTAAGTCAGCCGTGGCCGGAAAGTACGTAGAATGTATTTAGGGTTTGATGCTTGCATACCTGAGTCATGCGTGTGGTCTTTCCTTTTATAGGTTCTCCTTAGGGTTTCCACTGCTGCCGGGCTCCCAGTCATCACCAGGGAAGCCCTCGGGCCCTTGGCCTGGGTCGGCCTCGGTAATGGGCCGAGGCCGACCATGATCCTCGGCCTCGCCCGTGGGCCGAGGCCGAGCATTGTCACATGGGGTAGTCCCGCTGGCTCGATCTCCTCCGTCTTTGGGCCTTATGGGTTTGGGCCTTCCTTCATTGTATATCGTGGGCTAATTTTGCCTATAACATTAAGCCCCCACTCTCTATTGGAGTTCGCAGGCTCACCATGATCTTCAATGGAGAGTAATAGCTAATTCAAGAAGATATCCTGCAATAAGGTGGGCAAAACAAAGAAATTTCTCCTGCACATTTAATGTAAGTCAAACAAAGAAACTTTGAGAAACAACTTTTCCAGTTGGTTTGGGACCAACTTTAGGATTAGGGATGCTGGAATCTAATTGGGGGTCACATGCAGGGAGGACAAGGTAGAAACAGACAAAAGAGGGGGGGCTGACCGAGGTGGTCAGCCCTCTGCTGCCGTGCCAGGCGCATGCCTGGCGCAGCAGTCACCTGCTGCCAGGCGCAGCAGGTGCGCTCGGCCTCGGCCATTGGCCGAGGCCGAGCAGGTTAGGCCTGCCGTGGCAGGCCTAGCCGTTGCCTCGTCCCATCCTCCTTTTTTTTTTTTTTTTTTTTTTTGAATCCGAAAACTTTGAAAATCAGTTTTCCACTTCCCTCCATTTTTGCTCTATAAATATCTTTCTCACCAAGGTCTCTTGACCCACCAAACTTCTCTCTTCCTCTCCAACCTCTTTCTAAGGTAGTCTTCCTCTTTGCACACTTCTTCTCTTTTCTGTCCATTTTAAACCGTTTTTCCAAGTTATGGCCAGTGAAGAGTCAGTCCCTTCTGGGTTTTATTCTGAGAGTGGTTCGAGCTTCTATGACGAGTCGTCCTTCTCGGAAGGGGATGGTGCCATAGGTGCCGAGGGTACGGGTCCCTTTGCACATCGACCGGCTATGTCATCCTCGGTGACCGAGGCTCAGCTTGAGCGCCTTCGGTACGAGTATGGCATTCCCGAGGATGTACACATGAGGGTTCCGAATCCCGATGAAAGCTTTTCCCATCCTCCAACGGGCGAGGTCGCTTTTTACAGAGCTATGTTTAAATTTGGCGTCCGCCTCCCTCTTCCTCTGCTTCTTCAGCATTTCCTCATGCTCACCGGGCTTGCCCCTGCGCAGATTGTGCCCAATGGGTGGAGCCACCTAATCGGTTGTTTCATGCTTTGGGCGTTCGGCAACCCCGGTGTGGACATGGATCCCAACATTTTCTTTTCTTTGCATTCCATCAATTGAAGTCCCAACTTGGGGCACCTATTTTATTATATTAGCGCAAGAAAAGGGGTCATTGTAAACACTCCAACCTCCGTAAAGAATTGGAGGAAAGGGTGGTTCCTTGTTAGCGGGAATTGGTTAGAACAAAACCCGGATGGTAGTCATTATGGCGTTTCTACTAATTTCCGAGAGTATGGTGAGTATTTTTGTATTCGTTGTTTTCTCCGGCTTCTCTAACTCACTTCTTCATTTGTCTTTGTGCAGTTCCTAGGAGAGTCCGCCGATCTGCCGAGGCCCGTGAATTTGCTGAGGTTATTCAGCAAATCCCGCCCTGTCACCGCTTCGGCCCCGATTTAGTTAATCAAGAGAACCTTGTGTTCCTCGGACTCGCCCGTCCTCATTCAAGTGAACTTTCCTTTTCGTTTCATTCTTCATGCTTACTTGGCTTCATTCTAATACTGAACTAACTTTGCCTTGCACCACGGCTTTGGGTTCCAGCCATGCCCCCGCGCTTGATTTATGCTGAGCGTCGCAAAGCCAGAAGGACCCGGAGTGAAGCGGGAACTTCCCAAGCCAACGTGACTGACCTTACTGAGGAGGATTCTGATGCGCCCTTCGTGGTCACTCGCTCCTCCACTGCTGGTTTGAGGAGGTCGAGTCGGAACCGCCCCCCTGCTATTCCCAATCCTTCACCTGGGGAAGAGACTCCTCTTCCTGTTTGCGTTCTCCCTGAAGGTTACTCCGGCACCGGAAGCCAAGCAGATATGCTTGCGCACGATTTTGCATGCTGGCAGGGTCTGCGGTCCCACAAACCGGAGGGGGAATTGGGTTATGATGATCCTGCCGAAAGCTTTCAATCTGTCCAACAACACCTTCGCGAGGTAAGCAATGCCGGGCTCCCTTCAGCACCCTGACGGTCTTGCCTTTGCCGGGGCGCCTTAAATAAACTTTCTATTTGTTGCAGGCTTTTACCAAGGTCACTGTTTCGGCCATGAGTCTGACAAACAAAATAAACGAGCTTCAAGCCAACAGCGTTCCCCGGCGTGAATTGGTTCAAGCCCAAGAGAGTCTTGACCGGGCTAACCGCCTTCTCGAGGAGGTGAGAGCTGACCTTGAGTATACCAAGGCGGAGTGGAGTAAAACCAAGGTTCAGCTCGCCGAAGCCAAGGCTCACCTTGCTGATGCCAGATTCCTAGCTGAGGAATTCAAGAAGACAGATGAATACATCATTTCCCAAAATCAGATGTGGGAGGATGGCGCAAAGTGGGCTGTTCGACGGATGAGAAAACACGTCCCCACTATGGACAAGTCCATAATGCGCAACGAAATCTCGGCCATGATCGCTGATCCTGGTTCCTATCCGGCCTCAGAGGGGTCATCAAGCGGGCGCGAAGACATGGACGACGGCCACTGAACGCTTCTCTGTTTCTTCTGATTTACTGCCTTTATAATCTTGTAATTCTGCTTTTATGAGCTTTTCTTTATGCTACTCCTACCGTGTATCCTCCATCTTTCAATTAATGAGAAATTACTCTTTGTCATACCATTCTGGTGGCCATTTCAAGAGGAGAAATTATAGGCATAAAGCTTGAAGCTTGCAACATAATCGAAAATCATGAACTCCCCAGCCCCCACTCAAAAATATGTATTGAACATTTAAATCATACATCCTTTTTGAGTAAGTAAAGACTTGTTCCGTACCTGGGCCCTCAAGAGCGGTGCTCATCCTTGGCCTCTCGGTGGTCGGCCTCGGTCATGGCAAGAGGCCGATCATTTTGTCTGCATTATTCTCCCGCCTGTTCTGTGACTGGGCTTAAGTTTAGGTCCACTGTTTGCCTTGTCCACTCCCTTACTGCCTCTAAGTTATCCTCATTGCACACTTCGCGACTGTCATCCTGGCAGGAGTGATTGGCCTCGGCATCAGCCTTGGCATGAGGCTGAACGTTTCCTCAAGGAAGGTCAAGGAAGTCCACAGGCCTCGTTGAGGTCATCCCAGGGGTGCGTACACTCTTCTGGGGCAAGCTTGGGGAGGCTGAGGAAATTCCCAGGCCTCTCTTCAAGCGTCTCGGAGTCATCCCAGGGGTGCGTACACTCTTCTGGGGCAAGCTTGGGGAGGCTGAGGAAATTCCCAGGCCTCTCTTCAAGCGTCTCGGAATCATCCCAGGGGTGCGTACACTCTTCTGGGGCAGGCTTGGGGAGGCTGAGGAAATTCCCAGGCCTCTCTTCAAGCGTCTCGGAATCATCCCAGGGGTGCGTACACTCTTCTGGGGAAGGCTTGGGGAGGCTGAGGAAATTCCCAGGCCTCTCTTCAAGCGTCTCGGAATCATCCCAGGGGTGCGTACACTCTTCTGGGGCAGACTTGGGGAGGCTGAGGAAATTCCCAGGCCTCTCTTCAAGCGTCTCGGAATCATCCCAGGGGTGCGTACACTCTTCTGGGGCAAGCTTGGGGAGGCTGAGGAAATTCCCAGGCCTCTCTTCAAGCGTCTCGGAATCATCCCAGGGGTGCGTACACTCTTCTGGGGCAGGCTTGGGGAGGCTGAGGAAATTCCCAGGCCTCTCTTCAAGCGTCTCAGAATCATCCCAGGGGTGCGTACACTCTTCTGGGGAAGGCTTGGGGAGGCTGAGGAACTTCCCAGGCCTCTCTTCAAGCGTCTCGGAATCATCCCAGGGGTGCGTACACTCTTCTGGGGCAGGCTTGGGGAGGCTGAGGAAATTCCCAGGCCTCTCTTCAAGCGTCTCGGAATCATCCCAGGGGTGCGTACACTCTTCTGGGGCAAGCTTGGGGAGGCTGAGGAAATTCCCAGGCCTCTCTTCAAGCGTCTCGGAATCATCCCAGGGGTGCGTACACTCTTCTGGGGCAGGCTTGGGGAGGCTGAGGAAATTCCCAGGCCTCTCTTCAAGCGTCTCGGAATCATCCCAGGGGTGCGTACACTCTTCTGGGGCAGGCTTGGGGAGGCTGAGGAAATTCCCAGGCCTCTCTTCAAGCGTCTCGGAATCATCCCAGGGGTGCGTACACTCTTCTGGGGAAGGCTTGGGGAGGCTGAGGAAATTCCCAGGCCTCTCTTCAAGCGTCTCGGAGTCATCCCAGGGGTGCGTACACTCTTCTGGGGCAAGCTTGGGGAGGCCTAGGAAGTTCCCGTGCCTCTCTTCAAGCATCGTTGTAAATTTTTGAAATGAAATTCGGAATATTTTATTTCAAATGGATCAAGCAATTACATTCTGAATAACATACTGCTATGAATAAAAGAAAATTGAATATCGCTTTACTGGACTGAAAAACACAACCAAAAAGTCAATGCTCCATTGAGTGGGGATAGCTTGATCCCTCAAATGCTCGGCCTCGGTCATCTCCCGAGGCTGACGTTGCTTTTACCTTTCTGTCGATGTTCCTAAGCGCCATAAAGTAACATTCCCTTGACATCTTTTGCTCGCCATACACTGCACCTACACCTTCCTCGGTTGGGAATTTCAGGACTTGGTGGTAAGTTGAGGCTACAGCTTTAAGTCCATGTAATGTAGGTCGTCCTAAGATGGCATTATATGCTGGGACGGAGTCTACCACTAGGAAGTTGATCATTCTCGTTACTGTCTGTAGCCCCTCCCCAAATGTCACCGGCAGCTCGATGCTTCCTCTAGGGCTTACTTTTTCTCCGCCAAACCCCACCAGTGGCGTGATGCTCGGCCTCAGGCGATCGCTTCCCAACCTCATAGCGTCGAATGCAGTGCTTGAGAGTACATCAGCAGAACTTCCCCCGTCAACCAGGATCCGGTGCACTTTCGCGTTGGCAATCGTTAGAGTGACCACCAGCGCATCGTTGTGCGGATGGTGTATCCCCGCGGCCTCTTTCTCTGTAAACTCCAATTTTGGTGAGTTTTCTTTGAGTTGGAGCGAGTACATACCTTGCCCTCCGAGCTCCTGGTGTGCCTCTCGGATTGTTGTCTTTCGCTTTCTACCCGACTCTCCTCCGGATGGCCCTCCCAAAATTGTTCGTATCTCGAGCGGAGGGTTTGCCCCCCCCTTACCCTGATCCTGCGGTGGCCTCTTGCTTCTGTCATTCCCCACGAACTCCTTGAGGTAACCTTCTCGGATTAGGGCTTCTATCTCGTCTCTCAATTGTATGCATTCTCGGGTCGTGTGTCCGTGGTCTCCGTGGAACATGCAATATTTGTTTCTGTTCCTCCTGTCGGGGTCTGATCTTAACTTCTCTGGGCGTTTCAACAAATTCGTGTCCTGTATCGCGGCAAAGACCTGTTCAAGTGAAGCTGTTAGTGGTGTATACCTGTCGAACCGAGCTTTTGGCTCCGCTCGGCCTTGTGGCTCCTTGGCATCTGGTCGGCCTCGGCCATTGACCGAGGATTGCTCAAACCGACTCCGGCCTCGCCCCTCGGCTGGGTGCCTCTTGCCCCTGTCTTCTCGATGCCGATCTGATATTGTCACCCCACGACTTTCCCTTTCTTCCTGTTTGGATCTCAACAGTTCCTCGGCACTTATGTACCTTTGTGCTCGGGTCATGAACTCCACGTACGTCCGTGGTTGGTTCTCTCCGATGGAGTTGAGCAGCCTCTCATCCTGCAAACCTGAGATCACAGCAGTCAATGCAACTCCATCGTCATAACCTTCCACCTGCAAAACCTCATTACTAAATCTGTTAATATAATCCTTTAGGCTTTCCCGTGGTCCTTGCTTTACTGTTAGCAAATTGATCTGAGGCTTCTGTCGGCTACGGGCTCCTAAGAATTGCGTGACAAACGCTCGGGCCAGCTCCCTGAATGAACCAATTGACTTTCGTGGGATCTTGCCAAACCACTGCCTTGCCAAACCTGTGAGTGTCAGTGCAAAGGCCCGGCACCTTGTCGCTTCGTTCGCTCCGTGAAAGTCCATCCAGGTTTGGTATGCATCCAGGTGCTGTTTCGGGTCCTTCTTCCCATCATACTGCGGGAAATTCGGTATTTTGAATTTGTGCGGCACCTCTCCTCCCATTATTTCATCGGTGAAGACTGGCCCCACCTGTCCAATCAGCCCTTCTATGTCCTCGTTCTCTATCCTCCTTTGGGAGGTTTGGTAGCTGTCTCCTTCTTTTAGCCATTTGGATGGCTCTTGCCTCTTTCGGTCCTGGTCGGCCTCGGACTTTGCCCGTGCCTCCAGCTTTCTCCTGTCATTATTTGCTGTGTACGTACCTGGTGCTGCCCTTTGCGGAGAATTCCTGCGGGTCTTTTTGCGGCTTGGTCCAGCTTCCTTTTCGGTCTGTTCGTCCCCGGGAGGAGGCATTCGGCTAGTTACACTCTCCGAATCCCCAACCTCCTCATCGGCTATTCCTTTACCCTTCTTGGGGTCTCTGCGTACATCCTCTTCCTCGGGCCTCATAGACTCGGATTTCTTCAACAGACTGAGGATTTCAGTCAAATTTTGCCCCATCTCGTTCATCCTTCCCTTGATCGCTGCGATCTCTATTTCCTGGGCTTGGAGTCGAACTTGGGGATTCGGTTCGTCAGTCGCTGGTTGACCTTGGTGTTCCATTGCTGCTACGTTTTCCTGCCGAACCCTGCGTTTGCTAGTCCGCGTCTCTCCCCACAGATGGCGCCAACTGTTGATGGTCAAATTTCGCTCAGGAATTTACCCCTCGCTCCACGTGACGGTCGACAGTGAATTTGTAAATGAGCGGGGAAAACGTGACCTGCAAGACGAGCAAACGCTGCACACCGGTGTGGTGTAGACCACGCACACTCCGATGCTTAAGTCAGCCGTGGCCGGAAAGTACGTAGAATGTATTTAGGGTTTGATGCTTGCATACCTGAGTCATGCGTGTGGTCTTTCCTTTTATAGGTTCTCCTTAGGGTTTCCACTGCTGCCGGGCTCCCAGTCATCACCAGGGAAGCCCTCGGGCCCTTGGCCTGGGTCGGCCTCGGTAATGGGCCGAGGCCGACCATGATCCTCGGCCTCGCCCGTGGGCCGAGGCCGAGCATTGTCACATGGGGCCGGGACTTGTCCCGGCCCTTAGTCCCGCTGGCTCGATCTCCTCCGTCTTTGGGCCTTATGGGTTTGGGCCTTCCTTCATTGTATATCGTGGGCTAATTTTGCCTATAACATTTATCTTTAAAATTCTGAATTTTGAAATCATTTTCTGCAAAATCCATTCGCGCATGTAATGGATTTTGAGTTCATTCAATCCTAAATAACTTAGACACTATTCAATAATCCAATTTTTTTTTTCCATTTTTGGTTTTTGAAAATTAATTAGTTTATTAATGCTATATCCCGATAGATTTCTTTGTTATCTACTTTTTAGAAATGTTTTCAAAATTTAGGTCATGTTTTGAAAACTAAAAAAAATAAAAAATAAAAAAATAGACGCGTGTTTTTATTTTTAGAATTTGAGTTAGAACTCAAATGTTTGTTTAGGAGAGATGTGGTAAAGGTATTGTAAGAAAACAAATACAATTATTAAATATAAAAAATCAAGTGGGACCTAAGTCTATGAATTAATTTATAAGTTTTGGGATGATGAAACTATTGTAATCAACTATTAATAAATATATATATATATATATTTACTTTTTAAATCTACCATGCCAATTTTTAGGCTGAATATATATTTTTCTAATTTAGTCTAGTATGTTTTCACGTCTTTTTTTTTTTTAAATATATATTTTTGGGAAAAATACACTTTTAGTCTCTCAGGTTTGGGTTAAGTAACAGTTTGGTCCCTGAGTTTTCAAACTCAACAATTTAACCCGCGAGAAAAACGAGCTCAATGGGGAAGTTGAGGGTGAGAGAAGCAGTCGAGAGAAAACCCAGATCTGTTGTTCGCGACCCATCAGAAACTGCTGCTACACGCCGGCGATGATGCTCAAAGGAGGGAGGGGTTGCTGGCCAGCGATGAGAATTCGTGGAGAAGAAGAAGAAAATCGTTGGAAAAAAAAGGAGGGGAAGAGAGCTTCAATCGTGAAAGAGAAGGTTCCAGATCTGACTTTCAGTTCTTTATTTTTTTAAAAAAAATAAAAAACAGAAAGACAAGAGAAAAACATGTTCTGGGTGTTGATTTTTCCATTCGATTCATTTCTGGGTTTTGCCGCTCTGCTTTCAATTTCTGGGTTTTGTTGCTTTGAACAAAAAAAAAAAAGTTAGGTTTGTGAGGATGTTAGAGAAGATGGAGGAGTTTGATATGGAGAAGGTGATTGAGGAATTTGAGGAATTGACTAAAGATGCTAAGAGAGTTCAAAGAGAAACTTTGAAAATGATTTTGGAAGAAAATGGATATGCTGAGTATTTGCAGAATTTGGAGCTTAATGGAAGAACAGATCGTGTGAGTTTCAAGGCTTGTGTTCCCATTGTAACACATGAGGACTTGGAGCCTTCGATTTTCCGGCGAAATCGAGGAGGGAGTTCGTCTTGGTTTCACCGGAAGCCAAGTTTTTTTTTAAAAAAAAAAAAAAGAAAGAAAGGTGGAGAAAAGGAGAAAAAGAAGAAGAAAAGAGGAGGAAAAAAAAAAGTTTCCACCGTGCAGTTGGCCACCAGCGCGCGGTGGTTGCTGGCCTCTAGCCGCCGGCGACATGTCGAAGAAGAAGCATGAAGAAGAAAAGGTTGAAGAAGGTTGAAGAAAACAGGAAGAAGAAGAATAAGAGAGAAAGGAAGAAAGAATAAAAAATAATAATAAAATAATAATATTGTATTATTTTAATATATTTTTATTTAGAAAAATTTAAAAGTAATTTTTTTATTAAAATAATAGTGTCACATCAGCAAACTGTTAGGGTTTAATAGAAAATTGGACGGAGGGACCAAAAGTGTAACGAAATCCAAACCTCAGAGATAATTTTGTTGAGTTTTAAAACTCAGGGACCAAAGTGTAACCTAACCCAAACCTCAAAAACCAAAAGTGTATTTTTCCCTATATTTTTCTATTTTTCTAATTTAGTCTAGTATGTTTTCACGTCTTTTTAGTTTTATTCCTCGCTACAGGTAAATGTTAAAATTATGTAATTTAATCATAAACTTGTACAAATATCGTACTAGGTCAATTTATAGAAACTTAGAGGATGAAAATGCTTGTTCAGGAGAGGAAAGTTTCTAATTCTCCCTCAAATTTCGAAAAAATCGATATAGAAATTGTTGGATTTTGGTGTAAATGTGTGAAAGAAAGTGATGGTTAGTTGATCAAAAGTTTTAAAACGGTTGCTTAAATTATGAATTTAATGTCCGGAATTAAATTCATAACTTGTGTGAAGATGAACGGTTTGTGCCTTTTTATGTTCTGCAACTGCTGTAATTGCTCATAATTACAGAGTAATTGAGTGACCTTCTCTATTCTGCAGTTGTTGTAAATACACATAAATACACTGTAATTAACGTATTTGCAGTGTATTTATTGTTTGTCTTTTTGTTTTTTCAAATAGCTACTATTTGTATAGCTATAAATAGTAGTTGGTTTCTTCATTTTAGATCATTCAATTTTTGTGTTTCTCTTATCTTTTCTTCTTTTGAGTTTGAGTTTTGTTGAGAGTGAGTATCCAAGAGTTCTGTCAGATCCGTGTAGTTCGAGGTTGCTGTTCTACCGGAATTAGTCGTTGTATCTTGCTGAGACAATCGCTGTAGTCTGCTAGCAACCCGTATAGAGCGAATAATTGTCTTCAGGACAGTGCTTTGAAAGCGTGCCTCGACTACCAATCATCACATTCTTTTGTTTTACAGGTTTTGTTCGTTTGATGTGGTTGTTGTTGTCAGTTGGATCATATACGACCTTTGGTGCTCTATTGATATTCTGATATGGTTTAATCATGATTTCTGTAATTTTTGTTATATACACTGTATTTGTTTGTAGCCAGTTGCCTTGTAATTTGTTTGTTAGTGTGAAACAGTTTCTATATATACAGCGTATTTCCAATAGAAATTTCTAGTTTTATTCTCTAATTAAATGACTTTTTTCCTCATCTAATTGTCAGACAATTCACAAAGTATTATATGTTGAGGGTCCCACATTGAAAAGATGAGGAGTCCTTGTAATATTTATAAGAATGAATGGGTTAATACTTTTATGGTCAATTAGTTTTAAGATGAAACTTCATGTTTATCTAATATTATGTCATGTATGCTTATCATCAACAAATTTTAACATTTGGCTACTCATAAACTAGCTTTGTTATAAGGTCAAAACCCCGTGGACGTAAGGTCAATACTTAATTTTCTATTTATGGTTAAAGGGTATATTACTGTTCTTTTCACCATGCCACTAGTTTTTTTTTTTTTTTTTTTTTTTTTTTTTTTTTTTTTTTTTTTTTTTTGAAATATACCATGCCACTAGGTTGTGTATACGAGCTATTATCAAAGTGAGAAAGACTCAAAACTTATTCTCATACCGTCTGTTTTACATGGTTGAACACTACACTTGAGAAACTCCTTTCCATTCTCACCTCTATTCTACCTTTAAATTATGAAGTTTGGTACATAGACTTTCGGATTGTGTCTACTAGTTCTGTACTAAACTTTCAATTTTTTGTTTTCTAGTTTCTTGAAATTTTTCTTCTCCAACTATTGGAATACTTTGAACAACAAAATATATAATTAATACTAAATATATTTGCTATTATTAAAACATTAATTAGACTATATGGAGATCAAGATCCAAAAGACTTTTTATTTTTTATTTTTTGACAATGTGTGAGGGTGAGAGAATTCAAACCTTAAACTTTTGGGTCATTAATACAACTTCATACCATTTTTTTTTTTTGAATAAGTTGAACTATGATGTTTTTGGCAAGAACCAAAAGATTTTGAATACCCAAACCCTAAAATGAAATATTTAAATGATATATGTTTTATATATTAGTTTGTCCGATTGTTTGACCACGTCATATTACAACGAACTGAGTCACAATTTATCGAATGTGTTCCTGAAAAGGTTAGCAATAATATTGCAGTAATGATGTTAAGTGGAACTAAAAGGTGTGTTTTAAGGAAAATATAAAGCGGCCAACGACTAAGCCATAGATTACAATCAGCCGACAATCTCTTTTGTTTTATATGGTAGAAAAAAAACCACATGTGAAAAATGATGGGTGGACTCATCTTCTACTTTTCTATGAACATGAGGGCAAACTTGTAACTTCATTCCATTCATTTGCATTCAATTATGGCTATAAATAGCACACACTTGTCTCATCCTTGACACAAACCATCTCCTACTCTCCAATCAAACACCCTCTCCTCCAAATTTAAGCATGGCCAAGTCTCTTTTCCTTGTGGCTTCTCTCCTCCTCCTTGTGCCGCTATCACTGGCTGCGGGGGAGCCACGAAAACCTTCAGCAAGTGAATTTGAAAAGCTAACGCTCGGTGGCTACAACCCAATAAGGAACATAACGGATCCATATATCCAAACCTTGGGAAAGTTGGCAGTGGAAGCACACAACAAGAAAGCCGGAACTCATCTGAAATTCCAGGAGGTGTACGATGGGAAATATCAGATCGTGAAAGGGACCAACTACGATCTCAAGTTGAGAGCCCTTGATGGATATATAAGCCGCACCTATGGCACCCTCTTCTATATAGACTTCGAGCTCAAAGATTTCTATGGCATCTCAAGGAACTAAACTCCTTTAATTTCTCCTTTTGCGTATTTCACAACAACCTTAACTAATAAATAATGTTGTGTCTGTCTTGTCTTTGCTTCCTCTTCTTCTTATGTCATCATGTAATATGCTGGTCTTCTATCACCATGCTTGAATAAAATTGCTATTATTAAGCAACTGCCACTTCATATTTCTCTCCACAGCTGAAATGATACTTGAGAAAATTTTCTTTTTCAATTACGCCCTTGCATTGAGAAATTATTCAATGACATCTCCACAATGAAACTAGATGTAACGACCCGACTTCTAAAAAGAGACTATTTGGGACCGTTACCACATGCATGCTATGGAGGCCTTTCTAGATAAAACAGATAAACTCAAATTTAAGTAAAAACCTCAAAGTAAAATCTTTATTCGAGATTCCTAACTTTAAAGTCACAAAATTATTCTCAAACAATTTCCAATTTAAAATCAAACATGGCCTCTAAAGAATCCTCAAAACAAAATTATAAACCAAAAGAACGTAAAACATAGTTCATTAAGTGGAAGAAAACGTGAAATCCATGAGTCCTAGTCTCTCATGGTTGCCTAACAAATTCTCATCAAATGCCATCACACATCTTTGCCTTTACCTAAAAAAAAAAATATTCATGAAAAGAATGAGTATTTAAAATACTCAGTAAGTAACCTCACTACTGGGGTTGGAGTATGCAAACACATACAACATGGTTCATGCTTTTCTAGTGATCATGGTTCATGCATTTCTAGTGGAACCCTATTTCTTTTTCCTCTTATATATAAATTTCTTCTAAGACCTTAACATGGACAGTTACCCTTCCTCTGTTCCTCTGGTTCCTCTCTTAACTAAGAGGTAAGTAGGCATCCTCTAAAGAATGTGCTCCATCTAATAGTCAGTTGTCACCTAGTTAGTGGGGTCAAATCTCACCTAAGTTACCTCGAGTTTTTCTAGATGTACATCAATTTCCTCTAAGGGTAATTGCCATGAACATGATTCTTTTAATTTCATGAAACATACATATGCATGGGGTCCCATAACAAAACATCAAAATTCATGAAAATGCACATAAACATCCTCAATCATGTATGACACAAAATTTCATAGTCTCTCATGGTCTATATAATAAATAAATTCGTGGATCTTGTGTCATCAAATCATGCATTACATAACAAAAATTCATGCAAGTTCTATCCTATTAGCACATAATTTTCCAACCTAGCCTAAGCGTTCTAGTAGTAAAGCCACTAACCTTGGCTTAAATATTCTTGATAAATCTTTGAAAAAAAATTCTTAACTCCAAGGCTTTAAGCAAGCTACACAAAAGAGAATTTCTTATAAATCAAAAGGGTTATAAACCAATTGTTTTACTACGAGCCAATCAACTCAGAGAGAATTTAGCACCCAAAAACTAACCTAACTTACGCTTAAGCTTGCTGCCCGAGTTCTAGATTTCCACGAAATTGATTGTAACGCCCCAGGCCTAGGATTCAGAACCCCGATTCGGCACTTGACGGCCCCGACTTTCCCCTTCATCCCCTGTGACTTGGTGACGTCACCATACTTGTCTGAAACTGCTTCTAAGAGTGAAGACTGTCCCCACAAACCAACATGAGGTTCTTTTAGCATGTTTTGTCCCCACTCACATGCGTCCTTTAAGTTGACGGTTTACGGAACACCTCCTACCTGGGAACAAACTCGGAACTTGAGTTGAATTAATCATAGTCTAATGTTAGCATGCAATGTCACTAGGTAATTAAAAGGGTTTAATTCACCTAGACAATAGAGTAAAAAGCTATATATAAGAGTTATATAAAGGCATAGACTTAGATAGATTCAATTAGCCGGAATTTACCTAAGTAATTAGACCCTAAAATTCTAAAAAATACTTAGTGGGAGGAAATATGACAAAATAAGATTTTCATAAATCAAGTTTTGCTCTCACGTTTTCGAGAGTTCACATCGTGAGATCCATGCTTGGCCTCGAGTCACCCTAGGAGTGACCCCCTACGGATGGTGTTTGCATGGATAATTAACAAGGTGAATGAGGGAGTATTTTATAGTAAGTGGGAGCAGGACACGTGTCAACGTATCCTACGGTCTCCTCCATTAGGTTGCACCGTGAGATTCTCATGGTCTGCCTGCGAGTCGCTCCCTGCGGAGGGCTAGATCATGGGAGTCGGAACAATGCAAACTCTAGAAATGGATAGGGTTTCTTAGGTCCATTTCCAACTTTGACTTTCCCCTACGGTAGCATTGTTGGGGCCGACCTTTGAGATCTAAAAATGGAGATTCACACGTACGGAAAATTGTTAAAGTGTTACTGATTTCCTGATCGAAGAACGGTAGCTAAAAACTATTGGAATATGAGTTATTCTGGTAATAGGGATTGGCTAAGATTGTCTCAATTCAAGGGAGGAGTAGCTGACTGCCCTACTGTAATGCCCCAGGTTTTATTATTAACTAACCTAGTGACATTACTAAACTCCTATTCAAACTAACCGAGAGCTCCGGAAATTTCGGCAGCATAACGACATACATGGGATGAAACCAAAATTTTTAAATCACCTGTTAAACAAAACAACACTTCTATATTATTCCATTCCACCCCACAACTCCACAGAAACAACTTCATAATAAAATACGAGTCAGATCTCGTATCTTCAACCAACAACAGAACTATAGCCTTTCTAGTGTAAACATGCTCTTAGCTTCTAGAAACAATTCAACTTTATTAAACAATAACATATTTACAACCTATCGGAAGCATGAAATTCTACACAAACTCAACAACTAAAAGAAAACCAATCCAACCTATATGCAAGATAAAGAACCAACCTATCGACAACCAAGTAAAAGAACTACCCTATCCAACAGAAAGAAAATATCAAATACACAAAATCCTGTGGTCATCCCTCGTGAACCTCCTCATCTACATCACCGGGCACATAATACTCGTCACCTGCATAATCTGAAAATGTTGGGGGGAAGAAAGGGGAGGGGTATCAGTACAACCACAGTACTGGTAAGTAGCTCACACCCGGTGAGCCACCAAACAACAAACAACCATAACAACATGCTATCCACACACATCATGCTTGTAAAGCGGTAAACAATCCAACATGCTCTTAAATGTGAAAATAGCAACGCCAACACATGCTCATGAAAATGGGACGACAACATGAATCCATGCATCATGCTATGCACCCCCACATGGTTTCCGCGCCATGCCCGCACACTCACACGTGATTTCCGCTTCACGCTCCGCAAACCCACCCAACACATGTATTATTACGCGCCATGCGCAGCGCCACTCACACGTGATTTCCGCGTCGCGCTCCGCACTCACACCCACACGTGATTTCCGCGTCACGCTCCGCACACACACCCAACACATGATTTACACGTCATGCTCCGCCTCTCCCAAATGAACACACACCATGCAGATGAAGGTGAAGGTGTTCATATAACACATGCGGAAGCAATTGAAGATCGGAAGCACCTAACTACATCAATTTTACTCCTAAAGCATGCATGTTCTAAGAATCCAGAAACAGAGAGAGTGAAAGTACTAACCTTTTTGTAGCTCAATTGGTGGACCTTCTTGGATTCTTTTCTTCTCCAATCTTCTTAGGACAACCCTTAGAGTCTTCCCTACTATTCTCCGGGCCAAGAACAACTTGTGGGAGTCTATAAAGATAGGGAATGGGAAGGGAATGCTTGAAGGATCAAGCTATAGAGAAGTATGAGAAAATGAGAGAGATTGAGTCCAAATTCCAGCAGCATAACAGTAAGGAAATGGCTCTCTTAAGGCTTGAATCTGATTCATACTCTACTTATAGAGATATTCCATGCAAAGAGAAATCCTAAGACACAAGACACATGGTAGTCTTGCGAGCCAAAGTGGATTCTAGGTGTTCAATTCACAACACATGCAACTAGTGCATGAATGTGTTGTTTTCCACTTTGTATCATCATGCAAGAAGTGGAAATTCAACTAAATCCACTAAGTTAGGATTGAAATCAGATTTCATACTTGCAAATTAATTCAAATTTCAATTCTAAATTGAAATTGAATTCTTTGGTAATTAATTGAAACATTTCCAACTAATTTGATATGATTAATCCAATTAATCATTGCCACCTTGTGCAATCTATCATATATGATTCCTAATACATATATATGGTATTTAAAACACTTTTAAATACTTTATCTCTCATTTTCTAATTTAATTCATAATTAAAGATTGTGTCAAATACAATTTACGAAAATACCCTTTTTCCCGATTTTGAACGATTCAAAACTTCCTATCTTTTTGTTCTAGGCTTTATTCCGATATAAGCTAGTAGGGGGACCTAATGGACCTATAGATCATGGGCTCCAACGATTCGAGGCTAACCGACTAATCTCATTAACCAAGCTTAACCAACATTCGTTAACTACCGGGACACTCCACTATAGTCCGGTAGTTGCACTCCCTTCACTATAGATATATTTCCGTCCATTTGATTTAACCATGCTCAGTAAGTCGATCCTTCACAGGTTGTTCGTAGCTATAGCTAGGTCAAAAGTCCGTTTTACCCCTATAGTACTTCTAGTTCCTTAAGTCCCACTGATCCTCTAATGAACAATTGGTTTATGGTCCAACCAATAAACCGAGTCCCTCTCGGGCCAATGAGAGGGCGGGATCCCTTTGTTCAAGCCCCGGAGTCAGCACTTAAGAGAACAACCTCTCTACTATCCCTAATTTGGGTAGGAGTGATTTCCTTCTCGCACGACTATGTCCCCAGCTATCAACCCGTTCCTATCCCTGAAATGGGAGGCTTATTGAGTCGGCGATACGGAGCCACTCTCACCTATGCAGATCTAAGGATAAGCCCGAATAAACAGGAGTTCATAGTTAGCTCAGGATTAAGATCGAGTTACCTAGGTCATCACATGAAATAGTCAGTCTCGTCAGTAAACGGTGTTATAAAGCGAGAGCGACTTATTTCTCGATCCTGGTCTTATGCAAACTCATTGCATAGGGCGCCCCCACTCGCATGTCTCTACATGGACGATTTAGGATCACATCGTCTATACTATCTTTAAAGTGGGCCGCGTCTCATAGTGTCCCCAAAATAAGGTACCCAACCCTATCCCTATACTATAGACCGTTTTGGCTATTACTCGAGCTTGATCCACTTTTATGTCTGTACATAAAGCTCAAGTGTTCTTCCTATAGCCATGGATCTTGGTTTATTGGATTTAGGTTTATTAAATGTGCAATTTACTTATTCAGTTATGACTTTACTGAATTAATCTCGATAACGACTTTATCGAACAAGTATATAATTTTTGTTTAACATTCACTATCTACGAGTTTTAGGGCACCAATCCCAACAATCTACCACTTGAACTAAAACTCTAGTTCAGTGGGATGTACTATAATCCATAACAGCAGTGGGTGTATAAAATACATGTATATTACATAAAACGTATTACAATGTATAAATACAATAAACTAGGGCATCAGATACCGGTTACAATTCTCCCACTTGCCCTAGATTATTTTCCATACAAATCTCGCAGACCTAGACCTACTAGATGACTCTCGAACACTTTAGCCGTGAGAGCCTTCGTGAATGGATCAGCAATGTTGTGCTCCGCTGCTATCTTTGTGACGATCACGTCTCCTCGGTGCACAATCTCCCTAATGAGATGATATTTCCTTTCGATGTGTTTGCCTCTCTTATGGCTACGAGGTTCCTTTGAGTTTGCAACTGCGCCGCTATTATCAAAGTACAAGGTGATAGGCAGATGCATATTCGGAATGACTTCCAAGTCAGTCAGGAACTTCCTGAGCCATACTGCTTCTTTTGCTGCTTCGCAAGCGGCTACATATTCGGCCTCCATGGTCGAGTCTGCAATGCATCCTTGCTTGATGCTACGCCATACTATTGCTCCTCCATTTAGAGTGAATACTGACCCCGATGTAGATTTCCTCGAATCTTTATCGGTTTGAAAGTCAGAATCAATGTATCTTGTAAGGATCAAATCCTTGGAACCATACACGAGCACATAGTCCCTCGTTCTCCTTAGATACTTGATGATATTTTTAACGGCTGTCCAGTGATCGAATCCTGGATTGGATTGATATCTACTGACAATCCCTACTGCATAACAAATATCAGGCCTTGTACACAACATGGCATACATTAGGCTGCCTACTGCAAAGGCATAGGGAATTCGTCTCATGTCCTCAACTTCTTGAGGTGTCTGAGGACACTGTTCCTTAGACAAATTAATTCCGTTCCTGAAAGGTAATAGTCCCTTCTTGGAATTTTGCATTTTATATCTAACCAACAATTTGTCGATATAAGACGCTTGAGACAGGGCTAACATTTTGTTCTTTCGGTCTCGAACAATTTGGATCCCTAGAACATATTGTGCCTCACCCAAATCTTTCATTTGGAACTGAGTTGGTGCCATAGTTTAATGTCAGTGAGATAACCTACATCATTCCCGATGAGTAGGATATCATCCACATACAATACTAAGAAAGCTACGGAGTTGATGATCCTTTTGTAAACACAAGGCTCATCAACGTTTTGTTCAAAGCCATAAGATTTGATCGCAGTATCAAATCTCATATTCCAGGATCTAGACGCTTGTTTCAATCCATAAATGGATCGTTTAAGCTTGCAAACTTTTTGCTCTTGATCCTGGGCAATGAACCCCTCTGGCTGAGACATGTAGATACTTTCTTCAAGATTTCCGTTCAAAAAAGCAGTCTTGACATCCATTTGCCATATTTCATAATCGTAAAACGTGGCAATGGATAAAAGTATCCGGATCGACTTCAACATGGCAACAGGGGAGAAGGTTTCTTCATAGTCAATCCCCTCCCGCTGGGTAAAACCCTTTGCCACAAGTCGTGCCTTAAAGGTCTGTACCTTTCCTGCAGCGTCTCGTTTTCTCTTGTAGATCCATTTGCACCCTATGGGTCTAACCCCTCCAGGTTGATCTACAAGATCCCATACTGAATTAAAATGCATGGACTCGATTTCCAAGTCCATGGCTTTAATCCACTCGTTCTTGTCAATGTCATCCATTGCCTGTTTAAAGGTTAATGGATCCTCGATCCCGTCATCAGGTATGATGACTGGGGTTTCAGTTAAACCCAAATAGCGATCAGGCTGTCTAACAACCCTCCCACTACGTCGAGGTTCTCTTATTTCTTGAGAAGGACGCGACTGACTCGAGGTGCCAGCATCATTAACAACTCTTGTTGATGTTTCTGTAGCTTCGTTAGATAGTTCACTTAAAACGACTTTACTTCGTGGCTTGTGGTCTCTGAGGTGGTCTTCTTCTAGGAATGTAGCATTTGTCGATACAAGTACTTTATTTTCCTGTGGATCGAAGAAGTATCCACCTCTCGTTCCTTTGGGATAGCCTACAAATAGGCAAAATCTAGAACGAGGCTCCAATTTCTTTGGGTTTGCCTCTAGCACGTATGCAGGACATCCCCAAATTCTGAAATGTCGTAAACTAGCTTTACGTCCTTTCCAGAGCTCAAACGGTGTTTCAGAAACACTCTTTGAGGGAACTACGTTCAAAATATAAACTGCAGTCTCTACTGCATAACCCCAAAACGAGTTAGGCAACTGAGCATAACTCATCATCGAACGAACCATGTCCAACAAGGTTCTGTTTCTCCTTTCCGATACACCGTTTTGCTGAGGTGTGTACCAGGGGCTGAGAGTTGGGACGTAATTCCATGCTCTATCAAATAGTCTTGAAAACTTGAGTCCATATACTCTCCACCTCGATCGGATCGAAGTGTTTTTATCGTCTTACCTAATAGGTTCTCAACCTCGGCCTTGTACTCCTTGAACTTTTCAGAAGCTTCGGACTTATGATGCATCAGGTAGAGATAGCCATACCTCGAATAATCATCAATGAAACTGATGAAATATTCGTACCCTCCTCGAGCTCTAATGTTCATTGGTCCACAGAGGTCCGAATGTATGAGCTCTAGGGGCTCTTTGGCACGATAACCTTTTCCAGTAAAAGGTCGTTTTGTCATCTTGCCCTCAAGGCATGACTCATAAGGAGGTAATGAGTCGTCTTCTAACTTGTTTAGAAGTCCACTTTTAACCAATCTCCCAATCCTATTGAGATTGATATGGCCTAACCTCAAGTGCCAGAGATAGGTATCTTGAGAAACTCTTCGCCTTTTAGGTTGAGTCTCAGCAGTTTTAAACATCTCATGATTTAAAATAGCTTTAGACTCAATTGGTCTTAAAACATACAATTTATTCTCCATGTTTGCAGAGCAAACATCAATACCTCTTTTAGTTATGAACGCTTCATTAACAGAAAAAGAAATTGAATAACCTTGTTCCAATAAACAAGATAAAGAAATCAAATTTCTTTTAATTTTCGGAACTATGTACACATTATCTAATATCATGTAACGTTCCTTGGTGAAGAATAATTTTATGTCTCCCACTGCAATAGCCGAGATGACTTCTCCTGTTCCGACTTTAAGAGTCATCTCTCCAGCTCTTAGCTGTTGCCAGGAACTCATTCCTTGAAATGAAGAACATACGTGATTAGTGGCACCTGAATCGAGTATCCAGGCAGAATCGTCGTTTTCCACTAGACACGTTTCCAAGACTAATAAATCGCATTTAGAGTCGTGGATCATGTTTTTCTTGGCTAAGCAGTTAGTTTGAGGACATTCCTCATTTGAGACCAAACCTAAATTGTTTGCCACGTGTTTAGCGTTTAAGTTAGTATTCTTAGTGGTATGTACTAAACCGTTTAATTTGGCGTTCGACAAAACACATTCGTTTTTCGACATATTGCTGAAACAAACAAATTAATCTCTATTAAAAAAAATGCACTAAACCCATTATACATATTATCCAATCAGATTTTAGCAAAAGCAATCATCGACCCATATATACAATTGATTTATTTGCAACGGTACTTCAGGGGTTTAGAATAACCGCTACCGTAGGGCAGTCAGCTACTCCTCCTCTGAATCGAGACAATCTCGGCCACATACTATTACCAGAATAACTCTTACTCCAATAGTTATTAGCTAACGTTAATTTGGTCAAGACCATCTTGTAAGTGTTACCCATCATTTTCAGATCGCAGAGGACGGCCCCAACAATGCCACCATAGGGAAGAGCTAATGTTGGGAATGGCCCTAGGAACCCCTATCCATTTCTGGAGTTTGCGTTGTTCCGAATCCCATGCGCAAGTCCTCCGTAGGGTGATCGCTCCCAGGGCGACTCGCAGGCAGCGCATGGGAATCTCGCGGTGCAACCTAATGGTGGAGACCGTAGGATACGTTTGACACGTTTCCTTCACCCACTTACTATGAACACTTTCCCCATTCACCTTGGTATTAACCCATGCAAACACCATCCGTAGGGGATGCTCCTAGGGCTCCTCGAGGCCAAGCATGGATCTCACGGTGTGAACTCAGGGGAACGTGAGAGTAGAAACTTAATATGAACATTTCGTTTCTATACTTTTCCTCCCACTAAAGTGTCCTAAGGTTTTAGGGTCTATTACTTATGTAAATTCCGGCTAAATGAATCTATCTAAGTCTATTCCTTATTAAATAAGGTCTTTACACTAAATGTCTAGGTGAATTAAACTCTTTTAATAACCTAGTGACATTGCATGCTAGTAAGACTATGGTTAATTCAACTCAGGTTCCGGACCATTTGTTGGGAGAGTTCCCTTATAACCAAGGTCTTATGTCCGACTTACTCGAATTTTAAAACTATTTTAAAAAATCTAAGACATATTTCTAATCCTATTAGAAAAGGCGATCTTAGGTCTATTTCATTTTAAACCATTTAAAGAATGACAAGATCCTAAGATCCTATGTTAGCATGCAACTCTTTGTTATAGGTTTTACGGTTGCTAATGGTGATTCAAAGCATATAACAATCAAACATTCAAGTTATAAGAAAGCACCATTAAGAAACATCCTATGTCTAGGTGTGTATAACTCTTTATACTACGATGTCTAGGTGATAACTCTTTAAAACCTCACATCGCTCACGCATGCTCATAAAACTCGAGTTAACTTAACTCAAGAACCGACTCGATGCCCAGGTAGGAGGTGTTTCGTAAACCGTCAACTTAAATACCTCCAGCCTTAGACAGCATCTTGTCGGGTGAGTTCTCTTGTAACCGTTGTTTTACAAGATATTGACCTAAACTATGCAAGTTGATCAAATTGGAGGTTCATTAACCTAAGTGAGCATGCACTTTATCTTGTTATAGATTTTAGAATTCTATCTCATTTATAACAATTATAAAATCAATCCATAACAAGCCTAATTTGAATATAACACTTATAAACAAACTAAAGAAATTTCATGCTTCATGCTTGGTTAATTTTATCTTGCAATGAATATAACTATTATATCATTGAATCAATTTGGAAATTAACCATTCAAGCATGAATCTCCCTAATTAATACAACATTTATATTAATTAAACATGAAATTTCCATCATGCATTTGATATAATTAATAACTCTTATTAAAAATCTATAAATGCATGATCATGCTTTCCTATGGTGGGATTTTAAAACTATATGGCATGCTCACAATGCACATAAAAACAATTCAATTTAATCATACATTCACAATGCATAAATAAATTAAAAAAAAAAAACTAAAGTGGATTGGTTTGGCAATTTAAATCAAACAATTAACTAATTATTACAATAATAATTATTAATAATTGCTTGAAATGATCCCGAGCATCACGAACCATCCCGAACCGCCCCTTCAAGGATTGAACCGGACTTCAAATGAGTGTAAAAGGACTGAACCGGCTGTAGCAAACCGAATCGGACCCCAAAAATGCCCCTGGACCGAACCGGATCTGGAAATATGAAGTTGCTGGAAAAAAATTTCTACAGTGTCGGGACGCTACTTGAACAGCGTCCCGACGCTCTCGCGATAGCAGCCACTGTATGCTGTTTTCTGCTTGCGTCTTCTCCAGTTTTCTTAGATTTTACAGCCTATATGGACTCTATTGACTCTATAAAAATTACAGACCCTAGAACACACATTAATGCTCTTACATTTCCGAGCAATTACAATTTCATAAAGAAATGAAAGCTCAAAAAATTGCCAAACCAGAAAACTCCACTTTAGCACCTAGAAAAAATCATTTTCAAAATGGTACCCACCACAGCAAAATTAATGCAAGTTAAGTGCTCTAATCATGCTCTGATACCAATTGAAGGCGTTCATATAACACATGCGGAAGCAATTGAAGATCGGAAGCACCTAACTACATCAATTTTACTCCTAAAGCATGCATGTTCTAAGAATCTAGAAACAGAGAGAGTGAAAGTACCAACCTTTTTGTAGCTCAATTGGTGGACCTTCTTGGATTCTTTTCTTCTCCAATCTTCTTAGGACAACCCTTAGAGTCTTCCCTACTATTCTCCGGGCCAAGAACAACTTGTGGGAGTCTATAAAGATAAGGAATGGGAAGGGAATGCTTGAAGGATCAAGCTATAGAGAAGTATGAGAAAATGAGAGAGATTGAGTCCAAATTCCAGCAGCATAACAGTAAGGAAATGGCTCTCTTAAGGCTTGAATCTGATTCATACTCTACTTATAGAGATATTCCATGCAAGGAGAAGCCCTAAGACACAAGACACATGGTAGTCTTGCAAGCCAAAGTGGATTCTAGGTGTTCAATTCACAACACATGCAACTAGTGCATGAATGTGTTGTTTTCCACTTTGTATCATCATGCAAGAAGTGGAAATTCAACTAAATCCACTAAGTTAGGATTGAAATCAGATTTCATACTTGCAAATTAATTCAAATTTCAATTCTAAATTGAAATTGAATTCTTTGGTAATTAATTGAAACATTTCCAACTAATTTGATATGATTAATCCAATTAATCATTGTCACCTTGTGCAATCAATCATATATGATTCCTAATACATATATATGGTATTTAAAACACTTTTAAATACTTTATCTCTCATTTTCTAATTTAATTCATAATTAAAGATTGTGTCAAACACAATTTACGAAAATACCCTTTTTCCCGATTTTGAACGATTCAAAACTTCCTATCTTTTTGTTCTAGGCTTTATTCCAATATGAGCTAGTAGGGGGACCTAATGGACCTATAGATCATGGGCTCCAACGATTCGAGGCTAATCGACTAATCTCATTAACCAAACTTAACCAACATTCGTTAACTACCGGGACACTCCACTATAGTCCGGTAGTTGCACTCCCTTCACTATAGATATATTTCCGTCCATTTGATTTAACCATGCTCAGTAAGTCGATCCTTCACAGGTTGTTCGTAGCTATAGCTAGGTCAAAAGTCCGTTTTACCCCTATAGTACTTCTAGTTCCTTAAGTCCCACTAATCCTCTAATGAACAATTGGTTTATGGTCCAACCAATAAACCGAGTCCCTCTCGGGCCAATGAGAGGGCGGGATCCCTTTGTTCAAGCCCCGGAGTCAGCACTTAAGAGAACAACCTCTCTACTATCCCTAATTTGGGTAGGAGTGAATTCCTTCTCGCACGACTATGTCCCCAGCTATCTACCCGTTCCTATCCCTGAAATGGGAGGCTTATTGAGTCGGCGATACGGAGCCACTCTCACCTATGCAGATCTAAGGATAAGCCCGAATAAACAGGAGTTCATAGTTAGCTCAGGATTAAGATCGAGTTACCTAGGTCATCACATGAAATAGTCAGTCTCGTCAGTAAACGGTGTTATAAAGCGAGAGCGACTTATTTCTCGGTCCTAGTCTTACGGAAACTCATTGCATAGGACGCCCCCCACTCGCATGTCTCTACATGGACGATTTAGGATCACATCGTCTATACTATCTTTAAAGTGGGCCGCGTCTCATAGTGTCCCAGAATAAGGTACCCAACCCTATCCCTATACTATAGACCGTTTTGGCTATTACTCGAGCTTGATCCACTTTTATGTCTCTACATAAAGCTCAAGTGTTCTTCCTATAGCCATGGATCTTGGTTTATTGGATTTGGGTTTATTAAATGTGCAATTTACTTATTTAGTTATGACTTTACTGAATTAATCTCGATAACGACTTTATCGAACAAGTATATAATTTTTGTTTAACATTCACTATCTACGAGTTTTAGGGCACCAATCCCAACAGTAGACACGACTCATGCAGCATAGCCAACAACAATGGTATCTCATGCTCATGAATTAAACAGACAACATACTTATGAACCATCAAGCAACATGCTTAAGAATCCAACAAAGCATCATGCTTGTTCACAAAGCGAGCTACAAACATAATAAACACATCATATAGTAGCAAAGCAAGAAAAGCAATAGCATGCTCAAACAACAAACAAGCCCAACCAGATAGAAACTACTTACTCAAGCTTAAAAGCGCTCCTAAACCAACTAACGCTTGCTGGAAAGACATTGGAATAGGCTCTAAGAACACCTACAAGCACAATAAAGGCTTCCTAGAGGTTAGGAAACAACCTAACAATATTCCTAACACCTAACATCAATTAAAAGGGACCTAAAGCGTGCTGAAAGGTGCTGAAACTTACCGAACAGGGGAGGGAACCTGGCTGGAAATAGCCAATCAGCATTGAAATCCTTTAAATAAGTGCTGTCCCGAGCCCGAATTGATACAAAACTGAAACTAGAGGATACCCAAAGGTTAAAAACCATTCTAAAGCTAACTAAGGCAGTTTCTAAAGACTTTAAGAGTGCTGAAACTTACTGATCAGCACCCAAATGGCCTTGAATATGTGCTCATTTGTGTTCGAAACAACTCGACAACCAAGGTCCCATGTCGCCGGGTTATGGGTAACCCAATACAAGGCTTTTCAGGTTGTGGGTATTCGTTGAACACCATTTTTGAGTCGAAACACACGCTGAACAGCGATCGAACACATTTAATCCTGCAGATTAGAAGCCGCTACTAAATGGGTATCTTGATTTTGAAGTCGAATAATCATGGGTCATGCTCTAGAATGACTTTGAGGACTAAACTACATGGGTACATGCTGAAACTTGAAGAAAAACGAGTGGGTCTTAAGCCGAACTTACCGGAACGCCTACGAGAAGAAGAATTGTGTTGGAACTCACGAACTGAAGCCAAACGAAGGGCTAGAACAACATTGAACTCGCTGGACAGAGGTTGCTTGCGCGATTTTGAAGACTAAAACGTGCGGCTTGCAATTGCTACACTAACACAGAGCAAGGGAAAGATTTTTGAGACCACAGCCATGGGAAACAAACCAAAAACGAGGAAGAATAACAACTTACGCACGGATTGATGGAGACGAAGGAATCGAACTCGTGGGTCTCACAGATGCTTGTGCGCGCAGAAGAAGAGGGAGAGATGACGATGGCGGCTTGCCTTCAATTGAGGTTGCTCATGGGGGCTGGAGCAAACGGCAGCGGCGTGCTTGGGTTGGGCGGTCGACGCACGCACGAGGGAAGGGGTCGGTCGGCGCGGCTGGAAGAAGGGAAAAACGGAAATGAATGGGGGCGGCGGAGACGGTCACGCAAAGGAGAGAGAGAGGCTGCCGGAGATGGTCACGCGAACGAGAGAGAGAGAGAGAGAGGGCTGCCGGAGGAGAAGAAATTTCAGGGGGGGGGTCGGACGCGCGAGGGAGAGAGGAAAGGAGAGTGAAGGTGAGGCAAAAATGATTTTACTTAGGGTTTTTTTTCCTATTTCCTTCAACTCCAATAACTGCCCACTAAGCAAAAAGAACGCTCAATTTACTCTCACGAAACTTCTCATATGAAACTGATTCCCACTAGCCACTTATGCACAACAACCGAAAAAAAATACCTCAAGTTGAATTTCCAAAATATTAACTAAAGGCTAAACTTAAATTCCAATTTCCCAAATTAGAATTTAAACCTGTTTAATCCAAAACGACTTAATTTCGAAACGCGGGGCGTTACATCTGCGGTAGCTGTTGCTCTAGACCTCTGAAGTATCGTTGCAAAATTGATAGCGAGCATAAGCTAGCTATTTCTCCCTAATTTATTTAGCTAGTCTTTTATAATTATTGGCCAAATTTCATGCATTTTCATGTTGTATTTTTAGGAAATTAATATTGGAGTCAATTGGATGTTCGGGGGCGAAAAGAGGTCAAAGAATGAGAAAAGAATCAAAGAAGAAAAAGTCAAAATAGGGTCAGCCGCAGACCAGCGTCGAGACGCTGCTCCTTGAGCGTCTCGACGCTGCCTTTCCTTATCTGAATTAGGCGGCAACAGCTCACAGCGTCTCGACGCTGCGACCTTAGCGTCTCGACGCTCTCGAAATTCCCTTAAACAGAATGTGCGGCAGGCGATAGCGTCGCGACGCTATCCCTATAGCGTCTCGACGCTACGACAGAATTTCATCCTATTTATAATTTTCCATTAGGGCTTTTTGTGGGACTTCTTTTGGACATCTTGGAGCCGTAAAACAGGGCAGAAACAGAGCCTTTGAAGCTGATTAAGGGAGAGCAAAGTGGAAATCAACCCATTGTTTGTGGGGATCGTGACGGGGACGTTCGGTCTCGGCCTACATAGAGTTTAATTCTTCTTTCCCTCACTTTAGTTAGTGTTTATGGCTGTTTTAGATCGTAGCTATATTGTAATGCGTTGTATGATTAGCTAGGTCTTTACTCTTAGGGATTGATGTAGCCGTTGGGGCAATTATGGATTGATGTTATGGATTTATGTTATTGATTCATTTATGCATAATGTATGTGTAATGCTTTCGATTTACCGGCCATGAATTGAATGTTTTTTGTGCTTAAATCTAACTCGGGAGAGAGGATTTAGCTTAGAAATCATTATGCATAACTAGGATTTAGCTAGAGATCGGGAGATAATAGTTAATTCTAGAAATCGTTAAAAAGGGTATCCTTAATGCCTTGCATGTTTATTGAATTTAGATAGGGATATCGGGTTCAATTGCATGTGAGAGAATCATGTATGCTCGGGAGAGATATGTGTGATTTTAGTTTCCCAAGATTTATGAATCATAGCATGTTAATAATCCATTAATTAATCCATAATCCCAATTGGTGAAATCACATCCCTAAGACCATTGTTTCCATTGGATTGTCACTGTTTGCATTGTCTTGAGTTTACTTTAATTTCATTCTCACTTAATTTGGATCCCTAAATAAAATTGGTCAAGAGTATTTTCGGTAATTAAAATTGATTAGAAACCAATCTAGAGGACGACATTCGAATTTCACATTCACTATATTATAACTTGACCCGTACACTTGCGGTAAGCAATTTGCGCATCAAAAATAAATGTTTTTCTATGGGTCAATCATTTCTTTTGCTAAATTGATTGGATTAAAAATAATGATATTTTGTGTAATGGGTTAATGCAACAAATCTAATTAAATTAATTTGTTTGTTTTCAGCATGAATCGCTCTGTGAATGCCTTTAGTAACGCCATTTATAATAAAACTGGTATATCTAATACAACCAATGAAACAAACTTAGACACTAAATGCATGGCAAATAATATGGGTTTGGTCTTAACTAAGGAATGTCATCAGGCCCATATGTCTAATTCATCTGGAATTGTTCATGATGAATATGACATAAGCTGCTTAGATAATCTCAATGACTGTAAATGTGATCTATTTGTCATTCAAACGTGTATAGTGGAAAATGATGATACAGCCTGGATCCTTGATTTAGGTGCCACTCATCACGTATGCTCTTCCTTTGAGGGAATGAGCTCCTGGCGACAATTAGATGCTGGGGAAATGACTCTCAAAGTTGGGACTGGGGAGTTCATTTCAGCTAAAGCAGTGGGAGATATTAAGATGTTCTTCTCCAAGGAACGCTATATGTTATTAGATAATGTATATATAGTTCCCAAGATTAAAAGAAATTTGATTTCTATTTCTTGTTTGCTTGAACAAAGATATTCGGTGTCCTTTTCTGTAAATGAAGCTTTCATTACTAAAAGGGGTGCTGATATCTGTTCTGCAAAAATGGAGAACAACCTATATGTTTTAAGACCAATAGAGTCTAGGGCTATTTTGAACAATGAGATGTTTAAAACAGCTGAGACTCAACCAAAGAGGCGAAAGGTTTCTCAAAGTACCTATCTTTGGCACTTGAGACTTGGCCACATTAATCTCAATAGGATTGGGAGATTGGTTAAGAACGAACTTCTAAGTGAGTTAGAAGATGGTTCTCTACCTCCATGTGAGTCATGTCTCGAAGGTAAAATGATCAAACGACCTTTTACTGGAAAAGGTTATTGTGCCAAGGAGCCCTTAGAGCTCATACAAACGGATCTATGTGGTCCAATGAATGTTAGGGCTCGAGGAGGGTATGAATATTTCATCTCTTTCATAGATGACTATTCAAGGTATGGTTATCTATACCTAATGAGTCATAAGTCTGAAGCCCTTGAAAAGTTCAAGGAGTATAAGGCTGAAGTTGAGAACTTGTTAGGTAAGACCATTAAAACACTTCGATCTGATCGAGGTGGAGAGTATATGGACTTAGAATTCCAGAACTATTTGATGGAACATGGAATCACGTCCCAACTCTCAGCACCTGGTACACCTCAGCAGAATGGTGTATCGGAAAGGAGAAACAGAACCTTGTTAGACATGGTTCGATCTATGATGAGCTATGTTCAATTGCCTAATTCTTTTTGGGGTTATGCAGTAGAGACTGCAGTATATATTTTGAATGTAGTTCCCTCAAAGAGTGTTTCTAAAACACCTTCTGAGCTCTGGAGAGGGCGTAAAGCTAGTTTACGTCATTTCAGAATTTGGGGCTGTCCTGCACATGTGCTAGTGGCAAATCCAAAGAAACTGGATTCACGTTCAAAATTGTGCCTATTCATAGGCTACCCAAAAGGAACAAGAGGTGGATACTTCTTCGATCCACAAGAAAATAAAGTATTTGCATTGACAAATGCTACTTTCTTGGAAGAAGACCACGTTAGAGAACATAAGCCACACAGTAAAATAGTGTTAAGTGAACTTTCTGGTGAAGCTACAAATTCATTACCAAGAGTTGTTGATGAGGCTGGACCATCAACAAGGGTTGTTGATGAGCCCAGTACAGAGGCTGGACCTTCAACAAGAGTTGTTGATGAGCCCAGTACATCTGGTCAAGCCCATCCTTCTCAAGAGTTGAGAATGCCTCGACGTAGTGAGAGAGTTGTTATTCAACCTAAACGCTATCTGGGTTTAGCAGAAACTCCAGCTGTCATACCTGATGATGGAGTTGAGGATCCATTGACCTTTAAACAGGCAATGAATGATGTGGATAAAGACCAATGGGTCAAAGCTATGAACCTTGAGATGGAGTCGATGTACTTCAATCAAGTCTGGGATCTTGTAGGCCAACCTGAAGGGGTAAAACCCATAGGGTGCAAATGGATCTACAAGAGGAAGTGAGACGCAGCTGGGAAAGTACAGACTATGAGAAAACATTCTCTCCAGTTGCCATGCGAAAGTCGTTAAGGATTCTCTTGTCCATTGCCACATTTTATGATTATGAGATTTGGCAAATAGATGTCAAGACTGCTTTTCTGAATGGCAATCTTGAGGAGAGCATCTTTATGTCTTAACCAGAGGGGTTCATTGCTCAAGGTTAGGAGCAAAAAGTTTGCAAGCATAAACGATCCATTTATGGGTTGAAGCAAGCTTCCAGATCTTGGAATATAAGGTTTGATACAAGGAGCGAATCTTATGGCTTTGATGAGAACGTTGATGAACCTTGTGTTTACAAAAGGATCATTAACAATTTTGTAGCTTTTCTAGTGTTGTATGTAGATGATATTCTACTCATTGGGAATGATGTAGAATATCTAGCTGACATTAAAACCTTGCTATCGACTGAGTTCCAAATGAAAGATTTGGGTGAAGCTCAGTATGTTTTAGGGATTCAAATAATAAGCAATCGTAAGAACAGAACGTTAGCCCTGTCTCAAGCATCCTATATAGACAAGATGTTGTCTAGATATAAGATGCAGAATTCTAAGTGGGGCTTACTACCCTTCAGGCATGGAGTTCATTTGTCTAAGGAACAATGTCCTAAGACACCTCAAGAAATTGAGGATATGAGACGGATCCCTTATGCTTCAGTAAATGAAACAAATTAATCGATCTCAATAAAGCGTTATTGGAGTGATTCCGTAATTTTTTATTGAATAATCGAGTTTGCATTAATTAACCCTAAAATCCAATAAACTAAGATCCAAGGTTGTTTAAATGAAACTTGGGCTAGTATGTGGGGACATACGGGGATCGGTGTTCAAGTAACAACCTAAATGGTTTATAGTATATGGATAAGGCTGGATACCTTATCCTGGTGACACTATTGTTGGGTTTTATGCCCTAAAACTCGTAGATAGTGAATGTAAACAAATTTTATACTTGTATTTAATAAAGTGTTATTTAGTTTCTGCAATAAAATGTTATTGTTAAATATTGCACTATTTGACCCAAATCCAATAAACTAAGATCCAAGGTTGTTTGTATGTAACTTGAACTAGTATGTGGGGACATACGGGGATCAGTGTTCAAGTAACAACCTAAAAGGTCTATAGTACAAGGATAAGGCTGGGTACCTTATCCTGATGACACTATCGATACGACCCACTTTGTATTATGATACAAACGCAATGATCCTACGCGTTCATGTGTTTGACATGCGAGTGGGGGTATCCTATGCAATGGGTTTGCATAAGACTGGACCGCGAAATAGTTAACCACTAACTGTAACACCGTTAGTTGGCTTGGTTTCTATTTACTAGGATAGACAACTTAGTCTGAATCCTGAGTGGATTATGGACTCCTGTTCATGAGGGATTGTCCTTTGATTTGTATGGGTGAGAGTGGCCAGTACGCCGACTCAATAAGCCTACCATTTTGGGGACAAGACCGAGTGGGGAGCTGGAAACATAATCACACAAGATGGAATTCACTCCTTCCCGACTCTAGGGTAAGTAGAGGTGTGTTCCCTTAAGTGGTGTCTCCGGGACTTGAACAATGGGCCCAACCCTCTCTATGGCACGAGAGGGACTTCTGTTTGTTGGTTGGACCTCAAACAGGTTGTTCATTAGAGGAGCACTGGGAACTTAAGGACAAAGATGTAAACCAGGGGTAAAACGGTAATTTGACCCAGCTGGGATACGAACACACGTGAAGGACTGACTTGTAGTATTGGTCGATATCCGTGGACACAAAAATATTCTGCAGTGAGAAGAGTGCAGTTGTGGGTCTTTAGTGGAGTGACCCACAGTTAACGAATGGAGACTAACTTGGTTAATGAGTTTAAGCCGATTAGTCTCGTATCGTTGGAGCTTCTGATCTGTAGGTCCATTAGGTCCCACTGGTATCTCGTAAAAAGACTTGAAGCAATTAAATATAAACTATAAATTGAAAATGTTCAATTTATTTGGGGAATCATATAATGTATGTTGATACATTATAATATAAAGTTTATGAAACTTTATAAATATAATTTTTGAATTAATTTCAAAAATTAATTCTTGAGAGAAAATATTTGAAAGAGTTCAAATAAATTTAATATGAATTGGATTCATATTAATTTAATTTTAATAAAATCCCTAAGATTAAATATATGATATTTAATTGGGTAATTAATTAATTATGGAATTAATTAATTATTTATTAAAATTAGATATTGTTCAGATAATAGATTTGAACTTATTAATAGACCTTTTCCTATAGGGAAAAGGAGACCTTTTCCTATTAGGAAAAGGTCTTGGCCTTTACCTATATATAGGACCCTTGGGGTGGGGTGAAAGGCATCTCATTGTCTCTCCTTCTCTCAGAGATCTCTCCCAAAAGACTCCCACAAGTCTCCTGCTTCAAGAAGTCTTAGAGATATACTGGTGTAGCCGATTGGTGGTGTTCGCACAAGAGGGTTGCTGCGTTTTCAATCTTATTGGCAAGAAAAGGCGAATTAATCAAGGCTTTCTACAAAAGTAAGTTTTCTATGAAATCTTTGATCACTAGGATCAATCTAATTGATCCTTTAGCATGTTTATAGCCTATGTTCAGCCCATTAAATATAGATTTTATTCCTGTAATATTTTGCAAATTGTATTGGTATTTCAATTAGAATCTAAGACTCTGAGTAGGTTCGGTAATACTTTCCGCTGCGTTGGGCTTTTATCCCTTCAATTGGTATCAGAGCCAACTCAGTTGTTCTTGATTTTAAATTGAAATTTGCAATTTGTTCTTGGTGGGATTTATGCATTATGAATGTTATGGTTTGCGTATAAATGGTTTCGATTAATTTGGCCATAGATTTACGTTTTCTTGAATGGTTCAATGTAAAGGCCCCTGTGTTTTTTGGGCATAATATGTAAATCGAGTCTCTGTAAGTCCGGGTCTAGTTTAGATTGAAGAACGATGAAGATCGGGACCAAATTTGGCCAAAAGCGGTGGAAAACGGCGAAGATTTGCAGCTGGAACAGTGCAGTTTTTTCTAGAAAATCGGAAAAAAAAAATAAAAAATAAAAAATTCGGACGGAAACGCGCGTACAGGGTTAGGGCTGACGTCAGCATTCGCCACGCTGACGTCAGCGAGGCGCGGTTCGGAGGCGCAGTTCAAGTTGCGTCAGCCGGTTCTTCGGAAAAAACGCCGGCTCGTTGACTGGCGCGTCCGGTTCGTTGACTTTTTGCCTGGTTCGTTTGACTGGGCGGTTTTTGAAGCTGGTTCAGTGTTTTTTCGGTCCGGTTCGAGCGGTTTTAAGCTGGTTCGAGTGGTTTTGGCATTTTTTGAGCGTTTTTGGTCCGGTTCGGAGCTGCAGAAGGCTGTAATAGGATAAAATAGCTTAAATTATTGTAATTTATGTGCTTTATTTTATCCTAGGGGCCAATTAATCGGTTTATACGCTATTTAAATGCTTTATGGATGTCATTTAGATTTAAAATCCCACCTTAGGTTATAAAGCATGCTCATGCATTTTATATATATTATAATTAGTTATAATGTATGGATTGAAATGCATGGTTTGTTTTCATGAGTTTTTAATATATAGTTGAGTTATATTAATATCATGAAAAAGGATAAGCATGATGCATACAATTACCTAGTTAAATATAAATAGTTATATTTAATAATATTGTTTGCAGCATGCTACTTTGATTTACCATTTTTGGCAATAATTTAATTGTTAATTTATTAATAATGGAAATCAAAGTTGCATTGAGCATGAAACATCCATAGTTTAATATAATTGTTATATTAATTTCATGCAATGCAAGGCAATATATATAGTTTTATTATATTAACTTAAATATGATTGTTAATTATTTTAAAACTATAGTATGCATGATTATAGGGCTAATCATTAAAATTTTGAATAGTTTAAAATTGATGATTAGAAACCGTCAACCTATAATAAAGATTGCATGCAAACATAGGATCATAGGTAAATGAATTAATTTTAAAATGTTTAAAATTAATTAGACCTAAGATCTCGTTAATTCTAATAGGATTAGAATTAAGTCTTGCTTAGTTTTTTTTAAAAAATAGTTTTAACCTACTAAGTAGGACAAACATTACTATGATTATAAGGGAACTCTACCGGTAAAGTTCTGTCTAAGGCTGGGGGTACTTAAGTTGACGGTTTACGGAACACCTCCTACCTGGGAACTGACCCGGAATACCAGAGTTGAATTAATCATGGTTAAATGTTAGTATGCAATGTCATTAGGTTTATTAACAAAGTTTAATACACCTAGATCTTTAGAGTAAAGACTTTACATTACTATGGTTAAAAGGGAACTCTCCCGATTACGTTCTGTCTAAGGCTGGAGGTATTTAAGTTGACAGTTTACAGAACATCTGCTACCTGGGAACAAACCCGGAACTTGAGTTGAAATAACCATAGTTATGTTAGCATACGGTGTTGCTAGGTTTGTTAAAAGTGTTTAATTCACCTAGAACATTACAATTCTCATTATAATAGTTATAATAGGATTAGACTTAGATAAATTGAATTAGCTGGATTTATCTAGGTTAATAAACCCTAAAATATACGGTAGGTCACTATAGTGGGAGGTAAAATCAAAACTTGATTTAAATCGAGTTTTTACTCCTACATCCCTATATTCGCAACGTGAGATCCATGCTCGGCTTCGTGTCGTTTTAGCGCGACCTCCCTTCGGAAAGTGTTTGCATGAGTCAATAACAAGGTGAATGGGGAAAGTGCCCATAGTAAGTGGGAGCGGGACACGTGTCAATGTATCCCTCGGTCTCCACCCATAGGTCACACCGTGAGAGTCTTATGATCCGCCTGCGTGTTGTCCTGGAGCAACCATCCCTTCGGAGGGCCTAATCATAGGATTCGTAACACCGTGAACTCCTGAAAAGGATAGGGTCACTTAGGCTAATTACCAACAGTTGTCTTTCCCTTCGGTAGCCTGATGGTGCGTGCCTCTGGGATCTGAAAGTGGGAGGGTTACACTTACGAGGATGAGTTAAGTGTGTTAACAAATCCTTGACCAAATAACGGTGGCTATTGCCTATAGGAATATGAGTTATTCCGAAATTAGAATTAGCTGAGAAGTGTCTCATTTCAAAGGAGGAGTAACTGATCACCCTTCGGTGGTTGTTGCTCTAAACCTCTAAAACATCTTTGCAAAACTAAATCAATAGTCTTAGGGTTCTATGATTGCTTGTTTTTGCTAAACTGATTGGATTGTATGCAATTGTTTGTATTGCTCTTGTAATGGGTTAGTGAGATAAATAATCAAGTGATTTGTTATTTCAGCGATTCAATATTTTCATATGTGCATAGTCTTACGCCCATTTTATAAATAACGGTGATTATACAACAAATTTAAACGATTAATTTGTGGTGAATAATTTAAGATTAGTCTTGACAGAGAAGTGTTCTCATGCCCCAAATGTTTAATTCATTAAGAAGTGTTATTAATGAATGTGACATTGAGCCTTGCTCAGCCAAAGAAGACTTGTCCAAAGACAGTAAATTCGATTTACTAGTCTTGGAAGCGTAATTTGTGAAGAATGATGATTCTACCCGAATACTTGATTCATAGTCACAAATCACGTTTGTTCTTCTTATTAAAAGGAATGAATTCCTGGCAATAGCTTCATGCTATTGAGATAACTCTCAAAATTTTGAATTAGAGAGGTTGTCTTGGCTGTAGCAATGGGAAACGTTAAGTTATTTTTCCCAGTGGGAGCAAATACATATTATTAGACAATGTGTATATAATTCCTAAGATCAAAAGAAATTTGATTTCTGTATCTTATTGGCTGGAACAATGTTACTCTTTACCTTTCCCTGCTAACGCAGTTCATTTCAAGAAAGGGAGTTAACTTTTGTTCAGCTGAATTGAAAAATAATATAAATGTTTCTAAGACTAATCAAGAGTAAGGCAGTCATAAACACTGCGTTGCCTGAGGCTGCTACTACTCAAAGAAATGAAAGGCAAAAGATTTATCCTAAAGAAAATACCTTCCTCTGGTTCTTAAGGTGTTAGGCTAGTTTTGATCTCAATATGATTGGGAGCTTAGTCTAGAGTATACTTCTAAGTTAGTTAGAAGAACACTCTCTAATACCAATTAAGTCATGCCTTATGGGCAATATGACTGATAGATCTTTTACTGGAAAAGAGCTAAAAGAGCCAAAGAGCCCTTAGAGCTTGTACATTTGGATCCTTGTGGTCTATTATGTTAAAGCAGTGGGAGGGCATGAATAATTCATCTATATTATAGATAATTATTCAAGGTATGTGTATCTCAACCTAATGCAACTTAAGTCTAAAGCTCTTGAGAAATTCAAAGTGGTTTGAGACTGAAGTTGGAAACTTGTTAGGTGAGATGATAAAAACACTTCGATCTGATCGAGGTGTAGAGTAGATGAGACTTGAGATTCCAAGACTATTTGATAGAACATGGAATTACATCTCAACTACCCCTGAAGCACCTTAAGGAAACGGTGTATCAGATAGGAGAAATAGAACCCTATTGGATACGGTTCAATTCATTATGAGCTATGCTCATTTGCCTGACTCGTTTTGGGGTCATGCAGTGTTGACTGCAATACATATTTCGAACAACGTTCCATCAAAAGTGTTTCTGAAACATCTTTTGAATTGTGGATAAGACGTAAAAGTAGTATACGTTATTTTTGGGGAGTCCAACACACGTGCTTGTGGCTAACCCAAAAAGAAATTGGAACACTGTTCAAACAGTAAAACTATTCGTAGACTACCCCATGAAAACGAAAGATGTGGATACTTCTTCAATCCACAAGAGAATAAAGAATTTGTACCGACAAATGCTACATTCTCAGAAGAATACCGCATAAGAAATAATAAGCCACAAAGTAAGGTCGTTTTAAGTAAATTAATTGATGAAGCTACAAAAATATCAAAAAGAGTTGTTGATCAATCAACAAGGGTTGTTGATGATGCTTGACCTTTAACAAGAGTTGTTGATAGAGCCAACACAACTGGTTAGTTACATCTATCTCAAGAGTTGAGAGTGCCTCAATGAAGTGGGAGGATTGTTCAACAATCTGACCGTTACATGGGCTTAATTGAAGCCCAGATCGGCATACTTGATGATGGCTTTGAGGATTCATTGTCTTAGAGCAAGGCAATGTATGATGTTAACAAGAACCAATTGGATTAAAGTGATGGACCCGGAATTGAAATATGTGATTTCAATTCCATCTAGAATCTTGTAGATCTGTCTAATGGGGTAACACCTATGGATTACAAATTAATCTACAAGAAGAAACGAGACATAATCTTATGGTTAGATTTCTGGCAAAAGGGTTATACCCAGAGATAGAGGACTGTAAGAAATTCTTATCTCCTGTCGTCATGTTGAAGTCTATTAGAACTCTTGTCCATTTAGAATGGATGTCAAGACTACCCTTTTGAATGGTAATCTTGAGAAGAGTATCTACATGTCTCAAGCAGAATTGTTCATTTAGCAAGATCAAAAGCAAAAGGGGTTTGCAAGCTTAAGTGATCCATTCATGGATTGACCTAAGCAATTCGATCTTGGAATATAGGATTTGATACTGTTATCAAATCTTTTGGCTTTGATCAAGAACATTGATGAATCTTGTCTTTGCAAGAAGATCGTCAATAGTTCAGTAGCTTATTAGTGTTGTATGTGATTGATATCCTAGTCATTGGGAATGATGTAGGGTATCTTACTGACTAGTAAAATAAGCTAGCAGCTCATTTCCAAATGAAAATTTGGGAGAAGCTAAGTTTGTTCTTCGAATCCAAATCGTTAGGAACCGTAAGAACAAAAAGCTAGCCTTGTCTCAAGTGTTTTATATCTACGAGATGTTAGTTAGATATAAGATGGAGAATTCCAAGAAGGGTTCACTACCTTTCAGGCGTGGAATTCATTTTGTCTAAGAAATTGTTTCCTGAGACACCTCAAGAAGTTGAGGACATGAGACGAATGCCTTATGCAATAGGGATTATCAGTAAGTATCAATCTAATCCAAGATTTGATCACTGGAAAACCGTTAAGAATATCCTCAAGTATCTGAAGGGAAAGAGGAACTATATGCTCGTGTTTGAGACTAAGGAATTGATCCTTACAGGATACATTGACATGAATTTTAAGACTGATAAGGATATCTGTCTGACGTAAAAGAATGGCTAGCGGCCCAATTCCAAATGAAAGATTTAGGAGAGGCCAAATATGTTCTTGGAATCCAAATAATCCGGGATCGGAAGAACAAAATGCTAGCCCTGTCTAAAGCAACGATATCAAAAAAAATGTTGTCCCGATATTCGATGCAGAACTCCAAGAAGGGCTTGTTGCCTTTTCAGGCATGGGGTTCACTTGTCTAAGGAACAGTGTCCTAAGACACCTCAAGAAGTTGAGGATATGAGACGGATTCCCTACGCCTCAGCAGTGGGCAGCTTAATGTATGCGATGCTCTACACGAGGCCTGACATCTGTTATGCTGAAGGGATAGTCAGCAGATATCAATCAGTATCCATGGTCAAACTTTACAAACGAGCTATCGTGTAGCATAATTACAGTCTTGACCATATAGGCCGAAAATATAGATGCTTATGAAGCAGCGATTGAGACTGTAAGGCTTAGAAAGTTCTTGATTGATTTGGAATGTGTTCCAAATGTGAACTTGCCCATCACACTTTATAGTGATACAGTGGTGCTGTGGCAAATTCATAAGAACTTTGCAACCTAAGACAAGCAAGCACATTGAATTAAATTGAAATATTCACGAAGGCTATCTCGGCTAAAGGGTATGAGGGTCATCTAGAAGGTCTAGGTCTACGAGTTATGTACAAAGATGAAATCTAGGGCAAGTGGGAGAAATGTAATGGGTATAGTGATACCATTATGTAATGGGTATAGTGATGTCCTAGTTTATTGTATTTGTACATTGTATATGTTTTATACATGTATTTATACACCCACTGTTGAATAGATTGCTGTACATCCCACTAAACTAGAGTTTTTAGTTCAAGTGGGAGTTTGTTGGGTTTTATGCCCTAAAACTCGTAGATAGTGAATGTAAACAAATTTTATACTTGTATTTAATAAAGTGTTATTTAGTTTCTGCAATAAAATGTTATTGTTAAATATTGCACTATTTGACCCAAATCCATGAAACTAAGATCCAAGGTTGTTTGTATGTAACTTGAACTAGTATGTGGGGACATACGGGGATCGATGGTCAAGTAACAACCTAAAAGGTCAGTACAAGGATAAGGCTGGGTACCTTATCCTGGTGACACTATGGATACGGCCCACTTTGTATTATGATACAAACGCAATGATCCTACGCCTTCATGTGTTTGACATGCGAGTGGGGGTATCCTATACATTGAGTTTGCATAAGACCGGACCGCGAAATAGTTAACCACTAACTGTAACACCGTTAGTTGGCTTGGTTTCTATTTCACTAGGATGACCTAGACAACTCAGTCTGAATCCTGAGTGGATTATGGACTCCTGTTCATGAGGGATTGTCCTTTGATTTGTATGGGTGAGAGTGGCCAGTACGCCGACTCAATAAGCCTACCATTTTGGGGACAAGACCGAGTGGGGAGCTGGGAACATAATCACACGAGATGGAATTCACTCCTTCCCGACTCTAGGGTAAGTAGAGGTGTGTTCCCTTAAGTGGTGTCTTCGGGACTTGAACAATGGGCCCAACCCTCTCTATGGCACGAGAGGGACTTCTGTTTGTTGGTTGGACCTCAAACAGGTTGTTCATTAGAGGAGCACTGGGAACTTAAGGACAAAGATGTAAACCAGGGGTAAAACGGTAATTTGACCCAGCTGAGATACGAACACACGTGAAGGACTGACTTGTAGTATTGGTTGATATCCGTGGACACAGAAATATTCTACAGTGAGAAGAGTGCAGCTGTGGATCTTTAGTGGAGTGACCCACAGTTAACGAATGGAGACTAACTTGGTTAATGAGTTTAAGCCGATTAGTCTCGTATCGTTGGAGCTTCTGATCTGTAGGTCCATTAGGTCCCACTGGTAGCTCGTAAAAAGACTTGAAGCAATTAAATATAAACTATAAATTGAAAATGTTCAATTTATTTGGGGAATCATATAATGTATGTTGATACATTATAATATAAAGTTTATGAAACTTTATAAATATAATTTTTGAATTAATTTCAAAAATTAATTCTTGAGAGAAAATATTTGAAAGAGTTCAAATAAATTTAATATGAATTGGATTCATATTAATTTAATTTTAATAAAATCCCTAAGCTTAAATATATGATATTTAATTGGGTAATTAATTAATTATGGAATTAATTAATTATTTATTAAAATTAGATATTGTTCAGATAATAGATTTGAACTTATTAATAGATCTTTTCGTATAGGGAAAAGGAGACCTTTTCCTATTAGGAAAAGGTCTTGGCCTTTACCTATATATAGGACCCCTGAGGTGGGGTGAAAGACATCCCATTGTCTCTCCTTCTCTCAGAGATCTCTCCCAAAAGACTCCCACAAGTCTCCTCCTTCAAGAAGTCTTAGAGATATACTGGTGTAGCCGATTGGTGGTGTTCGCACAAGAGGGTTGCTGCGTTTTCAATCTTATTGGCAAGAAAAGACGAATTAATCAAGGCTTTCTACAAAAGTAAGTTTTCTATGAAATCTTTGATCACTAGGATCAATCTAGTTGATCCTTTAGCATGTTAATAACGCTCACGACTCTTAAAACCCTAGTGGTTCCAGTACTATTTCTAGGATGTAAGAAATCAAAGTCCTATTTCTATGATCTTTTCCACTATTGTTTTGCGAACCCGCGTCTTTAACTCCAACCTTTCGGCCATCAGCTAAATACAAACTATACTAACCTAAGTGATCAGTTTAAGCTAACAATAAACTTTAATCTCAACAAAATCAAACAATGCTAGAGGGAGCAAAGTTGCTTTTGCATAGGTGGGGCTTTCTTCTACTCAAGGAATCCACATAGTTGAACCCCCAAGTAGAAGCTTAGCACATAATTGAAAATAAAGTGCGAAACATAAAGGAAAATGAACTCGACATAAAGAAAAGATAACTTAAATTAATATGAAAGAGTGAATTGAGTACAAAAGCTTAACTTACAACGGAAAAGTAAATGAAAACAATAACAAACTGCTGGAAATAAAAGAATGCTAAACAAAAGTAAAGACAATACTCTATTAAGGATCTTTCTCACTCTATCTAGCTTGCTCTTGCCCTTTTTCAAGGAGATACAAGCCTTTCTCTTCTTCTTTCGAATAGAAGAGCCGACAGAGGCTGAGAGACCCGAAACTCGGAGTGGTTACAAGATGAGAAGAGAAAACTTAAAAAATCTATCCTAAGGACGAAAACTCCAAGCTCTCTTTGCTTCTTGCATCTTGGTCCCCTTTTATAAACTTGAAAGGTGAGATTGGCTGTTGAGATCAGTGTGAGACGGCCTTGGAAGGTAAGAATCCACAATATTCATAGATTTGATACCAGATTGGGGATTTTCGGACGTTTCTGTGAAGATCCCACAAATCTTAGTATTCTTTCGGAAAGCCCAGTTGCGGTCGCATATTGGGTGCAATTCTTTCTCTGCACAACTTTGACAAGTCTGTCTTCCGCATGGGGCTACTTTCCTTATATGGCTTGCGGGCGCATTTTGATCGCATATTCACATCCTCAGATCCAGATTCAGGCGCAATTCTTCAGCTTTAACTTCTTTTGCTCTGCTACCTTTAATCTCCTCTTGCGGGCGCATCCTCCTCGCAAAGTCTTCTACACAAAAACATTAACTTGGATAAATTCCTACAAAAATAATCTCTTTTTGGGCATTTTAATCTTAAATTCTATAATTCTAAGATTTTCTTAATGATTCTACAACTCTTGCTAAAATGACTCGAAATGATAAGAATTTGCACACAAAGTCTTTGCTTTCCAAACAATAACTTAGGTTTTTAAGGCTAAATAGTGCACATAAATGAGCGTTATCAGTACACTCCACCATAGACCCACAACTGCACTTTTCTCACTGTAGAATATTTCTGTGTCCACGAATATAGACCAATAACAGCAAGTTAGTCCTTCACGAGTGTTTGTAACTCCAATTGGGTCAAATTATCGTTTTACCCTTGGGTTACCTCTATGTCCTTAAGTACCAGTGCTCCTCTAATGAACAACCTGTTTATGGTCCAACCATTAAATAGAAATCCCTCTCGAGCCAGTGAGAGGGTAGGACCCTTTGTTCAAGTCCTTGAGACACCACTTAAGGAAACACTCGTTTGCTTACCCTAAAGTCGGGAAGAAGTGAATTTCATCTTGTGTGATTATGTTTCCAGCTCCCCACTCGATCTTGTCCCCAAAATGGTAGGCTTATTGAGTCAGAAAACTGGCCACTCTCACCTATACAAATTAAAGGACAATCCCTCATGAACAAGAGTTTAAAATACACTTAGGATTAAGACTAAGTTGCCTAGGCCATCCTATTGAAATAGAAACCTAACTAGTCAACAGAGTTACATCTAGCGGTTACTATTTCGTGGTTCGGTCTTATGCAAACTCATTGCATAGGATACCCTCACTTGCATGTCAACTACACGAACGTGTTGGATCAGTGCATTTGTATCAAATACAAAGTGGGTTGTATCCATAGTGTTACCAGGATAAGGTACCCAGCCTTATCCCTATACTATATACCCTTTAGGTTATATCTTGAACACTGATCCTCGTAGAGTTCAAGACTCATACAACAGCCTAGGATGTTAGTTTATTGAATTTAGGGTTATTTAAGACAAAACTAATACAATAATTCGATAACTCTTTATAGAATAATAATCAATAACACTTTATTGAAATCAGTGAATAACTTCCATTTACTATCTACGAGTTTTAGGGCATAAAACCCAACACATAAACCTTTCTTGGAAGCATCACTGTAAACAACGAAAGAACCTGAGTCATCCGAGACAGTGAGCACTGGTGCTGAAACCAACCTCTGCTTGAGCTTCTGAAAACTTGTTTCACAAGCATTATTCCACACAAACAGACTACCCTTCTGGGTCAACTGAGGCAGTGGTGTGGCAATCTTGGAGAAGTCTTGCACAAAATGGTGATAGTAACCTGCTAATCCGAAGAAACTTCGAACTTCATTGACCGTAGTCGGGCGAGGCCATTTAGTTACTGCTTCAACTTTTTTTGGATCAACTGAAACTCCATCCCTCAAAACCACGTGTCCTGCTGAAGCCAAAACTCACACTTAGAGTTTTTTTTTTCTACCAATTGGAGCCCTCCCTTCACCACCCTTATGGGGATGGTCTACAGGGTTCATAACTACTCCTCTTACTACAGGACGCTTGCCTAGCCAACACTTAGATCCGGCTCTACCCAAACGTTTCTGGTTTACCCCAACATTTCCCACTTGTCCGACTATTGCTGAGCAATTTTTGGATATCAAACGGACCTCCCCATAAGGAAATTTTAATGTGGCCGATTTCCCCTCTTTTGCAATCAGTTTCGCTACAGCACCTGCCTGCTCTAGCTAATTGTCCCCCTTCCCAAGTGTGACTTCTATGTTATGTATGGTCGTGCCTAAGGGTATATCGGTTGAAGTAGATTATAATCCAAACTCATTTGCTCATCGAAAAATCCAAAAAATCTAGATTTGATTGTCGTGTCGTAAGAAAAAAAATAGGGGAAGAAGAATAAATCTTTTTTTTTATTGAACATATTTGCTCATTTTGACCACTTTATCATATTTTATCATACTAATTTCTACTCTACCTTCTCGGAGTTCATTCTCCAGAGAACTCCATTTTAAGCATTCCGCTGGATTCTTTCCAATCTTCTTATTTTATGATCTCATTGGAAATCATATAAAGACAATTCCTATTTAATATAGCGATTTGGGCAAGTATTTTACGATTAAGAAGCAACTGCCTCTTGTACAGATTGTGTATGAATCTACTATAACTATAGTCTACCGTATTATATCGAATTACTGCATTTATTCGAGCGATCCACAACTGTCGAAAATTTCTTTTTTGCCTACCTCTATCCCGATATGCTGAAGCCAAAGCTCTTATTTTCTGTTGAGTAATAGTTCGAGTAAGTCTTGAATGAGCCCCTCGAAAGCTTGATGCAAATAAACGAATTTTTGTTCTACGTCTCCGAGCTATATATCCTCGTTTAATTCTAGTCATTGAATAAATGAAACTTTGATGAATAACTAATCGATTTCCTTTCTTTCAGTTATTCCTTTCTCCTTTCCTAGTCTATTAATAACAAAACGTATTTTTCCAATGTATAAAATAAAAATTCCAATGGCTTTTGCTACTATAACCTTCCCGACCACGATTTCTTTTTTTTTTTTCTAGTCACCCGAAAAAACGAAATTGTATTGGTACTAGGTCTAAAAAAAAAAAAAAACAAACAAACATAAAGTAAATAAATAAAAATAGAAATGTATAAAGAAATAGTGGGTTCCTTCATTTCTATGGTTACTTCTTAAACGTTTAGGTCCTCTCTATACACCGGAGCTCCTTCTTTTATTTCATCAATGTTATTGTTAACTTGTACAGTTCACCCGCTTTGGCTCTACCCATGAATTAGCCAGTAATCGGTCTTTCACAACGACATCCACCTATATAGTAACGGTATTTAATTATGAAGATTCATTGGGTAGCTGATGGGACCAAATTGTCCCCATTTATTTGTTCTTAATCTTGCTAGTTTTACGACAATTATTTTGCTTAAAATGTGTATTTTGTAAGAGTTTGGTATCAAGCGCTTCTCAGGAGCCCATATTCGAAATTGGCGTTAATTCTTGGAAATTAACGTGGTTTTGATCCATCTTGAAGTCCAAGGGATGTCGAGACGGTGAAAAGACCAAAGCGGAGCACTCGAGACTCGAAAACAACGTCAAAAGGATCAAGAATTGAAGCAGCCAAACAATGAAGACCCGAGAGGTGGCGTCTCAACGCCACCTCACGGCGTCTTGACGCTTCGGATTTGAAGGACTGGCTGAAACACCGTCAGCGTCGAGATGCTGGCCACGACGTCTCGACGCCACCTCACTATTAAAATAGTCCGGTTTTCGATTTAGGTCAGGATTTTTTAGGAGGTCCAACAACCGTTTTCCTCTTTTTCTCTCGAGTTTACTCCAATTTCTTCATCCTTCATCTGTATTTTATAGTTTTTAGGTAGTTTAGGTTGGTTTCTCGAGCCTTGGGCTTGGACTAGGCTCGTCTATGGTCGTCTAAGCACCGTTCGCTGTAGTTAGAACCTCGGGATTGTAAGTACATTTGTCTTTTTATGAGATATTTGGAGTTTTCTGGTTTGAATGTCTGAATCTTTAGATTTCTAAGCTTTATGTATGATTTATTTGCTGTTGTGGTTTTAGATTCCCGCTCTTATAATTAGCATGCGCAGTAGGTTAGATTGACGCCCTAACTCACAGCTCGTATGTTAATAATTTGTTAAGGAACTAATTTCCAAGTAGCTAATGGGTAGTTAGTTCAACAGTTAGCACATAGATCGATTCGTGGGCACGGGTCCCAAGAGTAGTTCTCTGACTTTGTTGCTTGACACGATAGATCTAGGGTCTAAGCCGGTATTTGTAATTAATTAGATTTCCCCTAATTGATTATGGGTATTGATAACTCTCCAAAAGGGAGTTATTTAGGCCTTATTTCTATAGTGATTTGTGTGTCATTTGTGTTAAATAGAGTTGCTTTTAGATGAATATTATATGTTTTAACCCATTTAGAAGAATGGATGCTTTGAAATTTATTTTGTGCAGAAAATAATGTTGAGCGACTTGAGGGAGCAAAATCCGTGATCCAGCAAAGCAGGGAACAAAACTGCCACGTGAGCCGCACGTGATTCATTAAATGAGGTGGCGTTAGCTGAATTAATCTTGGATCTAGGAAGCTTGGAGAGCCCTCCACGTGTAAAATTTGACCTAATTAGGGTTGACTCCACTCTATAAAAGGAAGTAGCCGTCTCAAGTCAAAGACATTCCAAATTCGAGAGAGGAAAGTCTTATTCCATTCGTGGAGGCTTACTTTCCATCTTTGGAAGCCGAATAAAGGAGGATCGATTGGAGACCTCAAGAAGACCATCAACTACGGATTTCTTCAAGGGAATTAACCTTTTCTTGTAAATATCTTGTAGTTATGGATGCACATACTCAGATTGTAGCGTGTGTTATTTTGTACTCCATGAACTAAATTTACTTAGGTGTTGGTTAGGATCTATGTAGTTTTCGTGCTTATTACTCTATGCAATATATATTGATTTGAGCATCTTGATTATTTGTTGTGTCTATTTCTATTTTGTGCTCGCCTGGCCAGCCGGTATGAATATCACCTCTTAGTTTCAGGGATGATTTGAGAGGTGTGTGACATTTAATCACACTAGACCATTATGTGTTGGTGGACGCCAGTAACTAAGTTAGGGATAACCAGTCACTTAGTGCTTGATCGGTAGAACGTCATTGGAGTTGAAACACATTCCAAAAAGTCCAGAGTTCCAGGAGGATCTTGCTGATAAGACTGCAAGAGAATTGCCTAATCAATATTATTGCTAGAGCATCTTTTAAAACAATTACAGTAATCCTGACCAACGCCTGTTTCCAATCTGTCTGCTTTATCCGTTTACTTTCTGCTCTGTTATTTCTTTTGTTTTAGCATTATTTCAAAACAATCAGTTTAACAACCTTGAAACCATTAAAAAGTTACATAAAATAGGTAGAGTGAGAGCTATTCAAAACCTCGTGGATACGATAAATTACTTATCACTTGCTGCAGACTATGTGCACTTGCATAGTATTCTAGAGAATATTTTTACCATATTTTTACCCCACTCTAGAAGGCAACAGGTATTCTGGCCTAGAGCAACAATTAGTTAATTTATTAATCGTGGCCAGGTTAATTAATTAATCAATTGCATGTTGGTTGAACGGGTCCGTTGGGTTAGCGCTCTAGGAGTATCTTGATCTTAATGCAATTACTTAATTAATTGACTTTGACGGGTTCGTGAGGTTAGTTAATTAGTACCTAGTAATTGAGTCGATGGACGGTGAGATCGAGTCAATTGATTTAGAGTACCAATTAGACAAGCATGCATATAAATCAATATCTGCTAATCGATGAATAAAAAGTAAATGTATCGATCCCGAGTGTCACCAACTACAGTGAGCGGCAAGGTGAGATTAGCCAACCCCCCTATTTACTTTTCTTCCATTTATTTTCCGCCATTTACTTTCTCGCAATTTTATTTTCCCTGTCAATTTATCTATCTCCTTCAACCCCCCTTCTATAACCAAACACAAAAGAAATTAGAAGTAAGTCAGTTGTTCCCTGTGATCGACCCCGACCACTACTACTGCAAGTAGTTCAGTGATCGGTGATTATAAATTTGCTTTGACACGAGCCCCACGACAGACCCCGTCAAAACTGGCGCCATTGCTGGGGAACACGGTGCTTTATTTCTAATTAATTTTGTGTTTTTCACCCTTTTTCTTGTCTCTTTTGTATTAGTTTGTTTCTTGCAGATCCAGTGACAAATCTTTACAAGAGCAAACACCTCCCTGCCAAGGAACAAGGAAAAGAAATTGAGCTTCATGGATATCTGGCAGACTCTCGATCCACTGTCCACTGAGAATGGAAGGGCCGAGGGTGCAGTGCAAGTTCACTTTTCAGCTCCTAAATATCCATCACGCCCCTGCATCATAAATCACGAAGAAGGTAATTCTATCTCCCTATCTGAATTTATTTTCTTAGTTTCTTCCTTTTGTGGTGACCTAGGAACAGGTGCCTACTTTCATGTATATGAGTTCTTCTTGAGCTGTTCCAAAAAGAAATGACAGGACGATTTCAGAGGGTTTCGAATTCTCCAACGTCCGTGCCAAATAAATTTATAATCACCGTACTAAAGCTAACTTGCAGCAATAGTGGTCGAGGTCGAACACAGGGATCGCGTTTATAAATTGTCTATTCTAGATTTATTGCGATGACCGGACTAATGGGGGTTTGAGATGCGAAGGATCGAAATGCGAGGCGAAATTAAATAGCGAGAATTTAAATGACAGAAAATAAATTGCAGAAATTAAATGGCAGAAAATTAAAGGGAGTGGTTGATCGAACCTCAGATTCATGCAATCGGTACATTCGGTGTTCATTTGGATGGATCTTAATCATAGATTGTCTAATGATCAAATTTACGTTTTAAGCCTAACGTGCTCCTGGAAAAGCCAGAGAGCCATAATATCCCTATTTTATTAACCCGACCGATGCATCGAAGCTAATCTAATTGTTTACTAATTAACCCGTCCGAATTAACTAGCTACAATTGCATTACGATTAGGATAGTTAGGTGGCCAATTTTATAACTAGAAAAAGTCTAAATTATAAATTGACTAAGTGTTCAATTCTAGGCTTACATGCAAAGTGCAATAAGATTAGGGATAAAACGCCTAAACTAGAGCCACATGCTTCACCTAATTACTACCAATAGCGAATATGATTAAAACAACGAAAAACGGGGTTGTCAATCCCAACTATCATTCCAATCATGAATAAAAACAAAATTGAAGCACACATAAAACATTAAATCAAAATTGAAATACTCTAAATCTCATAAAATCCAAACCAAACTTACAACCGAGTTCCCAATTACATGAATAATGAGCTTAGCCCGTCATTTGGAATGTCGAACCTCATTCTCGGGCTCGATCCACCATGAAAACAAAAAAATCTACTCTAAGGCCTAAGAACTATGAAAAGTACAGAGGGAATCAGAGAGGAAGAAGGGAAAAACGGCTAGAGACCAACATAGAATGACCTAAAATCGGAAAGGGCATATTTATAAAAATCACGACAGTGTCGAGACGCTGACGCTGTTTTGGCCCGCACGGATTTTCGTGGCGTCGATACGCCGTGAGGTAGCGTCTCAACGCCAGCTCTCGGGAAGATTAGTAAATTTTTGCTCCTTGTTGACTTTTAATTACCAAAATGCCCTTCTTGATCCCGAGAACACCAAATTGACCTATGCACCAAATAGACTCAAAATTAGCCAATTATCACAAATAATAGCTTTAGGATAAGCAAAATTTACAGAAATAATTAGCACCGAATTTGGCGCTATCAAGAAACCCCTGGAGGAGTCTGAAGATCAATTCAATTTGAGGGTGTTTCCGTACTCACCGCAAGGAGAAGCTAGGAAGTGGATTTTCTCGCTGCCTCCAAGGTCGCTATCTTCTATGAGCAAAATGAGAAGTATTTTCCTGAAGAAGTACCACCCCATTGCGCTGCTAATAGAAGCCACCGGAAGAATTGTTAACGCTGCGCAAGCGCCTGAAGAGTTGTTCGACGAGTTCGTGAACTGCTTCAATCTATACTGCATGGAACATCACACCCCACTCTTAGAGGAGTCCCTGATAGAAAGCTTCTACGGAGGGCTAACACCTGACGATAGAAGAATGCTCGACTCAGCTAGTGGTGGTGATGTGCTTGCGACAACACGCGGTGAGGCATGAGAGATTATTGCAAAACTGGTAGAAGTCACTAGATTCCGTGCCAACTCCCCTGATGAGCTAGGGAGCCAAATCTCACAGCAGCAAGAAGGTAAGTCAGAAGTAAATCCCAACGAGGTCAGTAAGCCTGAACTTAATTCTTCCTTTAATTCTAGGTCTGATTCATGTAGTACTTCATGCATATTAGGAGAATTAGAAATTAGGAATGCTAAGCTAAATTCCGATTATTTCGCACCTAATTCCTTTGCGCCTGATGTCCTTAATTCTAAAAAGCATGATTTAGGCTTAGCGTTTCAAGTGGTTGACCAAGTTGAGCCTAAGGTGCTTAGAATTAGCTTAAATTGGACGGATGAGGATATGCTGCTTAAAATTTCTTACGCTGTGCACTTTGTGTGTAAGTTGAGTTTTCCTGTGCAGGAGCTGATAAAGAAAAAGAAGAAAGATCCTCTGAGGATCAAAGAAGTGGATTTCGGTTGAAGACTGCAAATCCCGTTGAGCAATCGACGTTAAAGATTTGCGCTTCTGGGAGGCAGCCTAGCTTTAAAAAAAAATTCTATCCCTTCTCTTTACTTTTAGTTGTTTTTCTTCTAGTTAGTTTTCATTTATGTTTGTTTTCCTTTCTTGTTTTTAGGATTTTGTGACCTACTACAACAAAACTGCTATCTTTCGAGTCATGGTGAATCATTCCCTTCCAACCATTGAGCTTAAAGCAGGGGAAATTTTCTGTTCCCTTACTCTATGTCCTTTAAACACTTCCTGATTAAATACATTGAGGACAATGCATGATTTTAGGTTGGGGGTGGAGTTAGTCCTTGCATGCCTGTTTTTGTTGAGTCTTGATGCACATGAGCGTCAGACTATTTTATTACGCATGCTTTATTTTACTATTCTATGTTTTCTGGATTGAGGCCATGCATCTGAGCATTGGACCTGTTTTTAAGCAAATTTTAAAAGATTGAGTGTTGATGTATGGATGGTCTGGTTGCTTTTTCTCTGATTATGAAAATCAACGATGTGTCATCCTGCCAACCTTATTGCTTTTATTGCATGTTGCCCAGAAATTGAGCCTTTTTAAAAATTTTCTAGTACTTTTCTTGCAAGAGTAAACCGTAGCATGCCTAGATTAGTTTGAAAGCCTATGAGCGAATTATAGAATCCATATGTTTGTTGTCACCTCGATAGGTGTAGGGATGAGCTAGAGAGTCAAATGCCTGCAAACTAGCATGTAATATCTTGCCTAGGAGAAAAGAAAGAAAATATCCCAAAGAAAAAAAAGAAGAGAGAAAAAGAAAAAGAGAAAAAAAAGAAAGAAAAGAAAAATGAGCGCGAGCTTAAAAGAAAATCATATGCTCGTTTATTATTTTTATTTTTGAGAAAACACATGCTTTGCAATGTTCATGAGCGATAAGGGGTAAAAAGAGCTGCCTGCGGTGTGATCAGTTAGGCCAACCAAGGGTTAAACTCGGGTTATGGGTCCCTACATCGTAGTGTGAAAGCTAGTGCCCCGCCTTAAAAGAATGCAGAAAGAAAATTTCTTTTATTTTTCAGGCACCCAGGTAACGAGAAAAGCAGTCTAATTTGTTTTGTTTGCTTCTTAGTTAGTTCCTAGTGCCAGTGTAGAGGGAAGATAGGTTGAGGGTTATATAATCGAATCTCGGGCTTGTAAAGTTGACTCTAGGTAGGCTAAGTGTGAGCTTGAGCAAGAATTGTCGTGAAGACTTTTGATTTGTCTCTTTATTTGGGTTGCATGTAAATGGTTCTTGATTGCAATGTTTTTGGCATTTTAGACATTGAGATTAGAGTCAATGAGATTGCAACCATTGAATCCTAACTTCTTATTTTATATGCTTGCTCGAGGACTAACAAGGTTTAGGTTGGGGGTATTTGATGGAACCAAATTGTCCCCATTTATTTGTTCTTAATCTTGCTAGTTTTACGACAATTATTTTGCTTAAAATATGTATTTTTGTAGGAGTTTGGTATCAAGCGCTTCTCGGGAGCCCATATTCAAAATTGGTGTTAATTCGAGGAAATTAACGTGGTTTTGATCCATCTTGAAGTCCAAGGGATGTTGAGACGGTAAAAAGACCAAAGCGAAGCACTCGAGACTTGAAACAACGTCAAAGGGATCAAGAATTGAAGTAGCCAAACAAGAAAGACCCGAGAGGTGGCGTCTCGACGCTTCGGATATGAAGGACCGGCTGAAACACCGTCGGCGTCGAGGTGCTTGCCACGGCGTCTCGACGCCACCTCGCTATTTAAATAGTCCGGTTTGCGATTTAGGTCAGGATTTTTTAGGAGGTCCAGTAGCCGTTTTCCTCTTTTTCTCTCAGGTTTACTCCGATTTCTTCATCCTTCATCTGTATTTTATAGTTTTTAGGTAGTTTGGGTTGGTTTCTCGAGCCTTGGGCTTGGACTAGGCTCGTCTATGGCCGTCTAAGCACTGTTTGCTGTAGTTGGTGTTGGGTTTTATGCCCTAAAACTCGTAGATAGTGAATGTAAACAAATTGTATACTTGTTTCAATAAAGTGTTATTGAGGTTCTACAATAAAGTGTTATTGTTAAATATTGCACAATTTGACCCAAATCCAATAAACTAAGATCCAAGGTTGTTTGTATGTAACTTGAACTAGTATGTGGGGACATACGGGGATCGATGTTCAAGTAACAACCTAAAAGGTCTATAGTACAAGGATAAGGTTGGGTACTCTATCCTGGTAACACTATGAGATACGACCCGCTTTGTATTTGATAAAGACGTATTGATCCAAAGCGTCCATGTAGTAGACATGCAAGTGGGGGTATCCTATGCAATGAGTTTGCATAAGACCGGACCATGAAATAGTACACCACTAGATATAACACCGTTAACTAGATAGGTTACTGTTTCAATAGGATGACCTAGATAACTCATTCTTAATCCTGAATGTGTCATGAACTCCTTCTCATGAGGGATTGTCCTTTGATTAGCATGGGTGAGAGTGGCCAATACGACGACTCAATATGCCTTCCTTTTTGGGGACAAGACCGAGTGGGAGGCTGGGGACATGACAACACAAGAAGGAATTCACTCCTTCCCACTTCTAGGAGAAGTAGATGAGTGTTCCCTTAAGTGGTGACTCCGGGACTTGAACAAAGGGATCCCGCCCTCTCACTGGCCCGAGAGGGACTTTCTGTTTATTGGTTGGACCATAAACAGGTTGTTCATTAGAGGAGTTACTGGTACTTAAGGAGACAGATGTAACACAGGGGTAAAACGGTAATTTGACCTAGTTGTGATTACAGACACTCGTGAAGGATTGACTTACCGGTATAGGTCTATATCCGTGGACACATAAATGTTCTACAGTGAGAAGAGTTCAACTGTGGGTCTTTAGTGGAATGACCTACAGTTAATGAATATTGGTTAACCTGATTAATGAGTTTAATCAATTAACCTCATATCATTGGAGCTTCTGATCTGTAGGTCCATTAGGTCCCCCTGCTAGCTCGTAAAGAGTAATTAGGAACAATTATATCTTGAGAGAATTTGAATAGTTCAAATTCATATTGAGAATTAAGTTAATTGTATGAGATACAAATTAATATAATGTATAGTGATACATTAAAATGTAAAGTCTAATTTGAAATTAAACTTTATTATTATGAGAGAAATAAATATTTGAAGAAGTTCAAATATTAATATGAATTTGATTCATACTAAATTTATAGGATATAAGAGAATTTGAAGGAGTTCAAATTTTAATATGAATTTGATTCATATTATAGAATTAATTAATTGAAGGCCTGAAATTAAATATATGATATTTAATTGGACAATTAATCAATTAACTAATAGAATGTCTGAAATTAAATATATGATATTTTTTTTTTTTGAGAAGAAAATATATGATATTTAATTGGTGATTAATTAATTAAAGAATTAATTAATTGGAAGTAATTAATCATTTATGGAAATGATTTAATCACTTATGGAAGTGATCAATCATTTATGGAAAAGATTAATCAATTATGGAATTGATTGGTTATGGAATTGATTAATTATGGAAAATATTATATCAGTTATGGAAATAATTGATTTTAAATGAATATTTTATTCATGACCTTTCTCTAGAACACTAAACCTAGAGTTTAGGGTCTACAACATAAGGCCACAAGAATGCACTCTTGCATTCTCTCTAGCCTCCCTCTCATATTCTCTCAATTCAAGAACTCTAGGGAGAATTTTCTTTCTAGGGTTTTTCCCATTCAAGATTAGGTAGTCTCACAACTACGTTCCTAATCTCAGAGTCATAGCGGGGAAGATCAATTGGTGGTGTCCCAATTGTTGACGCTTGGTCCCTATGAAATCAAGAAAGGCGTTCTTGATATTTCAGAGACGACAACGACGGTATGTTTGCTTCTTCCCTTTAGAATTAGTTCTAAGGTTGTATGCTTAGCCTTAATAATGAAGGATTGGAATTCCGTAATTCCGTAAAGCAGAAGCGTGATTGGGACCGATTCGTAATTAATTTTGTTTAATCTAAAATACAAATACATTGACAATAAACTTAGAACTATTCTAGATTTATATTAAGGCTAAGCATACAAAAATGTTAGATCTAAATCTAATTTATATAGTAACAAATTACTTACTCTCGTTGACGACTCAAATTAAATTTCTCCAACTGCTTGTGAATTAATCACGAACTAGTGCGAACACCACCACTATGGCTACACCGGTATGACTCTGAGACTTCTAGAGGCAGGAGACTGGTGGGAGTCTAGAGGAAGCCTTGAGGGGAATTCTCTGAGAGTAGGAGAATGAATGGGATGCCTTTCACCCCACCCCAATGGTCCTATTTATAGGTAAAGGCCAAGACCTTTTTCCTAATAGGAAAAGGAAGACCTTTTCCTAATAGGAAAATGTCTCTAATTTTAATAAATAATTAATTAATTCCATAATTAATTAATTTCCCTAATTAAATATCATATATTTAATCTTAGGGATTTTATTAAAATTAAAATTAATATGAATCCAATTCATATTAAATTTATTTGAACTCTTTCAAATATTTTCTTTCCTAATAGGAAAAAGGTCTCTAATTTTAATAAATAATTAATTAATTCCATAATTAATTAATTTATCCAATTAAATATCACATATTTAATCTTAGGGATTTTATTAAAATTAAAATTAATATGAATCCAATTCATATTAAATTTATTTGAACTCTTTCAAATATTTTCTCTCAAGAATTAATTTTTGAAATTAATTCAAAAATTATATTATAAAGTTTCATAAATTTTATATTATAATGCATCAATATACATTATACGATTCCCCAAATAAATTGAACACTTTCAATTTACAATTTATACTTAATTGCCTCAAGTCTCTTTTACGAGCTACCAGTGGGACCTAATGGACCTAGAGATCAGAAGCTCCAACGATACGAGACTAATTGGCCAAACTCATTAACCAAGTTAGTCAACATTCGTTAACTGTGGGTCACTCCACTAAAGACCCACAGCTGTACTCTTCTCACTGTAGAATATTTCTGTGTCCACGGATATCAACCAAGGAGTAAGTCAATCCTTCACGTGTGTTCGTAACACCAGCTGGGTCAAATTACCATTTTACCCCTGGGTTACCTCTGGTTCCTTAAGTACCGCTGATCCCTCTAATGAACAAGTTGTTTAGGGTCCAACCACTAAACAGGACTTCCTCTCGGGCCAGGAGAGGACGACGCGCCTTTGTTCAAGCCCCGGAATCAGCCCTTAAGGGAACACACATCTACTTACCCCAATAGGGGAAGGAGTGAATTCCATCTTGTACTGTTATGTTCTCAGCCCCCATTCGGTCTTGCCCCTGAAATGGTAGGCTTATTGAGTCGACGAACTGGCCACTCTCACCCATACAAATCTAAGGACAATCCCTCCTGAAAGGGGTTCATAACAGACTCAGGATTGAGATTGAGTTACCTAGGTCATCCTATTGAAATAGAAACCTAAACTAGTTAACGGCGTTACATCTAGTGGTTACTATTTCGCGGTCCGGTCTTATGCAAACTCATTGCATAGGATACCCCCACCCGCATGTCTCCTACATGGATGCTTCGGATCATTGCATCTATATCGAATACAAGGTGGGTCGTATCACATAGTGTCACCAGGATAAGGTACCCAGCCTTATCCCTATACTATAGACCTTTTAGGTAGTTACTTGGACACCGATCCCCGTATGTCCCCACATACTAGTCCAAGTTTCATTTAAACAACCTCGGATGTTAGTTTATTGGATTTAGGGTTTATTAATGCAAACTCGATTATTCAATAACCAAATTACTAAATTACTGAAATAACGCTTTATTGAGATCGATTAATTTGTTTCATTTACTATCTACGAGTTTTAGGGCATAAAACCCAACAACTCCCACTTGAACTAAAACTCTAGTTGGCAATGTACATCAACAATCAAAATTGAATGAATAATCATTGAAGTAGGAATAGTAGTTTGTATTAATACTGTATAATACATGAAAAGTACAAATACAGATAAATACAATAAACTAGGGCATTCACAATACCCATTACACTTCTCCCACTTGCCCTAGATTATTCTATGTACATATCTCGCAGACCTAGACCCTCTAGATGACCCTCGAACACTTTAGCCGTGAGAGCCTTCGTAAATGGATCAGCAATATTGTGCGCAGAGGCTACCTTCGTGACGATCACGTCCCCTCGTTGCACGATCTCTCTGATGAGATGATATTTGCGCTCTATGTGCTTGCCTCTTTTGTGACTGCGAGGTTCTTTAGAATTTGCCACTGCACCACTATTATCACAGTAAAGGGTGATATGCAAGTTCATATTTGGAACAACTTCCAAATCCATCAAGAACTTCCGTAGCCATACAGCCTCCTTAGCTGCTTCACAAGCAGCGACATATTCGGCCTCCATGGTGGAGTCTGCAATGCATCCTTGCTTGATGCTACGCCAGACTACAGCTCCCCCGTTGAGGGTAAATACTGACCCTGATGTGGATTTCCTAGAATCCTTATCAGTCTGAAAGTTAGAGTCTGTGTATCCTGTAAGGATCAAATCCTTAGAGCCATACACAAGCTGATAGTCTGTCGTTCTCCGAAGATACTTGAGGATGTTTTTAACTGCAGTCCAGTGGTCTAACCCTCGATTGGACTGGTACCTGCTGACTATCCAAACTGCATAGCAAATGTCAGGCCTAGTACACAACATGGCATACATAAGACTGCCCACAGCTGAAGCATAAGGGATGCGTCTCATATCCTCAATTTCTTGAGGTGTCTTAGGACATTGTTCCTTAGACAAATGAACTCCATGCCTGAAGGGTAGTAAACCCCTCTTGGAATTCTGCATCTTATATCTAGACAACATCTTGTCTATATATGATGCTTGAGACAGGGCTAACGTTCTGTTCTTACGATTCCTGATAATTTGAATCCCTAGAACATACTGAGCTTCACCCAAATCTTTCATTTGGAACTCAGTCGATAGCCATTTTTTAACGTCATCTAGATATTCTACATCATTCCCAATGAGTAAAATATCATCTACATACAACACCAGAAAAGCTACTGAACTGTTGATAATCCTTTTGAAAACACAAGGTTCATCAACGTTCTGGTCAAAGCCATAAGAGTTGACAGCAGTGTCAAACCTTATATTCCAAGATCTGGAAGCTTGCTTCAACCCATAAATGGATCGTCTAAGCTTGCAAACTTTTTGCTCCTGATCTTGAGCAATGAACCCCTCTGGTTGAGACATAAAGATGTTCTCATCAAGATTGCCATTCAGAAAAGCAGTCTTGACGTCCATTTGCCAAATCTCATAATCATAAAACGTGGCAATGGACAAGAGAATCCTTATTGACTTTAACATGGCAACTGGGGAGAAGGTTTCCTCATAGTCCACCCCCTCCATTTGGGTATAACCCTTTGCCACCAGTCGAGCTTTAAAAGTCTGCACTTTCCCAGCTGCGTCTCGTTTTCTCTTGTAGATCCATTTGCACCCTATGGGTTTAACCCCTTCAGGTAGGTCTACAAGATCCCAGACTTGATTGAAGTACATAGACTCCATCTTTAGGTCCATAGCTTTGACCCACTGGTCATGGTCCACATCATTCATTGCCTGTCTCAAGGTCAATGGATCCTTGATTCCATCATCAGATATGATAGCTGGAGTTTCTGCTAAACCCATATAGCGTTCAAGTTGAGTAACAACCCTCTCACTACGTCGAGACATTCTCAACTGTTGAGAAGGATGGGCTTGACCAGATGTACTGGGCTCATCTACAACTCTTGTTGAAGGTCCAGTCTGTGTACTGGGCTCATCAACAACCCTTGTTGAAGGTCCAGCCTTATCAACAACTCTTGTTGATTCATTCGTAGCTTCACCAGAAAGTTCACTTAACACCATTTTACTGCGTGGCTTGTGTTCTCGAACGTGGTCTTCTTCTAAGAAAGTAGCATTTGTCGAAACAAACACTTTATTTTCTTGTGGATCGAAGAAGTATCCACCCCTTGTTTCTTTTGGGTAGCCTACGAATAGGCATAATTTTGAACGTGAATCCAATTTCTTTGGGTTTGCCACTAGCACATGTGCATGACAACCCCAAATTCTGAAATGACGTAAACTAGTTTTACGCCCTCTCCAGAGCTCAAATGGTGTTTCAGAAACACTCTTTGAGGGAACTACATTCAAAATATACATTGCAGTATCTACTGCATAACCCCAAAAAGAACTAGGCAGTTGAGCATAGCTCATCATAGATCGAACCATGTCCAACAAGGTTCTGTTTCTCCTTTCAGATACACCATTTTGTTGAGGTGTATCTGGTGCTGAGAGTTGAGACGAGATTCCATGTTCTATCAAATAGTTCTGGAATTTTAAGTCCAAATACTCTCCACCTCGATCAGATCGAAGTGTTTTAATGGTCTTACCTAACAAGTTCTCAACTTCAGTCCTGTACTCCTTGAACTTTTCAAGGGCTTCAGACTTATGACTCATTAGGTATAAATAACCATACCTTGAATAATCATCTATGAAAGAGATGAAATATTCATACCCTCCTCGAGCTCTTACATTCATTGGACCACAGAGATCCGTATGTACGAGTTCTAAGGGCTCCTTGGCGGGATAACCTTTTCCAGTAAAAGGTCGTTTGGTCATCTTACCTTCGAGACATGACTCACACGGAGGTAAAGTACCATCTTCTAACTGGCTTAGAAGTCCGTTCTTAACCAATCTCCCAATCCTATTGAGATTTATGTGGCCAAGTCTCAAGTGCGAAAGATAGGTACTTTGAGAAACTTTCTGCCTTTTTGGTTGAGTCTCGGCTGTTTTAAACATTTCATTGTTCAAAATAGCCTTAGACTCTATTGGTCTTAAAACATACAAATTGTTCTCCATTTTTGCAGAACAGATATCAGTACCCCTTTTAGTAATGTAAGCTTCATTCATAGAAAAGGACACTGAATATCCTTGTTCTAGCAAACAAGAAACAGAAATCAAATTTCTTTTTATTTTGGGAACTATATATACATTATCTAATAACATATAATGTTCCCTGGAGAAGAACATTTTAATATCTCCCACTGCTTTAGCTGAAATGAGCTCCCCAGTCCCAACTCTGAGAGTCATTTCCCCAGTATCCAACTGTTGCCAGGAGCTCATTCCCTCAAGGATCCAGGCTGTATCATCATTTTCCACTATACACGTTTCAATGACCAATAAATCAAATTTATTTTCATTGTGATGTGCTAAGCAGTCTATGTCATATTCATCATGAACAATTTCAGATGAATTAGACATGTGGGCTTGAGGACCGTCCTCAGTTAAGACCAATTCCACGCAATTAATGTTTAAGTTCATTTTCTTAGTTGTATTAGAAATACCAGTTTTGTAGTTGGAATTATTCGAGGCATACAAAGAACATTTCATTGCTGAGAACAAACAAATTAACTTAATAAGTATTGTTGCATTAACCCAAAAATCAAAATAATAATATTATTTTAATCCAATCAATTTAGCAAAAGTAATGATCGACCCATAGAATAAACATTCATTTTGCAACGATACTTCAGAGGTTTAGAACAACAGCTACCGTAGGGTAGTCAGCTACTCCTCCTCTGAATTGAGACAATCTCAGCCAATCCCTATTCCCGGAATAACTCATATTCCAATAGTTCTTAGCTACCCTTTTTTTGGTCAGGAAATTATTAACACCTTAACAATTTCCCGTAAGTGTGACCCTCCATTTTTCAGATTTCAGAGGTCGGCCCCAACAATGCTACCATAGGGAAAGTCAAAGTTGGAAATGGACCTAGGAAACCCTATCCATTTATGGAGTTTGCGTTGTTCCGACTCCCATGATTCAGCCCTCCGTAGGGTGATCGCTCCCAGGGCGACTCGCAGGCAGATCATGGGGATCTCACGGTGCAACCTAATGGAGGAGACCGTAGGATACGTTGACACGTGTCCTACTCCCACTTACTATAAAATACTCCCTCATTCACCTTGATATTAATCCATGCAAACACCATCCGTAGGGGGTCACTCCCAGGGTGACTCGAGGCCAAGCATGAACCTCACGTTGTGAACTTTTGAGGGCGTGAGAGCAAAACTTGATTTATGAAAATCTTGTTTTGATATATTTCCTCCCACTAAGTATTTTTATAATTATAGGGTCTATTACTTAGGTAAATTCCAGCTAAGTGAATCTATCTAAGTCTATGCCTGTATATAACTTTTATATATATAGGTCTTTTCTCTAATGTCTAGGTGGATTAAACACTTTTAATTACCTAGAGACATTGCATGCTAATATAACTATGGTTAATTCAACTCAAGTTCCGGCTCAGTTCCCAGGTAGCAGGTGTTCCGTAAACCGTCATCTTAAGTACCTCCAGCCTTAGACAGAACTTTACCGGTAGAGTTCCCTTATAACCAATAGTTGTGATAAATCTTTACTCTAAAGATCTAGGTGAATTAAACTCTTTTAATTGACCTAGTGACATTGCATGCTAACATTTAACTATGATTAATTCAACTCCGGTATTCCGGGTTAGTTCCCAGGTAGGAGGTGTTCCGTAAACCGTCATCTTAAGTACTCCCAACCTTAGACAGAACTTAACCGGTGGAGTTCCCTTATAATCATAGTAATGTTTTTCTTACTTAGTCAATTAAAACTATTTTTAATACTAAGTAAGAAAATAATTCTAATCCTATTAGAATTATAATGAGCTTAGGTCTAATTAATTTTAAACATTTTAAAATTAATTCATTTTAACCTAAGGTCCTATGTTTGCATGCAACTCTTTGTGATAGGTTGAGGGTTTCTAACCAATTTTATAACTTATTATAAAATTTTAATGATTAGCCCTTTAACATGCTTCTATGTTGTTGAAAAAATAACAATCATATTCTAATTATTAAACACCATATTATTATGACGCCGATAACGATAATATAACGATTATATTAATCTAAAGTGGTGTCATGCTTCATGCAATTTCAATTTCATTTAATTAATATCGATTATATTAATTAAACATCCATGAAATTAAATTACATGAAATTTGACATTAATATAATATAACTCTTATATTAATCTAATTAATGCCATGCACAATGCTATTCCATTTTCATTTAATTAATATAACATTTTATATTAAGTCATACATGAAAACAAGCATTGATTTATATTTATTATTATCATTCATAATATAACTAATTATATTAATTCCCATGAAAATAATCCTAAGCTCATGCATGCTACATTAATTAAATATAACAATTATATTTAGCTAAATTAATGTCATGCATCATGCTTCACCAATTTCATATATTTAATATAACAATTATACTAAATAACTCATGAAATTAAATTCATGCATAATTACCATACATTATAACAATTATAACATAAATATGCATGAAAACATGCTTAACCTATGGTGGGAATTTAAGCTATATGACATCCATAAAGCAAATAAATAGCAATTGAACCGGTTAATTTTGGCCCCTAGGATAAAATAAAGCATAAATTACAATAATTATAGCTAAATTCTATCCTAAAAGTCCTTCTGCAGCTCCAAATACTGGTCTAGACCGCTCGAACCGACCCGAACCACTTCGAACCAGCTACGAAAACCACGAACCGAGCCAAATTCCAGCTGAACCAGACCAAATCGGTCCCAGCCCAGCCAGACCACGTGAACCTGACCGCCCAGCCGTCTTGAACAGTCCTGTTGCGAATCCCTAACGCGTGCTGTAATCGTGACAGCGTCGCGATTTCTCAGATTTTTATCTCATAAAAACCTATTCTAGACCCGGACTTACATAGGACTCGATTTTATATAAAATACCCGAAACACCGGGCCCTTACATGATCAAATCACATAAAAACAGTAAAATCTATGGCCATAAAATTAACCTAAACAGTTCAATGCAAACCATACATACATTATGCATTAATCAATCCCACCAATAGCCAATGTAAATTTTAGAGAAACAAAATTAGATCTACGATCGGCTCTGATACCAATTGAAGGATTGGAATTCTGTAATTCTGTTGGGTTTAATGTCCTATAAACTCGTAGTTTGTAAATCATTAAACATATTCTATTTCCAATAAAGACGTTATTGAGGTTATTCAGTAAGAGATGTTATTGAATATGTAAATTGCAAATGATTAACCTAAATCCAATAAACTAAGATCCTTGGCTATAAAATGAATACTCGAACTATATGTAGAGACATGTCGTAGGATCAAGTTCAAGTTTATAACCAAAATAGTCTATAGTATAAGGATACGGTTGGGTGTCTTATCCTGGGGACACTATGGACGCGGCCCACTTTGTATTAAGTACAAACGATGAGATCCTAAATCGTTCATGTGGAGACATGCGAGTGGGGGCGTCCTATGCAATGAGTTTGCATAAGACTGGACCACGAAATAAGTCACTTTCTCTTTATAACGCCGTTTACTGAAGAAACTGACTATTTCTCATAGATGACCTAGGGAACTCGTTCTTAATCCTGAGCTAACTATGAACTCCTGTTTATACGAGATTATCCTTTGATCTGCATGGGTGAGAGTGGCCAGCATCGCCGACTCAACAAGCCTACCATTTTGGGGATAAGATCGAATAGATAGCTGGGGACGTAGTCTCGCAAGACGGAATTCACTCCTACCCTTTTCAGGGTTAGTAGATAGGTTGTTCCCTTAAGTACTAACTCCAGGACTTGAACAAGGGGCCCCACCCTCTCATTGGATCGAGAGAGACTTAGGTTTGATGGTTGGACCACAAACCGATTGTTCATTAGAGGATTAGTGGAACTTAAGGATTAAGAAGTACTATAGGGGTGAAACGGTTATTTGACCTAGCTATAGCTACGAACAACCTGTGAAGGAACGACTTACTGAACATGGTTAAATCAAGTGGACGGAAATATATCTATAGTGAGGGGAGTGCAACTATCGGGCTATAGTGGAGTGTCCTGGTAGTTAACGAATGTTGGCTAGCTTAGATAATGAGATTAGTCGGCTAGCCTCGAATCGTTGGAGCCCATGATCTATAGGTCCATTAGGTCCCTCTACTAGCTCATATCGGATTAAAGCCTAGAACATATTGATAGGAATCTTTGAATTGTTCACAATCGGGAAATAGGGAATTATCGTAAAATTGTGTTCGACACAATTATTTAATTATGAATTAAATTAGAAAATGAGAGATAAGGTATTTAAAAGGGTTTAAATACAATATACATGAATTAAGATTCATATATAAAGGATGCACATTAATAAGATGATTAATTTGATTAATCATTCATAATTAGTGGGTTAAGCTTCAAGATTAATTGTCATTGTTGATTTCAATTTAGAATTGAAATTAAAACAAGAAATGCACAATTAATAATCTGATTTTGAATCATTTGTTAGTGGAAAAAGTTGGAAATGCACTCATGCATGAAGACTCAAAGTGGAATTACACCACATTCATGCAAAGGTGCATGTATTGTTGCTTGAACACCTAGCCTCCACTTTCACCATCAAGACCACCATGTGTCTTGCATTTTGAAGCCCTTTCTTGCATGGATTCTCTCTATAAGTAGTGGAAGAATCAGATTGTGCAAAGGGACAACATTCATCTTAGTGTTATGCCGCCGAATTTCTTCCTCATTCACTCTCTCATCTCATATCTCCATAAAGCTTGAACCTTCAAGCATTCCCTTCCATTTCCCTATCACTATAGACTCCCACAAGTCGTTCTTGGCCCGGAGAATAGTAGGGAAGACTCTAGAGGTTGTCCAAGGAGCATAGGAGAAGAAAACACCACAAGGAGTTCCTCATTAGTGAGCTACAAAGGTTGGTGTTCTCTAAACTCTCTGTTCTGTCTTTTCTAGAACCAGCATGCTTTAGGAGTAAAATTGAATGAGTTAAGTGCTTTCGATCTTCAATAGCTTCCGCATGTGTTATATGAACACCTTCAAATTCCGTAAAATGGAAGCGTGATTGGGACCGATTCGTAATAAATTTTGTTTAATCTAAAATACAAATACATTGGCAATAAACTTAGAACTATACTAGATTTATATTAAGGCTAAGCATACAAAAATATTATATCTAAATCTAATTTATATAGTAACAAATTACTTACTCTCGTTGACGACTCAGATTAAATTTCACCAACTGCTTGTGAATTAATCACGAACTAGTGTGAACACCACCACTATGGCTACACCGGTATGACTCTGAGACTTCTAGAGACAGGAGACTGGTGGGAGTCTAGAGGAAGCCTTGAGGGGAATTCTCTGAGAGTAGGAGAATGAATGGGATGCCTTTCACCCCACCCCAGGGGTCCTATTTATAGGTAAAGGCCAAGACCTTTTTCCTAATAGGAAAAGGAAGACATTTTCCTAATAGGAAAATGTCTCTAATTTTAATAAATAATTAATTAATTCCATAATTAATTAATTTCCCTAATTAAATATCATATATTTAATCTTAGGGATTTTATTAAAATTAAAATTAATATGAATCCAATTCATATTAAATTTATTTGAACTCTTTCAAATATTTTCTTTCCTAATAGGAAAAAGGTCTCTAATTTTAATAAATAATTAATTAATTCCATAATTAATTAATTTACCCAATTAAATATCACATATTTAATCTTAGGGATTTTATTAAAATTAAAATTAATATGAATCCAATTCATATTAAATTTATTTGAACTCTTTCAAATATTTTCTCTCAAGAATTAATTTTTGAAATTAATTCAAAAATTATATTATAAAGTTTCATAAACTTTATATTATAATGCATCAATATACATTATATGATTCCCCAAATAAATTGAACACTTTCAATTTACAATTTATACTTAATTGCCTCAAGTCTCTTTTACGAGCTACCAGTGGGACCTAATGGACCTAGAGATCAGAAGCTCTAACGATACGAGACTAATTGGCCAAACTCATTAACCAAGTTAGTCAACATTCGTTAACTGTGGGTCACTCCACTAAAGACCCACAACTGTACTATTCTCACTGTAGAATATTTCTGTGTCCACGGATATCGACCAAGGAGTAAGTCAATCCTTCACGTGCGTTCGTAACACCAGCTGGGTCAAATTACCGTTTTACCCTTGGGTTACCTCTGGTTCCTTAAGTACCGCTGATCCCTCTAATGAACAAGTTGTTTAGGGTCCAACCGCTAAACAGGACTTTCTCTCGGGCCAGGAGAGGACGGCGCGCCTTTGTTCAAGCCTCGGAATCAGCCCTTAAGGGAACACACATCTACTTACCCCAATAGGGGAAGGAGTGAATTTCATCTTGTACTGTTATGTTCCCAGCCCCCATTCGGTCTTGCCCCTGAAATGGTAGGCTTATTGAGTCGGCGAACTGGCCACTCTCACCATACAAATCTAAGGACAATCCCTCATGAAAGGGGTTCATAACAAACTCAGGATTGAGATTGAGTTACCTAGGTCATCCTATTGAAATAGAAACCTAAACTAGTTAACGGCGTTACATCTAGTGGTTACTATTTCGCGGTCCGGTCTTATGCAAACTCATTGCATAGGATACCCCCACCCGCATGTCTCCTACATGGATGCTACGGATCATTAAATCTGTATCGAATACAAGGTGGGTCGTCTCACATAGTGTCACCAGGATAAGGTACCCAGCCTTATCCCTATACTATAGACCTTTTAGGTTGTTACTTGGACACTGATCCCCGTATGTCCCCACATACTAGTCCAAGTTTCATTTAAACAACCTTGGATCTTAGTTTATTGGATTTAGGGTTTATTAATGCAAATTCGATTATTCAATAACCAAATTACTGAATTACTCAAATAACACTTTATTGAGATCGATTAATTTGTTTCATTTACTATCTACGAGTTTTAGGGCATAAAACCCAACAAATAATTGATTTAGAATAGATTTCTAAATTTTTGCCTATGTATTGGTATTTTGGTGAAAACAAAATTAACTACGAAACGGTCCAATTGCGCTTCCGCTAACGAAATTGGGGAATTCCAATCCTTACAATTTGTATTAGAGCCGATCGTAGATCTAATTTTGTTTCTCTAAAATTTTCATTGGATATTGGTGGGATTTAATTATGCATTTGATGTATGAGATTTTGCTAGTAGATGTTTAAGGTTTTGGCATATAGATTTGCAATTTTAAGTTGATTTGATCAATGTAAGGGCCCTTTGTTTTGGGTATTTTAATTGCAATCGAGTCTGTAAGTCCGTGTCAATCGTTTTTGGTGAAATTCCATGAAAAACTGAAGAATTTGGGGCCAAAAACGAAGAAAACAAAGGCTGGAAGAAGAAGAAAACTGGAAAAACAGAGGCTGCAATCGGAAATTAAAAAAAAATGAAAGAGAGTTTTGCATCCGCAGGGCTCAAACTCGAGTGTGAAGGGAAGATTGCGTGCACAACATGAACTTATCAGCCACTGGAGCGCCAGCGTTATTTTGACTTTTGACAGCGGTTTTTATTCTTATCTTGAATTCGTGCGCGTGAGGCGCGGTTCAGCTGGAGATGACCGGTTCTTGACTATTTGGCCTGGTTCATCGTGGTTCAGCTTGGTCTGGACAGTTTTGGAGTTGGTTCATGCGGTCTGAAGCTGGTTCGGGCTGGTTCACGACTAGATAGGGCATATTTAGATAAATTATTGTAATATTTCTTTTGTATTTTGTCCTAGGATGCCAAAACCTGTCTACTTAGCTATTTATTTTGCTTTATGGATGTCATATAGCTTAAAATCCCACCATAGGTTAAGCATATTCATGCATATTTATTATTATAAATGTTATAATGTATGAAATATGTATGAATTTTATTTTCATGGATGTTTAATATAAAGTGTTATATTAAATGGATGGCAATTGAGAAGCATTGAGCATGAAATTACTTTAGTAAAGAATATAAAGAGTTATATTTATGATAGTAATTTATTTGCTTATTTATTTTCATGAGCAATTAATATAAAGTGTTATGTTAATGTATGAAAATGTGAATGCTTATTTTAATTTTCTTTGGGTAATTAATTTAAGAGTTAGATTAATTGAAGAAAATTAATTTGCATTGAGCATGAAATTACTTTAGTTTAAAAATATAAGAGTTATATTTATATTAGTAATTAACATGCTTATTTTTTCATTTGCTATTAATATAAATGTTATGTTAATGTATGAAAATGGTAATGCTTAATTTTAATTTTCTTGGGAAATTAATTTAAGAGTTAGGTTAACTAAAAGGAAATTAAAATTGCATTGAGCATGACATTACCTTAGATTAATATAATTGTTATATTTTTGTATGTCATGAATGCTAGTATATGGTTTATGAATTAATTAGAATTCGATTGTTAATTATGTCACCATAGTAGCATGTTATAGGATTAATTCATTAAAATTTTATAAGTGTTATAAAATTAATGAATAGAAATCGTTAACCATATACAAAGAATTGCATGCAAACATAGGATCTTAGGATAAATTGATTAATTTTAAAATGTTTAAAATTAATTAGACCTAAGATCACATTTCTAATAGGATTAGAATTAAAAATAGTTTTAATTGACTAAGTAGGAAAAACATTACCATGATTATAAGGGAACTCTACCGGTTAAGTTCTGTCTAAGGCTGGGGGTACTTAAGATGACGGTTTACGGAACACCTCCTACCTGGGAACTAACCTGAACCGGAGTTGAATTAATCATAGTTAAATGTTAACATGCAATGTCGCTAGGTTTGTTAAAAGAGTTTAATACACCTAGATCTTTATAGAGTAAAGACTTTACATTACTATGGTTATAAGGGAACTCTCTTGGTGAAGTTCTGTCTAAGGCTGGGGGTACTTAAGATGACGGTTTACGGAACACCACCTACCTGGGAACTAACCCGAACCTTGAGTTGAATTAACCATAGTCATGTTAACATGCAATATTGCTAGGTTTATTAAAAGAGTTTAATTCAACCTGGAAAGTTGCAATTAAATCCTCATCAGAAGAGTTATAATAGGATTAGACTTAGATAGATTGACTTAGCCGAATTTATCTAAGTTAAATAACCCTAAAATATGGTAGGACATTTAAGTGGGAGGATAAATATAAAAAACAAGATCGAGTTTTACTCTCACGTTCCCCTGAGTTCACACCACGAGGTTCATGCTCGGCTTCGTGTCTCCTTAGAAGCGGCCTCCCTTCAGAAAGTGTTTGCATGGATCAATAACAAGGTGAATGGGAAAAATGTCTATAGTAAGTGGGAGCGAGACACGTGTCAACGTATCCCTCGGTCTCTGCCCTTAGTTCACACCGTGAGAGTCCTATGGTCCGTCTGCGTGTTTCCCTGGCGCAACCATCCCTTTGGAGGGCCTGATCATAGGATTCGGAACACCGTGAACTCCTGAATAGGATAAGGACTCTTAGGCTAATCACCAACAGTTGTCTTTCCCTTCGGTAGCCTGTTGGTGCGTGCCTCTGAGATCTGAAAGTGGGAGGGTTACGCTTACGGGGATGAGTTAAATGTGTTAACAAATCCTTGACCAAACAACGGTAACTAAACACTAACGAAATATGAGTTATTTTTGTGTTAGGGTTTGGTTGAGACTGTCTCAATTCAGAGGAGGAATAACTGACCACCCTTCGGTGGCTGTTGTTCTAAACCTCTGAAGTATCGTTGCAAAAACTAAATCAATAGTTCTCTAGGGTTTCTTTGATTGCTTGTGTGTTTTTGCTGAATTTGATTGGATTAGATGTGATGGGTTAGTGCGATTAATAATGCGAGTAATTTGTTATTTAATTTAAGCAATTCAATAATAAAATATGTGCATTGTCTTAAGTCTGTTTAATAAATAACAATGATTATACAACAAACTTAAACGATTAATTTGTGGTGAATGATTTATGATTAGTCTTAACAGAGGAATGTCCTCATGCCCCAAATGTCTAACTCATTAAGAAGTATTCCTAATGAATATGACATTGGACCTTGCTCAGCCAAAGAAGACTTATCCAAAGCCAGTAAATCTGATTTACTAGTTTTGGAAGCGTGATTTGTGGAGAATAATGATTATGCCTGAATACTAGATTCAGGGGGTCACAAATCACGTTTGTTCTTCTTATTAAAAGGAATAAGTTCCTGAGAACAACTTGATGCTATTGAAACAACTCTCAAAGTTGGAACTAGAGAGGTTGTCCTAGTTGTAGCAATGGGGAACATTAAGTTATTTTTCCCATTGGGAACAAATACATATTATTAGATAATGTGTATGTAATTCCTAAGATCAAAAGAAATTTGATTTCTGTATCTTATTGGCTGGAACATTGTTACTCTGTACCTTTCCCTGCTACGCAGTTCATTTCAAGAAAGGGAGTTAACTTTTGTTCAGATAAACTGAAAAATAACATAATTGTTTTAAGACTAATCAAGAGTAAAGCAATCATGTACACTAAGTTGTTTGATGTAACGCCCCAGGATACTAATAACTATCCCAGCGACATTACTAACTCTTAAACCAAAGCTAACCGTGTGCACCGAAAATTTCGGCAGCATAACGGCGTACATAGGACTAACCCAAAATTTTCCTTTAACCTGCTAAGCATAAAAACACTTCTATAAAGCAATATTAAACGACTCCCCACTCCACAACTCAACAGAACATCCACAGAACCAACAGACAGACAGATCTCGCATAATCCACTTTTAGCTAAACCCAAGCACATCTTTAACAAAATCTTGAAACGACATTTGATACGAAACAAACTTATTTAATCACTAACTGAATGAATAAATGGAGTTCTTTAAAACAAGGCAACTAGTTCTAGAGATTAACAAGAACGAATCAGAACTAACCAAACGAGACAACAATATCCCAGAAGCAACAAGCACTTCTACCCTAACCAAAACCTAAGAAAATAAAAGGGCAAGAACAAGCTACTAGCTAAGGTCCATCCTCTTACGTCTCCTCCGCATCACCATGGTCCACGCGGTCCTCATAACCTGCAAAATCTGGTAGTTGGGGGGAGAGAGAGGGGAGGGGGTCAGTACACTAAGGTACTGGTAAGCAGCCCCTACCTGAGAAGCCACCAAACAGCAAACAAGCAAAACAACATGCTCTTCATGCGCAAACAACATGCTTCTTAAAAGCGGTAATCACAACATCATGCTCAAAAGCTAGTAAAACGAGTAACTCTCCTAAGCCATGCCTCATGCATCTCTCTATATGCAACTCGCTAACCACTCAAGCTCCACGAGCTCACTCAACGCTCATATTTAGCCCTCACATGGCTCTCCAAGACTGATCCTTCGAGCCGCACTGTCCCCTGACCATTTGTACCCAGGGCCACAGTGCTCTCTACGGAGCTCGGCGTTCGACCCTTGACCATTTGTACCCAAGGCCCCGAACTGTGCATCGTCCCTTGACCATTTGTACCCAAGGCGCACCGATGACTTAGCAAAGTATTGGCCCTTCCCCAGGCGCCCAACACTTGCTTTCTAGACTCATCACACCGACCCTTGACCATTTGTACCCAAGGCCTCGATGCTCCTCTTAAACCAATGGTGACATGCCACCCCTCGACCATTTGTACCCGAGGTGCACTGACACTCACCCAACTTTCCTTTCTTTCACACTTTAGGTCCCTGACCTCTATCACATCTATCTAGAATGCATATGCCCTGCAACATGCTTCTAGACTCATGAATCATGCCCACTAAGCATTATACATGTGACCACATCTCTCAACTCATGCTTGACTCACAAATGCAAAACAGAACCAACATGATTTACATCAAATCAACAGGCAGCAACAGTCATGCTTTTCCACAAAATCATATATATATATACATATATTCAGAGAAACAATAATCACGAGGATAGTTATAAAGCAAGTAACAACCAGCATGCATCACACAGTCAAACAGACCTCATCAAGTAAGAACTACTTACAGGAAGCTCTAACGCTCCTAAACGAGAAGAAAAGCTCCTAAGATAGCCCAAGAGCTCCTAAACCAACCTAGGCAAGCTTCCAACAGACTCAAAGCAAGCTTGAAAGGTTAGCTCAACGACTTGAAGCGGTCTAACTCCTAAGACAAAACATTCGGGCATTAGGAACTCCTCCAGGATTCTTGAAACAAGATTGAAGGAGTTCGAGAGCAGCAACACTTACTAGACTCCGCCAAATAAAGCCAATACCTTGCTGGAACTTATCCAAATGAGCTCCAAACGGACCGAATAGAATTGAATTCGTGCTGGAAATTACTTACCAACACCAGGCTCCTTTGAATACGCGCTACCTGGGGTTCGTATTGAGTTAAAACTGAAACTAACGAAACACCCATGGATTATAGGCTATTCAAGAGCCAACATAATTGAATTACCAAGGTCTAAGGACGAAGAAACTTACCGAACAGCACCTAAACGGCCTTGAAACTTGCTGCCCAGTGTCCGAATGAGTTTGAAATCACCAATCCGAACTTCTTAGCTTGTGGGCATTTAGTCCCAAGGCTGTTCGGGTTATGAGTATTCGTCAAAAGCCAATTTCGAGTCCAAGACAACACTGCACAGCGTCGTAACGACAAGAAATCAGCCACGAGGCCCAGTTAAACGCTGAAAAATATTGGGTAATCTAAATTCAAAGCCAAGAAAGCATGGGTAACCTGAATTTGAATTTAACCATTCATGGGTCACGACGAAAACTCACCAAGAGAGCTCGAACACGCTGGAACGGAACTTAAATCAGCCTAATCACGTCCGAAACGCCAGAACAACAAAGATTCAGCCTATTACTCCGTAAACTGGCCGAACACAAGAGGAAGAGTGATCGAGTAAGGCCGGGCTATTGAAAACGAACAAACACAGGGGAAAAAGGAACCTTACACCGCGAGGAAGGAGACGGCACGGACTGCAGGGCGGCACCCTCTGCTGCTGGCGGCGACGGCACACGGACGAGAGAGAGAGCCAACGAGCACGAGGGAGAAAGACCACAAACAAGGGCGGCGCGGCGGGCTGGGATACACGGCGACGACGACACAGAGAGAGGGAACTCGCGCGAAGAGAGAAACCGCGTTGAAGTGGAGCGGCGCGACGACAGGGACTAGGGCTGCAACCTCCAACGGCGGCTGGACGGCCAGGCGGCGGCGCGGCGGTTGGGAGGGCTGGCGGCTGAACACACGGGCAGGGGGGGTTCACGGCAAGCTTGAGAGCAAGAGGATGAGATGACTTTTTTTTTGCTTTAGGGTTTCTTTTTCCCTTATTTCCTTATTCTTTTCTTTTAAAAAGAACCCAAGGGTAGAAATCCCAATTTAATTAGGAATAAGGTCTTATCTAGGATTTTATTTACAAACCCTAACTTAATTCCTAAAAGATTTGGGAGGGAAAATAACCCGATTGATAAAGGGTTTGGGTCTTTTGATATTTAAAATAAATATCAAATATTAAACCTCTAACCTTGGGAAATTTAAAGATTTAATTTGAAAATCTCTTTTCCCCTAACTAGTCGAGATTTAATTTAATGACCCAAGGCTAACCTCTAATTCTAATTTTCCAAATTAGAATAAGAACGCCTAATAAATCCCAAAACGGCTCGATTCCGAAACGCGAGGCGTTACATTTGAGGCTGCTACTACTCAAAGAAATGAAAGGCAAATGATTTCTCCTAAAGAAAAATACCTTTTCTTTGGTGCTTAAGGTTAGGCCATATTAATCTCAATATGATTGGGAGTTTGGTCTAGAGTGGACTTCTAAGCAAGTTAGAAGATGACTCTTTACTACCTTGTACGTCATGCCTTAAGGGCAATATGACTAATAGGTTCTTTTGTTTGAAAGGAACTATAGAGCCAAAGAGCCTTTGGAGCTTGTACATTTGGATCCTTGTGGTCCAATATGTTAAAGCAGTGGGAGGGCATGAATAATTCATCTATATTATAGATAATTAATCAAGGTATGAGTATCTCAACCTAATGCAACTTAAGTCTAAAGCTCTTGAGAAATTGGTTTGAGACTGAAGTTGGAAACTTGTTGGGTGAGATAATAAAAGCATTTTGATCTGATCAAGGTGTAAAGTAGAAGGGACTTGAGATTCCAAGACTGAACATGGAATTACGTCCCAACTCTCAAACCCCTGGAACACCTTAGGAGAACGGTGTATCAGATAGGAAAAATAGAACCCTATTGGATATGGTTCGATTCATTATGAGTTATGCTCATTTGCCTAACTCGTTTTGGGGTCATGCAGTGTTGACTGCAGTGTGTATTTTGAACAACGTTCCACTATCAAAAATGTTTCTGAAACATCTTTTGATTTGTGGATAAGGCGTAAAAGTGGTTTACGTTATTTTTGGGGACACTGTTCAAAAGTATACCTATTCGTAGGCTGCCCCATGGAAGCGAGAGATGTGGATACTTCTTCAATCCACAAGAGAATAAAGAATTTGTACCGACAAATGCTACATTCTCAGAAGAAGACCACATGAGAAATAATAAGCCACAACGTAAGGTCGTTTTAAGTAAATTAACTGATGAAGCTACAGAAATACCAACAAGAGTTCTTGATAAGTCAACAAGGGTTGTTGATGATGCTGGACCCTTAACAAAAGTTGTTGATAGGGCTGATACATCTGGTTAGTTACATCTATCTCAAGAGTTGTGAGTGCCTCGATGTAGTGGGAGGGTTGTTCTACAACCTGACAGTTACATGGGCTTAACTGAAGCCCAGATCATCATACTTGATGATGGCATTGAGGATCCATTGTCTTAAAGCAAGACAATGAATGATGTTAACAAGGACTAATGGATCAAAAGCAATGGACCCGGAATTAAAATCTATGATTTCAATTCCATCTGGGATCTTGTAGATCCATCTAACGGGGTAACGCCTATGGATTGCAAATGAATCTACAAGAAGAAGCGAGACGTAATATTATGGTTAGACTTGTGGCAAAGGGTTATACCCAGAAACAGAGGACTGTAAGGAATCCTTATCTCCTGTCGTCATGCTGAAGTCTGTTAGAACTCTTGTCCATTTTGAATGGATGTCAAGACTACCCTTTTGAATGGTAATCTTGAGAAGAGTATCTACATGTCTCAACTAGAATGGTTCATTTAGCAAGATCAAAAGCAAAAGGTTTTGCAAGCTTAAGTGATCCATTTATGGATTGACCTAAGAAATTTGATCTTGGAATATAAGATTTGATATTGTGATCAAATCTTTTGGCTTTGATCAGAACATTGATGAATCTTGTCTTAACAAGAATATCGTCAACAGTTTAGTAGCTTTATTAGTGTTGTATATGAAGGTGTTCATATAACACATGCGGAAGCAATTTTAGGATCGGAGGCACTTAACCACATCAATTTTAGAAAATGAAAACATGCTGTCCAAATACCGTAAGGTGAGAGCAGAATTTTTACCAACCTTTTGGAGACCGATTCAACAACTCCCTTTGATTCCTTTGATCACGAACGGTGTGTGGACCACCTCTAGTGTCTTCCCTACTATTCTCCGGGCCAAGAACGACTTGTGGGAGTCTATAGAGATAGGGAATGGGAAGGGAATGCTTGAAGGTTATAGCACTAGAGAGATATATGGAGATGAGTGAGTTTGAGACCAAAATCCAGCAGCATAACAATATGGAAAAATGGCTCTCCTTCCTTTGAATCTGATTCATACTCCTTATATAGACATCTTCCATGCAAAGAGAAGCCTCATGACACTAGACACATGGTGAAATTGCAACTCAAAGTGGATTCTAGGTGTTTAATTCACAACACATGCAACTAGTGCATGGTTGTGTTGTTTTCCACTATGCATCAACATGCAAGAGTGGGAATGCCACTAAATCCACTTAAAATTGAATCTAAATTCTCAATTTTCAGCTTGCAATTCATTCCTATTTCAATTCAAAATTGAAATTGATTTCTAGGCAATTAATTTGTACAATTCCAAGTAATTTTTACATGATTAATCCAATTAATCTTTATCACCTAGTGCCATGAATTATATATGATTCCTAATACATATATATATGGCATTCAAAACACTTTTAAATACTCCATCTCTCATTTTCTAATTTAATTCATAATTAAATTATTGTGTCAAACACAATTTACGATAATACCCGTTTTCCCGATTTTGAACGATTCAAAGCTTCCTATCTTTTTGTTCTAGGCTTTGTTCCGATATGAGCTAGTAGGGGGACCTAATGGACCTATAGATCATGGGCTCCAACGATTCGAGGCTAACCGACTAATCTCATTATCCAAGCTAGCCAACATTCGTTAACTACCGGGACACTCCACTATAGCACGATAGTTGCACTCCCCTCACTATAGATATATTTCCGTCCACTTGATTTGACCATGATTAGTAAGTCGATCCTTCACAGGTTGTTCGTATCTATAGCTAGGTCAAAAAGCCGTTTCACCCCTATAGTACTTCTAGTTCCTCAAGTCCCACTGATCCTCTAATGAACAATTGGTTTATGGTCCAACCAATAAACCGAGTCCCTCTCGGGCCAATGAGAGGGCGGGATCCCTTTGTTCAAGCCCCGGAGTCAGCACTTAAGGGAACAACCTCTCTACTATCCCTAATTCGGGTAGGAGTGAATTCCTTCTTGCACGACTATGTCCCCAGCTATCTACTCGTTCCTATCCCTGAAATGGGAGGCTTATTGAGTCGGCGATACTAAGCCACTCTCACCTATGCAGATCTAAGGATAAGTCCGAATAAACAGGAGTTCATAGTTAGCTCAGGATTAAGATCGAGTTACCTAGGTCATCACATGAAATAGTCAGTCTCGTCAGTAAACGGTGTTATAAAGAGAGAGCGACTTATTTCTTGGTCCTGGTCTTATGCAAACTCATTGCATAGGACGCCCCCACTCGCATGTCTCTACATGGACGATTTAGGATCACATCGTCTATACCATCTATAAAGTGGGCCGCGTCTCATAGTGTCTCCAGAATAAGGTACCCAACCCTATCCCTATACTATAGACCGTTTTGGCTATTACTCAAGCTTGATCCACTTTTATGTCTCTACATAAAGCTCAAGTGTTCATCCTATAGCCATGGATCTTAGTTTATTGGATTTGGGTTATTATATGTGCAATTTACTTTATTCAGTAATAACTTTACTGAATTAATCTCGATAACGCCTTTATCGAATAAGTATATAATTCGTTTAACATTCACTATCTACGAGTTTTAGGACACCAATCCCAACAATCTCCCTCTTGAACTAAAACTCTAGTTTAGTGGGATGTACTATAATCTATAACAGCAGTGGGTGAATAAATACTTGTATTAATAACAAAGTAAAAATACAATAAACTAGGGCATCTAAATACCCAGTATACTGAGGCATCGATATACCGGTTACAATTCTCCCACTTGACCTAGATTATTTCTCGTACATTTCTCGCAGACCTAGACCTTCTAGATGACTCTCGAACACTTTAGCCGTGAGAGCCTTCGTGAATGGATCAGCAATGTTGTGCTCCGACGCTATCTTCGTGACGATCACGTCTCCTCGGTGCACAATCTCCCTAATGAGATGGTATTTCCTTTCGATGTGCTTGCCTCTCTTATGGCTGCGAGGTTCCTTTGAGTTTGCAACTGCGCCGCTACGATCACAATACAAGGTGATAGGCAGATGCATATTCGGAATGACTTCCAAGTCAGTTAGGAACTTCCTGAGCCATACTGCCTCTTTTGCTGCTTCGCAAGCGGCTACATATTCGGCCTCCATGGTCGAGTCTGCAATGCATCCTTGCTTGATGCTACGCCATACTATTGCTCCTCCATTTAGAGTGAATACTGACCCCGATGTAGATTTCCTCGAATCTTTATCGGTTTGAAAGTCAGAATCAGTGTATCCTGTAAGGATCAAATCCTTCGAACCATACACGAGCATATAGTCCCTCGTTCTCCTTAGATATTTGAGGATATTTTTAACGGCTGTCCAGTGATCGAATCCTGGATTTGATTGATATCTACTGACAATCCCTACTGCATAACAAATGTCAGGCCTTGTACACAACATGACATACATTAGGCTACCTACTGCAGAGGCATAGGGAAAACTTCTCATGTCCTCAACTTCTTGAGGTGTCTGAGGACACTGTTCCTTAGACAAGTTAATTTTGTGCCTGAAAGGTAATAGTCCTTTCTTGGAATTTTGCATTTTATATCTAACTAATAATTTGTCGATATAAGACGCTTGAGACAGGGCTAGCGTTTTGTTCTTTCGGTTTCAAACAATTTGGATCCCTAGAACAAATTGTGCCTCACCCAAATCTTTCATTTGGAATTGAGTTGCTAGCCATAGTTTAATGTCAGTTAGATAACCTACATCATTCCCAATGAGTAGGATATCATCCACATACAGTACTAAGAAAGCTACGGAGTTGTTGATGATCCTTTTGTAAACACAAGGTTCATCAACGTTTTGTTCAAAGCCATAAGATTTGATCGCAGTATCAAATCTCATATTCCAGGATCTAGACGCTTGTTTTAATCCATAAATGGATCTTTTAAGCTTGCAAACTTTTTGCTCTTGATCCTGAGCAATGAACCCTTCTGGCTGAGACATGTAGATACTTTCTTTAAGATTGCCATTCAGAAAGGCAGTCTTGACATCCATTTGCCATATTTCGTAATCGTAAAACGTGGCGATGGATAAAAGTATCCTGATCGACTTCAACATGGCAACAGGGGAGAAGGTTTCTTCATAGTCAATCCCCTCCCGCTGGGTAAAACCCTTTGCCACAAGTCGTGCCTTACAGGTCTGTACCTTTCCAGCAGCATCTCGTTTTCTCTTGTAGATCCATTTACACCCTATGGGTCTAACCCCTTCAGATTGATCTACAAGATCCCATACTGAATTAAAATGCATGGACTCGATTTCCAAGTCCATGGCTTTAATCCACTCGTTCTTGTCAACATCATCCATTGCCTGTTTAAAGGTTAATGGATCCTCGATTCCGTCATGAGGTATGACGACTGGAGTTTCAGTTAAACCCAAATAGCGATCAGGTCGTCTAACAACCCTCCCACTACGTCGAGGTTCTCTTATTTCTTGAGAAGGACGTGATTGACTTGAGGTGCCAGCATCATCAACAACTCTTGTTGATGTTTCGGTAGTTTCATTAGATAGTTCACTTAATACGACTTTACTTCGTGGCTTGTGTTCTCTGAGGTGGTCTTCTTCTAGGAATGTAGCATTTGTCGATACAAGTACTTTATTTTCCTCAGGAACGAAGAAGTATCCACCTCTCGTTTCTTTGGGATAGCCTACAAATAGGCAAAATCTAGAACGAGGCTCCAATTTCTTTGGGTTTGCATCTAGCACGTATGCAGGGCATCCCCAAATTCTGAAATGTCGTAAACTAGCTTTACGACCTTTCCAGAGCTCAAACGGTGTTTCAGAAACACTCTTTGATGGAACTACGTTCAAGATATAAACCGCAGTTTCTACTGCATATCCCCAAAACGAGTTAGGCAACTGAGAATAACTCATCATCGAACGAACCATGTCCAACAAGGTTCTGTTTCTCCTTTCTGATACACCGTTTTGCTGAGGTGTACCAGGGGCTGAGAGTTGGGACGTAATTCCATGCTCTATCAAATAGTCTTGAAAACTTGAGTCCATATACTCTCCACCTCGATCGGATCGAAGTGTTTTTATCGTCTTACCTAATAGGTTCTCAACCTCAGCCTTGTACTCTTTGAACTTTTCAAAAGCCTCGGACTTATGATGCATTAGGTAGAGATAGCCATACCTCGAATAATCATCAATGAAACTGATGAAATATCCGTACCCTCCTCGAGCTCTAATGTTCATTGGTCCACAGAGGTCCGAATGAATGAGCTCTAGGGGCTCTTTGGCACGATAACCTTTTCCGGTAAAAGGTCGTTTTGTCATCTTGCCCTCAAGGCAGGACTCACAAGGAGGCAACGAGTTGTCTTCTAACTTGTTTAGAAGTCCACTCTTGACCAATCTCCCAATCCTATTGAGGTTGATATGGCCTAACCTCAAGTGCCAGAGATAGGTATCTTGAGAAACTCTTCGCTTTTTAGGTTGAGTCTCAGCGGTTTTAAACATCTCATGATTTAAAATAGCTTTAGACTCAATTGGTCTCAAAACATACAATTTATTCTTCAAGTTTGCAGAGCAAACATCAATACCTCTTTTAGTTATGAACGCTTCATTAACAGAAAAAGAAATTGAGTAACCTTGTTCTAATAAACAAGATAAAGAAATCAAATTTCTTTTAATTTTCGGAACTATGTATACATTATCTAATATCATGTAACGTTCCTTGGTGAAGAATAATTTTACATCTCCCACTGCAATAGCTGAGATGACTTCTCCTGTTCCAACTTTAAGAGTCATCTCTCCAGCTATTAGCTGTTGCCAGGAACTCATTCCTTGAAATGAAGAACATACGTGATTAGTGGCACCTGAATCGAGTATCCAGGCAGAATCGTCGTTTTCCACTAAACACGTTTCCAAGACAAATAAATCGCATTTAGAGTCATGGATCATGTTTTTCTTGGCTATGCAGTTAGTTTGAGGACATTCCTCAGTTGAGACCAAACCTAAATTCTTTGCCACGTGTTTAGCGTTTAAGCAAGTATTCTTAGTCGTACGTACTAAACCGTTTAATTTGGCATTTGACAAAGCACATACATTTTTCGACATATTGCTGAAACAAACAAATTAATCTCTATTAGAAACATGCACTAAACCCATTAATCACATTTATCCAATCAGATTTAGCAAAAGCAATCATTGACCCATATATACAATTGATTTATTTTGCAACGATACTTCAGGGGTTTAGAATAACCGCTACCGTAGGGCAGTCAGCTACTCCTCCTCTGAATCGAGACAATCTCGGCCAAATACTATTCCCAGAATAACTCTTACTCCAATAGTTATTAGCTAACATTAATTTGGTCAAGACCATCTTGTAAGTGTTACCCATCATTTTCAGATCGTAGAGGACGGCCCCAACAATGCCACCGTAGGGAAGAGCTAATGTTGGGAATGGCCCTAGGAAACCCTATCCATTTCTGGAGTTTGCGTTGTTCCGAATCCCATGCGCAAGCCCTCCGTAGGGTGATCGCTCCCAGGGCGACTCGCAGGCAGCGCATAGGAATCTCACGGTGCAACCTAATGATGGAGACCGCAGGATACGTTTGACACGTTTCCTTCTCCCACTTACTATGAACACTTTCCCCATTCACCTTGATATTAACCCATGCAAACACCATCCGTAGGGGGACGCTCCCAGGGCGCCTCGAGGCCAAGCATGGATCTCACGGTGTGAACTCAGGGGGACGTGAGAGTAGAAACTTAATATGAATATTTCGTTTCTATACTTTTCCTCCCACTAAAGTGTTGTAAAGTTTTAGGGTCTTATTACTTAGGTAAATTCCGGCTAAATGAATCTATCTAAGTCTATGCCTTATTAAACAAGGTCTTTACACTAAATGTCTAGGTGATTAAACACTTTTAATAACCTAGTGACATTGCATGCTAGTAAGACTATGGTTAATTCAACTCAGGTTCCGAACCATTTGCCGGGAGAGTTCCCTTATAACCAAGGTCTTATGTCTTACTTACTCGAATTTTAAAACTATTTTAAAAACTAAGTAAGACATATTTCTAATCCTATTAGAAAAAGGCGATCTTAGGTCTATTTCATTTTAAACCATTTAAAGAATGACAAGATCCTAAGATCCTATGTTAGCATGCAACTCTTTGTTATAGATTTTACGGTTTCTATTCATCAACTTTTATAACTCTTATAACTTTTAATGAATAAACCCTATAACATGCTTTCTAATGGTGTTTTAAAGCATATCACAATCAATCATTCAAGTTATAAGAAAAGCACCCTTTAGAAACAACCTATGTCTAGGTTTGTATAACTCTTTATACTACGATGTCTAGGTGATAACACTTTAAAACCTCACACCGCTCACGCATGCTCATAAAACTCGAGTTAACTTAACTCAAGAACCGACTCAATGCCCAGGTAGGAGGTGTTCCGTAAACCGTCAACTTAAATACCTCCAGCCTTAGACAGCATTTTGTCGAGTGAGTTCTCTCGTAACCGTTGTTTTACAAGATATCGACCTAAACTATGCAAGTTGATCGAATTGTTGAAGGTTCATTAACCTAAGTGAGCATGCTCTTTATCTTGTTATAGATTTTAGATTTCTATCTCTTTTATAACAATTATAAAACAAATCCATAACAAGCCTAATTTGAGTATAACAATTATAATCAAACTAATGAAATTTCATGTTCATGCTTGGTTAATTTTATAATTTAATAATTATAACTATTATAAGAATTAATCAATTTTAATTAACCATTCAAGCATGAATCTCCCTAAATTAATACAACTCTTATATTAATAAAACATGAAATTTCCCTCATGCATTTGAATTAATAAATAACACTTATTCAAATTAAACAAATGCATGAACATGCTTTCCTATGGTGGGGTTTTAAATATAAATGACATACATTATGCACATAAAATACTATTTAATTAAAACATACATTCAATAATGCATAATTAATTAAATTTACTAAAGTGAATTGGTTTTGGGATTTTTAATCAAGCAAAAAAAACTAAAATTATTACAATAATAATTTCAAATAGGGCTTGGACCGCTTCCGAACCATTCGAACCGACCCGAACTACTTTTGGATTGCTTGAACCGGACCATTTTACCGTTACGAGAAGAACGTACTTGAGCTGGAACTAAAAAACAGCATGCTGGAATTTTCGGCCAGCAGCGAGCAGTCTCCGAATTTCTTCAAATTGACGGCCTAAATGGACTCTATTGACTCTCAAATTTTACAGACTCCATATGAACACATTAAAGCCCATAAACATGTAGGCAATTACAATTAATTCGAACGAATTGACTGAAAATTAAAATCAATCCCAAAACCAATTTTCTTTAGTCTTTACACAGTTTCATCATATGAAAAGCTACCCACCAAGCTAAAATTAATGCATGTTAGGTGCCTTAATCATGCTCTGATACCAATTGAAGGTGTTCATATAACACATGCGGAAGCAATTTTAGGATCGGAGGCACTTAACTACATCAATTTTAGAAAATGAAAACATGCTGTCCAAATACCGTAAGGTGAGAGCAGAATTTTTACCAACCTTTTGGAGACCGATTCAACAACTCCCTTTGATTCCTTTGATCACGAACGGTGTGTGGACCACCTCTAGTGTCTTCCCTACTATTCTCCGGGCCAAGAACGACTTGTGGGAGTCTATAGAGATAGGGAATGGGAAGGGAATTGATGTGGACTTTTCCTTACCGCAAGTGCACGGGTCAAGTAATAATATAGTGAATGTAATTCGAATGTCGTCCTCTGGATTGGATTTTTAAGCAAATCAAGTATTGTGAATTATCTCGCTCAATTTTATTTAGGGATCAAAAAGTGATGAATGAATGGTATGAAAAACTAAATCAAAGCAAGTAAAAAGTGTGGAAATTCAACTGGGAAAAATACTTAGGGAATTGATTTCGCCGATTAGTCTAGGATTGATTTTAAAGGAGTAAGTTATTATGCACAATGAAATTATGAGCCAAAGACCCTTTAATCACAACTACCTCTCCCGAGTATAATTGATTCTCATGCAAATTAACCAACTTGATATCCCTATCTAAGTCTATTAATAAGCAAGGCAATGAGATCTTTTGACCAATTCTAAAGTTAATCTAAAACCGTCATGAATTAGAAAGTAAACTTTAGTCATGCAATCTTGAGTAAGTCTATATTAAATCCCCTCTCCCGAGCTAGATTCAAAACTTAAATCAATCAATTAATGGCCAATTAATTGAAAGCATTAAATCAAGATTACAAACATAATAAACATTGCACAACTTAAACCATAAATCAATCCATAAACAAAATCAACTACATCAATCCCTAAGCTATGAGTTTAGCTACTCATGAATGTAATTACAAGCTCAACTAAACATAAGAAAGCCATAAATCTAACTAGAGAAAAGGAAAGGGAAAAGAAAACTCAATGTAGGCCGAGACCGAACGTCCCCGTCACGATCCCCACGAACGATGGGTTGATTTCCGCTTTTCTCCCTCTTGTTCAGCCTCAATCCTCTCTTTTCTCCTCTGTTTTACGGCTCCAAAAGGTCCCAAAATTGAATCCCCCCAAAAACGTAGCCGAAAAGAACTATAAATACTGATTTTTCGTCGTAGCGTCGAGACGCTATCCAGACAGCGTCTCGACGCTGCCTCTAAAACACGCACGTCTGGAATGGAAATAACGATAGCGTCGAGACGCTATTGTCACAGCGTCTCGACGTTGTGACGCTGCCGCCTCTTCTAATTAAGGAAAACCAGCGTCGAGACCCTCCAAGAGTGGCGTCTCGACGCTGATGGGCAGAATGCCCTCTCTTGGCTCCTTGTTGCTTGAACTTTCCGGCTCTTTGGCATATTTTCACGTCCCGAACACCCGATTAACTCCAATTCCACGTTTTAGCTCTAATCATCGCTTTCCTACAAAATAAACAATAAAGCACAATAAAATGGCCCAAAAATCATAAAAGACTAGCTAAATTAAATAAGTAAAAGTAGCTAGCTATGCTCGCTATCAAATACCCCCAAACTTAAGCTTTTGCTAGTCCTCGAGCAAACTACAAATCAAACACACAGTAGAAGAATGGATGCAATAATCATAACTCAATCCTCAAGGCTCAAAAGTCAACAGTCAAGCAAGCAAGAGACATGCACATAAGGACCAATGAGGGAGACAAATTAAAATTTTTCCAAAATTAACTTGCACAAGCGAGATCTAACTCAACAAGATCAGACTCTACTAGCCCGGGATTGGATTATTAAACTCTCAGCTCATCTTCCCTCTACACTGGCACTAAGGTTTCACTAATGAGTTAATGGAACAAATTAGTTTGTTTTTCTCCATACTTAGGTGCTTTTAATTAACAATTGAATGAAGCATGTATATGTGGCACTAGCTTTCACACACCCATTGCAGGGACCCTTAACCTGAGTTTTCTCTGGTTGGCCTAACTGATCACAACAGGGGTTGCTCTTTTTGCCTTAATCTTTATTAACCATTGCATATTGTGCGCATGAGTCATGACTTTTTTCTTTTTCAACAATAACAACAAGAATGATTTTTCTTTCATGATCATGATAAGCAGGTATTCTTTTCTTTTCTCCTAAGCAAGATCAAACATGCTAATTTGCAAAAAATTAACTCTTTAGCTCTACCCTACACCTATCGAGGTGACAACAAGCATATGAACCCAATAATTCGCTCCTAAGCATTCAAATCCAAATCTAGCTAAGACAAATACTCTACTCATGCAAGCCATCTCCTAGAAAAATTTTAAAAAGTCTCCCTTTTTGGGCACTCATGCTTACAACTCATCACAAGCTTGAAAATTGACAAGAAAGCCTATCCTAGGACATCATAATCATGCAAAAATACATCCAGACAACAACCATATGCATAATTCAAAGAAAGCTCAAAACTATAGCCCGAACTCAGAGGCTCAAGGGCTCCACAAACATGCTAATTCACCCCCAAACTTAAAACATGCATAGTCCTCAATGTATAAAGAAAATAAGGCATAAACAAGCATGAGAACAATAAAATAATGAAAGGAGTGAACAATACTGGCCTGGAATAATGATGACTTCTTGACTGAAAGCTTGGAATCTTGAAAGCTTGAAAGCAAAGGAGAGAAAGACAACAAGACCTACAAAACAAGCACAAACAATAAATAAAACTCAAAAGAAAGACACAACTAACTTACTTGGGTTGCCTCCCATAAGCGCTTGTTTAACGTCATTAGCTTGACGTGTTGACCGTGCTTCAAGGAGGCTTCTTTTCTGTGAATCCAACAGAGGTGCTCTTTCTTGCACCTTTCTTGTAGCCCATGAAAAGCACTTCAGATTGTCCCTTAGAGTCTTCAACTGCCTTAAAATTTTCTTTTTCGTTCCTGACTCTAAGAGTGAGCTCCCTGCGCTCAATATCAATAATCACTCGCCCAGTAGCGAGGAATGGTCTGCCTAGTATGACAGGCATTGAAGGATTTTCTATCATGTCCATAACATACAGATCAATAGGGAGGAAAAATCTACCTACTCTGATTAAAACATTTTCTACAATGCCAACTGGTCTAACCACAGACTGATCAGCCAATTGGAGCTTTACAGGAGTAGATTTAATCTCACCTATGTCTAACCTTTTACACAAGGACAAAGGAATGATATTAATGCTAGCACCTAAGTCACATAAAGCTCTAAAAGAGTAAGTACCAAAACTACAAGGAACAGAAAAACTCCCTGGATCTGCTACTTTTTCAGGTACCTAATATGGAATGCAAAATAAATATGGCAAAGCACAAAAAAGGAAACTAATCTAAAAAGGAAAAACAAGAAACAAATAAGGAAAAGATTACTCAACTAAAAGAAAAACTAAACTAGACAAACAAATATAGAAAGAAAAACAAATATGGAAAAATGCAATCAACCTAGAAAAGTAAAATACACCCTAAATTAAGATCAAACAATTTTTCACAATATCAATCTAGCTAAATGTGCCAATCCCCGGCAACGGCGCCAAAAACTTGATGTGGACTTTTCCTTACCGCAAGCGCACGGGTCAAGTAATAATATAGTGAATGTAATTCGAATGTCGTCCTCTGGATTGGATTTTTAAGCAAATCAAGTATTGTGAATTATCTCGCTCAATTTTATTTAGGGATCAAAAAGTGATGAATGAATGGTATGAAAAACTAAATCAAAGCAAGTAAAAAGTGTGGAAATTCAACTGGGAAAAATACTTAGGGAATTGATTTCGCCGATTAGTCTAGGATTGATTTTAAAGGAGTAAGTTATTATGCACAATGAAATTATGAGCCAAAGACCCTTTAATCACAACTACCTCTCCCGAGTATAATTGATTCTCATGCAAATTAACCAACTTGATATCCCTATCTAAGTCTATTAATAAGCAAGGCAATGAGATCTTTTGACCAATTCTAAAGTTAATCTAAAACCGTCATGAATTAGAAAGTAAACTTTAGTCATGCAATCTTGAGTAAGTCTATATTAAATCCCCTCTCCCGAGCTAGATTCAAAACTTAAATCAATCAATTAATGGCCAATTAATTGAAAGCATTAAATCAAGATTACAAACATAATAAACATTGCACAACTTAAACCATAAATCAATCCATAAACAAAATCAACTACATCAATCCCTAAGCTATGAGTTTAGCTACTCATGAATGTAATTACAAGCTCAACTAAACATAAGAAAGCCATAAATCTAACTAGAGAAAAGGAAAGGGAAAAGAAAACTCAATGTAGGCCGAGACCGAACGTCCCCGTCACGATCCCCACGAACGATGGGTTGATTTCCGCTTTTCTCCCTCTTGTTCAGCCTCAATCCTCTCTTTTCTCCTCTGTTTTACGGCTCCAAAAGGTCCCAAAATTGAATCCCCCCAAAAACGTAGCCGAAAAGAACTATAAATACTGATTTTTCGTCGTAGCGTCGAGACGCTATCCAGACAGCGTCTCGACGCTGCCTCTAAAACACGCACGTCTGGAATGGAAATAACGATAGCGTCGAGACGCTATCGTCACAGCGTCTCGACGTTGTGACGCTGCCGCCTCTTCTAATTAAGGAAAACCAGCGTCGAGACCCTTCAAGAGTGGCGTCTCGACGCTGATGGGCAGAATGCCCTCTCTTGGCTCCTTGTTGCTTGAACTTTCCGGCTCTTTGGCATATTTTCACGTCCCGAACACCCGATTAACTCCAATGCCACGTTTTAGCTCTAATCATCGCTTTCCTACAAAATAAACAATAAAGCACAATAAAATGGCCCAAAAATCATAAAAGACTAGCTAAATTAAATAAGTAAAAGTAGCTAGCTATGCTCGCTATCAGGAATGCTTGAAGGTTCAAGCACTAGAGAGATATATGGAGATGAGTGAGTTTGAGACCAAAATCCAGCAGCATAACAATATGGAAAAATGGCTCTCCTTCCTTTGAATCTGATTCATACTCCTTATATAGACATCTTCCATGCAAAGAGAAGCCTCATGACACTAGACACATGGTGAAATTGCAACTCAAAGTGGATTCTAGGTGTTTAATTCACAACACATGCAACTAGTGCATGGTTGTGTTGTTTTCCACTATGCATCAACATGCAAGAGTGGGAATGCCACTAAATCCACTTAAAATTGAATCTAAATTCTCAATTTTCAGCTTGCAATTCATTCCTATTTCAATTCAAAATTGAAATTGATTTCTAGGCAATTAATTTGTACAATTCCAAGTAATTTTTACATGATTAATCCAATTAATCTTTATCACCTAGTGCCATGAATTATATATGATTCCTAATACATATATATATGGCATTCAAAACACTTTTAAATACTCCATCTCTCATTTTCTAATTTAATTCATAATTAAATTATTGTGTCAAACACAATTTACGATAATACCCGTTTTCCCGATTTTGAACGATTCAAAGCTTCCTATCTTTTTGTTCTAGGCTTTGTTCCGATATGAGCTAGTAGGGGGACCTAATGGACCTATAGATCATGGGCTCCAACGATTCGAGGCTAACCGACTAATCTCATTATCCAAGCTAGCCAACATTCGTTAACTACCGGGACACTCCACTATAGCACGATAGTTGCACTCCCCTCACTATAGATATATTTCCGTCCACTTGATTTGACCATGATTAGTAAGTCGATCCTTCACAGGTTGTTCGTATCTATAGCTAGGTCAAAAAGCCGTTTCACCCCTATAGTACTTCTAGTTCCTCAAGTCCCACTGATCCTCTAATGAACAATTGGTTTATGGTCCAACCAATAAACCGAGTCCCTCTCGGGCCAATGAGAGGGCGGGATCCCTTTGTTCAAGCCCCGGAGTCAGCACTTAAGGGAACAACCTCTCTACTATCCCTAATTCGGGTAGGAGTGAATTCCTTCTTGCACGACTATGTCCCCAGCTATCTACTCGTTCCTATCCCTGAAATGGGAGGCTTATTGAGTCGGCGATACTGAGCCACTCTCACCTATGCAGATCTAAGGATAAGTCCGAATAAACAGGAGTTCATAGTTAGCTCAGGATTAAGATCGAGTTACCTAGGTCATCACATGAAATAGTCAGTCTCGTCAGTAAACGGTGTTATAAAGCGAGAGCGACTTATTTCTTGGTCCTGGTCTTATGCAAACTCATTGCATAGGACGCCCCCACTCGCATGTCTCTACATGGACGATTTAGGATCACATCGTCTATACCATCTATAAAGTGGGCCGCGTCTCATAGTGTCTCCAGAATAAGGTACCCAACCCTATCCCTATACTATAGACCGTTTTGGCTATTACTCAAGCTTGATCCACTTTTATGTCTCTACATAAAGCTCAAGTGTTCATCCTATAGCCATGGATCTTAGTTTATTGGATTTGGGTTATTATATGTGCAATTTACTTTATTCAGTAATAACTTTACTGAATTAATCTCGATAACGCCTTTATCGAATAAGTATATAATTCGTTTAACATTCACTATCTACGAGTTTTAGGACACCAATCCCAACAGTATATGATCGATAGTCATTTGAAATGATGTGGGTTATCTTACTGACTAGTAAAATGAGCTACCAACTCATTTCGAAATGAAAATTTGGGAGAAGCTGAGTTTGTTCTTGGGATCCAAATTGTTAGGAACCGTAAGAACAAAAAGCTAGCCTTGTCTCAATTGTCTTATATCTACAAGATGTTAGTTAGATATAAGATGCAGAATTCCAAGAAGGGGTCACTACCTTTTAGACATTGAATTCTTTTGTCTAAGAAATTGTTTCCTGAGACACCTCAAGAAGTTGAGGACATGAGGCGAATGCCCTATGCAGTAGGGATTGTCAGTAAGTATCAATCTAATCCAAGATTTGATCACTGGAAAACTGTTAAGAATATCCTCAAGTATCTTAGGAGAGCGAGGAATTATATGCTCGTGTATGAGACTAAGGATTTGATCCTTACAGGATACACTGACACAGATTTTAAGACTGATAAGGATTTGAGGAAATCTACATCAGTATCTATGGTCAATCTTTACAAAAGAGCTATAGTATGGCATAGTTACAGTCTTGACCATATAGGCCGAAAATATAGCTGCTTGTGAAGCAGCGATAGAGATTGTATAGCTTAGAAAGTTCTTGATTAATTTGGAATGTGTTCCAAATGTGAACTTGCTCATCACACTTTATAGTGATACAATGGTGTTGTGACAAATTCAAAAGAACCTCGCAGCCCAAGACAAGCAGACACATTGAATTGAATGGAATATTGCTGATTCATTCACGAAGGCTCTCTCGGCTAAAGTGTATGAGGGTCATCTAGAAGGTCTAGGTCTACGATTTATGTACAAAGATGAAATCTAGGGCAAGTGGGAGAAATGTAATGGGTATAGGGATGCCCTAGTTTATTGTATTTGTACATTGCATATATTTTATGCATGTATTTATACACCCACTGCTGTATAGATTATTGTACATCCCACTAAACTAGAGTTTTAGTTCAAGTGGGAGTTTGTTGGGTTTTATGCCCTAAAACTCGTAGATAGTGAATGTAAACAAATTGTATACTTGTTTCAATAAAGTGTTATTGAGTTTCTACAATAAAGTGTTATTATTAAATATTGCACAATTTGACCCAAATCCAATAAACTAAGATCGATCCAAGGTTGTTTGTATGTAACTTGAACTAGTATGTGGGGACATACGGGGATCAATGTTCAAGTAACAACCTAAAAGGTCTATAGTACAAGGATAAGGTTGGGTACTTTATCCTAGTAACACTATGAGATACGGCCCGCTTTGTATTTGATACAGACGTATTGATCCAAAGCGTCCATGTAGTAGACATGCAAGCGGGGGTATCTTATGCAATGACTTTGCATAAGACCGGACCATGAAATAGTAAACCACTAGATATAACACCGTTAACTAGATAGCTTACTGTTTCAATAGGATGACCTAGGTAACTCAGTCTTAATCTTGAATGTGTCATGAACTCCTTCTCATGAGGGATTGTCCTTTTATTAGCATGGGTGAGAGTGGCCAATACGCCGACTCAATATGCCTTCCTTTTTGGGAACAAGACCGAGTGAGAGGCTGGGGACATGACAACACAAGAAGGAATTCACTCCTTCCCACTTCTAGGAGAAGTAGATGAGTGTTCCCTTAAGTGGTGACTCCGGGACTTGAACAAAGGGATCCCGCCCTCTCACTGGCCCGAGAGGGACTTTCTGTTTATTGGTTGGACCATAAACAGGCTGTTCATTAGCGGAGTACTGGTACTTAAGGAGACAGATGTAACACAGGGGTAAAACGGTAATTTGACCCAGTTGTGATTACAGACACTCGTGAAGGATTGACTTACCGGTATAGGTCTATATCCGTGGACACAGAAATGTTCTATAGTGAGAAGAGTTCAACTGTGGGTCTTTAGTGGAATGACCTACAGTTAATGAATATTGGTTAACCTGATTAATAAGTTTAATCAATTAACCTCATATCATTGGAGCTTCTGATCTGTAGGTCCATTAGGTCCCCCTGCTAGCTCGTAAAGAGTAATTAGGAACAATTATATCTTGAGAGAATTTGAATAGTTCAAATTCATATTGGGAATTAAGTTAATTGTATGAGATAGAAATTAATATAATGTATAGTGATACATTAAAATGTAAAGTCTAATTTGAAATTAAACTTTATTATTATGAGAGAAATAAATATTTGAAGAAGTTCATATATTAATATGAATTTGATTCATACTAAATTTATAGGATATAAGAGAATTTGAAGGAGTTCAAATTTTAATATGAATTTGATTCATATTATAGAATTAATTAATTGAAGGCCTGAAATTAAATATATGATATTTAATTGGACAATTAATCAATTAACTAATAGAAGGTCTGAAATTAAATATATGATATTTAATTGGTGATTAATTAATTAAAGAATTAATTAATTAATTGGAAGTAATTAATCATTTATGGAAATGATTTAATCACTTATGGAAGTGATCAATCATTTATGGAAAAGATTAATCAATTATGGAATTGATTGGTTATGGAATTGATTAATTATGGAAAAGATTAAATCAGTTATGGAAATAATTGATTTTAAATGAATATTTTATTCATGACCTTTCTCTAGAACACTATACCTAGGGTTTAGGGACTACAACATAAGGCCACAAGAATGCACTCTTGCATTCTCTCTAGCCTCCCTCTCATATTCTCTCAGTTCAAGAACTCTAGGGAGAATTTTCTCTCTAGAGTTTTTCCCATTCAAGATTAGGTAGTCGCACAACTACGTTCCTAATCTCAGAGTCATAGCGGGGAAGATCAATTGGTGGTGTCCCAATTGTTGACGCTTGGTCCCTATGAAATCAAGAAAGGCGTTCTTGATATTTCAGAGACGCCAGCGACGATATGTTTGCTTCTCCCCTTTAGAATTAGTTCTAAGGTTGTATGCTTAGCCTTAATAATTGATTTAGAATAGTTTTCTAAATTTTTACTAATGTATTGGTATTTTGGTGAAAACAAAATTAACTACGAAACGGTCCAATTGCGCTTCCGCTAACGGAATTGGGGAATTTCAATCCTTACAGTTGGAACCACGGGATTGTAAGTACATTTGTCTTTTTATGAGATATTTGGAGTTTTCTAGTTTGAATGTCTGAATCTTTAGATTTCTGAGCTTTATGTATGATTTATTTGCTGTTGTGGTTTTAGATTCCCGCTCTTATAATTAGCATGCGCAGTAGGTTAGATTGACGCCCTAACTCGCAGCTCGTATGTTAATAATTCGTTAAGGAACTAATTTCCAAGTAGCTAATGGGTAGTTAGTTCAATAGTTAACACATAGATCGATTCGTGGGCACGGGCCCCAAGCGCAGTTCTCTGACTTTGTTGCTTGACACGATAGATCTAGGGTCTAAGCCGGTATTTGTAATTAATTAGATTTCCCCTAATTGATTATGGGTATTCTGGCCTAGAGCAAAAATTAGTTATTTTTTTAATCGTGGCCAGGTTAATTAATTAATCAATTGCATGTTGGTTCAACGGGTCCGTTGGGTTAGCACTCTAGGGGTATCTTGATCTTAATGCAGTTACTTAATTAATTTAGTTTAACGGGTTCATGAGGTTAGTTAATTAGTACCTAGTAATTGAGTCGATGGACGGTGGGATCGAGTCAATTGATTTAGAGTACCAATTAGACAAGCATGCATATAAATCAATATTTGCTAATCGATGAATAAAAAGTAAATGACCGATCCCGAGTGTCACCAGCCACAGTGAGCGGCAAGGTGAGATTAGCCAACCCCCCTATTTACTTTTCCGCCATTTACTTTCTCGCAATTTTATTTTTCCTGTCAATTTATCTATCTCATTCAACCCCCCTTCTATAACCAAACACAAAAGAAATTAGAAGTAAGCCAGTTGTTCCCTGTGATCGACCCCGACCACTATTACTGCAAGTAGTTCAGTGATTGGTGATTTTAAATTTTCTTTGACACGAGCCCCACGACAAGCCCCGTTAGTAGCTAACCCTCTTAGTCCGTTCATGGATTAGTTGGGGAGCCCCCATCAAGAATTCTTGGCATAAAACTGGTTTTGCCTTAGAGTCGTCAAAACTCTCCTGAGATGTGCCTCGTGTTCCTCATCTGACTTGGAATAAACCAAGATATCATCGATGAACATGATCACAAAAGTATCGAGGAATTCCTTAAACACCCTATTCATCAAATCCATGAACACTACAGGTGCATTTGTCAGCTCGAAAGACATCACTGTAAACTCGTAATGCCCGTATCTGGATGTGAACGCTGTCTTGGGAATATCTTCATCTCTTATCCTCAATTGACGATAGCCTGATCAGAGTTCAAGCTTTGAAAACACGAGCGCTCCTTGTAACTGGTTGAACAAATCACCTATGCGAGGAAATGGATACTTGTTCTTAATTATTACCTTATTCAACTCTCGATAATCAATGCATAGACCCATTGACCCATCTTTCTTTTTCACAAAGAGGACTGGGGCTCCCCAAGGTGAAACACTAGGCCGTATAAAACCCTTATCCAAGAGTTCTTGTATATGCACTTCGAGTTCCTTCAGCTCCGTTGGAGCCATTCAATAGGGTGCCTTGGAAATAGGGGTTGTGCCTCGCTCGAGCTCGATGCTAAAATCCACTTCTCGAACTTGAGGCAACCCTGGAAGATCTTCAGAAAAAACATCCACGAACTCATTGAACACTGGAACGGAGTCTACTCCCATTTTTCCATCTCGAGCACCAATCACGTTGGCTAAAAAGGTTCATGCTCCTTGACTCACGAGTCTCCTCGCCTTTAGCGTCGATACTATTTTAGGAACAACCTCTGATCTGGTTCCCTTGAACTTAAAGCTTGCTCCCTCTGGTGGCTTGAAAAACATTTCCTTCTGGTGGCTAGTGCTTGCATGATTAAAACCAGAGGATTGTCTTAAGTCTGGATTTCTGAAATTAGAGCACTCCACCACCATATGCCCACCATTACATCATCTGAGACACACTCTCGCGCCTGCTAGACACCACCCATCATGGAGCTTCTCACACTTTAGGCATAGGGGTTTATCACAATTGTGTTGGGACTAGTGCCCTAAAACTCGTGATACTGATTGTTAAATAAATAGTATACTTATTCGATAAAGTAGTTATCGAGGTTCATTCAGTAAAGTCATTACTGAATAAGTAAATTGCATGTTAGATAACCCAAATCCAATAAACTAAGATCATTGGCTATAATATGAAAACTTGAGCTTTATGTAGAGACATAAAAGTGGATTAGGCTCGAGTAATAGCCAAAATGGTCTATAGTATAGGGATAGGGCTGGGTACCTTATCCTGTGGACACTATGAGACGCGACCCATTTTGTAGTTAGTATAGACGATGTGATCCTGAATCGTCCATGTGGAGAAATGCGAGTGGGGGCGTCCTATTGATAAGGGTAAAAAATATACCTATTTTACACTTATATTTAGCTCATTATCTTGTCAAAATTGTATGTTTTGGATCAAATATCTATTCCCAAGCTCAAAAAGTGTTAAAGTTGATGAATTAGGGAGTTGAGAGTCATGTATGTCAAATTATGCATATTTGTGCTTAAAAGAACTCATTTTTATAAGAATTTGACTTAGTTTGGTGGTTTGTAGAAAAACAAAGGAATCTGGAAAAACCCATAAATGCGACCGCATTTTTGGGCAGATGAAGGCAGTTCTGAGTCCATCGCGGGTCGTTTTGAACAAGTGTTTTGCGCACCTAACCAGCTATTTTGACTCCGAAACTGACTGGGCTACCTACCAGCACCATTTTCGTGACTCCTCAACCACTCCTCACACTATAAAAGGCCTTGACTCGAAGGGAAATTCAAGCAAAACTCACTGAGAAGAAGAGGGTGGTGACAGAACCCTAGTAGACACCCATGAATAGGGATGCCCTAGGTCCTTCTTAGAAGACTAAATTCTAACCCTTAGTTAGACATCAAACCCGAGTGTTTGTAGAGATTTCACCCTAATCCCACTTGTAAAAGGAGAGTAGAGTGTCGTGAGAACTCTAGAAGGATTGGATAAAAGTGAAAAAAACCTAGTTTTAGCTACTGCACTATATTTTTCCAACACTTGTTTCTTTTCATTATTTTGTATTCTTTATTCATTATTTCAATGGAAAGTTGTTCATTTGCATTATATTCCATCATGGGTAGCTAAATTCCATTGAGGGGTTCGGTATAGTGAATTCCCTTATGGTTTAAATGGCTTGAAATTGTTTATTTGCCTAAGTTTTATTCATTGCATGTCACTCTTTATTGAATATCATTCTGAATCTTGTTGAGTTTAACCTGATCACTTAGACTTTGCATGCTATGTGAGTTTGATCCTGAAAGGTACAAGCAATATCAGTTTTCATAAAGGTGATATAGGAGAAAAGGCTCGAAAGAGTGTATTCGGTGTTATAGGGGAAGGTCGCCTTATAAGGCTGCATGCATGAACTATCTATGTTGGGGTCGAGTCACAGAAATGTGCATAACGATACTCACTTAGCCTTCTAACAGTTCTTGGGAGCAAGGCCAAATAGAAGTTAAATCTGACCCAATGCATGAATAAACTTAGGTTAAATAAGCCATGATTAGAGTTATTTTCCTTAGGGTTGAAGCTATATTGAATACCTCGCTTATTTATCATTGTTATTTTTTTACTTGTTTATTTCTCTGGTTTACAAAACCCAACATCAACTATTTCTTTTGGTTACCTTTCTAAAAGCAATCTTTGAGCAGTTTCTTCTTCAAATTTGTGTTTCCAATTTAGTCCCTGTGGGATCGATACCTTTGGAATACTTTCAGAGATTTTATTACTGCATGCGATAGTGTATACTTGCACTTGGGTGGCTGAATTATTCTTAATCTTTATTTATCATCTTTTCCTAACATCCACATTCAGTCACTGTAGACCGCATCACCTATGCAATGAGTTTGCATAAGACCAAGACCGAGAAATAAGTCACTCTAAATTTGTAATGTCGTTTACTGTTGAGACAGACTATTTCATGCGATGACCTAAGTAACTCGATCTTAATCCTGAGCTAACTATGAACTCCTGTTTATTCGGGATTATCCTTTAATTTGCATGGGTGAGAGTGGCTCATCATCGCCGACTCAATAAGTCTACCACTTTGGTGATAAGATCGGGTAGATAGCTGGGGACATAGTCCTACAAGACGGAATTCACTCCTACTCGAATTAGGGATAGCTAGAGAGGTTGTTCCCTTATGTGCTGACTCCGAGGCCTGAACAAAGGGATCCCGTCATCTCATTGGCCCGAGAGGGACTCGGTTTGGTGGTTGGACCACAAACCAATTGTTCATTAGAGGATCAGTGGGACTTTAGGAACAAGAAGTAACTTCAGGGGTAAAACAGACTCTTGACCTAGTTGTAGTTACAAACAACCTGTGAAGGATCGACTTACTAACCATGGTTATATCGGGTGGACAGGAATATATCTATAGTGAGGTGAGTGCAACTACAAGGCTATAGTGGAGTGTCCTAGTAGTTAATGAATGTTGGTTAACTAGGTTAAAAGAGTTTAGTCGGTTAATCTCGGATTGTTGGAGCCCAAGATCTGTAGGTCCATTAGGTCCTCCTGCTAGGTCATACGGATTATACCTTAGAACATAGTGATAGGAAAGTTTGAATCGTTCAAATTCGGTTTAGGGAATTAGTGTCGACCATATATGATATTATCGACAAAATAGTTTAATTATGAATTAAACTATTAATTGAGAGAGTAAAGTATTTAAATATGATTAAAATACGATTCATGTAAATAAGGATTCATGTTCGGTGCAAAGTATTAATTTAATATTTGATATTAAATTAATATTACATAATTGATTAAATTGTTTAATTAATTATTGTTTTAATTTAAAAATGATTATGAATATTTTTTTTAATTAAAATTGAGATAAAGAATTCAATCTTGGATTTTATGGAAATTGAGGATTAGTGGATTAAATTAGGTGCAATGAATTAATTTAATATTTTGATATTAAATTAATATCATATAATTAATTGAAATTGTTCAATTAGATAATTTAAAAACAATTGAGAACTGGCTTTTGAATTGCAATCTAAGAATGAAATTGATTCTTGCATGGAAGGAGTTAGTGGATTACACCACATCTATGCAACAAGTATTCTTGAGACACCTCAAAGTTGCATGGCTTCTCCTTGATACACCTAGAATCCACTTACCAATTCTCATCTCCATGTGTCTTACCTTGGTGAATTAAAGATGTATGAAAATTTTCTATATGTAGAGGATTAAAAGATGGAGAAATCAGAGTTTTCGAAGTAATGTTATGCTACTGAATTTTACGCTCAATCTCACTCTCTCAAACACTCTCTAGAGCTTGAACCTTCAAGCATATCCCTTTCAATCCAGCACTATAGACTCCCACAAGTCGTTTTAAGACCGGAGGATAGCGGGGAAGACACTAGAGGTCGTCTACATCAAGTTTGTGATCAAAGGAACCAAACGAAGTTGCTCAATTCGTCTCCAAAAGGTTGGTATTCTTTTGCTCATTGTTTTTCGGTTCACTGGATAACATGCTTTTCTTTTCTAAAATTAATGTAGTTAAGTGCCTCCGATCCTAAATTGCTTCCGCATGTGTTATATGAACACCTTCAATTGGTATCATAGCATGATTAAGGCACCTAACATGCATTAATTTTAGCTTGGTGGATTGCTTTTCATGAGATGAAGCTGTGATAGTAACTAAAGTGAATTGATTTTGGGATTGGCATCAATTTACATTCAATTTGTTGAAATTAATTGTAATTGCCTACATGTTTATGGGCATTAATGAGTGCATATGAAGTCTGTAAAATTTGAGAGTCAATAGAGTCCATTTAAGCCGTCAGTTTGAAGAGATTCGAAGACTGTGTAAGCTGGCCGAGAAGCAGAATTACTGTTCAGGATGAAAAACGTCTCGACGCTGTTGAAGTTGAAGCCCAAAACGTGTGTTTCTTAGCGGCCGATCCGGTTTAGAATATTAGCAGTTTGGTTCACTCATTTCAAGTCGGTTCAGTGTGATTCTAAGCCATTAGGGTCCGATTCAAGCAAAATTAGGGCAGTTCGGGTCGGTTTGAATGATTTGGGAGCGGTCCAAGCCCTGTTTTAAATTATTATTGTAATAATTTTAGGTATTTGCTTGATTTAGATGCCAAAATCAATCCACTTTAGTTGATTTAATTAATTATGCATTAGTGAATGTATGTTTTAATTAAATAGAACATTATATGCATAATGTATGCCATATAGATTTAAAATTCCACCATAGGAAAACATGAATCATGCATTAATTAATATATTATAAGTGTTATGATATTAATTAAATGCATGAATAAAGTTTCATGAAATTAGTATAAAAGTTATATATTAATTTAGGAGATGCATGTTGGATGGTTTATTCTGTTTATGAATGGTTAATATAAACGTTATATTAATTAATAAAAAATAAACGAAACATGCAACATGAAACTTCCTTAGCTCATTTATAAAAGTTATATTCGAAATAAAGCATGTTATAGATTTATCGTTCGCTATAAGCGTTATAAACCAAGATAGACGTTAAAATCTATAAACAAGATAATTGCATGCTCACTTAGGGTTAACGAACCTCCAAATCGATCAAATTGCATAGAATAGGTCGATATCTTGTAAAGCTAAGGTTACAAGAGAACTCACCCGGTTAGATGTTGTCTATGTTGGGTTTTATGCCCTAAAACTTGTAGATAGTAAATGTACCTTTTGACCGAACATTAATAAAATGATGTATTATTCATTTCTCTGTGTTTGTATTAAGTAATCTTGTCTTATTAACCCTAATCCAATAAACTAAACATTCTAGGCTGATAGTATAAGGCTTGAACTAGTATGTAGAGACATACGGGGATCAATGTTCAAAATTCAGCCTAAAGGGTCTATAATGTAGGGATAAGGTTTGGTACCTTATCCTAGTGACACTATGGATACGGCCCGCTTTGTATAATGATACAAACGTATTGATCCAACGCGTTCATGTAGTTGACATGCGAGTGGGAGTATCCTATGCAATGAGTTTGCATAAGACAGGACCGCAAAATAGTTAACCACTAACTGTAACACCGTTAGTTAGCTTGGTTTCTATTTCACTAGGATGACCTAGGCAACTTGGTCTCAATCCTGAGTGGATTATGGACTCCTGTCTGTGAGGGATTGTCCTTTGATTTGTACGGGTGAGAGTGGCTGCACGCCGACTCAATAAGCCTACCATTTTGGTGACAAGACCGAGTGGGGAGCTGGGAACATAATCACACAAGATGGAATTCACTCCTTCCCTACTCCAGGGTAAGTAGAGGTGTGTTCCCTTGAGTGGTGTCTCCGGGTCTTGAACAATGGGCCCTGCCCTCTCTATGGCACGAGAGGGGCTTCTGTTTGTTGGTTGGACCTCAAACAGGTTGTTCATTAGAGGAGCACTGGTACTTAAGGATAAAGAGGTAGCCCAGGGGTAAAACGGTTATTTGACCTAGCTGAGGTACGAACACACGTGAAGGGCTGACTTGCTGTTGATGGTCGATATCCGTGGACACAGAAATATATCTGCTGTGAGAAGAGTGCAGCTGTGGTTCTATAGTGTAGTGAACCACAGTTAACGAATAACTTGGTTAATGAGTTTAGCCAATTAATCTCATATCGTTGGAGTTTCTAATCTGTAGGTCCATTAGGTCCCACTGGTAGCTGGTTTAGGGCGTTGAGGTAAATTTCTAAGGGAGAATTGAATATTCGAAGGGGTTCGAATATTAAGTTGAAAATATGAATTTGATTCATATTAAAACTATAGGTTATAATTAATGCGCATTACATGTACATTAATACTATAGTTTATTTGAGAAAAATATAATTAAATATTTGATATTTAATTACATTATTAATTAATTGGGGAATTAATTAATTATTATTTTAATTTAATTTAATTTAATTTTGATTTAATTGAATTACATTAAAACTATAGGTTAACTGGGAATATTTGTTTAAATATGATTTATATAAGTATTAATTAAATTAATTGTTAATTTAGTTGGTTAATTAATTATTAATTTAATTTTAATTGATAATTAATTTTCTTATTAGTTTAACTTATAAGAAACTTTCCACCCCACTAACCTAGGCATATTCACGTTGGAGAGGTATTTTAGGGATGTTGGTTTTTTCATCCGTAACTTGACTTTCAGTTTTTCACGATAATCTCTCAAGCCTCTCTCACGCAATCTCTCTCTCTCAATCTGGGTTCCTCTGCGTTTTCTCTCTAGTAACATAGAGACCAAAAACTCTCTCAAAACCTTAGAGATTTTTGCTCCCACAAGCATTCTCAACATTATTCCCAAGGAGAATACCGGTGTAATCAAATCGGTGGTGTTCGTGGGCATTTTTACAGCAGAAGGAAAGGTTTTTGCCACTGGTTTTTGGTGAATAAATCAAGGGAATTAGGCGAAATCAATCAAGATCCTCAAACAAAGTAAGGTTTTCTAAACCCTTGATCATTAGGATCTTTTAGAATAATTTTAGGGTATTTTCTAATAGATCTAGCATGTATTATAATCATTTTACAGCAAATTTACTTTCTGTTTTGTTGCTGTAAATATTGTTGCACTCCGTATTGGTTTTTCGTTTAGAATAAAAATACAGTATGGTTTGATTGTTCTTCCGCTGCGTAGGGCTTTAATCCCTGCAGTCTAAGGCTGGAGGTATTTAAGTTGACGATTTACGAAACACCTCCTACCTGGACATCGAGTCGGTACTTGAGTTAGGTTAATCCGAGTTTTATGAGCATGTGTGAGCGATGTGAGGTTTTAAAGAGTTTCACTACAAAAATTTTGGGCTACGATGTCGGTTGACATTTTTACAACAATGACGGATTGCTCTGAGATGATGGATTGTGAAAAAAACGCCATTTTTTTCGGGAAAAAACGTGAACTTTCGGAAATTTGAGGTACAATGACAGTTTCTAATCGTAATTAAAGAAGACCCTTCCACGACGGTTCTTACCCGTCATCTAATGTTTATAAAAAATGGAAACCTAAGATGACGGTTTTAAACCGTTATTATATGTAATTTAAAAAGGGCACGAAAAGATTGCTCATCGATGTCGGTGTAGAACCGTCATCAAAGGTAATTTAAAAAAGGCACCGCGTTTTTCGGAAAAAGGCGGAAATTTTCGGAAAAATTTCTCAACGATGTCGGTTTATACCTATCATCAAAGGTAGCCCTTTGATGTCGGTTTTTGCCCGTCATTAAAGATATGTATAAAAGAGGCGCCGCGTTTTTCGGAGAAAGGCGGAAATTGTCGGAAAACTTTCTCAACGATGTCGATTTAGACCCATCATCAAAGGTAAACCTTCGATGTCGGTTTTCGCCTGTCATCTAACGTGTCATCCATGGTGGGCTTCAATAACGGTTCAAGCCCTTTATCGTATACTGGGCTTCTATGTCGGTTTTGGTCCTATTTCATTAAAGTCTTGGGTCAATCTATAGATGACGGATTAAGACCGTGATTAAATGTGGCGTTTAATGACGGTTTGGGCTCGTCATCTAACATGGGCTTTAATAACGGTTACGACCAGTTATTGTACGTTGGGCTTTAATAACAGTTTCAGTCCTTTTAAACGACTTCGTTTTGTTTGTTTTATTAAAAACTAAAGTCAAAACGATGTCGCTTTGTTTTCCATTTAATTCATGGTAACGGTAATCAAACGATGGGCTTTAATAACGGTTTGGGCCCCTTTTCCTTTAATTTCCTTTTCCCTTTAATAACGGTTTGTGCCCTAATGTGTTGTCTTCTTCTCCACGCCGTTTTTTCTTCAGACTGTTGGGATTGGTGTCCTAAAACTCGTAGATAGTGAATGATAAACGAATTTTATACTTATTCGATAAAGGCGTTATCGAGACTAATTCAGTAAAGTTATTACTGAATAAAGTAAATTGCACATATAATTACCCAAATCCAATAAACTAAGATCCATGGCTATAGGATGAACTCTTGAGCTTTATGTAGAGACATAAAAGTGGATCAAGCTTGAGTAATAGCCAAAACGGTCTATAGTATAGGAATAGGGTTGGGTACCTTATTCTGGGGACACTATGAGACGCGGCCCACTTTATAGATGGTATAGACGATGTGATCCTAAATCGTCCATGTAGAGACATGCGAGTGGGGGCGTCCTATGCAATGAGTTTGCATAAGACCAGGACCAAGAAATAAGTCACTCTCGCTTTATAACACCGTTTACTAACGAGACTGACTATTTCATGTGATGACCTAGGTAACTCGATCTTAATCCTGAGCTAACTATGAACTCCTGTTTATTCGGGCTTATCCTTAGATCTGCATGGGTGAGAGTGGCTCAGTATCGCCGACTCAATAAGCCTCCCATTTCAGGGATAGGAACGGGTAGATAGCTGGGGACATAGTCGTGCAAGAAGGAATTCACTCCTACCTGAATTAGGGATAGTAGAGAGGTTGTTCCCTTAAGTGCTGACTCCGGGGCTTGAACAAAGGGATCCCGCCCTCTCATTGGCCCGAGAGGGACTCGGTTTATTGGTTGGACCATAAACCAATTGTTCATTAGAGGATCAGTGGGACTTAAGGAACTAGAAGTACTATAGGGGTGAAACGGCTTTTTGACCTAGCTATAGCTACGAACAACCTGTGAAGGATCGACTTACTAATCATGGTTAAATCAAGTGGACGGAAATATATCTATAGTGAGGGGAGTGCAACTATCGGGCTATAGTGGAGTGTCCCGGTAGTTAACGAATGTTGGCTAATTTGGATAATGAGATTAGTCGGTTAGCCTCGAATCGTTGGAGCCCATGATCTATAGGTCCATTAGGTCCCCCTACTAGCTCATATCGGAATTAAGCCTAGAACAAAAGATAGGAAGCTTTGAATCGTTCAAAATCGGGAAAAAGGGTATTATCATAAATTGTGTTTGACACAATAATTTAATTATGAATTAAATTAGAAAATGAGAGATGAAGTATTTAAAAGTGTTTTGAATACTATATATATGTATTAGGAATCATATATATGGAATTGCACAAGATAACAAAGATTAATTAGATTAATCATATCAAAATTAATTTGAAAATTTTCAAATTAATTACCAAGCAATCAATTTCAATTTAGAATTGAAATTGGGGATAATTTTCAAGCTTGAAATTTGATTTCAATTTGAATTTAGTGGATTTAGTTGGAAATCCATTTAATGCATGATCATTCAAAGTGGAAAGACAACTCACTCATGCATTGTTGCATGTCTTGTGAGATGTACACCTAGAATCCACTTGAACTTCCAAATACACCATGTGTCTTGTGTCTTGAGGCTTGGCTTTGCATGGAGAATGTCTTTAAAAGGAGCTTGAATCAAATTCAAAGGGTTGAGAGCCATTTTTTCCTTAATGTTATGCTGCTGGAATTTGGACTCAAAGTTCTCTCATCTCTCATTCTTCTCCATTGCTTGATGCTTCAAGCATTCCCTTCCCATTCCCTATCTTATATAGACTCCCACAAGTCGTTCTTGGCCCGGAGTATAGTAGGGAAGACTCTAGAGGTTGTCCAAGGAGCATAGGAGAGGCAAACACCACAAGGAGTTCAACATAAGTGAGCTACAAAGGTTGGTGTTTTCTAAACTCTCTATTCTGTCTTTTCTAGAACATGCATGCTTTAGGAGTAAAATTGAATGTCTTAAGTGCTTTCGATCTTCAATTGCTTCCACATGTGTAATATGTACACCTTCAATTGGTATCAGAGCATGATTAGAGCACTTAATTCGTTTTAATTTTGCTTTGGTGGGTACCATTTTGAAATTGAATTTTCTGTGTCCTAAAATGGAAGTGTTCTGGTTTGGCAATTTTTTGAGCATTCAAACCTTCATGAAATTGTAATTGCTCGGATTTGTAAGAGCGTTAATGTGTGTACTATAGTCTGTAATTTTTATAGAGTCATTAGAGTCCATATAGGCTGTAAAATCGAAGAAAAATCGGAGAAGACGCAGCAGAAAATGAAAATTCCAGCAAGCAGTTTTTTTTCTTCTTCTATTCCAGGATTAGAAATATGTCTTACTTAGTTTTTAAAATAGTTTTAAAAATTTGAGTAAGTAGGGCATGAGACCTTGGTTATAAGGGAACTCTCCCGGCAAATGGTTCGGAACCTGAGTTGAATTAACCAAAGTCTTACTAGCATGCAATGTCACTAGGTTATTAAAAAAGTTTAATTCACCTAGACATTTAGTTTAAAGACCTTGTTTAATAAGGCATAGACTTAGATAGATTCATTTAGCCGGAATTTACCTAAGTAATAGACCCTAAAACCTTACGACACTTTAGTGGGAGGAAAAGTATAGAAACGAAATATTCATATTAAGTTTCTACTCTCACGTCCCCCTGAGTTCACACCGTGAGATCCATGCTTGGCCTCGAGGCGCCCTGGGAGCGTCCCCCTACGGATGGTGTTTGCATGGGTTAATATCAAGGTGAATGGGGAAAGTGTTCATAGTAAGTGGGAGAAGGAAACGTGTCAAACGTATCCTGCGGTCTCCATCATTAGGTTGCACCGTGAGATTCCTATGCGCTGCCTGCGAGTCGCCCTGGGAGCGATCACCCTACGGAGGGCTTGTGCATGGGATTCGGAACAACGCAAACTCCAGAAATGGATAGGGTTTCCTAGGGCCATTCCCAACATTAGCTCTTCCCTACGATGGCATTGTTGGGGCCGTCCTCTGCGATCTGAAAATGATGGGTAACACTTACAAGATGGTCTTGACCAAATTAACATTAGCTAATAACTATTGGAGTAAGAGTTATTCTGGGAATAGTATTTGGCCGAGATTGTCTCGATTCAGAGGAGGAGTAGCTGACTGCCCTACGGTAGCGGTTATTCTAAACCCCTGAAGTATCGTTGCAAAATAAATCAATTGTATATATGGGTCGATGATTGCTTTTGCTAAATCTGATTGGATAAATGTGATTAATGAGTTTAGTGCATGTTTCTAATAGAGATTAATTTGTTTGTTTCAGCAATATGTCGAAAAACGTATGTGCTTTGTCAAATGCCAAATTAAACGGTTTAGTACATACGACTAAGAATACTTGCTTAAACGCTAAACTCGTGGCAAAGAATTTAGGTTTGGTCTCAACTGAGGAATGTCCTCAAACTAACTGCATAGCCAAGAAAAACATGATCCACGACTCTAAATGCGATTTATTAGTCTTGGAAACGTGTTTAGTGGAAAACGACGATTCTGCCTGGATACTCGATTCAGGTGCCACTAATCACGTATGTTCTTCATTTCAAGGAATGAGTTCCTGGCAACAGCTAAAAGCTGGAGAGATGACACTTAAAGTTGGAACAGGAGAAGTCATCTCGGCTATTGCAGTGGGAGACGTAAAATTATTCTTCACCAAGGAACGTTACATGATATTAGATAATGTGTACATAGTTCCGAAAATTAAAAGAAATTTGATTTCTTTATCTTGTTTATTAGAACAAGGTTACTCAATTTCTTTTTCTGTTAATGAAGCGTTCATAACTAAAAGAGGTATTGATGTTTGCTCTGCAAACTTGAAGAATAAATTGTATGTTTTAAGACCAATTGAGTCTAAAGCTATTTTAAATCACGAGATGTTTAAAACCGCTGAGACTCAACCTAAAAAGCAAAAAGTTTCTCAAGATACCTATCTCTGGCACTTGAGGTTAGGCCATATCAACCTCAATAGGATTGGGAGATTGGTCAAGAGTGGACTTCTAAACAAGTTAGAAGATGACTCGTTGCCTCCTTGTGAGTCATGCCTTGAGGGCAAGATGACAAAACGACCTTTTACCGGAAGAGGTTATCGTGCCAAAGAGCCCCTAGAGCTCATTCATTCGGACCTCTGTGGACCAATGAACATTAGAGCTCGAGGTGGGTACGAATATTTCATCAGTTTCATTGATGATTATCCAAGGTATGGCTATCTCTACCTAATGCATCATAAGTCCGAAGCTTTTGAAAAGTTCAAAGAGTACAAGGCTGAGGTTGAGAACTTATTAGGTAAGACGATAAAAACACTTCGATCCGATCGAGGTGGAGAGTATATGGACTCAAGTTTTCAAGACTATTTGATAGAGCATGGAATTACGTCCCAACTCTCAGCCCCTGGTACACCTCAGCAAAACGGTGTATCGGAAAGGAGAAACAGAACCTTGTTAGACATGGTTCGTTCGATGATGAGTTATGCTCAGTTGCCTAACTCATTTTGGGGTTATGCAGTAGAGACTGCAGTTTATATTTTGAACGTAGTTCCCTCAAAGAGTGTTTCTGAAACACCGTTTGAGCTCTGGAAAGGTCGTAAAGCTAGTTTACGACATTTCAGAATTTGGGGATGCCCTGCATACGTGCTAGATGCAAACCCAAAGAAATTGGAGCCTCGTTCTAGATTTTGCCTATTTGTAGGCTATCCCAAAGAAACGAGAGGTGGATACTTCTTCGATCCAGAGGAAAATAAAGTACTTGTATCGACAAATGCTACATTCCTAGAAGAAGACCACCTCAGAGATCACAAGCCACGAAGTAAAGTCGTTTTAAGTGAACTATCAAACGAAGCTACAGAAACATCAACAAGAGTTGTTGATGATGCTGGCACCTCGAGTCAATCGCGTCCTTCTCAAGAAATAAGAGAACCTCGACGTAGTGGGAGGGTTTTAAGACAACCAGATCGCTATTTGGGTTTAACTGAAACTCCAGTCGTCATACCTGATGACGGAATCGAGGATCCATTAACCTTTAAACAGGCAATGGATGATGTTGACAAGAACGAGTGGATTAAAGCCATGGACTTGGAAATCGAGTCCATGCATTTTAATTCAGTATGGGATCTTGTAGATCAACCTGAAGGGGTTAGACCCATAGGGTGTAAATGGATCTACAAGAGAAAACGAGACGCTGCTGGAAAGGTACAAACCTTTAAGGCACGACTTGTGGCAAAGGGTTTTACCCAGCGGGAGGGGATTGACTATGAAGAAACCTTCTCCCCTGTTGCCATGTTAAAGTCGATCCGGATACTTTTGTCCATTGCCACGTTTTACGATTATGAAATATGGCAAATGGATGTCAAGACTACCTTTCTGAACGGTAATCTTGAAGAAAGTATCTACATGTCTCAGCCAGAGGGGTTCATAGCTCAGGATCAAGAGCAAAAAGTTTGCAAGCTTAAACGATCCATTTATGGATTAAAACAAGCATCTAGATCCTGGAATATGAGATTTGATACTGCGATCAAATCTTATGGCTTTGAACAAAACGTTGATGAGCCTTGTGTTTACAAAAGGATCATCAACAACACCGTAGCTTTCTTAGTACTGTATGTGGATGATATCCTACTCATCGGGAATGATGTAGGTTAGGATATCTAACTGACATTAAACTGTGGCTAGCAACTCAATTCCAAATGAAAGATTTGGGTGAGGCACAATTTGTTCTAGGGATCCAAATTGTTCGAAACCGAAAGAACAAAACGCTAGCCCTGTCTCAAGCGTCTTATATCGACAAATTGTTAGTTAGATATAAAATGCAAAATTCCAAGAAAGGACTATTACCTTTCAGGCACGGAATTAACTTGTCTAAGGAACAGTGTCCTCAGACACCTCAAGAAGTTGAGGACATGAGACGTTTTCCCTATGCCTCTGCAGTAGGTAGCCTAATGTATGCCATGTTGTGTACAAGGCCTGACATTTGTTATGCAGTAGGGATTGTCAGTAGATATCAATCCAATCCAGGATTCGATCACTGGACAGCCGTTAAAAATATCCTCAAGTATCTAAGGAGAACGAGGGACTATATGCTCGTGTATGGTTCGAAGGATTTGATCCTTACAGGATACACTGATTCTGATTTTCAAACCGATAAAGATTCGAGGAAATCTACATCGGGGTCAATATTCACTCTAAATGGAGGAGCAATAGTATGGCGTAGCATCAAGCAAGGATGCATTGCAGACTCGACCATGGAGGCCGAATATGTAGCCGCTTGCGAAGCAGCAAAAGAGGCAGTATGGCTCAGGAAGTTCCTAACTGACTTGGAAGTCATTCCGAATATGCATCTGCCTATCACCTTGTATTGTGATAAATAGCGGCGCAGTTGCAAACTCAAAGGAACCTCGCAGCCATAAGAGAGGCAAGCACATCGAAAGGAAATACCATCTCATTAGGGAGATTGTGCACCGAGGAGACGTGATCGTCACGAAGATAGCATCGGAGCACAACATTGCTGATCCATTCACAAAGGCTCTCACGGCTAAAGTGTTCGAGAGTCATCTAGAAGGTCTAGGTCTGCGAGATATGTACGAGAAATAATCTAGGTCAAGTGGGAGATTTTGTAACCGGTATTTTGATACCTTTGCATACTGGGTATTTAGATGCCCTAGTTTATTGTATTTTTACTTTGTTATTAATACAAGTATTTATTCACCCACTGCTGTTATAGATTATAGTACATCCACTAAACTAGAGTTTTAGTTCAAGTGGGAGATTGTTGGGATTGGTGTCCTAAAACTCGTAGATAGTGAATGATAAACGAATTTTATACTTATTCGATAAAGGCGTTATCGAGACTAATTCAGTAAAGTTATTACTGAATAAAGTAAATTGCACATATAATTACCCAAATCCAATAAACTAAGATCCATGGCTATAGGATGAACTCTTGAGCTTTATGTAGAGACATAAAAGTGGATCAAGCTTGAGTAATAGCCAAAACGGTCTATAGTATAGGAATAGGGTTGGGTACCTTATTCTGGGGACACTATGAGACGCGGCCCACTTTATAGATGGTATAGACGATGTGATCCTAAATCGTCCATGTAGCGACATGCGAGTGGGGGCGTCCTATGCAATGAGTTTGCATAAGACCAAGACCAAGAAATAAGTCACTCTCGCTTTATAACACCGTTTACTGACGAGACTGACTATTTCATGTGATGACCTAGGTAACTCGATCTTAATCCTGAGCTAACTATGAACTCCTGTTTATTCGGGCTTATCCTTAGATCTGCATGGGTGAGAGTGGCTCAGTATCGCCGACTCAATAAGCCTCCCATTTCAGGGATAGGAACGGGTAGATAGCTGGGGACATAGTCGTGCAAGAAGGAATTCACTCCTACCCGAATTAGGGATAGTAGAGAGGTTGTTCCCTTAAGTGCTGACTCCGGGGCTTAAACAAAGGGATCCCGCCCTCTCATTGGCCCGAGAGGGACTCGGTTTATTGGTTGGACCATAAACCAATTGTTCATTAGAGGATCAGTGGGACTTAAGGAACTAGAAGTACTATAGGGGTGAAACGGCTTTTTGACCTAGCTATAGCTACGAACAACCTGTGAAGGATCGACTTACTAATCATGGTTAAATCAAGTGGACGGAAATATATCTATAGTGAGGGGAGTGCAACTATCGGGCTATAGTGGAGTGTCCCGGTAGTTAACGAATGTTGGCTAATTTGGATAATGAGATTAGTCGGTTAGCCTCGAATCGTTGGAGCCCATGATCTATAGGTCCATTAGGTCCCCCTACTAGCTCATATCGGAATTAAGCCTAGAACAAAAGATAGGAAGCTTTGAATCGTTCAAAATCGAGAAAAAGGGTATTATCATAAATTGTGTTTGACACAATAATTTAATTATGAATTAAATTAGAAAATGAGAGATGAAGTATTTAAAAGTGTTTTGAATACTATATATATGTATTAGGAATCATATATATGGAATTGCACAAGATAACAAAGATTAATTAGATTAATCATATCAAAATTAATTTGAAAATTTTCAAATTAATTACCAAGCAATCAATTTCAATTTAGAATTGAAATTGGGGATAATTTGCAAGCTTGAAATTTGATTTCAATTTGAATTTAGTGGATTTAGTTGGAAATCCATTTAATGCATGATCATTCAAAGTGGAAAGACAACTCACTCATGCATTGTTGCATGTCTTGTGAGATGTACACCTAGAATCAACTTGAACTTGCAAATACACCATGTGTCTTGTGTCTTGAGGCTTGGCTTTGCATGGAGAATGTCTTTAAAAGGAGCTTGAATCAAATTCAAAGGGTTGAGAGCCATTTTTTCCTTAATGTTATGCTGCTGGAATTTGGACTCAAAGTTCTCTCATCTCTCATTCTTCTCCATTGCTTGATGCTTCAAGCATTCCCTTCCCATTCCCTATCTTATATAGACTCCCACAAGTCGTTCTTGGCCCGGAGTATAGTAGGGAAGACTCTAGAGGTTGTCCAATGAGCATAGGAGAGGCAAACACCACAAGGAGTTCAACATAAGTGAGCTACAAAGGTTGGTGTTTTCTAAACTCTCTATTCTGTCTTTTCTAGAACATGCATGCTTTAGGAGTAAAATTGAATGTCTTAAGTGCTTTCGATCTTCAATTGCTTCTGCATGTGTAATATGTACACCTTCACAGACTACGTACGATTTTGTATTCCTATCATTATTTCCTTCTTCGCATGACAGCGTTGGGTGTTTAAAGGCTGAAGGCGGCGACTATTGACCTTGAACAACGACGATTTCTACTCAGTGTTGGGTCTTCTTCTCAACGTCGTTTTTTCTTCTTGCTCGAGTGTTGAACGGCGGCGAGCTATTCATTTTTTTCATCCAAGCAGTTTGTTCTCCTCCATGAGTGTTGAACGTCAGCGTTTGGTGTTCTTATCCACGGGTGTTGAATGGCTAATGGCGGCGAGCTGCTCGGGTGTTGAACGACATCGATTCTTGGGGGTTCAACGCCGGCCGGTGACACCTCTGCGTGTGTAACAACGACACTGTTAAACACAACGGTCTGAATGTTTTACGGCGCGCGACGGCTCTGGGTTTTTTACGGTAGCGACGGGATACTGATCTTCTAAAGGAGTTTTCAACGGTGGTGATCGACGAAGCTTGTAACAAAGGTTAACGACTCACCTAGACATCGTAGTATAAAACGTTATACACACCTGGACTTAGGTTATTTCTAAATGGTTTTTTATATATATAACTTGAATGCTTGATTGTTATATGTTTTTATCACCATTAGAAATCATGTTATAGGGCTATTTCATTAAGAGTTATAAGAGTTATAAGAGTTAATGAATAGAAACCGTCAAACCTATAAGAAAGAGTTGCATGCTAACATAGGATCTTAGGATAATGACTTAATTTTAAAACGGTTTAAAATTAAATAGACCTAAGATCACCGTTTCTAATAGGATTAGAAATATGTCTTGCTTAGTATTTTAATAGAGAAAATATGGTTAAGTAGGACATAAGGCTTTGGTTATAAGGGAACTCTCCCAACAAATGGTCCGAAACCTAAGTTGAATTAACCACGGTCTTATTAGCATGCAATGCCACTAGATAATTAAAAGAGTTTAATTCACCTAGACATTTAATGTAAATTCCTTATTTAATGAGGAATAGACTTAGATAGATTAATTTAGCCCGAATTTACCTAAGTAATAAACTCTAAAACCGTACGACACTTCAATGGGAGGAAAAGTATAGAAACGAAATATTCATATAAAGTTTCTACTCTCACATCCCCCAGTGTTCACACCATGAGATCCATGCTTGGCCTCGAGGCGTCCTGGGAGCGTCCCCCTACAGATGGTGTTTGCATGGGTCAATATCAAGGTGAATGGGGAAAGTGTTCATAGTAAGTGGGTGAAGGAAACGTGTCAACGTATCCTGCGGTCTCTTTCATTAGGTTGCACTGTGAGATTCCCATGTGCCGCCTGCGAGTCGCCTTGGGAGCGATCACCCTACGGAGGGCTTGCGCATGGCATTCGGAACAACACAAACTCCAGAAATGGATAGGGTTTCTTAGGGTCATTCCCAACATTAGCTCTTCCCTATGGTGGCATTGTTGGGGCCATCCTCTGGGATATAAAAATGACGGGTCACACTTACGAGATTGTCTTGACCGAACTAACGGTAGCTAATAACTATTGGAGTAAGAGTTATTCTGGTAATGGTATTTGGTCGAGATTGTCTCGATTCAGAGGAGGAGTAGCTGACTACCCTATGGTATCGGTTATTCTAAACCCCTGAAGTATCGTTGCAAAATAAATCAATAATATACTTGGGTCGATGATTACTTTTGCTAAATCTGATTGGATAATATGTATAATGGGTTTAGTGCAAGTTTCTAATACAAGTTAATTTGTTATTTTTAGCAATATGTCGAACTCTATACATGCTTTGTCGAACGCCAAGTTAAACGGTTTAGTACATACAACTAAGAAAACAAACTTAAACGCTAAACTCGTGGCAAATGATTTAGGTTTGGTCTCAACTCAGTAATGTCCTCAGGCTAACTGCTTAGCCAAGAAGAACATGATCAACGAGTCTAAATATGATTTATTAGTCTTGGAAACGTGTTTAGTGGGGAAGAATGATTCTGCCTGGATACTCGACTCAGGTGCCACTAATTGTTGAGGTGCAATCCGCAAGCGCACGGGTCACAAGTAATATAAAACGGTAAGAATTACCGAGTATCAAATCCATAGGGAATTTGAATTAACTCCATTAATTACCAAGAACTATCATGCTTAATTTTATTTAGAACTTCAACTCTAATGGGTAAGTGAAGATTAAAGAAACTAACAAGCAGAAAAGAAACATGCAAATAAATGGAAATTTCCTATCAAGGGAATTCAACCTAGGGTGTTAATTAGCTTTTTGGATTGTAGCTCAATTAAATGGATACATGTAACTACTAATCTTCAATTCCATAAATCTAGAAGTAATTTAAGTGGATTTCTTTCTCAAGTTCCTCCACATCTCATACTAACATAACTAATTTATGTGTCCATTTCCTTAGTTAATTATAGTATGGCTTTAAGCAACTTCATCATAAATTTCTAACAAATCTTTTTCACTTTCGTGTTCCAAGCAATTGTTAGCCATGCAACTTCATCTAATCAATTTAGACCAAAAAATCAATTAATCTCTGTGATCAAGGGATTAAAAGCATTAAGCATGAATTGCATAGATGAAATATGAAGAAATTCATTACAACATCCAAGTAATTAAACTACATAATCCAACTAGATAAATTAACAACCCTCGGTCTCAAGATCTACTCACAAATGGGAATAATTCTAGCCCAATAATCTTGATCCATGGTCCTAACTCAATTATAATATGAAATTACAAAAATATCAAGAAGAAATAACCGTTGTGTTGATCCAAAGATCCGTCACGATCATCTCGAGCCTCGAGCCTTGGAATTCCGATCAATTCCACCTTTATTTTCTCTTTTCTACTCACTTTTTACTCTCTATTGAGCTAGGGGAGAGTCCCCTTAATTGGGATGCCTTTCACCAATGAGAAGAGGTCTATTTATAGGAGGAGAAACGAAGGTGTCTTGCTGCCCACGCCGAACAACGTCGCGATGCTAACGTAACAGCGTCGGGACGCTGTGACATCACTTTCTTGTCGCTTAATCCAACCAGCGTCGAGACGCTCTAAGGACAGCGTCGTGACGCTGGTCCTTCTAGAAGCCATCTTTGGAATTGCATTTGGCCTTCATTTCTTCATGCTCTTGGGCTTTTGGGCATCTTCATCAATTGAAAACTTCTCTTTTCTTCATTTCTGGTCCAAGGTCTCTAATTCGAACCCTTTTTTAGTAAAATTCCCGGTTTTTCTTTCCGAGCTCGGTTTTCTACAAAATTAACATAAAAAGACATTAAAGCTCAAGATTAACGCACAAAACTAGCCAAAATAACTAGGAAATAGATAGCATAATTGCATGCTATCAAATACCCCCAAACTTAAGGTTTTGCTAGTCCCGAGCAAAATAAGGTAATGCATATGACTCAGAAATTGCATGCTAAAAACTCTACCCTCAATGCATCTAGCCATGAATGCAAACCATTGAAACAAATAAGCAAGCATGATCAACGATCAAGAAATTTAAAATTCAATCCTATCCTCCCTTGCAAAAACAAATCATCATTTGCCTTATCACAATTGTTACTAGCCCGGAATAATTTATACACTCCTCCATTCATCTTCCCTCTACACTGGCCCTAAAGCTCGCTTTATAGCCATCTCATTTATCTAGCAAGTACTACTTCACTGAGGTGTCCATAATTCATGGGGCGTCCCCCAAACTTGCATTTTTCTAAAGGCACTAGCTTTCACACAACTGCTGCAGGGACCCATATCCCGAATTTTATCCTTGGATGGCCTAACTGATCACAGCAGAGGTAACTCTTTTTGCCTTAGACTTTTAAGCAAATTGTAAGCTAAAACAGAGATTTTCTTTTCAAAAAAGGCTTTTTTTTTTGGGCAAATCGAAGCATTTCTTTTCCCAAAGCTCAACGTTACTCACTATTATGCAAGAAAGCTATCTAGACAAACTTTACGCCTATCGGAGTGACAACAAACTTCAAAAGCATGTAAATCTCATCTAGGCTTTCAAAATCATAATAATACAAGTGAATATTCAAACTTGCAAGGGATTCAAAGAAAAAAATTTAAATTTTCTTGAATTTAGACATGCTTTCAAATTTGCAACAATAAGAGAGAATCGTGGCTAAAAGCAAATCATCAGACGTCATCATCATCAACAAGCATTTTGATCATCACAAGCATTACCAATGCAAAACCAAATCAGAGCAGACCTCCCCCCAAACTTAAAATATACATTGTCCCCAATGTATGATCATTTAATCAGATAAAGAGAGATCGATACTGCCCTGAAAATGCGAGGGAATCCGAATCGTCTTGAATTGTCGACCAGAGAGAAACGAGGCAAGAATTCCTGAGCTTTCTGCACAAGGATCGAACACACGGGAGCATAAGGAACAAAACACAAAAACTCAAAATAAAAACTACAAAAAACTCTAAAAGCTTGGGTTGCCTCCCAAGAAGCGCTTGTTTAATGTCTTGAGCTAGACGGCGCTCGGTCATCCAGGATCTGCCAGAATCATTTTTTCAACTTTCCGCTCTTCGAATCCACAATAGTGCTTCACACGTTGAGCATTGACCTTAAAGGTTAACCCACTGCTATCCATTAGATCAATTGATCCATAGGGAGACACCTCCTTAACTATGAATAGGCCTGACCACCTTGACTTCAATTTTCTTGGGAACAAACGCAAACGAGAATTGAAAAGAAGAACCTGTTGTCCAGGAACAAAAGAACGTTTCTGAATTAAACAATCGTGCCATCTGGCCGTTCTTTCTTTATAGAGCTTAGCGTTCTCATAAGCCTGGCTTCTGAATTCTTCTAGCTCATTATGTTGCAGAAGTCGATGTTCTCCAGCCTTTTGTGCGTCGAGGTTCAATTTCTTGATCACCCAGTATGCTTTGTGTTCGAGCTCCATAGGCAGATGACAGGCCTTACCGTACACCAATCGATACGAGGAAATACCAATCGGAGTCTTGTAAGCCGTCCGATAGGCCCACAAAGCATCATCCAACTTGAATGCCCAATCCTTTCTGTTGATGCGAACTGTCTTCTCTAGGATTTGCTTTATCTCCCTGTTAGAAATCTCAGCTTGACCGTTAGTATGGGGATGATAAGCTAAAAAAGTTTTATGTTTGACACCATATTTTCTAAGCATTGCTTCAAACAATTTATTGCAAAAATGGGACCCTTCATCACTAATTATGGCTCGTGGTGTGCCAAATCGAGTAAAAATATTTTTATGCAAAAAACGCAACACAACACGTGCATAATTAGTTTTCGTTGCTATCGCCTCTACCCACTTAGATACATAATCAACAGCAACAAAAATACACGAGTATCCATTGGAAGAGGGAAAAGGGCCCATAAAATCTATGCCCCACACATCAAAAAGTTATACTTCAATAATAGGGGTTAGGGGCATTTCATGGCGTCTAGAAATGTTACCTGTCCGCTAGCACCTATCACATGTTTTCACAAAGGTGTAACAATTTTTAAATAAAGTAGGCCAATAAAAACCAGATTGAAGTACCTTTGCTGTAGTACGAGTTGGTCCAAAGTGACCACCATACGGAGATGCATGATAATCATGCAAAATCTTACTTGTTTCCTCTGTTGGAATGCACCTTCGGATAATTTGATCGGAACACACCTTAAAGAGAAAAGGGTCATTCCACAGGTAGGACTTCGCATCATGCAAAAACTTCTTTCTTTTCTGGGCATTTAAGTCGGGTGGCATTTCTCCTCCTACAAGAAAATTCATAAAATCAACATACCAAGGAAAAGAAATTTTCACTGAATACAATCTTTCATCTGGGAAAGCTTCTTTAATAGGAAAGGCTGGGAGATTTCTTTCATGCTCTATCCAAGATAAATGGTCTGCTACCACATTCTCACAACTTTTTCTATCCTTGATCTCATAATCAAATTCTTGCAACAAAAGAATTCATCTTATCAGTCGAGGCTTTGAATCCTTTTTACTGCTTAAATACCGAATAACAGCGTGATCGGTATGCACTATTACCTTTGTACCAAGAAAATAGGGCCTAAATTTTTCAAATGCAAACACAACCGCAAGCATCTCTTTTTCAGTAGTGGTGTAATTTTGCTGAGCACTATCTAGAGTTCTACTTGCATAGTATATAGCCCTAAAAAATTTATCACGACGTTGTCCTAAAATAGCTCCTAAAGCATAGTCACTAGCATCACACATGATCTCAAATGGTTGACTCCAATCAGGCACAACAATGATGGGCGCAGAATAAACTTTTCCTTAAGCAAAGTAAATGCTAGCCAACATTCTTTAAAAAACACAAATGGAGCATCTTTTTCAAGCAGGTTGCATAGGGTTTTAGCTATTTTTGAAAAATCTTTTATAAAACGCCTATAAAACCCTGCCTGGCCCAAGAAACTATGAACTCCCTTCACATTGATGGGCGGAGGCAGCTGCTCAATAGCAGAGATTTTTGCCCGATCTACCTCCAAACCTTTTTTAGACACCTTGTGGCCCAAAACTATACCTTCTTTTACCATAAAATGGCATTTCTCCCAATTTAAGACAAGGTTAGTTTCCTCGCATCTTTGTAAAACACGAGAAAGATTATGCAAACAGTTATGAAAAGATGAACCAAATGCAGAGAAATCGTCCATAAAAACCTCATTAATCTCCTCTACAAAGTCTGAAAATATGGCCATCATGCAATGCTGAAAGGTAGCCGAGGCATTACACAGTCCAAATGGCATACACCGAAGCGCATAGGTGCCATAGGGACATGTAAATGTTGTTTTCTCCTGGTCCTCAGGCACAGTCGCAATTTGATTATAGCCCGAGTAACCATCCAAAAAACAATAATAAGGATATCCAGCTAGCCTATCGAGCTTTTGGTCAATAAAAGGGAGAGGGAAATGATCTTTTCTGGTGGCTTTATTTAACTTCCTATAATCTATACAAACACACCAACCAGTGACCGTTCTTGTTGAAATTGATTCATCTTTTTGAAGGGATAAAAGCCCCACGCAGCGGAAAGTATTACCGAACCTACTCAGAGTCTTAGATTCTAATTGAAATACCAATACAATTTTCAAAATATTACAACAATAAATCTATATTTAATGGGTTGTACATAGGCTATAAACATGCTAAAAGATCAACTAGATTGATCCTAGTGATCAAGGATTTCATAGAAAACTTACTTTTGTAGAAAGCCTTGATCAATTCCCCTTTTCTTGCCAATAAGATTGAAAATGCAGCAACCCTCTTGTGCGAACACCACCAATCGGCTACACCGGTATATCTCTAAGACTTCTTGAAGCAGGAGACTTGTGGGAGTCTTTTGGGAGAGATCTCTGAGAGAAGGAGAGACAATGGGATGCCTTTCACCCCACCTAAGGGGTCCTATATATAGGTAAAGGCCAAGACCTTTTCCTAATAGGAAAAGGTCTAGGAATAAGTTCAAATCTATTATCTGAACAATATCTAATTTTAATAATTAATTAATTCCATAATTAATTAATTACCCAATTAAATATCACATATTTAATCTTAGGGATTTTATTAAAATTAAAATTAATATGAATCTAATTCATATTAAATTTATTTGAACTCTTTCAAATATTTTCTTTCCTAATAGGAAAAGGTCTCTAATTTTAATATATAATTAATTAATTCCATGATTAATTAATTACCCAATTAAATATCATATATTTAATCTTAGGGATTTTATTAAAATTAATATGAATCCAATTCATATTAAATTTATTTGAACTCTTTCAAATATTTTCTCTCAAGAATTAATTTTTGAAATTAATTCAAAAATTATATTATAAAGTTTCATAAACTTTATATTATAATGCATCAATATACATTATATGATTCCCCAAATAAATTGAACACTTTCAATTTACAATTTATATTTGTTTGCTTCAAGTCTTTTTACGAGCTACCAGTGGGACCTAATGGACCTACAGATCAGAAGCTCCAACGATACGAGACTAATCGGCTTAAACTCATTAACCAAGTTAGTCTCCATTCGTTAACTGTGGGTCATTCTACTAAAGACCCTCAGCTACACTCTTCTCACTGCAGAATATTTCTGTGTCCACGGATATCGACCAATACTACAAGTCAGTCCTTCACGTGTGTTCGTATCCCAGCTGGGTCAAATTACCGTTTTACCCCTGGTTTACATCTTTGTCCTTAAGTCCCCAGTGCTCCTCTAATGAACAACCTGTTTGAGGTCCAACCAACAAACAGAAGTCCCTCTCGTGCCATAGAGAGGGTTAGGCCCATTGTTCAAGTCCCGGAGACACCACTTAAGGGAACACACCTCTACTTACCCTAGAGTCGGGAAAGAGTGAATTCCATCTTGTGTGATTATGTTCCCAGCTCCCCACTCGGTATTGTCCCCAAAATGGTAGGCTTATTGAGTCGGCGTGCTGGCCACTCTCACCCATACAAATCACAGGACAACTCCTCGTGAACAGGAGTCCATAATCCACTCAGGATTGAGACTGAGTTGTCTAGGTCATCCTAGTGAAATAGAAACCAAGCCAACTAACGGTGTTACAGTTAGTGGTTAACTATTTCGCGGTCCGGTCTTATGCAAACTCATTGCATAGGATACCCCCACTCGCATGTCAACTACATGGACGCGTTGGATCATAGCGTTTGTATCATAATACAAAGTGGGCCGTATCCATAGTGTCACCAGGATAAGGTACCCAGCCTTATCCCTATACTATAGACCCTTTAGGCTGAATCTTGAACATTGATCCTCGTATGTCCCTACATATTAGTTCAAGCCTCATACTATCAGCCTAGGATGTTTAGTTTATTGGATTAGGGTTAATAAGACAAGATCTACTAAATACAAACAAAATAAACTATTTTATTAATGTTCGGTAAAATGTTACATTTACTATCTACGAGTTTTAGGGCATAAAACCCAACAAACTCCCACTTGAACTAAAACTCAAGATAATGGGAAAGGACATGTACAAGTAATCTAAAGTTGGAAATGGTAAATACAATAAACTAGGGCATCCTCATACCCTATTACACATCTCCCACTTGCCCTAGATTACATAATGTACATATCTCGTAGACCTAGACACTCTAGATGACCCTCAAACACTTTAGCCGGGAGAGCCTTCGTAAAAGGATCAGCAATGTTGTGCTCTGAAGCGATCTTAGTGACGATCACATCTCCTCGTTGCACAATCTCTCGTATCAGGTGATACTTCCTCTCTATGTGTTTTCCTCGTTTGTGGCTTCGAGGTTCTCTAGAATTGGCTACATGTTGGGTTTAATGTCCTATAAACTCGTAGTTTGTAAATCATTAAACATATTCTATTTCCAATAAAGACGTTATTGAGGTTATTCAGTAAAAGATGTTATTGAATATGTAAATTGCGAATGATTAACCTAAATCCAATAAACTAAGATCCTTGACTATAAAATGAATACTCGAACTATATGTAGGGACATATCGTAGGATCAAGTTCAAGTTTATAGTCAAAATAGTCTATAGTATAAGGATACGGTTGGGTGCCTTATCCTGGTGACACTATGGACGCGGCCCACTTTGTATTAAGTACAAACGATGAGATCCTAAATCGTTCATGTGGTGACATGCGAGTGGGGGCGTCCTATGCAATGAGTTTGCATAAGACTGGACCACGAAATAAGTCACTTTCTCTTTATAACGCCGTTTACTGAAGAAACTGACTATTTCTCATAGATGACCTAGGTAACTCGTTCTTAATCTTGAGCTATCTATGAACTCCTGTTTATGAGAGATTATCCTTTGATCTGCATGGGTGAGAGTGGCCAGCATCGCCGACTCGACAAGCCTACCATTTTGGGGATAAGATCGAATAGATAGCTGGGGACATAGTTTCGCAAGACGGAATTCACTCCTACCCATTTTAGGGATAGCAGAGAGGTTGTTCTCTTAAGTACTAACTCCAGGACTTGAACAAGGGGCCCCACCCTCTCGTTGGATCGAGAGGAACTTAGGTTTGATGGTTGGACCGCAAACCGATTGTTCATTAGAGGATTAGTGGAACTTAAGGAACAAGAAGTACTATAGGGGTGTAACGGTTATTTGACCTAGCTATAGCTACGAACAACCTGTGAAGGAACGACTTACTGAACATGGTTAAATCAAGCGGACGGAAATATATCTATAGTGAGGGGAGTGCAACTATCGGGCTATAGTGGAGTGTCCCGATAGTTAACGAATGTTGGCTAGCTTAGATAATGAGATTAGTCGGTTAGCCTTGAATCGTTGGAGCCCATGATCTATAGGTCCATTAGGTCCCTCTACTAGCTCATATCGGATTAAAGCCTAGAACATATTGATAGGAATTTTTGAATCGTTCAAAAACGGGAAATAGGGTTTTTATCGTAAGACGTGTTCGACACAATGATTTAATTATGAATTAAATTAGGAATTGAGAGATGAGGTATTTGAAAGTGTTTTAAATACCATATATACGTATTAGGAATCATATATAATTTATGACATTAGGTGATAAAGATTGATTGGATCAATCATATCAAAATTACTTGGAAATGTCCCAATTAATTGCCTAGAAATCAATTTCAATTTTGAATTGAAATTGAAATGAATTGCAAGCTGAAAATTTACAATTAGGATACAATTCATAATGGATTTAGTGGCATTTCCACTCTTGCATGATGATGCATAGTGGAAAACAACACAACCATGCACTAGATGCATGTGTTGTGAAGTAGACACCTAGAATCCACTTTGAGTTGCATCTTGGCCATGTGGCTAAGTGTCATGAAGCTTGTCTTTGCATGGGAGATGTCTATAAAAGGGGCTTGAATTAGATTCAAGAAGAGCAAGCTTTCATTTAGTGTTATGCTGCAAATTTTCTCCCTCAAATTCTCTCTCATTTCATCTCCTTCCAAAAGCTTGTACCATCAAGCATTCCCTTCTATCTTTCTTCTATAGACTCCCACAAGTCTTTCTAGGCCCAAGAGAATAGTAGGGAAGACTCTAGAGGTTGTCCAAGGAGCATAGGAGAGGCAAACACCACAAGGAGTTCCACATAAGTGAGCTACAAAGGTTGGTGTTCTCTCAACTCTATATTCTGTCTTTTATAGAACATGCATGCTTTAGGAGCAAAATTGAATGTCTTAAGTGCTTCCGATCTTCAATTGCTTCCGCATGTGTTATATGAACACCTTCACTACAGCCCCACTGTTGTCACAGTATAACGTAATGGGCAAGTCCATATTTGGAACTACTTCCAAATCTGTCAGGAACTTTCTTAGCCAAACCGCTTCCTTGGCTGCTTCACAAGCCGCTACATACTCAGCCTCCATGGTTGAGTCTGCTATGCATCCTTGCTTGATGCTTCTCCAAACTACAGCTCCCCCGTTAAGGGTAAACACTGACCCCGACGTGGATTTCCTAGAATCCTTGTCAGACTGGAAGTCAGAGTCGGTGTATCCAGTGAGAACTAACTCTTTAGCCCCAAACACCAGCATGTAGTCCGTCGTTCTCCGAAGATACTTGAGGATTCCTTTAACGGCGACCCAGTGGTCTAACCCCGGATTTGACTGATATCTGCTGACTATCCCTACAACATAACAAATGTCAGGCCTCGTGCAGAGCATCGCATACATTAAGCTGCCCACTACTGAGGCGTAGGGAATCTGTCTCATATCCTCAACTTCTTGAGGTGTCTTAGGACACTGTTCCTTAGACAAGTGAACCCCATGCCTGAAAGGCAACAAGCCCTTCTTGGTGTTCTGCATCGAATATCGGGACAACATTTTGTCGATATACGTTGCTTGAGACAGGGCTAGCGTTTTGTTCTTTCGATCCCGAATGATCTGGATTCCAAGAACATATTTGGCCTCTCCTAAATCTTTCATCTGGAATTGGGCCGCTAGCCATTCTTTTACGTTAGACAGATATCCTACATCATTCCCAATGAGTAGGATGTCATCAACATAAAGTACTATGAAAGCTACTTTGTTTTTGTTGATTTTCTTGTATACACAAGGCTCATCAACATTTTGGTCAAATCCAAAAGATTTGATCGCAGTATCAAATCTAATGTTCCAAGATCTGGAAGCCTGTTTCAACCCATAAATTGATCGATTCAGTTTACAAACTTTTTGTTCCTGACCTTGGGTTATGAACCCTTCGGGCTGAGACATAAAGATATTCTCTTCAAGATTACCATTCAGAAAGGCAGTCTTGACATCCATTTGTCATATTTCATAATCATAAAACGTGGCTATGGATAAGAGAATTCTTATTGACTTTAACATAGCAACAGGAGAAAAAGTTTCCTCATAGTCCACCCCTTCTCTTTGGGTATAACCCTTTGCTACAAGTCTTGCTTTGAAAGTCTGTACTTTCCCAGCAGCATCTCTTTTCCTCTTATAGATCCATTTACACCCTATGGGTTTGACCCCTTCAGGTGGATCTACAAGTTCCCAAACTTGATTGAAGTACATAGACTCCATCTCAAGGTCCATGGCTTTGGTCCATTCGTCTTTATCTACATCATTCATTGCCCGTCGATAAGACAATGGATCCTCAACACCGTCATCAGGTATGACCACTTGTGTTTCAGTTAAACCCAAGTAACGGTTAGGTTGTATCACAACCCTCCCACTGCGTCGAGGCCCTCCTGCTATGGGAGGAGGATGAGATTGACGTGAAGAACTGGCTCCTACATCAACTCTTGTTGAAGGACCAGCTTCATCAACAACCCTTGTTGACTCTTTTGTAGCTTCTCCTAATACTTGTTTACTACGTGGTTTGTGATCTCGAATGTGGTCTTCCTCCAAGAAAGTAGCGTTTGTCGATACGAACACTTTGTTTTCTTGAGGGTCGTAGAACAGACCACCTCTCGTTTCTTTAGGATAACCAACAAATTGGCATATTCTAGAACGGGGTTCCAGTTTCTTAGGATTTGTTACTAGCACGTGTGCAGGACAACCCCAGATACGGAAGTAACGCAAACTAGGTTTACGCCCCCTCCAGAGCTCAAAAGGTGTTTCAGAAACACTTTTTGATGGAACGTTGTTTAGAATATGAACTGCAGTCTCTACTGCATACCCCCAAAACGAGCTAGGCAATTGAGCATAGCTCATCATAGAACGAACCATGTCTAACAGGGTTCTATTTCTCCTTTCTGATACACCATTCTGCTGAGGTGTACCAGGTGCTGAGAGTTGGGATTGGATTCCATGTTCTATCATATAGTCCTGGAATCTTTGATCCATGTACTCTCCACCTCGATCTGATCGAAGTGTTTTAATTGTCTTACCTAATAGGTTTTCTACCTCAGTCTTAAACTCTTTGAACTTTTCAAAGCTTCAGACTTGTGACCCATTAGGTATAAGTAACCATATCGAGAATAATCATCTATGAAAGAGATGAAATATTCATAACCTCCTCGAGCTTTTACATTCATTGGACCACAAAGATCCGAATGTATCAACTCTAGAGGTTCTTTGGCACGATAACCTTTTTCCGGTAAAAGGCCTCTTGTTCATTTTACCCTCGAGACACGATTCACAGGGTGGTAAAGATTCATCTTCTAAATCGGTTAGAAGTCCATTCTTCACCAAACGACCGATCCGATCGATGTTAATATGACCAAGACGTAAGTGCCAAAGATATGTGTTGCTACTTATTGGAGAAATCTTTTGCCTTTTATTTTGTGTTTTAGCCGATTTAAACATCTCATGATTCAAAAGCGCTGTTGTGTTGGTTGGTCTTAACACATATAAGTTGTTTTCTAGTTTAGCAGAACATATAAATACTCCATTTCGAGAAATGAACGCTTCATTTAATTCAAAAGAAATAGAATAATTGTGTTCTAACAATCCAGAAACAGAAATAAGGTTCCTCTTAATTCGAGGAACAACATACAAGTTTTCTAAAAACAAAAACTTATTTCTGAAAAACAACTTTGCAGCTCCCACTGCACTTGCTGAAATGACATCTCCCGTTCCAACCTTGAGTGTCATCTCACCATCTTGAAGCTGCTGGAAATCATTTCCCTGAAAAGAAGAACAGACATGGTTAGTTGCTCCGGAATCTAAAATCCAGGCATACTCATCATGTTCAACAAGGAACGTTTCTAAAACAAGTAAATCAAATTTACCTTCCTTGTCCTTCTTTTTCTCTGCAAGGTATCGAGGGCAGTTTCTTTTCCAGTGACCATCCACATTGCAGTGGAAGCACTTGCCCTTATCAGCCACAACCTTGGCCTTTCCCTTGCCTCGAGCAGCTTTAGTAGGAGCCTTCCCCTTATTACCCTTCTTCTTCTGTATCTTCTTTGAAGAAGAAGAAGCTTGAGGTACAGGTTTAGTTCCTGAGGATGAACCCTTCAGGAACTTTTTGGAATGGGCCACATTGGCCTCTCCTTTAACCACATTTTTGCCCTTGCTTTTCAGCATGGACTCATAAACCTGTAGCTCATTTAGAAGGGTAGTCAGGTTGAATTGAATCTTATTCAAGCTAGCGTTTGTTCGAAATTGCATAAAACTTTGTGGAAGTGAATGCAATATAAACGCAACCTGACTTCTTTCGCAGACGACCCCACCATTAGCTTCCGCAATATTGAATTGGTTTATCATGTCAAGAACATGTTCTCGAACAGATTGTCCCTCTTCCATGCGGGAGTTATGGATTTTTTGTAGAGCCTCGTGGTGGAGTTGGTAGGATGGTAATCCAAACATCTCCTGAAGGGAATTCACAATTTCCCTTGCACTTTCCACGTTCTCATATTTCTTGGCCAAAACTTCAGTTAAGCTAGCCAAGATATAGACTCGGGCCTTTTCGTTGGCCTTAGTCCAGCGGTCGTGAGCATCCTTTATCGCTTGGGATGCATTGCGAGGGGGAACTAGAGGACAATCCTCCGTTAAGACGAACCGGAGATCTTCAACAACCAGAATCGTATTAAGGTTGGATTTCCACGTAGGAAAGTTCTCGCCGGTTAATTTTTCATTTTTTAATAAAGCGATGATAGAGGAAGACATTGCTGGAAAAAATAAACTTTTATCGTATTAGTTATCTTTGTCTTAACCCATCAAACAGGCAAACAAACAATTGCACAAATCCAATCAAGTTTGCAAACAATCAATCAAAGAACCCTAACAAACTATCAATTGTGTTTAGCAACGATGCTTTAGAGGTTTAGAGAAACAGTCACCGAAGGGTGATCAGCTACTCCTCCTCTAAAATGAGACTCTTCTCAGTCAACTCTATCACCAGAATAACTCATATTCCTATAGACATTGACCACCGTCGTTTGGTCAAGGATTTGTTAAGGAATTAACTTATCCTCGTAAGTGTAACCCTCCCACTTTCAGATCCCAGAGGCACGCACCAACAGGCTACCGAAGGGAAAGACAACTGTTGGTAATTAGCCTAAGTGACCCTATCCTTTCCAGGAGTTCACGGTGTTACGAACCCTATGATCAGGCCCTCCGAAGGGATGGTTACTCCAGGACAACACGCAGGCGGATCATAAGACTCTCACGGTGTGACCTATGGGTGGAGACCGAGGGATACGTTGACACGTGTCCCGCTCCCACTTACTATGGGCACTTTCCCCATTCACCTTGTTATTGACTCATGCAAACACTTTCCGAAGGGAGGTCGCGCTAAAACGACACGAAGCCGAGCATGGATCTCACGTTGCGAATATAGGGACGTAGGAGTAAAAACTCGATTTAAATCAAGTTTTGATTTTACCTCCCACTAAAGTGACCTACCGTATATTTTAGGGTTTATTAACCTAGATAAATCTGGCTAATTCAATTTATCTAAGTCTAATCCAATTATAACTATTATAATGAGAATTGTAATGTTCTAGGTGAATTAAACTCTTTTAACAAACCTAGCAACACCGTATGCTAACATGACTATGGTTATTTCAACTCAGATTCCGGGTTTGTTCCCAGGTAGCAGGTGTTCCGTAAACCGTCAGCTTAAATACCTCCAGCCTTAGACAGAACGTAACCGGGAGAGTTCCCTTTTAACCATAGTATTGTAAAGTCTTTACTCTAAAGATCTAGGTGTATTAAACTCTTTTAATAAACCTAGTGACATTGCATGCTAACATTTAACCATGATTAATTCAACTCCGGTACTCCGGGTCAGTTCCCAGGTAGGAGGTGTTCCGTAAACCGTCAACTTAAGTACCCCCAACCTTAGACAGAACTCTACCGGTAGAGTTCCCTTATAATCATAGTAATGTTTGTCCTACTTAGTAGGTTAAAACTATTTTTAAAAAACTAAGCAAGACTTAATTCTAATCCTATTAGAATTAATGAGATCTTACGTCTAATTAATTTTAAACATTTTAAAATTAATTCATTTACCTATGATCCTATGTTTGCATGCAATCTTTATTCTAGGTTGAAGGTTTCTAATCATCAATTTTAAACTATTCAAAATTTTAATGATTAGCCCTATAATCATGCATACTATAGTTTTAAAATAATTAACAATCATATTCAAGTTAATATAATAAAACTATATATATTGCCTTGCATTGCATGAAATTAATATAACAATTATATTAAGCTATGGATGTTTCATGCCCAATGCAACTTTGATTTCCATTATTAATAAATTAACAATTAAAATATTGTCAAAAATGGTAAATCAAAGTAGCATGCTGCAAACAATTTTATTAAATATAACTATATATATTTAACTAGGTAATTGTATGAATCATGCTTATCCTTTTTCATGATTTTAATATAACTCAACTATATATTAAAAACTCATGAAAATAAACCATGCATTTCCATCCATACATTATAACTAATTATAATATATATAAAATGCATGAGCATGCTTTATAACCTAAGGTGGGATTTTAAATCTAAATGACATCCATAAAGCATTTAAATAGCGTATAAACCGATTAATTGGCCCCTAAGATAAAATAAAGCACATAAATTACAATAATTTAAGCTATTTTATCCTATTACAGCCTTCTGCAGCTCCGAACCGGACCAAAAAAGCTCAAAAAATGCCAAAACCGCTCGAACCGGACCGGAAAAACACTGAACCAGCTTCAAAAACCGCCCAGTCAAACGAACCAGGCGAAAAGTCAACAAACCGGCTGGAAATTCGTTGAACCGCGCCTCTTCACGAACCGGACCGTCGGACCGGTCTGACGGAACTTGGACCGCGCCCGAAATTGATATAATTAACCAAACCGATATTGTAATCAAAATACTGTTGTCGCTTCAGTGGTTGATGGAGAGCGTGAATTCACTGCATGCGCGTGCGAGTTCAAGCCTGACTTTCGCCCCTTTTTTTTTTTTTTTTTCGAATTTCTGGAAAATCTGCACTGTTCCAGCCGCAAATCTTCACCGTTTTCCGCCGCTTTTGGCCAAATTTGGTCCCGATCTTCATCGTTCTTCAATCTAAACTAGACCCGGACTTACAGAGACTCAATTTACAATTTAAATTGCCCAAAAACGCAGGGGCCTTTACATTTGATCGTATCAAAAATTGTAAATCTATGGCCAAATTAATCGAAACCATTTATACGCAAACCATAACATTCATAATGCATAAATCCCACCAAGAACAAATTGCAAATTTCAATTTAAAAATCAAGAACAACTGAGTGGGCTCTGATACCAATTGAAGGGACAAAAGCCCCACGCAGCGAAAAGTATTACCGAACCTACTCAGAGTCTTAGATTCTAATTGAAATACCAATACAATTTGCAAAATATTACAGCAATAAATCTATATTTAATGGGCTGTACATAGGCTATAAACATGCTAAAAGATCAACTAGATTGATCCTAGTGATCAAGGATTTCATAGAAAACTTACTTTTGTAGAAAGCCTTGATCAATTCCCCTTTTCTTGCCAATAAGATTGAAAATGCAGCAACCCTCTTGTGCGAACACCACCAATCGGCTACACCGGTATATCTCTAAGACTTCTTGAAGCAGGAGACTTGTGGGAGTCTTTTGGGAGAGATCTCTGAGAGAAGGAGAGACAATGGGATGCTTTTCACCCCACCTCAGGGGTCCTATATATAGGTAAAGGCCAAGACCTTTTCCTAATAGGAAAAGGTCTAGGAATAAGTTCAAATCTATTATCTGAACAATATCTAATTTTAATAATTAATTAATTCCATAATTAATTAATTACCCAATTAAATATCACATATTTAATCTTAGGGATTTTATTAAAATTAAAATTAATATGAATCTAATTCATATTAAATTTATTTGAACTCTTTCAAATATTTTCTTTCCTAATAAGAAAATGTCTCTAATTTTAATAAATAATTAATTAATTCCATGATTAATTAATTATCCAATTAAATATCATATATTTAATCTTAGGGATTTTATTAAAATTAATATGAATCCAATTCATATTAAATTTATTTGAACTCTTTCAAATATTTTCTCTCAAGAATTAATTTTTGAAATTAATTCAAAAATTATATTATAAAGTTTCATAAACTTTATATTATAATGCATCAATATACATTATACGATTCCCCAAATAAATTGAACACTTTCAATTTACAATTTATATTTGTTTGCTTCAAGTCTTTTTACGAGCTACCAGTGGGACCTAATGGACCTACAGATCAGAAGCTCCAACGATACGAGACTAATCGGCTTAAACTCATTAACCAAGTTAGTCTCCATTCGTTAATTGTGGGTCATTCCACTAAAGACCCTCAGCTGCACTCTTCTCACTGCAGAATATTTCTGTGTCCACGGATATCGACCAATACTACAAGTCAGTCCTTCACGTGTGTTCGTATCCCAACTGGGTCAAATTACCGTTTTACCCCTGGTTTACATCTTTGTCCTTAAGTCCCCAGTGCTCCTCTAATGAACAACCTGTTTGAGGTCCAACCAACAAACAGAAGTCCCTCTCGTGCCATAGAGAGGGTTGGGCCCATTGTTCAAGTCCCGGAGACACCACTTAAGGGAACACACCTCTACTACCCTAGAGTCGGGAAGGAGTGAATTCCATCTTGTGTGATTATGTTCCCAGCTCCCCACTCGGTATTGTCCCCAAAATGGTAGGCTTATTGAGTCGGCGTGCTGGCCACTCTCACCCATACAAATCAAAGGACAACTCCTCGTGAACAGGAGTCCATAATCCACTCAGGATTGAGACTGAGTTGTCTAGGTCATCCTAGTGAAATAGAAACCAAGCCAACTAACGATGTTACAGTTAGTGGTTAACTATTTCGCGGTCCGGTCTTATGCAAACTCATTGCATAGGATACCCCCACTCGCATGTCAACTACATGGACGCGTTGGATCATAGCGTTTGTATCATAATACAAAGTGGGCCGTATCCATAGTGTCACCAGGATAAGGTACCCAGCCTTATCCCTATACTATAGACCCTTTAGGCTGAATCTTGAACATTGATCCTCGTATGTCCCTACATATTAGTTCAAGCCTCATACTATCAGCCTAGGATGTTTAGTTTATTGGATTAGGGTTAATAAGACAAGATCTACTAAATATAAACAAAATAAACTATTTTATTAATGTTCGGTAAAATGTTACATTTACTATCTACGAGTTTTAGGGCATAAAACCCAACACTTTTTTCGTTTTTAATAATAGTCATCCCCCCTTTCTTAGGCACTACTTGAACAGGACTCCCCAAGGGCTGTCAGATATAGCATAAATAATTCCTGCATTTAATAATTTTAACACCTCGGCTTTTACCACTTCCTTCATTGTTGGGTTTAATCTTCTTTGGTGCATGTTGCCTTCTAGAGTGGGTTAAAAATATGATAAGAATGATCTCTAGAATACTATGCAAGTGCACATAGTCTGCAGCAAGTGATAAGTAATTTATCGTATCCACGAGGTTTTGAATAGCTTTCACTCTACCTATCTTGTGTAACCTTGATTGATTTTGAAATAATGCTGAAGCAAAAGAAATAACAGAGCAGAATGTAAATAGATAAAGTAGACAGATTGGAAACAGGCGTTGGTTAAGATTTCTAAAATTGTTTAAAAAGATCCTCTAGCAATAATATTGATTAGGCATCCTCTTGCAGTCTTATCAACAGGATCCTCCTAGAACCCTGGATTTTTTGGAATGTGTTTCAACTCCAATGACGTACTACCGATCAAGCACTAGGTGATTGGTTATCCCTAACTCAGTTACTGGCGTTCACCAACACATAATGGTATAGTGTGATTAAATGCCACACACCTCTTAAATCTTCCCTGAAACTAAGAGATGGTATTCATACCGATTGGCCAGGCGGGCACAAAATAATAATAAACACAACAAATAATCAAGATGCTCAAATCAATATCAATTGCATAGAGTATGAAGTACGACAATTACATAGATCCTAACCAACACCTAAGTAAATTTAGTTCATGGAGTAAAAAGCAACACACGTTACAATCTGAGTACGTGCATCCATAACTACAAGACTTTTTACAAGAAAAGATTAATTCCCTTGAAGAAATCCGTAGCTAATGGTCTTCTTGAGGTTTCCAATCGTTCCTCCTTTATTCGGCTTCCAAAGATGGAAAGCGAGTCTCCAACTTGGGATGAATTGACTTGAGACGGCTACTTCCTTTTATAGAGTGGAGTCAACCCTAATTAGGTCAAAGATTACACGTGGAGGGCTCTCCAAGCTTCCTAGATCCGAGGTTGATTCAGAAAATGCCACCTCATTAATGAATCACGTGCAACACACATGGCCAGTTTTGCTCCTAGCTTTGCTGGATCATGGAATTTGCTCCCTTAAGTCGCTCAACATTATTTTCTCTGCAAAATAACTTCCAAAGCATCTATTCTTCTAAATAGGTTAAAACACATAATATTCATCTAAAAGCACACCTATTTGGCACAAATTACACACAAATCACTATAGAAATAAGGCCTAAATAACTCCGTTTTGGAGAGTTGTCACAAACTTGAACTATTGCGCGTCCCGAGCAATACCAATTCACCTTCCCTTGAAAAATCAAAACATTAGCCATAGCAAACCTCAATCAAAACAAATAATCCAACACTACCTTCAACCTTTACCTGAGCATACTGCAAAACCAAGCACTGCTGCAGCAAAATAGTTCTTTCAGCATTGAACAAATAATCACCACCTTTAACTCAATCCTAAGAACTTACCACAGCTTAGCTATATTATCAGTCATATTTGAACACACATTTTAGGGGATTTATTTTTCCGTTCTTCAGACTTAAAGCAACCCTACAGTCATAAGTTCTTAAGCATGAGATGACCCACTTTATGGTGCAGTATACCCTTGCCTCAAACTTATCACCAACTAGGCTAAATACTCATTGTTAAACCCAAAAATCCTTAGTTATTATATCCCTTGCTTCTCAGAATGGCAACATTTTATGATGAAGCTCACCTAAGCCCTGGGAGATAGAAAACTGCTAGATTATCATTCATCCTTCAAAATTTTTGCTCTTTCAATTTTCACAGCAAAATTTTTAACAATTTTTCTTTCCAGCAAATATATATTTTTATATTCTCCTAGGCCATCTTTTGACGCAAAGACAAACTGTGGGTGTCATAAATGTCCCTGGTTACTCAACAACCTAGAAAAATTACTATGAAGGAGAGGAATGCTCGGGCAAAACAAGCGGAGTAGCTAAAAAGTCCCCCAAACTTAAATTATTCATTGTCCCCAATGAATTAGCAACATATAATTATACCCCCAAACTTAATTCTTTTTCTATCTAAATTTTAAACAAAGCGTGGGACTAAGATTAAGCTTAAGGTGGATCAAATAAGACAATACTACCCTCAGAATCTCCTTGTCGCAGCAATGACCAGGCTAGAAGAAATTCTCAAGCTAAAGGTTTCTGGAGATCAGAACACCTTGAACTAATTAAGTTAACTTGTCCAAGCTTCAAAAATTCAGAAGAAAATGTTAAGTTAGGAATGCTCAGTGTGCCATAGAACAGAAAAACTTCATAATTTCATTAAAATCATAAAAGATTTACAATAAGCAGAATAATATTTGTGGCCTAGAAAAATAGAAAATAAAAACAAGCAGAAACAGAAAAACAAAAATATCAAAAGAAACTGGGGTCAGGAATGCAGGAGTAAAAAAAAATATTCGAACAAAATTAATGCTCGCCCAACATCTTTTCCTTCCTCAATCTTCCTGACCCTGATCATCCTCTTCTTCTTCTCTTTCAACTGGTGGCGGTGGGATCCAGGGGTTGAACAAGTCATCAGGGAAAACTTGGAAGGTTTGATATGACTTTGAAAAATTTGACTGCAGTGCCTTCCTTAGAGTAGCATCCCTTCTCTTAGCATAAGTCTAGTAGGTCTGAGCTTGCCTCTCAGCAAACTCCTACCTACTGGTTGAAAGTTGAAGTTGCTCTAAAATCTGATGGATGCCACACACTAACCCCCCTTGCCGAGCTTCTTGAGTCAGTTGAAGCCTTGCTAGATTGGGCGTGTCAATAATCCTCTTGTCAATCAGAATCACATACTTTGGAGTTGTGGGCACCCCTGCCCTATTACACAGCATGGTAATCGTATTTGGAAAGAATAATTTGCCCACCTTTTTGCACCAGCAGTTGTGGATCTCACTAGAGATTACCTTACCAACGTCAATACTCAGGGATCTCAGAATTGCAAAAACTAGGAGCACTCTGTCGCAGGAGACTGTAGAATCATGGGTTGTCGAGAGAATACACTGTTTGTCGAAGCCCAACCAGGTGTTTGCTTCGCTCTTCAAATATGCAGCTTGAAAAGTGCGCTTCTCTGTCTTTGACAACCTCCACTGAGCCCCCTCAATTCCAACTTCTCTCACAGCCGCGTTCAACTGATCATTAGATGGTGCTACCACCATCCCATTATATCCGGCGTGTGGAAAATCCTGGAGATTGAATAGAGAGTTAATCGCACCTGGGCTCCAGTCTAGAGCAACCCCTAGAACAATCGCTTAGAAGCCTTCTTCCTCATCAATGTTCTCATAGAACTCGCGAACGATATTTGAATTTACTGGCTCCGGCTTCGCACATAATTGCTCTCATCCATGGTTCGTGATGCCTGCTCTTAAAAAGTGCGGAAGGTCACCACTAAACCCTCTCTCGAACAAAAAGTCTCTCTTCAACATATCTATATATTTTGCCCTAGCAAAATGATTGATGAAGCGCTCATACGGCAACCTCCGCACCTCTGGCTCTGCCACCTCTGCTTCAACTTCTGCTCCTGCAATACCTTTTCTTTTCGGCCTCTTCTTTCTCTTGTTTTTCTGGCTCATCTTTTTCCGATTCAGTTGTAGGCGGAGATGGAGTGTTTGTCCGAATCCTATTAATCTGTCCCGCTTTATGCTTGCGGCGGCGACGACGCAACGGTTCCTGCACTACCTCTCCCTGAACCTCTTGAACATTTGTTTCATGATTACCTCGCTCTTGCATATCCTCTGCTGCCTTTTCTTATATCTCTTGCTCTGTTTCAACAGTCTTTTTCGGATCTTTTTCTTTTTCGGGATCTTTCGGTTCTTCCTCAGTAACTACATCCTCTGCAATATCTTCGATGACCTTCTGCAGTACTTCAAAAACCTCGGCCTCTTGTAATCTTCTAAGCCGCTTGGCTTCCTTTTCTTCAAGCGTTTTCTTCGGTGCTTCAGGCGTAACAGGCACTTCCTCCTCGTCCACTTCTCTCCCTTTTCTTCCTCTCGTTTTTGCCATATTGAATTCAAAAGTTTTTCGTACAGAAAGAAAGTAGAAGAAAAGCACGATTGCAAGAAGAAGATGCATGAAAAGAAAAACGTATCAGAGTTTGATTTAAAAGGAGCTCCAACATTTAAAATCCTGACCGAAACATATTCCTCCATTAATTAGAATATTACCGTTTAATCTGCATGAAATTCTTAGGATTAAATCCCAATAAACGGTAAAATTTGCCCCGTGGTAAATGCCTGATGTTCTGTCCAACGGCTAGGCCGTTGGATCTTTACTTGCAACACGTGGAAGCGCCAGATGCTCCACACGTTTTACCTGCCCACAGAAAATTAAATTCCAAACGGTAAAATTATTTAATTCACATCCAATCCCTCTATATTCTGATGATATATTTTGATCTAACCAAAAGATTGCTAAAACAAACTGATCAGCAAAGATTTTCTTCTAGAAGAATCTTTTATCTGAAAAAATTCAAATCAAAATTTAAACAGCCAAAAATCAAATCAAACCAAATCTTTTTATGCCGAATAAATTAGGAAATATTATTATAAACCTAATCTATACAGAAATTAAAATAAAAATACAACTAAATCTAAGTAAAAAGAATCCAATTAAATCGGCTAAATTCAAAATAAATAGACCGAAAAATAAAATCTAATCGAAATTTAAAAAAAAATACCAACGAATTAAAATAAATCAGATAAATCTAAAATAAGCAAAATCTAATTCAGCATAACAGTAAGTAATTCACTCCCATGGCTTTCAATCTGATTCATACTCCTTATATAGACATCTTCCATGCAAGGAGAGGCCTCATGACACAAGACACATGGTAGAATTGCAACCATAAGTGGATTCTAGGTGTTCAACTCACAACACATGCAACTAGTGCATGAATGTGTTGTTTTCCACTTTGTATCAACATGCATAAGTGGGAATCCAACCAAATCCACTAAATGGAATTCATGATCTGAATTTTCAGCTTGCAATTTACCATAATTCCAATTCTAAATTGAAATTGATTTCTAGGTAATTAATTGGGACATTTCCAAGTAATTTGACATGATTAATCTAATTAATCATTGTCACCTAGTGCCATTCATTATATATGATTCCTAATACATATATATTGTATTTAAAACACTTTTAAATACCTTATCTCTCAATTTCTAATTTAATTCATAATTAAATCATTGTGTCACACACATTTTAAGAAAATGCCCTATTTCCCGTTTTTGAACGATTCAAAGATTCCTATCAATATGTTCTAGGTTTTAATCCGATATGAGCTAGTAGGGGGACCTAATGGACTTATAGGTCATGGGCTCCAACGATTCGAGGCTAACCGACTAATCTCAATATCTAAGCTAGCCAACATTCGTTAACTACCGGGACACTCCACTATAGCCCAATAGTTGCACTCCCCTCACTATAGATATATTTCCGTCCACTTGATTTAACAATGTTCAGTAAGTCGATCCTTCACAGGTTGTTCGGAGCTATAGCTAGGTCAAATAACCGTTTTACCCCAATAGTACTTCTTGTTCCTTAAGTTCCATTAATCCTCTAAAGAATAATCGGTTTGTGGTCCAACCATCAAACCTAAGTCCCTCTCGATCCAACGAGAGGGTGGGGCCCCTTGTTTAAGTCCTGGAGTTAGTACTTAAGGGAACAACCTCTCTACTATCCCTGAAATGGGTAGGAGCGAATTCCGTCTTGCGAGACTATGTCCCCAGCTATCTATTCGATCTTATCCCCAAAATGGTAGGCTTGTTGAGTCGGCGATGCTGGCCACTCTCACCCTTGCAGATCAAAGGATAATCTCGTATAAACAGGAGTTCATAGTTAGCTCAGGATTAAGAACGAGTTACCTAGGTTATCTATGAGAAATAGTCAGTTTCTTCAGTAAACGGCGTTATAAAGAGAGAGTGACTTATTTCGTGGTCCAGTCTTATGCAAACTCATTGCATAGGACGCCCCCACTCGCATGTCTCCACATGAACGACTTAGGATCTCATCGTTTGTACTTAATACAAAGTGGGTCGCGTCCATAGTGTGCCCAGGATAAGGTACCCAACCGTATCCTTATACTATAGACTATTTTAAACTTGAACTTGATCCTACGATATGTCCCTACATATAGTTCGAGTATTCATTTTATAGCCAAGGATCTTAGTTTATTGGATTTAGGTTAATCATTCGCAATTTACATATTCAATAACAACTTTTACTGAATAACCTCAATAACGTCTTTATTGGAAATAGAATATGTTTAATGATTTACAAACTACGAGTTTATAGGACATTAAACCCAACAAACTCCCACTTGGAGTAGAAACTCTAGTGGGGTATAGGAAGTTAGGTGTGAGAGATACATAAAGACAATAAACTAGGGCATCAACCATACCCTTACATTTCTCCCACTTGCCCTAGTCTAACAGAGCTTGTAGTCCTAGATTAACTAGGTGACCCTCGAAAACTTTAGCCGTGAGGGGTTTTGTAAACGGATCAGCCATGTTGTGCTCCGAAGCAATTTGCGTGACGATCACATCTCCTCGTTGCACGATCTCCCTAATGAGATGATATTTGGGCTCAATATGCTTTCCTCGCTTGTGACTTCGAGGTTCCTTAGAGTTTACAACTGCTCCACTGTTATCACAATAGAGGGTGATAGGCAGTTGCATATTAGGAACGATTTCCAACTCTGTTAGGAATTTTCTTAGCCATACTGCCTCTTTTGCTGCTTCGCAGGCGGCTACGTACTCTGCTTCCATGGTAGAGTCAGCAATACAACCTTGCTTAATACTCCTCCATACTACTGCTCCTCCGTTTAGAGTAAACACAGATCCCGATGTTGATTTTCTCGAATCTATATCGGTCTGAAAATCTGAGTCAGTGTATCCTGTAAGGATCAGATCCTTAGCTCCATACACGAGTGTATAATCCCTAGTTCTCCTTAGATACTTAAGGATGTTTTTAACGGCAGTCCAATGCGCATGTCCAGGATTGGACTGATATCTGCTGACAATTCCTACGGCATAACATATGTCGGGTCTGGTACACAGCATGGCATACATCAAACTACCAACTGCTGATGCATAGGGAATGCGTCTCATTTCCTCAACTTCGTGAGGTGTCTTAGGACTTTGTTCCTTTGACAAGTGAACCCCGTGCCTAAAAGGTAATAACCCTTTCTTGGAGTTCTGCATCGAATATCGTACCAACATTTTGTCGATATATGATGCTTGAGACAGTGCTAGCGTTTTGTTCTTTCTATTTCTTATGATTTGAATGCCCAGAACAAATTGAGCCTCACCCAAAACTTTCATTTGGAATTGAGTCGCTAGCCATTGTTTTATGTCAGACAGGAATCCTACATTATTCCCAATAAGTAGGATATCATCTACATATAGAACTAGAAAAGCTACAGTGGATTTGACTATTTTCTTGTAAACACAAGGTTCGTCAACATTCTGTTCAAAGCCATATGTTTTGATCGCAGTGTCAAAACGTATATTCCAGGATCTTGATGCTTGTTTTAATCCATAAATGGATCTTTTAAGTTTGCAAACCTTTTGCTCATCACCCTGGACTATGAATCCCTCTGGTTGAGCCATATAGATAGTCTCTTCAAGATTGCCGTTCAAAAAGGCTGTCTTGACATCCATTTGCCATATTTCATAATCATAAAATGTGGCAATGGATAAGAGTATTCTAATCGACTTAAGCATGGCAACAGGGGAAAAAGTTTCTTCAAAATCCACTCCTTCCCGCTGAGTAAAACCCTTTGCCACAAGTCGAGCCTTAAAGGTTTGAACCTTACCGGCTTGGTCTCGTTTTCTTTTGTAGATCCATTTGCAACCAATAGGTTTTACCCCATCCGACTGCTCTACAAGTTCCCAGACCGAATTGAAGTACATCGACTCCATTTCGAGATCCATGGCTTTGATCCACTGGTCCTTATCAACATCATTCATTTCCTGATTAATGGTCAATGGATCCTCTATACCATCATCAGATATGATGGTTTGAGTTTCTGTTAAACCCATGTAACGGTCGGGTTGTATTATAACCCTCCCACTACGTCGAGGCTCTCTCACTATTTGAGATGGATGTGTTTGATCAACAACTTTTGATGGACCAGCTTGATCTACAACCTTTGTAGATTCTTTTGTAGTTTTTCTTGAAATCTCATCTAATACTAGTTTACTGCGAGGTCGATGATCTTTTATGTGATCTTCCTCAAGGAAAGTAGCGTTTGTCGATACATTCACTTTATTATCCTGAGGATCGTAAAATAGACCACCTTTCGTTTCTTTAGGATATCCTACAAATAGGCACAGTTTTGAACGTCGTTCCAATTTCTTTGGGTTTTGCACCAACACGTGTGTCGGGCATCCCCAAATTCTGAAGTGACGTAAACTACCTTTACGCCCTCTCCATAGCTCATAGGATGTTTCAAAAACACTTTTAGAGGGAACCATGTTCAAAATGTATACGGTAGTCTCAACTGCATATCCCCAGAACGAATCAGACAACTGAGCATAGCTTATTATTGATCGAACCATGTCTAACAAAGTTCGGTTTCTCCTCTCTGATACACCATTTTGCTGTGGTGTAGCAGGGGCTGAGAGCTGGGACGTAATTCCATGTTCTATCAAATAGTCTTGGAATTGTAGGTCCATATATTCTCCACCTCGATTTGATCGTAGCGTTTTGATCGTTTTACCTAAGTGGTTCTCAACCTCGGTCTTGTACTCTTTGAACTTTTCAAGGGCTTCAGACTTGTGATGCATTAGGTAAAGGTAGCCATACCTTGAATAATCATCAATGAAGCTGACGAAATATTCATACGCTCCTCGTGCTTTGACATTCATAGGACCACAGAGATCCGAATGCACGAGTTCTAAGGGTTCTTTGGCCCTATAACCTTTTTCCGAAAAAGGTCGTTTGGCCATTTTTCCCTCGAGGCAGGACTCACATTGTGGTAACGAGTCATCTTCTAACTGATTTAGTAGTCCGCTCTTTACCAATCTTTCAATCCTATTGCGATTTATGTGGCCTAATCTCAAGTGCCAAAGATAGGTATTAGGAGAAACTTTTCGCCTTTTTTTTTTAGTTTCCGCTACTTTAAACATTTCCGTACTAAAAATAGCTTTAACTTGAATTGGCCTTAACACGTATAAGTTGCTTTCAAGTTTTGCAGAACATATATGCATACCTCTTTTGTTAACAAACACTTCATTAATATCAAAAGATACTTGGTATTCATGTTCAATCAAACAAGAGATAGAAATTAAATTCCTTTTTATATCAGGAACGTACAAGACATTTTCAAGTAATAAAAATCTATCTCCAAAAGACAACTTGAGAGTTCCTGAAGCTCTGGCTGAGACGACCTCTCCAGTTCCAACTCTGAGAAATACTTCGCCATCTGTCAGCATGTGCCAGGAACTAATTTCCTGTAAAGAAGAGCATACATGGTTAGTCGCTCCTGAATCTAATATCCAGACAGAGCTATCTTGCTCAACTAAACATGTTTCGATAACGAGCAAATCAAATTTATCTTGTTTTTCTTTTTCAGCCTTCTTTTCCACAAGGTACTTAGGACAATTGCGTTTCAAATGTCCATCTATATTACAGTGGAAACATTTTCCTTTATCTGCAGCTTTTGTTTTTGCCTTGCTTCCCACTAGTGCTTTTCCTTTCCCTTTATCCTTCTTTTTCTTCATCTGAATACTCTTATTCTTAGAAGGGGAAGGTCCAGACTTGGTTCCAGAGGACGATCCTTTTTGGAACCTTTTGGTGGTGGCAACGTTTGCTTCCCCTTCTTGTCCCCTCTTGGTGAGACTTTGGTAAGTCTGGAGCTCGTTTAGCAAAGTAGTCAAGTTATAGTCAATTTTGTTCATGACAGCATTTGTCCTGAACTGAATGAAGCTCTTCGGAAGAGACTCCATTATAAAACTTACTTGACTACCCTCGTCTATGGTAGCACCGTTTACTTTAGCGATATTAAACTGAACCATCATGTTCAAAACATGTTCCCTAACAGAAGCACCTTCTTTCATTCGGGAATTGTAAACATTCTTGAGAGCTTCGTGCCTAGTTTGTGAGGACGGTTGTCCAAACATACCTTGCAACGAAGTCATGATCTCCCTTGCGGTGACCATCCTCTCGTGCTTTTTCGACAAGACATCTGAAATGCTTGCTAAGATATAGACTCTTGCTTTTTCATTTGCCCGAGTCCATTTTTCATACGTTTCCCGAACAATTCGGTTTGTTGACGAGCCAGGGTTAGGCGAACACTCGTCGGTAAGGAAAAATCTAAGATCCTCGATTACTAGTATGGTATTCAGATTAGACTTCCAAGTTCCATAATTATCCCCGTTAAGCTTATCCGAAGCGAGTAATTGTACTAGTGAGCTAGACATGCTGAAAAATTAAACAAAACTATTAGTAATTTGCTTATTAACCATTTTGACAAAATCCAATAAGTTTTTAGCAAAGGTAATAATGTACCCAAGATTATTATTATTTTGCAACGACACTTTAGTGAGTTAGAGCAACCGCTATCGAGGGGCAGTCAATTACTCCTTCACTAAACCAAGACGTTCTTGACTAAATACTAATGCCAGAATAACTCTTATTCCTATAGTGATTTAGTTATCGCTACATTTGGTCAGGAATATACTAACACTTAGTAACCCTCGTAAGTGTGACCCGCCGTTTTAAGATTACAGAGAACGACCCCAACAATGCTACCGAATGGAAAAGCTAATGTTGGAAATGGTCCTAAGTAATCCTATCCATTTCTGGAGTTTGCTTTGTTCCGATCTCCATGTTACAACCCTCCGAATGGTTAGTAGCTCCAGGGCATACAAGCAGGCGCAACATGGAAATCTCACGGTGCAACCTAACGGAGGAGACCGCAAGATGTGTTGACACACTTCCTTCACTCACTTACTATAAATACTTTCTCCATTCACCTTGTTATTGATTTATGCAAACACCTTCCGAATGGAGCAGTTGAGGTATAATCAACACGAGGCCAAGCATAAATCTCACGTTGTGAACTAAAGGGAGAACGTGAAAGGTAAATGGATTTGATATATCTCTCCCCTCCCACTATGTATTTTAAACGATTTTGGGTATACTTATACTTAGGCGAATTCCAGCTAATTGAATAACCCTACGTCTAAGTTCATTTAAACTTACGATGTCTAGGTGATAACGATTAAAACCTCACATCACACACGTGCATGCTCATAAAACTGGGTTAACTTTAACTCAAGAACTGATTCGATACCCAGGTAGGAGGTGTTCCGTAAACCGTCAACTTAAATACCTCCAGCCTTAGACAGCATCTTGTCGGGTGAGTTCTCTTGTAACCTATGTTTTACAAGCTTATCGACCTATTTGAATCTAATTGAAATGGATCAAGAATTTGGATTCAATTTAACCCTAAGTGAGCATGCACCTTTTCTTTGTTATAGATTTTAAAATTCTAAGTGATTTATAACAATTATAAATCTAATCTATAACATGCTTTCCAATTTGATTATAACACTTATAAACAAAGCTAAGGAAATTTCATGCTTCATGCTAGGTTAATTTTATCTTTTAATATATAACTATTATAAATCAATAAATCAATTTAAAATTAACCATTCAAGCATGAATCTTCCTAAATTAATACAACACTTATATCAATTGAACATGAAATTTCCCTCATGGATTTGAATTATTAATAACACTTATTAAAAATAAAATATGCATGATCATGCTTTCCTATGGTGGGATTTTAAAACTATATGGCATGCTCATAATGCACATACAACCATTTAATTAAATCATACATTCAAAATGCATAAAGAAATTAAATCAAGCTAAAATGGATTGGTTTGGCAATTTCAAACAAACAATTAACTCATTATTTCAATAATAATTATATAAAATTGCTTGTAGCGATACCGAGCCTCTCGAAACGTCCCGAACCGCCCCTCTATGGACTGAACCGGCCTTGTAATGTGTGAAAAGTAACCGAACCGAGATGCAGTAGACCGAATCGGACCCCAACAGAAGCAGCTGAACCGAACCGGGCTGGAAAAATGCAGATTCTGGAAATTTGTTCTACAGCGTCGGGACGCTACTTGAAGAGCGTCCCGACGCTCTTGCGACCAGCAGCCACTGCTGCTGTGTTCTGCTTGCGTCTTCTCCAGTTTTTCTTCGATTTTACAGCCTATATGGACTCTATTGACTCTATAAAAATTACAGACTCTAGTACACACATTAACGCTCATACATTACCAAGCAATTATATTTTCATGAAGAATTGAAAGCTCAAAAAATTGCCAAACCAGAACATATCCATTTTAGCACACAGAAAATTCATTTTCAAAATGGTACCCACCACAGAAAAATTAATGCAAGTTAAGTGCTTTAATCATGCTCTGATACCAATTGAAGGTGTTCATATAACACATGCGGAAGCAATTGAAGATCGAAAGCACTTAACTCAATTAATTTTACTCCTAAAGCATGCAAGTTCTAGAAAAAACAAAATAGAGAGAAAGGAATACCAACCTCTTGGTAGCTCAAAAGAGTTGATCTCCTTGTGGTGTTTTCCTTCTCCAACTTCTATTGGACAACCTCTAGAGTCTTCCCTACTATTCTCCGGGCCAAGAACGACTTGTGGGAGTCTTATAGAGATAGGGAATGGGAAGGGAATGCTTGAAGGTACAAGCTCTTGAGAGATCTATGGAGGTAAGTGAGTTTGAGAGTAAAAACCAGTAGCATAACAGTAAGTAATTCACTCTCATGGCTTTGAATCTGATTCATGCTCCTTATATAGACATCTTCCATGCAAGGAGAGGCCTCATGACACAAGACACATGGTAGAATTGCAACCATAAGTGGATTCTAGGTGTTCAACTCACAATACATGCAACTAGTGCATGAATGTGTTGTTTTCCACTTTGTATCAACATGCATAAGTGGGAATCCAACCAAATCCACTAATGGAATTCATGATCTGAATTTTCAGCTTGCAATTTACCCTAATTCCAATTCTAAATTGAAATTGATTTCTAGGTAATTAATTGGGACATTTCCAAGTAATTTGACATGATTAATCTAATTAATCATTGTCACCTAGTGCCATTCATTATATATGATTCCTAATACATATATATTGTATTTAAAACACTTTTAAATACCTTATCTCTCAATTTCTAATTTAATTCATAGTTAAATCATTGTGTCAAACACATTTTAAGAAAATACCCTATTTCCCGTTTTTGAACGATTCAAAGATTCCTATCAATATGTTCTAGGTTTTAATCCGATATGAGCTAGTAGGGGGACCTAATGGACCTATAGATCATGGGCTCCAAGGATTCGAGGCTAACAGACTAATCTCATTATCTAAGCTAGCCAACATTCGTTAACTACCGGGACACTCCACTATAGCCCGTTAGTTGCACTCCCCTCACTATAGATATATTTCCGTCCAATTGATTTAACCATGTTCAGTAAGTCGATCCTTCACAGGTTGTTCGTAGCTATAGCTAGGTCAAATAACCGTTTTACCCCTATAGTATTTCTTGTTCCTTAAGTTCCACTAATCCTCTAATGAACAATCAGTTTGTGGTCCAACCATCAAACCTAAGTCCCTCTCGATCCAACGAGAGGGTGGGGCCCCTTGTTCAAGTCCTGGAGTTAGTACTTAAGGGAACAACCTCTCTACTATCCCTGAAATGGGTAGGAGCAAATTCCGTCTTGCGAGACTATGTCCCCAGCTATCTATTCGATCTTATCCCCAAAATGGTAGGCTTGTTGAGTCGGTGATGCTGGCCACTCTCACCCTTGCAGATCAAAGGATAATCTCGTATAAACAGGAGTTCATAGTTAGCTCAGGATTAAGAACGAGTTACCTAGGTTATCTATGAGAAATAGTCAGTTTCTTCAGTAAACGACGTTATAAAGAGAAAGTGACTTATTTCGTGGTCCAGTCTTATGCAAACTCATTGCATAGGACGCCCCCACTCGCATGTCTCCACATGAACGACTTAGGATCTCATCGTTTGTACTTAATACAAAGTGGGCCGCGTCCATAGTGTCCCCAGGATAAGGTACCCAACCGTATCCTTATACTATAGACTATTTTGACTATAAACTTGAACTTGATCCTACGATATGTCCCTACATATAGTTCGAGTATTCATTTTATAGCCAAGGATCTTAGTTTATTGGATTTAGGTTAATCATTCGCAATTTACATATTCAATAACAACTTTTACTGAATAACCTCAATAATGTCTTTATTGGAAATAGAATATGTTTAATGATTTACAAACTACGAGTTTATAGGACATTAAACCCAACACCCCTCACTGTAGATATATTTATTGTCCACTTTATATTTATTTCTTTTTTTTTATTTTTTTTTCTTTGGTCTTCCACTCCCCCTTCCTTCTCCTTCTCCCTCTCCCCCTTCTTCTCCCAACCTTCCACTCTCTCCCCCTCTTTCTCAACCCATTCCCCTTTTCCCTCAACCGTTTCTCCAAGCTCTCCTATAAAAACAAAAAAGAAAATAAAATAAAATGAAAATAAACAATTCAAACCAAAAAACAAATTTTTTTGATATGTGGGGAGGGGGATTCGAACCACAGATCTTGTGGTTACCAGTACAGTTTCATGCCAATTGAGCTACACTCTTGGTTGCATACCAAAAAACAAATTGACCACCACATATTGAAAAAATTCAAATATTATTACTAAAAATCAAGCCGGACCAAATACGGTGTCTACAGTTTGCCCCCCATTGTGTATCCTTGAAGGATTGAAAGGGTAAACAAAGGAAAAAGACAAAGTATTGGGAGGGTGAAGATTTTTAGTTAAAAATAAAAGGAAGAGTTTCATGCTTAAACCAAACATAGCCTAAAATTGGAAAAAAGAAAATGAACCTTACTTTGACCAGACTTTCATCTCTAATCAAAGATAAAGTTCGATTTAACCAAAAGAAAATGAAATGGACCTGACTCTGACCAGGCTTCGACCTTTAAACAAGAACGGGGTTCGATTTAACCAACAAAGTGAAATAGGAAATGGACCTGACTCTGACCAGGCTTTGACCTCTAAACAAGAATAGGGTTCGATTTAACCAAAAGAAAAGGGGAATGGACCTGACTCTCACCAGGCTTCGACCTCTACTAGCTAGCAGGGTTTTATTTAACCAAAAGAAAAGGGAATGGACTTGACTCTGACCAGGTTTCGACCTCTACTACCTAGCAGGGTTCGATTTAACCAAAAGAAATAGGAAATGGACCTGACTCTGACTAGGCTTCGACCTCTAAACAAGAATAAGGTTCGATTTAACCAAGAGGAAATGGGAATGGACCTGACTCTGACCAGGCTTCGACCTCTACTAGCTAGCAGGGTTCGATTTAACCAAAAGAAAAGGGAATATACCCGACTCTGACCAGGCTTCGACCTCTACTACCTAGTAGGATTCGATTTAACCAAAAGAAAAGAGAATGGACCTGACTCTGACCAGGCTTCGACCACTACTAGCTAGCAGGGTTCGATTTAACCAAAAGCAAAACTGGAAAACGGACCTGGATTGACACAGGCTTCGACCTCAACTGAATAGTCGGGTTCGATTTAACCGAAAGCAAAGCTGGAAACGGACCTGAATTTACACAGGCTTCGACCTCAACTGAATAGTCGGGTTCGATTTAACCGAAAGTAAAACTGAAAATGGACCTGGATTGACACAGGCTTCGACCTCAACTGAATAGTCGGGTTCGATTTAACCGAAAGCAAAACTGAAAACGGACCTGGATTGACACAGGCTTCGACCTCAACTGAATAGACAGGTTCGATTTAACCGAAAGCAAGACGAAAAATGGACCTGGATTGACACAGGCTTCGACCTCAACTGAATAGTCGAGTTCGATTTAACCAAAAGCAAAAATGAAAAACGGACCTGGATTGACACAGGCTTCGACCTCAATTGAATAGTCAGGTTCAATTTAACCAATGACAAATCTTCGTTAAAACAAAAATAGAGAGAAATTTGTTTTAAAAGAGACAACGGTTTTTATTTCAAAACTTAGTTGCCAAGAAGACAGAGTTCGTGTGAACTTATTTAAAATTCTCACGAATGGAGGATGCTTCATGCTTGAGATGTGAATATTTCCACAAGATTTGGAAACCATTTTTTGAAATGTTAAACAACACTCGAAAGAGGTTGAGTAGAAATTAAAATGCAAGCTACAATATTTATGCAAATGTTGTTATGCAAGATCCCATAGATATGACGCATATAAAATACATGAGTGCATTTGCCCCAGTGTCATGGATTAAACATGCTCATTGATCACTCTATGCAATGATAATGCAACTAACCATGTATGATGACTTGTGCCCCGATGATGAATTGGCTAAGTAAATAAATTTGACTCTAAGTCATGATGCAGTAATGCATATGCATGCTATAGGTAGATTAATGAGTGTCATGGATGCAACATGTATGCATGATGTTCATATGACCTATTTTCCCATTTGAACATGATATGAGAATGATTTTTTTATAAGGAATAGTGATGCAAACGATGTTGAATTGGTCAAGAGGAACTTGATCTGTAAAATTATGATAACAAAATGCTTTTTCATATTTGACAAACTGATCATTTTTGCATACTTCCATCCTTCATATCAACCAACATTTAGCAAATAATCAACGAAGAAAAGTACTGTCATCATTGGAGGAAACATGTATTTTTTTCATTCCCCTTCCCTCCACTTTTCTTTTCTTTTCTTTCTTTTTCTTTTTTTCTCTCTTTTTTTTTTTTTTTTTTTTTGAATGCTTTCACTTGAAAGGGATCGTGGATGTCACTTATAGATTGTTCAACCATATCAGGCATGGTAAGTTTTTTGGAAGTGTCTCATGTGCTACTCTAGAGAATTATCAAAGGTAATTCATAGCATCGAACAACTTACTTGATTAAATTGCTTCATATCGTTAGCCTTGTAGTGGACAAGAAGGTTGGATATAAAATGATGCATTTGGCTTAGAGACAAATATGGATGATAGTCAACAAAGAAAGAAACCAAGTCACTTGTTCCAAAGAGAGAGAAATGTAAAAGGAAAACTGGTTCACGAACGCCTTCATGAAAAATCTCCTGAACAATAAGAGATTGAACATATTTTTGAGCATTTGAATAATTAGAATATAATCCAAATGGAAGTATGAGCTAAAGCGACCCCATTTCTTTGGATAACAGTAGTGAGAACAAGGAGTAGCTCTTCAAGAGTTCATTTCCTATATCTCATTCTTTCTTTAAGTAAGCTCAAGGTCTTTGATGAAAAATCCTCTTTACTGTCCTTATTCTTTCTCTGCATGCAATTCTTCTATGAAAATGTGGTTCAACTTTCTATTCTTGAACCTGAAGAACCACTCGAAATTGAAAGATTCTTCATAAGATAAGTGTGATTCTCTTAACTTGGTCTTTGCCCTAGTGAAGTGATAAAGGCTCTTGCTCCAATTTAATAATGACAACTTTGCTTCAATATAACAATGAAAGCTTTTCCTCAGTGCATTGTCGTTGGCTTTGCCCCAGTGTGGTGATTTGCACAGAAGACCTTTAAAGCACTTTGAAACTACAGCCTTTTGATCTATATTGATCGCTCAAATCTTGCAACCTAAGACTTGTCATGACCTTAAATATTTCCTTTTTTCTTTTTCTTTTTTTTTCTTTTCATACTTCTTTTTTCTTTTTCTTTTCTTTTCATAACTCTTTTTTTCTTTAGGCCAGACATACTTGCTACATGATTAGCAAAATAAGGTGTAGATCACATATAGAAGATTGATCATGTGTAAATCATCTTTTGCAATTCCAATAGTCACTTCATGATGTTTATTTGTCAATGCTGCTTAGTATCATGATAAGGTTGTCCTTCGAGCAAAACTCATTGAAAGAAATTGAGACTTCGAGACTATTTCTCAAGTTACAAACTTCTTAGTTCTCAAAACTATTATCCTCAGTCTTGGAGTCAATTTCTATTCAAGGAAAGAGAAAAGATAGAGATAGAGATGGAAAGAGATGTGTATCAAAGAAGTTGAAATATAAATTATTCACAGAACTACAAGACTTAATGATGGAGCAGTGAATCATAAGAGTTCAATGCTATTTCATTACCATCAAAACTCTTTCGGTGACAGTGGGTGGATAATTTTGGAATGTTTGCCACATGCATGGTTAAATGTGACAGGCTTAACAAAGGGCTCTTAGGTGGGCTAACCAATATATGGAGATTCACCATGGTTGTACTCGATGAGCTTAGCAAATAGTTTGACGGTGATTTGGTAATTCAGGTTGGTTTACCACAAAAATCACATGTGTGGTGGACTAGGCTTAGGGTTTCATAGTGAGTAATTTTGGATTCTCATTTCAAGAGGGTATTTGCCCCAGTGTGATAATTGGAACTTTATTCGAAAAGACAAGATGATATGAATTCTTTAGCACATGAGAAATATGGAGGTCAGGATAAAATTGGCTTTAATTGAAACTATGGCTTGGCAATAATGAAGTGTGAAAACCCTTTAGAAGGCAATAAAAATGATTGACCACGTTTCCTTTTTCTCGATGAGAGTAGTGAAAACATTCATTTTCCTTTTTTTTTTTTTTTGCTTCTCTTTTTCTTCTTCTTCTTCTTCTTCTTCTTTTTTTTTTTTTTTTTTTTTTGCTTCTTTTTTTTTTTTTACATTTCCTCCCAATGACAACTTCTATGGTTGTCCAAGATTTTTGCTAATGTCTTAACTGACAAAAATTATCAAAGTAAGCTTTTGAAAGTCTTGATCCTCGAAGAGTTTTCTTGAATAATAAAAGGAACACGTAATTTCATTTGCAATACAAAAAAAATCACTTTTTGAAAAACTATATGAAATGAATGATGCATACATGCATGTATGATGAAACTGTGGCCCCTTTTTGAAAAGTAGAATAGCTCAATTTCCACATATTCATATTCTTCCCAATACTTAGCTAAGAAATGGTTTGATGATATCTCATGGCCCGTTATAAAGCTAGGAGTTATTCTTCACCTTTGAGATTTCATAATTTCACAAATAATTCAAAGGAGTTAGACTTTATTGATGATGAAGAAGGATAATAGATTACATTGATTTCCATAGTCATGTACAAAAGATGTTTCTTTCCTCGAAACATAAATTCTTAACCCTAGTGATTGACACTTGAAGAATTTAGTCATTTTGTTTTGATCAGAGTATGGACTTTATGTTTGAGGCCAAGGCCGTTTGTTGTTGAGTGTCTCACAGCTCCTGTATTGCAATGAGTGCTTAAGTCATACCATATTGGATAAGGTGGCTAATGGTTCTATATCTTTCCTTTGTAGGATCTTCATTGCTCCTAAAGGGCTATTGAATTTTTGGCTCCTTTAAAAGCACTTGTTGCATACCCAACTGATCATCAACTATGTTTAGATTATGCCTGCATTTTTCTGGAAGAATAATTTCTTCAATTTCTTCAAACATTCCAGAATTGCCTATGTCATTAGTATTGGGTAGTTCTTCTTTTTGCTTTCCAATTTGACAACTTGCATGAGCTTATTGACTTGCCTTGGAAAATAAAGATTGACATTGTCGAACATAAAACAACTTTGTTGAGTGAACCCTTTTGTTGGTATGTCACAACTAGGTAGATCATGAGGTTCACCAACTAATTATGTAGGTTGAAAAATGTTTGTAGTTTTCCAACATTCCCTAAGACATTAAGAATTTTCGCTACTTTGGATCTTGTCAATGTCTTGTCTCATCCTCTTTAGCTCTAGATTTTGAATTTCCAATATTTTCTCTTGGATTAGGCCGAACTTCCCTAGCTCAACATTTTGGATCTCTATGACTAACTCTTGAACCCAATCGATAACTTGTCTCATCTTCTTCAACTCATCATTATGCTCCTCCATTACTTTGCCATGTATTTTATAAAAATGAGAACATGTGGTTATTGAGCTATTTTCTTTTAAATAGAGAACCAAGGAGCTATGCAAGTTTTTTTTTAAAAAAAAATATAATAAAATGCGAGTGAATGAAATGATTGGAGAACGTGATTAAACAAAAAATGGAAATTGTGTGGTAAAATATGCATGCATGAAAAATGATATTATGGCATTATTAAATCATAAATAGAAAATGTTTTTTTTTAAAAAAAAAAAAAAAAAAAAAAATGACCTTGACATGCAAAATGAGATAATGATGCATGAGGGAAAAAAAATGTGTACATGGATCGAAATTCATGAAAGTGCAACCTGAGGACCTAAATGCATCTCAGAAAGGGAAAAATGTCTCTCTCCTAATCATAATCATGAGTGAGATTTTATGTTTGCATGAGAGTCAATGTTATAACTCTATACAAGTGTGACCATGAGTTGAAAAGCATGACACTTCTATTCTAAGGTACATCAACATAAAGATGAATTCCTTAGGATTTTTATGATGCATGAGTGGATATGAGAAAAGATCTTACATGTGAGGGTATTAAAGATCAAGACTACTCTATCATATGCTAGATGATGGTGTATGAGAGGAAAATATTATGTTTTTTTTTTAATAAAATAAAAATCTAAAATGAAAGTGAATGGTGGAAAAAAAAAGTGAGAATATTTCTAATCTTAGAAGACAATGGTTCAAAAACTAATTTCAGTGCTATAAAATAACAAAGAATTAATCTTAGAATGCTATCATATACCCTCGAAGATCGAATACCACTTCATCTTAAATGAAGAATATGATCCCAAAGGCTATGTATGAACCTAGACTATGCAATATGCGCTTAGATGAGGGGAAAAAATTTTATAAAAAAAAAAGTGTGGAGAGTTAAATTCAAGGTGAAAATTTATCTCCAAAAATTTATTTCAAATGAAAAAAAAAAAATAGAGAGATTCACACAAATTAAAGGGAACCTTTTTCTTTCTTTCTTTCATTTTTTGAAGAAAACAATAAAGAAAAAACCAATAAAAGAAAATTCTTTTTGTTTCTTTTCTTTTTCACAATAGATCCTATTTTTTCCAAAGAAAACGAATACTATTTATTTACAAATGAGATGATAAAATTAAAGCAACCAAGAGATATTGAACAAAGAATAAAATGATGGAGAATATTTTAAATCCTGATAAAGGACCTCAAATTAATTTCAACGTTATAAAATAACAATTGAATTAACTTGAATGGTGAGTATAATGTAAGGTTAGAATTCTAATCCTAGAAAACAAAGGATCTCAAATCAATTTCAATGTTATAACAATTGAATTAATTTGAGTAGTAAAAACATGTGATATGAGGATAAAATTCCAATTCTAGAGGACAAAGGACCTCAAATTAATTCCAATGTTAAAAACACAATGAATCGATTTGAGGGAGAATTTTCGTGTGCCTACACGAGGACAATCATGTCCCTTTGAAGGTCGGCACTACTATATCCTCGATTCCAATCACAACGAGTATAGTTTAAGTATAGAATTGTGATTGAACTATTTTAGAATTTTAAAAATATTTGAAAAATAATATATATATATATATACAATGAATATACACATTAAATTATGAACTTCAGATATATTGATGAGATAATCACACTACATGAAAATCAAACATGTAATATAAACAAATGGGTGTATCCTAAAGTTCAAATTTGCAATGATTATTGGTTGGCTCTAGGATGCATAACAGTGTAAGTTTGGGTTCTAACATTCCTAGAAAATGAAACGGCTCTCAAGCTAACCCATTGACTAATCTGAGTCCAGAATAACATGGATTTGCTTGAGTGAGGAATTTCATGTCCCTACACGGGAGCCGAAGCTCCACGAAGGTAACACTACTCAGTCCTCAAATCTAACCTTAAAGGGTAAAGCCCAGGTAGGAGGCTTGTGAGTGTGTGTGAAAAATAAAAATATACATTTATGTACAAAAAAAAAATGCAAATTACAAGCAATAAGTATACATGAACCAAACAATAAGGATAGTATAAAATAAAATAACGGCTTGACTCTCTTCGATATAATCACCTATTGTCCCCAGCGGAGTCGCCAAGCTGTCGCAACGTCATCGCGACGCGGAGCGGCCGACGTCCTTCCCTAAGGGTCTCTTTCGAGAGGAAAGGTTTGGAGTCGCCACCAATCATCTTGGGGTGTGATTGGTCACCCATTTTAAAGAAAAACCGGTCTTTGAAAACCAAAAATTAGGCTCGGGAGTCGATTGAGTGTAGGGAAGGTGTTAGCACCCCTACAACACCCGTTTAAAAACGGTTACCACATTTTATTTTAAAATTATCCTTTTATAACATGAAACAGTCCTTTATTTTAAAAAAAGAAAAATCAAATAACAAATGTCCCACTTGATCTTACCTTAGCTTTAAAAAAATAAAGTAAGGATTTGATGTAGTGGTGGGGTTATACCCAATAATTGCTTGTCATGTGGGAATTTTCTTTTAACTAAAGAAAATTTGTCACCTCAAGAATTTGAAAAATTATCTCAACTCCGTCATAGGTTGTACATGATTTTATTTGTCTCATGTCTATTATTTCACATTTTAGAAATAAAATGTGAATTAATAATTATGAGTGGTATGACACCATTCAACAAAAAGAAATCCTTTTTTATTTTTAAACCAAATTCAATTAGAAATTCATTTGGAATTAAAGTAAAACTACTTTGAAATTCATTTGGAAAATCTAATTTAGAATCAAATTGAAGTTTGATTTGAAAAATTCTAAACTAAGATCAAATTGAAATTTTGATTGCCAAAATAATTGACTAGTTAGACTTTAGACTAATTTCCAGGCAGGGTGTTCCCTTTCGGTCAGCTTAAGTACCCGTTCTTAGACAAAATTAGCCTAAAGTTTCCATAATCAACTTAAAAAAACTTTCCTTGAAATTCAGTTTGAAACTTCAAATTAAATCCCATTTGAGATTCATTTAAACAGTTCAAATTTAAATACCAAATTAAAATTCACTTTGAAATTCATGGGTATTTCAAATTTAAATCGTTTGAAGGAATTCAAATATTAACCAAATTAAGATTGACTTCAAAATTTTCAATCAAAACCTATTTTGAAATTTATTTAAGAAACCCCATTTACATCCAATTGAAATCAATTTTGAAAATCTAAATTAAAATTAAATTGAAATTCATTTGAAAAAAAAAATCCAAAATAACTTTGAAACTCTTTGAATTCGAGATTAAAACCAATTGAGGAAAAATTGAAATTCCAAATTAAGTTCCAATTTAAATTCATTTGGACAATGTCAAATTGAAAACAAAGGAAAGTTGAAATCCCAAATTTAATTTCAAACTTAGACCAAACTAAAAATGATTTCGAAAATTTAATTTAAAATCAGATTGAAATTATTTGGTTAATTGAATCAAAAATAAAAAAAATAAAAAAAAACCTAAACTAAATCAAATTGAGATTAATTTCTAAAATTCCAAATTAAACCAAATTAAATTGGATCAATTTAAAACTAAAATGAAATTGAATTGGAAATCCGAATTTAAAATCAAAATGGAATTGAAACCAAGACTTCAAATTAAAATTAAATTAGAATTGAATTGTGATATCCAAATCAAGTCAATTTAAATTAATTTGAAAATTCAAATTAAAAAACTTTAAGTTAAAATCAAGATGGAAAGAAGAAACACCAAAAAACCTCATTTTAAACTAATAAAAAAAAAAACTGCTTCCATGCAAATAAGGAAAAGAAATAATAATAAATAATAAAAAAAAAAGAAATAAAGAATGAGGGAGATTCTTCAATTCATTCTCCCACCAACCTTTCCTCTCACCTAATCCATGGATCAGCTCACCAGAACGAAGTCGTGGGTCATCGGAGGTTGTGTGCACAGGTTCGTTGCGAATGAAAGCATTGGATCAAGACTATGATGGAGGCGGGGTTGCGTTCGTCGGAACGGTAGTGGACAAATAATGGTGGCGAGATGTAGGATTAGGAGGAAGAAAAAATGGAGAAGATTTTCACTGTTGAAATGCTTCTCCCCTTTCGTTCTTCCTCCTTTTTTGTCCCCTTCGTTCCTTGCTCTTAGTAGTTTTTCTCCCAGGTCGCTCCCCTCTTCATCCTCCATAAGCTCTCCTTTTATAGGAGAGCTTGGAGAAACGGTTGAGGGAAAAGGGGAATGGGTTGAGAAAGAGGGGGAGAGAGTGGAAGGTTGGGAGAAGAAGGGGGAGAGGGAGAAGAAGAAGGAAGGGGGAGTGGAAGACCAAAGAAAAAAAAATAAAAAAAAAAAAGAAATAAATTAAATAAAAACAAAAAAGAAAATAAAATAAAATGAAAATAAACAATTCAAACCAAAAAACAAATTTTTTTGATATGTGGGGAGGGGGATTCGAACCACAGATCTTGTGGTTACCAGTACAGTTTCATGCCAATTGAGCTACACTCTTGGTTGCATACCAAAAAACAAATTGACCACCACATATTGAAAAAATTCAAATATTATTACTAAAAATCAAGCCGGACCAAATACGGTGTCTACACTGACTATTTCACAAGATGACCTAGGTAACTCGATCTTAATCCTGAGCTAACTATGAACTCTTGTTTATACGAGATTATCCTTTGATCTATGATGCGCAATTTGCTTACCGCAAGTGTACGGGTCAAGTAATAATATAGTGTTTTCGTGATTAAACGAGTGTCGTCCTCTGGATTGGTTTTCTAGCAAATTAAGTACCGTGAATAATTTTGTCCAATTTTATTTAGGGAGCCAAACTTAAAAAGATAAATCTAAAGACAAAAAGCATAAAATAATGGTGGAGACTCAAATGGAAAGACTCTTAGGGAATTGATTTCATTGTTGAGATTGAGGATTAATTCATGGGATGAATTTAGCACGCAATTATTCTACCAAGTCTAGGAACCTTTTATCACAACTATCTTTCCCGAGCATAATTGATTCTCATGCATGCAACCAACTTGATATCCCTATCTAAGTTCATTAACATGCAAGGCTTTGGGTTTAGTTCTTCAAGCAACTTCTAAAGTTATTCCAAATCCCGTCACAAACTTAGAATTTCTACTTTAGTCATGCAATTAAATAAAGTAAGTCTTAGGCCAAATCCCCTCTCCCGAGCAAGATTCAACACTCAAATCATTCAACTAGTGATCAAGTAATTGAAAGCATTTAACCATAATTGCATACGTAAAATAAATGCATATTCATACCACAAATCAATCCAACAAACTAAAACAACTACATCAATCTCTAAGACAAACAACTAGCAATTCATAGTCTTTAAACCACAAACACTAATTGAAAGAAAAGCCATAAAAACTAAAAGAGGTAAGGGAAAGAGAAAGGAAAACTCGAATCCGTCGAAACCGGCACGTCCCCGTCACGATCTCCACGTCTTCTCGCTTGATTCACGCTCCTTGGCCTTCCTTCAGCTTCCACCAAAGGTCTCTAGTCAAAATTAGGGCTAAAATCTAACCAATTGGACTCCCCCAATTCGTAGCACAAAAGGATGAATATATAGGAAATCTGCCGACAGCGTCGCGACGCTGTCCTCTGCCGCCTCAGGTAATTAAGGAAAATATTGACAGCGTTGAGACGCTCTAGGGCAGCGTTGCGACGGTGTCACCTTTACCGCCCATTCTGTTTTAGGGGATTTTTCTAGCGTCGAGACGCTAGCTCTCGGATGTGACTCATTTTAGAAGCCTCCAACTTGATTCTTTTCGGTTCCTTGGCTTCTTTTGGGATCCCGAACATCCGATCAACTCCAAATTCTCGCTTTCGCTCAAATAACAATTTTCTACAAAATAAACATTAAAGTGCATTAAAATGGCCAAGAATTACTCAAAGACTAACTATAAATTATCGGGAAATATAGCTCGCTATGCACGTTATCAAACAACCCCAAACTTAAGCTTTTGCTAGTCCTCGAGCAAACTACAATTTAGACAACGGTTGAAAGAGAATGCAACAACACACAACTCAATCCTCAAGGCTCAAGAGTCAATAAGCAAGCAATCAAGAGATATGCACATAAGGCCCAATGAAGGAGACAAATCAAAAGTTTTCCAAAATTAACTTGCACAAGCGAGATCTAACTTGACGATTAGACTCTAATAGCTCGGGATTGGATTATTAAACTCTCAACTCATCTTCCCCCTACACTAGCACTAAGGGTTTACTAATGAGCCAATGAAACAAATTAATTTGTTTACATCCATACCTAAGTGTTTTTTAAATTAAATTGAATCAAGCAATTTAAAAGTGGCATTAGCTTTCACACACCTATTGTAGGGACCCATAACCCGAGTTTAACTCTTGGTTGGCCTAACTGTTCAAAACAGAGGTAACTCTTTTTGCCTAAAACATTATTAAACATTGCATATTGAGCTCATATGACATCATTGTTTTTCTTTCAAAAGTAAGGACAAGAATGATTTTTTCTTTCATGATCATGATAAGCATATGTTCTTTTTCTTTCCTCCTAGGCGAGATTAATCATGCTAATTTGCAAAAAATTAACTCTTTAGCTCTTCCCTACACCTATCGAGGTGACAACAAGCATATGAACCTAATAATTCTCTCCTAAGCATTCAAGTCATATTCTAACCAAGGAAAATACTCTACTCATGCAAGACATCTCCTAGAAAAAGTTTAAAAAGTCTCCCTTTTTGGGCACTCATGCTTACAACTCATCAAAAGCTTGAAAATTGACAAGAAAGCCTATCCTAGGAAATCATAGTTATGCAAAAATAGCATCCACAAAACAACCATATGCTAGATTCAAAGAAAGCTAAAAAATTTAGCCCGAACTCAGATACTCAAGGGCTCCACAAACATAACATTCCACCCCCAAACTTAAAGCATGCATTGTCCTCAATGTATAGAAATCTAAAGCATACATAAGCATGAGAACAAGAAAAGAATGGAAGGGGTGAACAATACTACCCTGGAATGATGACCTTTTCATGAATGCTTGGCAAAGGCAAGAACACCGGATCTACTACAAAATAAAAACAACAACATAAAAACAATAACAAAGTAACTTGGGTTGCCTCCCATAAGCACTTGTTTAACGTCTTTAACTCGATGTGCTCGTGCAGCCTGTCAAGACACATAAAAATTCTCTAATTTTTTTGGGCCCTTCTTCCTTGAATCAATAAATCTCACTATTGCTAGCAAGCAGACTAGCTTCTCATGGGCCCCTGAAATGGAATTATATTTAGTATTTTTTAATAATATAATCATAAAAGGAGAAAGATCAAAATAAAAAGACTCAGACTCTAAAACTGACTCATGAGAATAGAAAAAAGAACAATCATAATCTACAGAGGATGGAGAAGATAAAACAGATGAAGGCTTTTCAACCTCAAACTCTACCTCCTGAACTTCCTTTGTCACTACAAGCTCATTTTCTTTTTCTTCCTCACGAACATGCTCTTGATAGGTGCTACAACTCTCCAATTCTTCCCCACTATTCATGCAACTCTCCCCTAAATGCTCATACTTAGCAAGATCGAAAGAACTAAGCTCTTGAATGGGTGCCAATGAATCCTCGGCCACATGACTCACTAGACATCCTATGGAAGTGGATCCCACCTCATTAACTTCCTTTGGGGTCTGAAGTCCTTTTATAATTTCATCAAATTTTAGACTCCTCGCTCTAGACTCCTCAATGTAATTTTGAACTAAGCTTTTTAAGGAAGAATTTTCTTTTCAAGGGGTATAACTTGAAGATGAAAAATTGGAATATGTTGTTGATCCTTCGAGCACAGATTCCCTAACGGGCCACCCAAAATTATAAAAAGCCATTTAAAAAAATTAAATAATCAATGATAATTAGGCTCTTAATTAAACACCAAATAACATCTCAACAAGAACATAGGACCAAGACTCAAGCATAAAAGGAAAGAAAAATAAAAAGGAAAACAAAAACAAATAAAGAAACGACAAATAAGGAAAAATCAATCAAATAAGGAACTCCTGTTTATACGAGATTGTCCTTTGATCTATGATGCGCAATTTGCTTGCCTCAAGTGTACGAGTCAAGTAATAATATAGTGTTTTCGTGATTAAACAAGTGTTGTCCTCTGGATTGGTTTTCTAGCAAATTAAATACCGTGAATAATTTTGTCCAATTATATTTAGGGAGTCAAACTTAATGAAAAAGACAAATCTAAAGACAAAAAGCATAAAATAAAGGTGGAGACTCAAATGGAAAGACTCTTAGGGAATTTATTTCATTGTTGAGATTGAGGATTAATTCATGGGATGAATTTAGCACGCAATTATTCTACCAAGTCTAGGAACCTTTTATCACAACTATCTTTCCCGAGCATAATTGATTCTCATGCATGCAACCAACTTGATATCCCTATCTAAGTTCATTAACATGCAAGGCTTTGGGTTTAGTTCTTCAAGCAACTTCTAAAGTTATTCCAAATCCCGTCACAAACTTAGAATTTCTACTTTAGTCATGCAATTAAATAAAGTAAGTCTTAGGCCAAATCCCCTCTCCCGAGCAAGATTCAACACTCAAATCATTCAACTAGTGATCAAGTAATTGAAAGCATTTAACCATAATTGCATACGTAAAATAAATGCATATTCATACCACAAATCAATCCAACAAACTAAAACAACTACATCAATCTCTAAGACAAACAACTAGCAATTCATAGTCTTTAAACCACAAACACTAATTGAAAGAAAAGCCTTAAAAACTACAAGAGGTAAGGGAAAGAGAAAGGAAAACTCAAATCCGTCGAAACCGAAACGTCCCCGCCACGATCTCCACGTCTTCTCGCTTGATTCCCACTCCTTGGCCTTGCTTCAGCTTCCACCAAAGGTCTCTAGTCAAAATTCGGGCTAAAATCTAACCAATTGGACTCCCCGAATTCGTAGCACAAAAGGATGAATATATAGGAAATCTGCCGACAGCGTCGCGACACTGTCCTCTGCCGCCTCAGGTAATTAAGGAAAATATTGACAGTGTCGAGACGCTCTAGGGCAGCGTTGCGAAGGTGTCACCTTTACCGCCCATTCTGTTTTAGGGGATTTTTCTAGCGTCGAGACGCCCAGAAAGCAGCGTCTCGACGCTAGCTCTCGGATGTGACTCATTTTAGAAGCCTCCAACTTGATTCTTTTCGGTTCCTTGGCTTCTTTTGGCATCCCGAACACCTGATCAACTCCAAATTCTCGCTTTCGCTCTAATAACAATTTTCTACAAAATAAACATTAAAGTGCATTAAAATGGCCAAGAATTACTCAAAGACTAACTATAAATTATCGGGAAATATAGCTCGCTATGCGCATGATAACTCTCCAAAAGGGAGTTATTTAGGCCTTAATTCTATAGTGATTTGTGTGTCATTTGTGCTAAATATGGTTGCTTTTAGATGATTATTATATGTTTTAACCCATTTGGAAGAATGGATGCCTTGGAAGTTATTTTGTGCAGAATATATTGCTGAGCGACTTGAGGGAGCAAAATCTGTGAGCCAGCAAAGCAGGGAGCAAAACTGCCACGTAAAAGCTCGTAATCCATTTTAATGAGCCGAAGTTAGTTGAGTTATTTACGGATCTAAGAAGCTTGGAGAGCCTGCCACGTGTCCAATTTGACCTAATTAGGGCTTGCTATCACTCTATAAAAGGAGGAGCTGTTTCAAGTCAAAAACATTCCAATTTGGAGAAGGAAAGTCCTATTCCATTCGTGTAGGCTTACTTCTCATCTTTGGGAGCCGAATAGAGGAGGAACAATTGGAGACTCAAGAAGACCATCAACTACGGATTTCTTCAAGGGAATTTATCCTTTCTTGTAATTTCTTGTAGTTATGGATGCACATACTCAGATTGTAGCGTGTGTTATCATGAGCTTTATGAACTAAATTTACTTAGGTGTTGGTTAGGAGTAATGTAATTGCTGCGCTTAATTCTCTATGCAATATATGTTGATTTGAGCATCTTGATTAATTGTTGTGAATATTTACATTTTGTGCCCGCCTGGCCAGCCGGTATGAATATCACTTCTTAGTTTCAGGGATGATTTGAGAAGTGTGTGGCATTTAATCACACTAGATCATTGTGTATTGGTGAACGCCAGTGACTGAGCTAGGGATAGCTAGTTGCCTAGTGCTCGATCGGTAGTACGTCATTGGAGTTGAAACACATTCTAAAAAATCCAGAGTTCCGGGAGGATTCTGCTAATAAGACTACGAGAAAATTGCCTAATCAATAATATTGCTAGAGCATCTTTTAAAAAATTACTAAATTCTGACCAGCACCTGTTTCCAATTTGTCTGCTTTATTTGTTTACTTTTTGTTCTGCCATTTCTCTTGCTTCAGCATTATATCAAAACCAATCATTTTAACCACTTTCGAAACCATTAAAGAGTTATACAAAATAGATAAAGTGAGAACTATTCAGACCCTGGATTCGATAAATACTTATTACTTGTTGCGGATTGTGTATGCTTGCACAGTGTTCTAGAGTGTATTTTTACTATATTTTTACTCACTCTAGGAACCCAACGAGTTTTTGGCGCCATTGCCGGAGACTTGAATAAGTTTTTATCTGATCTGTTTTGTGTATGTGTTTTAGTGGTTTGGTGCTAGAACTTTTTGATTGTTTCTTTTGTTTTTGCAGGTGTGAGTTTGGTGCATGAGCGATCCGCCTGGGGTAAGGTTCGAGCTTGATCCAGAAATCAAAAGGACATTCAGGAGAAGAAGGAGAGAGGAGCGTAGAAATCAAAATCCAATGGATGACGTGTCGCGTCTTCCACAGGGTCCAGAAGATCCAGCGAACCCCCAGCAGAATCGTTTGCTGCAGCAAAACCTGCCGCTGGAGCAAAATGAACAGCAAAATAATCAGGCTGAGAATCCTATCTTGGTAGCGAACGATAGGGCCAGAGCCATTCGAGCGTATGCTTTTCCAATGTTTGATGAGTTAAATCCAGGGATTGCACGTCCTCAAATTGAGGTAGCAAATTTTGAAATGAAACCGGTAATGTTTCAGATGTTGCAAATCGTGGGTCAGTTCCATGGTTTGTCATCTGAAGACCCTCATTTGCATCTTAAGTCTTTCCTAGGAGTTAGTGATTCTTTTGTAATTCAAGGAGTGCCTAGAGATGCCCTTAGATTAACTTTGTTCCCGTATTCTCTTAGAGATGGAGCAAAGGCGTGGTTAAATTCTTTTGCTCCAGGATCAATTAGGACATGGAATGAGTTAGCGGAAAATTTTCTTAGTAAATATTTTCCACCAAATAGGATTGCTAAATTGAGGAGTGAAATAGTAGGGTTTAGGCAACTTGAAGATGAGACTTTTAGTGAGGCTTGGGAAAGGTTTAAATAGCTTTTGCGAAAGTGTCCCCACCATGGTTTACCACATTGTATCCAAATGGAAACATTTTACAATGGGTTAAATGGAGCAACCCAAGGTATGGTTGATGCTTCGGCTAGAGGGGCCCTTTTGGCAAAAACTTTCAATGAAGCCCATGAAATTTTAGAAAGAATATCAACTAATAGTTGTTAGTGGTCGGATGTTAGAGGCACAAATAAAAAGGTTAAGAGTGTGTTAGAGGTTGATGGTGTGTCTACCATTAGGGTTGATATTGCAATGCTAGCTAACGCTCTTAAAAATGTAACAGTGGTTAGTCATCAGCAGCCGCCAGCTGTGGAGCCTGGTGCAGTGGTGAACCAAGTTGCAGAGGAAGCTTGTGTCTAATGTGGCGAAGAGCACAACTACGAGTTTTGCCCCAGCAATCCAGCTTCTGTGTTTTTTGTAAGTAATCAAAGGAATAACCCCTACTCTAACTTTTATAATCCAGGTTGGCGCAACCACCCCAATTTCGCATGGGGAAGACAAGGAAGTAATGTGCAAGCACAACAAAAGGTGAACCAGTCAGGATTTACTAAAGCACAGGTATTGCCCCGGCAAAATAAGCAAGCTTTGCCCCAGCAAAATTCAGAGAGTTCTCTTGAGGTAATGATGAAAGAATATATGGCTCGTACAGATGCCGCAATTCAAAGTAATCAAGCTTCAATGAGAGCCCTGGAATTGCAAGTGGGCCAGCTAGCTAATGAGCTGAAGGCAAGGACTCAAGGGAAACTTCCTTCAGATACTGAACACCCTAAAAGGGAAGGTAAGGAGCAGGTAAAGGCAGTGACTCTAAGGAGTGGTAAGCCACTAGAAGAGAGAATAGAGCCTAGTAAACCCTATGATATAAATAAAAATTGTGATAAAAATGTTGTTGTTGAGAAAGAGTTGGAGTTGCTGGAGGCAGCATTAATGATGCGGGAGCATCTGGTTCTGTTCCAGATGTGGAACCACCTTACGTGTCGCCCCCACCTTATGTACCACCTCTACCTTTTTCCACAAAGGCAAAGGCCTAAGAATCAGGATGGTCAATTTAAGAAGTTTTTAGAGATTCTTAAGCAATTGCATATAAATATCCCTTTAGTAGAAGCTATAGAGCAAATGCCTAATTATGCTAAATTTCTTAAGGATATTTTGACTAAAAAGAAGAGGTTAGGTGAGTTTGAAACTGTATCTCTTACTGAGGAATGTAGTGTTATTCTTAAGAATGGGCTACCAACAAAGGCTAAGGATCCAGGGTCATTCACTATGTTGGGTTTTTATGCCCTAAAACTCATAGATAGTAAATGTAACATTTTACCGAACATTAATAAAACAGTTTATTTTGTTTGTATTTAGAAGATCTTGTCTTATTAACCCTAATCCAATAAACTAAACATCCTAGGCTGATAGTATGAGGCTTGAACTAGTATGTAGGGACATACGGGGATCAATGTTCAAGATTCAGCCTAAAGGGTCTATAGTATAGGGATAAGGCTGGGTACCTTATCCTGGTGACACTATGGATACGGCCCGCTTTGTATTATGATACAAACGCAATGATCCAACGCGTTCATGTAGTTGAAATGTGAGTGGGGGTATCCTATGCAATGAGTTTGCATAAGACCGGACCGCGAAATAGTTAACCACTAACTGTAACACCGTTAGTTGGCTTGGTTTCGATTTCACTAGGATGACCTAGACAACTCGGTCTCAATCCTGAGTGGATTATGGACTCCTGTTCACGAGGGGTTGTCCTTTGATTTGTATGGGTGAGAGTGGCCAGCACGCCGACTCAATAAGCCTACCATTTTGGGGACAATACCGAGTGGGGAGCTGGGAACATAATCACACAAGATAGAATTCACTCCTTCCTGACTCTAGGGTAAGTAGAAGTGTGTTCCCTAAACTGGTGTCTCCGGGACTTGAACAATGGGCCCAACCCTCTCTATGGCACGAGAGGGACTTATGTTTGTTGGTTGGACCTCAAACAGGTTGTTCATTATGTTTGTTTGTTGGTTGGACCTCAAACAGGTTGTTCATTAGAGGAGCACTAGGATCAATCTAGTTGATTTTTTAGCATGTTTATAGCCTATGTACAGCCCTTTAAATAGAGATTTATTGCTGTAATATTTTGCAAATTGTATTGGTATTTCAATTTGAATCTAAGACTCTGAGTAGGTTCAGTAATACTTTCCGCTGCGTGGGGCTTTTATCCCTTCAATTGGTATCAGAGCCAGCTCAGTTGTTCTTGATTTTAAATTGAAATTTGCAATTTGTTCTTGGTGGGATTTATGCATTATCAATGTTATGGTTTGCGTATAAATGGTTTCGATTAATTTGACCATAGATTTACGCTTTCTTGAATGGTCCAATGTAAGGGCCCCTGCGTTTTTGGGCATATTTTGTAAATCTATTATCCTCTGTAAGTCCGGGTCTAGATTAGGGTGTTTCATGATGAAGATCGTTGAAAATCACGTCCAAAATCGAAGCCAAACACAAAGAACAGTCGCTGGAATTTTCGAATTTTGCCTCCAGACGCAACAGCGTCGCAACGCTATAGCGATTTCGCAAAACAGAGGTATCACACGGAACGGATGGTACTTATATATATAAAAACAGTTTATTTCTTGAAATCGTGTGTGTGCTGTGTTGGTTTGAGCAGTCTTCTATGAAACTAGGGGTTAGGGTTTTGAGCCTAATCTGGTGTAGTTTTGGCTAATTATTTTTATTTTCCCGTGGTTCTTCATTTTTTGGCCGGTTCTCGCTGGTAAGGTGAAAGTTGACCGGTTTGTGACATGTTTGACCGGTTCTTGACTGGTTCAAGGAGATTTGACCCGGTTCATGCATTATTTGCACGGTTCAAGCATGTTTTGGCATTTTGGGGTCCGGTTCGAAGCAGTTCAGGTCGGTTCGTGCGGTCTAGTCCGGTTCTGAAGCTGTAAAAGGATGTTTTTAGGATAAAATAGCTTAAATTATTGTAATTTATGTGCTTTATTTTATCCTAGGGGTCAATTAATCGGTTTATACGCTATTTAAATGCTTTATGGATGTCATTTAGATTTAAAATCCCACCTTAGGTTATAAAGCATGCTCATGCATTTTATATATATTATAATTAGTTATAATGTATGGATTGAAATGCATGGTTTATTTTCATGAGTTTTTAATATATAGTTGAGTTATATTAATATCATGAAAAAGGATAAGCATGATGCATTCAATTACCTAGTTAAATATAAATAGTTATATTTAATAAAATTGTTTGCAGCATGCTACTTTGATTTACCATTTTTTGCAATAATTTAATTGTTAATTTATTAATAATGGAAGTCAAAATTGCATTGAGCATGAAACATCCATAGTTTAATATAATTGTTATATTAATTTCTTGCAATGCAAGGCGATATATATAGTTTTATTATATTAACTTGAATATGATTGTTAATTATTTTAAAACTATAGTATGCATGATTATAGGGCTAATCATTAAAATTTTTAATAGTTTAAAATTGATGATTAGAAACCGTCAACCTATAATAAAGATTGCATGCAAACATAGGATCATAGGTAAATGAATTAATTTTAAAATGTTTAAAATTAATTAGACCTAAGATCGCGTTAATTCTAATAGGATTAGAATTAAGTCTTGCTTAATTTTTTTAAAAATAGTTTTAACCTACTAAGTAGGACAAACATTACTATGATTATAAGGGAACTCCACTGGTAAAGTTCTGTTTAAGGTTGAGGGTACTTAAGTTGACGGTTTACGGAACACCTCCTACTTGGGAACTGACCCAGAATGCCAGAGTTGAATTAATCATGGTTAAATGTTAGCATGCAATGTCACTAGGTTTATTAAAAGAGTTTAATACACCAAGATCTTTAGAGTAAAGACTTTACATTACTATGGTTAAAAGGGAACTCTCCCGGTTACGTTCTGTCTAAGGCTGGAGGTATTTAAGCTGACGGTTTATGAAACATCTGCTACCTGGGAACAAACCTGGAACCTGAGTTGAAATAACCATAGTCATGTTAGCATATGGTGTTGCTAGGTTTGTTAAAAGAGTTTAATTCACCTAGAACATTACAATTCTCTTTATAATAGTTATAATAGGATTAGACTTAGATAAATTGAATTAGCCGGATTTATCTAGGTTAATAAACCCTAAAATATACGATAGGTCACTTTAGTGGGAGGTAAAATCAAAACTTGATTTAAATCGAGTTTTTACTCCTACGTCCCTATATTCGCAACGTGAGATCCATGCTCGGCTTCGAGTCATTTTAGCGCGACCTCCCTTCGGAAAGTGTTTGCATGAGTCAATAACAAGGTGAATGGGGAAAGTGCCCATAGTAAGTGGGGGTGGGACATGTGTCAACGTATCCCTCAGTCTCCACCCATAGGTCACACCGTGAGAGTCTTATGATCCGCCTGCGAGTTGTCCTGGAGCAACCATCCCTTCGGAGGGCCTGATCATAAGATTCATAACACCGTAAACTCCTGGAAAGGATAGGGTCACTTAGGCTAATTACCAACAGTTGTCTTTCCCTTCAGTAGCCTGTTGGTGCGTGCCTCTGGGATCTGAAAGTGGGAGGGTTACACTTACGAGGATAAGTTAATTCGTTAACGAATCCTTGACCGAACGACGGTGGTCAATATCTATAGGAATATGAGTTATTCTGGTGATAGAATTGACTGAGAAGTGTCTCATTTTAGAGGAGGAGTAGCTGATCACCCTTCGGTGGCTGTTTCTCTAAACCTCTAAAGCATCGTTGCTAAACACAATCGATAGTTTGTTAGGGTTCTTTGATTGATTGTTTGCAAAATTGATTGGATTGCAATTGTTTGTTTGTCTGTTTGATGGGTTAAGACAAAGATAACTAATACGGTAAAAGTTTATTTTTTCCATCAATGTCTTCCTCTATCATCGCTTTATTGAAAAATGAAAAATTAACCGGCGAGAACTTTCCTACATGGAAATCCAACCTTAATACGATTCTGGTTGTTGAAGATCTCTGGTTCGTCTTAACGGAGGATTGTCCTCCAGTTCCCCCTCGCAATGCATCCCAAGCGATAAAGGATGCGCACGACCGCTAGACTAAGGCCAACGAAAAGGCCCGCCTCTATATCTTGGCTAGCTTAACTGAAGTTTTGGCCAAGAAATATGAGAACGTGGAAAGTGCAAGGGAAATTATGAATTCCCTTCAGGAGATGTTTGGATTACCATCCTACCAGCTCCACCACGAGGCTCTACAAAAAATCCATAACTCCCGCATGGAAGAGGGACAATCTGTTCGAGAACATGTTCTCGACATGATAAACCAATTCAATATTGCGGAAGCTAATGGTGGGGTCGTCTGCGAAAGAAGTCAGGTTGCGTTTATATTGCATTCACTTCCACAAAGTTTTATGCAATTTCGAACAAACGCTAGCTTGAATAAGATTCAATTCAACCTGACTGCCCTTCTAAATGAGCTACAGGTTTATGAGTCCATGCTGAAAAGCAAGGGCAAAAATGTGGTTAAAGGAGAGGCCAATGTGGCCCATTCCAAAAAGTTTCTGAAGGGTTCATCCTCAGGAACTAAACCTGTACCTCAAGCTTCTTCTTCTTCAAAGAAGATACAGAAGAAGAAGGGTAATAAGGGGAAGGCTCCTACTAAAGCTGCTCGAGGCAAGGGAAAGGCCAAGGATGTGGCTGATAAGGGCAAGTGCTTCCACTGCAATGTGGATGGTCACTGGAAAAGAAACTGCCCTCGATACCTTGCAGAGAAAAAGAAGAACAAGGAAGGTAAATTTGATTTACTTGTTTTAGAAACGTGCCTTGTTGAACATGATGAGTATGCCTGGATTTTAGATTCCGGAGCAACTAATCATGTCTATTCTTCTTTTCAGGGAAATGATTTCCAACAACTTCAAGATGGTGAGATGACACTCAAGGTTGGAACGGGAGATGTCATTTCAGCAAGTGCAGTGGGAGCTGCGAAGTTGTTTTTCAGAAATAAGTTTTTGTTTTTAGAAAACTTGTATGTTGTTCCTCGAATTAAGAGGAACCTTATTTCTGTCTCTAGATTGTTCGAACACAATTATTCTATTTCTTTTGAATTAAATGAAGCGTTCATTTCTCGAAATGGAGTATTTATATGTTCTGCTAAGCTAGAAAACAACTTATATGTGTTAAGATCAACCAACATAACAGCGCTTTTAAATCATGAGATGTTTAAATCGGCTGAAACGCAAAATAAAAGGCAAAAGATTTATCGAATAAGTAACAACACATATCTTTGGCACTTACGTCTTGGTCATATTAACATTGATCGGATCGGTCATTTGGTAAAGAATGGACTTCTAACCGATTTAGAAGACGAATCTTTACCACCCTGTGAATCATGTCTCGAGGGTAAAATGACCAAGAGGCTTTTTACCGGAAAAGGTTATCGTGCCAAAGAACCTCTAGAGTTGATACATTCGGATCTTTGTGGTCCAATGAATGTAAAAGCTCGAGGAGGTTATGAATATTTCATCTCTTTCATAGATGATTATTCTCGATATGGTTACTTATACCTAATGGGTCACAAGTCTGAAGCTTTTGAAAACTTCAAAGAGTTTAAGACTGAGGTAGAAAACCTATTAGGTAAGACAATTAAAACACTTCGATCAGATCGAGGTGGAGAGTACATGGATCAAAGATTCCAGGACTATTGAAGGATTGGAATTCCGTAATCCCGTAAAGCGGAAGCGTGATTGGGACCGATTCGTAATTAATTTTGTTTAATCTAAAATACCAATACATTGGCAATAAACTTAGAATTATTCTAGATTTATATTAAGGCTAAGCATACAAAAATATTAGATCTAAATCTAATTTATATAGTAACAAATTACTTACTCTCGTTGACGACTCAGATTAAATTCACCAACTGCTTGTGAATTAATCACGAACTAGTGCGAACACCACCACTATGGCTACACTGGTATGACTCTGAGACTTCTAGAGGTACGAGACTGGTGGGAGTCTAGAGGAAGCCTTGAGGGGAATTCTCTGAGAGTAGGAGAATGAATGGGATGCCTTTCACCCCATCCCAGGGGTCCTATTTATAGGTAAAGGCCAAGACTTTTTTCCTAATAGGAAAAGGAAGACCTTTTCTTATTCTTAATAGGAAAGGGTCTCTAATTTTAATAAATAATAAATTAATTCCATAATTAATTAATTTCCCTAATTAAAAATCATATATTTAATCTTAGGGATTTTATTAAAATTAAAATTAATATGAATCCAATTCATATTAAATTTATTTGAACTCTTTCCAATATTTTCTTTCCTAATAGGAAAAGGTCTCTAATTTTAATAAATAATTAATTAATTCCATAATTAATTAATTTACCCAATTAAATATCATATATTTAACCTTAGGGATTTTATTAAATTTATTTGAACTCTTTCAAATATTTTCTCTCAAGAATTAATTTTTGAAATTAATTCAAAAATTATATTATAAAGTTTCATAAACTTTATATTATAATGCATCAATATACATTATACGATTCCCCAAATAAATTGAACACTTTGAATTTACAATTTATACTTGATTGCCTCAAATCTCTTTTACGAGCTACCAGTGGGACCTAATGGACCTACTGATCAGAAGCTCCAACGATACGAGACTAATTGGCCAAACTCATTAACCAAGTTAGTCAACATTCGTTAACTATGGGTCACTCCACTAAAGACCCACAGCTGCACTCTTCTCACTGTAGAATATTTCTGTGTCCACGGATATCGACCAATTCAGTAAGTCAATCCTTCAAGTGTGTTCGTAACACCAGCTGGGTCAAATTACCGTTTTACCCCTAGGTTACCTCTGGTTCCTTAAGTACCACTGATCCCTCTAATGAACAAGTTGTTTAGGGTCCAACCACTAAACAAGAATTCCTCTCGGGCAAGGAGAGGACGGCGCGCATTTGTTCAAGCCCCGGAATCAGCCCTTAAGGGACCACACATCTACTTTCCCCCCAATAGGGGAAGGAGTGAATTCCATCTTGTACTGTTATGTTCCCAGCCCCCATTCGGTCTTGCCCCTGAAATGGTAGGATTATTGAGTCGGCGAACTGGCCACTCTCACCCATACAAATCTAAGGACAATCCCTCCTGAAAGGGGTTCATAACAGACTCAGGATTAAGATTGAGTTACCTAGGTCATCCTATTGAAATAGAAACCTAAACTAGTTAACGACGTTACATCTAGTGGTTACTATTTCGCGGTCCGGTCTTATGCAAACTCATTGCATAGGATACCCCCACCCGCATGTCTCCTACATGGATGCTTTGGATCATTGCATCTGTATCGAATACAAGGTGGGTCGTATCACATAGTGTCACCAGAATAAGGTACCCAGCCTTATCCCTATATTATAGACCTTTTAGGTTGTTACTTGGACACTGATCCCCGTATGTCCCCACATACTAGTCCAAGTTTCATTTAAACAACCTTGGATCTTAGTTTATTGGATTTAGGGTTTATTAATGAAAACTCGATTATTTCAATAACCAAATTACTGAATTACTCAAATAACGCTTTATTGAGATCGATTAATTTGTTTCATTTACTATCCACGAGTTCTAGGGCATAAAACCCAACAATATGATAGAACATGGAATCCAATCCCAACTCTCAGCACCTGGTACACCTCAGCAGAATGGTGTATCAGAAAGGAGAAATAGAACCCTGTTAGACATGGTTCATTCTATGATGAGCTATGCTCAATTGCCTAGCTCGTTTTGGGGGTATGTATTAGAGACTGCAGTTCATATTCTAAACAACGTTCCATCAAAAAATGTTTCGGAAACACCTTTTGAGCTCTGGAAAGGGCGTAAACCTAGTTTACGTTACTTCCGTATCTGGGGTTGTCTTGCACACGTGCTAATAACGAATCCTAAGAAACTGGAACCCCGTTCTAGAATATGCCAATTCGTTGGTTATCCTAAAGAAACGAGAGGTGGTCTTGTTGGGCTCCTAGAGTGAGTAAAAATATGGTGTAAAAAGACTCTAGAATTCCTGTGCAAGTATACACAGTCCGCAGCAAGTAATAAGTATTATCAATCCGAGGCCTGAATTAGCTTCCACTTTATCTATTTTGTATAATTCTTTTAATGGTTTCAAAGTAATAAAAATGATTGGGTTTTATAAGAATTATGCTGAAGCAAAATAAATGACAGAACAACGAGTAAACAAATAGGCAGATAGATTAAAGACAGGCGCTGGTTAAGTTTTGTAATTGTTTTAAAAGATGCTCTAGCAATATTATTGATCATGCAAACTCTCGCAGTATTATTAGCGGATTCCTCCCAGAACTCCGGATCTTTTGGAATGTGTTTCAACCCCAATGAAGTGCGACCGATCAAGCACTAGGCAACTGGCTATCCCTAGCTCAGTCACTGGCGTTCACCAATACACAATGATCGTAGTGTGGTTAATTGCCACACACTCCCTAAATCATCCCTGAAACTAGAGAGAGGTATTCATACCGGCTGGCCAAGCGGGCATAAAATAGAAACAAGCACAACAATTAACCAAGATGCAATAAACAATAAATATTATTAGAGTTTAAGCACGGCAACTACATATTCCTTAACCAACGCCTAAAGCTACTTAGTTCATAATAAGCATGAAAACACAAATTACAAACTGAGTAGGCATGTCCATTAACACAAGATAATAAAGAAAATAATAATCTCCTTAATCAGCTTGCGGATGATGGTGTTCTTGGTAGTCTCCAATCTCTCTATACTACTCGGCTTCCAAGGAAAGTTGGAATCAATTTGACTTGGGCGGCTATCTCCTTTTATAGAGGTGGTAGGAGACTTGAATTAGGTTAACTTGGACACGTGTAGGGCTCTCCTTGCTCCTTTATCCCGAAAATAACTCAACAGAAGTCGGTTTACTAAATTGGATAACGAGTTGTGACGTGGCAGTTTTGCCTCCGGGTTTGCTCCAGCATAAAATCCGCTCCCTCAAGTCGCCCAGCAACAGATTCTGCACAAAATGATTTCCAAAGCTTCCATTCTTCCAAATGGGTTAAAACATGTAATATCTATCCACAACCAACCCTAATAAGCACAAAGGACACACAAAACCCTATATAAATGAGGCCTAAATAACTACCTTTTGGGCAGTTATCAGGTCTGTTCTACGACCCTCAAGAAAACAAAGTGTTTGTATCGACAAACGTTACCTTCTTGGAGGAAGACCACATTAGAGATCACAAACCACGTAGTAAACAAGTATTAGGAGAAGCTACAGAAGAGTTAACAAGGGTTGTTGATGAAGTTGGTCCTTCAACAAGAGTTGATGTAGGAGCCAGTTCTTCACGTCAATCTCATCCTCCTCCCATAGTGGGAGGGCCTCGACGCAGTGAGAGGGTTGTGATACAACCTGACCGTTACTTGGGTTTAACTGAAACACAAGTGGTCATTCCTGATGACGGTGTTGAGGATCCATTGTCTTATCGATTGGCAATGAATGATGTAGATAAAGACGAATGGACCAAAGCCATGGACCTTGAGATGAAGTCTATGTACTTCAATCAAGTTTGGGAACTTGTAGATCCACCTGAAGGGGTCAAACCCATAGGGTGTAAATGGATCTATAAGAGGAAAAGAGATGCTGCTGGGAAAGTATAGACTTTCAAAGCAAGACTTGTAGCAAAAGGTTATACCCAAAGAGAAGGGGTGGACTATGAGGAAACTTTTTCTCCTGTTGCTATGTTAAAGTCAATAAGAATTCTTTTATCCATAGCCACGTTTTATGATTATGAAATATGGCAAATGGATGTCAAGACTGCCTTTCTGAATGGTAATCTTGAAGAGAATATCTTTATGTCTCAGCCCGAAGGGTTCATAACCCAAGGTCAGGAACAAAAAGTTTGTAAACTGAATCGATCCATTTATGGGTTGAAACAAGCTTCCAGATCTTGGAACATTAGATTTGATACTGCGATCAAATCTTTTGGCTTTGACCAAAATGTTGATGAGCCTTGTGTATACAAGAAAATCAACAAAAACAAAGTAGCTTTCATAGTACTTTATGTTGATGACATTCTACTCATTGGGAATGATGTAGGATATTTGTCTGACGTAAAAGAATGGCTAGCGGCCCAATTCCAAATGAAAGATTTAGGAGAGGCCCAATATGTTCTTGGAATCCAGATCATTCGGGATCGAAAGAACAAAACGCTAGCCCTGTCTCAAGCAACGTATATTGTTGGGTTCCTAGAGTGAGTAAAAATTTAGTATAAAATACTCTAGAATTCCTGTGCAAGTATACACAGTCTACATCAAGTAATACTATCAATCCGAGCCCTGAATGAGTTTCCACTCTACCTATTTTTGTGTAACTTTTTAATGGTTTCAAGAATAATAAACTGATTGGGTTTTATCTGAATTATGCTGAAGCAAAATAAATGGCAGAACAATAAGCAAACAAATAGATAGACAGATTAAAGACAGGCGCTGGTTAGGTTTTAGTGATTGTTATAAAATATGCTCTAGCAATTTTATTGATCATGCATTTCTCGCAGTATTATTAGCGGATTCCTCCCGGAACTCCGGATCTTTTGGGATGTGTTTCAACCCCAATGAAGTACGACCGATCAAGCACTAGGCAACTGGCTATCCCTAGCTCAGTCACTGGCGTTCACCAATACACAATGATCGTAGTGTGGAGAATTGCCACACACTCTCTAAATCATCCCTGAAACTAGAGAGAGCTATTCACACCGGCTGGCCAGGCGGGAGTAAAATGAGAATAAGCACAACAATTAACCAAAATGCGATAGTCAATATATTATTAGAGATGAAGCACAGTAATCACATTATTCCTACCCAACACCTTAAGCTACTTAGTTCATAACAGGCATAGGAATATGAGTTACAATCTGAGTATGCATGTCCATAACCACAAGTTAATAAAGAAAATAAACTCCCTAATCAACTTGCGGATGATGGTGTTCTTGATGATCTTCAATCTCTCTATACTATACGGCTTCCACGGGAAGACTTGGAATATTTTCTCCCAAAAGTGGAATGAATTGGACTTGGGCGGCTCCTTCCTTTTATAGAGGTGATAGGAGGCTTGAATTAGGTCAACTAGGACACGTGTAAGGCTCTCCTTTGCTCCTTTATCCCGAAAATAACTCAACAGAAGTCGGTTCATGAAGTTGGCTAACGAGCTGTGACGTGGCAGTTTCTGCTCCCAGTTTTGCTGCAGCACAGAATTTGCTCCCTCCAGTCGCCCAGCAGCATAATCTGCACAAAGTGATTTCCAAAGCTTCCATTCTTCCAAATGGGTTAAATCATGTAATATCTCTCTAAAACCAACCCTATTAAGCATTAAAGACACACAAATCCTTATATAAATGAGGCCTAAATAACTACCTTTTGGGCAGTTATCATACCCCCAAACTTGAACTATTGCGCGTCCCGAGCAATACTAACCAACCTTCCTTCAAGAATTTCAAAACAGTAGACAAAGAATTAGCTTAATCAAACCTGACAGTCCAACACTACCTTTAACCTTTATCTGAGTACTCTGCAAAACCAAGCTCTGCTGCAGCAAAATGATTCCTCCGGCATGGACAAATAATCACCACTTTTAACTCAATTCTAAGGACTCACCACAGCCTAGCTCTATTTTCAGACATTTCAAAACATATTTTTACAGGGGCTTATTTATCAGACTTAGAGCAGCCTTACAGTCATAAGCTCTTAAGCATGAGATGACCCACTTTATGGTGCAGTATACCCTTGCTTCAAGCTCATCACCAACTAGGCTCAATACTCATTATAAAGCTAAAAAATCCTTAGTTATTCTATCTCTTGCCCCTCAGAATGACGACATTTTATGATGAAGCTCACCTAAGTTCTGGGAGACAGAAAAACTGCTAGATCATCATTCATCCTTCAAAACTTTTGCTCCATGAATTTTCTTAGCAAAATTTTCAACAAATAATTTTTCCAGCAAATAATTGTTCTTATTTTTTACATTTCCTAGGTCATCTTTTGACGCGAAGACAAACTGTGGGTATCACAAATGTCCCCGGTTACTCAATAACCTAGCAAATTTTTACTTGAAGGAGAGGAATGCTCGAGCAAAACAATTGGAGTAGTAAAAAGTCCCCCAAACTTGAATTATTCATTGTCCCCAATGAATCATTAATAAAGCAATTATACCCCCAAACTTAAATTTTTCTATCTGAATTTTTAACCTAAGCGCGGGACTAGAACTAAGCTTAAAGTGGATTATATAAGTCAACACTACCTCCAGAATTTTTCTTCGCCGCAGCAACAGTCCAAGCTAGAAGAAATGCTCAAGCAAAAGGTTTCTGGAGATCAGAATACCTTGATCTAATTAAGCGTAATCAGTCCAAGCTTCAAAAATTCAGAAGAAAATTAGTTAAGTTAGGCATTACTCAGTGCTCATAGAACAGAAACATCCAGAAATTCATTAAAAACATAGAAAAAGAAATTACATTAGCAGATATATTTTTTAAGAAGCAGAAATATGAAAAAGAAACAAACAGAACATCAACAGAAAAGGAAAGTAGAAAATGAGCGAGCAAACAAAAAGTCAGAACAAAAATCATGCTCGCTCAGGGCCACTTCATCCTTCAGTCCTCTTGGCCTGGTTCATTTTCATCTTCCTCTTCTCCTCCTTCCATTGGTGGGGGCGGAATCCAGGGGTTCAGTAGGTCCTCAGGGAATACGGGTAAGGCCGGGTATGGTTCGGAAAAATTTGATTGCAAGGCCACCCTTACGGCGGCATCCCTTCTCTTTACATAGTCCCAGAAAGTCTGAAATTGCCTTTCAGCGAATTCCATTCTGCTGGAATGCAACTGCAACAGCTCCTGAATTTGTTGGATGCCGCACACCAAACCCCCTTGGCGTGCTTCCTGTGTTCTCTGAAGCCTAGCCAAATTTGGCGTATCAATTATTCCCTTATCTGGTAATATCATATCGTCCTCACTCTCTGGCACCCCTGCCCTTCGGCATAGCATCGTGATAGTGTTGGGGAAAAACAGCTTCCCCACCTTTTTCCACCAGCAGTCAAGAATCTCAGACGAAATTATTTTTCCTACATCAATACTCATTGAGCGAAGAATAGCAAAGGCAAGCAATACCCTGTCCCGAGATACTGTGGAGTCATGCGTAGTCGGTAGTAAGCGCAACTTAATAAAACCCATCCAGGTGTTGGCCTCGCTTTTCAAATAAGCTGCCTGAAATGTGCGCTTCCGCGTCTGCGACAACCTCCACTGGGCCCCTTCAATGCCAACCTCTCGGACAGCCGCACTTAACTGGTCGTTAGATGGGGCAACCACCATCTCATTGAAGGCTGCATGCGGAAAATCCTGGAGATCAAACAAGTCATTAACAGCTTCTGGGCTCCAATCCACTGGGACTCCTCGAACTATAACCTGAAATTCTTCCTTATCGTCAAGATTTGCGTAAAATTCCCGAACAAAGTTGGAATTCACAGGCTCTGGTTTCGCACAAAATTGGCTCCAGCCGAGGTTCTCTATTCCAGTCCTCAAGAACCGTGGCAACTCATTGCCAAATCCTCGTTCGAACAGAAAGTCCCGTTTCAGCATCTCCTGGTATTTTGCTCGAGCAAGGTTGTTGACGAAGCGAATAAAAGGTAACCCTTGTGCTTCAACCTCATCAGCCGCACCTGATGCCTCGGCAATACCTTTGCCCTTGTCTTCTCTTCGCTTGCGCAAAATCTCTTCCTCAGCCTTCTTTGCTTCTTCTCGCGCTTTTTCCTCAGCTTCTTTTTTCTCTTGTTCCTCTCGCTCTGCCTTCTCTTTCTCAGAATCCGGCGACGGCGGTGATGGGGTATCAGTCTGAATCACCTGAACGCGCCCAGCCTTCCGCTTAATGCGGCGACGTTTTGGAGGTTCTGGCATGATGACCTCAACACGAGCCTCCTGAACTGGCTCCTCCTCAGTCGCACCCTCTGCCTGCATATCCTTATTCTGTTGCTCTTGATTTTCCTCAGTGTGTCCCGTTTCTTGGACTTCCTCTGTATCCGCGACTCTTGGCTCATCCTGCTCGGGGTTCTGTACAACAGGTTCTTGCGGATCTTCTTCAACCACTTCTTCCGCTGCTTTCTGGACATTTTCTCGTTCCTCAGCCCTCTGTTGTCGTCTCCTTCTCTTAACTTCTTTCTCTTCCGGCGTTCTTTTCTTCTTGGTTTTTCCTTTCTGCACTTCCGGCGTAACCGGCACCTCCTCCTCTTCACTCTCTCTTTCTTTTCTAGCTATAGTCTTAGCCATGGAGGACTCAACAATTTGACAGAGAATGGAAGGGAAGAAGAAAGAATGCAGATGACAAAAAAAATGAGATCAAGAAGACGAAGTGGAAAGAAACTTACCAGCGGTTGTGAATAAATAGGGCTCCAGCAAAATGCAATCCTAACCGAAATGATTTGCTCTGCATTAAATAATATTACCGTTTAAATTTAAAAAAAACAAACCTGAAATTCCAAAGATCATCAACGGTAAAATCGTGGATTCCAAACGCCCATGGGAAAATTGATGTGTTGTCATCATTGAAGCCTTCGGATAATTGCTCTTCGACACGTGGCCTCATCAGATTATGCACGCAAATTTACCTGCGAAAATTCAAAGAAAATCTCAACGGTAAAAATAATAAATTCCCAACGAAAACCCTTATAATTCGGATGATTTTGCTTCAGCCATCTCTTTGCCGCAACAATCTGCTGAACCTGAAGAATCTTAGATACGGAATTCAAATTTCAAAGCAAGAAAAATCAAATCTTTTAAAGTTCAAATTGAATTTTAACCAATCATCCCAATCTTTTATTTTCAAAAGAAGCCGAATAAATTAGAGAAAATCTCTATTAATCAACACTAGAATTCAAATAACCGAAAATAAAACCTAAATAAAATCTAATAAAATCTAACTAACTAAAAGATAACTGAAAGATAATTTAAATAAATAACCCAAAAATCAAATCAAATTCAAAACAAAATAGATAAGATCTAATCAAATATTTAAAGATAAAATCTAATAAACTTCACAAAATCAAATCTAACCTAACCGCAATTAAAATCAAATCAACGAAAAATAAAATCAATACAAATTCTGGGAGCTCAAAATTTTGCTCTGTGAAATGCTCCCGCAAAAGTCCTGCTCTCTCAATCATCAACTAACCTTAGGGAAGGATATTTCGCTCGAAACTCCTCACCCCAATAATGTTTCACACGCTGACCATTCACTTTGAACATTCTTCCATCCGTCTCATCTTGCAAAGTCACTGCTCCATGGGGGAAAACCTCAATCACCACAAACGGACCTGACCATTTGGACTTTAGTTTCCCAGGAAACAATTTTAATCTAGAATTATAAAGCAAAACTTTTTGACCTTTGACAAATTTTTTAGGTCTAATTTTTTTGTCATGCCACAACTTAATCTTTTCTTTATAAATTTTCGCATTCTCATAAGAAAATTGGCGAAATTCTTCCAATTCGTTAAGCTGCAGCATTCGCATTGCTTCTGCACTACTCAGATCAAAATTTAACTTTTTCAAAGCCCAAAACGTTTTATGCTCCAGCTCTAATGGTAAATGACAAGCTTTCCCATATACCGACCGATAGGGAGACATACCTAGAGGAGTCTTATAGGCTGTCCTATAAGCCCAAAGAGCCTCATCCAACCTAAAAGACCAATCCTTTCTAGATGGATGGACTACTTTTTCTAGAATTGATTTAATTTCCCTATTACTTATCTCAGCTTGACCATTAGCCTGTGGGTGATAGGGGATAGCTATCCTGTGTTTGATTCCATACTTAGCTAAAAGCTTAGTTAAGATATTATTAACAAAATGTGTACCCTCATCACTTATTAGAGCTCTAGGTGTCCCGAACCGCGCAAAAATGTGCGATTGGAGAAACCTTGAAACCGTCTTGGCATCACTCTGATGGCATGCAATGGCCTCCACCCACTTGGACACGTAATCCACTGCCAATAAGATAAAAACATTGCCATTAGAAGGGGGAAATGGCCCCATAAAATCAATACCCCATACATCGAATAATTCAACTTCTAAAATGTAAGTAAGAGGCATTTCATCTCTAGGCCCCAAGTTTCCTCTCCTTTGACAAGCGTCACATTGCTTGTAGAACCAGTGGGCATCCTTAAACAAGGTAGGCCAGAAGAATCCGCAATGCAAAATCCTCATAGCTGTCCTTTGACCGCTGAAATGGCCTCCATACGGCGAAGAGTGACATTGCTCCAGGATTTCTGCTGCTTCATCACCTGAAACGCACCTACGAATAATACCGTCAGAGCATTGCTTATACATAAATGGCTCATCCCAATAGAAAAATTTTGCATCATGCTTAAACTTTTTATTCTGTCTCCAATCCATATCAATAGGGGTGACTCCCTTCACTAAAAAGTTGGCAATATCAGCATACCAAGGGACATCCCTGACTACCTTTACCTGAACAGCAAAAAGCTGTTCATCTGGAAAAGAATCGGAAATGGCAGATTGCTCCAGCAAAGATGATGATGGATCAAGACGAGACAAGTGATCCGCAATGACATTCTCTGATCCCTTCTTGTCCTTTATCTCCAAGTCGAACTCCTGCAGTAATAAAACCCAACGAATTAGTCTAGGCTTTGCATCTTTCTTTGACATTAAATACCTTATTGCTGCATGATCCGTGAACACCGTGACTTTGGATCCAACCAAATATGGCCGGAATTTCTCAAAGGCAAACACAACAGCTAACAACTCCTTTTCAGTAGTTGTGTAGTTGACCTGTGCCTCATTTAAAATTCTGCTTGCATAATATATAGGATGGATAAATTTGCCCTGCTTTTGCCCCAGCATTGCACCTACTGCAGCATCACTCGCATCGCACATTACCTCAAATGGTAAATTCCAATTAGGTGCGCAGAGAATGGGTGCTGAGATTAAAGCAGCCTTCAATGTTTCAAAAGCCTTCCTACAATCTGCATTAAAGTCAAAAACATGATCAGTGCACAATAAGTTACAAAGAGGTTTACTGATTTTGGAAAAATCCTTTATGAACCTCCTATAAAATCCAGCATGCCCTAAGAAGCTCCGAATTCCCTTCACTGAATTCGGTGGTTCTAATCTTTCAATAACCTCAACTTTTGCTCTATCAACTTCTAGACCATTCTTAGAAATCCTATGACCTAACACTATGCCCTCCTTCACCATGAAGTGGCACTTCTCCCAATTAAGAACTAGATGGGTATCCTCACATCTTTTTAACACCTGACCTAAATTATCTAAACAACTCTGAAAAGACCCTCCAAAAACTGAAAAATCGTCCATAAAGACCTCAACAGTGGACTCAATCATGTCAGAAAAAATTGCTAACATACACCGCTGAAATGTTGCTGGAGCATTGCAAAGGCCAAAAGGCATTCGCCTGAAAGCAAACGTCCCATAAGGGCAGGTGAAAGTGGTTTTTTCCTGATCTTCAGGAGCAATAGTAATCTGGTTATACCCAGAATAACCATCCAAGAAACAGTAGTAGGCCTGACCAGCCAATCGATCCAACATCTGGTCAATAAATGGCAGAGGGAAGTGGTCCTTACGGGTGGCTTTGTTAAGCCTCCTGTAATCCATGCAAACCCTCCAACCAGTTACTGTCCTAGTTGGGATCAACTCATTGTCTTTATTGCTTACCACAGTGACACCTCCTTTCTTAGGAACACATTGGACAGGGCTCACCCAATTGCTGTCTGCAATCGGATAAATGATGCCAGCATCCAACCATTTAATCACCTCCTTTTTAACCACTTCTTTCATTGCAGGGTTAAGCCTTCTTTGTTGCTCAATACTCCTAAAGGATCCCTCCTCTAGAGTGATTTTATGCATACAAAAAGATGGGCTAATCCCCTGAATGTCAGCCAATGTCCAACCAATAGCCTTGCGGTATTGCTGCAGCAACTTTATTAAGGCCTCTTCATGCTCCGGCATTAAATCTGATGCAACAATAATGGGCAACGTCTCACCTTCCCCAAGATACACATACTTCAGATGATCCGGCAAGGGCTTCAAATCTAAAGTAGGTGCCTCAATCAGGGATGGCTTAATTGGAGGAGCCTTCCTTTGATCTAAATCTAAAGACTCAAAAACATCCTCACACCTAAATAACTTTTTTTCATTTTTTCTTTCTAAAGAACAAACTTCTAAATCCTCTACACTAACCTTTCCATGATTTTCCAAATGCTTATTAGCCGAATCCTGAATTGCTGTCTCAACAATTGTGTTCTCCAGAATCCTAATGAAAGAGCAATCTTCCATCTCGTCTGGATACTTCATGGCCTTAAACACATTAAATTTTACTTCCTCATTACAAACTCTCATTGTTAATTCCCCTTTTTGAACATCTATTAACGCCCTACCAGTAGCCAAAAATGGACGTCCTAAAATAATTGGGACATCTTTATCAGCCTCATAATCTAAAATAATGAAATCAACAGGAAATATAAATTTATCCACTTTTACTAAGACATTCTCAATCTTACCCTCTGGATATGTGATAGACCTATCAGCTAGTTGGAGTGTAACTGTGGTAGGTCTAGCTTCACCAATACCTAGCTTTCGATAGACCGAAAGAGGCATAAGGTTAATGCTTGCACCTAAATCACAGAGTGCTCTACCTAACTCTTTTCCACCTATAGACACAGGTATAGTAAATGATCCTGGATCCTTAGCCTTGGTTGGTAGCCCATTTTTAAGAATAGCACTACATTCTTCAGTAAGTGATACAGTCTCAAACTCACCTAACCTCTTCTTTTTAGTTAAAATATCCTTAAGAAATTTAGCATAATTAGGCATTTGCTCTATAGCTTCTACTAAAGGGATATTTATATGCAATTGCTTAAGAATCTCTAAAAACTTTCTAAATTGACCATCCTGATTCCTAGGTTTTTGCCTTTGTGGAAAAGGTAGAGGTGGTACATAAGGCGGGGGCGGCACATAAGGTGGTTCCACATCTGGAACAGAACCAGATGCTCCAGCATCTTTATTGCTGCCTCCAGCACCCTGACCAGACTCCAACTCTTTCTCGATAACAACATTATTATTTCTATCATCATTTTTATCTATATCCTGGGTTTTACTAGGCTCTCTTCTTTCTTCTAGTGGCTTACCACTCCTAAGAGTCACTGCCTGTACCTGCTCCTTACCTTCCCTTCTAGGGTGTTCAGTATCAGATGGAAGTTTCCCTTGAGGCCTTGCCTTTAGCTCATTAGCTAGCTGACCCACTTGCAATTCCAGGGCTCTCATTGAAGCTTGATTACTTTGAATTGCAGCATCTGTACGAGCCATAAATTCTTTCATCATTGCCTCGAGAGAATTCTCTGAATTTTGCTGGGGCAAAGCCTGCTTATTTTGCTGGGGCATTACCTGCGCTTTAGCAAATCCCGGCTGGTTCACCTTTTGTTGTGCTTGCACATTACTCCCTTGTCCTCCCCACGCGAAGTTGGGGTGGTTGCGCCAACCTGGATTATAGAAGTTAGAATACGGGTTGTTCCTCTGATTACCTACAAAAAACACAGAAGCTGGATTGCTGGGGCAAAACTCGTAGTTGTGATTTTCACCACAATAGACACATGCTTCCTCTGTGACTTGGTTCACCACTGCAGCAGGCTCCACAACCGGCGGCTGCTGATGACTAATCACTGTCACATTCTTAAGAGCGTTAGCAATCATTGCAAGATCAGCCCTAATGGTGGACACACCATCAACCTCTAATACACTCTTAACCTTTTTATTTGTGCCTCTAACATCCGACCACTGACAACTATTAATAGATATTCTTTCTAAAATTTCATAGGCCTCGTCAAAAGTTTTTGCCAAAAGGGCCCCTCCAGCCGAAGCATCGACCATACCTTGAGTTACCGCATTCAATCCATTGTAAAACGTTTCCATTTGGATACAATGTGGTAGGCCATGGTGGGGACACTTTCGCAAAAGCTCCTTAAACCTCTCCCAAGCTTCACTAAAAGTCTCATCTTCAAGTTGCCTAAACCCTACTATTTCACTCCTTAATTTAGCATTTCTATTAGGTGGGAAATATTTACTCAAAAAATTTTCAGCTAACTCATCCCATGTCCTAATTGATCCTGGAGCAAAAGAGTTTAACCATGACTTTGCTCCATCTCTAAGAGAATATGGGAACAAAGTTAACCTAAGAGCATCTCTAGGCACTCCTTGAATTACAAAAGAATCACTAACTCCTAGAAAAGACCTAAGATGTAAATGAGGGTCTTCAGATGACAAACCATGGAATTGACCCACGGTTTGCAACATCTGAAACATTACCGGTTTCATTTCAAAATTCGCCGCTTGGATTTGGGGACGTGCAATTCCTGGATTCAACTCATTAAACATTGGGACAGCATACGCTCGAATGGCTCTGGTCCTATCGTTCGCTATCAGGATAGGATTCTCAACCTGATTATTCTGCTGCTCATTTTGCTCAAACAGTGGGTTTTGCTGCAGCAACGGATTCTGCTGGGGGTTTACTGCTGCTGGACCTTCAGGAATCTGCGGAAGTTGCGGGGCGTTCTCCATCTGGTTTCTGCGCTGCTCCCTCCTTCTGTTCCTAAATGTTCTCTCAATTTCTGGATCAAGCTCAAACCGTACCCCAGGCGGATCGCTCATGCACCAAAATCACACCTGCAAAAACAAAAGAAACAATCAAAAAGTTCTAGCACCAAACCACCAAAACACGTACACAAACACAGATCAGATAAAAACTTATTCAAGTCCCCGGCAACGGCGCCAAAAACTTGTTGGGTTCCTAGAGTGAGTAAAAATTTAGTATAAAATACTCTAGAATTCCTGTGCAAGTATACACAGTCTGCAGCAAGTAATACTATCAATCCGAGCCCTGAATGAGTTTCCACTCTACCTATTTTTGTGTAACTTTTTAATGGTTTCAAGAATAATAAACTGATTGGGTTTTATCTGAATTATGCTGAAGCAAAATAAATGGCAGAACAATAAGCAAACAAATAGATAGACAGATTAAAGACAGGCGCTGGTTAGGTTTTAGTGATTGTTATAAAATATGCTCTAGCAATTTTATTGATCATGCATTTCTCGCAGTATTATTAGCGGATTCCTCCCGGAACTCCGGATCTTTTGGGATGTGTTTCAACCCCAATGAAGTACGACCGATCAAGCACTAGGCAACTGGCTATCCCTAGCTCAGTCACTGGCGTTCACCAATACACAATGATCGTAGTGTGGAGAATTGCCACACACTCTCTAAATCATCCCTGAAACTAGAGAGAGCTATTCACACCGGCTGGCCAGGCGGGAGTAAAATGAGAATAAGCACAACAATTAACCAAAATGCGATAGTCAATATATTATTAGAGATGAAGCACAGTAATCACATTATTCCTACCCAACACCTTAAGCTACTTAGTTCATAACAGGCATAGGAATATGAGTTACAATCTGAGTATGCATGTCCATAACCACAAGTTAATAAAGAAAATAAACTCCCTAATCAACTTGCGGATGATGGTGTTCTTGATGATCTTCAATCTCTCTATACTATACGGCTTCCACGGGAAGACTTGGAATATTTTCTCCCAAAAGTGGAATGAATTGGACTTGGGCGGCTCCTTCCTTTTATAGAGGTGATAGGAGGCTTGAATTAGGTCAACTAGGACACGTGTAAGGCTCTCCTTTGCTCCTTTATCCCGAAAATAACTCAATAGAAGTCGGTTCATGAAGTTGGCTAACGAGCTGTGACGTGGCAGTTTCTGCTCCCAGTTTTGCTGCAGCACAGAATTTGCTCCCTCCAGTCGCCCAGCAGCATAATCTGCACAAAGTGATTTCCAAAGCTTCCATTCTTCCAAATGGGTTAAATCATGTAATATCTCTCTAAAACCAACCCTATTAAGCATTAAAGACACACAAATCCTTATATAAATGAGGCCTAAATAACTACCTTTTGGGCAGTTATCATATATCGACAAAATGTTGTCCCGATATTCGATGCAGAACTCCAAGAAGGGCTTGTTGGATTTCAGGCATGGGGTTCACTTGTCTAAGGAACAGTGTCCTAAGACACCTCAAGAAGTTGAGGATATGAGACGGATTCCCTACGCCTCAGCAGTGGGCAGCTTAATGTATGCGATGCGCTGCACGAGGCCTGACATTTGTTATGTTGTAGGGATAGTCAGCAAATATCAGTCAAATCTGGGGTTAGACCACTGGGCCGCCGTTAAAGGAATCCTCAAGTATCTTCGGAGAACGAGGGACTACATGATGGTGTTTGGGGCTAAAGAGTTAGTTCTCACTGGATACACCGACTCTGACTTCCAGTCTGACAAGGATTCTAGGAAATCCACGTCGGGGTCAGTGTTTACCCTTAACGAGGGAGCTGTAGTTTGGAGAAGCATCAAGCAAGGATGCATAGCGGACTCAACCATGGAGGCTGAGTATGTAGCTGCTTGTGAAGCAGCCAAGGAAGCGGTTTGGGTAAGAAAGTTCCTGACAGATTTGGAAGTAGTTCCAAATATGGACGTGCCCATTACATTATACTGTGACAACAATGGGGCTGTAGCCAATTCTAGAGAACCTTGAAGCCACAAACGAGGAAAACACATAGAAAGGAAGTATCACCTGATACGGGAGATTGTGCAACGAGGAGATGTGATCGTCACTAAGATCGCTTCGGAGCACCACATTGCTGATCCTTTTACAAAGGCTCTCCCGGCTAAAGTGTTTGAGGGTCATCTAGAGTGTCTATGTCTACGAGATATGTACATTGTGTAATCTAGGGCAAGTGGGAGATGTGTAATAGGGTATGAGGATGCCCTAGTTTATTGTATTTACAATTTCCAACTTTAGATTATTTGTACATGTTCTTTCCCATTATCTTGAGTTTTAGTTCAAGTGGGAGTTTGTTGGGTTTTTATGCCCTAAAACTCGTAGATAGTAAATGTAACATTTTACCGAACATTAATAAAATAGTTTATTTTGTTTGTATTTAGAAGATCTTGTCTTATTAACCCTAATCCAATAAACTAAACATCCTAGGCTGATAGTATGAGGCTTGAACTAGTATGTAGGGACATACGGGGATCAATGTTCAAGATTCAGCCTAAAGGGTCTATAGCATAGGGATAAGGCTGGGTACCTTATCCTGGTGACACTATGGATACGACCCGCTTTGTATTATGATACAAACGCAATAATCCAACGCGTTCATGTAGTTGACATGCAAGTGGGGGTATCCTATGCAATGAGTTTGTATAAGACCGGACCGCGAAATAGTTAACCACTAACTGTAACACCGTTAGTTGGCTTGGTTTCGATTTCACTAGGATGACCTAGACAACTCGGTCTCAATCCTGAGTAGATTATGGACTCTTGTTCACGAGGGGTTGTCCTTTGATTTGTATGGGTGAGAGTGGCCAGCACTCCGACTTAATAAGCCTACCATTTTGGGGACAATATCGAGTGGGGAGCTGGGAACATAATCACACAAGATGGAATTCACTCCTTCCCGACTCTAGGGTAAGTAGAAGTGTGTTCCCTTAACTGGTGTCTCCGGGACTTGAACAATGGGCCCAACCCTCTCTATGGCACGAGAGGGACTTATGTTTGTTGGTTGGACCTCAAACAGGTTGTTCATTAGAGGAGCACTGGGGACTTAAGGACAAAGATGTAAACCAGGGGTAAAACGGTAATTTGACCCAGCTGGGATACGAACACACGTGAAGGACTGACTTGTAGTATTGGTCGATATCCGTGGACACAGAAATATTCTGCAGAGAGAAGAGTGCAGTTGTGGGTCTTTAGTGGAGTGACCCACAGTTAATGAATGGAGACTAACTTGGTTAATGAGTTTAAGCCGATTAGTTTCGTATCGTTGGAGCTTCTGATCTGTAGGTCCATTAGGTCCCACTGGTAGCTCGTAAAAAGACTTGAAGCAATTAAATATAAACTATAAATTGAAAATGTTCAATTTATTTGGGGAATCATATAATGTATGTTGATACATTATAATATAAAGTTTATGAAACTTTATAATATAATTTTTGAATTAATTTCAAAAATTAATTCTTGAGAGAAAATATTTGAAAGAGTTCAAATAAATTTAATATGAATTGGATTCATATTAATTTAATTTTAATAAAATCCCTAAGATTAAATATATGATATTTAATTCGGTAATTAATTAATTATGGAATTAATTATTTATTTATTAAAATTAGATATTGTTCAGATAATAGATTTGAACTTATTAATAGACCTTTTCCTATTGGGAAAAGGAGACCTTTTCCTATTGGGAAAAGGAGACCTTTTCCTATTAGGAAAAGGTCTTGGCCTTTACCTATATATAGGACCCCTGGGGTGGGGTGAAAGGCATCCCATTGTCTCTCCTTCTCTCAGAGATCTCTCCCAAAAGACTCCCACAAGTCTCCTGGTCCAAGAAGTCTTAGAGATATACTGGTGTAGCCGATTGGTGGTGTTCGCACAAGAGGGTTGCTGCGTTTTCAATCTTATTGGCAAGAAAAGGCGAATTGATCAAGGCTTTCTACAAAAGTAAGTTTTCTATGAAATCCTTGATCACTAGGATCAATCTAGTTGATTTTTTAGCATGTTTATAGCCTATGTACAGCCCTTTAAATAGAGATTTATTGCTGTAATATTTTGCAAATTGTATTGGTATTTCAATTAGAATCTAAGACTCTGAGTAGGTTCGGTAATACTTTCCGCTGCGTGGGGCTTTTTTCCCTTCACACTATTCCTGTATCTATAGGTGGAAAAGAGTTAGGTAGAGCACTTTGTGATTTAGGCGCGAGCATTAACCTTATGCCTCTTTCGGTCTATCGAAAGTTAGGTATTGGTGAAGCTAGGCCTACCACAGTCACACTCCAATTAGCTGATAGGTCTATCACTTATCCAGAGGGTAAAATTGAGGATGTCTTAGTGAAAGTAGATAAATTCATATTTCCTGTTGACTTTATTATCTTAGACTATGAGGCAGATAAAGATGTCCCAATTATTCTTGGTCTTTCATTTTTGGCTACTGGTAGGGCATTAATAGATGTTCAAAAAGGGGAATTAACAATTTAATGTGTTTAAGGCCATGAAGTATCCAAACGAGATGAAAGATTGCTCTTTCATCAGGATTCTAGAGAACACAATTGTGGAGACAGCAATACAGGATTCGGAAAATAAGCATTTGGAAGATCATGGAGAGGTTAGTGTAGAGGATTTAGAAGTTTGTTCTTTAGAAAGAAAAAATGAAAAAGTGTCTAGGTGTGAGGATGTTTTTGAGTCTTTAGATTTGGATCAAAGGAAAGCTCCCCCTATTAAACCATCCCTGATTGAGGCACCCACTTTAGATTTGAAACCCTTGCTGGATCATCTAAAGTATGTGTATCTTGGGGAAGGTGAAACGTATCCCATTATTGTTGCATCAGATTTAATGCCGGAGCATGAAGAGGCCTTAATAAAGTTGCTGCAGCAATATCGCAAGGCAATAGGTTGGACATTAGCTGACATTCAGGGAATTAGCCCATCTTTCTGTATGCATAAAATCACTCTAGAGGAGGGATCCTTTAGGAGTATTGAGCAACAGAGAAGGCTTAACCCTGCAATGAAAGAGGTTGTTAAAAAGGAGGTGATTAAATGGTTGGATGCTGGCATTATTTATCCAATTGCAGATAGCAACTGGGTAAGCCCTGTCCAATGTGTTCCTAAGAAAGAAGGTGTCACAGTGGTAAGTAAAAACAATGAGTTGATCCCAACCAGGACAGTAACTGGCTGGAGGGTTTGCATGGATTACAGGAGACTTAAAAAAGCCACCCGTAAGGACCATTTCCCTCTACCATTTATTGACCAAATGTTGGATAGATTGGCTGGTCAGGCCTACTACTGTTTCTTAGATGGTTATTCTGGGTATAATCAGATTACCATTGCTCCTGAGGATTAGGAAAAAACCACTTTCACCTGTCCTTATGGGACGTTTGCTTTTAGGCGAATGCCTTTTGGCCTTTGCAATGCTCCAGCAACATTTCAGCGATGTATGTTAGCAATTTTTTCTGATATGATTGAATCCACTGTTGAGGTATTTATGGACGATTTTTCAGTTTTTGGAGGGTCTTTTCAGAGTTGTTTGGATAATTTAGGTAAGGTGTTAAAGAGATGTGAGGACACCCATCTAGTTCTTAATTGGGAGAAATGCCACTTCATGGTGAAGGAGGGCATTGTGTTAGGAAATAGGATTTCAAAGAACGGTCTAGAAGTTGATCGAGCAAAAATTGAGGTTATTGAGAGATTAGAACCACCGAGTTCAGTGAAAGGGATTCAGAGTTTTCTAGGTCATGCTGGGTTTTTTAGAAGGTTCATAAAGGATTTTTCAAAAATTAGTAAACCTCTGTGTAACTTATTGTGCACTGATCATGTTTTTGACTTTATTGCAGATTGTAGGAAGGCTTTTGAAACTTTAAAGGTTGCTTTAATCTCAGCACCCATACTGTGTGCACCTAATTGGAATTTACCATTTGAGGTAATGTGTGTTGCGAGTGATGTTGCAGTAGGAGCTATGCTGGGGCAAAAGCAGGGAAAATTTATCCATCCTATCTACTATGCAAGCAGGGTTTTAAATGAGGCACAAATCAACTATACAACTACTGAAAAGGAGTTGTTAGCAGTTGTGTTTGCTTTTGAGAAATTCCGGCCATATTTGGTTGGATCCAAAGTCACGGTGTTCACAGATCATGCGCAAATAAGGTATTTAATGTCTAAGAAAGATGCAAAGCCTAGACTAATTCGTTGGGTTTTATTATTGCAGAAATTCGACTTGGACATAAAGGACAAGAAGGGATCAGAGAATGTCATTACAGATCATTTATCTCGTCTTGATCCAACATCATCTTTTCTGAAACAATCTGCCATTTCAGATCCTTTTGCAGATGAGCAGCTCTTCGCTGTTGAGGTAAAAGTAATCAAGGATGTCCCTTGGTATGCTGATATTGCCAACTTTTTGGTAAAAGGGAGTCACTCCTATTGATATGGATTGGAGATAGATGAAAAAGTTTAAGCATGATGCGAAATTTTTTTATTGGGATGAGCCATTTATGTATAAACAATGCTCTGATGGTATTATTCGTAGGTGTGCTTCAGGTGATGAAGCAAAGGAAATCCTGGAGCAATGTCACTCTTCGCCGTATGGAGGCCATTTCAGTGGTAAGAGGACAGCTATGAGGATTTTACATTGTGGATTCTTCTGGCCTTCCTTATTTAAGGATGCCCACTGGTTCTACAAGCAATGTGATGCTTGCCAAATGAGAGGAAATTTAGGGCCTAGAGATGAAATGCCTCTAACTTACATATTGGAAGTGGAATTATTCGATGTGTGGGGTATTGATTTTATGGGGCCATTTCCCCTTCTAATGGCAATGTTTTTATCTTATTGGCAGTTGACTACGTGTCCAAGTGGGTGGAGGCCATTGCATGCCATCAGAATGACGCCAAGACAGTATCAAGGTTTCTTCAATCGCACATCTTTGCGCGGTTTGGGACACCTAGAGCTCTAGTGAGTGATGAGGGTACACATTTTGTTAACAATATCTTAACTAAGCTTTTAGCTAAATATGGAATCAAGCATAGGATAGCTACCCCTTATCACCCACAAGCAAATGGTCAAGCTGAAATAAGCAATAGGAAAATCAAATCTATTCTAGAAAAAGTAGTCTATCCATCTAGGAAGGATTGGTCTTTTAGGTTGGATGAGGCTCTTTGGGCCTATAGGACAGCCTATAAGACTCCTCTAGGTATGTCTCCCTATAGGTTAGTGTATGGGAAAGCTTGTCATTTACCATTAGAGCTTGAGCATAAAACGTTATGGGCTTTGAAAAAATTAAATTTTGATCTGAGTCGTGCAGGGGCAATAAGAATGCTGCAGCTTAACAAGCTAGAGGAATTTCGCCAATTTTCTTATGAAAATGCGAAAATGTATAAAGAAAAGACTAAGCAGTGGCATGATAAAAAAAATTAAACTTAAAGAGTTTGTCAAAGGTCAGAGGGTTTTGCTTTACAATTCTAGATTAAAATTGTTTCCTGGAAAATTAAAATCCAAGTGGTCGGGTCCATTTATTGTGATTGAAGTTTTTCCCCATGGAGCAATTACTTTGCAGGATGAAAAAGATGGGAGAGTGTTCAAAGTTAATGGACAGCGTGTGAAACATTATTGGGGTGAGGAGTTTCAGTCGAAATATCCTTCCCTAAGGTTGGTTGATAAATGAGAGAGCGAGATGTTTGCGGGAGCATTTAGAAAGCAATATTTTGAGCTCCCAGTGGTTGTTTTGATTTTATTTCTCGCTGATTTGATTTTAATTTGAATTATTTTAGATTTGGTTTGTTTAAATCTTGCATGATTTATTTTAATTCGTTGTTATTTTTAATTCAGTAGATTTTATTTTTGAGTATTTTTATTATTTTTGATAGGGTTAGTTTTTATTCCGATTAGATTTAGTTAGATTCTAATTCAGGTTGTATTTCTGTTATTTAATTTTCTGTTTAGATTAGGTTTAATAATTTCCTGATTTATTCGGCTAAAGACAGAATAAAATTAGATTTGATTATGACGGTTTGAATTTCAATTGTAATCTTCCGTACAAAAGATTCTTCTAAAAGAAAATCTTGTTGCTCAGTTTGTTTTTTCAATCTTCTAGTTAGAGCGAATATATCATCAGAATATTACGGATGTGGTTAAATATTTTTACTGTTGGGATTTAAATTTTCGGTGAGCAGGTAATTTGCATGAAGATCAGGTGCTTCCACGTGTCGCACAGGGAAATCGAACGACAGAGCCGTTGGACAGCACATCATTATGGTAAAATCTTACCGTTTTGAAATTTTAATTTGATTAATTACTTGCAGGTTTAAACGGTAAAAGATATTAATGGGGGAAGATTTTTCACTGATTATTTTTGCTGAAGCCCCATTTAAACCCCACTCAGGTTTGTTTGTTCTTCCATTCATTTTTCCTTCTGTAAATTTCTGTTTCCTTCCATTCTTCGAGTGAAAAAAATTTCTTCAAGTCTATAATGGCGAAAAAAAGAGGCCGCAAGGAAAGGGATAGAGAGGAAGTTGAACCTAATACACCTAATGCTCCGAGAAAGAAAGCTAAAAAGAAGAGAACCCCAGTTTTTGTTTTTATTTTCATTTCTAGGCCACACAAAAATATCTGCTGATGTATATCTTTTTCTGTCTTTAATGAAATTTCCAAGTGTTTTTGTTCTATGGCACTGAGCATTTCTAACTTAACTAATTTTCTTCTGAATTTTTGAAGCTTGGACTAGCTAGCTTAATTAGATCAAGGTAGAAACCTTTTGCTTGAGCATTTCTTCTAGCTTGGTCATCGCGGCGGCAAGAAGATTCTGAGGTAGTGTTGACTTATTTGATCCACCTTAAGCTTAATTCTAGTCTCACGCTTAGTTTAAAATTCAGATAGAAAAATTTAAGTTTGGGGGTATAGTTTCAAATGTTAATGATTCATTGAGGACAATGAATAATTTAAGTTTGGGGGACTTTTAGCTACTCCAATTGTTTTGCTTGAGCATTCCTCTCCTTCATTAATTAATTTTCTAGGTTGTTGAGTAACCAGGGACATTTGTGACACCCACAGTTTGTCCTTGCGTCAAAAGATGACCTAGGAAATATGAAAAAATGAGAAAAATTATTTGCTGAAAAGAAAAAAAAATTGTGAAAATTTTGCTGAGAAAATTCATAGAGCAAAAGTTTTGAAGGATGAATGATAATCTAGCAGTTTTCTGTCTCCCAGAGCTTAGGGGAGCTTCATCATAAAATGTCGCCATTCTGAGAAGCAAGGGATAGAATAACTAAGGATTTTTGAGCTTAACAATGAGTATTTTGTTCAAGATTCAACCTAAAGGGTCTATAGTATAGGGATAAGGCTGGGTACCTTATCCTGGTGACACTATGGATACGACCCGCTTTGTATTATGATACAAACGCAATGATCCAACGCGTTCATGTAGTTGACATGCGAGTGGGGGTATCCTATGCAATGAGTTTGCATAAGACCGGACCGCGAAATAGTTAACCACTAACTGTAACACCGTTAGTTGGCTTGGTTTCTATTTCACTAGGATGACCTAGACAACTCGGTCTCAATCCTGAGTGGATTATGGACTCCTGTTCACGAGGGGTTGTCCTTTGATTTGTATGGGTGAGAGTGGTCAGCACGCCGACTCAATAAGCCTACCATTTTGGGGACAATACCGAGTGGGGAGCTGGGAACATAATCACACAAGATGGAATTCACTCCTTCCCGACTCTAGGGTAAGTAGAAGTTTGTTCCCTTAAGTGGTGTCTCCGGGACTTGAACAATGGGCCCAACCCTCTCTATCGCACGAGAGGGACTTTTGTTTGTTGGTTGGACCTCAAATAGGTTGTTCATTAGAGGAGCACTGGGGACTTAAAGACAAAGATGTAAACCAGGGGTAAAACGGTAATTTGACCCGGCTGGGATACGAACACACGTGAAGGACTGACTTGTAGTATTGGTCGATATCCGTCGACACAGAAATATTCTGCAGTGAGAAAAGTGCAGCTGTGGGTCTTTAGTGGAGTGACCCACAGTTAATGAATGGAGACTAACTTGGTTAATGAGTTTAAACCGATTAGTCTCGTATCGTTGGAGCTTCTGATCTGTAGGTCCATTAGGTCCCACTGGTAGCTCGTAAAAAGACTTGAAGCAATTAAATATAAACTATAAATTGAAAATGTTCAATTTATTTGGGGAATCATATAATGTATGTTGATACATTATAATATAAAGTTTATGAAACTTTATAATATAATTTTTGAATTAATTTCAAAAATTAATTCTTGAGAGAAAATATTTGAAAGAGTTCAAATAAATTTAATATGAATTGGATTCATATTAATTTAATTTTAATAAAATCCCTAAGATTAAATATATGATATTTAATTGGGTAATTAATTAATTATGGAATTAAATAATTATTTATTAAAATTAGATATTGTTCAGATAATAGATTTGAACTTATTAATAGATCTTTTCCTATTGGGAAAAGGAGACCTTTTCCTATTAGTCCTATTAGGAAAAGGTCTTGGCCTTTACCTATATATAGGACCCCTGGGGTGGGGTGAAAGACATCCCATTGTCTCTCCTTCTCTCAGAGATCTCTCCCAAAAGACTCCCACTAGTCTCCTACTTCAAGAAGTCTTAGAGATATACTGGTGTAGCCGATTGGTGGTGTTCTCACAAGAGGGTTGCTGCGTTTTCAATCTTATTGGCAAGAAAAGGCGAATTGATCAAGGCTTTCTACAAAAGTAAGTTTTCTATGAAATCCTTGACACTAGGATCAATGTAGTTGATTTTTTAGCATGTTTATAGCCTATGTACAGCCCTTTAAATAGAGATTTATTGCTGTAATATTTTGCAAATTGTATTGGTATTTCAATTAGAATCTAAGACTCTGAGTAGGTTCGGTAATACTTTTCGCTGCGTGGGGCTTTTATCCCTTCATATTTAGCCTAGTTGGTGATAAGTTTAAGGCAAGGGTATACTGCACCATAAAGTGGGTCATCCCATGCTTAAGAGCTTATGACTATAGGGCTGCTTTAAGTCTGAAGAACTAAAAAAATATATAAACCCCTTAAAAATGTGTTTTAACATGTCTGATAATAGAGCTAGGCTGTGGCAAGTTCTTAGGATTAAGTTAAAGGTGGTGATTATTTATCCATGCCGGAAGAATTATTTTGCTGCAACAGTGCTTGGTTTTGCAGATTGCTCAGGTAAAGGTTGAAGGTAGTGTTGGATTATCTATTCTGATTGAGTTGTGCTTTGTCTAATGTTTTGAATTCTCAAGGGAAGGTTAGTTAGTATTGCTCGGGACACGCAATAGTTCAAGTTTGGGGGTGTGATAACTCTCCAAAAGGGAGTTATTTAGGCCTTAATTCTATAGTGATTTGTGTGTCATTTGTGCTAAATATGGTTGCTTTTAGATGATTATTATATGTTTTAACCCATTTGGAAGAATGGATGCCTTGGAAGTTATTTTGTGCAGAATATATTGCTGAGCGACTTGAGGGAGCAAAATCTGTGAGCCAGCAAAGCAGGGAGCAAAACTGCCACGTAAAAGCTCGTAATCCATTTTAATGAGCCGAAGTTAGTTGAGTTATTTACGGACCTAAGAAGCTTGGAGAGCCTGCCACATGTCCAATTTGACCTAATTAGGGCTTGCTATCACTCTATAAAAGGAGGAGCCGTCTCAAGTAAAAAACATTCCAATTTGGAGAAGGAAAGTCCTATGCCATTCGTGGAGGCTTACTTCCCATCTTTGGGAGCCGAATAGAGGAGGAACAATTGGAGACTCAAGAATACCATCAACTACGGATTTCTTCAAGGGAATTTATCTTTTCTTGTAATTTCTTGTAGTTATGGATGCACATACTCAGATTGTAGCGTGTGTTATCATGAGCTTTATGAACTAAATTTACTTAGGTGTTGGTTAGGAGTAATGTAATTGCTGCCCTGAATTCTCTATGCAATATATGTTGATTTGAGCATCTTGATTAATTGTTGTGCATATTTACATTTTGTGCCCGCCTGGCCAGCCGGTATGAATATCACTTCTTAGTTTCAGGGATGATTTGAGAAGTGTGTGGCATTTAATCACACTAGATCATTGTGTATTGATGAACGCCAGTGACTGAGCTAGGGATAACCAGTTGCCTAGTGCTTGATCGGTAGTACCTCATTGGAGTTGAAACACATTCCAAAAAATCCAGAGTTCCGGGAGGATCCTGCTAATAAGACTGCGAGAGAATTGCCTAATCAATAATATTGCTAGAGCATCTTTTAAAACAATTACTAAATTCTGACCAGCACCCGTTTCCAATCTGTCTGCTTTATTTGTTTACTTTCTGTTCTGTCATTTCTTTTGCTTCAGCATTATATCAAAACCAATCATTTTAACCACTTTCGAAAACATTAAAGAGTTATGCAAAATAGATAAAGTGAGAACTATTCAGACCCTAGATTCGATAAATACTTATTACTTGCTGCGGATTGTGTATGCTTGCACAGTGTTCTAGAGTCTATTTTTACTATATTTTTACTCACTCTGGGAACCCAACAGCGCGCTATCAATCTACATGGGTGAGAGTGGTCGGATCGCCGACTCAACAAGCCTACCATTTTGGGGATAAGATTGTTGGGTTTTATGCCCTAAAACTCGTAGATAGTGAATGTAACCGTTGACCGAATATTAATGAAATAATATTGATATATTTTTCCATTTAATGTTATTAGTTATTTTATATTTGTCTTTGCCTAAAATAACCCTAATCCAATAAACTAGACATCCTAGGCTGCAATATGAATCTTGAACTATATGTAGTGACATATGGGGATCACTGTTCAAGAAACAGCCTAAAGGGTCTATAGTATAGGGATAAGACTGGGTGTCTTATCCTGGTGACACTATGGATACGGCCCACTTTGTATTTGATACAAACGCTATGATCCAACGCGTTCGTGTAGGAGACATCCGAGTGGGGGTGTCCTATGCAATGAGTTTGCATAAGACCGGACCGCGAAATAGTAACCACTAGTTATAACACCGTTAACTAGTTGGTTTTCTATTTCACTAGGACGACCTAGACAACTTGGTCTTAATCCTGAGTTGATTATGGACTCCTGCTCGTGAGAGATTGTCCTTTGATTTGTATGGGTGAGAGTGGCCAATACACCGACTCAATAAGCCTACCATTTTGGGGACAAGACCGAGTGGGGAGCTGGGAACATAATCGTACAAGATGGAATTCACTCCTTCCCGACTTTAGGGAAGCAGATGAGTGTTCCCTTAAGTGGTGACTCAGAGTCTTGAACAAAGGGCCCTACCCTCTCAATTGCACGAGAGGGTTTTCTGTTTGATGGTTGGACCACAAACAGATTGTTCATTAGAGGAGAACTGGTACTTAAGGAAATAGAAGTAACCTAGGGGTAAAACGGTAATTTGACCCAGCTGGTGTTACTGACACTTGTGAAGGACTAACTAGTCGTTATTGGTCTATATCCGTGGACACATAAAATATGTCTGCAGTGAGAAGAGTGCAACTGTGAGTCTATAGTGGAATGAACACATAGTTAACGAATATTGATTAATTTGGTTAATGAGTTTGATCGATTAATCTCACATCGTTGGAGCTTCTGATCTGAAGGTCCAATAGGTCCCACTGGTAGCTCATGAAGTAATTTGAGGCAACTAAGTAATAAATGTAAATTGAGAGTGTTCAATTTACTAAGGGGAACAATATAATATATATTTATATATTATTATGAGTGAAATTAATATTTGAAAAAATTCAAATATTAATATAAATTTGAGTCACAATAAATTTATGGAAGTTTGAAAGAGTTCAAAAATGAATTAATTAATTTTAAGGCCTAAAATCTATTTGGGCAAAAATTAATTAATTCAAGGCCGGAAATTAAATATGTGATATTTAATTGGTGGTTAATTAATTAAAGAATTCATTAGTCGGGAATTAATCAATTATGGAAATAATTAATCACTTAAGGAAGTGATTAATCATTTATGGAAATGATCTAATCACTTATGGAAGTAATTAGTCATTTGTGGAAAAGATTAATCAATTATGGAATTGATTGATCTTCGATTGATTAAATAAGGAATAAGATTGAATCAATTTTGGAAAAGATTGATTTAATTGAATATTTTATTCATGGCCTCTCTTCTATAAATAGAACACTAGACCTAATTGGTTCAGTACTCTTCTCTTGCTCTTAGACTCACAAGACAAGACCATAGAATTCTCTCTAGCCTCCCTCTTAGAGAAAGACTCCCACAAGTCTTTTGCCTCCTAGACTTAGAGACATACCGGTGTAACCTCTGTGGTTATTGTGTCCTTCAAGAAAAAATTTCCAGCGAATAAAAGACAAGAGGGCTGCTGCGTTTTCGTTCGTTGAAGTGTCGTTGGCAAAGAACGGTCAAGTCTACAACGAAGGTTTGTAACGGTTCTTTCCCGTTTCTTTAGAAAAGCATGAAAATAAATTTAGATTTATTTTTCAGCATGTTTATAGCTATTTTCCAGCAACTTTAAAGCATGTTTAAAGTTTGTTTTGCCTTTTCGTAACGGTATTTTAATGTTAATTAATATACGGCGTAAGGTCCTTTCGATGCGCTTCCGCTGCGTGGGGACTTTCATTCCCTTCAAAGATCGGATAGATAGCTGGGGACATAGTCTCGCAAGACGGAATTCGCTCCTACCCATTTCAGGGATAGTAGAAAGGTTGTTCCCTTAAGTACTAACTCCAGGACTTGAATAAGGGGCCCCACCATCTCATTGGCTGGAGAGGGACTCAGGTTTGATGGTTGGACCACAAACCGATTGTTCATTAGAGGATTAGTGGAACTTAAGGAACAAGACGTACTATAGGGGTAAAACGGACATTTGACCCGACTATAGTTACGAACAACCTGTGAAGGATCGACTTACTGAACATGGTTATATCAAGTGGACGGAAATATATCTATGGTGACGGGAGTGCAGCTACTGGGCTATAGTGGAGTGTCCCAGTAGTTAACGAATGTTGGTTAGCTTGGTTAATGAGATTAGTCGGTTAGCCTCGAATCGTTGGAGCCCATGATCTATAGGTCCATTAGGTCCCCGTACTAGCTCATATCGGAATAAAGCCTAGAACAATTAGATAGGAAACTTTGAATCATTCAAAATCGGGAAAGGCTATTATCGTCAATTGTGTTTGACACGATAATTTAATTATGAATTAAAATATTAAATGAGAGATAAAGTATTTAAAAGTGTTTTAAATACTATATACATGAATAAGGGTTCATGTATAATGGATTGCACAAGGTTAGAATGATTAATTTGATTAATCATATGTAAATTGGAAAAGTTTCATATTAATTACCAAAAATTAATTTCAATTTGGAATTGAAATTAAAATTTAAATGCAAGCTAAAATCTGATTTTGGATCAAGGATAGTGGATTTTGTTGGAATTCCACTTTTGCATGGTGATTCAAAGTGGAAAAACAACTCATCCATGCACTCTTGCATGTAATGTTACATGAACACCTAGAATCCACTATTGCTTGACTATCCACAATGTGTCTTGCATCTTAAGGCTTCTTGATGAATGGATTCACTCTATAAGTAGAGGATGAATCAGATTGAGAGCTTATGACAGCCATTTCCATATTGTTATGTTGCTGGAATTTGGTCTCAAACTCACCCATCTCCATATATCTCTCTAGTGCTTGTTCCTTCAAGCATTCCCTTCCCATTCCCTATCTCTATAGACTCCCACAAGTCGTTCTTGGCCCGAAGAATAGTAGGGAAGACACTAACGGTTGTCCTAAGTAGATTGGAGAAGAAAACAATCCACGGAAGTCTACCTATTGAGCTGCAAAAATGTTGGTACTTCTACTCTCTCTGTTTCTAGTTGTTTAGAACATGTATGCTTTAGGAGTAAAATTGATGTTGTTAAGTGCTTTCGATCTTCAATTGCTTCCGCATGTGTTATATGAACACCTTTAGCCTCTTCATCCTCCGGCATTAAATCTGATGCAACAATAATGGGCAACGTCTCACTCTCCCCAAGATACACATACTTTTGATGATCCGGTAAAGGCTTCAAATCTAAAGTAGGTGCCTCAATCAGGGATGGCTTAATAGGAGGAGCCTTCCTTTCATCCAAATCTAAAGACTCAAAAACATCCTCACATCTAGAAACTTCTTTTTCATTTTTTCTCTCTAAAGTACAAACTGCTAAACCCTCCACACTGATCTCTCCATGATCTTTCAAATGTTGATTTGTCAAATCCTCAATTGTTGTCTCAACAATTGTGTTCTCCAGAATCTGAATGAAAGAACAATCTTTCACTTCATCTGGATACTTCATGGCTTTAAAAACATTAAATTTCACTTCCTCATTATAAACCCTCATTGTTAATTCCCCTTTCTGAACATCTATCAATGCTCTACCAGTAGCCAAAAATGGACGACCAAGAATAATTGGGACATCTTTATCTGCCTCATAATCTAAGATAATAAAATCAACAGGAAATATGAATTTATCTACTTTCACTAAGACATCCTCAATTTTACCCTCTGGATATGTGATAGACCTATCAGCTAATTGGAGTGTGACTGTGGTAGGCCTAGCTCCACCAATACCTAGCTTTCGATAGACAGAAAGAGGCATAAGGTTAATGCTCGCGCCTAGATCACAAAGTGCTCTACCCAATTTTTTTCCACCTATAGAGACAAGAATAGTAAATGACCCTGGATCCTTAGTCTTGGTTGGTAGCCCATTCTTAAGAATAGCACTAAATTCCTCAGTAAGAGATACAGTTTTAAATTCTCCTAACCTCTTATTTTTAGTCAAGATATCCTTAAGAAATTTTGCATAATTTGGCATTTGCTCTATAGCTTCTACTAAAGGAATATTTATATGCAACTGCTTAAGAATTTCTAAAAACTTCTTAAATTGACCATCCTGGTTCTTAGGCTTCTGCCTTTGTGGAAAAGGTAGAGGTGGTACATAAGGTGGGGGCAGTACATAAGGTGGTTCAACATCTGGAACAGAACCAGATGCTCCAGTATTACTGTTGTTGCCTCCATCACCTTTATCAGACTCCAACTCTTTCTCAACAACAACATTTTTATCACTATCCTTCTCTACATCCTAGGGTTTACTAGGCTCTTTTTTCTCCTCTAGTGGCTTACCACTCCTTAGAGTCACTGCCTGCACCTGCTCCTTACCTTCCCTTCTAGGGTGTTCAATATCCCCAAGATGTTTCCCTTGAGGTCGTGCCTTCAGTTCATTAGCTAGCTGACCCATTTGCAATTCCAGGGCTCTCATTGAAGCTTGATTACTTTGAATTGCGGCATCTGTACGAGCCATATATTCTTTCATCATTGCCTCAAGAGAACTCTCTGAATTTTGCTGGGGCAAAGCTTGCTTATTTTTCTGGGGCAATGCTTGCCATTTTGCAAAACCTGATTGGTTCACCTTTTGTTGTGCTTGAGGGACTTGAGAATTGCTTCCTTGCCCTTCCCATGCAAAGTTGGGGTGGTTACGCCAACCTGGATTATAAAAATTAGAATAGGGGTTATTCCTTTGATTACCTACAAAAAACACAGAAGCTGGATTGTTGAGGCAAAACTCATAGTTGTTCTTCACCACAATAGACACATGATTCTTCTGTAACTTGATTTACAACTGCAACAGGCTCCACCACTAGTGGCTGCTGATGGCTAACCACTGTTACATTTTTAAGAGCGTTAGCTAACATTGCAATATCATCCCTAATGGTAGACACACCATCAACTTCTAACACACTCTTAACTTTTTTATTTGAGCCTCTAACATCTGACCACTGGCAACCATTGGTTGATATTCTTTCTAAAATTTCATGGGCTTCATTAGAGGTTTTTGCCAAAAGGGCCCCTTCCGCAGAAGCATCTACCATACTTTGGGTTGCTACGTTTAGCCCATTGTAAAATGTTTCCATTTGGATACAATGAGATAAACCATGGTGGGGACACTTTCGCAAAAGCTCCTTAAACCTCTCCCAAGCCTCACTAAAAGTTTCATCTTCGAGTTGCCTAAATCCCATTATCTCACTCCTCAACTTGACATTCCTAGTTGGTGGAAAATACTTACTAAGAAATTTTTCCGCTAACTCATTCCAAATTCTAATTGATCCTAGAGCAAAAGAATTTAACCACGTCTTTGCTCCATCTCTAAGAGAATACGGGAACAAAGTTAACCTAAGGGCATCTATAGACACTCCCTGAATTACAAACGAATCACTAACTCCTAGAAAAGGCTTAAGATGTAAATGGGGGTCTTCAGATGATAAACCATGGAATTGACCCACGGTTTGTAACATCTGAAACATTACCGGTTTCATTTCAAAATTTGTTGCCTCAATTTGAGGACGTGCAATTCCTGGATTTAACTCATCAAACATCGGAAAAGCATACGCTCGAATGGCTCTGGCTCTATCATTCGCTACAATAATAGGGTTCTCAGCCTAGTTATTTTGTAGTCCATTTTGCTCCAGCGGTTGATTTTGCTGCAGCACACGATTCTGCTAGGGATCAACTTGATCTTCTAGAATTTCAGGAAGACGCGGCACGTTATCCATTGGATTGTTGTTCCTCTGCTGCTCTCTTCTTCTTCTCCTGAATGTTCTTTCAATTTTTGGATCAAGCTCGAATCTCACCCCAGGAGGACCGCTCATGCACCAATCTCACACCTACGAAAACAAAAATAAACAATCAAAAAGTTCACGCACCAAACCACTAAAACACATACACAAAACAAATCAGATAAACTTATTCAAGTCCCCGACAACGGTGCCAAAAACTTGTTGCCTTCTAGAGTGGGTTAAAAATATGATAAGAATGATCTCTAGAATATTATGCAAGTGCACATAGTCTGCAACAAGAGATAAGTAATTTATCGTATCCACGAGGTTTTGAATAGCTTTCACTCTACCTATCTTGTGTAACTTTTTAGTGATTTCAAGGTTGTTAAAATGATTGATTTTGAAATAATGCTGAAGCAAAAGAAATAACAGAGCAAAATGTAAACAGATAAAGTAGACAGATTGAAAACAAACGTTGGTTAAGATTTCTGTAATTGTTTAAAAAGATGCTCTAGCAATAATATTGATTAGGCATTCTCTTGCAGTCTTATCAGTGGGATCCTCCCGGAACTCTGGATTTTTTGGAATGTGTTTCAACTCCAATGACGTACTACCGATCAAGCACTAGGTGACTGGTTATCCCTAACTCAGTTATTGGCGTCCACCAACACATAATGGTCTAGTGTGATTAAATGTCACACACCTCTTAAATCATCCCTGAAACTAAGAGATGGTATTCATACCGGTTGGCCAGACGGGCACAAAATAATAATAAACACAACAAATAATCAAGATGCTCAAATCAATATCAATTGCATAGAGTATGAAGTATGGCAATTACATAGATCCTAACCAACACCTAAGTAAATTTTGTTCATGGAGTAAAAAGCAGCACACGTTACAATTTGAGTACGTGCATCCATAACTACAAGACTTTTTACAAGAAAAAATTAATTCCCTTGAAGAAATCAGTAGCTAATGGTCTTCTTGAGGTCTCCAATCGTTCCTCCTTTATTCGGCTTCCAAAGATGGAAAGTGAGTCTCCAACTTGGAATGAATTGACTTGAGACGGCTACTTTCTTTTATAGAGTGGAGTCAACCCTAATTAGGTTAAAGCTTACACGTGGAGGGCTCTCCAAGCTTCCTAGATCCGAGATTGATTCAGAAAACACCACCTCATTAATGAGTCACGTGCAGCGCACGTGACCAGTTTTGCTCCTAGCTTTGCTAGACCTAAAGGGAAAAGTAGAAGACTCTCCTAATTACGCGAAAAGTAGAAGACTCTCCTAAGAAAGCATAACGTAGGTGAGCGGGTAATTGTTTCAATTCAGGGGAAGGGGTGTCAACTTGAGCACAAACATCTAAAGTTAATTTTTTCTCCCTTCCTAGACTTAAAGGTCTATCAATCCTATCACAAGTTAGAGCATAATCCTGATTAACATCTATTAGTTCATCTCCAAACACATCAGGCATGTTTATTGTTGGGTTTTATGTCCTAAAACGCGTGGATAGTAAATGTAACAAAGTCAATTATAATCGATAACGTGTTATCAAGGTTATTCAATTTCTGGTTGTCGAATAGTTGTTTTAATTATGTATTAATTAACCCAAATCCAATAAAGTAGAATCCTTGGCTATGATATGAACACTTGAACTTTATGTAGTGACATAAAAGTGGATCAAGTTCAAGTAATAGTCTAAACGGTCTATAGTATAGGGATAAGACTGGGTACCTTATCCTAGGAAAAACTATGTGACGTGGCCCACTTTGTTTTAGTACAAACGATGTGATCCTAAATCGTTCATGTAGAGACATGCAAGTGGGGGCGTCCTATGCAAAAGAGTTTGTATAAGACCAGACCGCGAAATAAGTCACTTTCACTTTATAACGCCTTTTACTGTGAAACTGACTATTTCAAGCGATGACCTAGGTAACTCGATGTTAATCTTGAGCTAACTATGAACTCCTGTTTATTTGGGATTATCCTTTGATTTGCATGGGTGAGAGTGGCTCAACATTATCGACTCAATAAGTTCCTATCATTTTGGGGATAAGACCGGGTAGATAGCTGGGGACATAGTCTTGCAAGATGGAATTCACTCCTACCCGTCTTTAGGGATAGTAGAGAGGTTGTTCCTTTAAGTGCTGACTCCGAGACGTGAATAAAGGCGCGCCAACCTCTCATTGGCCCGAGAGGTTTTTGGGTTTAGTGGTCGGACCACAAACCAATTGTTCATTAGGGACTCAGTGGGGGCTTAAGGAACAAGAAGTGCTATAGGGGTAAAACGGACTTTTGACCTAGCTATAGTTACGAACAACCTGTGAAGGATCAACTTACTAATCATGGTTATATCGAGTGGACAGAAATATATCTACAGTGAGGGGAGTTCAGCTACGGGCTATAGTGGAGTGTCCCGTTAGTTAACGAATGTTGGTTAACTAGGATTGAAAGAGTTCAACCAGTTAATCTCGGATCGTTGGAGCCCATGATCTGTAGGTCCCTTAGGTCCCCCTGCTAGCTCATACGGAATAACCTTAGAACAAGTGTGATGAAAGAACTTGAAAACTTTCAAATTCGTATTAAGAAGTCAACGTTAATTATATACGATATTATTAAACGTTGTAGTTTAATTATGAATTAAACTATATTTTGAGAGAATTAAAAATGTTTAAATACGATTTAAATATTGTACACGTGAATAGGGATTCACGTTTGAGAGATCCGTGTAAAGAAAGGTCGGGATTGGTGTAAATTATTTAATTTAATATCCGATATTAAATTAAATTATTAAATTCAAGTGTTTAACTAAATTAATTTTAGTATAAAATTAATTGTTTAAATTAATTTTAGTATAAAATTAAGTTAGGAAAATTGAATTTTTAAATTCAATTTTAATTAAGAAAAACCTCATGGTTTGACACCTCTCCATGTGAATGGCTTTTCTCACCATCATGCTGTCTTCATAAGGTAATTTTGAGATGTTATTCTTCTCTTTTAAATACCAAATGATGGCTTACAAAAGCTAGAGGTGATGGTTGCTGAAAATTCATAAAAAGGGTAGAAGAATTTTTCTCTCATCTCTCCATTTTTCTTTCTCTCATCCGTGGGTTGAAGCTCCAAGTTTTTCTTCCAAAATTCATCATTCTCGAGCTCCCACAAGCTCGTTCTAAGGCCAGAGAATAGCGGGGAGGATCTCGGTGGTCGTCCACGACTCGATCGTGCTGAGAATCGTCCAAAGAAACGCTTTAATTCGAAGCTCCAAGAGGTAAGTATCTAAGCCTCTGCTTTTCGGTTTAAATTCCAGCATGTTGTTCTTAATGAAATTAAAGAAATTAAACGCCCAAGATCCGTAATTGCTTCCTCTAGTGTATCATACACTCCTTAAATTGGTATCAGAGCAAGGTTTTGGAGTTTAATTTGCATTAATTTCAGTGTATGGTGGGTAATTTCATATGATGATTGTGTTGTGGGGCTAAAGTGGATAATTTGGTTTTGGCATCAAAGTTCTCTTTCAATTGTTGATGAAAATTGTAATAGCCTACATGTATATGGGCTTTAATGAGTGCTTGAGTGTTTGTAAAAATTTGGGAGTCAATAGAGTCCAAAATAAGTTGTAATCGATAGAAGAAGAAGAGAAGTTCACTGGCCGAATAAACAGAGCAGCATATGTTCTTCATTTCTAGAAATTCTGGGTAAAGGAAAAGATGACGGGCCAACTTGAATTTAAAGAAAAAAACAACGCGCGGTTCACTTATTCCCGTCCGGTTCGTTCTTTGGTCAGCGGTTCACACGTTTGGGCAGGCAGTTCTCGGGTTTGAGGTCTGGTTCGTGAGTTATGGTCAGCTGGTTCGCGTGGTTCATGCTGCCTAGGTTCGGTTCACGTGCATCTGGTCCAATTCCAGGCCGGTTTTTCATTCTAGCGACTGGTTTTATCCATTTTCGATCTGGTTCAATGATTTTAAGGCTGGTTCACTGGAATTTCTTCACTTAAACAACCGGTTCAGCCTCGATTTGAGTTGGTTCAAGCAAATTAAAGCTGGTTCGGGCTGGTTCGAAGAGTTTGAGGGCAGTTTGGAGCCGTTTTTGAATTATTATTGTAATAATTTAGTCTATTTGCTTGATTTAGATGCCAAAATCGATCTACTTTAGTGTGTTTAATTATTTATGCATTAGGAATGTATTTTATAATTAAATTAGAATTGAATATGCATAATCTATGTCAAATAGATTTAAAATCCCACCATAGGAAAACATGTTTACGCATTAGTAATTAATTATAAGGGTTATAAAAAAAGGAATGCATGTTAGGGTTTCATGATAGATGCACATTGAATGTTTTATTTTTCGTTTATGAATGTTTAAATATAAGTGTTATATTAATAAACGAAAACGAACAAGCATGCAGCATGAAACCACCTTAGCATAGATGAATGTTATAGGGTGTCTATATTATAAATTGTTATAAAATCGAGATAGATGTTTAAACCTATAACAAAGATAAATGCATGCTCACTTAGGGTTAACGGATTCCAATATCGAATGATTCGCATATAATAGGTCGATATCTTGTAAAGCTAAGGTTACAAGAGAACTCACCCGGCAAGATGCTGTCTACGGCTGGAGGTATTTAAGATGACGGTTTACGGAACACCTCCTACCTGGGCATTGAGCCGGTACTTGAGTTCGGTTAACCCGGTTTTATGAGCATGCGTGAGCGATGTGAGGTTTTATCTCCTAGACATCATAGCGTAATAGTTATGTCGTTGAAAATCACCTAGACGTAGGTTTTTCAAAAACGTTTATGCTTTCTGAACGGTGCTTTGTTTTATAACTTGAATTTTGATTGTTATATGCTTTCATCACCATTAGAAGCATGTTATAGGATTAATTCATTAAAAGTTATAATAGTTATAAGGTTAATGAATAGAAATCGTCAACCTATAACAAAGAGTTGCTTGCTAACATAGGATCTTAGGATAATGAATTAATTTTAAAACGTTTAAAATAAATCAGACCTAAGATCACTTTTTCTAATAGGATTAGAAGGTTCTCATACTTAGTATTTTTAATAGAGTTAAAATATGTTAAGTAGGATATAAGGCTTTGGTTATAAGGGAACTCTCCCGGCAAATGGACCGGTACTTGAGTTGAATTAACCACGGTCTTATTAGCATGCAATGTCGCTAGGAAATTAAAAGGGTTTAATTTGCCTACACATTAGAGTAAAGACCTTATTTAAAAGTTAAATATAAGGCATAAACTTAGATAGATTCGTTTTGTAACGCCCCAGGATTTTAATAGCTATCCTAGCGACATTACTATCTCTTAACCCAAAACTAACCGTGTGCACCGAAAATTTCGGCAGCATAACGGCATACATAGGACTAACCCAAAATTTTTCTATAACCTGCTAAGAACAAAACACTTCAATATAACATAACCAACTGCACCACCAAACCACAATGCAACAATTCCTCAGAACCAACTGCGAGTCAGGTCTCGCAAAATCAACTACTAATCAGGAACTCAACTTTTAATAAAGCTTATAACATTACTCACACGAATCAACTTATTTATTAAAAACTAAATGAATAGATGGAGTTCCTTAAACCAACACAACCAGTCCTAGAGTTCAACAATAACAATTTCAGAACTAACCAAACGAAACAACTATCCAGCAATACCAAACAACAACTACCCTAACCTAAACCAAAGAAAATAAAAGAGAGCAACGCGAACTAGCTACGGTCCTTCCTCAAGCACCTCCTCTGCATCACCATGGTCCACGCAGTCCTCATATCCTGCAAAATCTGGTAGTTGGGGGGAGAGAGAAGGGAGGGGGTCAGTACAACCATGGTACTAGTAAGTAGCCCCTCCTACCTGAGAAGCCATCAAACAGCAACCAAGCAACCAACATGCTTTTCATGCGCAAACAACATGCTTCTCAAAGTTATAAACACAACAACATGTACAACATACTCCTCAAAGCTATAAACACAACAACATGCTCAAATCTAGTAAAACGAATGACTTTCCTAAGTCATAACCTCATGCATCTCTTTATGCAAGCTACTAACCACTCAAGCTCCACAAGCTTACTCAACACTCATTATCAGCCCTCACAAGGCACTTCACACGTGATTTCCGTGTCACGCTGCGAAACTCTCCAAGACTGACCCTTCGAGTTGCACCGACCCCTGACCATTTATACCCAGGGCCTCGACACTTCTCTACAGAGCTCGGTGTTCAACCCTTGACCATTTATACCCAAGGCCTCGAACTAGGCATCGACCCTTGACCATTTACACCCAAGGCCTCGATGACTAAGCAACGTATTGACCCTTGACCATTTATACCCAAGGCCTCAATACTTGCCTGAAGACTCATCACACCGACCCTTGACCATTTATACCCAAGGCCTCGATGCACCTCTTATCTAACGCTGGCATATCAACCCTCGACCATTTATACCCGAGGCATCGACATCCAATAGTGATATATCAATCCCCGACCATTTATACCCGAGGCCCTGATAATCACTCTACTTTCCTCGAAACAATATCAGTCCTCGACCATTTATACCCGAGGCCCTGATATCTCAATCACAATGCTAGTCCTCTTTAAACCCATGGTGACATGTCACCCCTCGACCATTTGTACCCGAGGTGCACTGACATTCACCCATCTTGCTCTTTTTTCACATTTTAAGGTCCCTGACCTCTATCTCACCTCTGTCTAGAATGCATATGCCCTGCAACGCTTCTAGACTCACGTACTATGCCCACCAAGCATATACATGTGATCACATGCTCTCAACTCACGCTTATCTCACGAATTCAAAACAGAACCAACATGCTTTGCAACCAATCAACACGCAACAACAGTTCATGTCTTTCAAAGATTTCATATATATACATATATATTCAAAGAAACAAGAACAAGAGAACAATTATAAAGCGAGAAATCAATCAGCATGCATCACACAGTCAAACAGACTTCATCAGATAAGAACTACTTACAGGAAGCTCTAAACGCTCCTTAACTAGGTGAAAAGCTCCAAAGATAATCCAAGAACCAAAACTAGGCAAGCTCCTAATCAGCAAGGATAACATAAAAGATTAGAATTGAGCTTAACCACCCTATTTGAACCTAAAAGAACAAAATGAAGAATTTCTTACCAACCAACTTGGATTCAAGCCTAAAGGCTAGCTCGAAAACTTGGAACCAACTCGAACAATCCTAAAATAATAATTTTCGAGCATTAAAGACCAGCCTAAGACACTTAAACCACGATTGAAAGAGTCTAAAGAATAATGATATACCTTCTAAGCTCCACCAAACAGAATAAAGTTCCTTGTTGGAAATAACCCAAGTAAGCTTTAATTGATCCCAAGCTACAAGTAAACAACTTCAAGCATCAGGGACCAATTAGCGAAGCCTAACAAGAGTTCTAACAAGGCCTAAAAGGTGAAGAAGCTTACCGAACCACACTAACGAGTCCAACAGCTTGCTGGAATTTGACAACCAGAGCCAAAGCTCCTTGAACACGCGCTGCCCGGGGTTTGAATTGGGTCCAACTGCAACTTAAAAGCACACCCATGGGTTATAGGCTATCCTAACGCCAACCAAATTGAATTGCAAAGGTTAGAGGGCGTGGAAACTTACCGAAACCCACCAAACGAGCTTTACTACTTGCTGATTGGTGTTCGAATTAACCCAACAACCAAGGTCTCAAGCCAACAAGTTATGGGTAACCCGATTTAAGGCCGTTCGGGTTATGGGCATTCACCAAACACTAGTTTTAGGCCCAAGTCAGCACTGGACAGCAATGAAACAAGATTTCATTCAGCAATACAAAACTATTAGCGAGTGGGTATTCTAAATTCGAATTCGAATAAGCATGGGTCACGATGAATACTTACCGAAAGAGCCTAAACAAGACGAAACGATCCTTAAATCGGCCCGAACTCGCCCAAAACGCCAGAACAACGAAGATTCCAGCCACTACTCACTAGCCCAGCCGAAAATAAGAGGAAACAAAGGATTAAACACGCTGCTTGAGGATCTTGAAAGAGAATCGAGAGACAAAGAGACCTTACACGCGAGTTTGAAGGTGCAAAACCGAGGTTGTGGGTGCTGGTCGATGCTCGCGAATGCAGGGGTCACGGATCTGCTACTGTAGGCGACAGAACACGGGAGAGAGAGAGAGATCAACGGAGATGAAGCCCACAGACAGAGAGAGCAACTTGCGAGAGAGGGGCGACTTCCACGCTCAGGCGCGACGGCGGCTGAAGCTATGGCTGGGGGAAGCGGCGACACAAGAAGAAACTGAAGGAGACGATGGCTTGGCTGCTGGCTGCGACGCAACAGACGGCTGAGAGGGGGAAAGATGCGGCTTCGGGCTTGGCTGCGCGAGAAGAAGGAACTGAAGGGGAGGGGAGGCTGCTGAAGAAACGCAAGAGGGGGGGTTCTGGCGGCTGATATGAAAAAGAGAGGGGAAGATGATAAGCTTTTAGGGTTTTCTTTCTTTTCTTTTCTCTTTTCCTTAAATAAAACCCTAAGAATTGAAGACCCATCTTAATTAAGGAATTAAGGATTATCTAAGATACGATTTTAAAACGTAAATTTGAATTTTAAACCCGATCTTAGCTCCTCAAGAATTTGGGCTTAAAACTGATTAAGAGAAGTTTGGGTCTTTTGATATTTAAAATAAATATCGAATACTAAACTTCCAAACTTTAGAAAATTTAATTTAATGACCCAAGGCCAAACTTAAATTCTAATTTTCCAAATTAGAATAAAACGCCCAATAATTTCCAAAACGGCTCGAGTTCGAAACGCGGGGCGTTACACGTTTAGCCGGAATTTACCTAAGTAAAATCACCCTAATAAACTTAGGACACTTCAGTGGGAGGAAAAGTATAAAAACGAGATGCTCATATCAAAGTTTTTACTCTCACGTCCTCCTTTGTTCACACCATGAGATCCATGCTCGCTTTGTGTCGCCCTGGAAGCAGCCTCCCATTTGAAGAGTGTTTGCATGGGTCAATACAAAGGTGAATGGGGAAAGTGTTCATAGTGTTGGGTTTTATGCCCTAAAACTCGTAGATAGTAAATGTAACGATTGACCGAACATAAATAAAGTATTGTTTGATGTTTTTTCAATAAAGAGTTATTGTCTATATTATGTACATCTTGCCTAAATAACCTTAATCCAATAAACTAAATATCCTAGGCTGTGAGATGAGTCTTGAACTGTATGTGGAGACATATGGGGATCACTGTTCAAGAAACAACCTGAAGGGTCTATAGTATAGGGATAAGGCTGGGTACCTGTTGGTTTCCAGAGTGGGTAAAAAATAAGGTAAAAATAGACTCTAGAACATTGTGCAAGCATACACAATCCGCAGCAAGTAATAAGTATTTATCGAATCCAGGGTCTGAATAGCTCTGACTTTATCTATTTTGTATAACTCTTTAATGGTTTCAAAAGTGGTTAAAATGATTGATTTTGGAATAATGCTGAAGCAAAAGAAATGACAGAACAGAAAGTAAACAAATAAAGCAGACAGGTTAGAAACAGGCGTTGGTCAGAATTTAGTAATTGTTTTAAAAGATGCTCTAGCAATATTATTGATTAGGCAATTCTCTCGCAGTCTTATTAGCAGGATCCTCCCGGAACTCTGGATTTTTTGGAATGTGTTTCAACTCCAATGAGGTACTACCGATCAAGCACTAGGCAACTGGTTATCCCTAGCTCAGTCACTAGCGTTCACCAATACATAATGATCTAGTGTGATTAAATGCCACACACTTCTCAAATCATCCCTGAAACTAAGAAGTGATATTCACACCGGCTGGCCAGGCGGGCACAAAATATAAATATGCACAACAATTAATCAAGATGCTCAAATCAACATATATTGCATAGAGAATTAAGCACGGCAATTACATAACTCCTAACCAACGCCTAAGTAAATTTAGTTCATAAGATTCATGATAACACACGCTACAATCTGAGTAAGCACATCCATAACTACAAGAAATTACAAGAAAAGGTAAATTCCCTTGAAGAAACTCGTAGTTGATGGTCTTCTTGAGTCTCCAATCTTTCCTCCTCTATTCGGCTCCCAAAAGCGGAAATGAACTTTCCAAGTGTGGAATGTTCCTCCCAAGAAAGGAATTCCCCCAAATTGGAATGTTTTTGACTTGAGACGGCTCCTCCTTTTATAGAGTGATAGCAAGCCCTAATTAGGTCAAATTGGACACGTGGCAGGCTTTCCAAGCTTCTTAGATCCGAATAAAACTCATCAAACTTCGGCTCATTAAAATGGATAACGAACTGTGACGTGGCAGTTTTGCTCCTTGCTTTGCTGGATCGCCGATTTTGCTCCCTCAAGTCGCTCAGCAATATATTCTGCACAAAATAACTTCCAAGGCATCCATTCTTCCAATTGAGTTAAAACATATAATATTCATCTAAAAGCAACCCAATTTAGCACAAATGACACACAAAACACTATAAAACTAAGGCCTAAATAACTCCCTTTTGGAGAGTTATCAGTACCTTATCCTAATAACACTATGGATATGACCCACTTCGTATTTAATACAAATGCAATGATCCAACACATTCGTGTAGGGGACATGCGAGTGGGGGTATTCTATGCAATGAGTTTGCATAAGACCGGACCGCGAAATAATAACCGGTAGCTGTAACACCGTTAACTAGTTAGGTTTCTATTTCACTAGGATGACCTAGGCAACTTAGTCTGAATCCTGAGTGGATTATGGACTCCTGTTCACGAGGGATTGTCCTTTGATTTGTATGGGTGACAGTGGTCAATACGCCGACTCAATAAGCCTACCATTTTGGGGACAAGACCGAGTGGGGAGCTGAGAACATAATCACACAAGATGGAATTCACTTCTTCCCAACTTTTGAGGAAGTAGATGAGTGTTCCCTTAAGTGGTGTCTCTGGGTCTTGAACAAAGGGTCTTACCCTCTCACTGGCCTGAGAGGGGTTTTTGTTAGATGGTTGAACCACAAATAGGTTGTTCATTAGAGGAGCACTGATACTTAAGGAGGTAGAGGTAACTCAGGGGTAAAACGGTAATTTGACCCAGCTGGAGTTACGAACACTAGTGAAGGACTAACTTGCTGTTATTGGTCCATATCTGTGGACATAGAATTATGTCTGCAGTGAGAAGAGTGCAACTATGGGTCTTTAGTGGAGTGAACCCACAGTTAACGACAATTGATTAATTGGTTAATGAGTTTAGCTGATTAAATCTCATATTATTGGAGCTTCTGATCTGCAGGTCCATTAGGTCCCACTGGTAGCTCGTAAAGAGACTTGAGGCAATTAAGTATAAATTGTAAATTGAAAGTGTTCAATTTATTTAGGGGAATCATATAATGTATATTGATACATTATAATATAAAGTTTATAAAACTTTATAATATAATTTTGAATTAATTTCAAAATTAATTCTTGAGAGAAAATATTTGAAAGAGTTCAAATAATTAATATGAATTGGATTCATATTAATATAAATAATTTAATAAAATCCCTAAGATTAAATATATGATATTTAATTGGATAATTAATTAATTAGGGAATTAATTATTTATTTATTAAAATTAGATATGAATAAGATAATAGATTTGATCTTATTCATGACATTTTCCTATAAGATAATAGATTTGATCTTATTCTATCTAAGTCTAATCCTATTATTATTTTTATGGTGAGGATTTTACTGCAACGTTCCAGGTGAATTAAACTCTTTTAATAAACCTAGCAATATTGCATGTTAACATGACTATGGTTAATTCAACTCAAGGATCGGGTTAGTTTCCAGGTAGGAGGTGTTTCGTAAACCGTCATCTTAAGTACCCCCAGCCTTAGACAAAATTTCACCGAGAGAGTTCCTTTATAACCATAGTAATGTAAAGTCTTTACTTTAAAGATCTAGGTGTATTAAACTCTTTTAACAAACCTAGTGACACTGCATGCTAACATTTGACTATGATTAATTCAACTCTGGTATTCCAGGTCAGTTCCCAAGTAGGAGGTGTTTCGTAAGCCGTCATCTTAAGTACCCCCAGCCTTAGAAAGAACTTAACCGGTGGAGTTCCCTTATAATCATAGTAATGTTTTTCCTACTTAGTCAATTAAAACTATTTTTAATTCTAAGTAAGGAAATAATTCTAATCCTATTAGAAAATGATCTAGGTCTAATTAATTTTAAACAATTTAAAATTAATTCAATTTATCCTATGATCTTATGTTTGCATGCAATTCTTGATTATAGATTGACGGTTTCTAATCATTAATTTTAAAAACTATTTCAAATTTTAATGATTAATCCTATAATCAAGAATCTAGCGTTTAATTCATTCAACAATCTCATTCAAATTAAATAATTAAACCATACTTATTGTATCGCATGAGAAATAATATAACAATTATATTAATTACTATGGATGTTTCATGCTTCATGCAATATTGATTTTCCTTTTAATATAACATTTATAAGCCAATCAAGAAAATCATTCAAGCTTGATGCATACATCACATTAAACATAACTATTTATATTTAATCTAAGTAATGAATGCTTCATGCTTTATTATTTTCATATATTTAATATACACTTATATTAAAAAACTTATGAATAGCAATTGAATCGGTTAATTTTGGCCCTTAGGATAAAATAAAGCATTAAATTACAATAATTATAGCTAAATTCTATCCTAAAATCCTTCTGCAGCTTCAAAATTTGGTCTAGACAGCACGAACCGACCCGAACAGCTTTGAACCGACCTAAAAAATCACGAATCGAGTTAAATTCCAGCTGAACTGGACCAAATCGGTCCCAGCCCAGCCAGACCGCCAAACCTCCTTGCACCGCGCCTTCGCGAAACCCTAACGCGTGCCGCACATCGGGACAGTGTCTCGACGCTGCGACTTCTCCTCATGATCTCGTCTGCGAATCGAGACAGTGTCGAAACGCCGAAGAACAACATCGAGACGCTATTGCGTCTGGAGCAGGTTCTGGGCAAAAACAGCGTCTGTTCTTCGATCCCAGTTGCGATTTCATCGATTTTCATCTCATAAAAACCTAATCTAGACCTGGACTTACATAGGACTCGATTCTAGATTAAATATCCGAAACACCGGGCCTTTACATGATCCAATCACATAAAAAATAAAATCTATGGCCATAAAATTAACCTAAACAGTCCAATGCAAACCATACATACATTATGCATAAATCCCACCTATTAGAGCCTATCGAAAATTTTAATATTGATTAATAGGGACAGTGGAGTCTCTGATACCAATTGAAGGGGATGAAAGCCCCAGGGCAGCGAAAGCGCGTCAATCAAATCTCACGTCGTATATTAATTAACATTAAAATACCAATACAAAAAGGCAAAATCAACTTTAATCACACTTTAGAGCTGTTGTAACGATATTATAAACATGCTGGAAAAATAAAACCAATTTTATTTTCATGCTTTTCAAAAGAGAGAGAAAGAATCGATACAAACTTTCGTTGTAGTCTTGACCGATTCTCGCCAACGTCGCTCTAATTGTTGAAAACGCAGCAGCCCCTTTGAAGATCGCCGCTGGAATTTTCTTCTCCAAAACACACTACCAATGAGGTTACACCGGTATGTCTCTAAGTCTAGGAGGCAATGGACTGGTGGGAGTCTTTCTCTAAGAGGGAGGCTAGAGAGAATGCAAGAGTCTTGTCTTGTGAGTCTAAGAGCAAGAGGGCACCTAAACCATTAGGTCTAGTGTTATATTTATAGGAGAAAGGCCATGAATAAAATATTCATTTAAAATCAATCACTTCCATAACTGATTTAATCTTTTCCATAATTAATCAATTTCATAATTGACTAATCTTTTTCATAAATGATTGATCACTTCCATAAGTGATTTAATCGTTTCCATAAATGATTGATTACTTCCATAAGTGATTTAATCATTTCCATAATTGATTAATTCTCAATTAATTAATTCTATAATTAATTAATCACCAATTAAATATCACATATTTAATTTCCGGCCTTGAATTAATTAATTTTGTCTAATTTAATTTTAGGCCTTAAATTAATTTAATTCATATTTGAACTCTTTCAAATTCCTATAAATTTAATATGAATCAAATTCATATTAATATTTGAATTTCTTCAAATATTTATTTATCTCATAATAATATATCAATATATATATTATATTGTTTCCCTTAGTAAATTGAACACTTTCAATTTACATTTATTACTTAGTTGCCTCAAATTACTTTATGAGCTACCAGTGGGACCTAATGGACCCGCAAATCAGAAGCTCCAACGATGTGAGATTAATTGGTCAAACTCATTAACCAAATTAATCAATATTCATTAATTGTGTACATTCCACTATAGACTCACAGTTGCACTCTTCTCACTGCAGACATATTTTCTGTGTCCACGGATATAGACCAATAACAACTAGTTAGTCCTTCACGAGTGTCCGTAACACCAGTTGGGTCAAATTACCGTTTTACCCCTGGGTTACTTCTATTTCCTTAAGTACCAGCTCTCCTCCAATGAACAACCTACTTGTGGCCTAACCATCAAACAGAAAACCCTCTCGTGCCATTGAGAGGGTAGGGCCCTTTGTTCAAGACTCGAAGTCACCACTTAAGGGAACACTCATCTGCTTCCCTAAAGTCAGGAATGAGTGAATTCCATCTTGTGTGATTATGTTCCCAGCTCCCCACTCGGTCTTGTCCCCAAAATGGTAGGCTTATTGAGTCGGCGTATTAGCCACTCTCACCCATACAAATCAAAGGACAATCTCTCATGAGCAGGAGTCCATAATCAACTCAGGATTAAGACTAAGTTGTCTAGGTCGTCCTAGTGAAATAGAAACCTAACTAGTTAACGGTGTTATAACTACTGGTTACTATTTCGCGATCTGGTCTTATGCAAACTCATTGCATAGGATACCTCCACTCGCATGTCTCCTACACGAACTAGTTGGATCATGGAGTTTATATCAAATACAAAGTGGGTCGTATTCATAGTGCTCCCAGGATAAGGCACCCAGTCTTATCCTTATACTGATCCCCATATGTCTCCACATATAGTTCAAGACTCATACTACAGCCTAGGATGTCTAGTTTATTGGATTATGGTTATTTAGGCAAAGACAATCATAATATAGCTAACAACACTTAATGGAAAAATACATCAATATTATTTCATTAACATTCGGTCAACCGTTACATTCACTATCTACGAGTTTTAGGGCATAAAACCCAACAATAATCCGTATGAGCTAGTAGGGGGACCTAATGAACCTACAGATCATGGGCTCCAACGATCCGAGATTAACCAACTAAACTCTTTTAACCTAGTTAACCAACATTCGTTAACTACCGGGATACTCCACTATAGCTGATAACTCTCCAAAAGAGAGTTATTTAGGCCTTATTCTATGATTATTTATATGTCATTTGTGCCAAATAGGTGTGTTATTAGATGAATATTATGTGTTTTATCCTATTTAGAAGAGTTGGTGCTTTGGAAGTTTTTTTGCAGAGATATTAATGCTGAGCGACTTGAGGGAGCAAATTGCATGATCCAGTAAAGCTAGGAGCAAAACTGGCCACGTGAGCTGCACGTGATTCATTAATGAGGTGGCGTTTTCAAAAGCAATCTCGGATCTAGGAAGCTTGGAGAGCATTCCACGTGTAATCTTTGACCTAATTAGGGTTGACTCCACTCTATAAAAGGAAATAGTCGTCTCAAGTCAAATCATTCGAGGAGGAAAGTCTTATTTTTTCCATTCTTGGAGCCAAATAGAGGAGGAACGATTGGAGACTCAAGAAGACCATCAACTACGGATTTCTTCAAGGGAAATTATTCTTTCTTGTAAAAGTTTGTAGTTATGGATGCACGTGAACAAATTGTAACGTGTGTTGTTTCCAATTCCATGAACTAAATTACTTTAGGTGTTGGTTAGGATTATGTAATTGTCATTCTTTAACAATCTAGCAATTTATATTGATTTCGAGCATCTTGATTACTTGTTGTGTTTAATTCTATTTTGTGCCCGCCTGGCTAGCCGGTATGAATAACTTCTCTTAGTTTCAGGGATGATTTAAGGGATGTGTGGCTTGTAATCACACTAGACCATTATGTGTTGGTGAACGCTAGTGACTGAGTTAGGGATAGCCAGTTGCCTAGTGTTCGGTCGGTAGAGCGTCATTGGAGTTGAAACACATTCCAAAAGATTCAGAGTTCCGGGAGGATCCTGCTGATAATACTGCGAGAGTTTGCCTTATCAATATAATTGCTAGAGCATCTTTTTACAATTACAGAAGTCTTAACCAACGCCTGTTTCTAATCTGTCTTCTTTATCCGTTTACATTTCTGCTCTGTTATTTCTTTTGTTTCAGCATTATTTCAAAACCCAATCATTTTAACAATCTTGAAATCATTAAAATACCATACAAAATAGGTAAAGTGAGACTGTTCAAAACCTCGTGGGTACGATAAATTACTTATCACTTGCTGCGGACTATGTGCACTTGCATAGTATTCTAGAGTCAATTTATATCATATTTTTAACCACTCTGGAAAGGCAACAATAGCCCTGTAGTTGCACTCCCCTCACTGTAGATATATTTCTATCCACCCGATATAACCATGATTAGTAAGTCGATCCTTCACAGGTTGTTCGTAACTACAGCTAGGTCAAAATTCCGTTTTATCCCTAAAGTTACTTCTTGTTCCTTAAGTCCCACTGATCCTCTAATGAACAATGGGTTTGTGGTCCAACCACCAAACCGAGTCACTCTTGAGCCAATGAGAGGGCGGGATCCCTTTGTTCAAGCCCTAGAGTCAGCACTTAAGGGAACAACCTCTCTAGCTATCCCTAATTCGGGTAGGAGTGAATTCTGTCTTGCAGGACTATGTCCCCAACTATCTCCCCGATCTTATCACCAAAGTGGTAGGCTTATTGAGTGGGCGATGATGAGCCACTCTCACTCATGCAAATCAAAGGATAATCCCGAATATACAGGAGTTCATAGTTAGCCAGGATTAAGATCGAGTTACCTAGGTCATCGTATGAAATAGTTAGTCTCAACAGTAAACGACGTTACAAAGTCAGAGTGTTTTGGCTATTACTCGAGCCTGATCCACTTTTATGTCTCTACATAAAGCTCAAGTTTTCATCTTATAGCCAGGGATCTTAGTTTATTGGATTTGGGTTATCTAACGTGCAATTTACTTATTCAGTAACGACTTTACTAAATGAACCTTGATAACTACTTTATTGAATAAGTATACTATTTGTTTAACAATCACTATCTACAAGTTTTAGGGCACTAGTCTATCAAACAATGTTGCATTTTCTACAAACTAACATTTTTTCCTTTTGATATCCATATTCTCTCCGACTCTAAAGAAAAAAAAAAGTACAAAATTAATGTTGTGTGTATCTATGGTTGATGGTGATGCTTTGGTTGTTATTTTTACATAATCCTATCAATTTTGATGTACTCCTCCGCTTTGAAAACCAAAAGCTTCATACAATCCAATTATCTTTGTATCTTTCTTTTTTTTTCCCCTTAAAATTTCAATTCCAATTTTTTTTAAGAATCAATTCCAACAACATTGATTCCTAATATCTGCCTAAAAATGAATAAAAATCGAGTAAATGTCTTTCATCTCGTTAACAGAATTCAAAATTTTCTTTCATTTTTCTTTTATTTTTTTTTTACGAAAATCAACAAACAATTTAATACAACTCACAACAAAAAAAAGAATTTATTTTCCTTTTCTCACTGAAACTATTTATTCATTCTTTCTTTGGTCTAAGAAAGAATTTATTTTTCCTTTTATAAATTCTTCATTCTAAATTACAACTTTTATTACTATGCTTCATTGAAACACACACACTATTTCTTCGTTCCATCTGTCACACACACACAATTCTTCCTCTTATAAATTCTTCTTCTAAATTACAACTTTTATTATTATTCTTCATTAAAACACACACACGCACGCGCACGCGCACACAGACACACATCGGCTCTTAGTGATTGGTAAGGAACACACACACACACCGACTTTTAGTGATCGATAAGGATTTAAATGAAAAATATATGAAATGATGAATGGACTTTTCGAGGGTCCAAATAAAATTTAATTTATAGTCCGATCCTTAAGTTAATTTTGTAACAGTTGTGGTTGGGTCGAACACATGGAGTAGCCGCAAATTAATTCAAGGGAAAAATACACTTTTGGTCCTTGAGGTTTGAGTTAAGTTTCATTTTGGTCCCTGAGTTTTCAAACTCAACAATTTAGTCCTTGAGGTTTGGTTTTAGTTTCATTTTATTCCCTCCATCTATTTTTCCGTTAAAAACTAACGTAGGGCTGATGTGTCACTACTTTTTTTTATTAAAAAATTATTTTTAAAATTTTTAAAATAAAAATAATAAAAATATTATTTTTTTAATAAATTTAATTCTTTCTCTAGCCACATCATCGTCATCTTCTTCTTCCTCACTTCACCACCAACCACCTCCTTCTTCTTCCTCACTTCACCACCAGCCACCACCCACTATTAAACCCATCGTCGCCGGCGACCGCCGCTCGCCGGCGACAACTGTTTTTTTTTTCTTCCTTTCTTCTTTTCTTTTTCTCTGTACATTTTCTTTTAGCCCTCCCTCTCTCTTCCGTCCGTCGCTCACACTCACGCCCACACCCAAACCAGTGCCGAACGTCGCTCACACCCGCCGCACGTTCACTGGCGCTACCAGATTCGAAGTACTGGAGCCTCGAACACCCACGCCGGAACAAAACCCACACGAAAATCGTTCTAGATCTGAAGTATTGGAGCCTCGAAAATCGATTTCGAGCAGTGCAGATTTGGATGTGAAATCGAGCAGTTTGGGTGTGAAATCGATTTGGGTGTTCTAGATCTAAACAAAACCTGCTCGTTCGCTCTTGAAATCGATTGTACAGATTTGGGTGTAAGCGGCACGAGCAGTGCTTCGAAGGTACAAAACCCACACGAGCAGGGCCTCGAAAATCGATTGTACAAAACCCACACAAGCAGGACCGAATAACTCTCCAGATCTGGCCGATTGATTTTCGTTTCAGACCGAGCGGCGACTGCGAACGGGCTGCAAAGGGCGAGCGACGAACGGCGGCGAAGGGTCTACAAACTTCAGTTTCAGAGGCGGACTTCAGCGGCAGACGGGCGGCGGGCGGCGGACTTCAGAGGCGGAGGGGAGGAAGAGGGGAAGAGAGAAAAGAAAAAGAAAAGAGGAGAAAAAGTAAAGAAAAATGGTAACGGCGGCGGTGTTCGGCGTGGCGGCGGCTCCGACGAGGGCTCCGACGCTGGCGACTGCAAGTTGTGAAGGTGAAGATGAAGTTGAAGGTGAAGGTGAGTGAAGAAGATGAAAGAAGAAGAAGAGGAAAGAGAGAAAGAATAAAAAATTAATATATTTTTATTATTTTAATATTTTTAATAATATTTTTATTTTAAAAATTAAAAAAATAATTTTTTAATAAAAAAAATAGTGCCACGTCAGCAATCCGTTAGTTTTTAACGGAAAAATGGATGGAGGGATCAAAATGAAACTAAAACCAAACCTCAGGGACTAAATTGTTGAGTTTGAAAACTTAGGGACCAAAATGAAACCTAATCCAAACCTCAGGGACTAAAAGTGTATTTTTCCCTTAATTCAATTAATTAAAGATTTTAGTAATAGAAATGGGATTAGAGGGGGGATAGTCAGGCACATGGAAGAGATAATTCAAAGAAAATTAAATTTCAAAAATTTAAAGGAAAAAAAGTTAAAAGGACGAATTAGCTAATCTTACCTTAACAACATGCAATTGGGGAGTTTCGGATTTCAGTTTGGCTAATTTGAATAATTGATTCTTCATATTAGCAATTTAATACTCTATTGTCTAACTACTCACCCGGAAAAGCCAGCGAGTGTAATGATCCCTAATGTTTTTAATTCGACTAATGCATCCAGAGTTAAGCATGATCGATGATTATTTAACATGCCTAATTAACTGATAGAACTACTTTTTTTATACATTTCTTTACTCCCAATTTTCTTATCTTCGTTGATTCCCTTGCAAAAAATGCTTTCAAATGAGTATAATATGTGTGCAAGTCTATGACGGAGGTTCAAAGTCGATTTGGGGCTAAAACGAGCTAAACCAGAAGAGAAAATGACCAAAATGCCCATAGGTCAACACTAGTCAAAGTCACGTTGAAGGCTGGAACGAGCAGCGTCTCGAGGCTGCAAATATAATTAGCTCGACGCCGCAAATTGCTCAATCAACATTGTAAGGCAAAATGCCTAGCATCTCGACGCTAGGTCGATTTTTAGCAGAATTAGATTGGCGCCTTCACAGATTTTTTCCTAATTTAAGTTACAACGTCTTGATGCTACTTGCAGCGTCTCGACACTGTTGGGTAGTATAAATGTGTATCTTTCGAATTAGGGTTGTATCTTTTTCCATTCCTCTGAATTTCAGCCGCAAATAACATAGGATTTTTGGTCCCTCTCTAGTTTTCTTTGTAGTTTAGAGTAGTTTACTTAGTTTCCATGGTGGATCGAGCCCGGGAGCGAGGTTTTACATTTCAAGTGACGAGCTAAGCTCATTTATCGTGTAATCGAAACTCGTGGTTGTAAGTTTGAATGATTTTAATGAGATTTATGTTCTTCATTGTTTGATTAATTTGTCTTTTTGATTCTAGCTCTATATTTATAATTTAGTAATATTAGGAGAGATAGATAACCTCGACCACGGCTTGCTAAATTCATATGCCAATTAAAAGTAGTAAGATAGGATAACATGTTGCTTTGTTTAGGATTAAATTCTTAGATTTAGCACCTTGGCATGTGTCCTAGAGTTAGTAGATTTAATTATTGTGTTTTAGGCGGCGCATTATCCCTAGAATGCGTGCATGGTTAATCTGCCTAGTCCCAATGCGATCTAGATTTAATTAATTGCGCAATTAATTAGATTTAGGTTAGAATCGGGCTAAGTGTGTTGGTCTGTCCGTGAATGTGGACACAACTCTCTAACTTTTCTAGGATTACGCCCGGGCTTAGATAGTTAGTTGAAATCTTTAGAAAATCATGAATTAAATAACCAAACTTACAGTCGAGAACTGATTGCACGATACCAAGGTGAGATTTACCATCCCTTTACCTTTCTTGCACTTAATTTATACAATTTATTTTAAGGAAATCTATTTTAAGGAATGAGCGTAAGGAAATGGCATTGGATTTTTTCTACTATCTTTTTTTTTTTTTTTTTTTTTGTTATGTGATAATTATTATATTGTTTTATATTTTAGATGTTTGTGCATAATTTGAAAATTTTTAATACGTTTTCATATAATTTCACTTTTCAGAATACATTTAACATGTTACGAAATTACATGATTTTTCTTATTTTTTTCAATTTATTATTTATTAATTTAAAGTATAATACGAAATTAAAATGTTATTTTCAGTCTAGGACAAAATAAAATATCACTCTATAGTTTTCAAAATTATATTCTATAATAATAATGACAATATCTATAATTTTAAATTGAGATATTAAAATTAGTTTTTTTTTAAGTTGAAAAATTAATTTACATAAACAATAATTTAAATACAACCATAAAAAGTTAATAAATGGTGGAAGTATGAAAAAAATTTCTTCAATATTATAAATGAATTACAAAATTAAGATTCTTAATTACTAAGTTTTGCAATAATTCTAATTTTAATTAAAACTAACCAAACCTAAAATAAGAGGAATAATTAATATATAATTTATTAATATACAAAATATAATTTTGTTAGAAAATTTAAAATTAAAAGAACATATAAAGTTGATAAATGAAATGAATGTAAAATGATAGGATATGAAAAGTTTTTCCTTTATTTACGAAAAAAGGTAATAATGATAATTCAATAATTAATATAATTAATTAATACAAACTATATATTACATTAATTATTAATTAATGTGATTCATATTTTATGTTTAGAAGAAGTCATTTAAATGAGGCTAAATAAATTGTCTAACATAAAATAAAATTTTCATTTGCGATATATAAAAAACTTATTTTATCACATACTTTTTTCAATGAATATAATAAAAATTATTTATGTTCGATTGAATAAATAAATAAATAAATAAGACAAACGTACATCGCACATGGTGAGAAACTAGTATATATATATGTCAACATGAGCATATAGTTCAACTGACATAAAATTTATACTAATAACAAAGAAGTTGCGATTCAAATCCCTCACCACATATGTTGTTATATATATTAAAAAAATATATTTTCCGGGTTCACCTATTTTAATAGTATAATGATATTTTAATGGATTAATTTCCTCTAATAAGTTATTTTGATCCACATAAATTAGTTCAATGAAGAGTGCAAAAATCATATATGTAGTAGTACTAACCAACAACAACATTATTTAATATTCAAAAACCAAACGAAACACATCCAAACATTCATAAGCATAAAACAACATTAAGAAAAAAAAAAAAGAAAATCATGACATAAAGTAAAGGAGAGAGAAGTAGAGTGACACATTATTATTATTATTCTTGAGAAGTAGAAGGAAGTTTAGTTGGAGATGCCAAAGAAGGAGAGGAGCTGGTTCTTGCCGCTGAGGTCTTTGTACACCACAGCGACATAGGTGCGGCTTACAGTCCCATCAAGGGCCGTTAATTGGAGCTTGTAGTTGGTCCCGGCTACATACTGGAGAAACCCACTAATCACTTTCTGGAATTTCAGTTCAGTCTTGGCTTGCTTATTGTGCTCGTTCACTGCGAACTCTCCTATGCTTTGGATCTGTGGGTCAGCTATGTTCTTTATCGGTTCATAGCCACCGTCCAAGCCTAACGGCTTCCTCGCTGCCATCGACAGCGGCACGACGACAAGGAGAAGAGAAGCCATGAAAAAAACAGACTTCGCCATGGTTAAGGGTTGGAGGGTGAGGAGTGTTTGATTTGTTGGGAGTGGTTGATGGTTTTTGTTGAACAAGGAAGGTGGATATTTATAGGAATGGATGGGTGCATGAATGGGAGGAGATTACAAGTTTGCCCTGAGATGTTTGAGATTTCATAATTAATGGCCTCTCTCTTTCTTTCTTTCTTTTAATTGTACAAATTTTGTCCAAATGGAGAAAGTTTTTTTTTTTTTTTTTTTACAACTCGTTTGGAGAAAGTTAGACTATAGTCACTATGATTTTAAAATTAAAATATTATCCTTATAGTTTGATATAAAACCTTATTAATTAAATAGTTTCTATCGTGTACTCAGTCCGTTACAATTTCATTCTTATCTTGTCACGGTACTCAATTTGTTAGTGGCTTCTAACGTCCACGTATTCAATTCATTAGTGACTTCTAACGGTACAGAATATTTGATGAGGTTTTATCAAATCATAAGGATGAAATTCTAATTTTAAAACCTCTAACTTTCTTAGAGTCATAGGGACCAAATAGGTAATTTAACTTTTTTTTAAAAAAATACAAGATGGATATATTAAACAATTGAGTTATGTGTAAATTGACAATAAATTTAATTATGAATTTTAATGTAAAGCTGACGACAAAGGAAAGACAAAAAACAGAGATGAAGCTCACTCTCATTTCAATTTTGTATGAGGTTTGAAAAATAAATTTATTGGAAAACTTATTTCAAAAGTTGGGCAGTTTTTATCACATCAGAAAGCATCTTTGAAGAGACGAGTTTGAATTACTTAGGTTCAAATTATCTCTTTAACTGGAAAAATATTTGAAGAAGCTACAACAATTAAACAATCTTACATTCTTCAATGTAATTTTACAACATTATTAAAAGGCAGTCATAATGTGACGGATTCACTTAGGTCTCGTTTGATAACCATTTGGTTTTTTATTTTTAAAAATTATGCTTGTTTTCTCCCAATTTACTTACCATGGTTTTCATGTTTGTCAAAGACGACACGTTTGAATTCCTAACCAAACTCCAAAAACAAAAACAAGTTTTTGAAAACTAGGCCCCATTTGATAACCATTTGGTTTTTGGTTTTTTTTTTTTTTTTTTTTTTTTTTTAAATTAAGCCTATAAACACTACTTCCACCTACAAATTTCTTTGTTTTCCTAATACATTCTTTCCATGTTTTCAAAAACCAAACCAATTTTTGAAAACTAAAAAAAGTAGTTTTCAAACTTGTTTTTGTTTTTGAAATTTGGCTAGGAATTCAAATATGTCCTTTATAGAGATGAAAACCATGATAGGAAAATTGAGAGAAAACAAGCATAATTTTCAAAAATCAAAAACCAAAAACTAAATGGTTATCAAACGGGGCCTACTTTTTTAGTTTTCAAAAATTGGTTTGGTTTTTTAAAACATGAGAAGAAAGTATTTAAAAAAAGCAAAGAAACTTGGAGGTGGAAGTAGCTAAAACCAAAAACCAAAAACCAAATGGTTATCAAACAGGACCTTAATAATTAATTTTTCCTTTGGATACTAAATTGAAACTCCCATTTTCTTAACCTTGAAATTTTTTTTTTTTAGTCAAAATTGTTTTTGGAAGACACATCTTTTGTTATAATCTTTCATTAGTTAAATTTCATATCTTCATGTCTAATTCTTTTCCCCATTTTTAGCTCTATGAAAATAGAATGCTTTAAGTATTTACCAACAAAGTTCAATTTTATAGGGTAATAACTATTATTATGAATAAACGGTCCTTCTTGGTTGTACCATAAATGTACCACACAAATCAATCCAAAAGGATTCTAGAAGAAGGAATTAATGCAAAACAAAGTCCATTTTTCTTTAAAGGACAATGAATGAATGAATGAAAAAAAAAAAAAAAAAATCCCTTATTACCTTTCCTAAAGTTTTTTTTTTTTCTTATCATTACCTTTCCTAAAGTTGCAGGTACAAAAAGAAATGAAAAAATAAGGCCCCGTTTGATAACCATTTGGTTTTTGGTTTTTGATTTTTGAAAATTAAGCCTATAAACACTATTACAACCCATAAGTCTACTTGTTTTGTCCTCTACCATCTTTCCATATTTTCAAAAACTAAGTCAAGTTTTGAAAACTAAAAAAAGTAGTTTCTAAAAACTTGTTTTTGTTTTTGAAATTTGGCTAAGAATTCAAGTGTGTGTTTAACAAAAATGAAAACCATGGTATGAAAATTGGAAGAAAACAAGCATAATTTTCAAAAACCAAAAACCAAATGGTTATCAAACGGGGCCTAAATTATTGTAACATTTGTTTTGCACGTGGATTTTGTTTTTCGTTTAATTTCTACCTTAAATGATGCTAAAAAAATAATCATTATTTTACAAATTTATAATTTTTTAAAAGCTAAATATACCTATTGAATGAGAAATATCGAGCAATCACAAATTGTCACCTCATTATTCTAAAGGGTAAAATACATTTTTGGCCCATGAGGTTTGAGTTAGGTTTTAGTCTCTGAGGTTTGTATTTCGCTTCATTTTGCTCCCTCCATCCAATTTTCCGTTAATTACTAACGGATTGCTCACGTGACATCATTTTTTTATTAAAAATTATTTTTTTAACTTTTGAAATAAAATAATATTAAACTAGTAATATTTTATTATTTTCTTCATCTTCTTCACCTTCTTGACCTTTCTTACTTTTACCATCACCATAACCCTAGTGCAGCCCTGCCGCTGGTCGCTGTCGACTGCTGCCGACCACATCTCGCCACTAGCCATCTTTTTTTTCTCTTTTTTTGCTTTCTCTTTATTTTCTTTTTCTTTCTCTTCATTTTCTTTTATTTTTAAAAAATAGATTCTCCCCTTTCTGAGAGAGATTGAACTGAGAGATGAGAGAAGGAGATTTACCGACAGCGGCGACTTGAGAGGCAAGAGCATTGCAGCGGTTTGGTTTGAGGCGACAATGGCTTAGTAGAACCCTCTTCCCCTGAATTGGTCAGTGGAATATTGGAAAAAAAAAAGAACCTTCTTTCCCATTCGACTCTCTCTCTCCTTGCGATCTCTCTATCGCAACTCTCCCATCTGCGCATACTCATCGTCGTTGCCTTAGACCAAACCACCAACCATGAATCTCTCTCCTCTCGATCTAAAGCTTGGTTTCCCCTTTGATTTGGTCTTGAAACGTAAGGGAAATCCCCTTTGTTCTGTTTCTTTTCTCCTCCTTTAGCTACCTATATGCAAGCTCTTCTTCTACAAGTATTTCACTGGTGTCGACATTGGTTGCTGTAAAAAAAACAAAGAACAAGGAAGAAGAAGAAGAGAAGAAGAAGAAAAAAAGAAAGGACAAAGGTGGGAATTATTTAAAAAAAAAAAAATTCAGCGACGACGATAGCGATCATGGCTGCCAGAGGTGAATTTAGATTAGTGTTTTAGAGAATGGTGGAGAAGAAGAAGATTAAGCAAGAAGATGGTAGAAGAAAAAGAAGAAAGAAGAAAAATTGACGGAGGACTAATAGTATAATGAAACCCAAACCTCAGGGGCTAAAATGTCAAGTTTTAAAACTTAGAGAACAAAATGAAACCTAACTCAAACCTCAGGTACCAAAAGTGTATTTTATTTCCTACTCTAAATTAATAGCAAAATTAAAAATATTTAAATTTGAAACCAATTATAAGTTGACATGTGCCACAAACTTAATTTGAAGAAAAATAAAGTTAGTCAATTATAAAATTTTAAGGCTAAATGTCCACTTGATCAAATAATTAAAAGTTAATTTGATTAAATTTGGATCGTTTGATATAAGGGTCGTCAATGGAGAAGGAGTTAATATGAAAAATACAGAAGCAGTTTTAGATCTTAGACACATAATTTCATCAATTTGATCATACAAAGCATGATGTCCATTATGCTAAAAAATAGAGTTTAAAGTACCAACCTTTTGTAGCTCAAAATTGGACCGAACCTTCTGTTGTTTTTTCTCATCAACGGATCACAAACCACCACAAGATCTTTCTTGCTATCCTCAGGTCTTTGGAACGGATTGTGGAATCCTCTAGTGATGAGAATTGGAGGGATAAGCTTATGTGTTCAAGCTTTTTGAGAGTTTTGGTTCTTGAGTTTGAGTAACTATTTTGGCAGCATAACACCAAGGATTCAAGCATGGTTTTTTTTTTTTTTTTGACAATATGGGGTGGGGGGATTCGAACCACAGACCATGTGGTTACCAGTACAATTTTATGCCAGTTGAGTTATGCTTTTGTTGGCAAAGATTCAAGCATGGTTTCTTCAGCAATTCTTCCTCTATTTATAGAGGAATTCATGCATTCTAAAACCCCCAAATTTTGACACCAAATTAGTGACTAAGTCAAGCTCGAGGTTAGGTGTTGCCAAATGGATTAGTGCATGGAGGTGGTGTAATACACCACCTATAAAATTTAATTTGATTTTTAATTTTATAAAATTCAAAAATCTAAATTTGATTTTTGAATTTTAATTAAATATAATTCTTAATTATATTAAAATAAAAATCAATTTAATTAATTAAATCATAATTTAATTCATTATTATATTAATTTAATATCTAATATTAAATTAATATTTTGCACCCGATCCCAATTTTTCTCTAAATGAAATTTCTCAAACGAGAATCCCTATCCACCATGTTCAATATTTAAATATATTTAAATATGTCCAACTCTCAAATTTTAGTTTAATTCGAAATTAAACCAATACGTTGACAATATCAAATATGACCGACATTGATTTCCTAAATTGAATTCGAGCAATTCGAATTCTCCCATCATATTGTTCCAAGGTTTGTTCTTATATGAGCTAGCAATGGGACCTAATGGACTTACAGATCATGGGCTCCAACGATCCGAGGTTAACCGGCTAAACTCATTAACCTAGTTAACCAACATTCATTAACTACCGGGACACTCCACTATAGCCCAGTAGTTGCACTCGCCTCACTGTAGGTATATTTCCGTCCACTTAATATAACCATGATTAGTAAGTCAACCCTTCACAGGTTATTCGTAACTATAGTTAGGTCAATTGTTCATTTTACCCCTATAACACTTCTTGTTCCTTAAGTCCCACGGATCCTCTAATGAAATTTTTGGTTTGTGATCTAACCAACAAACCGAGTCCCTCTCGGGCCAATGAGAGGGTGGGGCCCCTTGTTCAAGTCTCGAAGTCAGCATTTAAGGGAACAATCTCTCTACTATCCCTATAACGAGTAGGAGTGAATTCCGTCTTGTAAGACTATGTCCCCAGCTATCTACTCGGTCTTATCCCCAAACTGGTAGACTTATTAAGCTGGTGAATACCGACCACTCTCACTCATCCAGATCAAAGGATAATCCCGAACAAACAGGAGTTCATAGTTAGCTCAGGAATAAGATCGAGTTACTTAGGTCATCGTATGAAATTGTAAGTCTCATCAGTAAACAACGTTATAAAGTGAGAGTGACTTATTTCTCGGTCCGGTCTTATGCAAACTCATTGCACAGGATGCCCCTACTTACACGTCTCTACATGAACGATCCAGGATTACATCATTTGTCCTAAATGCAAAGTAGGTCACATCCATAGTGTCCCCAGAATAAGGTATCTAGCCTTATTCATATTGAAGGAATGAAAATCCTTAGCAGCGGAAGCGTATATCAGATCGTTTCGTTCTTAATTGGATTTCATAGAAATACCGATACATTGGCCTTAAAATTACAGAACAATTCTATAATCTAAACAGATTAAGCATGCAATTCTAAATTCTAAACAATTTAGAATTTGAGAAACTTACTTGTTGATGAACAAAGCGTCACTACACTATGCTCCAAAACCATGAATGATTCGTCATCGACCTCTCCAAGAACACCACCATCAAAGAACACCCACTATCCTCTGGATTACTGAAGTAGAGATTTTGGGATCTCGTTCTAGTCTTGATTTTAGAAAAATCACAGCAAAAAGTTGCTGTCAAAATCACTTGGGAGCATGAGAGAGTTGAGAGATAGTTTCTGTGTTTTCAATTTGAAAATCACCAACCAACCAAGAGAGAGAAAGAGAACTATTCTATGAAGTGGGCAATCATGAAAAACAACAAAACTAAAAAAAAACTTTGTAAACTTCCCACATGTTTGTTGAAGGGCAAAGGGGAGTTACACGTTGTAACTCCCCATGAGGTGGCATCACATGATTCCTCAATGAAATATAATTATTAATTTAGTCCCATTAAATTAACAATTATTAAAACTATATATTATACACTTGAAATTAATTTTAACCAAATCAAAATTGGATTAAATTAATTTTAACATAGAGTTATAAATTCAATTAAATTATATTTAACTAAATTAATTCAACCAACCAATTAAATATCATATATTTAATCAATTTTATATTTGAATCAAACTCAAATATATCTCTCTCTTTTAACCTATAGTTTTAATGTGCATCTAATGTACATTAAATATAACCTATAGTTTAATATGAATCTAATTCATACTTAATATTTGAACTCCTTCAAATATTTAATTCTCTCATTAATTAATTTTGAATCACATCCAAAATTAATTTTATATTATAAAGTTTAATTCAATAATTAAACTTATATTATAATGTATCTTCATACATTATCTTAATTGTATCAAATACAATATAATTCCCTTAATGAATTTGAAAACACTTCAAATTATATTCAAGACTATTTAACCTCAGAACCCTTTAAGAGCTAGCAGGTGGACCTAATGGACCTACAGATCAGAAGCTCCAACAATATGAGACTAATTGGCTAAACTCATTAACCAAGTTAGTCAACATTCGTTAACTGTGAGTCACTCCAATAAAAAAGACCCACAGCTGCACTCTTCTCACTGTAGAATATTTCTGTGTCCACAGATATTGACCAATAATGGGTAAGTCAATCCTTCACGAGTGTTCGTTACGCCAGCTGGGTCAAATTACTGTTTTACCCCTGGGTTACCTCTAGATCTTTAAGTACCACTGATTCCTCTAATGAACAATCTGTTTATGGTCCAACCAATAAACAGTAGTTCCTCTCAGGCCAGCAGAGGATGGGCACCCTTGTTCAAGACCCGGAATCAGCCCTTAAGGGAACACACATATGCTTACCCCAATAGGGGAAGGAGTGAATTCCATCTTTTAATGTTATGTTCCCAGCCCCCACTCGGTCTTTCCCTTGAAATGGTAGGCTTATTGAGTCGGCAAACTGGCCACTCTCAGCCATACAAATCTAAGGACAATCCCTCCTGAAAAGGGGTTCATAACATACTCAGGATTTAGATTGAGTTGCCTAGGTCATCCTATTGAAATAGAAACCTAAACTAGTTAACGGTGTTACATCTAGTGGTTACTATTTCGCGGTCCAGCCTTATGAAAACTCATTACACAGGATACCCCCACTCGCATGTCTCCTACATGGATGCTTTGGATCATTGCATCTTTATCGAATACAAAGTGGGTCGTATCTCTTTCAATGTCATAACTTGTGTTTTGAGATGAGAGAAAAAGATGAGAGGTAAAGATTGTCCCACTAGGCTTGCCAATTTTTTCACACATAATTTCAAAGAAAAATGGAACACGTGGAATAAACTTGTATTTATATTGATTTTATAGGTGCAGTACAATATCTAATGTATGATTCTCTAGTTCTCTCTCTTGTGTATGTGTGTTTCACTTGAAGACTGGAATGCTTGTTCTTGAGTTTGAAGCTTCAATAAATCCTTGGAGCTTTGAAGCCTTCGAGTGTTGAAGGATCTTTGGTTTTCAAGGGTGGTTCAACACTCAGGGACTTATGGATTTTAAGGAGTTTTAGACCTTCTCTTCTAGTGGAGTCTCTCTGAATTCTTTTATTTTGGTTGACCCTTAAATGATGGAGATCTCTTCAATTTATAGAGTTCTTCGTGGAGATGGGTACTTTTGGGCTTTGGATGACTTTTGGACCCAATCATTTGGATTTAGGCTTTGTTGGCTTTGGGTCTAACTATTTGGATTTAGGTTTGGTTTATGCAAGACCCAAATACCATTTGTTGGGTTTTATGTCCTAAAACTCGTGATTTGTAAACTTTAAACATATTCATATTTTGCAATAAAGTTGTTATTGAGGTTTTTCAGTGAATTGTGAATGATTTGACCTAAAATCCAATAAACTAAGATCTCTGGCTATAGTATGAATACTCGAACTTTATGTGGAGACGTAAAAGAAGGATCAAGTTCAAGTATATAGCCAAAATGGTCTATAGTATATGAATAAGGCTGAAACCTTATTCTAGGGACACTATGGATACGACCTACTTTGCATTTATGACAAACGATGTGATCCTGGATCGTTCATGTAGAGACGTGTAAGTAGGGGCAACCTGTGCAATGAGTTTGCAAAAAACCGGACCGAAAAATAAGTCACTCTCACTTTATAACGTCGCTTACTGATGAGCCTAACAATTTCATACGATGACCTAGGTAACTCGATCTTAATTCTGAGCTAACTATCAACTCTTATTTATTCGGGATTATCTTTTGATCTGCAAGGATGAGAGTGGCTCGTATTCACCAACTCAATAAGCCTACCATTTTGGGGATAAGACCGAGTTGATAGTTGGGGACATAGTCTTGCAAGAAGTAATTCTCTCCTACCTGTTAAAAGAATAGTAGAGAGGTTGTTCCCTTAAGTGCTGACTCTAGGACTTGGTTTGTTGGTTAGATCACAAACAAAAATTTTCATTATAGGATTAGTGGGACTTGAGGAACAAGAAGTGTTATAGGAGTAAAACAGACATTTGACCTTACTATAGTTACGACCAACCTGTGAATGGTCTACTTACTAATCATGGTTATATCGAGTGGACGGAAATATATTTACAGTGAGGGGAATGCAACTACTGGGCTATAGTGGAGTGTCCCAGTAGTTAACGAATGTTGGTTAACTAGGTTAATGAGTTTAGCTGGTTAACCTCGAATCGTTGGAGCCTATGATCTGTAGGTCCATTAGGTCCCATTGCTAGCTCAGATAGGAACAAACCTTGGAACAATATGATGGGAGAGTTTGAATCACTCGAATTCAATTTAGGGAATCAATGTCTGCCATATTTGATATTATCAATGTAATGGTTTAATTTTGAATTAAACTAAAATTTGAGAGTTGGACATATTTAAATAGGATTTAAATATTGAACATGTGAATAGGGATTCACGTTCGAGAAATTTCATTTAGAGAAAAATCGGGATCGAGTGCAAAATATTAATTTAATATTAGATATTAAATTAATATAATAATGAATTAAATTATGATTTAATTAATTAAATTGATTTTTATTTTGATATAATTAAGAATTATATTTAATTAAAATTCAAAAATTAAGTTCATATTTTTAAATTTTATAAAATTAAAAATCAAATTAATTTTTGGAGGTGGTGTATTCATTTTGGTAACACCTAATCCTAAGCTTGAATTAGTCAATAATTTGGTGTCAAAATTTGAGGGATTTAGAATGCATGAATTCCTATATAAATAGAGGAAGAATTGTTGAAGAAACAATGCTTGAATCCTTGGTGTTATGCTGCCAAAATAGTTACTCAAACTCAAGAACCAAAACTCTCAAAAAAACGTGAACCCATAAGCTTATCCCTCCAATTCTCATCACTAGAGGATCCCACAATCCATTCCAAAGGTTTGAGGATAGCAAGGAAGATCTTGTGGTTGTTCATGATCCATTGGTGAGGAAAACCAACAGAAGGTTCGATCCAATTTTGAGCTACAAAAGGTTGGTACTCGAAATTCTATTTTTTTTAGCATCATGGACAACATGCTTTGTATGATCAAATTGATAAAATTATGTGCCTAAGATCCAAAATTTATTTCATATTTTTCATATTAACTCCTTTAGATTGTAGACTTTGGCTGAGTTTTCTAGAATTTTACATGAATTTTATGTGGTTTGATTGTTGCTTTTCATGTCATCTCGTTTAAACCAATGCAAGTGATTAGATTCTTTGAATTTAGTTGTGTGCATTCTATTAGTTATTTGGGATAGTCACTAGGCTGAGGCAAGTCCATCGCTAATGCTCGCATGATTAGACTCTTTGATAGGCCTAAGATGCATGATAAAATTGTCTTAGTTGAATTTGAATTCTTATTCTATTTAATTAATTCAATTTCGGACCCTTGTGCATAAAACAATTAATTTTTGTAAGTAATTGAAGAGATCTTGGATTACTTGTTTAAGATTAATTAGAAATAGCTTGGACATCAATGGGCTATGCATGCAGGGTAGCGGGCGTAACATAAATTAATTAATTAGATTAGTTACGAGATCTCAGGTTAAGTAAATAATTATGTGACGTCTCGTGCATTTTGGTATAAGTAATTCTATGTATTTTGTCAATTGAAATGCAAATTCTTATTTGGCTTATATTTTGGAGTTTAAATTAAGTACCATGGCATTTGGGTAATTTTTGGAATTAAGCGTTGTATTAAATTAATTCCCTCCCATAAAGCTCGTTGAATTCTAAGTTAGCGTTGGTTCGAAGAGTGGTTAAGGCGTTGAAAGTTTCACGCTGAATAGTTGGGAAGTTCCTATTCTTGGAGTGGCTAATTTTAGGGGAAAATCCTATTCTTGGGTTTTTGTGATTAAAGAAAGAAGAATATAAAAGAAATTCAAGGGAAAAGAAAATAACTCCAACCCAAGCTATCTCTCTCTCTCTTCCTCCATCTCCTTCGTGGAAACCCCTCTTCCCCCTTTGGCCGTGTAGTTCAATCGTCGTCGGAGATCGAAGCGTTGTCGCCGGTTTCCGTCGACTGCAACAGCGTCGTCGGGCGTCCAGCTCCGTGGGTGCATCTGCTCTCCTTCGCGCGATTTCTTCCCTCTCTCTCTCCACGGTTTCTCTCTCTCCCTCTTTCCGTGTCGTGGCCGTGAAGTAGCCGAGCCGCTGCCGCCCTGCTCTTGTCGTCGTTTGTTCCACTGGTCGTTTCTCTCTCTCTCTTCCCCTGCATGTGGCAGATCCGTGAGACCCACGCAATCCTGATGCGATTTCTTGCCTCTAGCAGCCTTATACACGTGAGCAACTTTCTGTTCAGCGTGTTCAGTGTCATTCCACCCCCTCAGTTTGGCTTTAATCTACGATTCTAGCCCTCCTTCAACGTCGATTGGTGTTCTTGGATTAGGTGTATTTGGTCGCTGTCCGGTGAGCGTTTGATCTCAAGGATGGTGTTAAGAAAATACCAACAACCCAGAAGGCCTTGAATTTGGTTACCCATAACCCGACGACTTGGGATTTTGGTTGTTGGGTTGTTTCGAGCACAAAGCGACACGTAATCGAGGTTGTTTAGTGTTGAGCGATAAGTTCTAGCACCCTTAATCCTTTATAATTCAATTAGGTTGGCTTTAGAGTAACTCATAACCCATGGGTGTTCTGTTAGTTTCAGTTTGAACCAATTCGGATCTTGGACAGCGCTTGTTCAAGAAGCTTTAGTGCTGGTTAGGAAATTCCAGGAAGCTTTCGGCGTCGTTTGGCGATTCCGGTAAGCTTTAACACTTACCCATGCTTCGTTGGTGTTTAAATTAATTTACCCATTCATTTGAGTGCTGGAAATTAAGTATTGTGATGAAGTTTCTGTTCTATAGCGTCACCTAAGTGATCGATTGGGTTCGATTTGCTTTAGGTTGGAGACCCACTGCCCAAGGACCTTTTGGTGTGCTATTTGTGGTTAATATAACCTGTCTAGCGTGAAATCAGGTTCGTTTGGGTAAGAATCATTGCTATTTTTAGTTTAATAGCTTAAGGGATTGATACCCATCAAATGTGTTAGCCTTAAAAGCATGTTTAATCGGTACCCATGAGTTATTAGGCTTTACCAGCGTTGCCCATCTCCTATAGGTCCTTAGAATGTGAAATGAATGAGTTTCGGCTTGCTGTTTATGGTTTAAAAGCATGCTAAATCGATTCTCATTAATTATCTAAGCCCTAGTAGCATTGCTCAATTGCTAGGAGTCCTTAGAATGCTAGTTGCGTGTTATTTACTTGTTGTCCAGCGGCTAAAAAACCTTAAATATGGCCATTCAGCGAATACCCATTGCCCATTGTGCCTTAGACATGGTTGCCCATGGTCTAAAGGTTCTGAGTTTTTAATTTGGGGAATTTTGAGTGGCTATCCAGCAAGGAAATAGGTCTTTTCTCAGTTGGATTTGGCCTTTCAAGCCTGTTTAAAGTATTTTTAAGTTGGTTCTAATTCAGTAGAGGTTGTCCTTGTTATTTAGGAGTTTTCTTGGACTGCCTTGGATTGTTGAGGTTGCCTTAGAAGCGCAATAGGTAAGTAGTTTCTACTTGCTAAGTTGTGTTTGACTGCATGAAGCATGATTGTTTGTTATTTGCTTTATCTATGTACTTATGCTGAGTATGAATTGTTGTGTTGTTAATGTTGAAGTGATTGTGTCAAGCATGAATTATGTCTGTTGCATTGCTTGAGATGATCATGCTTTGGATGTTTAAGCATAATAACTGTTGTGTTAAGCATGATGAGTCTGGCTAGCATGTTGCATGGGAATGTGTAGCATGAGTCGGGTAAGAGGTGCAGCACATGACGCGTAATTCATGTGTAGCGGAGCGTGACGCAGAAAATCACGTCGGTGTGAGTGCAGAGCATGACGTAGAAATCACGTATGAGTGGCGCAACACCTGACGCGTAATTCATGTGGGGTAGGTGCGGAACATGAAGCGGAAATCATGTTAATTTAGAGCATGACGCGAAAATCATGTACATGCGGAACATGACGCGAAAATCATGTAAATTGCAGAGCATGACGCAAAAATCATGTAAATTGCAGAGCATGACATGGAAATCATGTAAATGCAGAGCATGATGCAGAAATCATGTAGTTGCGGAGCATGACGCGGAAATCATGTAGTGTCTAGTGCGTGTGTTGCACACTGTGAGATGCATATGCATGGTTGTTTATTGTTTTTAAGCATGTTGATGGTTTATGGCTTAAAAGTATGTTGATTGTTTATGGTTGTATAAGCATGTTGGATGCGTGTGAAAAGCATGTTGGTTGTAATTGTTTGTTGTCTGTGACTTAGTAAGTGTGAGCTGCTTAACAGTACCACGGTTGTACTGATACCCCCTTCCCTATCTCCCTCCAACATTTTAGATTTTGCAGGTTTAGACGATGAGCAGAACCGTGGTGGTGATGAGGAGAGCTTCGAGGAGAAATCTTATGATGTTGAGTTTTGTTTTGCTTATGCTTGGATAGACTAGTTTTAGAGTTGGTTTGGTTGAAATATTGTTCTGATGTGGTGAGAGATTCACCTAATTGCTGTTGTGTTTTGATAAATTTGTGGTCTAGCCTTGTGGTTAGCTTGATGAAAGAATAGTTTGAATTAGCTAGTATGTCGCTATTTAGGTTGTTAGTATTAATAAAAAAAAATGTTAGTAATATGTTTCGTTGCATGGTGATCAGTTTAATAATCTTGTGTGTCTGATGCTTCAAGACCTGACTCGTATAGTGAAGCTAGGTTGTGAATCTGAATTGTAGTTTGGTGGAGTTTGGTTTTGGGAGCATTTAGAAGTGTTTGATTTGTTTATCAGGTGTTTAAAAATTTTGGATTAGTCAGTTTTACGCCATTATGCTGCCGAAATTTTCGGTGCACTCGATTTTAAATGGTTCAGAGTCGTGGTTAATGGTTTAGAGTTGAAGTAGCGTCGCTAGGCTAGTGGTTGAAAAACCTGGGGGCGTTACAGTTGGTATCAGATCGGAGTTGTTCCTGTAGAGACTGACCTAGGTAGCCTAGGTTGTTGAGTTGAGTGTGTTAAAGGTTTTCCTCGTTCTCCTCTCCATCACCAGGTATGGAAGTATCGATATTGATTTGTTTGCTTATTGATATATGGTTGTATGTTTGAGTTATTTGCTTACCTTATATTATGTTGCTTGTTACTTGCTTTATGTGTCTTATTCAAGCATGGTTGTTTTCCTTGGTTGCTTTATCTGGTAGAAGCTAGGCCTAGGATGTTCCCTTTAGGTGGTTAGATAGCTTGTATTGATTGTGTGTCTGTTGTTTGGTAGTAGGAGTAGGATGTTGCCATAGTTTCCTAGATAGCTTGCATGTTTTCTCTATGCATGTTGTGTTCTATCAGATCTAGGTTGTTGCCTTAGTTTGAGGTTAGTCCCTCATATTCTAGCTTCTTAGGAGAGCTCCTTGAGCGAGTTCCTTGTTTCCTCTCTTAGCGATGAGTTCCAGTGGGAGTTAAGAAAGTGGACGTTCTGGCCCTCCAAACATTCCTAATGTTGATTTGCACCCCGAGGTGAATTCTCCTATTCCTCCTCCAGAGCCTCAAGTAGTGTTGACATTGGAGGCATTGCAAGATATGCTTAGCAATGCGGTCCAAAGCAATTTGCAACACGCTGGTGTGAATCAAGCCCCTGCTTGTAGTAAGGATGCTGAATTTTTCCGGAGCTTCGTGAAGGCAAAGCCTCCTTCATTCGATGGCCAGCCTGGAAGTTCAAAAGTTGTTGATAGATAGCCCTTGAGTTGAATATGAGCATGGTCTATTTGTTATCGATAGATAGCCACTAGGTTGAGGCGGATCCATCGCTAGTTTGACGGTAGCCTAACGTAGACTTCCGATAGGCCTAAGAAACTAAGAGAAGTAGGTTAACTAAATTAGAGAAATTAAAATCATAATTTAGTTAATTCATTCTTGGCCTAACACGTTAATGCAATAATCAATTAACAATTTTGAGGAGTTATCGGGTTGTTAATTTGGCTAATTAGATTTAGGCCGAGGATTTATCGGTCTAAGTATGAGAGGCAGCGGGCGCAATTAAAATAATTAATTAATCAGGTTGTTCGTAGAGTATCGATGAGTCTATTTAATTAAGCACATGCTGAGTAGGTGGATTATCTGAAAAGCCAAGAAGCATTCCAGGCAATTTAATTAATTGGCAAAATATTTTTAGAGCAAGCGATGAAACTAAATTGCACAAAGTGTTCTAAAGAGTAACCAATCCGAAAGTCCCATCTTTTATTTGATTACATCCTATTTTGACTTCAGTTCGATCTATTTGCATGTTATTTACTTCTTTTCGGCAATTTTCCCTTTCTTTCCATCTTTTAATTAATCCAGTCAGTGACAGACCAAAACCCCCATTTTCGTTGCAAACCCCCCTGTTTAGCGAGAACTCAAAAATTAACAAGATCACTCTTTCCCTATGGATGACCTGACCACTACCTACTACAAAGTAGCATAGAGCCATAGTTTATAAATTTTATTTGGCGACGAGGATTCGACAAACTCACTCCGTCAGAGAACACCCTTCCCTGCAGACGACTTAACCACTACTACTGCAGAGTAGTTGGGCGCCGAAGTTTTATAAATTTTATTTGGTCTGGAGGCCTTGACAACCTCTCTATCAAATTGGTGTTGTTGTCGGGGAAGGGTGCATTCTTAATGTCTTTTGGGTTTTTATGCTTTTTCCTTTTTTGCAGCGTTTAACGATGAATTCCAACATAACCTCAGCGTGGTAAGTTAGAATCCCATGGCCGAGCACATGATGTAAGATTTAGTAGCTCCTGGTTCGAGTCATTTACCCTCTCTTGGAGACCTTGAAGTCACCAGAGAAATCATATACATCACCCAAGCGCCTGAGGAAGAATTTCACAAGTATTGGGATCACTTCAATGGGTTATGTGTGCTTCTCCATTGCTCACTGTCTGAGGAGTCCTTGCTTCTACACTTCATTGAAGGGTTAACACCTGGCGATAGAAGAATGCTCAATACAGCCGGTGGTGGTGATGCACTTGACAAATACCTAATGAGGCTAGAGAGATAATTTTGAGCTTGGCAATGTGTGTTTGATTCATCATATGGCAAGTTCGAGAGGTTAATTCTTCTCATTCTTCGGATAGCCAAACTTTTGAGCAAAAACAGGAAGATAAGTCTAATGAGGTTAGTAAGCCAATACTTGAACCTTCCCTAGATTCTGAGTTTGATTTAGGTGATTCTTCATGCATGATAGGAAAAATAGAAACATGTGATGAGTTAGCTTCGATCCATTCTATTCCAATTTCTATTTCCCATGAGCTAGTTCTGATTTGCATGAGTTGGATTTAGTCATTCCAATAGTTGACCAGTTTGTTACTCAATATAAAGGTGTTTTCATTAGTATGTTGGGGATGACTGATGATTTATTTGAATTGCCTGTGTAGAAGCTAATCAAAATGAAGAAAAATAAAAAGGATGCCCTGAAAATCAAAGAGATCGATTTCGGTTAAGAACGGGGAGAATCCCGTCAAGCAAGCAACATTAAATATTTGCGCTTCTGGGAGCTAGCCCAGCAAACAAAATTTATTGCTTTCTTTTAATTTCAGTATTTCATTTTCCTAACTTCAGTTTATTTAGATAGGTAGTTTCTCATTTCTGTTATTTGTTTTTTATCTTTTTAGGATGGTGGCACTGAAACAAGCTATTGTTTATAGAATAGTCGATGACCTTCCACCCATGTGCTTAAATTCAAGGGAGTCTTTCTCATTCCCTCTTATTACTATTGTCCTACGTTTTTGCATGACTGTTACATTGAGGACAATGTAAGCTTTTAGGTTGGGGGTGGGGTATACTGCTTACTGTTTTCTGTTGGGCCCTGAGCATTTGTGCATTGGACCAGCATTTGTGCTTATTGATTGCTTCGCATGCTTGTTGTATATTTTTGTGTTTATGTGATAATGATTTCCTAGGATAGACTCATTTTTCAAAAATTTTAAGCCTTCGACGAGTTGTAATCATGAGTGCCCCAAAAGGGAGCATTTTTTAAATTTTTCTTTAATATGTCTTGCATAGGTTGGGTGTCTTTCTTGCTTTAGAGTAGGATTCGAACGCTTAAGAGCGAGTTATTAGGTTCATATGTGTGGAGTCTTGCCTAGGAAATAAAAGAATATTCGCCTACCATGAAAAGAAAAGAGAGGTCAAATAAGTTAAGTGAGCTTGTTTGTAAATAATTTTTGTGTTTAGCTTTTCTTGTTTTATTTCTTTGAAAGAAAAAACGTGCTTTGCATTGGTCATGAGTGTAAAGGGGTAAAAAGAGCTACCTACAGTGTGTTCAGTTAGGCCAACCAAGGGTTAAACTCGGGTTATGGGTCCCTGCATTATAGTGTGAAAGCTAATGTCTCATCCTAAAAAGAATGCAAAAAGAAAGAAAAAAGAATTCCTTGTTTACTTTTTCAGACACCTAAGCAAAGATTAAGCAACCTAATTTGTTTCATTTAGACTTTTTAGTGAGACTTTAGTGCCAGTGTAGGGGGAAGATAGGACGATGAGAGTTGAATAAGTCAATACTAGGTTAGTAAAGTCCTCCTAGAGGAGAATCAAGAAATGGAACAATACATTTACATGATCATTTCAAAATATGCCATTTGAGGAGACAAAAAGACATTAGACAATCGTGTTTGAGACCAAACAAAACTAATGATGGAAAGGTTGTGCTAAATTCATATACTTTTGATTATGAAGCTTCCAGAAGAGACCTTGCTTATATGATAATTTTACATGAATATCTTATTAACATGGTTGAACACCAGGGATTTAGATAAAGTTTATGAGTGGTGTTCAACCTTTGTTTAAGATGGTTTCAAGAACCACTGAGGAGAGATATTCTAAAATTTTATGAAGAAGAGAGAATCTAAACAATGAAGTTTTTGGAAAACAATTGAAGTAGAGTTGCCATTACTATTGACATGTGGACTGCTAGTAACCAGAAGAAGGGATACATTGCAATCATTGCACATTTCATTGACGAATCTTGGGTCCTACAGAGTAGGCTTTTGAGGTAATTTAATTATCATATTTATTTCTTTTATTATAAGTTGTTTAACATATGAATTTAATTCTAATATATTGTTAGCATCACTTAATACTAGGTTTGCATATGTGTCACATCCACACAATGGAGGATTACTTTCCAATGAAGTGTTAGAGTGTTTATTAGATTGGAACATAGATCGCAAACTATCCACTTTAACTATAGATAATTGTTCGACAAATGATGCAATGATTGAGATTCTATTAGATAAGTTAGAGTTGAGGACATTTTTGTTGCATGGAAGTCTGTTCCACATGCGTTGTTGTGCACATATTTTAAATTTGATAGTAAAGGATGGATAGGCTATGATCGCTGATGGTGTAGAGAAAATTAGAGATAGATATTGTACATTTTTGGACTTCGTTTGCAAAAAAAAGAAGGAAAAATAAGTGTCATACATTTGCTAGAAAATCTTTCACACCATGAGAGATCCAAACACATTGATGTGAGACATCATTTTGTAATAGATGTAATTGCTAAAGGAGATTTGAAGTCAATTAAGGTGAACACTTCAAAAAGTTCGGTTGATATGTTTAGTGAGTCCCTGCCTAGAGTGAAGTTCAACTATTTCTTGAACTTACTGCATATTAATCCAGATAAAAGTGTTGGTGGAACAAAGATCACTCATGTTGTGAAATTTACAATGTCAAGAGGGAGAATTGTAGAAAATTGACATTGGGATATAATTTCACCTTCTTTCACTAATTATTGTTGTTATTCTAGCTACTTATCATCAGTAAGATTGAGCTGAACATGAAGCTAGTGGAAATTTGTTGTGGCCGTTGGGATTGGTTCAACCAACATTTCTCAGTCATCCTTTCTTTAGAGGAGAATAGTTTGGCAGGCTTTCTTCTTCTTACACTCAAGGCTAAAGACTCTGTGAGAGTATATGAGCATTAGGAGTGATTGTAAGAGAACACTGAGTCAGATTCCATTCTATACTAAGCTAGATTGTCTAGAATTGGTGATCAATAAAGAATGAGTGATCTCTTTCATAGTAGATGTAGACTAATCTTAGTTGAATCACTTAATTACATGTGTGTTAATCTTCTTCATCCCTAATCCTTTGTTTTTTTTTTTTTTTTTTTTTTGTTTGATTTGTGATATGAACTTGAGGAACCTACAAAATTATTTTGCGATCACTCATTCTTTGTTTCAACAAGAGATTGAGCCTTTTTTTTTTCAATTCCAAGAGAAATTTAGAGGCCATTTGGATGGAGGGAAATAAAGAGTGGGAATAGGGTAAGGGTAACAGATCCCCTTATTAGGGACAAGGTTTGCACAAGATTGGACATGAGAATAAGTTATGCATGTGTTAGGGTTTTTCTATACCCTTCAAAAAGTATGATTTTCTTCATGCGTACAGTTTCTCTATTTCTCTCGTTTAATTCTTCTTTATTAATACTGGGTATATATATATGTATTTGTTTATTTATTTATTTTCAATAATTGTAGTTATTTTTTAATTAAATTTATTTATATTTCTTTAAATTAATTCTCATTAATTCATCAAATAATGTATCAAACTAATATTTTTAGGATTAACTTCATAAAACAAGCCTAAACATCGATTATAAAGTCAATTATGAAAATATTAATTCATTAATTAATAATATACTTACTCAATTAATTACAAATATTATTAATTTATGGTAATGATTTATTTTTAATCATTACAATTAATTATTTATGGATTATTTATGATCCATTAGCTGTTGTCAAAAAAAAATTATGATCTATTACCTATTTCATTATTATTTTAAAAAATTATATTCTTTTTGGAATTAATTTTAATTGTTTTGTTAATAATATATCATAACCATATAAGAATTATAAGATAATCTCACAAGACAAACTTGTACATTATTTGTGAAGCATAATTATTTACTTAAACATTGTTATATGGTTGAGATCACATTCTTACCTTTTATAAAACAAATGTGCATGATATTGACATAACATGATTTTTTTTCCTTTTTTTTTTTAACAATATATGGGTAGAGGGATTTGAAGCACAGACCTTGGACCATTAATACAACTTTATATCAGTTGAGCAATGTTCTTGCTGGCGACGTAACATATTTATTGTCTATTTTATCTATTACTTATAATTGATTAAACTATATTGTTAGTACATTAATTGAGTTATATAATTTGATCGAATTGTCTTTATTTATTGGAATATTATATATTACAAAGAAAAAAGAATATAAAATATCATTTGTTTGATTATTATAAAAATCTAATAATGTTTCCATGATAGAACCAAACACAGTGTCTTATTCCCAAACACCTATTACTCATGGGCATCCAATGAAACCTCAAACTTGGCCCCTAATCACTATTAGAATATCTAGGGGTGAAAACGGGTCGGGTCGGGTCGGTTTTAACAATGAGTTAACCGACCCGGCCTGATTAGAATCGGGTCCGGTCGGGTCGGTTTGACAGAAGTCAAAGAGAAAAAAAAAACGAAAAATGGAAGAATAAAACTGGAACCAAAACTTGATCAAAAATCAGAATACCCAGTTTAGTCCTCATGCAATACTCACAGACTATACAAGGAACAAAACATGGAACCAATCACTTTCATACTCACAGACTATTCAAGGCAAGCAACCCTAGATGCAAAAATCAAAAGAAGAAAAAACAAAAGAAACGAAAATCAACCCAGATGCGAAAATAAGAAGAGAAAAAACAAGCAAAACCGAAAATCAAGAATCGCGGGAGATTGACGTCGTTCATTTCGTGGTGGAGGCGGCGGCGGCGGTGGGAAGGAGTCGAGGTCGTTCGTTTCGTGGTGGAGGAGGCGACGGTGGGAAGGCGTGGTGGAGGAGACAGCAGTCGAAGAAAAGAACGACGGCGGTGGAAGGCGTGATGAACGACGGCGGTGGAGAAGGCTGATAACTTGCAAAAAGCAAGTTATTTGTCCTCTAAACTTAGACTAAAACAAGGCCAAAAGAAACAAAGATGCGTTGCTTCAGTGCATAAAGAGAGAAAAATGTGATAATTTTATGCGGCGAGATGTATTCATGTATGCGGTATGAAATTATAAAATATAGGACGATAACGCAACTAATTCGGTTGTTTTTCAAGTGTCTTCTTAGCGCAGGCACACATCTCAAGATGATCCAGAAACAGATAAGATAATGAAAGGACAAGCGCTGACACAACCAACGCAAGTAGGCGGAAAAAAGGGAGAAAAAGCTAAAGCAAGTTGCCTAATGATGATTAACGCAAGTTGCTAATTACTTGGAGAAGTCATCTTCCCTCACCTATAAATAGAAGCCAAAAATCAAATATCAGGATCATCCTTGATTCATTTTTCTGCTCAAGAGGGAGAAGAAGGAAGATCAGTAGAGGAATCACAGAGAGAGCTGTGATTAGGAGCAAACTTATGCTTGTAATGTTTTCTTTTAGAATGTCTTGTTTTGCTCGCATGAGCTAAATTCTTCTTCAAGGCTTAGCGCAAGCACCTCATGCGGTGATAAGTATATTTTGTAAGCGCATATTTTGAGTTAAATGAAACATTAATTGCTTTCTATTTAGTTACGATACTATTTTCATTACTAACTCCCGCTTGGCCAGCCGGATGCGGTAGCAGCATGTTAAATCCCTGACAGGTAACGCATGCAGACATCTCTAAGTAGAGCAAGTTAGCGCATGTCATGTAGTCTTGGTAGCGTTAAAACACTACCGCTAAAAGATAGTGCACGCATGAGCATAGACTGTGTTGTGACTAACACAGTCCCTTGTAAGTTTTAGAGAACTATGCCTAAAGCATGAACTAGCCAAATAACTTCTTGATAGTTTATGTCAGACGCAAAGGATTATCGGAAGGGAAACTTATGATATTTTCTCACTTAGGCATTAATGGATCAATTAATCAAAGTATGCGCTACAAGGTTATTATAAACGCATGAGGTTGCAACCGCAACAGCCTTGATTATTCTCCTTATAAATTTTCCTTTCATTCTCGTCGCATGTGTTGTTTTTATGCAAACAGTCACTCTTCAAATATACCAAATCTTTTGTTTATTCTTTTAAATAATATCATACGTTCTTGAGTTTAGATCAGTAAATATTGTTAAAAGACTTTGTGAATACCCCTTCCCTGAGGAATCGACCCTAGACTCACCAGGTATTACTTGATTAAAGTCAATTTATGCTTGGATTGATTATTATCTACGACAATATTTCTGATTATACTAAGACAACTGACAACCAATCAAAGGCGTGATGAACGACGACGGTTTTTAGTTTTTGGTTTTTGGTTTTTAGTTTTCTGATTAGTTTTTGGTTTTTGGTTTTTAGTTATCTACGACAATATTTCTGATTATATTGGTATAATAATCATTTTAGACCTCATTTATAATCATTTAGGCCCCGTTTGATAACCATTTCTATTTTTGGTTTTTGGTTTTTGGTTTTTAGTTTTCTGTTTTTTGTTTTCAGTTTTTAAAAAACAAAAACTATACATGTTTGATAACTGTTTTTGGTTTTCCATTTCTTAAAAACTGAAAACAAAAAACATTTACCAAACATGTATTGTTTTTTGTTTTTGTTTTTTTTTTTTAAATAAAAAGAACATTTGATTATTGTTTTTATTTTTTCAGATTTTATAATTTATAATTTTTGGGAGATTTATATTTTATATTAATAATTATTTTTTTAGTTCAACAATAGTGGGATGGAGGATCAAACTATCAACTTTTGAAATGTAATCGGAGCCTTATTCACTAAGCTATGCTTTGATTGAGATATTAATAATTAAGTTTAAATACTATTTTGGTCCCGTACTTTTGACTTTGGTTCATTTTGGTTCTTGCTCAAAATGTCTATTTTGGTCCTTATATTTTTTACTTTGGTTCACTTGACCTCTGTACTTTTAAATTAAAAATGGCCAATGTAGTCCCCATTTGCAAATTTATGATCTAAAAATGAGAAAAAATGAAAACGAAAGCACCAAATTGATACTTTCTATCACGTATTCAATCCGTTAGTGGCTTCTAATGTCCATGTGCTCAATCCAATAGTAGCTTCGACGGTAGAGACTATTTATGAACTTTTTTCAAACGATAAAGATGGGATTTTCACTTTTGAAACCATGTAGACTAAATTCTAAATTTCTTCAAACTATAAGGACCAAATTTGTAATTTAATCCTAAATATATTAATAAAAAATAATTGGGAAAAATACATTTTTGGTCTCTGAGGTTTGGGTTAAGTTTCATTTTGGTCTCTGAGTTTTCAAACTCGACATTTTAGTCCTTGAGGTTTGGATTTCGTTTCATTTTAGTCCCTCCATCCATTTTTCTGTTAACTCTTAATAGAAAGCTGACGTGGCTTTTATTTTTTTATTAAAAAAAATATATTAATTATTATTATTATTTATTATTTCAAATTTTTAATAAAAATAACATTTTTATTAAAAAAAACCCTAACATCTTCATCCTCCCTCCACCATTGTCGCCGCCGCTCAACTCCGACCACCGCCGTGCCAGCTACCTTCGTCGTCGTTCTCCTTCTTTGCTTGTATTTCTCCGACCACCTGTTTTTCGACAGAACCGCCATTAACGTCGTCCTCCCTTTCCTTCTTCTTCTCGTCGTCGTCAGCGACCTCTTTTTCTCTCCCTTCCTCTCTCTCCCCGGCCTCCAGCTACCTCAATTCGGTCTGAGTTTCGTTCGATTCGGCCAGATCTAAAACGAAGATCTGGGTTTCGTTCGATTCGGCAAGATCTGAAACGAAGATCTAGGTTTCGTTCGATTCAGCCAGATCTGAGTTTCGTTCAATTCGGCCAGATCTTTTCCTCTCGCTCTGAGTTTCCTTAGAATCCAGCGCCTGCGTGAGGACGGTTGGCGGAACGAACAACGTGAGGACGAAAAGCGTGCAGCGGCGACGGCGGTCAGAGTTGAGTATGCACGCGAGGGAGAGTTGAGTATGCACGCGAGGGGGAGAGAGGAAGGGAAAGAGAAACCAAAATGAAACCTTTCCCTTTGAGGACGTTGTCGTGCACGAAGGAGGCGCCGTCCGTCGACCTCTCCGGCGCCAGAGACGGATGATTCGAAGGGGCATGCACGAAGGGTTGTTTTTTTTAAAAGAAAACAGTGAAAAAAGGTGAAGAAGAAAGAAAGAAGGGAAAAGAGAAGAAAGAAAGAAAGAAAAAAACAGGAAAAAAAAATCGTCGTCGCTGGCAGCCGCCACCGCCAATGGAAGAAAGAGTTGGTTGGGAGAAAGAAGAAGAAGTTGGGTGGAAAAAAGAAGAAGAAGGAGAGAGAGAGGGAGGAAAGAAATAAAAAAAATTATAAAATAATAATATAATTATTATTTTATTATATTTATATTTTAAAAAACTTAAAAAATAATTTTTTAATAACAAATTTTGCCACGTTAGCAATCCGTTAACTATTAACGGAAAATTGGATGGAGGGACCAAATTGAAACTAAAACCAAATCTCAGGGACTAAGTTGTTGAGTTTGAAAACTCAGGGACCAAAATGAAACCTAACCCAAACCTCAGGGACTAAAAGCGTATTTTTCCCAAAATAATTTAACTACATACCAATCTTTTTTTAACAATTTTTAATACATCGATTTAATTTTAAATTATTAAAATTAAACACAGTATTTATTTGAACAAAATTAAACTATAATATTTAAAATAGGAAAATAATAAATTTTAACCATACCATCTAATTTTAATTTCAAACAACTTATTAATAAATGATTTTGTAGGCTTGATTTTTTTAAAGAAATAATAAAAGTAGTAAAATAATAAGAATTATTATTATTATATTAACAAACAATTAATGAGAATACTGGAATTCAAACCCATTTTGGATGCCAACGATTCTGTGTCTTGGATTTCCTCGTTAACGAGACGGTGGTCTGTTTTTAAAAAACGAAACTCCCATTTTGAAAACATTTTTTTTCATTTTTAAGGCTCCGTTATAACCATTTGATTTTTTAAAATTAGACTTGTTTTCTTTAAATTTCCTCACCATGGTTTTCATTTTTGTTAAAGACACACTTGAATTCCTAACCAAATTCTAAAAACAAAAACAAGTTTGTGAAAACTACTTTTTTTAGTTTTCAAAAATTGGCTTGGTTTTTGAAAACATGGGAAGAATGGTAAGTGAAAAGCCAATAAAACTTAGAGTTGGAAGTGGTGTTTATAAGCTTAAAAACCAAAAACCAAAAACAAAAAACCAAGGGCCCGTTTGATAACCATTTCAGTTTTTGGTTTTTGGTTTTTCTGTTTTTGGTTTTTGCTTTTTGGTTTCCTGTTTTTTAAAAACAAAAACCACATATGTTTGATAACTGTTTTTTGTTTTTTGTTTTTAAAAAACAGAAAATCACCTTGTTTGATAACTGTTTTTGGTTTTTAGTTTTTTAAAAATTAGAAAGATGAAAAGATATTTTAGAGAGAGAAAAATGTGTAAAGACGTTGAAACAAAAATTTAGAGACACAAATATAAATGTTTTCAAGAGTTTTTTTTTTTTTTTTTGAAAAGACGAAAGAAAAGTTAAACATAGAAAACTTAGAGAGATGAAAGAAAATGTTCAGAGAAAAAATATTAGTTAGACTCGAGAAAAGATATTAGTTAGAGAAAAAATAGAAAACAAGTTAGAGTAAAAGCGATAAATTTTAGATTAAAAAATTAAATAAAAAAAGAAAATTTAGAGAGATAGTAAAATTAAGAGTAAAAGATATGCTAAAGAACTAACGATAAATTAGAAAAATAAAGAAAAGTTGTAGCGATAGAAAATTTTGGTGACTTTTTTTTTCAAAAGAAAAATTAGAACATGTTTATTGAGGAGAGAAAATGTATTGACAAGTTTTTAGAAGTAGACAAGTTATAGGGAATAAAAGTTTTGAGAGAGAAAAAAAAATAGAGAAAGAAATTTGTTGGAGAGAGAGGTAAAAGAGGAGAAAAGTAAGCATTAGAAGAAAAATGAGTTTTTGAAAAACAGAAATCTGTTTTTAAAAACTACTTTTTTTGGTTTTTAAATTTACTTATAATTTCAAAAACGTTTTTAAAAAACAGAAAACAGAAAATAGAAATGGTCATCAAACACCCCTGTTTTTTAAAAATGAAAAACAAAAACAGAAAACAGAAAACGAAATGGTTATCAAACGGGCCCCAAATGTTTATCAAACGGGGCCTAAGTTATTCTTTAAAATTTCAAAAACGTTTTTAGAAATTTAAAAACTCAAAAACGAATTAGTTACCAAACATCCCGTTTTTTAAAAACCAAAAGCTAAAAACAAAAAATGAATTAATTATCAAACGGACCCTTAGTGTAACGCCCCGACTTTTTAAAACCTAAAGACTGACTAGGGACGTTACTACATGCATGAATGATTCAAAGAACTATAAAGTTAAATCTTTCCTAGAAGTCTAGGACGCATCAAATAGGTAAATAATTTTAGTAAAACATTTATTTGGGATCCTAAGAAATCTTGTAAAACATGAAGATATTTGAACGCCTCAAAATACAACAAAACAAACAAGTCTTTGAATGTTTACATAGAAAATTCAAATACCTAAGACTTATATTTGGAAGTAAAGAATGCTGACACCGTCCACCATGCCACCACCAGCAAGTGCTCTTGATCAGTCGCCTAACACTTTCTCGCCCTTGCCTAAAAATTTAAGTTAAACAAAGAATGAGTATTAAAAATACTCTGTAAGTAACCCCTCTACTGGGGTTGGTTATGCAAACTCAAACATTTATGAGAGACCTAAACTTTGCTTTATAACAACTTTATTTCTTGGCCATAACGCCAAGTGTGACCCTATCGCCACGAACTATTTTGTGACCTTATCGCCACTTAAACTTTATCGTGACCATATCGCCACTTGTCACCATGACCATATCGCCAAGTTTTGAAAATAGGTAATAAAATCGTTATCTTGATCATATCGCCAAGTTACAAGAAAATTATTTTAAATAATGTCTTGACCATATCGCCGAGTTTTAGTTAAATCTCTTGGCCATATCACCAAGCTTTTCAATGTCAAAACTTTTAAGATTGTACGTCACTGTGAGTCATACATATGCCCGTGAGGTCCCTTGTCTAACTTTATGATAATGCCACACAACACATTTGCATTTCATTCCAATAACGTCATCATAACAAAACATCAAAGTCCTAATTTGCTTACTCATTACTCAACGTACAAGAATATAACAAAGTAAAATTCACATTATAACATTCCAATTCTTGCTCCACCATCAAACAGATTAGCACCCAATGATTTTGCAATTATCATAACAACACACAACAATTTTTTACAGTCAACAATAAATTTCCAACATGCTGATAGGAGAATTACTTACCTTTTTAGGATGTCTTTAGCCGATTAAACACTTTCTTTTGTCCTAACAGAGACCTTGGCCAACACCTACAGTGGTTCTAAAATCAATACTAAAATTCTCAAAACTCAATTTGAATTATGAGCAATTTATCCAAGGCTGCTCTAGGCCTTAACCGAACAGTTCGAACCCACAACAGTTCACTGAATTGACCCAATCCACTGCTGGACAATCTCCAAATTTTACAAACTTTCATCAATGTTGTGCTGAAAATTGAACAGTCAACAATGAGTTAGGGGCATTATGGGTCAACACTAAATATTAGAATGATTGCTAATTGGAACTCAAATGGAGCAAGAAACTCACCCAATTCAATTCTTCACCCATTGGACGACACCATTAGATCACCAACTATGTCGATTGAACACTAGCAACGTGGTGAAAGGTTTTAAATCAAACCCCAAAAAAATGTGGTTGGACTTAACGACGGCGGCAGATCGGAGTGGCAGTGGCAGCGCGACAGGGCGGTGACTCGAGTGGCGGCGCGGCGATTCTACAACTAGAGTGGCGGCGTGGCGGATCTGAGCGGCGGCGGATCTGGTACAGTAGAGAGAGAGTGCTGAAAGAGAGAGAGAGAAAAAGAAGGAAAACTCATCGGAGCTTGTGGCGTTCGTCGTGGTGACTAGAGAAGAGAAACGGAAAGCGGCGGAGACAGGCAGACGGGAGAGAGAGAGAGAGAGGGCAGTCAACAGAGGGACGAGAGAGGGAGAGAGAAATCGAGGATCTCATTTTTTTTTTTAAACGGTCCTTTGACCGAATTTTGGGGGGAAATTTCCCCCCTCTTCTCCCTTTTGACCGGGCAGTTAAAGCCCACTTTCTTTTTCTTTTCTTTTCTTTTTTTTTAAGGCTGTTACACTTAGTTTTTTATTTTTAGATTTTGAAAACTATAATTGTTTTCTCTCAATTTTCTTACCATAGTTTTCATCTTTGTTAAGTACACTTTTGAATTTTTAGCCAAATTTCAAAAAGAAATACAATATTTTTAAAACTACTTTTTTTTAGTCTCTAATGTTGGATGATGTGGAGACAAAACCCCGTGCAAGGAAGGAAATGAGCTAGGCCCATTAGGTCTTTTCAGCTTCTATATATATGTATTGGTGGCTGGAACTTTGGTCAAGAAAAGAAAAGGCAGTGTGTTGCTGCTGAGTTTTTAACCAGAGAGGAAGTGTTATCTTGCAGCTGGAGTTCTTTTCTTCACGAAGCGGCAGTGGGTTTTTCTTGAGAGAATAGGTCATTGTTTCAAGATTGGGTTAAGGGTTTTTGTTTCTTTTTTTATCCCAAGCTATCGGGTTGTGATACTTGGAAGTCAATAGCTATTGTTGGGCTATTGAGGGTTGGTTTGTAGCGTTATTGAAGGCTTCCTGTAATTTCCCAAATTCTAGTAGAACCTGCAATTGTAGAAGACTGGACGTAGTCCTGAGCTTGGGGCAAACCAGTATATTTTTCGATGTCGTTCTTTTTCCCTGTCTCTTTTATTATTTTTGTGGCTATTATTTTTGGCTTGTTTGGCTTAACCTGTGGAAGGGGAGATAGTTGTAATATTATTGATTGTCGTCATAATATTATTATTATTTGTATTCCGCATTTTTCTCCCAACAAGTGGTATCAGAGCTTTTGGTTCAGGAATCATGGGTTTTGTAGAGCCAAAAAGTTTTGACGGAGTCATGAAGATCGATGGGAAAAATTTTGGATATTGGAAGATGCAAGTCAAGGATTATTTAACTTGCAAGAAAGTGCATAAGGCATTGAAGGAGAAACCAAAAGGGATGACAAACGAAGATTGGGAAGCTCTAGATGAAGAGGCAGTTGCAACCATAAGGATGCGTTTGTCAATGGATGTGGCAAGTCTAGTAGCCCATGAGACAACTGTAGTCAAATTGATGGAAGCGTGATAAGGGTAAAAAAATATACCTATTTTACCCTTATATTTAGCTCATAATCTTGTCAAAACTACATGTTTGAGATCAATTTTACTGTTCCCAAGCTCAAAATATGCTAAAGTTGATAAGTTAGGGTGTTGAGAGACTTTTGTCAAATCATGCTCATTTGTGCTTAAAAAGACTCAATTTTAAGGGAATTTGACTAAGTTGTTGCTGTGCAGGAAAACAGAGGAAAAGTTGGAATTTTCCCAGTAATGCGACCGCAAAATGAAATGCGATCGCATTTTTGGAAAAACAGAGGCAGTTCCAAGTCTACAGCGGGTCGTTTTGAACGAGACTTCTTCGCACCTAACCGGCTGTTTTGACCCCAAAACCGACTGGGCTACCTACCAGCACCTATTTCGCAGCTCCTCAACCACTTCCAACACTATATAAGCTCGAGATTCGAAGTCAAATTCAAGTAGAACTCATTTGGAAGAAGAGGGTGGTGACAGAACCCTAGTTGACGCCTATGAGTAGGGATGCCCGATGTCCTTCTTAGATGGCTAAATTCTAACCTTAGTTAGACATCAAACCTTAGAGTTTGTAGGGATTTTCACCCATTCCCACTTTGTAAAAGCGAGAGAGTGGAGTGTCTAAGCGAACTCTAGAAGGATTGGATAAAATAGAAAAATTCCTAGTATTTAGCTACTGTCATTATTTCCAGCTTGTGTTACTTTTCATTTATCTGTATTCTTACATCTTATTTTCAATGAGAAGGTATTCATTTGCACTTTATCTCTCCATGAGTAGCTAAATTCCGTTGAGGGGTTCAATATGGTGAATTCCCTTATGGTTCAATAACTTGAAAGTGTTTTATTTGCTTAAGTATTGTTCAATGCATGTCATTCTTTATTGAATATCATTCTGATCTTGCTGAGTTTAAATTGATCACTTAGACTTTGCATGCTATGTGAGTTTGATCTTGAAAGGGACAGACAATATCGGTTCTCATAAAGGTGATATAGGAGAAAAAGCTCGAAAGAGATTGTTCGGTGGTATATAGGGCAAGCTGCCTAAGGCACCCTATATCAACTATAGGGTTATAGGTTGCATTCGTGAATTATCTATGTCGGAGTCGAGTCACAGAAATGTGCATAACGGTACTCGCTTAGCCTTCAAACGGTTCTTGGAAGCAAGGCCAAATAGAAGTTAAATCTGACCCAATGCATTGAATAGGTTTAAGTTGAATAATCCATGATTAAAGTTATTGCCTTTGGGATGAATCCATATTGAATACCTCGTTTTATTTATTGTTGTTATTCTTTCTTTATTTACTTGTGTTATTTATTTTTCTAAAAATCAATCATCAAATCATTTCTTTGGTTACCTATTTTAAGCAATCAGTTGAGTAGTTTCTTCTTCAAATATGAATGTATAAATTAGTCCTCGTGGGATCGATACCCTTGGAATACTTCTAAGGTTTTTATTACTTCGTGCGATAGTGTATACTTGCACTAAGGTTGGTTGAATTTATCTTTATTATTATCTATCATCTTATCTCACATCCATCATTCGGCCTCTGCCGCACCAAAGCGCTTACAAACAGGTATGAAAAACCCTCTGCTAATAATAAGGTCTACCTAGTTAAGAAGTTTTTCAACATGCAAATGTTTGAAGATGCTTCTGTGAATTGCTATATTAATGAGGTTACCACTTTGATTAATCAGTTAAAATCTGTTAAGATAGAGTTTTCTGATGAGGTGAATGTTATTCAGTTGTTAACGTCTTTACTTGATAGTTGGGAAACGATGAAGACAGCAGTGTCTAATTCGACTGGAAATAACACTTTAAAATTTTCAGAAGTTTGTGATTTAGCCATAGCTGAGGAAATTCGTAGGTAGGATAGTAATAAAGAGTCTACAGTAGGGTCAGCTTTGGTTATGACTAAAGGTAAAGATAAGGTTGATGAAGAAAATGAATCGAGTAGCAGAAGGAAAAAGTGGAAAAATAGGAATGAGGTAGAATGTTTTTACTGCCATAAGAAAGGTCACTTCAAGAGCCAGTGTAGGAAATTCAAAGAGGATCAGAAAAGAAGACCAAAGGCAAATATAGTGCAGGATGTTGTCTTAGTTTGTGTTGATAGTAAAACAAGGTATAGTAACCCTTCTTCAGATTGGATATTAGACAGTGCAGCTTGTGTTCACATAGCTTCAGATAGGAGTTTGTTCACATCATTCACAAGAGGGCATCATGGCCTAGTGAGGATGGGGAATGGTAGAACCTCCAAGACTAGAGGGATTGGAGATGTTAGTCTGAAGACAGAATGTGGAGGTAAATTGGTACTGCGAGATGTCAGGTTCATGCCTAATATCAAGATGAATCTTATTTCTATTGTTAAGTTGGCAGATGATGGTTACATGTGTGAGTTTGGTAGTCGCCAGTGTAAACTCAAGTTCGGATCCCAGGTAGTGGCAGTTGGTCACAGGAAATCTACATTGTACAAATCTCAGTTGAATGTTGCCAAATGTTCAAAGAGACAGTGGATGCCGGTTAAAGCTGTAAATGGTAGTTGTAGAGGTACAGTTGAGCCAGCAGCAAGGATAGCCAATTTTGATCAGTCCGATCAAGATCCTTCAGTTCAGAAACAATTGGGAAGTCCAGGAGAGAAAGTTGATGGCTATCGTAAATCCCCAGTTGTCAGACGCTCGCATGAATTGAAGAAGTCGTTCAGGCGAGTTGAGGCATCAAAGTGGAAGGCCAGAGCAGTTGCTAAGGTCAAAGGTCAGGTCTCTAGCTTGGTAACAAGTTGAATAGAGGATTCAAGTCATTCTCAGAGTGTATCTTCTTCAGGAACAGTTGTTCGGATAGGAAGAAGATGAAGGTGACACCACTTAGCTGAAGTGGGAATACATGTCTGTCTTTTTCGTCTGGGAGATAGGTTCACGTAGTTAGCCCATACCTCGAGACGAGCACAGATGAGCTATAGTTATATTATGATAGTTGTATGTTTTTGTGAGGTTGTTGTTTTTTAGGTATTTTGAACCTTGGAGTTTACCAAGAAGATCAGAGATAAGAGTTGTAGTGGGAGTAGATCCTTGGAGTTTGCCAAGATGATTAGAGTTTTGTTGCAGTGGGAGACGAGATCGTTGTTTTGTCTCCAAGTGGGAAATTGTTGGATGATGTGGAGACAAAACCCCGTGCAAGGAAGGAAATGGGCTAGGCCCATTAGGTCTTTTCAGCTTCTATATATATGTATTGGTGGTTGGAACTTTGGTCAAGAAAACAAAAGGTAATGTGTCACGTTGCGGCTGAGTTTTTAACCAGAGAGGAAGTGTTATCTTGCAGCTGGAGTTCTTTTCTTCACGAAGCGGCAGTGGGTTTTTCTTGAGAGAATAGATCATTCTTTCAAGATTGGGTTAAGGGTTTTTGGTTCTTTGTTTATCCCAAGCTATCGGGTTGTGATAAAGTCAATAGCTTTTGTTGGGCTATTGAGGGTTGGTTTGTAGCGTTATTGAATGCTTCCTGTAATTTTCCAAATTCTAGTAGGACCTGCAGTTGCAGAAGATTGGACGTAGTCCCGAGCTTGGGGCGAACCAGTATAATTTTCGATGTCGTTCTTTTTCCCTTTCTCTTTTATTATTTTCGTGGCTATTATTTTTGGCTTGTTTGGCTTAACCTGTGGAAGGGGAGATAGTTGTAATATTATTGATTGTCGTCATAATATTATTATTATTTGTATTTCTCATTTTTCTCCCAACATCTAAAACTTGACTTGTATTTGAAAACATGTGAAGATGGCAGATGGCAAGACAAATAAACTTATGGCATATGTGTGGCAGTTGGTAGTGTTTATAGGTATAATTTCAAAACCCAAAAACCAAAAACCAAAAATGATTGTCAAATGAGGCCTTCATCGTTCATTTTCTATAACAAGTTATTTCGATCCACATAAATTAAATTAGTTCAGTGAAGAGTGTGCAAAAATAAATATATATGCAGTAGTACACACCAACAACAACATTATTTATTTTATAAAACCAAAGGTTACACATCCAAACATTCATAACATAAAATAAAGAAGAGAGAGAGAGGCAGAGGTTTAGCCTTTGGTATGCTTCAAGAGTATCCTTTTAAGTATCTAAGGATCCTTCTAGCAATACCAAAATGTAAGTCACCAAGTGAATTCACATATCTAGAGCGTCAGTACACTTGCAGCAAACATCAAGTGTTTAGCCTTCATGTCGTCAAATACAAGAGAATTTCCAATAAACTTTGGTAGTTTAAAGAATTAGAAAACTTCTCTCTATCGTTCTTTGTGACTTTTCTGAACATTGGTGAACTCAAAATATATATATAAATTGGTCCCTAATTTTTTTTTAACAATTTTAATTTTATCTTTTATACGTATTTATTCCGATTCAATTCCTTACCCATCATAAAGGCAAGTAAAGTTCAAACGAAAAAAGAAAAAGTATGTTCCACATTTACCTATTTTAATATTGGGATAATAATCATTTTAGGCCTCGTTTATAATTACTAGTTTGAACTGTTGGGAATGACTTAATCTTGGCCTAGTGTAGTGTTGAATGAAGACCTTTGTCCCAAGTCTTGTAAAAGTAGTTAAGAGTGGAACCAAGTCTTCACCCAACACGCACGCGCCGCCGCCGTCGGTAGGTCAGGCCGGCGGGCGGATTCGGGTAATAAAGAAAGCGGGTTTTATTTTTTGGCAAAGATAATTTCATTTTCCTTTTTTATTATAAAGCCCCACGTGTCTTTGCTATCGTCGCCCACGTGTCATCACTATATTGCCCGATTTATTCCACGCTGACCGTTCCGCATTGACCGTCCGTTCAGCGCGTCCTGCTAACTGTCCGTTCTGCGTGCAAGCTGACCGTCCGTTCCAAGCTATCCGCGTTTTGAGTTTTCCATGGCTGACCGTTTGACACATGGCGATCCGTGAGAGAATGACCGTTGACTGATTCCTCCCTATACAAACCTGCATATTTGAGCAAAGAAATACAATTCATTTTCATCCACTTCCATCTTCTTTCGTCCACTTTTAGCAAAGTAAAAATTCCTTGATTCCAATCCTTCTTTCTCGAGTGCACGAGCGAGGAGGGTGTTGTGTTAACCTTGGGGAGCAACCGGCGTAAACGATTTAGCATCGCGGTTGTGTCGAAATTGCTTTCAAGGTAGTGGTCCTTTCCCATGACACAACAACTGTGTTTCTCAATTTCTTCTTACAAGTTGAAAGCAATTTGAAGATGTCCATCAAATCCAGGCAGGTGCTTCCAGATCTATCCAAGTTAGAACCTCCGGATGGATCTAACTACCGTCGCTGGTCTCAGAAGCTGCTCATCTTCTTCGAACAACTGGAGGTCGATTACATTTATGTGGATAAATCAGCAGCACCTGCCGCTAATCTGGAAAAATCCAAGGAGGTCCAGCCTGATCCACACAGTTCTAAAGAGGTAAATCCAAGGGCGGTCATGACATTGATCCAGAAAAATTCAAGAAAGACAACAAGACGGTTCGCAGTCATCTTCTCAACCACATGAACGACTCACTGCTCGAATTGTTCGTTGTTCACAAGTCAGCTAAGGTTATTTGGGACACTCTGGAGTCCAGATATGGCGGCAATGATGCAGGTAGAAAGAAGTACGTGGTCGGTAAGTGGTTGTAGTTCCAAATGGTGGATGACAAACTAATGATGGACCAGGTCCACGAGTACGAGAATCTGGTGGCAAACATTCTGACAGAGGGCATGAAGATGTGTGAGATTCTCCAGGAAAATGTCTTGCTTGAAAAATTTCCTTCTTCATGGAACGACTACCGCAACCATCTAAAGCACAAGAAGAAGGACTTGACGTTACAAGAGTTGATCAGCCACATGCGAACTAAAGAAGCTAATAGGCAAAAGGATAAGTTGCATTCCCATTCTTTAAATTCAGTTAATGCTAACTTGGTTGAATCTTCTGTTGCATCAAAAGACAGGTTCAAAAACAAAAACAAAGACAAATCCTCACAGAAAAAGAATCAGCAATTCAAGTCTCCTAGCGGGAAAATAGAGAAGGAGAAGTCCAAGTTGATATGTTATGTTCGCGGAAAACCAAGACACAAATCCTATCAGTGCAACCACAGGAAAGGAAAACCAGATCAAAAGCCTACGGGTGCACAAGCCAACGTTGTTGAAACAGACGACATCATTGCTGCAGTGGTGGTCGAGGTAAACTTGGTGGAGAATAAATCGGACTGGATTCTTGACACTGGCGCCTCGAGACACTTCTGCTCAAACCGAAGTCTGTTCCACGAGTTCCAAGACACTGTTGATGGCGAATGCGTATACATGGGGAACTCAGCCACGACTGGAGTACTTGGGAAAGGGAAGGTTCTCTTAAAATTTACTTCTGGAAAAACCTTATCTTTGAATGATGTGTTGTTTTCATTGAATAGGAATCTGGTGTCTGGAAGTCTGTTGAACAAGGCGGGACTTAGAATTGTGTTTGAAGCTGACAGGTTGTCATCACTAAAAATGGTGACTTTGTCGGTAAGGGGTATTTAGCCGATGGTCTGTTTTTTTTAAATATTGTCTCTATTCCTGCTGAAATGAATGAAAGTACATGTCGTTCTGCTTATATTGTTGAATCTGTTGATGTGTGGCATGGTAGACTAGGTCATGTGAATTTTGCATCTATTAAAAGGCTAAAACAATTGCATCTTCTTAATGTATCTGAGACACCTGAAAATAGTAGATGCTCTGTATGTGTAGAGGCAAAATTTTCTATAAAAACCCTTTAAGCCTGTTACAACGAGATGTACTGAACTGCTTGAATTAATTCACTCTGATCTAGCTGATTTAAAAAACACTACTAGTAAAGGTGGCAAAAACTATTATATATCTTTTGTCGATGACTTCTCTAGATACACGAAGATATATCTTCTGAAATCAAAAGATGAAGTTAGTAGCAAGTTTAGGAAATACAAAGCAGAAGTAGAAAACCAACTAGATAAAAAGATTAAAAGGTTAAGATCCGATAGGTTAGGTGAATACAGTGACAAGTCTCTCAAGGAGTTTTGTGAATTAAATGGCATTATCCATGAGAGTACTGCACCATATTCCCCTCCACAAAATGGCATAGCTGAACGTAAGAATAGATCATTAAAAGAAATGATGAATGTTATGTTATTAAGTTCTGGATTGCCTAACAGTATGTGGGGAGAAGCTGTGCTTTCTGCTTGTTTCATTCATAACAGGGTTCCTCACAAAAAACTGGATAAGACATCATACGAGCTCTGGAAAGGATATTCACCGAACCTGAGCTATCTGAAGGTATGGGGGTGCTTAGCTAAAGTTGCATATGCGGTATTTAAGAAACCTACGGTTGGATCTAAAACCTTTGATTGTGTGTTTATTGGGTATGCTCATAATAACGTTGCATATAGGTTTATGTGTTTAGATGATAATTCAATTTGTGAATATAGAGATGCTGAATTTTTAGAACACATTTTTCCTATGATTAAACATGTTAATGAGTCAGATAATATCTCACGTTCTAGTCAAGTGTCTGTTTGTCCTCCATCTACTTCCGATATTATACATGAACATGAACCTAGAAGGAGTAAAAGAAAGAGATTTGAGAAAGATTTTGGATCAGATTTTTTAACTGTTTTTCTTGTTGAAAACTCAGATAAAATAGATGATCAATTTGCATGCATGTATCTAATAGATGAGGATCCTAAAACCTACCAAGAGACCTTAAAATCTGTAGATTCTAGTTTATGGAAAGAGACTATTAAAAGTGAACTGGATTCTTTAATTATGAATCAAACGTGGAACTTGGTAGATTTACCTAAGGGAAATAAACCTATTAGGTGTAAGTGGATTTTTAAAAAGAAAATTAGACCAGATGACTCAATTGAAAAATTCAAGGCTAAATTAGTGGTTGTAGGCTATTCGCAAAAACAAGGTATTGATTACTTTGATACTTATTCTCCTGTAACTAAAATAACTACTATTAGATGTCTGATCGCTCTTTCAGCTACTCGTGAGCTGTTAATACATCATATGGATGTGAAAACAACATTTCTCAAAGGAGATTTAGAAGAGGAGATATATATGACACAAACTAAAGGCTTTGTAATTTTTGGTCAAGAAAACAAGGTATGTCAGCTTAAAAAATCTCTTATGGTCTTAAACAAGCTCCCAAACAATGGTATGAAATATTTAATAATACCTTAGTAAACAATGGGTTTAGGGTAAACTCTTCTGACACATGTGTTTACTCGAAATTGTTTGGTGTTGATTATGTGATTATTTGCTTGTATGTTGATGACATGCTTATTTTCTGTACGAATTTAGAAGTAATAAATGATACCAAGTTATTTTTGTCCTCACACTTTGAGATGAAATATTTAGGTGAGGCTGATGTGATACTTTGTGTTAAGTTAAGAAAAATCGAAAATGGGTATTCATAGAGTCAATCACACTATGTTGAAAAGATGTTAAAGAGATTTGATTGTTTTGATGATATACCTGTAAGAACACCTTATGATGCTAGTATGAATCTTAAGAAAAACAAAGGGGATAGTGTCTCACAATCTAAATATGCAAAAATTATAGGTAGCGTAATGTACCTGATGAATTATTCTAGACCTGATATTGCATATGCTATGAGTAGATTGAGTACGTATACACATAATCCTAATAAAGATCACTGGGTTGTATACTTCGTCATTTGTTGAGGTACCTTAAAGGTACAATAGATTATTGTTTGCAATTTAATAAATTTTCTGCAGTATTAGAAGGTTATTGTGATGCAAACTGGGTAACTGATAATGACGAAGTAGGCTCAACTAGCGGGTATGTGTTCGTTTTTGGTGGAGAAGCTATATCATGGAAATCTGCAAAGCAGACGTGCATTGCGCGATCCACCATGGAGTCTGAGTTTATAGCTCTTGAGCTTGTAGGGCAAGAGACGGAGTGGTTGAGAAGTTTACTTCAAGACGTACCACTGTGGGGGGGTGTCAGTGCCAGTCTCCTTGCACTGTGATTCACAAGCAACCATAGGAATTGCCAAAAGCAGTGTATATAACGGCAAGAGAAGGCATATACGTCTGAGACATGGAGCTGTGAAACAATTGTTGAAAAGTTGAGTTATCTCCTTGGAGTATGTGAGGTCTGAGAGGAATTTGGCAGATCCTCTCACCAAAGGCCTAACAAGGAAAGTGATTCTAGAGTCCTCAGCATGTATGGGACTCAAACTGTTGAAATGAGTCCATAGCCCTTTATTTGGGTGGTCCAAGTACGGACTCGATGGTAACATTTTTGAAAAGTCTTCATAGCTCAAATTTGAGTGATTTATCTCTGATAGACTTGATGAAGCATTTCGTGATTGTGAAGGTGTGGCCGCCTTCTATGAAAGAGTGTAAAGAATCTCTTTCTAAAGCTCTCACGGTGACCCAAGGTGTTAGTGCACGGCCTTAAATAGCACTTGTTCTACTGTTGTATCGCGGAATCAAGGAAAAACATGAGGATACAAACGTGTTGTGGGGGTCTAAACCATGACTATTGAATGTTCAAAAGGTAACTTACTTTCACTATATTGGTTATTGCCTTACTTCACTATGCATTAATTCAAATCGAAAAATATTAATTCTTAAGTTTAATTTCCTCATTTGCTTAGAAAATGTTGTTTACAGTCATTCGTGGGGGATTGTTGGGAATGACTTAATGTTGGCCTAGTGTAGTGTTGAATGAAGACCTTTGTCCCACATGGACAAATTTAGAGTTGGGACGAGTGTTTTTATACAAACACTCTTCCTTTCACTTGTAAAAGTAGTTAAGAGTGGAACCAAGTCTTCACCCCACACGCGCGCGCTGCCGTCGCCCGGTTGAACGGGCGGGTGGGCGGGCGGGTTCGGGTAATAAAGAAAGCGGGTTTTATTTTTTTGGCAAAGATAATTTCATTTTCCTTTTTCATTATAAAGCCCCACGTGTCATCACTGTATTGCCCGATTTATTCCACACTGATCGTTCCGCATTGACCGTCCGTTCCGCGTGTCCTGCTGACCGTTCGTGTTGCTGACCGTCCGTTCCTAGCTGACCGCGTTTTCTGTTCCAAGCTGACCGCGTTTTGATTTTTCCATGGCTGACCGTTTGACACGTGGTGATCCGTGAGAGAGTTACCATTGGCTGATTCCTCCCTATAAAAGCCAGCATATTTGAGCAAAGAAATACAATTCATTTTCATCCACTTCCATCTTCTTTCGTCCACTTTGAGCAAAGTAAAAATTCCTTGATTCCAATCCTTCTTTCTCGAGTGCACGAGCGAGGAGGGTGTTGTGTTAACCTTGGGGAGCAACCGGCGTAAACGATTTAGCACCGTGGTTATGCCAAAATTGCTTTCAAGGTAGTGGGGTCCTTTCCCACAACACAACAACTATGTTTCTCAATTTCTTCTTACATGAACTACGTGCATTGCACTTGTTATAATACCTTTTAAAGTATAAGTTAATTAGAAAATTTGAAATATGAGATAATGTACTAAAAAAATATAAAAATGAATAAATACTACACATGAATTTATAATTATTGCAAAAATTTATCATATTTAGATGTATGACCAAATTCAACCAAAATAGTTTATAACCAATATCATGGATATAAATCATACCTTATAAAATATCAAAATTTTAAAGTTTTTTCTTTATTGCACATTTAAATTCTCAATATTATTTGGATGTATAAATTATCATATTTAAAGATACATTAGTCTACCTGAAAAAGAAATAAGAAAAAATTATATATATTTTACACTAAATGAAAAGGCTATATTTACTCACGTTGCTAAAGATAAAGTAGGAATGAGTCTTCTCCCTTGAGTAGGAATGGGTCTCCTCCCACTTGGTTGATGTTTGCTGCAATTTTTTTAATTCGTCATGTACCACATGATGAAAAGCTCCAACCCCATCTCTCAATTTGTCTTCGGATCTTTGCAAATTGTGGTCATTAAAAATAAAAAATAAAAATTATATCCTCTAAACTCAAAATTTCATCTCTTTTCATCGAAGATCTATCTTTTTGTGGTAGTTTAAACCACTATTTATAGGGTTCAAGTGAATCGGGTAGTTTTTCAAATTTAATTTCAAAACTTGATTTGATTTAATCGAAAACTAAACTCAATTATCTTTTTATTTTTGAAAATTCAAAACAATTGATATGAAAATGGATCAGAATCTATTATTTTACGTTGAAATTGATTTTAGTGAAAAGTAATATAAAATCTCTGAAAATATTTAAAAAAATCTATTTTTTAATAAATCATGAGATTTTATATATAGATTTTATCATTTTATTATTTTTTTAATTAGAATCCGTGCATAGAGATTTTATAACATTTATTTAAATTTTGTTAAAAATAATAAACAAATAATGCATGATATATATTTATTATTTGGAGAATTATTACATTCTACAATCAATTGAGTGATAGTTCTACCGTACAGAAAACCCACTTATAGTATCATATCCTACCGATAGTTTTCAATGCATATCATTTCCAAATATATTTATGATAGGTAGCAATATATTTATATCATTTCTAAATATATTATATATATATTTAAGGATAGTTAATAATGAATAGAATATACTGTATAACGGCCGATACATATATATACCAGTTCATATATATATATATATATATATATTATAAACCCTATACTATACAATTATTCTATATTTTATATAGAAAATAATCTCGTTCATGTATGCATTGTCATTTGCACGATTAGAAGGAGATATGTTTTGCGGTTATGAAAAGTGATCCGGAAGTATTTTTTAAAAAAAAATCATCAACAAATCGCACGATTTCTTTTTGGGAAAAAGTTTTTTTTTTTAAATACATCCTTGAAAATCGTATTTGGAAGGAAACAGTTGCGTTTCCTTATTTACGTTTTTGTTATTATTATTATTATTATTATTTTATTTAATAGGTAGAAGTCTCTATGAGGGCTAAAACGTAGGAGGATCGTGACTTTTGTGAAAAAAAATTTTGGGCTAGCAAGCCTTTTATGAAATAAATGGGAGAGACACTTACAAAATATGATGTCTATATTTGGGTTATTTATGTACTTATCCCTTTTCTATAACAACAAGTTATTTCGATCCACATAAATTAAATTAGTTAAGTGAAGAGTGTGCAAAAATAAACATATATGTAGTAGTACACACCAACAACAACATTATTTATTATATAAAACCAAAGGTTACACATCCAAACATTCATAACATAAAACAAAGAAGAGAGAGAGAGAGAGAGGTAGAGTGACACATTATATTTATTATTGATGAGAAGTAAAATGAAGTTTAGTTGGAGATGGCAGAGAATGAGACGAGGTGGTTCTTGTCGCTGAGGTCTGTGTACACCACAGTGCCATAGGTGCGGCTCACAGTGCCATCAAGGGCCGTCAATCGAAGCTTGTAATTGGCCCCGGCTACGACCTGGGAATATCCACTAATCACTTTTTGGAATTTCAGTTCAGTTTTGGCTTCCGCATTGTGCTCGTTCACTGCGAACTCTCCTATGCTTTGGACGTGTGGGTCGTCTATGTTCTTTATTGGTTCATAGCTGCCTGCCAAGTCCAACGGCTTCCGCGATGCCATCGACAGCGGTGCGACGACGAGGAGAAGAGAAGCCACCAGAAAAAGAGACTTCGCCATGGTTGAGTTTGGAGGTTTAGGAGTGTTTGATCTGTTGGGAGTGGTTGGTGGTTTGTTGAAGAATGAAGAATAAGGTGGGTATTTATAGGGATGGATGAATGCATGATTGGGAGGAGATTACAAGTGTGCCCTAAGATGTTTGAAATTTCATAATCAATGTTTTTTATTATTATTATTATTAAATTATAGATCTGGTCCATGTGGTCGGAGAAAAGTCAGAATTTAATCCGATTTTAAAAGTAGAGATGTTGTCTTTATGATTTGATAAAATCTTATTAAATTGTCTCTATCGTGTACTCAATCCATTAGTTGCTTGTAACGGTCATGTACTCAATCAATTATTAACTTCTATAATATGAATTATTTAATGTGAGGTTTTACCATATTAGAGAGACAAAATTCTAATTTTAAAACCATATAGATACTAAATTTTAACTTTTTCCAAATCATAGGAAATAAATGTGTAATTTATTTTTTTTTAAAAAAAATATACAATATAAATATTAAGCACAATTGACTTAGGTTTAAGTTTGAGAATAACTTTTTCAAAAAAAAAAAAGTTTGAGAATAACTTAATTATGAATTTTCATGTAAAACTGAAAAATGGGAGAAAACAAGATGACCTCCCTCTCATTTCAAATTTATCATATGGCCTTGTCATAAAAGAAATTAATTAGGTGCATCCGATCCTAGTGCATAATCTTTGGGTTTGGGCATTAATAATACAATTTTAATACGAAGTTTTTGAAAAGTAAATTTATTGGAAAATTATTTCAAAAGTTGGATGGTTTTTATAGCATCTTTGAAGACATGATTTTCATTAACTTACGTTGAAATTATCTTTTCAAAGAGAGAAATTATTTGAAGAGACCAGTGACTAACAATTTTACATGGTTGGATATAATTTTTTTACGTTTATTAGAACTAGAAGGGATCATAATTCATAATATGACAAACGGAATAATTTTTCCTCAAAATACACTAAACAAAAAGTCCAGTATTTTTAACAGTAAAAGTCCTTGTTTTTAGTTTTTTTTTTTTTGGATGACACATTTTTTGTTATAAATCTTTTATCAGTTAAATTTCATATTTTCATATTTAATATTTTTTTTCATTTTTAGCTCCATAGAAATAGAATGCTTTAAATATTTACCAATGAAGTTCTATTTTATAAGGCAACAGTTATTAATTATGAAAAAGCGGTCCTTAATTCATAGTTATTGCTTAAATGTACCTAACAAATCAATCCAAAAGGATATTTTAATTTTTAGGAGAAAGAATCAATGCAAAAGAAAGTCCCTTTTTCTTTAGAGGACAATGAAGAAAAAAAGAAAAAGAAAAAAGGGAGAACTTATTATGTTTCCTAAAATTGAAGATAAAAAAGAAATTAAAAAAAAAAAACTATTGTAACATTTGTTTTGCACATATTAAGTGTTATTTGATTTTATTTTTTGTTTAATTTTCTACCTTAAATGATGTTAAATATATAATCATTATTGTTCAAATTTATAATTTATTAAAAGCTAAAAATTATACCAAATGATTTCTAATCTTTTGTTAAAGTGAGCATTAATGGTAATTGACGTGCATCTTAGATTAAGAGATTCAAAGTTTGAATCTCTTACTCCCTTGAATTCAACAAGGAAAAAAAAAAAAGATATCTAATCCGCCACATAACCCTCACTCTGGTTCTTATTTATTTTTATTATTTTTTTTAAAGACTTTGGCCCAAATTCATCTATCTAAAAAATATTCTTTTTGTGATCCTTATGTTCCTCTCTCAATTTCTAAAATTTACTAGGCATATTGTTTTTAATTTAAAAAAAAATTAATTAATTAGGATAAAGGTTAGAAATATGAAGAGTTTGAATATGATTTTTTTTCTTATTTCTAACGATTTATGATTTTACATTTAATTCGAATTAATAATGAAATTCAAAATGGGTAGGAATTTCAAAAATTTTCCAAATTATCCGTCCCCTGTGATACACCTATGGAGTTTCACTCCACTTTTTTCTTCAATTTCCTAGATTTAGTAGTGTTCTACACACATTGTGTATTTCGATCTATAAGAATTGCAAGGAAGTGTTGTCCGTAGTTAGACGACATTGAATTTTATAATGGGGTTTGTAAGGGACTACCGGACACACACAGATCTCCACAATGGTATGATATTGTCCACTTTGGGCATAAGCAATTGTAAGGGACGAAGACACCCGCCTGCCCAGAGGTCAACCACGGATCTTCACCATGACTATACTAAGGCTCACAACTTCTTTGTTCGGCACCCGAGGATTCTACCTGACACAGCTACGCTCGGGGCATGGCTCTTATACCAATTGTAAGGGACGAAGACACACAACACAGATCTCCATAATGGTATGATATTGTCCATCATGCCAATGTGGGACTTTGGTCACACTCCCAACAATCCTCCCCTCGAACAAAGTACCATTGAACCTCCCCTCAAATAGTCATCTATCCGTCCAACTCTCTAGGCTTCATCGCTTTACCGAGAGTTCTTGCTCTTATCCAGGACGACTCCTCTTCTCTGGAGTATACCGACTGCCCAACAGAGCCCAACCATGGATGTCCCCCATGACTACTTAGGCTCACAACTTCTTTGTTCGGCACCCGAGGATTCCACCCAACATGGCTATGCTCAGGGCATGGCTCTGATACCACTTGTAAGGGACGAGGACACAACATAGATTTCCACAATGGTATGATATTGTCCACTTTGAGTGCAAGCCCTCATGGCTTTGCTTTTGGATCATCCCAAAAGGCCTCATACCAATGGAGATACTTGTCCTCCCTTATAAGCCCATGATCATCCCCTTATCTAGCCAATGTGGGACTTTGGTCGCACTTCCAACATGATTTGATCTCAAATATCTAATTATAAACAATTTTTTAGATTTCTTTTTTTTTGGAGTACAAGTATCAGTCCTTCTGATAATTAATTTAAAATGTTTACAGTTGGTTTTGCTATCATTTTTATTTTTTAAGCATGGAGTAGAATGTTGAACAACATATCGAAATGTTGCTTGACATGTCAACATGTTGACATGGTCAACATTAAGGGAGAAAGTCATTTTCCCCTCCTAGTTAAAAGCCTAGAAATTTCAAGGAAACAATTGCGTGGATGACCCATTTTGAGAGGCCAAAATGAAAAATGTCCTATTTTTAATTTTCAGAATAAGGATATATGCCCTTTTGCTTACGTAATTATCCTAGCAAAATTACCATTTTACTCTCTATATGAAAATGTACATTTAAGGCATTTAAGAGCGAGAGCGAGATTGGAGAGGGAGCAAGAGATTGGAGGGAGAAATTGGAGAGAGAGAGCGAGAAGCGAGAAGCGAGACTGGAGAGAGAGCAAGAGATTGGAGAGAGAAATTGGAGAGAGTGAGAGATTGGAGAGAGAAATTGGAGAGAGCGAGAAGCTAGAGCGAGAGAGAGGGAAGTTAGAGTAGAGAGTAAAATAGTAATTTCACTAAAATGCTGACGTAAGCAAAAGGACATATATCTTGTTTTGAAAAGGTGAGACATTTATCATTTCCACCTATTTTAAAGGGTCATCCATACGAAAATTCCTTTTGAAGTTTCAATGATATACCATTAACTTGTTATGACGGACGACTTTTAATGACATATAACTTGTTATGACGGACGACTTTTAATGCCCGTCATTAAAACACGTCCGTCATAACAAGGTACAATGACGGACATTTTTTATGACGGGCACTGCCCGTCATGAAAAATCCGTCATGAAAAGGTGTTTTCCAATCGAGGACATTTTTAATGACGGGCAATGGCCGTCATTAAAACGCGTCCGTCATTGAAAGGGTATTTTCTAACCAAATGTCTGTCATTAAAGGTCCGTCATTAAATATCTTTTTTAATGACATGCATTGCCCGTCATCATTTTGTTCATAATTTAATAAAAAAATTGTTTGTTGCCCGGTGGCTTACCAACAATATTTTCTTCATTTGTCAACCTGTAAAGAAAGTAATCTTAATTTTAAATGTGCCAAATTGTATAGAAATCAAATATTTGTCAAATTTCATTCCAATAAGTCAATGAACCAAATTTGTTCATACAATTTTTATTCATACAAGTTTGATATAAAAATAAAATTACAAACACTTACACTTAAAGCCTCAAAATTACTGAACACCTATGATTAAAAGCCTACACCTACACTTGAAAACAAAAATTCTCGTACATGTCGCTTCCATTCTTGTCACCATAATCTTGCTCGTACATCAAACTTGAAAACCTAAGAAAAACAAATTGTAATTAGGTTCGATACAACCAAAACAAGAATTCACATAACAAACATATGTCCAACTCCAAGAACCTAAGAAAAACAAATTTAATTAACAATAAAATACACACACAAAAAAATCAATCTCGATGAGTATCGAAAAAAATTGTTAGAAAACCCAATAAACTCCAAAAACTTACAAACTTCAAGAGATCAAGTATAACCCCTTAAGAGAACCTATAACGCTCTAGGTTTCTATACTTAACCTAGAGACATTACTAAAGTCTCTATCCTAATTCTAACCGGTTGCTCCAAAAACTTCGATAGCATAACGACATACATATGACTAATCCAAAAATTTTTAAACCTGTTAAACAAGAGAAACACACTTCTATATGAAAAAAATCACCCAACTACAGCCTCACAACACTTTAGGTTCACAACAAGACCCCAAATATCCTAAAACTAAGCAAGTTAGGTCTTGCATCAAGCACAATCTTAAATCTAAACAATCATTAAAGGACATTGCAATCAAACAAACTTTATTAGACCTTAATCATATCATAGCCTAAAACACACCCACCCTCTAGCTTGGGAAACAAAGGACCTAAGACTTACACTTTTAAAAATGGAAGGACCTATTAGATAGGTACCTAAAAGTTTGGAAAGTAACCAAAACACACAGAATGGTAAAAGAACATTAAACAATTCTAGGAACTCACTTTCTCAAATCATGAAACTTTTTGAAATAGGATGGAGAAACAATCAAATAAGGAAACGAAGGGAGAATGGACAATAACAATATCTTATTACTTTGCCAATAAACATATGACGACAAAATTATTCAATAGATAAGGCAAATAGGTAAGAAGAGTTAAAAGTGACTTGTCTCTTTTCCCCAGGTTCCTTTTTCTTCTTATAATTGATTTTGTCTATGGTCCCAAATGCAGTGTAAGAAGCTTAACACAAAAAAACGAATGAAGGTGATGATAGACAACCATAAATGATTGTTTGTAGCAGTGACATTACCTGCTTCTCGTGACAACCACTGAGTTTGCTGTTGCTTTTGCCACTAATGTGAGCAGCCTAGCTCCTACCTTCTGTAAGTATGTTGCTCTGCTCCCATGCCCTATCGACCATGATAATGGAAAATCCTTCTACTGGCATTATTTTAATGAAATATTTCCAATCAATAAGATTTCAGAGCCAGAGTTCCAATGAAAGAAAAAGAAAACTCACCTCATTATAGTACTGAGATTGGTGTAATGGCTTTCTACTTGAGAGTTACTAGTTAGGTTTGTTCTAATCTTTGTGGCACAGTTTTTGTATTAGGTTATACAAAATTTTAGCTTCTAAATCACTCATGTTGAATTTGATATCAAACTCAAAAATAGGCAGCCAGAGAGTTTTTTGTTGATTAATTACAATAGAAAATTTAACTACAATGATCAAAGTTTGAAGACCAAAGAACAAAACAAAACATTTGAAGGCCCAACATGTTTAGAGAGAGAGAATGTCAAGGATCAAAATAGAATCTAAACCTAACAGTTCTCATAGGTTAGAGCCAACCAACTAATATCAGTGAAATACGCAAGCTTGCATGAAGTATATATATTTGCATCTCTACTAAATAAGCCTTTGAGCTAACAAATTGCAACTCACAAATAAGATAACCAATAACCGACTTTATCTCAAATACAGCAACAAACTCGAATAACAAAGGCACAAAGTTTGTCCAGATCACGGTGTAAGGCATACCTGATCATTTTCTTTTCCAGTGCATCCATGAGAAACAACATCCGCTCCAACTTAGTTAGCCTAGAAGATTCACCCAAAAACAAATAGAGATTTTAAAGCAAACTGAACCAAACCTGATGAGTAGCATCTTTATAAACGTTGTGCCTTAAAGCAAGCCAATCTCAGAGCACAGCGCAGACTCACATATCTAGTACCATTCAGCAAATAGTATTGATACCTACAAGTAAAATGAAATTTTGAAATCAAAAGGTAGACGTCTTTCTCATCTAAAAAGATCTCTCTTTTATTAAAAAAAAATAGTACACATAGTTTAGAACTTAAAACATCCTCAGTTACTACTTCATTACTTTCATCCCACTCCAAACTCGGACATAGGAAGTTGGCCACCTATGGAATCTTCATTTTTAACAACCAATACAAGTTTATGGATTATAAAAAATAATAAAAGAAAATTTAGCAGAAGAAAAAACCATTTACTGTTATGGTGTCAAATGAAGTTCAAAAACATGAGATAATGAATCGTTGACTATTGGTCCTTCGTGCTAATAAGAACATCCTTCTCATTATATCACTCTCTTCTATTCACAAGAATGTTTTCCATCCTTCTCATAATTCTAACACTTCAAACAAAATGTCAAGGTTTATCCAACACCTTTTCAAAAATAATAATAATAATAATAATCTCAAGTACCATAATTGCAATATAGAAAGAACAACTTACCACGATAAGCATTTTGCAAGAAACAAATGTTATGTGCTACTGCAACCATAAGAAAGTACAACTTACAACAATATTGTTTTGCAAGAAATAGTTTGGTTCTTCCTATCTGTTTTCATTGGTAGATAGTTAATAGATATATGCCTAATAAACTGAAGATGCATATTATAACAAGACAAGACATTAAAGGGAAGTTCCCATGTGCTACAAGGAGAAATGGAAATTAAAGGGAGAAGTTCAATGAATACTTTTTCAGCTTCTACAACCATCAATAGGAACATGTGACAGCGGTAATCTAAAGACAAACAAGCTTGCTAGATATCACAAAATCAAAAAATGAAAACATATAGAGAGAAAGAAATTGAAAATCAATTGATGAGGCTCATTTGAAGGCTGAATTTTACCTCAAAGTGGCAATATATTCATTTTCTCTATAGACAAGAATATCCAAGTTTCTAATGCTTTCAGCGAACGGGAAAACGATTTTCTCTTGGAATACAGGGTTTTGGCCTACACCTAACCATTCAAATTCAAAGTAATTTCATTTAAATCCAAACCCACAAGCTTGAGAAAGTAAAGATTTAAAAAAAAAAAAAACAGACACATACCTAACCATGGTGTGGTTTGCTTTGTGGAACCATTATATACAAGGTCGCATAAGTAATCAGTCTCAAGCAGCCCTCTGTTCTCCAAGTCGCAACAATCAACAACTGCAGATTCAATGAAAAAGAAAAGGTCAAATAAAGAAAAGGTCAAGTTGCAGCCTTCCGCCGTAGCCACTAAGGACGCTTGTGTAGGTTGATGGTGTACCCTCTCGTGACCACCTCCTCCTTCCTCCCCTTCATTTTCTCAGCCATATTTGTAGTCGGCTTTTTCGATTACACTTGCAACCAGTTGAAAGAGTTCATAAAGAATGTAAACAACAACATGAAATTGATAAAACAATCTCGATGAATTGACATCTGAAGCGAGAGCAGTGTAAAGTAAAAAAACAACAATGTCAGAGGCAATCTATTTCAATCCGTTTGAGCAAAGAAATCAGAACTTTAGGTAATCTAAAAATGGAAGATCGAGAGAGACCTCTTCTGTCATATGTTGACTTGCTCAATGATATTGTGTTAGAGTATATCCCTTGCACCTGAGACGAGATGATAATAATTAACAAATTCTTAGATCTTTTGAGAGTATATCCTAAAAGTATTTTTACACTATACAGCTTGAGAATTCACAAGAAAGACAAGGGATAAACCAAAGTTAACTAATGAGTCAGCACTCTATATTAGAATATTAGACCCTTGTTACTAAAAAAACAAAAAACCTGAGTCAACCAAACTAATTACTCATACACAGAGTTTCAGTCACACATAAAGACAAATTTCGAAAGTAAGCTCCTCAGAATTTAATGGACATCATAATCCTGTTTAGCAAGATGGCTGAAGGTGAAGAAGAACCAATCTGTTAGAACTTGAAATTAGATTATGTGCACTCAAGTAAATGTTAATTATGAGTTAGCAAAAAAATGTAAAAGTTTGTGTCAGAAATGCTTCTTAACTACAGTAAATTAGATGGCCAGTAAGGTTATGTTAATGGTTAGTATCTGTACTTCTGATTGAAGCCGTGATGGCCATCCATTCATGTCGGCACCTCCATTTGAAAATATTCGTCCAGAAGCCAGGGGGCTGGCATGTTCAAGCCCACTTTGACCTAAAACTGATGCCTTCCCCAATAGTGTGGTTACACGCAATATTTCTGCTCCAAAAATGTCAATTTTCAAGAACAAGATGTACCATTCAGCGCATTTGTTAAAAAGTTAGCAGTTACCACATAATGGACACACAAGGTGTTTTTTACTTCTGAGTCAGTGAAAAAAAATATCCTTCATAAATAAATTTAATGTTCAAAAGTAAAAAAAAATTAAATTACTTGAACCCCACTACTATAGAGCAATATCAATATGTAATATTGCCACCAAACGCTGAGAAAGGAAGTTTATAAACTGTATAGGCCGCAGAAACTTAAAAACAAATGAAGATAAAAGGCAGCAAAGGTAGAGAAAATCACATAACTTTTAAATAATTGTTATGATTAATTGGTATTTTAAAATTTCCATCAAGTCATAGACAAATTTATATTTATGAATACAAGAAGTTAAGAAACCATGTAAGGCAAGTATACAAAGGCACAGATACAAAATAGAAAGGCAATGGGAAAGTTTAAAAATAGGATCAATTCTCACTGCATGAAAAGTATATTAGACTCACTACTGAACTTTTGGATAACTTGACTAGAGCACTTACATGTGAGCTTGCATCTAAACTCGTAAGCTTCTAGATCGATCCAAGACCAACAACCAATGTAACGTGAAAAAAGGTTTCTTATAGACTAGTAGGGATGGTTGGTCAATATTAGAGATAGAGAGAAACTCTATCCTCATTTTCTATTGAATAACTATCCAAGTTGCTATATTTGCAAATAACATACTACTCTACAAATAGTTGTATTTTATTTTAATTATTAAAAGATAACATCAAATTCTTTTTTTTTTTTTTTTTTAAATAGATAAATGTCACCTAAATTAATAAAGTTTAAATCATCCATGAACTTTAAAAAGTGTCTAATGAGTCTCTTTAACTTTCAATTTCGTGTCTAATAAATTCTTGACATATTTGAAACTTTTAAAAATTAACTAACCTTTTAGAAAATAAATTGAATTTTATTCCTAATACAAACCTAAACGTTTAATTGAGTCTCGTAAATTTGTGAATAGGTCAAGGTCGGCATAACACAAAGATTATAATTTATAGGTACCTTTCGATCATTTCCTTCAACAGCATGTCCATCTTGTGAAAAGAATCCCAAAATTAAGTTCCCCAGAAAAGCTCCAATGTCGAAACCCATTGATCCATAGAATGCAAACTCTGGATCTATAACTTGGGTCGATTCTTCACTCACCATTATTGATCCAGTGTGCAGATCTCCATGAATCAGCGCCTGGCTTCTCTCTATAAACCTGCACAAATCATTCCATTGCTAATTTTTCTCTCTACAACATAATCAAATCATGATGAACTATAACTTTATTTTTCTTTTAATATGTTTTCTGTTTGGGTTTGGTTTACTTTAGTTTTATGACTCATGACCAAACTCAAGACAGCATAAGAACAGAGCAACAAATCAGATTGCTCAATCAGACACATTCAGGCATAGCAGATTCCATACATGTATTAACTGAATCAACTTCCACACAAGAAAATATCAGTGTAACAACAATCCCAGAATCAAAGGACCGTATGATCTACGACCAAGCAACAAAGAAGGAGGAAAGGAGCTCAGATCTTACATCAACAACTACAATCAGACAATCAAACAAGAATCAGACAAAACAAGTAACATATTCAACTAAACGAAGTCCAAAGCAAAACAGTTTAAGAGCTAACTAGCTAACAAGTCAGTCAGACGAGTAACTCAGCAATCGATCATACAAAATCAACTACACCAATCATCCAAAAGCAAGAAACAAAACCAAACTGATCCAAAAAAAACAACCAACACACAGATCGGTAAACACAAATCACAGATCTCACAAAGCAACAAACAAGCCATGTTCCTCTTACTTCGGCCCTGCCAAGCCCGAAGAAGAAATGGTCGCCCTCATCCACCGTGTCGTCGCCGCCGGCGTCACGTTCCTCGACACCTCAGACATTTACGAGCCTTTCACCAACTAGATTCTCCTCGAGAAGGCTCTCAAGGCGGATGGAACCTGTCATTAAAAGTGGTGCTGGTGCGGCTGATCTAGAAGAAGACGAGAGGGAGATCGAGAGGAAAGGCACGCGAGGGATAAAAGTGTTAGGATTTTTCGGGGAGAGAAAAAGTTCAAGTCGGGGAGAGAGAAATTTCATTTAAAAAATGTATCATTTTTTAAAATAAAAAAAAAACACTTTTAATGACGGGCATTGCCCCTCATTAAAAGTTTATTTTTAATGACGAGCAATGCCCGTCATTAAAAGTCCGAAATTTTTTAGAAACGCACGTTTGACATTAAAAGGCCGCACGTTTTTCGTCCGTCATTAAAAGGTCCGCAAATTTTTTTTCGTCCGTCATTAAAAGCCATTTTTGTAGTAGTGGTAGGAGACATGCGGGTGGGGGTATCCTATACAATGAGTTTGCATAAGACCGGACCGCGAAATAGTAGCCACTAAATGTAACGCCGTTAACTAGTTTAGGTTTCTATTTCAATAGGATGACCTAGGTAACTCAATCTCAATCCTAAGTCTGTTATGAACTCCTTTTCAGGAGGGATTGTCGTTAGATTTGTATGGGTGAGAGTGGCCTGCTCGCCGACTCAATAATCCTACCATTTCAGGGGCAAGACCGAATGGGGGCGGGGAACATAACAGTACAAGATGGAATTCAATCCTTTCCCTATTGGGGCAAGTAGATGTGTGTTCCCTTAAAGGCTGATTCTGGGGCTTGAACAAAAGCGCGCTGTCCTCTCCTGGCCCGGGGAGAGAAAAAGTTCAAGTCGGGGAGAGAGAAATTTCATTTAAAAAATGTATCATTTTTTAAAATAAAAAAAAAACACTTTTAATGACGGGCATTGCCCCTCATTAAAAGTTTATTTTTAATGACGAGCAATGCCCGTCATTAAAAGTCCGAAATTTTTTAGAAACGCACGTTTGACATTAAAAGGCCGCACGTTTTTCGTCCGTCATTAAAAGGTCCGCAAATTTTTTTTCGTCCGTCATTAAAAGCCATTTTTGTAGTAGTGGTAGGAGACATGCGGGTGGGGGTATCCTATACAATGAGTTTGCATAAGACCGGACCTCGAAATAGTAGCCACTAAATGTAACGCCGTTAACTAGTTTAGGTTTCTATTTCAATAGGATGACCTAGGTAACTCAATCTCAATCCTAAGTCTGTTATGAACTCCTTTTCAGGAGGGATTGTCCTTAGATTTGTATGGGTGAGAGTGGCCTGCTCGCCGACTCAATAATCCTACCATTTCAGGGGCAAGACCGAATGGGGGCGGGGAACATAACAGTACAAGATGGAATTCAATCCTTTCCCTATTGGGGCAAGTAGATGTGTGTTCCCTTAAAGGCTGATTCTGGGGCTTGAACAAAAGCGCGCTGTCCTCTCCTGGCCCGAGAGGAATTTCTGTTTAGTGGTTGGACCCTAAACAAGTTGTTCATTAGAGGGATCAGTGGTACTTAAGGATCCAGAGGTAACCTACGGGTAAAACGGTAATTTGACCCAGCTGGTGTTACGAACACACGTGAAGGATTGACTTACTGTATTGGTCGATATCCGTGGACATAGAAATATTCTACAGTGAGAAGTGTGCAGCTGTGGGTCTTTAGTGGAGTGACCCACTGCTAACAAATGTTGATTAACTTGGTTAATGAGTTTAGTCAGTTAATTTCGTATCGTTGGAGCTTCTGATCTGTAGGTCCCTTACGTTCACCTGCTAGCTCATAACGGGTTCTGAGATAATATAGTCTTGAATATTAAAGGGGATTTAAGTTAATTGTATTTTGATACAATTAATATAATGTATGGAGATACATTATAAGTTTAATTAGTGAATTAAACTTTATAATTATATTTGGATATGATTCAAAATTAATTAATGAGACAATTATGAATTTAATTAAATATGTGATATTTGATTAATTCATGAATTAATTAATTGGGAAAATAATTAATTTAATTTAGTTTGGTTAAATGTGATTTAATCAAATTAATACTATAGTTTATATTAATGTACATTTTGATGCACATTAAAACTATAGGTTAAATGAGAGAGATTAAAATTGAATATGATTCAATTGTAATATTAATTAAATATTTGATATTTAATTAATGTGGGATCAATTAATTTAAATTAATTGAATGACCCATTTAATTCAATTGAATATGATTTAATTGAATTAAAACTATATGTTATAATTGATTTAATTGAAATTTGTTTAATTAAATTAATTATAATTAATTAGATAATTAATTATTATTATTTAATAATTATAGTTAATTATTTAAATTATTAATTATTATTTGATAATAATTAAACGGTTCAGATCTTATTGGTTTAGATCAATGGACAGGATTGGTTAGGGAGTTATTCCTAACCTAATCCTACGTAGTGGATGATGGGGGTTCCCCTGACTTGCTACTCATTCTCTCATTCACGCAAAACACAGAGAGTTGGTTTTCTCTTTTTGCTCTCTAGTTTTTTTCTCTCAAAACATCAAGATTATTGCTGGAAAATTCCCATCCAAGACCAAGAACGATCCCACAATCGTTATCTCAAGGAGATCCGGGAGCTTAGTGGGTGTTCTCGTGTGGTGGTGTCCATTGGGAGATCAAGGAACATATTTTGGAGCATAGTGCAGATTTTTCCAGCCGCGTTCATGTAAGTTTTTCGGATCTAAAACTAGTTTAGATCGCATGCTTAATCTTAGGAATTGTTTCTGTATTATTGCCAACGTATCGGTTTTTCGAAAATTGAAATTTAATTCGAGATTGGTCTTGTTTGCTTCCGCTGCCAAAGGGATTTCAACCCTTCAAGAAGATGGTAGAAGAAAAAGAAGAAAGAAGAAAAATTGACGGAGGACTAATAGTGTAATGAAACCAAAACCTCAGGGGCTAAAATGTCAAGTTTTAAAACTTAGGGACCAAAATGAAACCTAACTCAAACCTCAGGGACAAAAAGTGTATTTTATTTCCTACTCTAAATTAGTAGCAAAATTAAAAATATTTAAATTTGAAACCAATTATAAGTTGACATGTGTCACAAACTTAATTTGAAGAAAAATAAAGTTAGTCAATTATAAAATTTTAATGTTAAATGCCCACTTGATCAAATAATTAAAAGTTAAATTGATTAAATTTGGATCGTTTGATATAAGGGTCGTCAATGGTGAAGGAGTTAATATGAAAAATACGGAAGCAGTTTTAGATCTTAGGCACATAATTTAATCAATTTGATCATACAAAACATGATGTCCATTATGCTAAAAAAAAAGTTTAAAGTACCAACCTTTTGTAGCTCAAAATTGAACCGAACCTTCTGTTGTTTTTTCTCACCAACGGATCACGAACCACCACAAGATCTTTCTTGCTATCCTCAGGCCTTTGGAATGGATTATGGAATCCTCTAGTGATGAGAATTGGAGGGATAAGCTTATGTGTTCAAGCTTTTTGAGAGTTTTGGTTCTTGAGTTTGAGTAACTATTTTGGTAGCATAACACCAAGGATTCAAGCATGGTTTTTTTTTTTTTTTTTTTTTTTTTGACAATATGGGGTGGGGGGATTCGAAACACAGACCATCTGGTTATTAGTACAACTTTATGTCAGTTGAGTTATGCTCTTGTTGGCAAGGATTCAAGCATGGTTTCTTCAGCAATTCTTCCTCTATTTATAGAGGAATTCATGCATTCTAAAACCCCCAAATTTTGACACCAAATTAGTGACTAATTCAAGCTTGAGGTTAGGTGTTGCCAAATGGATTAGTGCATGGAGGTGGTGTAATACACCACCTCTAAAAATTAATTTGATTTTTAATTTTATAAAATTCAAAAATATGAATTTGATTTTTGAATTTTAATTAAATATAATTCTTAATTATATTAAAATAAAAATCAATTTAATTCATTAAATCATAATTTAATTCATTATTATATTAATTTAATATCTAATATTAAATTAATATTTTGCACCCGATCCCGATTTTTCTCTAAACGAAATTTCTCAAGCGTGAATCCCTATCCACATGTTCAATATTTAAATATATTTAAATATGTCAAACTCTCAAATTTTAGTTTAATTCGAAATTAAACCAATACGTCGATAATATCAAATATGACCGACATTGATTTCCTAAATTGAATTCAAGCAATTCGAATTCTCCCATCATATTGTTCCAAGGTTTGTTCCTATATGAGCTAGCAATGGGACCTAATGGACCTACAGATCATGGGCTCCAACGATCCGAGGTTAACCGACTAAACTCATTAACCTAGTTAACCAACATTCATTAACTACCGAGACACTCCACTATAGCTCAGTAGTTGCACTTCCCTCAATGTAGATATATTTCCGTCCACTTGATATAACCATGATTAGTAAGTCAACCCTTCACAGGTTATTCGTAACTATAGTTAGGTCAAATGTTCATTTTACTCCTATAACACTTCTTGTTCCTTAAGTCCCACGAATCCTCTAATGAAATTTTTGGTTTGTGATCTAACCAACAAACCGAGTCCCTTCGGGCCAATGAGAGGGTAGGGCCCCTTGTTCAAGTCCTGTAGTCAGCACTTAAGGGAACAACTTCTCTACTATCCCTTTAACAGGTAGGAGCGAATTCTGTCTTGTAAGACTATGTCTCCAGCTATCTACTCGGTCTTATCCCCAAACTGGTAGACTTATTGAGCCGGTGAATACAGGCCACTCTCACCCATGCAGATCAAAGGATAATCCCGAACAAACAGGAGTTCATAGTTGCTCAGAATAAGATCGAGTTACTTAGGTCGTCGTATGAAATTGTAAGTCTCATCAGTAAACGACGTTATAAAGTGAGAGTGACTTATTTCTCGGTCTGGTCTTATGCAAACTCATTGCACAGGATGCCCCTACTTACACGTCTCTACATGAACGATTTAGGATTACATCATTTGTCCTAAATGCAAAGTAGGTCACATCCATAGTGTCCACAGAATAAGGTATCTTGCCTTATTCATATTGAAGGAATGAAAATCCTTAGCAGCGGAAGCGTATATCAGATCGTTTCGTTCTTAATTGGGTTTCATAGAAATACCGATACATTGGCCTTAAAATTACAGAACAATTCTATAATCTAAACAGATTAAGCATGCAATTCTAAATTCTAAACAATTTAGAATTTGAGAAACTTACTTGTTGATGAACAAAGCGTCTGTGCACTATGCTCCAAAACCACGAATGATTCGTCATCGACCTCTCCAAGAACACCACCATCAAAGAACACCCACTATCCTCTGGATTACTGAAGTAGAGATTGTGGGATCTCGTTCTAGTCTTGATTTTAGAAAAATCACAGCAAAAAGTTGTTGTCAAAATCACTTGGGAGCATGAGAGAGTTGAGAGATAGTTTCTGTATTTTCAATTTGAAAATCACCAACCAACCAAGAGAGAGAGAGAGAACTATTCTATTAAGTGGGCAATCATGAAAAACAACAGAACTAAAAAAAAAAACTCTGTAAACTTCCCACATATTGGTTGACTGGCAAAGGGGAGTTACACGATTGTAACTCCCCATGAGGTGGCATCACATGATTCCTCAATGAAATATAATTATTAATTTAATCTCATTAAATTAACAATTATTAAAACTATTATATTATACACTTGAAATTAATTTTAACCAAATCAAAATTTGATTAAATTAATTTTAACATATAGTTTTAAATTCAATTAAATTATATTTAATTGAATTAATTCAACCAACCAATTAAATATCATATATTTAATCAATTTTATATTTGAATAAAATTCAAATATATCTCTCTCTTTTAACCTATAGTTTTAATGTGCATCTAATGTACATTAAATATAACCTATAGTTTAATATGAATCTAATTCATACTTAATATTTGAACTCCTTCAAATATTTAATTCTCTCATTAATTAATTTTGAATCACATCCAAAATTAATTTTATATTATAAAGTTTAATTCAATAATGAAAGTTATATTATAATCTATCTTCATACATTATCTTAATTGTATCAAATACAATATAATTCCCTTAATGAATTTGAAAACACTTCAAATTCTATTCAAGACTATTTAACCTCAGAACCCTTCATGAGCTAGCAGGTGGACCTAATGGACCTACAGATCAGAAGCTCCAACGATAAGAGACTAATTGGCTAAACTCATTAACCAAGTTAGTCAACATTCGTTAACTATGGGTCACTCCACTAAAGACCCACAACTGCACTCTTCTCACTATAGAATATTTCTGTGTCCACGGATATTGACCAATAACGGTAAGTCAATCCTTCACGAGTGTTCGTAACGCCTACTGGGTCAAATTATCGTTTTACCCCTGGGTTACCTCTGGATCCTTAAGTACCACTGATTCCTCTAATGAACAATCTGTTTATGGTCCAACCAATAAACAGCAGTTCCTCTCGGGCCAGGAGAGGATGGGCGCCCTTGTTCAAGACCCGAAATAAACCCTTAAGGGAACACACATCTGCTTACCCCAATAGGGGAAAGAGTGAATTTCATCTTGTAATGTTATGTTCCCAGCCCCCACTCGATCTTGCCCCTGAAATGGTAGGCTTATTGAGTCGGCGAACTGACCACTCTCACCCATACAAATCTAAGGACAATCCCTCCGAAAAAGGGGTTCATAACATACTCAGGATTTAGATTGAGTTACCTAGGTCATCCTATTGAAATAGAAACCTAAACTAGTTAACGGTGTTACATCTAGTGGTTGCTATTTCGCGGTCCGGTCTTATGCAAACTCATTGCACAGGATACCCCCACTCGCATGTCTCCTACATGGATGCTTTGGATCATTGCATCTGTATCGAATACAAAGTGGGTCGTCTCTCATAGTGTCATTAGGATAAGGTACCCAATCTTATCCCTATACTATAGACCATTTAGGTTGTTACTTGAACACTGATCCCCGTATGTCCCCACATACTAGTTCAAGTTTCATCTAAACAACCTAGGATCTTAGTTTATTGGATTTGGGTTAAATTGTGCAATTTTAGTAACAATAACTCTTTATTGTATAAATCTCAATAACAACTTATTGAGACAAGTGAACAATTTGTCACCATTCACTATCTACGAGTTTTAGGGCATAAAATCCAACACATATACTATAGACCGTTTTGGCTATATACTTGAACTTGATCCTACTTTTACGTCTCCACATAAAGTTTGAGTATTCATACTATAGCCAGAGATCTTAGTTTATTGGATTTTAGGTTAAATAATTCACAATTCACTGAATAACCTCAATAGCAACATTATTGCAAAATAGGAATATGTTTAAAGCTTACAAACCACGAGTTTTAGGACATAAAACCCAACAAATGGTATTTGGGTCAAGCATGAACCAAACCTAAATCCAAATAGTTAGACCCAAAGCCAACAAAGCCCAAATCCAAATGATTGGGCCCAAAAGTCATCCAAAGCCCAAAATTACCCATCCACGAAGAACTCTATAAATAGAAGAGATCTCTTTCATTTAAGGGGTTCAAAAAATTAAACTCTCAACCAAAATAAGAGAATTCAGAGAGACTCCATGATAACTTGAAAATATCAAGTTATTAAGCGTCAAATTTAAGCTTATTGTGAGCCTCAAGAGAGTGAAAATACCCAAGTTTTAACTAATTTATATGCTAGATGCAGTAATATTGATTTTTTTGTATTAATGTGCTCATATTGATTATTATCTTTAAAAATCATACAAAACTGCACTAATTCTAATTTATTGTTGCATCAGGAAAAGCTTGGCCAATGATGCGCTTGAGGCATGACATGCTGTAGCAGCTGATGCATGGAAAGCTTGTTGCTGTAGCAAGGGATGCTTGTTGCTGTAGCAATGAAAAGCTTGTTGCTGTAGCAAGGGAAGCTTGTTGCTGTAGCAAGGAATGCTTGTTGCTGTAGCAATGGGATGCTTGTTGCTGTAGCAATGGATGCTTGTTGATGCTACATCAAGTTTCTATCCAAGCAACACATGCTTTGGCTCCAAGCAACACATGCTTTGGCTCCAAGCAAGAAAGGTTTATAAATAGGGGGGAGATGAAGAATCAAAAGCCATCCAGGGATCCAAGGATCCAAGTCTTTCTTAGAGTTTTTTTTTTTTTTATTTTGTATGCTGCAACATGAACTAATTTAGAGTTTTATGTTTTATTGTATGCTGTAGCATGAACTAATTTCTTTTTATCAAGGCTTAGCCTAGGCGCCCATGAGGCATTAAGATTATTTTTTGTATGCAATGCAATGAATCAATGATATTGATGCTTTCTACTTAGATGTGATAATTCTTTCATTACTAATATCCGTCTGATCAACCGATAGAGGTAGTAGCATGATAAATCCCGGAAGGGTAATGCATGTGGAAATATCTAAGTAGAGCAAGATAATGCATTACATGTAGTCTGGTTGTGTTAGGAATAGCTCAGCCGCTTAGGATATTTCATGAATGTGTTTGGGTTGCTTTAGGGATAATTCAACCGCTTGCAAGCATATAGAAAACTGATTAAACGCATGAATTAAGCCAAGTCGCATCCTTACGCAGTCTGGAAATGCAGGTAGGTCAACTTGCGTTGGAGCTAAAGAATAGACCTGCGGGAGCGTTGCCCAGCAATACTGAAGAGCTGAGTAACTATCGCATAGTTGATAATAGGCATTGCTTGAGGACAAGCAATAGATTAAGTTTGGGGGTTTGATAACTTGCAAAACACAAGTTATTTGTCCTTTAAACTTCGATTAAAACAAGGCCAAAAGAAACAAAGATGCGTTACTCCAGCACATAAAGAAAGAAAAATGTGATAATTTTATGCGGCGAGCTATATTCATGTATGAAGGCAACAACGCCAAAAACTTGATAGGAATTTAATCGCTTCTAATTATCTTGAATTAACTAAAGAATATATCGTTGTTGTGCATTAATCCAAGTATAAATTATGCACTACCAAGTAATACGTGAAGTATTCCAGGGTCGAATCCACAGGGAAGGGGCGAGTAGAGAAAATACCTCAAATTAAATACTACTGTAATGATGTTATGTTGGGGTAATAAAATATGGATGTGACAGGTTGAACATGCGATAAAGAAAAGCAATAATAATGCGATAGAAAGATACGTTGGATGATGAGCTATCAAGACTTTCGCCGCAGCAACCACATGCGACAGATAAGATATTAATGTAGCGCAATGCAATGAATCAATGATATTGATGGTTTCTTATTCAAAAAAAAAAAATGATATTGATGGTTTCTACTTAGATGTGAGTGGAATTTAAAACTCCTTAAAATCCATAAGTCCTTGAGTGTTGAACCGCCCTTGAAAACCAAAGATCCTTCAACACTCGAAAGCTTCAAAGCTCCAATGATTTATTGAAGCTTCAAGCTCGAGAACAAGCATTCCAGTCCTTAAGTGAAACACACATACATAGGAGAGAGAACTAGAGAATCATACATTAGATATTATACTGCACCTATAAAATCAATACAAATACAAGTTTATTCCATGTGTTCCATTTCTTTGAAATTATGTGTGAAAAAAATGGCAAGCCTAGTGGGAAAATATTTACCTCTCATCTTTTTCTCTCATCTCAAAACACAAGTTATGACATTGAAAGAGATCTCTTTGATGAACACTATCATGAGTAGCTTGTACATGGATTATGTTACCTATTGTTGCTTCAATGAGCTAAGGTTGCAACAAAATAAAGCTCCTATCATTATGAGCGAAGAAACAATACCGTTGGGGCATGTACTGATGACAAGTTTCTTGTTATGTATAACCCCTTATTCGAACTTTATTTTGACATAGTGACTGTCATGTTGACTGAGACAAGGACTATGGAAAAAAAACAATTGAGATGCAAGAATAGATCAACACCTTGACGAAGGCGATTGAAGAAAGAGATTCTCAAATTGAGCACCTGAAGAGCGGAAAACCAAAATTACTTAATTCTCATAATGAATTTGAACAATTCAAATTCATGATAGTGTTCATCAAAGAGATCTCTTTCAATGTCATAACTTGTGTTTTGAGATGAGAGAAAAAGATGAGAGGTAAAGATTGTCCCACTAGGCTTGCCAATTTTTTCACACATAATTTCAAAGAAAAATGGAACACGTGGAATAAACTTGTATTTGTATTGCTTTATAGGTGCAGTACAATATCTAATGTATGATTCTCTAGTTCTCTCTCTTGTGTATGTGTGTTTCACTTGAAGACTGGAATGCTTGTTCTTGAGTTTGAAGCTTCAATAAATCCTTGGAGCTTTGTAGCCTTCGAGTATTGAAGGATCTTTGGTTTTCAAGGGTGGTTCAACACTCAGGGACTTATGGATTTTAAGGAGTTTTAGACCTTCTCTTCTAGTGGAGTCTCTTTGAATTCTCTTATTTTGGTTGAGAGTTTAATTTTCTGAACCCCTTAAATGAAGGAGAGCTCTTCTATTTATAGAGTTCTTCATGGATGGGTAATTTTAGGCTTTGATGACTTTTGGGCCCAACCATTTGGATTTAGGCTTTGTTGGCTTTGGGTCTAACTATTTGGATTTAGGTTTGGTTTATGCTTGACCCAAATACCATTTGTTGGGTTTTATGTCCTAAAACTCGTGATTTGTAAACTTTAAACATATTCATATTTTGCAACAAAGTTGTTATTGAGGGTTTTCAGTGAATTGCGAATTATTTAATCTAAAATCCAATAAACTAAGATCCATGGCTATTGTATGAATACTCGAACTTTATGTGGAGACGTAAAAGAAAGATCAAGTTCAAGTATATAGCCAAAATGGTCTATAGTATATGAATAAGGTTGGATACCTTATTCTAGGGACACTATGGATACGACCTACTTTGTATTTATGGCAAACGATGTGATCCTGGATCGTTCATGTAGAGACGTGTAAGTAGGGGCAACCTGTGCAATGGGTTTGCAAAAGACCGGACCGAGAAATAAGTCACTCTCACTTTATAACGTCGCTTACTGATGAGCCTGACAATTTCATACGATGACCTAGGTAACTCGATCTTAATTATGGGCTAACTATGAACTCCTGTTTATTCGGGATTATCTTTTGATCTGCATGGGTGAGAGTGGCTCGTATTCACCAACTCAATAAGCCTACCATTTTGGGGATAAGACCGGGTTGATAGCTGGGGACATAATCTTGCAAGACGTAATTCACTCCTACCCGTTAAAGGGATAATAGAGAGGTTGTTCCCTTAAGTGCTGACTTTGGGACTTGAACAAGGGGCTCCACCCTCTCATTGGCTCGAGAGAGACTCGGTTTGTTGGTTAGATCACAAACCAAAATTTTCATTAGAGGATTAGTGGGACTTAAGGAAAAAAAAGTGTTATAGGAGTAAAACAGATATTTGACCTAACTATAGTTACGACCAACCTGTGAATGGTCAACGTACTAATCATGGTTATATCGAGTGGACGGAAAATATACCTACAGTGAGGGGAATGCAACTACTGGGCTATAGTGGAATGTCCCGGTAGTTAACGAATGTTGGTTACCTAGGTTAATGAGTTTAGTTGGTTAACCTCGAATCGTTGGAGCCTATGATCTGTAGGTCCATTAGGTCCCCTTGCTAGCTCAGATAGGAATAAACTTAGAACAATATGATGGGAGAGTTCGAATCACTCGAATTCAATTTAGGGAATCAATGTCGGCCATATTTGATATTATCGACGTATTGGTTTAATTTCGAATTAAACTAAAATTTGAGAGTTGGACATATTTAAATATGATTTAAATATTGAACATGTGAATAGGGATTCACGTTCGAGAAATTTCATTTAGAGAAAAATCGGGATCGAGTGCAAAATATTAATTTAATATTAGATATTAAATTAATATAAATAATGAATTAAATTATGATTTAATTAATTAAATTGACTTTTATTTTGATATAATTAAGAATTATATTTAATTAAAGTTCAAAAATTAAGTTCATATTTTTTAATTTTATAAAATTAAAAGTCAAATTAATTTTTGGAGGTGGTGTATTCATTTTGGTAACACCTAATCCCAAGCTTGAATTAATCACTAATTTGGTGTCAAAATTTGAGGGATTTAGAATGCATGAATTCCTATATAAAATAGAGGAAGAATTGTTGAGAAACAATGCTTGAATCCTTGGTGTTATGCTGCCAAAATAGTTACTCAAACTCAAGAACCAAAACTCTAAAAAAAACGTGAACCCATAAGCTTATCCCTCCAATTCTCATCACTAGAGGATCCCACAATCCATTCCAAAGGTTTGAGGATAGCAAGGAAGATCTTGTGGTGGTTCATGATCCATTGGTGAGGAAAAACAACAGAAGGTTCGATCCAATTTTGAGCTACAAAAGGTTGGTACTCGAAATTCTATTTTTTTAGCATCATGGACAACATGCTTTGTATGATCAAATTGATGAAATTATGTGCCTAAGATCCAAAATTTCTTTCATATTTTTCATATTAACTCCTTTAGATTGTAAACTTTGACTGAGTTTTCTGGAATTTTACATGAATTTTATGTGGTTTGATTGTTGCTTTTCATGTCATCTCGTTTAAACCAATGCAAGTGATTAGATTCTGTGAATTGACGCCTCTTTGAATTTAGTTGTCTGCATTCTATTAGTTATTTGGGATAGCCACTAGGCTGAGGCAAGTCCATCGCTAATGCTCGCATGATTAGACTCTTTGATAGGCCTAAGATGCATGATAAAATTGTCTTAGTTGAATTTGAATTCTTATTCTATTTAATTAATTCAATTCCGAACCCTTGTGCATAGAACAATTAATTTTTGTAAGTAATTGTAGAGATCTTGGATTACTTGTTTAAGATTAATTAGAAACAGCTTGGAGATCAAGGGGCTATGCATGCAGGGTAGCGGGCGTAACATAAATTAATTAATTAGATTAGCTACGAGATCTCGGGTTAATTAAATAATTATGTGACGTCTCGTGCATTTTGGTATAAGTAATTCTATGTTTTTTGTCAATTGAAATGAAAATTCTTAATTGGCTTGTATTTTGGAGCTAAATTAAGTACCATGGCATTTGGGTCATTTTTGGAATTAACCGTTGTATTAAATTAATTCCCTCCCCTAAAGCTCGTTAAATTCTAAGTTAGCGTTAGTTCGAAGAGTGGTTAAGGCGTTGAAAGTTTCACGCTGAATAGTTGGGAAGTTCCTATTCTTGGAGTGACTAATTTTAGGGGAAAATCCTATTCTTGGGTTTTTGTGATTAAAGAAAGAAGAAAATAAAAGAAATTCAAGGGAAAAGAAAATATCTCCAACCCAAGCTCTCTCTCTCTTCCTCCATCTCCTTCGTGGAAACCCCTCTTCCCCCTTTGGCCGTGTAGTTCAGTCGTCGTTAGAGATTGAAGCGTCGCCGCCTGTTTCTGTCAATTGCAGCAGCGCCGCCGGGCGTCCAGCTCCGTGGATGCATCTCTCTCTCCTTCGCGCGATTTCTTCCCTCTCTCTCTCCACGGTTTCTCTCCCTCCCTCTTGTCGTGTCGTGGCCGTGAAGCAGTCGAGCTGCTGCCGCCCTGCTCTCGCCGCCGTTTGTTCCACTGGCTGTTTCTCTCTCTCTCTCTTCCCCTGCTGTTGCCTTCTAGAGTGAGGTCAAAATATGATAAAAATAAGCTCTAGAATAATGTGTCAAGTATACACAATCCGCAGCAAGTGATAAGTAATTTATCGTATCCACGAGTTTTTGAATATCAACTGTGGGTGTCACAAATGTCCCTGGTTACTCAACAACCTAGAAAAATAATTATGAAGGAAAGGAATGCTCGAGCAAAACAAGCGAAGTAGCAAAAAGTCCCCCAAACTTATATTATTCATTGTCCTCAATGAATTATTAACATGATAAATTATACCCCCAAACTTAAATTTTTTCTATCTGAATTTTAAACTAAGTGCGGGATTAGGATTAAGCTTAAGGTGGATCAAATAAGTCAACACTACCTCATAATCTTCTTGCCACAGCGATGACCAGGCTAGAAGAAATGCTCAAGCAAACGGTTTCTGGAGATCAGAACACCTTGATCTAGTTAAGCTAACTAGTCTAAGCTTCAAAAATTCAGAAGAAAACAGTTAAGTTAGGAATGCTCAGAGCGCTATAGAATAGAAACAACTTTGGAAATTTCATTAGAAACAAAGGAAAAGATTTACATCAAGCAGATAATTTTGATAGGCCTAGAAACAAAAAATAAAAACAAGAAAAACAGAAAAGTAGAAATATCAAAAAGACACTAGGGTCAGGAATACGCGAGCAACAAAAATATTCGAACAAAAATAATGCTCACCCAACTTCTCTTTCTTCATCAATCCTCCTGTCCTTGTTCATCTCCCTCCTCTTTTTCCATTTCTACTGGTGGCGGCGGAATCCAAGGATTAAACAGTCATCGGGGAAAATTGGAAAGGCCTGATATGGTTTTGAAAAATTGGATTGCAGGGCCTTCCTTAGGGTGGCATCCCTCCTCTTAGCATAGGTCTAGTAGGTCTGAGCTTGCCTTTCGGCATGCTCCTGCCTACTGGCCGAAAGTGCTAGTTGCTCTAAAATTTGGTGGATGCCGCACACTAGCCCACCTTGGCGTGCCTCCTGTGTGCGCTAAAGTCGAGCCAAATTAGGCGTATCTATTATCCCCTTATCAAGAAGAATAACATCCTCCGGACTTGTGGGCACTCCTGCCCTGCTACACAGCATGGTAATTGTGTTTGGGAAGAATAGTTTTCCCACCTTCTTACGCTAGCAACTGTAGATTTCATTAGAAATTATCTTACCAACATCTATACTCAAGGATCTCAAAATGGCAAACACCAGAAGCACTCTATCTTGGGATACTGTCGAATCATGAGTTGTCGAGAGCAAATGCAATTTGATGAAGCCCAACCATGTGTTAGCCTCACTCTTCAAGTAGGTTGCTTGGAATGTGCGTTTCTCCGTCTTTGACAATCTCCACTGGGCCCCGTCAATACCAACCTCCCTGATAGCCGCGTTCAATTGATCATTAGATGGTGCCACCACCATCTCATTAAATCCGGCATGTGGAAAATCTAGGAGGTTGAAGAGAGAATTTATCGCTCCTGGGCTCCAATCGACAGCTACCACTCGGACCATGGCTTGGAATCCCTCTTGATCATCTATGTTCGCGTAGAATTCACGAACAATATTCGAATTCACCGATTCTGGCTTCGCGCAAAACTGATCCCATCCGTGGTTTGTAATCCCAGCACGTAGGAAATGAGGCAAGTCATCACCGAATCCCCTTTCAAACAAGAAGTCCCTCTTCAGCATTTCCAGATATTTTGCTCTGGCAAGATCATTGATGAAGCGCGCATACGGCAGACTCGGTTCCTCAACGTCAGTCTCTTCTGTCTCTGCTGGTGCTTCAGCAACCCCTTTGCCCTTGTCTTCTTGTTGCTTCGCCAGGACCTCTTTTTCCGCCTTTTTCTCAGCCTCTTCTTTCTCTTGCTCTTCTTTCTCAGAATTTTCCTTCTCAGATTCTGTCATCGACAGAGATAAAGTGTCTGTCCTGATCACCTTAATTCGTCCTGCCTTTTGCTTGCGGCGGCGACGACGTGGAATCTCCGGCACAACTTCTTGAGTCTATTGTTCCTGACCATTACCTTGTCCTTGCACATATTCTTCTCGCTTTTCTTGTCCCTCTTGTGGATTTTCAACTGTCTGTTCACCTTGTTCAAAATCTTTCTTTTCCTCAGGGTTTTTTGGTTGTTTTTCCTCAACCGCTTCTTCCGCAATGTCTTCGACCACTTTCCATACTACTTCTGCAACCTCAGCTCGATGTTGCATTCTTCGTCTTTTAGCCTCTCTCTCTTCCGACATCTTCCTTCTCTTCGTTCTTGTCTTCGATGCCTCAGGCGTAACAGACACCTCTTCTTCCTCAACATCCCTTTCTTTACAGCCTCTTGTTTTCGCCATTTAGAACTTGAAGAATTTTCGCACTCGAAGAACATAAAGAAAATAGAAGGAGAAAGAAAATTTTAAGAAGAACGATAGATGAGAAAGGAAAAGAACCTGAGTGGGGTTTAAATGGAGCTTCAGCAAAGAAGATCCTGACCGAATAATATTCCTCCATTAATGATATTATCGTTTTAAACCTGCATGTAATTAGTAAAATTAATTATCAAAACGGTAAAATCTTCCTTTAATGATGTGCTGTCCAACGGCTCTGCCATTCGATTTCCCTGCGTGACACGTGGAAGCGCCAGATTCTCCATGCAAATTACCTGCCCACGGAAAATTCAAATCCAAACGGTAAAAAATATTTGATACCAACCAATTTCCTTAGGATCAGACGAAATATTTGATCCTTCTAACATAATGCAAAAACAAACTACTCAGCAAAGATTTTCTTCTAGAAGATCCTTTTATACGGAAAATCCCAATTTGAAATTTAAACCACCAAAATCAAATCTTTCCTTTTTATCTTTAGCTGAATAAATTAGGAAATATATTTTTAAAATCTAATATAGACAGAAATTTAAATAACAAAAATACGAATTGAAATTAAATCTAAACTAAACTAATCCGATTAAATTAAATAATTAAATTAGCGAAATAAAAGATAAATAAACTGGAAATAATATCTACGAAAATTTTAAAATACCAACAAATTAAAATAAATCAGATGAGATCCAAATAAACCGAATCTAATTCAAAATAATTTGAATTAAAATAAAATCAAATCAGCGAGAAATAAAATAAAATCGTAACAAATCCTGGGAGCTAAAAAAAATATTGCAATAAGAAATGCTCCCTCAAAACTCTCGCTCGCTCATACTTCGACCAATTTTAGAGAAGGATATTTCGAACGGAATTTCTCACCCCAATAATGCTTCACTCGCTGTCCATTAACCTTGAACACTCGCCCATCTTTTTCATCTCTCAAAGTAATTGCTCAATGAGGAAAAATTTCAATCACAACAAATGGCCCAGACCATTTAGATTTTAATTTTCCAGGAAACAGTTTCAATCTAGAGTTGTAAAGCAAGACTCTTTGACCCTTAACAAATTCTTTAGGCTTTATTTTCTTGTCAAGCCACCGCTTAGTCTTCTCTTTATACATTTTCGCATTTTCATAAGAAAACTGACGAAATTCCTCTAACTCATTAAGCTGCAACATTCTTATTGCACCTGCATGACTCAGATCAAAATTCAATTTCTTTAAAGCCCAAAACGTTTTATGCTCAAGCTCTAACGGTAAATGGCAAGTCTTTCCATATACTAACCTATAGGGAGACATACCTAGAGGAGTCTTATAGGCTGTCCTATAAGCCCAAAGAGCCTCATCTAACCGAAAAGACCAATCTTTCCTAGATGGATGGACTACTTTCTCTAAAATAGATTTGATTTTCCTATTACTAACTTCAGCTTGACCATTTGCTTGCGGGTGATAAGGGGTAGCTATCCTATGCTTAATTCCATACTTAGCTAAAAGCATAGTTAAAACATTATTTACAAAGTGTGTACCCTCATCACTCACAAGAGCTTTAGGTGTCCCAAACCGCGCAAAAATGTGCGATTGAAGAAACCTTGATACCGTCTTAGCATCATTCTGATGGCATGCGATGGCCTCCACCCACTTGGACACGTAATCAACTGCCAATAAGATAAAAACATTACCATTAGAAGGGGGAAATTGCCCCATAAAATCAATACCCCATACATCGAATAATTATAATTCCAAAATGTAAGTGAGAGGCATTTCATCTCTAGGTCCTAAATTTCCTCTCCTTTGGCAAGCATCACATTGCTTGTAGAACCAATGGTCATCCTTAAATAAAGAAGACCAGAAGAATCCACATTGCAAAATCCTCATAGCTGTCCTCTGTCCGCTGAAATGACCTCCATACGGCGAAGAGTGACATTGCTCCAGGATTTCCTTTGCTTCATCACCTGAAACACATCTTCGAATAATACCATTAGAGCATTGCTTATACATAAATGGCTCATCCCAATAAAAGAATTTTGCATCATGCTTAAACCTTTGCACCTGCCTCCAATCCATGTCAATAGGAGTGACTCCCTTTACCAAAAAGTTGGCTATATTAGCATACCAAGGAGTATTATTCACTACCTTTACCTCAACAGCAAAAAGTTGCTCATCTGGAAAGGAATCTAAAATGACAGATTGCTCTAGCAAAGATGATGTTGGATCAAGACGAGACAAATGATCTGCAATAACATTCTCTGATCCCTTCTTGTCTTTTATCTCCAAGTCGAATTCTTTCAATAACAAAACCCAACGAATCAATCTAGGCTTTGCATCTTTTTTAGACATTAAGTACCTTATTGCTGCATGATCTATGAAAACCATGACTTTGGATCCAACCAAATAAGGGCGAAATTTCTCAAAGGCAAACACAATCGCTAACAAACTCATTTTCAGTAGTTGTATAGTTGATTTGTGCCTCATTCAAAACCCTGCTTGCATAATAAATATGTGGATAAATTTGCCCTGCTTTTGTCCCAGCATTGCACCTACTGCAACATCACTCGCATCACACATTACCTCAAATGGTAATCCCCAGTTAGGTGCACAAAGAATGGGGGCTGAGATTAAAGCAGCCTTTAAAGTGTCAAAAGCCTTCCTACAATCTGCATTAAAGTCAAAAACACTATCAGCACACAATAAGTTACAAAGAGGTTTACTAATTTTAGAAAAATACTTTATAAACCTTCTATAAAATCCAACATGACCACAAAAACTTCGAATCCCTTTAACTGAATTCGGTGGTTCTAACTTCTCAATAACCTCTATTTTTGCTCGATCAACCTCTAGACCTTTCTTTGAAATCTTATGACCTAACACTATGCCCTCTTTCACCATGAGGTGGCATTTCTCCCAATTAAGAACTAGATGGATATCCTCCCATCTTTTTAACACATTACCTATGAAAGGATAAAAGCCCCACGCAGCGGAAAGTATTACCGAACCTACTTAGAGTCTTAGATTCTAATTGAAATACCAATACAATTTGCAAAATATTACAGCAATAAATATATATTTAATGGGCTGTACATAGGCTATAAACATGCTAAAAGATCAACTAGATTGATCCTAGTGATCAAGGATTTCATCGAAAACTTACTTTTGTAGAAAGCCTTGATCAATTCGCCTTTTCTTGCAAATAAGATTGAAGACGCAACAACCCTCTTGTGCGAACACCACCAATCGGCTACACCGGTATATCTCTAAGACTTCTTGAAGCAGGAGACTTGTGGGAGTCTTTTGGGAGAAATCTCTAAGAGAAGGAGAGACAATGGGATGCCTTTCACCCCACCCCAAGGGTCCTATATATAGGTAAAGACCAAGACCTGTTCCTAATAGGAAAAGGTCTAGGAATAAGTTCAAATCTATTATCTGAAAAATATCTAATTTTAATAAATAATTAATTAATTCCATAATTAATTAATTACCCAATTAAATATCACATATTTAATCTTAGGGATTTTATTAAAATTAAAATTAATATGAATCCAATTCATATTAAATTTATTTGAACTCTTTCAAATATTTTCTTTCCCAATAGGAAAAGGTCTCTAATTTTAATAAATAATTAATTAATTCCATGATTAATTAATTACCCAATTAAATATCATATATTTAATCTTAGGGATTTTATTAAAATTAATATGAATCCAATTCATATTAAATTTATTTGAACTCTTTCAAATATTTTCTCTCAAGAATTAATTTTTGAAATTAATTCAAAAATTATATTATAAAGTTTCATAAACTTTATATTATAATGCATCAATATACATTATACGATTCCCCAAATAAATTGAACACTTTCAATTTACAATTTATATTTGTTTGCTTCAAGTCTTTTTACGAGCTACCAGTGGGACCTAATGGACCTACAGATCAGAAGTTCCAACGATACGAGACTAATCGGCTTAAACTCATTAACCAAGTTAGTCTCCATTCGTTAACTGTGGGTCATTCCACTAAAGACCCTCAGCTGCACTCTTCTCACTGCAGAATATTTCTGTGTCCACGGATATCGACCAATACTACAAGTCAGTCCTTCACGTGTGTTCGTATCCCAGCTGGGTCAAATTACCGTTTTACCCCTGGTTTACATCTTTGTCCTTAAGTCCTCAGTGCTCCTCTAATGAACAACCTGTTTGAGGTCCAACCAACAAACAGAAGTCCTTCTCGTGCCATAGAGAGGGTTGGGCCCATTGTTCAAGTCTCGGAGACACCACTTAAGGGAACACACCTCTACTTACCCTAGAGTCGGGAAGGAGTGAATTCCATCTTGTGTGATTATGTTCCCAGCTCCCCACTCGGTATTGTCCCCAAAATGGTAGGCTTATTGAGTCGGCGTGCTGGCCACTCTCACCCATACAAATCAAAGGACAACTCCTCGTGAACAGGAGTCCATAATCCACTCAGGATTGAGACTGAGTTGTCGAGGTCATCCTAGTGAAATAGAAACCAAGCCAACTAACGGTGTTACAGTTAGTGGTTAACTATTTCGCGGTCCGGTCTTATGCAAACTCATTGCATAGGATACCCCCACTCGCATGTCAACTACATGGACGCGTTGGATCATAGCGTTTGTATCATAATACAAAGTGGGCCGTATCCATAGTGTCACCAGGATAAGGTACCCAGCCTTATCCCTATACTATAGACCCTTTAGGCTGAATCTTGAACATTGATCCTCATATGTCCCTACATATTAGTTCAAGCCTCATACTATCAGCCTAGGATGTTTAGTTTATTGGATTAGGGTTAATAAGACAAGATCTACTAAATACAAACAAAATAAACTATTTTATTAATGTTCGGTAAAATGTTACATTTACTATCTATGAGTTTTAGGGCATAAAACCCAACAACCTAAATTATTCAAACAATGCTAAAAAGACTCTCCAAAAACTGAAAATCGTCCATAAATACCTCAACAGTGGACTCAATCATATCAGAAAAAATTGCTAACATACATCGCTGAAATGTTGCTGGAGCATTGCAAAGGCCAAAAGGCATTCGCCTAAAGGCAAACGTCCCATAAGGGCAGGTGAAAGTGGTTTTTTCCTGATCCTCAGGAGCAATGGTAATCTGGTTATACCCAGAATAACCATCTAAGAAACAATAGTAGGCCTGACCAGCCAATCTATTCAACATCTGGTCAATAAATGGTAGAAGGAAATGGTCCTTACGGGTGGCTTTGTTAAGCCTCTGTAATCCATACAAACCCTCCAGCCAATTACTGTCCTGGTGGGGATCAACCCATTGTCCTTATTAGACACTATCGTAACACCTCCTTTCTTAGGAACACATTGGACAGGGCTTACCCAATTGCTATCTGCAATTGGATAGATAATCCCAACATCCAACCATTTAATCACCTCCTTTTTAACTACCTCTTTCATTACAGGGTTAAGTCTTCTCTGCTGCTTAATAGTCATAAAGGATCTCTCCTCTAGAGTGATTTTATGCATACAGAAAGAAGGGCTAATTCCCTGAATGTTAGCCAATGTCCAACCTATTGCTTTGCGATATTGCTGCATCAACTTTATTAAGGCCTCTTCATCCTCCGACATTAAATCTGATGCAACAATAATGGGCAACGTCTCACCTTCCCCAAGATACACATACTTTAGATGATCCGGCAAGGGCTTCAAATCTAAAGTGGGTGCCACAATCAAGGATGGCTTAATAGGAGGAGCCTTCCTTTCATCCAAATCTAAAGACTCAAAAACATTTTCACACCTAGACACTTCTTTTTCAGTTTTTCTTTCTAAAGAACAAACTTCTAAATCCTCTACACTAATCTCTCCATGATCTTCCAAATGTTTATTTGTCAAATCCTCCATTGATGTCTCAAAAATTGTGTTCTCCAGAGTCCTAATGAAAGAACAATCTTCCACTTCGTCTGGATACTTCATGGCCTTAAAAATATTAAATTTCACTTCCTCATTATAAACCCTCATTGTTAATTCCTCTTTCTGAACATCTATCAATGCCTTACCAGTAGCCAAAAATGGACGACCAAGAATAATCGGGACATCTTTATCTGCCTCATAATCTAAGATAATAAAATCAACAAGAAATATGAATTTATCTACTTTCACTAAGACATCCTGAATTTATTCCCTCTGGATATGTGATAGACCTATCAACTAGTTGGAGTGTGACTGTGGTAGGCCTAGCTTCACCAATACCTAGCTTTCGATAGACTGAAAGAAGCATAAGGTTAATGCTTGCGCCTAAATCACAAAGTGCTCTACCGAAATCTTTTCCACCTATTGAGATAGGAATAGTAAAAGACCCTGGATCCTTAGCCTTGGTTGGTAGCCCATTCTTAAGAATAACACTACATTCCTCAGTAAGAGATATAGTTTCAAACTCACTTAACCTCTTCTTTTTAGTCAAAATATCCTTAAGAAATTTAGCATAATTTGGCATTTGCTCTATAGCTTCTACTAAAGGGATATTTATATGCAATTGCTTAAGAATCTCTTAAAACTTCTTAAATTGACCATCCTGATTCTTAGGCTGCCTTTGTGGAAAAGGTAGAGGTGGTACATAAGGTGGGGGCGGCACATAAGGTGGTTCCACATCTGGAACAGAACCAGATGCTCCAGCATCATTATTGTTGTCTCCATCACTTTTACCAGAATCCAACTCTTTTTCAACAACAACATTTTTATCACCATTCTTCTCTACATCCTGGGGTTTCCTAGGCTCTTTTCTCTCTTCTAGTGGCTTACCACTCCTTAGAGTCACTGTCTGTACCTGCTCCTTACCTTCCCCTTGAGGTCTTGCCTTCAGCTCATTAGCTAACCCATTTGCAATTCCAGGGCTCTCATTGAAGCTTGATTACTTTGAATTGCGGCATCTGTACGACCCATATATTCTTTCATCATTGCCTCAAGAGAACTCTCCGAATTTTTTCTGGGGCAAAGCCTGCTTATTTTGTTGGGGCAATGCCTGCGATTTAGCAAATCCTGACTGGTTCACCTTTTGCTGTGCTTGCAGATTGCTTCCTTGCCCTCCCCATGCAAAGTTGGGGTGGGTGCGCCAACCTGGATTATAAAAGTTAGAATAAGGGTTATTCCTTTGATTACCTACAAAAAACATAGAAACGGGATTGCTGGGGCAAAACTCGTAGTTGTGCTCTTCACCACAATAGACATATGATTCCTCTACAACTTGGTTCACCACCACTGCAGGCTCCACTACTGGCGGCTGCTGATGACTAACCACTGTCACATTTTTAAGAGCATTAGCTAACATTGCAATATCAGCCCTAATGGTAGACACACCATCAACCTCTAACACACTCTTAACTTTTTTATTTGAGCCTCTAACATCTGAACACTGACAACAATTGTTGATATTCTCTCTAAAATTTCATTGGTTCATTAAAGGTTTTTGCCAAAAGGGCCCCTCCAGCCGAGGCATCGACCATACTCTGGGTTTCCATGTTTAGCCCATTGTAGAATGTTTCCATTTGGATACAATGAGGTAAACCATGGTGGGGACACTTTCGCAAAAGCTCCTTAAACCTCTCCCAAACCTCACTAAAAGTTTCATCTTCGAGTTGCCTAAATCCCACTATCTCACTCCTCAATTTGGCATTCCTAGTTGGTGGAAAATACTTACTAAGTAATTTTTCCGCTAACTCATTCCATGTCCTAATTGATCCTGGAGCAAAAGAATTTAACCATGTCTTTGCTCCATCTCTAAGAGAATACGGGAACAAAGTTAATCTAAGGGCGTCCCTAGACACTTCTTGAATTACAAACGAATCACTAATTCCTAGAAAAGACTTAAGATGTAAATGGGGGTCTTCAGATGAAAAACCATGGAACTGACCCACGGTTTGTAACATTTAAAACATTACCGGTTTCATTTCAAAACACTATAGAAATAGGTATAATAACTCCCTTTTGGAGAGTTATCACCTGCGTGTTGCAGATCCGTGAGACCCACACAATCTCGGTGCGATTTCTTACCTCTAGCGGCCTTATACACCCGAGCAAATTTCTGTCCAGCGTGTTCAGTGTCGTTCCATCCCATCAGTTTGGCTTTAATCTGCGATTCTAGCCCTCCTTCAGTGTCGATTGGTGTTCTTGGATTAGGTGTATTTGGTCGTTGTCCGGCGAGCGTTTGATCTCAAGGATGGTGTTAAGAAAATACCCACAACCTAGAAGGCCTTGAATTTGGTTACCCATAAGAAAATACCCACGAAGCTTTAGTGCTGGTTAGGAAATTCCAGCAAGCTTTCGGCGTCGTTTGGCGATTCCGGTAAGCTTTAACACTTACCCATGCTTCGTTGGTGTTTAAATTAATTTATCCATTCAGTTGAGTGCTGGAAATTAAGTATTGTGATGAAGTTTCTGTTCTACAGCGTCGTCTAAATGATCGATTGGGTTCGATTTGCTTTAGGTTGGAGACCCACTGCCCAAGGACCTTTTGGTGTGCTATTTGTGGTTAATATAACCTGTCTAGCGTGAAATCGGGTCCGTTTGGGTAAGAATTGTTAGCCTTAAAAGCATGTTTAATCGGTACCCATGAGTTATTTAGGCTTTAAAAGCGTTGCCCATCTCCTATAGGTCCTTAGAATGTGAAATGAATGAGTTTCTGCTTGCTGTTTATGGTGTCGCAACGTCATCGCGACGCGGAGCGGCCGACATCCTTTCTTGGGTTTTTAAGAAGAAAATTGGAGTCGCCACCAATCATCGAGGGTGTGATTGGTCACCTTTAAAATAAAATTAAAAAAAACCAGTCTTAGAAAACCAGAAATTAGGTTCGGAAGTCGTTTGAGTGTAGGGAAGGTATTAGCACCCTACAACACCCGTTTTAAAAAAACGATTACCACACTATCTTAAATTGTCCAATTAAGTGAATAAAAACAGTCCTTCATTTTTATTTTTCTTAAAAAAATGATAAATATGAAAATAAAATCCCAAAATGCAATAATGAACACAAGATGTCTCATTCGTTTTTACCTTAACTTTAGAAATAAAGTAAGGATTAAACATTATGAGTTGGATATCCAATTTAATATAAATCATGCCTCATTTCCCTTTTAATTAAAGGAAACATGGGTGTACATGATTATGCTTATTAAAAAAAAAAAAAATTTTAAAAAGATGTAAAAGAAGAAAATTATTCAAAGAGTAAATTCTTTTAAAAGGGAAAATGAGAATTTTCATACGCCTACACGGGAGTTGAACTCCACGAAGGCACATTACTCAGTTCCCATAATCCCTTTTAAAAGAAAAATCAAAACAATAACAATAATTGAAATTGACCAAGCAGAATTAAAGATTAGATTAAAGCAAATTGGAGAATGAAAGAAAAAAAAAACAAATAAATTAGAAAACTTAAAAAATGAAGTTGGCAAAGTGCAAAAGTGAACTAAAATGAGAGAAATTAATAATGATAATGATAATAATAATAATAATAATAATAATAATAACAAAAAATAAAATAATAATAAAAAAAAAATAAAATGAAATAAAATAAAAAATAAAAATAAAAAACAAAACCCCACCTTTTTTACTTTTCTCTTTCTTCTTTTTTCCTTCTTTCTTACCCAATGTTTTTCTCTCTCCCCGTATACTCCTTCCTCCCCCTCTCTTTTCCTCTTTTCCTCTTCCACTTTCTTTTCTCTCTTTTTCTATCACTCTCTAAGCTAAGCTCACTTTCTAAAAAACTCTCTCAACTAGGCTTATGCTCAAATCTTCTTCTTCTCCTTTCTCCCTCAAAAGAAATTCTTCTAAAAAACTCTCTAAACTAAGCTCTTACTCAAATGCCTAAACTCTCTCAAGCTCACTTTTTCTCTAAACTTCTTCTCCTTTTTCTTTTCTTTCCACTCATCCTCCATCTCCCCCCTTTTTATACTTGAAGGGTTACTAATTTGGGGGGAAGATGGATGAGAAAATGGTGGGAAAAAGAAAAAAAATAAAAAAATAAAAAAAAATAATAAGCATGGAAAAAGCTTTAGAATAGGGAAATGGTGGTAATGGGGGAGCTTTCTAAGCCTTTTTTCATGAAAGCTTCCCCTTGAATAGGAATGGGGAAGACCAAAAAAAAAAAAAAAAATAAATAAATAAAATAAAATAAAATAAATAAATAATAAAAAAAAAAGGAATTTTTTGATAATATGTGGGGAGGGGGGTTTGAACCACAGACCTCGTGGTTGTCAATACGACTTTATGCCAGTTGAGCTATGCTCTTGTTGGCATACCATAAAAAACAAATTGACCACCAAATATTGGAAAACTTCAAACATTATTACTGAAAATCAAGCCGGACCAAATACGGTGTCTACAGTTTGCCCCCCTTTGTGTATCCTTGAAGGATTGAAAGGGTAGACAAAGGAAAGAGACTAAGTACTGGGGAGGTGAAAATTTGTTTGGTAAAAATTTGAATTTAGAAAGGAAAATGAGCTTGACTTAATCAGGTCTCAACCACAATTCAATAGTCAGGTTTGGTTTAACCGAGAGAAAAACTGAAAACGGACATGGATTGACACAGGCTTCAACCTCGACTGAATAGTGGGGTTCGATTTCACCGGGAGAAAAAACTAAAAATGGACCTGGATTGACACAGGCTTCGACCTCGACTAAATAGTCGGGTTCGATTTAACCGAAAGAAAAAATAAAAATGGACCTGGATTGACACAGGCTTCGACCTCGACTGAATAGTCGGGTTCCGATTTAACAGAGAGAAAAACTGAAAACGGACCTGGATTGACACAGGCTTCGACCTCGACTGAATAGTCGGGTTCGATTTAACCGAGAGAAAAACTGAAAACGGACCTGGATTGACACAGACTTCGACCTCGACTGAAAAGTCGGGTTCGATTTAACCGAGAGAAAAACTTAAAACGGACCTGGATTGACACAGGCTTCGACCTCGACTGAATAGTCGGGTTCGATTTAATCGAGATAAAACTGGAAATGGACCTGGATTGACACAGGCTTCGACCTCGACTGAATAGTCGGGTTCGATTTAACCGAGAGAAAAACTGAAAAACGAACCTGGATTGACACAGGCTTCGACCTCGACTGAAAAGTCAGGTTCGATTTAACCGAGAGAAAAACTTAAAACGGACCTGGATTGACACAGGCTTCGACCTCGACTGAATAATCGGGTTCGATTTAACCGAGATAAAACTGGAAATGGACCTGGATTGACACAGGCTTCGACCTCGACTGAATAGTCGGTTCAATTTAACCAAAAATAAATTTTCTTTGCAATGCACGCTAAACTTGAATGCTTGAATGCATGGGATGCGGATTTAGCACTATTTGAAAACTATGATACAAATTTCTTTAAAAGATATTTGATAGCTCGGGCACCCTATTCACATCACCCTTGGTAATAGACCTTAATTGGATCATGAACTCACTAAACAACTTGCTCTTTGTTTGATGACCAAAAATGTATCCAGAACGACTTTGCTCCTGTGATAATAATGGTTTTGCCCCAGTTTGAGGAGACGAAAATAATGGTTTTGCCCCAGTTTAAGACTTTGTCATGTTGAAATGACGGTTTTGTCCTCCATGATGACATTCCATCAACCTTCATGATCACGGCGCTCTTGGAAAAATATTGCCTTTGGATTCTTTCTTTGGACATATGTATTTCACATCGAATCGTTTAAGTTACCACCATTGATTGGAAATATCGCGTTTATGTAACTTTTTGTTTATTCAATTATAATGATAATAAAGGTAAACATGCCAAACATTCATAGTTGAGGAAATATTATGGAGAGTGAGGGAGAAAAAATGGACAAGATATGCCATGCTTCGAGAAGGGAGCTTCGATTTATGACTAAAATTCAATAGACATATGTGTCAATGTTAAGGTTCTAGAACTTGAGACAAAAGTAACCTCTTAAACATGATATAGAAATTGAAGCGTAATTCTCCTAGACACTTGTTGAATTCCCGCAACTTTGCCGAATCCTTTGATACACAAGTAGTCTATGCGTAATATCTTCGAACCTGATCTGAATTAACTGGACTTGGCAGCTCATTACCATCCATGTTAGTCAAGACTAAAGCTCCTCCAGAGAAAGCTTTCTTCACCACGAATGGTCCTTCATAGTTTGGGGTCCACTTGTCTCGGTGATCTTTTAGAAAGGGAAGAATTCGTTTTAAGACTAAATCCCCTTCTCTGAATACTCTAGGACGCACTTTCTTATCATAGGCTTTCATCATTCGTCTTTGGTAAAGTTGACCTCTGCACAATGCTGTCAATCGCTTTTCTTCAACAAAGTTGAGCTGCTCATAGCGGTTTTGGACCCATTCAGCCTCTTCTAAATTAGTCTCCATGAGGACTCTTAATGATGGAATTTCCACTTCAATAGGAAGAACAACTTCCATACCATAAACTAATGAAAATGGTGTTGCCCCAGTTGAAGTGCGAACCGATGTGCGATATCCATGTTATGCAAAAGGAAGCATTTCATGCCAATCTTTATACGTCACTGTCATTTTTTGCACAATCCTTTTTATGTTTTTATTGGCAGCTTCCACTGCTCCATTCATCTTTGGCCTATACGGAGTTGAGTTGACATGCTTGATCTTGAATTGCTCACATAACTCAGTCATCAATTTATTGTTCAGATTTCGTGCATTATCAGATACTATGGTCTCAGGAAGACCATAACGACATATAATCTCCTTCTTGATAAATTTGATCACAACTCCTTTCGTCACCTCTCGATAGGACATTGCTTCTACCCATTTGGTAAAATAATCTATTGCCACTAAGATGAATCGATGTCCGTTTGAGGCTTTTGGGTCAATAGGGCCTATAACGTCCATTCCCCACATGGAAAATGGCCATGGTGTCGTCATAACGTGCAACTGAGATGTTGGAGCATGAGCTTTATCTGAGTAAATCTGACATTTGTGGCATTTTCGCGCATATTTGATACAATCAGCTTCCATGGTTAACCAGTAATAGCCAGCCCTTAATGCCTGTCTAGCCATCATGTGTCCATTTGCATGGGTGCCGCAAATTCCCTCATGAATTTCTTTCATAATCGTGTTGGCTTCATTTGTATCTACACACCTTAGAAGTACCATATCATGATTCCTTTTGTAAAGTATTTCTTCATTTAGGAAGAACTTCATTGCTAACTTTCTAAGTGTGCGCTTGTCATTTTCTGAGGCATTCAGTGGATACTCACTACATTTAATATAACGTTTGATATCATGGTACCAAGGTTTATCATCAAACTCTTCTTCTATATTCATGCAGAAGGCTGGAACATCTAGCCTTCCTATCTTTATAGGTTGTACCTCATGATTGGAGTCTATGTTGAACATGACTGCAAGTGTAGCCAAGGCGTCTGCTATCTGATTACTTTCTCTTAGTAAATAGTCAAAAGTGATTTCTTCAAACTTAGACAAGTCTAATATAAGCTTTTTATAAGGCAGTAGCTTAGTGTCTCTTGTTTCCCATTCTCCTCTCAATTGGTGAATCACCAGCATAGAATCTCCCAGGACTCGAAGTTTCCTTATCTTCATATCCAATGCAGTTTGGATACCCATAGAGCAAGCTTCATATTCAGCCATATTATGAGTACAATCAAAACTTAGTTTGGCGGTGAGAGGGAACAACTTTCCTTCAGGCGATATTAATACAACACCTATCCCATGACCTAACTCATGGGACGCCCCATCAAACAACATGGTCCATGTTCCCACGTCTGATATTTCTTTTTCCACCATTACAGTGGAGACAAATTCATCAGGGAAATCAAATTTCATTGGTTCATAATCGTCTATAGGTTGTTCGGCCAAATGATCGGCTAGTACACTTCCTTTTATTGACTTTCGAGTAACATAGACAATATCATACTCGGATAAAAGAACCTGCCATCTAGCAATTCTACCAGACAAAGACGGCTTTTCAAAGATGTATTTGATAGGATCCATCTTTGAGATGAGCCATGTTGTGTAATACAACATATATGGTCTTAAACGACGAGCAGCCCAAACTAGAGCACAACAAGTTCTTTCTAAAAGAGAATATCTGGTTTCGCAATCAGTAAACTTTTTGCTTAAATAATATATGGCTTGCTCTTTTCTGCCTGAACTGTCATGCTGTCCTAGTACACACCCCATTGAATTTTCCATCACTGTAAGATATAGGATAAGTGGACGATTTGGAGTTGGAGGTACAAGAACAGGAGGGTTTTGTAGGTATTGCTTGATCTTTTCAAATGCTTTTTGACAATCGTCATTCCATATGTCTGTATTGTTCTTACGAAGTAGCTTGAAGATTGGGTCACATGTTGCTGTAAGATGTGATATGAATCTTGCAATATAATTCAATCTTCCCAAGAAACCTCTGACTTCTTTTTGAGTACGTGGTGGTGGCATTTCTAGAATGGCTTTGACTTTGTCTGGATCAACTCTAATTCCCTCCTGGCTTACGACGAAACCCAACAACTTGCCAGAAGTGACCCCAAATGTGCATTTACTCAGATTCAGTTTCAACTTGAATTTTCTCAATCGCTCGAATAACTTTCGGAGAATGGTTGCATGCTCTTCCCCTGGTTTTGACTTAGCAATCATGTCATCAACATACACTTCGATCTCCTTATGCATTAGGTCATGGAAGAGAGTAACCATGGCCCGTTGGTAGGTTGCCCCAACATTTTTTAATCCGAACGACATGACCTTATAACAAAAGGTTCCCCATAATGTGATGAATGTAGTTTTCTCTTGATCTTCAGGTGCCATTTTGATTTGATTGTAACCTGAGAATCCATCCATAAAGGAAAAAGTTGAGAATCCAGCTGTGTTATCTACCAGTACATCAATATGAGGAAGTGGGAAGTTATCCTTTGGGCTTGCTCGATTCAAATCTCCATAATCAACACACATTCGGACTTGTCCATTCTTTTTAGGTACTGGCACAATGTTAGCTACCCATTCTGGATAATTAGCAACTGTTAAGAATCCTGCATCAATCTGTTTCATGACTTCCTCTTTTATTTTGATTAACATGTTCGGCTTCATCTTGCGTAACTTCTGTCTCACTGGCCTACATTCAGGCTTAAGTGGCAAATGATGCACCACAATACTTGTGTCTAAACCAGGCATATCTTGATAAGACCAGGCAAAAACATCAATGTATTCATGAAGCAATGTTATTAACCCTTGACGGCTTTCAGCAGACACGTTGGTCCCGATTTTAACTTCTTTAATCCCTACTTGAGATCCCAAGTTAATCGTCTCTATCAACTCTTCATGTGGTCCCAATATCCTCTCTTCTTCTTCAATCATTCTCAACAGTTCAGGAGTAAGTTCTAGATCTTCCTCATTACCACTTGTTCTCTCATCGGACTCAACATCGTATGTAGGAGAATCAAGTTCGTATTTAAGATCATTAACGCTATCAATCCCAATTTCGCTGTTTAAGAGAGCGATTATTCAGTGTGATGAAAGAAGACAAAAGGATGGAATGGAATAAATGAAATCAATGCTAAAAGAAGTAGAGACAAGAGAGATTCATTGGATGATAGGAAAGAAAGAAAAAATGCTTCTTCATTAACAAATGAAATATTGACATAGAACACATAAATCATCAAAACAAAAAACAAACAAAAAGTTTAACAATTACTTTGATATCTCATTAACAAATGATGGCAGCTCCATTACAGTCCAATTATTGAGTTCAAAGTCTTCTGGGCACAGATAAACCAAGGGACCAGCTTCTTTCTTCTGTTCGATTATAGCCATGATTGCAGGGTTTTGAGATTCCGGATGAATTATTCCAGCAAAGATGAAGGTATCATGAAGATGAGGAATGATATTCATTTGATACTTCGGCTCACGACTCTCCAATCTAGCCAGTCATTTTTCTCTCTCCTGTCTGTGTGCTTTAATCATATCTTTTTTGCTTGGTTTATATCCCAAACCAAACCTCTTCATATTTTTCGACATATTCAGCAAATTTTCGAGGCTTTGGTTGCTTCCTGTTAAGGAGAGTTTTGAAAGTTGCAGCTCCATTTTCCCTATCTCTCCGTATAAAGTTGTGGCATTTGCAATCTCAAAAGCTTGAAATGATGACTCAAAAACCTCTTCTGCTGCTTCTATGTAGGGCATTGAGGAGGGTCTTGACACTAAGATATCCTCTTGTCCAGATATGATCACTAGTTTGCGGTCGACCACAAATTTAAGTTTTTGGTGTAATGATGATGGGACCACTCCAGCTGAGTGAATCCAGGGACGCCCTAACAAGAAGCTGTAGGTCGAATTAATGTTCATAACCTGAAAGGTTATATCGAAGGTGCATGGACCTATCTGAATGGGCACTTCTATGTCTCCAACAACTTCACTACGTGCCCCATCAAAAGCTCGTACGATCATAGTGCTGGGTCTTACATGAGACATATCAACAGGCAATTTCTCCAACGTGGATTTAGGCATTATGTTCAAGGAGGAACCATTATCAACTAGAACTTTTGCCACAACAAAATTTTTGCACTTAACTGTAATGTGCAAGGCTTTAGTGTGTCCGGTGCCTTCTGGTGGTAACTCATCATCTGTGAAAGTTACTGAACTGGATGCAGTTATGTTTCCAACGATGTTATCCAAGTTGTCCACCGTAATATCCTGCGGAACATAAGTTTGATTCAATATGTCCAACAAGGTCCTACGATGCATATCTGAAGCCAATAACAAAGCCAGTATGGAAATCTTTGCAGGGGTTCGACCTAACTGTTCAACCACTTTATAATCACTTTGCTTAACCAACTTCAAAAATTCTTGGATGTCCTCTTAAGATGCTGGCTGTTTAACATCCAGGTTCTTCACTACAATGGGCTCTTCTGTTTTTTCCTTGATATCTTCAGTGATCTTGGCCTTTCCTTTTTCTTTACCCTTGGGTTTCAATAGGTCTTCTGGTGTATAGCACTTCCCGCTTCGTGTTAGACCTCCTATCCCACTGATATTATGGATTGGAAGGGGTTCAGAACCAACAGTTACCTTGTATTCATAATTCCAAGGTACTGCTTTTGAACTTTGATATTCAAAGGGAGTCGGAATCTGGATGGTAATCGGTCTTGGCTTGGAATTTGGGGTACTGGGCTTCTCGCGATAAGATATTGTTAACGGTTTTGGCTTAAGAGAAAACCTTGAGCATTCTTCTATAATATCAACTTCCCCATACTGAGGGAGCTGAACCATCTTTTGAGAAACTGTTAAAAAAAATGTGAATCTAACAACTCCTGGACCTTCAGACGAAAATGAGGACATTGGTCGATAGAATGCCCTTTTGCCCCAGTGTGATAAGAACACATCAAACTGTCATCGTATGCTCTGACACCCAAATGTAATTGGAGGCGTTCTACACCAATGTATCCATTACTGAATAATATTTCGAATAGTTCTCCCATGGGAGTCACTACGCTCTTAGCATTCTTTTTCAAATCAGTTCCACGAACCTCTATCGCATTTACTTGTGCATTCTGATGGTTTGGCAGAGGATTGTTGTTGACATCTGGACCATTTTCTTTCTTAAAATTCAACCATCCTGCCTTGATCAATGCTTGCACCCTATGCTTGAGTGCAGTACAGTTTTCAGTGGAATGTCCAATTGCTCCTGCATGGTAGTCGCAACGGGCATTTGGGTCATACCACTTTGGGTAAGGTGGCTTTACTGGGTCCATTGGCACGGGTGCCAGCTAATTATTCTGGAAGAGTTGGGGTAGAAGTTCGGTATATGTCATCGGAATCGGATCAAAATGAGTCTGTCTACGGACGCCTTTATTGTTTTGGTGTCCTTGGACATAAGGAGTGTTTTGTTGATTCCGAGGCTGGTAGCCTTGAGTAGGACGAGGATTTTGGACGTAAGGGGATGAGTATTGGGCTGACGTATTATTGATATAGGGTTGAGGGTAAACATATGGAGGTGGATAGTGATATTGTGGCACTCCAGCATTAGGGTATGGTTGTCTTGAATTAAAACCAATCATCTGAACTTCCCCCTCTTTTTTCTTCGATGGAACCGCCTTTTTCGCTGTCAATGATCCAGCCGTATCAGTTATCTTTCCATGCTTAATTCCGTACTCGATTCTCTCTCCAATTGTCATTATGTCAGAGAAATTGGTAGAGGCACTCCCAATCATCTTATCATAGAAAGGAGATTTGAGAGTATTAATAAACATGGTCGACAGCTCCTTATCGGCTAAAGGTGGTTGCACCTGAGCAGCAGTATCCCTCCAGCTTTGGGCATACTCTTTAAAGCTTTCTGTGCTCTTCTTTTCCATCCTCTGGAGGTCTAGGCGGTCAGGAGCCATATCTATGTTGTGCTTATATTGCTGTAAAAATGAATCGGCTAGATTCTTCCATGAACATATATGAGTGCTGTCTAACTGCATATACCACCGAGACGGTGGACCAGTAAGACTGTCCTGGAAGCAGTGAATTAACAGCTTGTCATTTTGGACGTATGCTGCCATCTTCCTGGAATACATGATGAGATGGTTTTTAGGACAGGATGCTCCATCATACTTTTCAAACTCGGGCACCTTGAATTTTGGAGGGAAGATTACATCTGGTACCAAGCATAGCTTGGTCGCATCTATATTTCCGAAGACGTCTGTTCCTTCTACTGCCCTTAACCTTTCCTCCAAGACTTCAAGCTTTTCACTAGAAGAGACTTTCTCACCTCCCGTTAGCTCTTTTCTGATTTCAGGATCATCTAAATTGGGAACTGTAATGGTCACCTTGGGAGGTACCTCTGTAGGTAGTGAAAATCCAGGTTGATTGTGTACAGGCACTTGCTCATTCTTGAAAAATGGAAATGGGTGCTGCTCTACTGGAATATTGTACAATGGACGATATTTTGGAGTAGTACCCTCTGTTGATTGCCAGATTGGAGGGTCATTCATTGTATTGCTGGACTGAGCAATATCAGGTATTATTTTTCCTCTTTCCAGGGCGACAAGAATGACATCCATTTTTTCTCGTAACTCCTCAATATCTTTCCTTGTTTTCTCCATCTCATTACTTTGCTCTTCCATGATCCTTGTCCTGTATCTTGTGACGTAGGTGCGGTGGATTCGAGGTGACCGAGCTATCTTATGACTCTGTTTATATTTTTAATGAAAGGAGATTTTAGTGTAAGAAAAGGGGAAGACAAAACGAAACATTTAAACAATTGAAGAGGAAAAATAAAAATAAAAATGGCTTTGATATTAAATTGGAAAATGATAAAACAATGTAGTAGCAAAATTTGTGCAAAATTGAATTACAAGATATTTCAACTATCTAAAAAAAGATAAACTAAAGTAAAAAGTTAATAAAATTGCCCCCAATACTCTAAACTTATACGAAGCTTCCCCAGAAACTTGAGCACATTCTTGCTATTCGGCTGTGTAGGTGCTATGACTTTAGAGAGAGTACGTGCATCTTCTGCTAGTTCATCTGCCCTTCGAGTGACTCTCCTAATCTGAGTGAGCATATGTTCCGCTTTACTTCGTAGTGTCGCGTGGTTCTGTCTCACAAACCCAAAATCATCGCTCAATCGGTCATACTGCTCCTTTAGATAGGTATAGTCTTTCATTAATTTGTCAGTAGCATCCTGATACTTACCGAGGCGAACATTGAGTGACTGAACGGACTCTCTTAGACCCTTGTTGTCGTTGATGAGCTCTCCTAGTTGATCTTCTCTAATCTTGAGCGTTAATTGCAGGTCGTTAATTGTTCGACATAGCGTTCCATTCTTTTCTTCTACCTCAGTAATCGTTTGGTTCCTCAAACTAATGCAATCTTCGAGCTCTTTCATCAACTCATGGAGTGAGGCAATCTCAGATTGTTGCTTCAAAACTTGGTCATCCCTTGACTTGAGAGTTGCTTGGGAGACTTCATTATCCCTTCTTAATCGATGCATTCTTCTGTTCAGGTCGCGGGCCTCTGTGTCTAATGCTGAAATTTCCTTTTCTAACTGTTCTTGTTTGCTGACACTGCCCTTTAATCGGTTCAACTCTTTTTCTAGTTCAACATTGCGCAACAAACCTTGTTTTACCTCCAATTGCAGCCTTTCATTTTCTTGAACCAATGATGAATTAGCTTTTCTCAATTCATCACATTCCTTTTCGCGTGCTGCTTGTTCTGTCTGTTGATCTGGTATCACCTTTGCATTAAGTTTTATCTTGGTTTTCATTTTTGGTGACACAAGCACGATTTTAGCTCTGTTCGCATGCCATGTTTTGTACGCCTCTGTGGTATCATCATGAAACTGACCACTTTGGATTTTAGTGATCATTTTCCATGCTTTCACAATTTTCTGAATTCTATCTTTACAGAAGCCTTTACCATAAGCAAATTCGAAATCCTTCAACTCATGCGTAGCAGGGATGAATTGTCGGACCCAAATTTGGCGTACTACCAATAAAGGAGCATAGGCTATACATCCCCAAGGACCCAAAAGAGGTAAACTTTGAAATTTACCACAATTATAGATCATTGGCCTAGTTGACATCCAAGGGGCTCTCCATATTACATCTTCTACCTTTAGTTCGGAGAAAAAGGCTTCCCAAGCGCTCCTTTCAGGGGAGGATGAACTCCAACCTGATTGCACGAACTCTGAAATGGGATTTTGCAGCTTATTCCAGGAACTTGAAAATTTGATCTTTGGACATTTGAATTCTGGTGGACACTTCACATGACTAAGGACCCAAATGTACAATAATGGTGCACACCCTATAAATCTTCCTATTCCTTTTGTTCTGCAATAATTTAATGAACGAAAAGTTTCTGCCAATACAGGAATAATGGGATCAACTCCTATTTCTATCTTAGCAAATAACTTGACCACGCGTTCCTCAACATATCCACACACTTTAGGAAACAAAACAACACTAAAGATACACAACGCCAATAAAGTTAATTCCTTGTCTTCATTTGCAAATTTTTGTTGAAGAGTAAGGATGTAGTCCAGGGGTAGGCATGTGTTCTCTCCTTTTATCTTTACTTGTTTCTCAATGTCGATTGTACGAATCTTGCCCAGAAGAGTAGATAATGCTCTTTTCATTGTAAGCTCTTGATCATAAGAATAAGCTTCAACCTCTGCTCGTGTTGGCATATGCAGAAGGGATTGATATTCCTCTATTGTAGGAGTCATGTCGATTGAGCCAAATGTGAAACATCTGTAAGCCGGATCCCAATGTCGAACCAAAGCTTTTAATACAGAATAATTAACTTGTACATACATGAGCTGAGCTAGATGGCCATATTTGCTTGTAAATTTAGCCTTTCTATCTACAGTTAATTTTTCCCAAGCCTGTTTCACTGTTTCTAATTGACTTTCTGGAAAACTGACATCCTTAAATTGAGAAATAACATCTTCTACTAAAGAATCTTCGTGGATTTGTTGTACATTTTCTGACCATTGACGCACTGTTGCTTGATCTTCTATACCCATTTCTTGTATTGGAGGGGGTGATTTTATTTTACTCATACTTTAGTTTCTGCCAATGTAAATAATCGAAAATTCTGTTAATTTAATTTGCACAATTTTCTTAACTACATTAAAAGAGATTTTAAAGGATATTTTCAATGAGTGAAAATTGAAAATTGATATGAGATACAAGGGAAAGAAGAAAAATAAATAAATAAATAAATAAACTTTGACAATAATGCATGTAATAAGCCAAATCCTAGAATTATATGAGTGGAGTTTAACTCTAAGGCATCCTAGAAAAGGTCCCCAAGCTTACCCACCGATTTAACGATATAGTAGGCTTGAGTGGAGAATTTCATGCGCCTGCACGGGAATCGAAATTCCACGAAGGTCACACTACTCAGTCTCCGAGTCTAGTCTTAAGGTAGAGCCCGGGTAGGAGGCTAGTGAAAGTGTGTGAAATGCATGATTAATAAGATGACATGCAAATGAGTGACATAACTAAGATAAAGTTGGATTACAACATAAAAAGATGGTAATAATAAGATGACATGCAGATGAATGACACAACTAAGATAAAGTACAATTACAACATAACAAGATGGTAATAGACAAGTGAATAACAATATGCCAAACAAATCATATTATAAAGTAAGGAAAACAAAATAAATAAATAACAAAAATAACAAAATAATAACTAAGGGACCTAAAGAAAAATTCAATTTAAAGGACAATAAAGATATTCCTGGCTTGACCCTCAAAAATCCCCAGTGGAGTCGCCAAGCTGTCGCAACGTCATCGCGACGCGGAGCGGCCGACATCCTTTCTTGGGTTTTTAAGAAGAAAATTGGAGTCGCCACCAATCATCGAGGGTGTGATTGGTCACCTTTAAAATAAAATAAAAAAAAAACCAGTCTTAGAAAACCAGAAATTAGGTTCGGAAGTCATTTGAGTGTAGGGAAGGTATTAGCACCCTACAACACCCGTTTTAAAAAAACGATTACCACACTATCTTAAATTGTCCAATTAAGTGAATAAAAACAGTCCTTCATTTTTATTTTTCTTAAAAAAAATGATAAATATGAAAATAAAATCCCAAAATGCAATAATGAACACAAGATGTCTCATTCGTTTTTACCTTAACTTTAGAAATAAAGTAAGGATTAAACATTATGAGTTGGATATCCAATTTAATATAAATCATGCCTCATTTCCCTTTTAATTAAAGGAAACATGGGTGTACATGATTATGCTTATTAAAAAAAAAAATTTTAAAAAAGATGTAAAAGAAGAAAATTATTCAAAGAGTAAATTCTTTTAAAAGGGAAAATGAGAATTTTCATACGCCTACACGGGAGTTGAACTCCACGAAGGCACATTACTCAGTTCCCATAATCCCTTTTAAAAGAAAATCAAAACAATAACAATAATTGAAATTGACCAAGCAGAATTAAAGATTAGATTAAAGCAAATTGGAGAATGAAAGAAAAAAAAAAACAAATAAATTAGAAAGCTTAAAAAATGAAGTTGGCAAAGTGCAAAAGTGAACTAAAATGAGAGAAATTAATAATGATAATGATAATAATAATAATAATAAAAAAAAAAAAAACAGAAGAAATAAAACACAAAACCCCACATTTTTTACTTTTCTCTTTCTTCTTTTTTCCTTCTTTCTTACCCAATGTTTTTCTCTCTCCCCGTATACTCCTTCCTCCCCCTCTCTTTTCCTCTTTTCCTCTTCCACTTTCTTTTCTCTCTTTTTCTATCACTCTCTAAGCTAAGCTCACTTTCTAAAAAACTCTCTCAACTAGGCTATGCTCAAATCTTCTTCTTCTCCTTTCTTCCTCAAAAGAAATTCTTCTAAAAAACTCTCTAAACTAAGCTCTTACTCAAATGCCTAAACTCTCTCAAGCTCACTTTTTCTCTAAACTTCTTCTCCTTTTTCTTTTCTTTCCACTCATCCTCCATCTCCCCCCTTTTTATACTTGAAGGGTTACTAATTTGGGGGGAAGATGGATGAGAAAATGGTGGGAAAAAGAAAAAAAATAAAAAATAAAAAAAATAATAGCCATGGAAAGAGCTTTAGAATAGGGAAATGGTGGTAATGGGGGAGCTTTCTAAGCCTTTTTTCATGAAAGCTTCCCCTTGAATAGGAATGGGGAAGACCAAAAAAAAAAAAAAAAATAAATAAAAAAATAAATAATTAAAAAAAAGGAATTTTTTAATAATATGTGGGGAGGGGGGTTTGAACCATAGACCTCGTGAGCTATGCTCTTGTTGCCATACCATAAAAAACAAATTGACCACCAAATATTGGAAAACTTCAAACATTATTACTGAAAATCAAGCCGAACCAAATACGGTGTCTACATATGGTTTAAAAGCATGCTAAATCGATTCTCATTAATTATCTAGGCCCTAGTAGCATTGCCTTATCGCTAGGAGTCCTTAGAATGTTAGTTGTGTGTTATTTACTTATTGTCCAGCGGCTGAAAAACCTTAAATATGGCCATTCAGCGAATACTCATTGCCCATTGTGCCTTAGACATGGTTGCCCATGGTCTAAAGGATTTGAGTTTTTAATTAGGAGAATTTTGAGTGGCTATCCAGCAAGGAAATAGGTCTTTTCTCAGTTGGATTTGGCCTTTCAAGCCTGTTTAAAGTATTTTTAAGTTGGTTCTAATTCAGTAGAGGTTGTCCTTGTTATTTAGGAGCTTTCATGGACTGCCTTGGATTGTTGAGGTTACCTTAGAAGCGCAATAGGTAAGTAGTTTCTACTTACTAAGTTGTGTTTGACTGCATGAAGCATGATTGTTTGTTATTTGCTTTATCTATGTACTTATGCTGAGTATGAATTGTTGTGTTGTTAATGTTGAAGTGCTTGTGTTAAGCATGAATTGTGTCTGTTGCGTTGCTTGAGATGAGCATGCTTTGGATGTTTAAGCATAATGACTGTTGTGTTAAGCATGATGAGTCTGGTTAGCATGTTGCATGGGGATGTGTAGCATGAGTCGGGTGAGAGGCGCAACACATGACACGTAATTCATGTGTAGCGGAGCGTGACGCAGAAATCACGTGGGTGTGAGTGCGGAGTGTGACGCAGAAATCACGTATGAGTGGCACAACACATGGCGCGTAATTCATGTGAGGTAGGTGCGAAGCATGAAGCGAAAATCATGTAAATGCAGAGCATGACGCGAAAATCATGTACATGTAGAGCATGACACGAAAATCATGTAAATTGCAGAGCATGACGTGGAAATCATGTAAATGCGGAGCATGACGTGGAAATCATGTAGTTGCTGAGCATGACGCAGAAATCATGTAGTGTCTAGTGCGTGTGTTGCATAGTGTGAGATGCATATGCATGGTTGTTTATTGTTTTTAAGCATGTTGATGGTTTATGGCTTAAAAGCATGTTGATTGTGTAAACCCGAGACCTTCCGTGGATAATTTGCTCTTGTCACATATAGTAGGAAGTTGGATTAAAGTTGTTGTTCATTGTTGAAGAAAAATTGCAAAGCTTTGTGGTTTCATTGTGGTTTCATTGTTGGATTAAAGTTGTTGGAAATTATTAATTTAAGAATAAAGAAAAAGAAAACAAAAGAAAAGAAATGAGGAAAAGAAAAGAAAAGGAATGAGGAAATGGGAAAAAGAAGTTGTCGGTGCTGAGTGGTTTAAAGAAAAGACTCCACCACCGCCTAAGGATATTTCAGCCCATTTTCCCCATCATTTCTCATCAAATTTCAGAACATTTCGAGAGAGAGAGTGAAGGAAGAAGAAGAAGAAGCTTGCTGGAGTTTTTAGGTTGAAGAAAAGAGGGGAAAGCTCATGTAAGATCAACCATGGCAGAATCTTGGTTCAATCTGCCTACCTTTGGTTTTTAATTCGGTTTGAGCCACACAAGAAGAACTAAGAGGTGAGGCCTTACTTTCTTGAACTTTAATCCATTTTCTAACAAATTTCATGAAGGAAGCTTGAGCTAATTCGGATGTTAAGTTAATGGTTTTTGAAGAGGAAAATAGAGCACAAAATTTTCGTGCAAATCTGAAGGGTCTCTGCTTTTCTCTGGTTTTTCGAACGTTCTGGGGTGTACAGGTTGAATTAGAAGCTCAAATTAGTATGGTTGGGAAGCTTATTTAATTTTCTATGACTTTCATGAAGAATTCGTGAGCCAAAAATGACTAGAAGTAGGTTTAATTTTAGGAGAAAAGTAGACGGTAGCAGAGAAGCACGAATCTGGATTTGCTATGCTCGGGGGATTTCTGGACATATCCGTTGGGAATCTCATTCCTTCAAGTACGTTGTAGAGGGTTCCAAAATGAAGAGTTTGATATATAGTACATTAATTTTGGTCAAGTATTGAGGAAGTTATGAGTGTTTGAAGTTAGAGTATTGAATCTGGAAAATTTGGAAAAAGTGTGGAATGTGATTTTAATTCTAAAGTTTAGAATTCTTGAGCATAGAAAGACAAGACTATTTAAGGTTCTGATGCCCGGTTTTGGTTTGTACAGACCAAGGAACTAGCCAAGACTGTGAGTGACAAAACCAATTTCGAAAAGGATTTCTAAACTGTTATTTATGCTTAAACGGTTTACATGCTTGAATCTGAACTTATGAATGATACATGTTTTCTATGAATGGTTTCAAGCATAAGTTTTGAGCTTAGATTTTCTAATGAGGTTTATATATGTGATGACATGCAAAAATGTCATCATTTTCCTATTAATTTTAGCTAGTTTTGTGCATGAATTGTGAGCTTTAATGCATTTTTATGTTGATTTTATAGAAAACCGAGTTCGAGAAGCAAAACCAAGAATTTTACCAATTTTGGGCATAAAAAGAAGACTTTGGGCCATAAAAGGAGAAAAGAAAAGAAGATATTTGAAGTGGAGGCCCAAAAAGCCCAAAAGAATGAAGAAAGGAGGCCAAAATCCGCATATAGGGCTTCTAGAAGGCCTAGCGTCGAGACGCTAGGACCAGAGCGTCTCGACGCTAGGTGATCAGTGAAGAAAATTCCAGAATCGCGGTAGCGTCACGACGCTGTCCAGGCAGCGTCGCGACGCTGCGACAACTTCTGCTCCAAGAAAACCTGACGTCACAGCGTCTCGACGCTGTGCGTCTTGGGCAGCAAGAAAGGTCCGTCCAGCACCTATAAAAAGCCCCCTTCTCCATGGATCAAATCATCCCATTTTGGGGAGCTCTCCCCTAGCTCAATAGAGAGAAAAAGTGAGAATAATTGTGAGGAAAAAGGAGGAATTAAGCGAGATTCCAAGGCTCGGGATTCGAGATGCTCGTGACGGGAGCTTGGGATCAACTTATCGGTTATTTCTTCCTTACTTCTTTGTAATTTCTTATTTTAATTCAAGTTAGGCCTATGGATCAAGATCATTCTGGCAAAATTATTTCCAATTGTGAGTAGATCTTGAGACCTAGGGTCGTTATTCTAGTTAATTGGATATTGTAGCGCAATTACTTGGATTATGTAATGAATTTCTTCGTATTTCATCTATGCAATTTATGCTTAATGCCTTTAATCTCTTGATCACGGATTAATTGATTTGTTGGTCTAAATTGATACTCGACAGAGAGAAATTAGATTAGATCCTAATTGCATGGCTAATAATTGCTTGGAACACGAGAGTGAAAAAGAATTGTTAGAAATTGATAATGAAGTTGCTTAATGTCATACTATGATTAACTAAGGAGATGGACACATGAATTAGTTATGTTAGTATGAGATGTGGAGGAGCTTGAAAGAGAATTCCGCTTAAAATTACTTCTAGATTTATGAAATTGAAGATTATTAGTTACATGCATCTATGTAATTGAGCTACAAATCCAAGAAAGCTAGATAACACCCTAGGTCAAGTTCCCTTAATTGGTTATTTCCATTTTGTCGTTGCATGTTTCTTTTTATTAGCTTCTTTAATTTTTCGCTTTATCATTCGAGTTGGAATTCTAAATAAAATTGAACATGATGATTCTTGGTACTTAATGGATATAATTCAAATTCCCTGAGGATTCGATACTCGGTATTACCTACCGTTTTATATTACTTGCGGCCCGTGCACTTTGCGGTCATTAATATGAGCACGTGATTATTGACTTTCTGAAAAGTAGTTGAAACGATATCATTTTAAGCAAAGTATGTATTAGCGAGTATTGTTTAAAGATTTTCAGTTTTCACGAGGAAGCTGAGTAAGCTTGAGTTTTACGAAAGATAAAGATAAGCAGGTATGTTTTAATGTTTTCATGTGATTTTCTGAGACTTCTATTGACTACATGACTGAGATATTGAGCTCGAGGCTATATGGTACCGTGTGCACACAGGTTATATTCCCTTGTTGACGTTGAGTGTACTTCGTGACAACGATGTTGTCGTGAGTGCTGGGCAGGCCCCACTACGACAAAGACGATGGGAGTGCTGGGCGGGCCCCACTACATCGTAGAGCTAGTAAACGTTGGTTATACTGGGCGTGCCTTACACAACGTAGATCTGTCATGTTAGTTAAAATGTTTGATATACTTGATATGCCTTGCTAGTTTTTAATGACTACTTGCGGAGTATTTGAGAAAGTTTTTATCATTACACATTTATATTTAATGCTTTGATTAAACGGATTTATATGTTTAAAGGTTTATCATGTGTTCTGATTTGCGGATTAACAGTTTTAAATTTAGTCACTCACTGGGCTTCATAGCTCACTCTTTCAAAATGTTTTCCCACTTTTCAGGTAGAGATCGAGCTCCCGATGCCTGATAAACTGCCAAAGTCTGCTAAAAGCTTCCCGATCAAGCTCCAGTACGTGGGTGGAGTTGTACATTGTGTCTGTTTGTATTGTTAATGTCTTTGTAGGAGTTGGATAGTTTACGGTTTGTGTAAGCTCTAGATGTTTTGGTTGAGTAAACCCTAGTTGGATATGTTTGTGTTGTGATGTATCTATCAAGTTATTTCCCAAACTGAGTTATGTCAGGGCTGCACTTCATGTATGTCTAAAGGTTTTCAAGGATTCCGTTGTGTTGTGTTACATGTAAAGTATTTTATATCTAAAATTAGTATGTTTATCAGGTTCAACGGTTCAGCAAGGTCAACAGGTATCGTTAGAGGAGGACAATGTCCGTTGGCTTCATGCCATCTCCCGGACTAACCTAGCAGGTAGATCGGGAGGGGGTGTGACAAATTTTTTATGGTTGTATCAGCATGTTGGATGCGTGTGAGAAGCATGTTGGTTGTAATTATTTGTTGTTTGTGACTTAGTAAGTGTGAGCTGCTTACCAGTACCACGGTTGTACTGATACCCCCTTCCCTATCTCCCTCCAACATTTTAGATGTTGCAAGTTTAGACGATGAGTTGAACTGTGGTGGTGATGAGGAGAGCTTCGAGGAGAAATCCTATGTTGTTGAGTTTTGTTTTGCTTATGCTTGGATAGACTAGTTTTAGTGTTGGTTTGGTTGAAATATTGTTCTGATGTGGTGAGAGATTCACCTAGTTGCTGTTGTGTTTTGATAAACTTGTGGTCTAGCCTTGTGGTTAGCTTGATGAAAGAATAGTTTGAATTAGCTAGTATGTCAATATTTAGGTTGTTAGTATTAATAAAAAAAAAGTTAGTAATATGTTCCGTTGCATGGTGATCAGTTTAATAATCTTATGTGTCTGATGCTATGAGACCTGACTCGTATAGTGAAGCTAGGTTGTGAATATGAATTGTAGTTTGGTGGAGTTTGGTTTTGGGAGCATTTAGAAGTGTTTGATTTGTTTATCGGGTGTTTAAAAATTTTGGATTAGTTAGTTTTACGCCGTTATGCTACCGAAATTTTCGGTGCAATCGATTTTAGATGGTTTAGATTTGAAGTAGCGTCGCAAGGCTAGTGGTTGAAAAACCTGGGGGCGTTACAGTTGGTATCAGAGCGGAGTTGTTCTTGTAGAGACTGACCTAGGTAGCCTAGGTTGTTGAGTTGAGTGTGTGTTAGAGGTTTTCCTCGTTCTCCTCTCCATCACCAGGTATGGAAGTATCGATATTGATTTGTTTACTTATTGATATATGGTTGTATGTTTGAGTTATCTGCTTACCTTATATTATGTTGCTTGTTACTTGCTTTATGTGTCTTATTCAAGCATGGTTGTTTTCCTTGGTTGCTTTATCTGGTAGAAGCTAGGCCTAGGATGTTCCCTTTAGGTGGTTAGATAGCTTATATTGATTGTGTGCCTGTTGTTTGGTAGTCGGAGTAGGATGTTGCCATAATTTCTTAGATAGCTTGCGTGTTTTCTCTATGCATGTTGTGTTCTATCAGATCTAGGTTGTTGCCTTAGTTTGAGGTTAGTCCCTCATATTCTAGCTTCTTAGGAGAGCTCCTTGAGCGAGTTCCTTGTTTCCTCTCTTAGTGATGAGTTCCAGTGGGAGTCAAGGAAGTGGACGTTCTGGCCCTCCAAACGTTCCTGATGTTGATTCGCACCCCGAGGTGAATTCTCTTATTCCTCCTCTAGAGCCTCAAGTAGTGTTGACATTGGAGGCATTGCAAGATATGCTTAGCAATACGATCCAAAGCATTTTGCAACACGCTGGTGTGAATCAAGCCCCTGCTCGTAGTAAGGATGCTGAATTTTTCCAGAGCTTCGTGAAGGCAAAGCCTCCTTCATTCGATGGCCAACCTGGAAGTTCAAAAGCTGTTGATAGATAGCCCTTGAATTGAATATGAGTATGGTCTATTTGTTATTAATAGATAGCCACTAGGTTGAGGTGAATCCATCGCTAGTTTGACGGTAGCCTAGCATAGACTTCCGATAGGCCTAAGAAACTAAGAGAAGTAGGTTAATCAAATTAGAGAAATTAAAGTCCTAATTTAGTTAATTCATTTCAGACCTAATACGTTAATGCAATAATCAATTAACAATTTTGAGGAGTTATCGGGTTGTTAATTTGGCTAATTAGATTTAGGTTGAGGATTTATCGGTCTAAGTATGAGAAGCAGCAGGCGCAATTAAAATAATCAATTAATTAGGTTGTTCGTGGAGTATCGAGGAGTCTATTTAATTAAGCACAGGCTGAGTAGGTGGATTATCTGAAAAGCCAAGAAGCATTCTGGGCAATTTAATTAATTCGCAAAATATTTTTAGAGCAAGCGATGAAACTAAATTGCACAAAGTGTTCTAAAGAATAACCAATCCGACAGTCCCATCTATTTGCATGCTATTTACTTCTTTTCGACATTTTTCCCTTTCTTTGCATCTTTTAATTAATCCGGTCAGTGACAGACCAAAACCCCATTTTCATTGCAAATCCCCCTGTTTAGCGAGAACTCAAAAATTAACAAGATCACTCTTTCCCTATGGATGACCTGACCACTACCTACTGCAAAGTAGCACAGAGCCAGAGTTTATAACTTTTATTTGGGGACGAGGATTCGACAAACTCGCTCCGTCAGAGAACACCCTTCCCTGCAGACGACTATACCACTACTACTGCAAAGTAGTTGGGCGCCGAAGTTTTATAAATTTTATTTGGTCTGGAGGCCTTGACAACCTCTCTATCAAATTGGTGTTGTTGCTAGGGAAGGGCGCATTATTAATGTCTTTTGGGTTTTTATGCTTTTTCCTTTTTTAGCAGAGTTTAACGATGCAAGATTTAGTAGCTCCTGATTCGGGTCATTTACCTTCTCTCGGAGACCTTAAAGTCACCAGAGAAATCATATACATCACCCAAGTGCCTGAGGAAGAATTTCACAAGTATTGGGATCGCTTCAATGGGTTATGTGTGCTTTCTCATCACTCACTGTCTGAGGAGTCCTTGCTTCTACACTTCATTGAAGGGTTAACACCTGGCGATAGAAGAATGCTCAATACAGCCGGTGGTGGTGATGCACTTGACAAAGACCTAATGAGACTAGAGAGATAATTTTGAGCTTGGCAATGTGTGTTCGATTCATCATATGGCAAGTTCGAGAGGTTAATTCTTCTCATTCTTCGGATAGCCAAACTTTTGAGCAACAATAGGAAGATAAGTCTAATGAGGTTAGTAAGCCTATACTTGAACCTTCCCTAGATTCTGAGTTTGATTTATGTGATTCTTCATGCATGATAGGAAAAATAGAAACATGTGATTAGTTAGCTTCGATCCATTCTATTCCAATTTCTATTTCCCATGAGCTTATTAGTTCTGATTTGCATGAGTTGGATTTAGTCATTCCAATAGTTGACAATTTTGTTGCTCAATATAAAGGTGTTTTCATTAGTATGTTGGGGATGACTGATGATTTATTTGAATATTCCTATGTTGTGCACTCTGTGTGCAAGTTGAATTTGCGTGTGTAGAAGCTGATCAAAATGAAGAAAAATAAAAAGGATGCCCTGAAAATCAAAGAGATCGATTTCGGTTGAGAACGGGGAGAATCCCATCAAGTAAGCGACGTTAAATATTTGCGCTTCTGGGAGCTAGCCCAGCGAACAAAATTTATTGCTTTCTTTTAATTTCAGTATTTCATTTTCCAAGCTTCAGTTTATTTAGATAGGTAGTTTCTCATTTTTGTTATTTGTTTTTTATTTTTTTAGGATGGCGACACTGAAACGAGCTATTGTTTATAGAATAGTCGATGACCTTCCACCCATGTGCTTAAATTCAGGGGAGTCTTTCTCATTCCCTCTTATTACTATTGTCCTACGTTTTTGCATGACTGTTACATTGAGGACAATGTAAACTTTTAGGTTGGGGGTGGGGTATAGTGCATACTGTTTTCTGTTGGGCCCTGAGCATTTGTGCATTGGACCAGCATTTTTTGCTTATTGATTGATTCGCATGCTTGTTGTACATTTTTGTGTTTATGTGATAATGATTTCCTAGGATAGACTCATTTTTCAAAAATTTTAAGCCTTCGACGAGTTGTAATCATGAGTGCCCCGAAAGGGAGCATTTTTAAAATTTTTCTTTAATATGTCTTGCATAGGTTGGGTGTCTTTCTTGCTTTAGAGTAGGACTCGAACGCTTAAGAGCGAGTTATTAGGTTCATATTTGTGTTGTCACCCCGATAGGTGTAAGGTTTAGCGAGGAAGCCTATTTTTTTTTGCAAATTAGTGTGTGGAGTCTTGCCTAGGAAATAAAAAGAATATTCGCCTACCATGAAAAGAAAAGAGAGGTAAAATAAGTTAAGTGAGCTTGTTTGTAAATAATTTTTGTGTTCAGCTTTTCTTGTTTTATTTCTTTGAAAGAAAAAACTTGCTTTGCATTGGTCATGAGTGTAAAGGGGTAAAAAGAGCTACCTATAGTGTGTTCAGTTAGGCCAACCAAGGGTTAAACTCGGGTTATGGGTCCCTGCATTATAGTGTGAAAGTTAGTGTCCCGTCCTAAAAAGAATGCAAAAAGAAAGAAAAAAGAATTCCTTGTTTACTTTTTCAGACACCTAAGCAAAGATTAAGCAACCTAATTTGTTTCATTTAGACTTTTTAGCGAGACTTTAGTGCCAGTGTAGGGGGAAGATAGGACGATGAGAGTTTAATAAGTCAATCATAGGTTAGTAAAGTCCTCCTGGAGGAGAATCAAGAAATGGAATAATACATTTACATGATCATTTTTCAAAATATGTCATTTGAGGAGACAAAAAGACATTAGACAATCGTGTTTGAGACCAAACAAAACTAATGATGGAAAGGTTGTGCTAAATTCATATACTTTTGATTATGAAGCTTCCAGAAGAGACCTTGCTTATATAATAATTTTACATGAATATCTTATTAACATGGTTGAACACCAGGGATTTAGATAAAGTTTATGAGTGGTGTTCAACCTTTGTTTAAGATGGTTTCAAGAACCACAATGAGGAGAGATATTCTAAAATTTTATGAAGAAGAGAGAATCTAAACAATGAAGTTTTTGGAAAACAATTGAAGTAGAGTTGCCATTACTATTGACATGTGGACTGCTAGTAACCAGAAGAAGGGATACATTGCAATCATTGCACACTTCATTGACGAATCTTGGGTCCTACAGAGTAGGCTTTTGAGGTAATTTAATTATCATATTTATTTCTTTTATTATAAGTTGTTTAACATATGAATTTAATTCTAATATATTGTTAGCATCACTTAATACTAGGTTTGCATATGTGTCACATCCACACAATGGAGGATTACTTTCCGATGAAGTGTCAGAGTGTTTATTAGATTGGAACATAGATCGCAAACTATCCACTTTAACTATAGATAATTGTTCGACAAATGATGCAATGATTGAGATTCTATTAGATAAGTTAGAGTTGAGGACATTTTTGTTGCATGGAAGTTTGTTCCACATGCGTTGTGGTGCACATATTTTAAATTTGATTGTAAAGGATGGATAGGCTATGATCGCTGATGGTGTAGAGAAAATTAGAGATAGATATTGTACATTTTTGGACTTCGTTTGCAAAAAAAAAGGAAAAATAAGTGTCATACATTTGCCAGAAAATCTTTCACACCATGAGAGATCCAAACACATTGATGTGAGACATCATTTTGTAAGAGATGTAATTGCTAAAGGAGATTTGAAGTCAATTAAGGTGAACACTTCAGAAAGTTCGGTTGATATATTCAGTGAGTCCCTGCCTAGAGTGAAGTTCAACTATTTCTTGAACTTACTACATATTAATCCAGATAAAACTGTTTGTGGAACAAAGATCACTCATGTTGTGAAATTTACAATGTCAAGAGGGAGAATTGTAGAAAATTGACATTGGGATATAATTTCACCTTCTTTCACTAATTATTGATGTTATTCTAGCTACTTATCATCAGTAAGATTGAGCTGAACATGAAGCTAGTGGAAATTTGTCGTGGCCGTTAGGCTTGGTTTTTCCCTTTTATAGTAGGCCACTTTTAGTTTTTCAACCAACATTTCTCAATCATCCTTTCTTTAGAGGAGAATAGTTTGGCAGGCTTTCTTCTTCTTACACTCAAGGTTGAAGACTCTGTGAGAGTATATGAGCATTAGAATGAGTGATTGTAAGAGAGCAGTGAGTCTGATTCCTTCTATACTAAGCTAGATTGTCTGGAATTGCTGATCAATAAAGAATGAGTGATCTCTTTGCATAGTAGATGTAGACTAATCTTAGTGATCTCTTTGGTGATATTGACATAACATGATTTTTTTTCCTTTTTTTTTTTTTAACAATATATGGGGTAGAGGGATTCGAAGCACAGACCTTGGACCATTAATACAACTTTATATCAGTTGAACAATGTTCTTGTTGGCGACGTAACATGTTTATTGTCTATTTTATCTATTACTTATAATTGATTAAACTATATTGTTAGTACATTAATTGAGTTATATAATTTGATCGAATTGTCTTTATTTATTGGGATATTATATATTACAAAGAAAAAAGAATATAAAATATCATTTGTTTGATTTATATAAAAATCTAATAATGTTCCCATGATAGAACCAAATACAGTGTCTTATTCCTAAACACCTATTACTCGTGGGCATCCAATGAAACCTTAAACTTGGCTCCTAATCACTATTAGAATATCCAATCAATTTGAGATCACCTATGAACTCCAAATTCAAGAGTATCCTTTTAAGTTTCTAATGATCCTTCTAGGGATACCAAAATGTATGTCACCAAGTGAATTCACATATCTAGAGCATCAGTACACTTGCAGCAAACATCAAGTGTTTAGCCTTCATGTCGTCAAATACAAGAGAATTCCCAATAAACTTTGGTAGTTTAAAGAATTAAAAAACTTCTCTCTATCATTCTTTGTGACTTTTCTAAACATTGGTAAACTCAAAAATAAAATAAAATAAATAAAAAATAAAAAATCTAAACATTGGTCCCTAATTTTTTTAACAATTTCAGTTTTATCTTTTATACATATTTATTCCTATTCAATTCCTACCATTATAAAGGCAAGTAAAGTTCAAACGAGAAAAGAAAAAGTATGTTCCACGTTTACCTATTTTATTGGTATAATAATCATTTTAGACCTCGTTTATAATCATTTAGGCCCCATTTGATAACCATTTCTGTTTTTGGTTTTTAGTTTTCTGTTTTTGGTTTTCAGTTTTTAAAAAACAAAAACTATACATGTTTGATAACTGTTTTTGGTTTTCCGTTTTTTAAAAACTGAAAACAAAAAACATCTACCAAACATGTATTGTGTTTTTGTTTTTTGTTTTAAATAAAAAGAACATTTGATTATTGTTTTTATTTTTTCAGCTTTTATAATTTATAATTTTTGGGAGATTTATATTTTATATTAATAATTATTTTTTTTAGTTCAACAATAGTGGAATGGAGGATCAAACTATCAACTTTTGAAATGTAATCGGAGCCTTATTCACTAAGCTATGCTTTGATTGAGATATTAATAATTAAGTTTAAATACTGTTTTCGTCCCGTACTTTTGACTTTGGTTCATTTTGGTTCTTGCTCAAAATGTCTATTTTGGTCCTTATATTTTTTTACTTTGGTTCACTTGACCTCTGTACTTTTAAATTAAAAACGGCCAATGTAGTCCCCATTTGCAAATTTATGATCTAAAAAATGAGAAAAAATGAAAACAAAAGCACCAAATTTGTAACGCCCCAGGTTCTCCAACCTCTAGCCTAGCGACGTTACTACTTACTCTAGACTCTTAAGCAACTAGGACAACTCTCTTTTAACTGAACGTACTGAAATTTCGGCAGCATAACGACGTAAAACTGGTTATCCCAAAATTTTACAACACCTGATAAAGACATTAAGCACTTCTAAATATGCAAAAAGCCAAACTCCACCAAACTACAGCCAAATTTCACAAACATATCTCCTCTAGACGAGACAGACCTTATGGCAACATACAATAAACTAAAACCATGCAGTAGAACATAAAGACAACTTATTAACAGGAATAGCTAATCCACCAGCTAAGACATATTATTAAACTCAATCAAAATTAACAAGTCTAATTCATAAACTTAACCATTCTCAGGTGAATCTCGCACCATCACAGAACTACAAAATAAAAACAACTCAAACTATCTACGAAAGCAACTAAGGAAAACATAACAACGAGAGGACTCAACACCTAGGAATTTTCCTCATAGTCCTCCTCCTCGCCACCAAGATCCAGGTCATCCTCGATATCTGCAACATCTAAAATGTTGGGGGGAATGTGGGGAAGGGGGTATCAGTACAACCGCGGTACTGGTAAGTGGCTCACACGAGCTAGATCACAAACATCAAACAATGGCAAACAACATGCTTCTCACACGCATACACCATGCTTCAAAAAGCAATAAGAAAACCCAACATGCTCAGAAGGCAAAAAACGACATCATGCTCTCAAAGTAATAAAAACCACATCATGCTCACAAGCAACGAATAACCATATCATGCATATGCTTTCCACACTATGCACCCACACTCCACTAGACCGCACATGATTTGCGGGTCATGCTCCGCACCTAACGCATGAATTCCGCGCCATGCTGCGCAAACCAACATGTGAATTACGCACCACGCTGCGCAAACCAACATGTGAATTACGCACCACGCTGCGCAAAACCACTCGCATGCATTATGCGCCATGCTACGCAAAACCACTCGCATGTATTACGCTCCATGCTACGCAAAACTAAACACATGAATTACGCGCCACGTTGTGCACCTACACATGAATTACGCGTCATGCAACGCTACCGCTAGACTCATGCTACACTTCCCATGCTAGCCTAACCAAACATGTTTGACTCAAACACAACATGCTTAATCAACATTCACAAACTCAGCAGTCACATATCTCATGCTTATCACAAACAATCATCAACACATGCCTCATCTCCAGCATCGCAGTTCATCCAAACACAGCAAATCATGCTTATCTCAAGCAAAACACAATTCACGCTCATCTCGAGCAACACAACACAGAACAACACAGTAGATCATACTTTTCGCAAGTATAAAGATAAAGCATAAAAACAAGCAACATACTTCACACAATCAAACAAAATCTAGCAAGTAGAAACTACTTACAAATCGCTTTTAAAATACCAACGCTAGCTGGAACTGCACAATCACACTCCAAAACGAGCTTCCAGCTACAAATAAACTACCAACCATCAAAGGAAGTCTAAACTAGAGAATAGCACCCTAAACATGATGCTAAGGGAGAAACTGAACCAATAACGGTTTATTTCCTTGCTGGACAACATCTAAACATAACCCAAATTGAAAACCCAACGCCATTAAACCATGGGCAACCATGTCTAAGGTGCTACAGGCGGTGGGTATTTGTTGGATGTCGATATTAAGGCTATACAGCCACTGGACAGCACGCAACAACCACCTAAAACGCATGAACGACATTCTAAGAGCTCCTAAAGCTTAGGCAATGCAAATAAGGCCTAGGTAATTATTGGAAACCTATTTAGCAAGCTTTTTAAACTACGAACATCAACCAAAAGCTCATAAATTCATGCTTTAAGAACCTACAAAGGTTGAGCAAGGTTAACTAGGCAAGAACAATTAATGGCCATAGACATACAACAAGATTTTAACCAAAATAGCCATGATAACCCATTTTAAAACATAAACTAGGGCTTATAAAGATTGGGGCGACACTTAAGAACCTAGATATGCAATGGGTTTCGACTAACACATGCTTCTAAGGATAGAATAGCTAATGGGCAGCAACCTTTAATGCTAAAAACGAAGGGACAGATGGGAAACTTACCCAAACGGACCTGCTTTCACGCCAGACGGGCTATTCTAACCTCTAACGATGCGCTAGAATAATCCTTGGGCAATGGGTATTCGAATTAAAGTGTTTCGAACTTAATCGAACACTTAGATGGCGCTGCAGATCAGAAAATCAAACACAAACTCAACTTTTCAGCACCTAAAACAAATGGGCATTCTACTTAAAGCTCTAAATAAGAATGGGTATTCTAATCTTAACATCATACAAGCATGGGTAAGGGATTAGACTTACCGGAAATGCCAAGCGACACCAACAACAACCAAGAATGCTGCTGGTCAGAGGCGGAATCGGCTTAAACAAGGTCGACGGGACTCCGAATCGCTAGGCACGCGAGATCTAACAACACTGAATCAAGAGAAACTTAGATCGGCATTAAACCACAAGGAAAGGAAAGGGAAAAAGGCTTACCCACGATTTCTAAGGCTGAAACGCAGAGGAGATGAGGCTTTGAGCTGCTGTCTGCACAAGATCTAACCAATAAGGACACAAGGGAGTTAGATCGGGCCTCAAAACACCTAGATCGAGAGGGAGACGGCGTGAAAATGGCAAAACGAAGAAGATAGAACCGCGTGAAGACCTTCACACGCGACTAGATGGCGACGGCGGCGCTACTCTCACGGGGGTCGGGTTCCACGGCAGCACGAGAGGGAGAGAGATCCGCGGAGAGAGGGAGCTCGCGGAGAGCGACGGCGCAAAAAGAGAGAGCTTGCGGATGGAGACGGCGACCTACGATTCAGGCGTGACGACGGCGGCGCGACGAGCACAGGCAACGACGGCAGCGGCGTCTGCAGGGGGAGGCGGCGACGCAGATCTTGGCTGGGGGGGCTTCTTCACAAGATTGAGAGGGAGAGAAAAGGGTAGGGCGTTTTCCTTTGAATTTCCTTTCTCTTGAATTTCTTTTTCTTTTTCTTGAATAATTCAAAAGCCCAAGAATAGGATTTTCTCAACCAAAACCCATTATTCAACGCATAATTGAATTTTAACGCTGAAATTTCTCAACTGAATACAAACCAAGTCCAACAAACTCAGAGGGAGATTTTATTTAGAATAACGCTTAACTCCCAAACACTTTGATTCAAAATTAAGCCCCTAAGTTCAAGCTAAAATAGAATTTATATTTCTTTCAACTCCAAACTCGAGATCTAAATACACCCAAGGCGCACGAGGTGTTACACAATTGATACTTTCTAGTAGCTTCGACGGTAGAGACTATTTATGAACTTTTTTCAAACGATAAAGATGGGATTTTCACTTTTGAAACCATGTAGACTAAATTCTAAATTTCTTCAAACTATAAGGACCAAATTTGTAATTTAATCCTAAATATATTAATAAAAAATAATTTAACTACATACCAATCTTTATTAACAATTTTTAATACATCGATTTAATTTTAAATTATTAAAATGAAACATAGTATTTATTTGAACAAAATTAAACTATAATATTTAAAATAGGAAAATAATAAATTTTAACCATACCATCTAATTTTAATTTCAAACAACTTATTAATAAATGATTTTGTAGGCTTGAATTTTTTTAAAGTAATAATAAAAGTAGTAAAATAATAAGAATTATTATTATTATATTAACAAACAATTAATGAGAATACTGGAATTCAAACCCATTTTGGATGCCAACTAACGACCGTCATACACCATCCATATGTGAATGAGATTATTACCTAAAAAAAATAATAAGGTTTATATATTATACATCTAAGTATATATTTATAGATAAAATACACTGCATGACCTATATTTAAGATTATGAAAATTCACTTATGAACTTTATAAACCATGTCTACTATATAATGAGGTTTATATAATATAATTATAAGTATATATTTATGATACAATATACAGTCTAGTATATATTTATCATTCTGGCGTTTTACTTATGAATTGAATACACAATGATGAATATATAATATATAATAGATTCTGCATATTGATTTTATATTATAATGCATGATATATATTTATTATTTGGAGAATTATTACATTCTACAATCAATTGAGTGATAGTTCTACCGTACAGAAAACCCACTTATAGTATCATATCCTACCGATAGTTTTCAATGCATATCATTTCCAAATATATTTATGATAGGTAGCAATATATTTATATCATTTCTAAATATATTATATATATATTTAGGGATAGTTAATAATGAATAGAATATACTGTATAACGGCCGATACATATATATACCAGTTCATATATATATATATACCAGTTCATATATATATATATATATATATATATATATATATATATATATATATATATATATATTATAAACCCTATACTATATAATTATTCTATATTTTATATAGAAAATAATCTCGTTCATGTATGCATTGTCATTTGCACGATTAGAAGGAGATATGTTTTGCGGTTATGAAAAGTGATCCGGAAGTATTTTTTAAAAAAAAATCATCAACAAATCGCACGATTTCTTTTTGGGAAAAAGTTTTTTTTTTTAAATACATCCTTGAAAATCGTATTTGGAAGGAAACAGTTGCGTTTCCTTATTTACGTTTTTGTTATTATTATTATTATTATTATTTTATTTAATAGGTAGAAGTCTCTATGAGGGCTAAAACGTAGGAGGATCGTGACTTTTGTGAAAAAAAATTTTGGGCTAGCAAGCCTTTTATGAAATAAATGGGAGAGACACTTACAAAATATGATGTCTATATTTGGGTTATTTATGTACTTATCCCTTTTCTATAACAACAAGTTATTTCGATCCACATAAATTAAATTAGTTAAGTGAAGAGTGTGCAAAAATAAACATATATGTAGTAGTACACACCAACAACAACATTATTTATTATATAAAACCAAAGGTTACACATCCAAACATTCATAACATAAAACAAAGAAGAGAGAGAGAGAGAGAGGTAGAGTGACACATTATATTTATTATTGATGAGAAGTAAAATGAAGTTTAGTTGGAGATGGCAGAGAATGAGACGAGGTGGTTCTTGTCGCTGAGGTCTGTGTACACCACAGTGCCATAGGTGCGGCTCACAGTGCCATCAAGGGCCGTCAATCGAAGCTTGTAATTGGCCCCGGCTACGACCTGGGAATATCCACTAATCACTTTTTGGAATTTCAGTTCAGTTTTGGCTTCCGCATTGTGCTCGTTCACTGCGAACTCTCCTATGCTTTGGACGTGTGGGTCGTCTATGTTCTTTATTGGTTCATAGCTGCCTGCCAAGTCCAACGGCTTCCGCGATGCCATCGACAGCGGTGCGACGACGAGGAGAAGAGAAGCCACCAGAAAAAGAGACTTCGCCATGGTTGAGTTTGGAGGTTTAGGAGTGTTTGATCTGTTGGGAGTGGTTGGTGGTTTGTTGAAGAATGAAGAATAAGGTGGGTATTTATAGGGATGGATGAATGCATGATTGGGAGGAGATTACAAGTGTGCCCTAAGATGTTTGAAATTTCATAATCAATGTTTTTTATTATTATTATTATTAAATTATAGATCTGGTCCATGTGGTCGGAGAAAAGTCAGAATTTAATCCGATTTTAAAAGTAGAGATGTTGTCTTTATGATTTGATAAAATCTTATTAAATTGTCTCTATCGTGTACTCAATCCATTAGTTGCTTGTAACGGTCATGTACTCAATCAATTATTAACTTCTATAATATGAATTATTTAATGTGAGGTTTTACCATATTAGAGAGACAAAATTCTAATTTTAAAACCATATAGATACTAAATTTTAACTTTTTCCAAATCATAGGAAATAAATGTGTAATTTATTTTTTTTTAAAAAAAATATACAATATAAATATTAAGCACAATTGACTTAGGTTTAAGTTTGAGAATAACTTTTTCAAAAAAAAAAAAGTTTGAGAATAACTTAATTATGAATTTTCATGTAAAACTGAAAAATGGGAGAAAACAAGATGACCTCCCTCTCATTTCAAATTTATCATATGGCCTTGTCATAAAAGAAATTAATTAGGTGCATCCGATCCTAGTGCATAATCTTTGGGTTTGGGCATTAATAATACAATTTTAATACGAAGTTTTTGAAAAGTAAATTTATTGGAAAATTATTTCAAAAGTTGGATGGTTTTTATAGCATCTTTGAAGACATGATTTTCATTAACTTACGTTGAAATTATCTTTTCAAAGAGAGAAATTATTTGAAGAGACCAGTGACTAACAATTTTACATGGTTGGATATAATTTTTTTACGTTTATTAGAACTAGAAGGGATCATAATTCATAATATGACAAACGGAATAATTTTTCCTCAAAATACACTAAACAAAAAGTCCAGTATTTTTAACAGTAAAAGTCCTTGTTTTTAGTTTTTTTTTTTTTGGATGACACATTTTTTGTTATAAATCTTTTATCAGTTAAATTTCATATTTTCATATTTAATATTTTTTTTCATTTTTAGCTCCATAGAAATAGAATGCTTTAAATATTTACCAATGAAGTTCTATTTTATAAGGCAACAGTTATTAATTATGAAAAAGCGGTCCTTAATTCATAGTTATTGCTTAAATGTACCTAACAAATCAATCCAAAAGGATATTTTAATTTTTAGGAGAAAGAATCAATGCAAAAGAAAGTCCCTTTTTCTTTAGAGGACAATGAAGAAAAAAAGAAAAAGAAAAAAGGGAGAACTTATTATGTTTCCTAAAATTGAAGATAAAAAAGAAATTAAAAAAAAAAAACTATTGTAACATTTGTTTTGCACATATTAAGTGTTATTTGATTTTATTTTTTGTTTAATTTTCTACCTTAAATGATGTTAAATATTTTTTTTTTTGAAAGGTTAAATGATGTTAAATATATAATCATTATTGTTCAAATTTATAATTTATTAAAAGCTAAAAATTATACCAAATGATTTCTAAACTTTTGTTAAAGTGAGCATTAATGGTAATTGACGTGCATCTTAGATCAAGAGATCAAAAGTTTGAATCTCTTACTCCCTTGAATTCAACAAGAAAAAAAAAAAAAAAAAGATATTTAATCCGCCACATAACCCTCACTCTGGTCCTTATTTATTTTTATTATTTTTTTAAAGACTTTGGCCCAAATTCATCTATCTAAAAAATATTATTTTTGTGATCCTTATGTTCCTCTCTCAATTTCTAAAATTTACTAGGCATATTGTTTTTAATTTTAAAAAAAAATTAATTAATTAGGATAAAGGTTAGAAATATGAAGAGTTTGAATATGATTTTTTTTTTCTTATTTCTAACGATTTATGATTTTACATTTAATTCGAATTAATAATGAAATTCAAAATGGGTAGGAATTTCAAAAAATTTCCAAATTATCCATCCACTGTGAATACACGTATGGAGTTTCACTCCACTTCTTTCTACAAACAATCGAGTTCTTTTTTTAGTTTGTTTCTTTTCATCTCTAATTTTTTTTCTTCAATTTCCTAGATTTAGTAGTGTTCTACACACATTGAGTATTTCGATCTATAAGAATTGCAAGGAAGTGTTGTCCGTAGTTAGACGACATTGAATTTTATAACGGGGTTTGATCTCAAATATCTAATTATAAACAATTTTTTAGATTTTTTTTTTTTTTGAGTACAAGTATCCGTCCTTCCGATAATTAATTTAAAATTTTTACAGTTGGTATTGCTATCATTTTTATTTTATAAGCATGGAGTAAAATGTTGAACGACATATCGAAATGTCGTTGACATGTCAACATGTTGACAAGGTCAATATTAAGGGAGAAAGTCATTTTCCCCTCCTAGTTAACAGCCTAGAAATTTCGAGGAAACAATTATGTGGATGACCTATTTTGAGAGGCCAAAATGAAAAATGTCCTACCTTTTCAGAATAAGGATATATGTCATTTTGCTTACGTCATCATCCTAGCAAAATTACCAGTTTAGTACTCTCTCTATAAAAATGCGCATTTAAGGCATTTAAGAGCGAGAGATTAGAGCGAGAGCAAGAGATTGAAGAGAGAAATTAGAGAGAGAGTAAGAGATTGGAGGGAGAAATTGGAGAGAGATAGCGAGAGCAAGAAGAAAGAGCGAGAGTGAGAGCGAGAAGCGAGAGCGAGATTGGAGAGAGCGCAAGAGATTGGAGAGAGAAATTGGAGAGAATGTGAGAGATTGGAGAGAGAGCGAGAAGCTAGAGCAAGAGTAGAGAGAGAGGTTAGAGTAGAGAGTAAAATGGTAATTTTACTAGGATGCTGACGCAAGCAAAAGAACATATATCTTGTTTTGAAAATGTGGGGTCTCAAAATACTAAAGGAAGAATGCAATACAGAATGATCACAAAGCCTCAGATGATTTCTTATTGATGATAAAAAAAGAGCAGTAGCCATTATACAGGCATACTGTGAAAAGGATAAAAACAGAATTGATAACTTCTTACAACTAATCAGTTGGTAAACAGAACTAATAAATACAGTTGTAGAAGAGAAAACTGAATAATTATAAGGAAATTTATCTCTTTAGTGGGCTCTCTTGACACCCCTCCTCAAGCCAATGGATGAAGAAGCACATACATTGAGCTTGCCTTTTAATGGAAGAAACCGAGAGACAGAGAGGGGTTTTGTAAAAATATCAGCAACTTGGGCTGAAGCTGAAAGGTGTCTGATCCGTATCCTTTTGTTCAACACCAGATCGCGTACAAAGTATATATCAATTTCCACATGTTTAGTCCGAGAATGAAGAACTGGATTTGCACTCAAATGAACTGCACTGAGGCTATCGCACCAAACTATAGGAGGTTGATCACACCAAATATGCAAATCACTAAACAAAGACTGTAACCATATAAGTTCAGCTGAAACATGAGCTAAGCTTCGATATTCAGCTTCAGTGCTCAAACGAGATATTACATTTTGCTTCTTGGATGCCCACTGAATTAAGTTTCCACCAAAGTATACACAAAAGCCAGAAGTTGACTTCCTGTCATTTAGGTCAGATGTCCAGTCTGCATCAGCAAAACCTTCTAAGAAGAGTCTCTTTGATTTCTAAAGAAATAAGCCATGATCTAATGTCCCACTTAAGTATCGTAGTATTCGTTCAACAAGCTGCCAGTGGAGTAAAGAAGGAGAATGCATAAACTGACATACTTTATTCACACTGTATGCAAGTTCAGGCCTAGTAATTGTAACATACTATAAGGCTCCAACAGTGTTTCTATACAAATGTACATCAGTAAACTTTTCACCACCAAAAGCAGAGGGAACAGAGCCACTGACCATAGGAGTGGAGATACCTGTTGCTTGACTCATCTTAGTTTTATTTAGTACATCAGTAATATACTTTGTCTGTGACAAAAACAGTCCACCATTCGACGGGTAAGAGACCTTGACAACTCTCCAAAAGGGAGTTATTTAGGCCTTAGTTCTACAATGTTTTGTGTGTCATTTGTGCTAAATAGGGTTGCTTTTAGATGAATATTATATGTTTGAACCCATTTGGAAGAATGAAAGCTTTAGAAGTTATTTTGTGCAGAATATATTGCTGAGCGACTTGAAGGAGCAAAATCTGCGATCCAGCAAAGCAGGGAGCAAAACTGCCACGTCACAGCTCGATATCCATTTTAATGAACTGAAGTTAGTTAAGCTATTTTCGGATCTAAGAAGCTTTGAGTGCCTGCCACGTGTACAAATTGACCTAATTAGGGCTTGTCTTCACTCTATAAAAAGGAAGAGTCGTCTCAAGTCAGAGACATTCCATTTTTTGGAGAAGGACATTTCCCATTTCCATCTTTGGGAGCCGAATAAAGGAGGAAAGATTGGAGACTTCAAGAAGACCATCAACTACGGATCTATTCAAGGAAATTAACCTTTTCTTGTAATTTCTTGTAGTTATGGTAGCACATACTCAGATTGTAGAGTGTGTTATGAACCTTATGAGCTAAATTTCCTTAGGCGTTGGTTAGGAATCATGTAATTGTCGTGCTTATACTCTATGCAATATATGTTGATTTGAGCATCTTGATTAATTGTTGTGCATATTTCTATTTTGTGCTCGCCTGGCCAGCCGGTATGAATATCACTTCTTAGTTTCAGGGATGATTTGAGAAGTGTGTGGCATTTAATCACACTAGATCATTGTGTATTGGTGAACACCAGTGACTGAGTTAGGGATAGCCAGTTGTCTAGTGCTTGATCGGTAGCACGACATTGGAGTTGAAACACATTCCAAAAAATCCAGAGTTCCGGGAGGATCTTGCTAATAAGACTGCAAGAGAATTGCCAAGTCATTAATATTGTTAGAGCATCTTTTTAAACAATTGCTAAAATCCTGACCAACGCTTGTTTTCAATTTGTCTGCTTTATTTGTTTACTTTCTGTTCTGTCATTTCTTTTGCTTCAGCATTTTATCAAAACCAATCATTTTAACCACTTTTGAAACCATTAAAGAGTTATACGAAATAGATAAAGTGAGAGCTATTCAGCCCCGTGGATACAATAAATTACTTATCACTTGCTGCAGATTGTGCATGCTTGCACAGTGTTCTAGAATCTATTTTTACCATATTTTTACCCACTCTGGAAACCCAACAGACCTCAACTCCCAAGAAGTAACTCAAACAGCCAAATCTTTAAGAGAAATCTGTTTATGTAAAAGTTGTACCAAGTTATCAATAGTAGAGGTAGAATACCCGATTATTACTATATCATCTGAAGGATTGGAATTTCGTAATTCCGTAAAGCGGAAGCGTGATTGGGACCGATTCGTAATTAATTTTGTTTAATCTAAAATACCAATACATTGGCAATAATATTAGAACTATTCTAAATATATATTAAGGCTAAGCATACAAAAATATTAGATCTAAATCTAATTTATAAAGCAACAAATTACTTACTCTCGTTGACGACTCAGATTAAATTCACCAACTGCTTGTGAATTAATCACGAACTAGTGTGAACACCACCACTATGGCTACACTGGTATGACTCTGAGACTTCTAGAGGCAAGAGACTTGTGGGAGCCTTTGGGAGAATTCTCTGAGAGTAGGAGAATGAATGGGATACCTTTCACCCCACCCCAGGGGTCCTATATATAGTAAAGGCCAAGACCTTTTTCCTAATAGGAAAAGGGAGACCTTTTCCTAATAGGAAAAAGTCTCTAATTTTAATAAATAAATAATTAATTCCATAATTAATTAATTTCTCAATTAAATATCATATATTTAATCTTAGGGATTTTATTAAAATTAAAATTAATATGAATCCAATTCATATTAATAAATAAATAATTAATTCCATAATTAATTAATTTCTCAATTAAATATCATATATTTAATCTTAGGGATTTTATTAAAATTAAAATTAATATGAATCCAATTCATATTAAATTTATTTGAACTATTTCAAATATTTTCTTTCCTAATAGGAAAATGTCTCTAATTTTAATAAATAATTAATTAATTTACCCAATTAAATATCATATATTTAATCTTAGGGATTTTATTAAAATTAAAATTAATATGAATCCAATTCATATTAAATTTATTTGAACTCTTTCAAATACTTTCTCTCAAGAATTAATTAATTCAAAAATTATATTATAATGTTTCATAAACATTATATTATAATGCATCAATATACATTATACGATTCCCCAAATAAATTGAACACTTTCAATTTACAATTTATACTTAATTGCCTCAAGTCTCTTTACAAGCTACCAGTTGGACCTAATGGACCTACAGATCAGAAGCTCCAACGATACGAGACTAATTGGCCAAACTCATTGACCAAGTTTAGTCAACATTCGTTAACTGTGGGTCACTCCACTAAAGACCCACAGCTGCACTTTTCTCACTATAGAATATTTCTGTGTCCACGGATATCGACCAAGCAGTAAGTCAATCCTTCACGTGTGTTCGTAACACCAGTTGGGTCAAATTACCATTTTACCCCTGGGTTACCTCTGGTTCCTTAAGTACCACTGATTCCTCTAATGAACAAGTTGTTTAGGGTCCAACCACTAAACAGGAGTTCCTCTCAGGCTAGGAGAGGACGGCGCGCCTTTGTTCAAGCCCTAGAATCAGCCCTTAAGGGAACACACATCTACTTACCCCAATAGGGGAAGGAGTGAATTCCATCTTGTACTGTTATGTTCCCAGCCCCCATTCGGTCTTGCCCCTGAAATGGTAGGCTTATTGAGTCGGCGAACTGGCCACTCTCATCCATACAAATTTAAGGACAGTCCCTCCTGAAAGGGGTTCATAACAGACTCAGGATTGAGATTGAGTTACCTAGGTCACATCCTATTGAAATAGAAACCTAAACTAGTTAACAGCGTTACATCTAGTGGTTACTATTTCGCGGTCCAGTCTTATGCAAACTCATTGCATAGGATACCCCCACCCGCATGTCTCCTACATGGATGCTTTGGATCATTGCATCTGTATCGAATACAAGGTGGGTCGTATCACATAGTGTCACCAGGATAAGGTACCCAGCCTTATCCCTATACTATAGACCATTTAGGTTGTTACTTGGACACTGATCCCCGTATGTCCCCACATACTAGTCCAAGTTTCATTTAAGTAACCTTGGATCTTAGTTTATTGGATTTAGGGTTTATTAATGCAAACTCGATTATTCAATAACCAAATTACTGAATTACTCAAATAACACTTTATTGAGATCGATTAATTTGTTTCATTTTCTATCTACGAGTTTTAGGGCATAAAACCCAACATCATCAACATACACAAGAACATAGCAGTGATGCCCATTAGAGTGACAGACAAGGAGAGATGTATCAGCTTTTGAGTTTACAAATCCAAGGGACTGTAGAAAAATGCTAAGTCTTTCGAACCATGCTCGAGGAGCTTGTTTTAACCCATAAAATGCCTGTTTAAGTCGACAAACTAAATGAGAAGAGTGTGAAGAAGTCATATTCAGACAATACTCCATGTAGAAAGGCATTGTTGATGTCTACTTGTCTCAAAGGCTAACCTTTTGCTATAGCAAGAGTGAATAGGACACATATGTGTTGGGTTTTATGCCCTAAAACTCGTAGATAGTGAATGTAAACAAATTGTATACTTGTTTCAATAAAGTGTTATTGAGTTTCTACAATAAAGTGTTATTGTTAAATATTGCACAATTTGACCCAAATCCAATAAACTAAGATCCAAGGTTTTTTGTATGTAACTTGAACTAGTATGTGGGGACATATGGGGATCGGTGTTCAAGTAACAACCTAAAAGGTCTATAGTATAGGGATAAGGCTGGGTACCTTATCCTGGTAACACTATGTGATACGACCCGCTTTGTATTCGATACAGACGTATTGATCCAAGGCGTCCATGTAGGAGACATGCGAGCGGGGGTATCCTATGCAATGAGTTTGCATAAGACCGGACCACGAAATAGTAAACCACTAGATGTAACACCGTTAACTAGTTAGGTTACTATTTCGATAGGATGACCTAGGTAACTCAGTCTTAATCCTGAGTGTGTCATGAACTCCTTCTCACGAGGGATTGTCCTTTGATTAGTATGGGTGAGAGTGGCCTGAACGCCGACTCAATAAGCCTACCTTCTTGGGGACAAGACCGAGTGGGGGGCTATGGACATGACAACACAAGATGGAATTCACTCTTTCCCACTTCTAGGAGAAGTAGATGAGTGTTCCCTTAAGTGGTGACTTCGGGTCTTGAACAAAGGGATCCCGCCCTCTCACTGGCCCGAGAGGGACTTTCTGTTTACTGGTTGGACCATAAACATGTTGTTCATTAGAGGAGCACTGGTACTTAAGGAGCCAGAGGTAACACAAGGGTAAAATGATAATTTGACCCAGCTGTAGTTACGAACACTCGTGAATGATTGACTTACCGATATAGGTTTATATCCGTGGACACAGAAATGTTCTACAGTGAGAAGAGTTCAGCTTTGGGTCTTTAGTGGAATGACCCACAGTTAATGAATATTGGTTATCCTGATTAATGAGTTTAATCGCTTAACCTCATATCATTGGAGCTTCTGATCTGTAGGTCCATTAGGTCCCCCTGCTAGCTCGTAAAGAGTAATTAGGAACAATTATATCTTGAGAGTATTTGAATAGTTCAAATTCATATTGGGAATTAAGTTAATTGTATGAGATACAAATTAATATAATGTATAATGATACATTAAAATGTAAAGTCTAATTTGAAATTAAACTTTATTATTATGAGAGAAACAAATATTTGAAGAAGTTCAAATATTAATATGAATTTGATTCATATTAAATTTATAGGATATAAGAGAATTGGAAGGAGTTCCAATTTTAATATGAATTTGATTCATATTATAGAATTAATTAATTGAAGGCCTGAAATTAAATATATGATATTTAATTGGGTAATTAATTAATTAACTAATAAAAGGTCTGAAATTAAATATATGATATTTAATTGGTGATTAATTAATTTAAAGAATTAATTAATTGGAAATTAATCAATTATGGAAATGATTAATCACTTATGGAAGTAATTAATCATTTATGGAAATGATTTAATCACTTATGGAAGTGATCAATCATTTATGGAAAAGATTAATCAATTATGGAATTGATTGGTTATGGAATTGATTAATTATGGAAAAGATTAAATCAGTTATGGAAATAATTGATTTTAAATGAATATTTTATTCATGGCCTTTTCTCCTATAAATAGAACACTAACCCTAGGGTTTAGGTACTACAACATATGGCCACCATAAGGCCCTCTCATATTCTCTCAACTCAAGAACTCTAGGGAGAATTTTCTCTCTAGGGTTTTTCCCATTCATGATTAGGTAGTCCCACAACTACGTTCCTAATCTCAGAGTTATAGCGGGGAAGATCAAATGGTGGTGTTCTTCGTTGTTGCAGAGCAATCAAGAATCATCCGTTGAAGAATTCAGAGTCGTCAGACGGAGGTATGTTTCTCATCGCTGAAATTTTTGCCAATGTATTGGTATTTTGTAGAACAAAATTAATTTACGAACGGTCCAATTGCTTCTGCTGTAACGGAATTGGGAATTCCAATCCTTCAGTATGGTGGTTGGCTTGACAACAGGACTAAAGGTTTCTGTATAATCCAGATCTGCCTCTTGATGAAAAATTTGTGCCACAAGTCGGGCTTTGTAACGGGCAATAGTACCATCTGAATGTCTTTTTATCTTAAAGACCCATTTGCACCCTATGGTCTTCTTATCAGCAGGGGGAGACACCAAGGTCCATGTTTCATTAGCTAAAAGGGCATTATACTCCTCCTTCATTGCTTTTACCCAATGATCACACTTCAAGGCTTATTTAACATTGGGTGGTTCCTGTTCAACATATTCAGTCAACAGCACTTTTGGTTTAAAAATACCATTCTTACCTCGAGTAACCTTAGTATGTTCATTGACAACTTTGGCACAGGTAGGCGCTGGTGCATTTGGAGCTAAGTTTGAAATATCAGTAAGGTTTATAGAGGCGGGTATAGATGAAGAGGCAGAAAGTTCAAGACTGAGATTAGCTGCATTTGAAGGAAGTAAAGAAGGATCAGTTGGCTGAGTTGAAGATTGTAAAGGACGACAAGGCTCAGATGTAGAGGCAATAGGACTAGGCAAGGTCTGGTTAGGTGTAGTATTGGGAGTAGAGAAAGCAGAATCACGTGAAAACTGTACTATATTTTGTACAGTGGGCTGCAGTAAGTCATGTGAGGTCTGGTTTATAGGAGTTGTAGATGTCTGATTTTCAGAGGGAAAATCAATGGAAAAGATGGAGGGAGACAGGTTTCCAGCAATAGGAATAGTGTTGGAAATGGTAATTGAAGTAGGATTTACTTTGTGAGCTTAGAAAGCTGGAAGAAGGAAATGTATTTTCATCAAACAGGACATGTTGAGATATATAAAGACGGCCTGATGAGGAGAGACACTTATAGCCTTTATGGATAGAGCTATAACCAAGAAAGATACAAGGGGTAGATCTAGGATCAATTTTGTGTTGGTTATATGGTCGAAGAGAAGGAAAGCACAAGCAACCAAAAGTTTTTAAGGGCACATAATTTGGTTGAAGACCAAAGAGTTTTTCAAGTGGTGAAAGATTATGTGCAACAGTTGGAAGACGATTAATTAGATAAATTGCAGTAGAAAAGACATCATACCAGAATTCTAAAGACAGGGAAGCATGAGAAAGTAGGGTAAGTCCGGTGTCAACAATTTGGCAGAGTTTCCTCTCAACTATACCGTTTTGTTGTGAGGTATATGGGCAAGTGAACTTATGTTCAATGCCATTGGCTTTTAAAAAAGAAGTTAATGCACGAAATTCACCTCCATTGTCAGATTGAAAACGAATTATAGACTTTCCAAGGAGTTTCTCAACATATTTTTTGAAAAGAAGAAATGATGGAAAAGCCTCGAATTTGGAATTAAGAAAGTAAATCCAAGTATATCTAGAGTAGACATCCACAAAGCTATTATAGTACTTGAAATTATTTCTGGAAGTTTTAAAGGTTGGTCCCCATAAGTCAGCAACTATTAACTCAAGAGGAGCAGTATATAAAGATGTGGAGTCAGAGAAAGGCAATTTATGAGATTTTCCAATTGCACAGGCATGGCAAAAACAAAGTTTGATTTATTTGAAGTATATGAGACATTACATGAAGGATGTTTTTAACAGTAGTAGTAGTCGGATGGTCTAATCTATTATGCCACAAGGCAACAACAGAAGATGATGAATTATTACACAATTGTTGTTGAGAGGAAGTAGTATGAAGAACCTGAGAAGGATTAGAGAAGTATGTAGTTGGCTGAGTATTAGAATTTCTGGGATGAGCCTTTTGTTGGGTTTTATGCCCTAAAACTCGTAGATAGTAAATGTACTTTTGACCGAACATTAATAAAATGATGTATTATTCATTTATCTATGTTTGTATTATGCAATCTTGTCTTATTAACCCTAATCCAATAAACTAAACATCCTAGGCTAATAGAATGAGGCTTGAACTAGTATGTAGGGACATACGGGGATCGATGTTCAAAATTTAGCCTAAAGGGTCTGTAGTATAGGGATAAGGTTGGGTACCTTATCCTGATGACACTATGGATACGGTCCGCTTTGTATTTTGATACAAATGTAGTGATCCAACGCGTTCATGTAGTTGACATGCGAGTGGAGGTATCCTGTGCAATGAGTTTGCACAAAGACCGGACCGCGAAATAGTTAACCACTAACTGTAACACCGTTAGTTAGCTTGGTTTCTATTTCACTAGGATGACCTAGGCAACTTGGCCTTAATCCTGAGTGGATTATGGACTCCTGTCCATGAGGGATTGTCCTTTGATTTGTACAGGTGAGAGTGGCCTACACACCGACTCAATAAGCCTACCATTTTGGGGACAAGACCTAGTGGGGAGCTGGGAACATAGTCACACAAGATGGAATTCACTCCTTCACGACTTTAGGGTAAGTAGAGGTGTGTTCCCTTAAGTGGTGTCTCCAGGTCTTGAACAAAGGGACCTGGCCTCTCTATGGCACGAGAGGGACTTCTGTTTGTTGGTTGGACCTCAAACAGGTTGTTCATTAGAAGAGCACTGGTACTTAAGGATAAAGAGGTAGCCTAAGGGTAAAACGGTAATTTGACCTAGCTGGGGTACGAACACACGTGAAGGGCTGACTTGCTATTGATGGTCGATATCCGTGGACACAGAAATATATCTGCAGTGAGAAGAGTGCAGTTGTGGTTCTATAGTGGAGTAAACCACAGTTAACGAACATTCATTAACTCGGTTAATGAGTTTAACCAATTAATCTCATATCATTGGAGCTTCTAATCTGTAGGTCCATTAGGTCCCACCGATGACTCTAATAAGGTGTTGAGGTTAATTTCTAAGGAAGAGTTGAATATTCGAAAGGGTTCGAATGAAAAATTAAAATATGAATTTGATTCATATTAAAACTATAGGTTATAATTAATGTACATTGGATGTACATTAATACTATAGTTTATTTGAGAGAAATATAATTAAATATGTGATATTTAATTACAATATTAATTAATTGGAGAATTAATTAATTATAGTTTTAATTTAATTTAATTAAATTTTGATTTAATTGAGTTGTATTAAAACTATAGGATATGTGAAGGATAATCATTTAAATATAGTTTAAATGAGTTGGTTATTTAATTTTAAATTAAATTAACCTTATGATTTAATTTAATTAATTTTTTAATTAAATTAAAAAATTAATTAAATTAAAATTTTAAAATAACTGATAGGTGATCAGTTATTGGGTGTGGTATTGATGACCGATTCTTTCTCTCCTTCACGCCTACTACGGGGGGAGGTTACGTATTTTTTTGCGTGCGTTCATTTTACGTTTAGGTGTGGTTTTTAGAACTTACAAAACGCTCTCCAGAAAATTCCAAGATCCCTCTATTCTCTCAACCCTTTTCCTTAAAGAAAAAAGAGTTCCCCCAAACCTACTCAACTCAACCTTAAGAGTCTATTGGTGTAGCTTTGTTGTGGTGTCCAAGGTGAAATTCCAGCGAAGAAAAGGGAGTTTTGGTTTCTGTTTTTCCAGAAAAACTTGGAGGAATTGGTGAATTATGGTTAAGAACGTCTTCAATAGTAAGGTTTATTGATCCCTTGATCATTAGGATCAATTAGAAAAATATTTCAGAGGTTTTTCTATGTGATCCAGCATGTTTTATAATGAATTTACAGCATGTTATTTTCTATTTTAATGCTGTAAATAATTTTACTATCCGTATTGGTTTTTCATTTGAAATAAAATACAGTATCGTATGATCGTTCTTCCGTTGCGCTAGGGCTTTTATCCCTGCAATTGGTATCAGAGCCATCTCTGTACTTTTATTTTGAATTGAAATTTGCGGATTGCTTTTTGGTGGATTTAATTTGCATAATGTATGTATAATTTTGCGATAAACTGTTTAGGTTTAATGTGACCATAGATGTCACGCCCCTATTCTGCGGAATTGTTTTTTTTTTTTGTTGAGTGTTCGAGTCTTAAGAGCGTAACCGGCCTAAGGGTTCTCCTTAGTTCAGCCTTTCCTTAAAGCACACTAACGTACACAAAGTATGGAAACAAGATACCCAAGAGAGAAAGCAACACTGGAAAGAGTATATGTGGTAACCTGAATCACTTTATTGATACAAGTAATTCTAAACTCCACAAGTAATCCCTCAATCTAGAGATCACGATTTTTGGCCCCTTGCACATCTTGCAAGGTTGCCCTTTTATAGGAGATGGGAAGAGTAGGGTTTGGTTAGGGATGGGTCATCCAAGATAGGAATGGATAAGACTCAATTTGAATTTCAAATTATGGATAAGGCTTATCCTTAATTTGAATTCAATCTTATCTCTATTTGACCCATCCAATTAACCAACCACTCTTATCTTTACAATATACAGATTTAAACTCACTTTTCCCTCCAAAATACAAGAACACACATTCAAGACAAGTGTTTGGTCAATGCGCCTTCTTGGGTGTTCTTCAACCACAATTGGCCTCACAAAATGCATCTCCCAACCTTCTTTATTTGGAGTAGAGTTGATCCTTCGAATTGCAAAGTCATCCCCATGCTTGGACGAATCAGAAGAACCCAATTCGTAGCCAAAAAGAGCTTCCCGCGCGTTTCCCGCCAAAACAGCGTTTCCCGCCAAATGGCGCGCAGGGCGCTTGCCGCCAGCCCTGCGCGCGCGCGCTCACCGTCTGTGTCGTGACCCGCGCTGCTCGTGACCCGCGCGCCCCGTCCGTCTGCGCGCGCTTCCAGCCGTCCGTGCGCGCGCCCCTTGCGCACGTTGCCTACCGCCCGCGCGCGCGCGGCCCTGCCTGCCGTGCGCGTGCGTGCGGCCTTGCGCCTGCCTGGCGCTGGGCAGCGTCTGGCGCCCCTCTGTGCGCCAGTGCGCCCAGCTGCGCGCCACCTGCGCGTGCTGGGCGTGTCTGCTGGGCGTGGGCAGCAAGCAACGCCCACTTCGCCCTCTTAGCAGCCACCCTATGCCATCAGTGGCCCTCCTGCCCCTCATGCCTGCCGTGCATGTTGTCATGAGTGCCTTGGCACGTTTGATCCCACTCCGCCTACCTTGCGCTTCACCTGTGTGCCGCCCACGCACACTCCTCGACTTGGGTGGTTCAAGGACCGCTCCACCCATCGAGTGTCCAAGTTTTAGGGTCGTGACAAACCTCCCCCACTTGAACTACCCGACGCCCTCGTCGGGTCCGTCCTCCTCCAATAGTCATTAATCTCCTTTTCAAATTGCCACAGAGTCACATCTCGTTCCCATGAATTCTTCTCTACGCCGGCGTCCTTCCACTTCACAAGAAAATCTGTTCGTCGATTTTTCTTACTCATGCCCATCGTTCTATGGTCAAGGATCTCCTCCACTTGTCTTTCGAATTGCTTTCGAATGACTGCTGGAGCACGCTTTGCTTGCTTTCGGTTGAGATCGAGTAAGTCCTGTGAGAAAGGTTTTAGGAAACTTACGTGAAAACTCGGATGAATCTTCAACCGGTCTAGCAACTTCAAACGGTAGGCCACCTTGCCTATACGCTTAATGACCTCAAATGGCCCATCATATCTTGGTACTAGCCCTTTATGGACATTCTTTCCCCGTATCTTCTTCCACATCTGAGGAGTTAATTTCAATAGTACCTGATCTCCCATTTGAAATTCCAAAGGCCTCCTGCCTTTGTCTGCATACTTCTTCATTCTGCGTGCAGCCTTTTCAAGACTGTCTCTGGCCATGTCCATCATCTCTTGCTGATCCCTCGCAAAGTGATGGGCGGCAGGACACTTTCCCGTGCGCTGCCTTAAAACCTCCTGAGGACAAAGAGGTTGTTGTCCGGTTGCCAACTCGGCCGGACTCTGGCCAGTTGATGTGGACTTCTGCACATTGTAACAGAATTGGGCAACATCAAGTAAACTAACCCAATTCTTCTGACTTGCCGTGACGTAGTGCCTCAGGTATTCTTCCAATAAAGCATTTGTGCGTTCTGTTTGTCCATCAGTTTGAGGGTGATTCGCCGTGGAAAATTTTAACTCGGAACCAAGTGTGTTGAATAAATTGGTCCAAAATTTCCCCGTGAATCGGGCATCCCTGTCACTGATGACATCTCTAGGAAGTCCAAAGTACTTCACAACGTGTTTGAAGAAGAGCTCCGCTGCCACATCGGCAGGACATGCATGCGGGGCTGCGATGAACACGGCGTACTTTGAGAACCTGTCAACCACAACAAGAATAGAGGCAAAACCTTCCACCTTCGGTAAGCCAACAATGAAGTCCATTGAAACCGATACCCACGGTTTCTCTGCAATCGGGAGAGGCTGCAGCAAGCCAGCCGCCTTCTTCCGTTCCGTCTTGTCTAGTTGGCATACTAGACATGTTTTGACGTACACCTCCACATCTTCGTACATTTTGGGCCAGTAGTAGGAACGTGATAAGAGGGCCATCATGCGTTCCACTCCTGGATGTCCCGCCCACTGAGGGTCGTGAGTTTCCCTCATCAACTCCCTCCGTAGTCCTCCTCCGCAGGGGACATACAATCGGTCGCCCTTGGCATGTATGAGGTTGTCATCAAGCCAGTACCTTCGCACGACACCCTCCTCGATCTCCTTGCGAAGTTTTAGGTACGCCACATCCACTTTGGCTTGATCTCGCAACCTGTCAAGAAAGGTAGTCTCAATAGAGGTTAGTGCAGCAACATACGCGCTGACTTCCTTTCGACTGAGTGCGTCGGCAACAGAGTTCTGTTTTCCTGGCTTGTGCATCCAGGTGAAGTCAAATTCGGCTAGGAACTCTTGCCATCTTGCCTGCTTAGGGGTCAACTTAGGTTGTGTCGTGAAGTAGGTATTAGCCACATTATCGGTCACGATCACAAACTTAGTCCCCAAGAGATAGTGTCTCCACACATCCAAACAGTGTATCACTGCGGTCATCTCCTTCTCATGCGTCGTGTATCGTTGCTCCACATCCTTGAGTTTTCGACTCTCAAAGGCGATGGGATGTCCTTCTTGGACTAGGACCCCACCAATAGCACGATCAGATGCATCAGTCTGAACTTCGAACGGTAGATTGAAGTCAGGTAGTCTCAGAATAGGCTCTGAGGCTAATGCAGCTTTGACATTCTCAAACGCTTCTTGACACTTCTCCGTCCATTCCCATTTTACATCCTTCTTCAATAAGTCTGTAAGTGGGCTCACTTTCCTTGAGTATCCCTCAATGAACTGCCTATAGTAATTGGCAAGTCCAAGAAACGATCTCAAGTCAGTGACCTTGGTTGGAGGCTGCCAATCTACAACTGCTTTGACCTTCCTCTCATCCATTCTGATTCTGCCTCTACTAACCCAGTGACCCAGAAACATCACCTCTTCACGGCAAAACTCGCACTTTTCTTTCTTGACAAATAACTGGTTGTCACGTAATTTGGTGAACACTTTCGTCAGATGTTTTAGATGAGTATTCAGACAGGGACTGTAGATCACAATATCGTCGAGATACACAACAACAAAGTCGTCTAAATATTCATAAAGAACGTCGTTCATCAGATTACAGAAGGTTGCCGGGGCATTAGTCAACCCGAACGGCATAACCAGAAATTCATACGACCCATACCGGGTTACACAAGTAGTTTTTCCCTCATCCCCATCGGCTATACGCACTTGCCAGTAGCCCGAACGAAGATCCAATTTGGTGAAGTAGGTGGCCTTTGACAAACGGTCGAACAAGTCAGCGGCATTTGGGATCGGATACTTGTTCTTTATGGTCACCTTATTCAGGGCTCGGTAGTCCACGCACATGCGCATGGCTCCATCTTGTTTCTTTTGAAACAACACTGGTGCGCCATAGGGAGCCTTCGATGGTTGGATCAAGCCTGCCTCCAGCAGGTCATCCAACTGCGTTCTTAGTTCAGCCAATTCTGAGGGACCCATCCGGTAGGGGGCCTTTGCTGGAGCCCGGGCTCCAGGATCTAACTCAATCCGGTGGTCTATGGCTCGGCGGGGAGGGAGATTCTTTGGGAGTTCGGGAGGCATCACATCAGCAAACTCCCCAAGAATCAGTGCCACAGGATCCGGCATTTCCTCGAACTTACCTGGCTTTATTTCAATCAGGGCTGCCACGTAGGTTAACTATCCGCGTTTCACACCCGCCTTCAACTGTTGGGCCGACATCAACTTCGGTCCTGAGCCATCCTTTGGATTGTTCACTGCTTGTACGAAGCATGGGGCCATCTCATGAGAGACCAGCACCCCATTCAAATAAGGCATTAGGGACACCTTTGCCTTCATAAAGAATTCCATACCAAGAATTACATCAAAATCATCCAGCGTCATCACGGTAAACCTGCATTGGTCTACCCACGAACCAATCTCCAATCTGACCATTGTCATGCCTATCGTTGGTTGGGCTGCGGAGTTGACAGCCTTTATGCGCGCCTCGCTCCGGGCTATCTCAAGTCCCAACTGACTGGTCATCCTTGCTGCAATAAAATTGTTGGTGGCGCCTGTATCCATCATGGCTAACACAGCATTCCCATTGATTTTCACAGGGACATGCATAAGTCCAGTTTGCACTGGCTCAGGTGCCATGGTGATAGCAGTCAACAATTGTAGGGGGTTTACCCTATAGGTACCTCCGGCAGCATCACGGTCCTCTTTCTCAGCAATGAGGGCATTCAACTTCTCCCGCTTCGGGCAATCACGAGCTCTATGTGGTCCCTTGCAAAGGAAACAACTTAGAGGTTTATTGGGAGCATTGGAGTTGGAGGGCTTCCCATCCTTCTTGTCTTTGTCATCCCGATGTTTGTTAGATTTGAATCTTCTTCTCTTATCCTTGGACTTCTGATGACCCTCCTTCCCCTTATTATTAGAAGAAGAGGGTGCAGCAATCGGATAGTCCATCAAAGCATCAGCGATGGCAAAGGCCGTTGGTAAGTCCTTCGCTCCTTGCCTTCTCAATTCGGTCTGCGCCCAAGGTTGTAAGCCTGAGGTGAAGTTGAACAACTTGTCCTCTTCGGACATGTTGTTGATGTCTAGGATTAGTGAACTGAAATCCTTGACATACTCCCGAATAGTGCCTGATTGTCTGAGCTTCTTGAGGGCCTCCCTTGCAACCCATGCTGTGTTGCAAGGAAGGAATTGATCCTTCAACTCCTTCTTCATTGATTCCCACTGGTTGATCTTTGGTCGACCCGCATTCTTGTCATCCTGAGTACGGGTTCGCCACCAAAGTTTCGCATCTCCGACGAGGTACATGCTTGCTATCCCCACCTGGGATTCGTCAGAGATCGAAGCGGCCTTAAAATACTCTTCCATGTCCCAAAGGAAATTCTCTATCTCCTTTGCATCTCGTGAACCCTTGAAAGCCAAAGGTTCTGGTATTTTTACTTTCGAACTAGGATTCTCTTTGTTGGAAGACCCGGCCAGGGCTTTCTTTATCAAAGAGATTTCGTTGTCCAACTCTAGGAACTCTACTTTGAGTGAATCGGTGGTCGATGTGACCTCCCTCATGGACTTCTCCATCTCGGCTTGGAAGGATTCCAACCGATCTTTCATTTCTGTCATGAGGCCTCCAAGTGCTGTTTCTAACGCTTGGAGCCGTCCCTCATGAAGGTGGAGTGTCTCGGCCAAGGGAATGGAATCCTCATCCGAGACATTGCCCACACACTCCTCTAGTCGGGTCACACGATCGCCCAAAGCCTTTGACATGACAACGATCCTTGTAGTAAGTCTTTGTGTAAGAAAGTGGTGTAGAGAACAAAAGGTACTTGGTGAACTTTACCGAGTGAAATAGATACCGAGTAGGATAGTGAACCTGGCTCTGATACCAAAAATGTCACGCCCCTATTCTGCGGAATTGTTTTTTTTTTTGTTGAGTGTTCGAGTCTTAAGAGCGTAACCGGCCTAAGGGTTCTCCTTAGTTCAGCCTTTCCTTAAAGCACACTAACGTACACAAAGTATGGAAACAAGATACCCAAGAGAGAAAGCAACACTGGAAAGAGTATATGTGGTAACCTGAATCACTTTATTGATACAAGTAATTCTAAACTCCACAAGTAATCCCTCAATCTAGAGATCACGATTTTTGGCCCCTTGCACATCTTGCAAGGTTGCCCTTTTATAGGAGATGGGAAGAGTAGGGTTTGGTTAGGGATGGGTCATCCAAGATAGGAATGGATAAGACTCAATTTGAATTTCAAATTATGGATAAGGCTTATCCTTAATTTGAATTCAATCTTATCTCTATTTGACCCATCCAATTAACCAACCACTCTTATCTTTACAATATACAGATTTAAACTCACTTTTTCCTCCAAAATACAAGAACACACATTCAAGACAAGTGTTTGGTCAATGCGCCTTCTTGGGTGTTCTTCAACCACAATTGGCCTCACAAAATGCATCTCCCAACCTTCTTTATTTGGAGTAGAGTTGATCCTTCGAATTGCAAAGTCATCCCCATGCTTGGACGAATCAGAAGAACCCAATTCGTAGCCAAAAAGAGCTTCCCGCGCGTTTCCCGCCAAAACAGCGTTTCCCGCCAAATGGCGCGCAGGGCGCTTGCCGCCAGACCTGCGCGCGCGCGCGCACCGTCTGTGTCGCGCGCGCGCGCGCTGCTCGTGACCCGCGCGCACGATCGCGCGCGCGCGCCCCGTCCGTCTGCGCGCCAGCCAGCCGTCCGTGCGCGCGCCCCTTGCGCACGTTGCCTACCGCCCGCGCGCGCGCGGCCCTGCCTGCCGTGCGCGTGCGTGCGGCCTTGCGCCTGCCTGGCGCTGGGCAGCATCTGGCGCCCCTCTGTGCGCCAGTGCGCCCAGCTGCGCGCCACCTGCGCGTGCTGGGCGTGTCTGCTGGGCGTGGGCAGCAAGCAACGCCCACTTCGCCCTCTTAGCAGCCACCCTATGCCATCAGTGGCCCTCCTGCCCCTCATGCCTGCCGTGCATGTTGTCATGAGTGCCTTGGCACGTTTGATCCCACTCCGCCTACCTTGCGCTTCACCTGTGTGCCGCCCACGCACACTCCTCGACTTGGGTGGTTCAAGGACCGCTCCACCCATCGAGTGTCCAAGTTTTAGGGTCGTGACAGATTTACAGTTTTAATGATTTGATCATGTAAGGGCCCCTGCGTTTTGGGCATTATACTGTAATTCGAGTCTTGTAAGCCCGGGTCTAGAATTAGGCTATTTTTTGACGAAGATTGCGGCCAAACGAAGCCAAAAACGCGAGACCAGTTGCTGTTCTGCCCAGAAACGAGTTCCAAACGTAACGGCGTCGGGACGCTTAGCCTAGAGCGTCCCGACGTTGTTGCGATTCCACGCTACAGATGGTCGAAATCGCGCCAGCGTCGAGACGTTGTTCCTTAAGCGTCTCGACGTTGTCACGATTTCGTGCGGCGACTGATTTTTGCATGGAATCGATGCTGTAGCCCTAATGCTTTGGGTCCGGTTCACGTGGAGGGGTTTAGCTGGATCGATTTTGTCCGAGTTTAAACCAAATATGGAGCGGTTCGAGTTTTGGCGCCCGATTCGATTCGGTTCGGGACGGTTCGGGTGGTCCAGCTTAATTCTAGAGTGCCAGAAGGTTGTAATATGATAGATTATTAGCTTTTTTATTGTAATTAAGCTTTAATTTATCCTAGGAGCCAAATTAAATCGACTTATTCGTTGTTTAAATGCTTTATAGATGTCATTTAAATTTTAATCCCACCATAGTTTATGTATAAATGTTATATTTAAAATGAAATTATTTGCAGCATGCTACTTTGATTTACCATTTGTGGCAATAATTAATTGTTAATTTATTAATAAATGGAAATCGAAGTTGCATTGAGCATGAAACATCCATAGTTTAATATAAATGTTATATTAAAATTCATGCAATGCAAAATTGTATAGTTTAATTTCATTAACTAGAATATGATTGTTAATTGTTTTTAAACTATAGTATGCATGATTATAGGGTAATCATTAAAATTTTGAAATACTTTAAAATTTATGATTAGAAACCGTCAATCTATAATCAAGATATGCATGCACACCTAGGACCATAGGTTAAAATTGATTAATTTTAAAGAGTTAAAATTAATTAGACCTAAGGTCACATTCTAATAGGATTAGAATATTCTTACTTAGTTTAAAATAGTTTTAATGAACTAAGTAGGACCAACATTCTTGTGATTATAAGGGAACTCTACCAGTGAAGTTCTGTCTAAGGATTGGGGGTATTTAAGTTGATAGTATACGGAACACCTCCTACCTGGGAACTGATCTGGATCACCGGAGTTGAATTAATCACAAGTTAATGTTAGAATAATGTCACTAGGTTTATTAAAAATGTTTAATGAACCTAGACATTAGGTCTTATTATAATAGTTATAATAGGACTAGACTTAGATAAATGACTTAGCCGGATTTATCTAGGTTTAATGAAACCCTAAAATACTCGATAGGTTACTTTAGTGGGAGGAAAATTACAAAACTTGATTTAAATCAAGTTTTGCTCCTAAGTCCCTATATTCACAACGTGAGATCCATGCTCGGCTTCGTGTCGTTTTAGCACGGCCTCCCTTCAGAAAGTGTTTGCATGGATCAATAACAAGGTGAATGGGGAAAGTGACCATAGTAAGTGGGAGCGGGACGCGTGTCAACGCATCCCTCGGTCTCCACCCCTAGGTCACAACGTGAGATTCCTATGATCCGCCTGCGTGTTGCCCTAGAGCAACCATCCCTTCGGAGGGCCTGATCATAGGATTCGGAACACCGTGAACTCCTGAAAATGATAGGATCGCTTAGGCTAATTACCAACAGTTGTCTTTCCTAACGGTAGCCTGTTGGTCCGTGCCTTTAAGATCTGAAAGTGGGATGGGTTACACTTACGGGGATGAGTTAATTTGTTAACAAATCCTTGACCGAACAACGGTGGTTAACATCTAATGGAATATGAGTTATTCTGGAATTAGAGTTAACTGAGAAGAGTCTCATTTTAGAGGAGGAACAACTGATCACCCTTCGGTGACTGTTCTTCTAAACCTCTAAAACATCGTTGCTAAACACAATCAATAGTTTAATTAGGGTTCTTTGATTGCTTGTTTGCAAAATTGATTGGATGTATGCAATTGTTTGTATTGCTTGTGTGATGGGTTAAGGCAAAGATAACTAATACGGTCAATTGTTTGTTTTTCAACAATGTCTTCCTCTGTAATTGCCTTTCTTAAAAACGAAAAGTTAACTGGCGAGAATTTCCCAGCGTGGAAATCAAATTTGAATACGATTCTAGTGGTCGAGGATCTCAGGTTTGTCTTGACGGAGGAGTGTCCTCCAGTTCCTCCAACGAGAAGGCCCGAGTCTATATATTGGCCAGCTTAAATGAAGTCTTGGCCAAGCATTATGAGACCGTGGAAACGGCCAGGGAGATTATGAATTCCCTGCAAGAGATGTTTGGACTCTCGTCCTATCAATTCCACCACGACGCCCTGAAGAATGTCTTCAACGCCCGTATGCAAGAGGGGCATCCTGTTTGGCAACATGTTCTCAACATGATGAACCAGTTTAACATTGCTGAGGCGAACGGCAGGGTTGTCTGTGAGCGCAGTCAGGTTGCGTTCATTCTTCATTCGCTTCCTCATAGCTTCATGCAGTTCAAGACGAATGCAAGCATGAAAAAAATACAGTTCAACCTGACCACCCTCCTCAATGAGCTACAGATTTATGAGTCCATGCTAAAAAGCAAGGGCAAGAATGTAGTGAAAGGAGAGGCCAATGTGGCCCATTCCAAGGAAAAGTTCCTAAAGGGTTCATCCTCAGGAACAAAATTTGTACCTCAAGCTTCTTCATCGAAGCAAATTCAAAAGAGGAAGGGTGATAAGGGGAAGGCTCCTGCGCAGGCTATTCAAGGTAAATGGAAGACCAAGGTCGTGGCTGACAAGGACAAGTGCTTCCACTGCAATGTGGAAGGTCACTGGAAGAGGAATTGCCCTCGTTACCTTGCTGAAAAAAGAAGAGAGAAAGAATGTAAATTCGATTTACTGGTTTTAGAAACTTGTCTCGTTGAACATGATGAGTTCACCTGGATACTAGATTCGGGAGCCACTAATCATGTTTGCTCATCTTTTCAGGGAAATGATTTCCAGCAGCTGGCTGATGGTGAAATGACTCTCAAGGTTGGAACGAGAGAGGTCATTTCAGCAAGAGAAGTGGGAGCTGCAAAATTGTTTTTTAGAAATAAGTATATTTAATTTTAGAGGACTTGTATTTGGTTCCTAAAATTAAGAGGAACCTTATTTCTGTATCTGCTTTGTTAGAACAATGTTATCTATTTCCTTTTTGCTTAATGAAGCTATTATTTCCCGAAATGGAATTTATATTTGTTTTGCTAAGCGTGAAAACAATTTATTTGTGTTAAGACCTACTGACAACTAAAGCTATCTTAAATCATGAGATGTTTAAAACGGTTGAAACTCAGAATAAAAGGCAAAAGATTTCTCTGTCAAGTAACAATACGTATCTTTGGCACTTTCATCTTGGTCATATTAACATTGATCGGATCGATCGTTTGGTAAAAAATGGACTTCTAACTGATTTAGAAGATACTTCTGTACCACCCTGTGAATCATGTCTCAATGACCAAAAGGCCTTTTACTGGAAAAGGTTATAGGGCCAAAGAACCACTTGAACTAATACATTCGGATCTTTGTGGTCCAATGAATGTAAAGGCTCGAGGTGGTTATGAATATTTCATCTCTTTCATAGATGATTATTCACAATACGGTTACTTATACCTAATGGGCCATAAGTCTGAAGCTCTTGAAAAGTTTAAAGAGTTTAAGACTAAGGTAGAAAACCTGTTAGGTAAATCAATTAAAACACTTCGATCAGATCGAGGTGGAGAGTACATGGATCAAAGATTCTAGGACTATTTGATAGAACATGGAATCCAATCCCAACTCTCAGCACCTGGTACACCTCAGCAGAATGGTGTATCACAAAGGAGAAATAGAACCCTGTTAGACATGGTTTGTTCTATGATGAGCTATGCTCAATTTCCTAGCTCGTTTTGGGGGTATGCAGTAGAGACTGCAGTACATATTCTTAACAACGTTCCCTCAAAAAGTGTTTCTGAAACTCCTTTTAAGCTATGGAGGGGGCGTAAACCTAGTTTGCGTTACTTCCGTATCTGGGGTTGTCCTGCACATGTGCTAGTGACAAATCCTAAGAAACTGGAACTACGTTCTAGAGTATGCCAATTTGTTGGATACCCTAAAGAAATGAGAGGTGGTCTTTTCTACGACCCTCAAGAAAATAAAGTGTTTGTATCGACAAATGCTACTTTCTTGGAGGAAGACCACATACGAGATCACAAACCACGTAGTAAGTTAGTATTAGGAGAAGCTACAGAAGAGTCAACAAGAGTTGTTGATGAACCTGGTCCTTCAACAAGAGTTGATGTAGGAGCTAGTTCTTCACGTCAATCTCATCCTCCTCACGTAGTGGGAGAGCTTCGACACAGTGGGAGGGTTGTAATTCAACCTGAACGTTACTTGGGTTTAACTGAAACACAAGTAGTCATACCTAATGACGGCGTTGAGGATCCATTGTCTTATCGTCAGGCAATGAATGATGTAGATAAAGACGAATGGGCCAAAGCCATGGACCTTGAGATGGAGTCTATGTACTTCAATCAAGTTTGGGAACTTGTAGATCCACCTGAAGGGGTCAAACCCATAGGGTGTAAATGGATCTATAAGAGAAAAAGAGATGCAGCTGGGAAAGTATAGACTTTCAAAGCAAGACTTATAGCAAAGGGCTATACCCAAAGAGAAGGGGTGGACTATGAAGAAACCTTTTCTCCAGTTGCTATGCTTAAGTCCATAAGAATTCTCTTGTCCATTGCCACATTTTATGACTATGAGATATGGCAAATGGATGTCAAGACTGCTTTTCTGAATGGCAATCTTGAAGAGAGTATCTTTATGTCTCAGCCCGAAGGGTTCATAACCCAAGGTCAGGAGCAAAAGGTTTGCAAACTGAATCGATCAATTTATGGGTTAAAGCAGGCCTCCAGATCTTGGAATATTAGATTTGATACTGCGATCAAATCTTTTGGCTTTGACCAAAATGTTGATGAGCCTTGTGTATACAAGAAAATCAACAAAAATAAAGTAGTTTTCCTTGTACTTTATGTTGACGGCATCCTACTCATTGGGAATGATGTAGGATATTTGACTGATGTGAAAGATTGACTAGCGGCCCAATTCTAAATGAAAGATTTGGGTGAGGCCCAATATGTTCTTGGAATCCAGATTATTCGGGATCGAAAGAACAAAACGCTAGCTCTGTCTCAAGCAACGTATATCGACAAGATGTTGGCCCGATATTCGATGCAGAACTCCAAGAAGGGCTTATTGCCTTTCAGGTATGGGGTTCACCTGTCTAAGGAACAGTCTCCTAAGACACCTCAAGAGGTTGAGGATATGAGACGGATTCCCTACGTCTCTGCTGTGGGCGGCTTAATGTATGTGATGCTCTGCACGAGGCTTGATATCTGTAATGCTGTAGGGATTGTCAGCAGATATCAGTCAAATCCAGGGTTAGACTACTGGACCGCCATTAAAGGAATTCTCAAGTATCTTAGGAGAACGAGGGACTACATGTTAGAGTTTGGGGCTAAAGAGTTAGTTCTCACTGGATACACCGACTCTGACTTCCAGTCTGACAAGGATTCTAGGAAATCCACGTTAGGGTCAGTGTTCACCCTCAACGGGGGAGCTGTAGTTTGGAGAAGCATCAAGCAAGGATGCATAGCAGACTCAACCATGGAGGCTGAGTATGTAGCTGCTTGTGAAGCAGCTAAGGAAGCTGTTTGGCTAAGGAAGTTCTTAACTGATTTGGAAGTAGTTCCAAACATGAACTTGCCCATTACATTGTACTGTGACAACAGTGGGGCTGTAGCCAATTCAAAGGAACCTCGCAGCCACAAACGAGGTAAACACATAGAGAGGAAGAATCATCTGATTCGAGAGATTGTGTAACGAGGAGATGTGGTCGTGACCAAAATCGCTTCGGAGCACAACATTGCTAATCCGTTTATGAAGGCCCTCTCGGCTAAAGTGTTCGAGGGTCATCTAGAAAGTCTAGGTCTGCGAGACATGTATATAGTGTAATCTAGGGTAAGTGGGAGATGTGTAATGGGGTGTAAGGATGCCCTAGTTTATTGTATTTTGTAGATTTACTTTTTATGTAGTGTGCAACATCATGTACCATTTCCAGCTTTGGATTATTTTGTATATACTTTCTCATTAACTTGAGTTTTAGTTCAAGTGGGAGTTTGTTGGGTTTTATGCCCTAAAACTCGTAGATAGTAAATGTACTTTTGACCAAACATTAATAAAATGATATATTATTCATTTATCTATGTTTGTATTATGCAATCTTGTCTTATTAACCCTAATCCAATAAACTAAACATCCTAGGCTAGTAGAATGAGGCTTGAACTAGTATGTAGGGACATACGGGGATCGATGTTCAAGATTTAGCCTAAAGGGTCTGTAGTATAGGGATAAAGCTGGGTACCTTATCCTGGTGACACTATGGATATGTTGGGAGTGCGACCAAAGTCCCACATTGGCTAGATAAGGGGGAGATCATGGGTATATAAGGGAGGACTAGTATCTCCATTGTTATGAGGCCTTTTGGGGTAATCCAAAAACAAAGCCATGAGGGCTTATGCCCAAAGTGGACAATATCATACCATTGTGGAGATATGTGTGTGTCCGGTAATCCCTAACAAGTGGTATCAGAGCCGATCGTAGATTTAATTTCGTTTCTCTAAAATTAGCATTAGTTCAATGGTGGGTATTTTAATTTCATATATGTGATATTGTTTTAATTTACAAAATTGATTATTTAGGCATATTTGTTGGCATTCGATTTATACTTTTGATTAGATCAATTGTAAATGCCAAAAAGGAAAATATTTGAAGACCAAGATATGTCTTGGATTTAAATTATTGTAATTTAAATTGCTTTCAATTTCTTAGGATATACCAAATATGCCGGTCAATTTTGGTACTCTTAATTTAATTATGCATGTGATGTATGTATTAAATTAATTGATTGTTGCATAAAGTATGTCATTTAGCTTAAAATCCCACTATAGGTTAAGCATATTCGTGCATAGTTATTATTATAAATGTTATAATGTATGAAATATGTATGAATTTTATTTTCATGAGTATTTAATATAAATTGTTAAGATTAAATGGATGAAAATTGAGAAGCATTGAGCATGAAATTACTTTAGTAAATAATATAAAGAGTTATATTTATGAAAGTAATTTATATGCTTATTTATTTTCATGAGCAATTAATATGAAGTGTTATGTTAATGTATGAAAATGTGAATGCTTATTTTAATTTTCTTGGGTAATTAATTTAAGAGTTAGATTAATTGAAGAAAATTAATTTGCATCGAGCATGAAATTACTTTAGTTTAAAAATATAAAAAGTTATATTTATGAAAGTAATTTATATGCTTATTTATTTTCATGAGCTATTAATATAAAGTGTTATGTTAATGTATGAAAATTTTCTTGGGTAATTAATTTAAGAGTTAGATTAATTAAAGAAAATTAATTTGCATTGAGCATGAAATTACTTTAGTTTAAAAAATATAAGAGTTATATTTATATTAGTAATTTACATGCTTAATTTTCATGAGCTATTAATATAAGTGTTATGTTAATGTATGAAAATGGTAATGCTTAATTTTAATTTTCTTGTATAATTAATTTAAGAGTTAGGTTAATTAAAAGGAAATTAAATTGCATTGAGCATGACATTACCTTAGATTAATATAATTGTTATATTTTTGGTATGTCATGTATGCTAATGTATGGTTTTATAAATTAATTAGAATTTGATTGTTAATTTATTCACCATAGTAGCATGTTATAGGGTCAATTCATTAAAATTTATAATAGTTATAAAATTAATGAATAGAAACCGTTAACCTATAACAAAGAATTGCATGCAAACATAGGATCTTAGGATAAATGAATTAATTTTAAAATGTTTAAAATTAATTAGATCTAAGATCACATTTCTAATAGGATTAGAATTATTCTTACTTAGAATTAAAATTAGTTTTAATTGACTAAGTAGGAAAAACATTGCTATGATTATAAGGGAACTCCACCGGTAAAGTTCTGTCTAAGGTTGGGGGTATTTAAGTTGACGGTTTACGGAACACCTCCTACCTGGGAACTGACCCGGAATACCGGAGTTGAATTAATCATAGTTAAATGTTAGCATGTAAGGTCACTAGGTTTGTTAAAAGTATTTAATACACCTAGATCTTTAGAGTAAAGACCTTACATTACTGTGGTTATAAGGGAACTCTCTCGGTAAAGTTCTGTCTAAGGCTGGGGGTACTTAAGATGACGGTTTACGGAACACCTCCTACCTGGGAACTGATCCGAACCTTGAGTTGAATTAACCATAGTAATGTTGACTTGCAAAGTTGGGTTTATTAAAAGAAGTTTAATTCACCTAAAACATTGCGGTTGAATCCTTTCCATAATTGTTATAATAGGATCAGACTTAGATAGATTGACTTAGCCGAATTTTATCTAAGTTAAACAACCCTAAATTAACCTTAGGACATTTTCAGTGGGAGAAAAATTACAAAACGAGATTTAAATCAAGTTTTGCTCCTACGTCCCTATATTCACAACGTGAGGTTCATGCTCGGCTTCGAGTCGCCCTAGGAGCGGCCTCCCTTCGGAAAGTGTTTGCATGAATCAATAACAAGGTGAATGGGAAAAATGTCTAGAGTAAGTGGGAGCGGGACACGTGTCAACGTATCCCTCGGTCTCCGCCCCTAGTTCACACCGTGAGAGTCCTATGATCTGCCTGCAGGTTGTCTTGGCGCAACCATCCCTTCGGAGGGCCTGATCATAGGATTCGGAACACCGTGAACTCCTGAATAGGATAAGGTCACTTAGGCTAATCACCAACAGTTGTCTTTCCCTTCGGTAGCCTGTTGGTGCGTGCCTCTGAGATCTGAAAGTGGGAGGGTTACACTTACGGGGATGAGTTAAATGTGTTAACTAACCCTTGACCGAACAACGGTAACTAAACGCTAACGGAATATGAGTTATTCTGGTGTTAGAGTTTGGTTGAGATTGTCTCAATTCAGAGGAGGAGTAGCTGACCACCCTTCGGTGGCTGTTGTTCTTGATGCGCAATTTGCTAACCGCAAGTGTACGGGTCAAGTAATAATATAGTGTTTTCGTGTAAAACGAGTGTCGTCCTCTGGATTGGTTTTCTAGCAAATTAAGTACCGTGAATAATCTTGTCCAATTTTATTTAGGGAGCAAAACTCAATGATAAAAGATAAATCTAAAGACAAAAAGCATAAAATAAAGGTGGAGACTCAAATGGAAAGACTCTTAGGGAATTGATTTCGTTGATTAAGATTGAGGATTGATTAATAGGAATGAATTGACCGTGCAATTATTCTACAAGCCAAGGAAACATTTATCACGATTACCTCTCCCGAGTATAATTGATTCTCATGCATATAACTAACTTGATATCCCTATCTAAGTTCATTAACATGCAAGGCATTATTTGGTTCGGTCCTTGTTATACTTCTAGAGATATTCTAAATCCCGTCACAAACTTAGAATTTCTACTCTAGTCATGCAATTGAACAAAGCAAGTCTTAGGCCAAATCCTCTCTCCCGAGTTAGATTCAACACTTAAATCATTCAATTAGTGATCAAGTAATTGAAAGCATTACACATAACATTGCATGCATAGAATAAGAACACATTCATACCCAAAATTCAATCCAACAATTTAAACAACTACATCAAACCCTAAGACAAACAACTAGCAATTCATAGTCTTTAAACCACAAACACTAATTGAAAGAAAAGCCATAAAAACTACAAGAGTTAAGGGAAAGAGAAAGGAAAACTCGAATCCGCCGACACCACACGTCCCCACGTCTTCTCGCTTGATTCCCGCTCCTTAGCCTTGCCTTTAGCTCCCACAAAAGGTCTCTAGTCGAAATTAGGGCTAAAATCTCACCAATTGGACTCCCCTTGGCCGTAGCATAAAAAGAAGATTAAATAGGAAATCTGTCGATAGCGTCGAGACGCTAGTGTCATAGCGTCGCGACGCTATCAGCGTCGAGACGCTATGGTCACAGCGTCCCGACGCTGGTCTGCAGATGGCTCTCTTTTGGCTTCTTCTAACTTGAATCTTTTTCGTTCTTTAGCCAATTTTCATGTCTCGAACACATATTTAGCTCCAATTTCTCGATTTAACTCCGAAACATGATTCCTACAAATAGAACACAAAAATGCATAATTTTGGCCAATTAAATATAAAAGACTAGCTTAATTATTTAGGGAAAAATAGCTAGCTATGCTCGCTATCAGTTCTAAACCTATGAAGTATCGTTGCAAAAACTAAATCAATAGTTTTATAGGGTTTCTTTGATTGCTTATTTGTTTTTGCAGAATTTGATTGGATTATTTGTAATGGGTTAGTGCAATTAATAATACAAGTAATTTGTTACTTCAGCAATTTTATAATAATTTTATGTGTATTGTCTTACGTCATTTTATAAATAACGGTAATACAACAAGCTTAAACGACAAATTGTGGTAAATAAGTCTAGGATTATTCTTAACTGAGGAATGTCCTCATGCCCCATATGTTTAATTCATTAAGAATTGTTCTTGGTGAATATGACATAGAACCTTGCTTAGCAAAAGGAGAACTTGTTCAAGACCGTAATTTTCATTTACCTGTCTTGAAAACGTGATTAGTGAAGAATAGTGATTCTCCCTGAATACTTGATTCAGGGGCCACAAATCACGTGTGTTCTTCTTTTAAAGGAATAAGTTCCTGGCAAGAGCTTGCTGCTTGTGTAATAACTCTCAAAGTTAGAATTAGAGAGGTTATTTTGGTTATATCAGTGGGGAACATTAAGTTATTTTTCTCAGTGGGAGAAAACACATATTATTAGATAATGTGTATTTAATTCCTAAGATCAAAAGAAATTTGATTTTTGTGTCTTATTTGCTGGAACAATGTTACTCTTTACCTTTCTCTGCTAACGCAGTTTTTGTTTCAAGAAAGGGAGTTGACATTTGTTTAGCTTTACTGGAAAGTAACCTAAATGTTTTAAGACTAATCAAGAGTAAAGCAGTCATGAACACTGAGTTGTTTAAGACTGCTACTACTCAATGTGAAAAGAGGCAAAGTTTCTCCTAAAGGAAAATACATTTCTTTGGTTTTAAGGTAGACCATATTAATCTCAATATGATTGGGAGATTGGTCAAGAGTGAACTTCTAAGCAAGTTAGAAGATGACTCTCTACTACCTTGTAAGTCATGCCTTATGGGCAATATGACTGATAGGTCTTTTACTGGAAAAGATCTAAGAGCTAAAGAGCCCTTGGAGCTTGTACATTTGGATCCTTGTGGTTCAATATGTTAAAGCAGTGGGAGGGCATGAATAATTCATTTTTTTTGGATGATTATTCAAAGGTATGAGTATCTTTACCTAATGCAACTTAAGTCTGAAGCTCTTGAGATATTCGAAGGGGCTTAGGACTGAAGTTGAAAACTTGTTAGGTGAGATGATAAAAACACTTCGATCTGATCAAAGTGTTGAGTATAGGGATTTGAGATTCCAGGACTATTTGATAGTACATGGGATCACACCCTAAATCTCATTTAGGAGAAATGGAACCCTATTGGATATGGTTCATTCCATGTTGAGCTATGCTCAATTGTCTGACTCGTTTTGGGGTCATGCAGTGTTGACTGCATTGCATACTGCAGTAGGCAACCCCAAAGAAAACGAGAAGTGGATACTTCTTCAATTCACAAGAGAATAAAGAATTTGTATCGACAAATGCTAAATTCTCAGAAGAAGTCCACATCAAAAATCATAAACCACAAGAGTAAAGTCGGTTTAAGTAAGTTAACTAATGAAGCTACAGTAACATCCACAAGAGTTGTTGATGAGGTTGGCTGTTCAACAAGAGTTGTTGATGGATCAATGCATCTAGTCAGACACATCCATCTCAATAGTTGAGAGTGCCTCGATGTAGTGGGAGGGTTATATTATAACCTGAACGTTACATGGGCTTGATTGAAGCCTAGGTCATCATACTTGATGATGGCATTAGAGGATTCATTATCTTTTAGAAAGAAAATGAATGATGTTGACAACGACCAGAGGATTAAAGCCATGAACCTAGAAATGAAGTCTTTTGTATTTCACTTCCATCTGGGATCTTGTAGATCTTCTTGATGGGTAACACCTATTAGTTACAAGTGGATTTACGAGAGGAAACGAGACATTCATGTCTTAACTAGAAGGGTTCATACAACAAGATCAAAAGCAAAAGGGTTTGCAAGCTTAAGTGATCCATTCATGGATTGACCTAAGCATTTCGATCTTGAAATATAAGATTTGATATAGTGACCAAATCTTTTGGCTTTAATCAGAACATTGGTGAGTCTTGTGTTTACAAGTGATCATCAATAGTTTAGTAGCTTACTTAGTGTTGTATATGATTGATATCCTAATCATTGGGAATGATGTAGGTTATCTTACTGACTAGTAAAAGGAGCTAGCAGCTCAATTCCAAATGAAAATTTGGGAGAAGCTGAGTTTGTTCTTGGGATCCAAATTTTTTAGGAACCGTAAGAACAAAAAGCTAGCCTTGTCTCAAGTATCTTATATCTACAAAATGTTAGTTAGATATAAGATGCAGAATTCCAATAAGAGTTCACTACCTTTTAGACATGGAATTCTTTTGTCTAAGAAAATGTTTCCTAAGACACCTCAAGAGGTTGAGAACATGAGACGAATGCCCTATGCAATAGGGATTGTCAGTAAGTATCAATCTAATCCAAGATTTGATCACTGGAAAACCGTTAAGAATATCCTCAAGCATCTTAGGAGAACGAGGAACTATATGCTCGTGTATGGGACTAAGGATTTGATCCTTACAGGATACACTGACATGGATTTTAAGACTGATAAGGATTTAAGGAAATCTACATCAGCATCTATGGTCAATCTTTACAAATGAGCTATAGTATGACATAGTTACAGTCTTGACCATATAGGCCGAAAATATAGCTACTTGTGAAGCAGCGATAGAGACTGTATGGCTTAAGAAGTTCTTGACTGATTTGGAATGTGTTCCAAATGTGAACTTGCCCATCACACTTTATAGTGATACAGTGGTGTTATGGCAAATTCAAAAGAACCTCGCAGCCCAAGACAAACAGACACATTGAATTGAATGGGATTTTGCTGATTAATTCACGAAGGCTCTCTCGGCTAAAGTGTTTGAGGGTCATCTAGAAGGTCTAGGTCTACGAGTTATGTACAAAAATGAAATCTAGGGCAAGTGGGAGAAATGTAATTGGTATAGTGATACCATTATGTAATGGGTATAGTGATGCCCTAGTTTATTGTATTTGTACATTGTATATGTTTTATACATGTATTTATATACCTGCTGCTGTATAGATTATTGTACATCCCACTAAACAAGAGTTTTAGTTCAAGTGGGAGTTTGTTGGGTTTTATGCCCTAAAACTCGTAATAGTGAATGTAAACAAATTGTATACTTGTTTCAATAAAGTGTTATTGAGTTTCTACAATAAAGTGTTATTGTTAAATATTGCACAATTTGACCCAAATCCAATAAACTAAGATCCAAGGTTGTTTACATGTGACTTGAACTAGTATGTGGGGACATACGGGGATTGGTGTTCAAGTAACAACCTAAAAGGTCTATAGTACAAGGATAATGTTGGGTACCTTATCCTGGTAACACTATGTGATACGGCCCGCTTTGTATTCGATACAGACGTATTAATCCAAGGCGTCCATGTAGGAGACATGCGAGCGGGGGTATCCTATGCAATGAGTTTGCATAAGACCGGACCACGAAATAGTAAACCACTAGATGTAACACCGTTAACTAGTTAGTTTACTGTTTCAATACGATGACCTAGGTAACTCAGTCTTAATCCTGAGTGTGTCATGAACTCCTTCTCATGAGGGATTGTCCTTTGATTAGCATGGGTGAGAGTGGCCAATACGCCGACTCAATATGCCTTCCTTTTTGGGGACAAGACCGAGTGGGAGGCTGGGGACATGACAACACAAGAAGGAATTCACTCCTTCCCACATCTAGGAGAAGTAGATGAGTGTTCCTTTAAGTGGTGACTCCGGGACTTGAACAAAGGGATCCCGACCTCTCACTGGCCCGAGAGGGACTTTCTGTTTAATGGTTGGACCATAAACAGGTTGTTCATTAGAGGAGCACTGGTACTTAAGGAGACAGATGTAACACAAGGGTAAAACGGTAATTTGACCCAGCCGTGATTACGAACACTCGTGGAGGATTGACTTACCGGCATAGGTCTACATCCATGGACACAGAAATGTTCTACAGTGAGAAGAGTTCAGCTGTGGGTCTTTAGTGGAATGACCCACAGTTAATGAATATTGGTTAACCTGATTAATGAGTTTAATCTATTAACCTCATATCATTGGAGCTTCTGATCTGTAGGTCCATTAGGTCCCCCTGCTAGCTCGTAAAGAGTAATTAGGAACAAATATATCTTGAGAGAATTTGAATAGTTCAAATTCATATTGGGAATTAAGTTAATTGTACGAGATACAAATTAATATAATGTATAGTGATGCATTAAAATATAAAGTTTAATTTTAGATTAAACTTTATTATATTGAGAGATTGATATATTTGAAAGAGTTCAAATATATGTCTAATTAAATATATGGTATTTAATTAGAAGATAAGTTAATTAATTATGAATTAATTAATTATTCAATTTAGTTTAAATTAAATGAGATTTAATTAAACTATAGTCTATGAGAGAAATAAATATTTGAAGAAGTTCAAATATTAATATAAATTTGATTCATATTAAATTTATAGGATATAAGAGAATTTGAAGGAGTTCAAATTTTAATATGAATTTGATTCATATTATAGAATTAATTAATTGAAGGTCTCAAATTAAATATATGATATTTAATTGGGTAATTAATTAATTAACTAATAGAAGGTCTGAAATTAAATATATGATATTTAATTGGTGATTAATTAATTAAAGAATTAATTAATTGGAAATTAATCAATTATGAAAATGATTAATCACTTATGGAAGTAATTAATCATTTATGGAAATGATTTAATCACTTATGGAAGTAATCAATCATTTATGGAAAAGATTAATCAATTATGGAATTGATTGGTCATGGAATTGGTTGGTTATGGAATTGATTAATTATGGAAAAGATTAAATCAATTATGGAAATAATTGATTTTAAATGAATATTTTATTCATGGCCTTTCTCCTATAAATAGAACACTAAACCTAGGGTTTAAGTACAACAACATAAGGCCACAAGAATGCACTCTTGCATTCTCTCTTGCCTCCCTCTCATATTCTCTCAACTCAGGAACTTTAGGGAGAATTTTCTCTCTAGAGTTTTTCCCATTCAAGATTAGGTAGTCCCTAACAAGTGGTATCAGAGCCATACCCTAGAGGTAGCCATGTCGGATAGAATCCTTGGGTGCCGAACAATGAAAAGTTGTGAGCCTTAATAGTCATGGGGAGATCCGTGGTTGAGCTCTGGGTAGGCGGGTATACTCCGGAGAAGAGGAGTCGTCCTAGATAAGAGCAAGAACTCTCGGTAAAGCGATGAAGCCTATAGAGTTGGACGGATAGATGACTATTTGAGGGGAGGCTCGATGGTACTTTGTTCGAGGGGAGGATTGTTGGGAGTGCGACCAAAGTCCCACATTGGCTAGATAAGGGGGAGATCATGGGTATATAAGGGAGGACTAGTATCTCCATTGTTATGAGGCCTTTTGGGGTAATCCAAAAACAAAGCCATGAGGGCTTATGCCCAAAGTGGACAATATCATACCATTGTGGAGATATGTGTGTGTCCGGTAATCCCTAACAGGATACTGCCCGCTTTGTATTTTGATACAAACGTAGTGATCCAACGCGTTCATGTAGTTGACATGCGAGTGGAGGTATCCTGTGCAATGAGTTTGCACAAAGACCGGACCGCGAAATAGTTAACCACTAACTGTAACACCGTTAGTTAGCTTGGTTTCTATTTCACTAGGATGACCTAGGCAACTTGGCCTTAATCCTGAGTGGATTATGGACTCCTGTCCATGAGGGATTGTCCTTTGATTTGTACGGGTGAGAGTGGCCTACACACCGACTCAATAAGCCTACCATTTTGGGGACAAGACCTAGTGGGGAGCTGGGAACATAGTCACACAAGATGGAATTCACTCCTTCACGACTTTAGGGTAAGTAGAGGTGTGTTCCCTTAAGTGGTGTCTCCGGGTCTTGAACAAAGGGCCCTGGCCTCTCTATAGCACGAGAGGGACTTCTGTTTGTTGGTTGGACCTCAAACAGGTTGTTCATTAGAAGAGCACTGGTACTTAAGGATAAAGAGGTAGCCCAGGGGTAAAACGGTAATTTGACCTAGCTGGGGTACGAACACACGTGAAGGGCTGACTTGCTGTTGATGGTCGATATCCGTGGACACAGAAATATATCTGCAGTGATAAGAGTGCAGCTGTGGTTCTATAGTGGAGTGAACCACAGTTAACAAACATTGATTAACTTGGTTAATGAGTTTAACCAATTAATCTCATATCGTTGGAGCTTTTGATCTGTAGGTCCATTAGGTCCCACCGATGACTCTAATAAGGTGTTGAGGTAAATTTCTAAGGAAGAATTGAATATTCGAAAGGGTTCGAATGAAAAATTAAAATATGAATTTGATTCATATTAAAACTATAGGTTATAATTAATGTGCATTGGATGTACATTAATACTATAGTTTATTTGAGAGAAATATAATTAAATATGTGATATTTAATTACAATATTAATTAATTATAGTTTTAATTTAATTAAATTAAATTTTGAGTTAATTGAGTTGTATTAAAACTATAGGATATGTGAAGGATAATCATTTAAATATAGTTTAAATGAGTTGGTTATTTAATTGTAAATTAAATTAACCTTATGATTTAATTTAATTAATTTGTTAATTAAATTAAAATTTTAAAATAACTTATAGGTGATCAGTTATTGGGTGTGGTATTGATGACCGATTCTTTCTCTCCTTCACGTCTTCTAAGGGGAGAGGTTACGTAGTTTTCTGTGTGCGTTCATTTTACGTTTAGGTGTGGTTTTCAGAACTTACAGAACGCTCTCCAGAAAATCCCAAGATCCCTCTGTTCTCTCAACCCTTTTCCTTAGAGAAAAAAGAGTTCCCACAAACCTACTCAACTCAACCTTAAGAGTCTATTGGTGTAGCTTTGTGGTGGTGTCCAAGGTGAAATTCCAGCGAAGAAAAGGGAGTTTTGGTTGCTGTTTTTCCAGAAAAACTTGGAGGAATTGGTGAATTACGGTCAAGACGTCTTCAATAGTAAGGTTTCTTGATCCCTTGATCATTAAGTTCAATTAGAAAAATATTTCAGAGGTTTTTCTATGTGATCCAGCAAGTTTTATAATGAATTTACAGCATGTTATTTTCTGTTTTAATGCTGATGATTTTGCTATCTGTATTGGTTTTTCATTTGAAATAAAATACAGTATGGTATGATCGTTCTTCTACTGCGCTAGGGCTTTTATCCCTGCACCTTTTCCAATGTAAACTTGTATAATCCATCAACCAACGTTCCTTGCAGTAGAGTTTGGCCACTGATAAGGTCCTTCACAAAACAACAAGAGGAGTGAAATTCAAAGAATACATGGTTATCTTGTGCAAATTGGCTTACACTAATGAGATTTTTAGTAATTGAAGGTACATGAAGGAGATTTTTAAGTTGGAAAACAGTGTTTGTAGAAGAAGAGGATTTAAGGAAGGAAGAACCAATATTTAAAACTTGCAGACCTGCACCATTGCCTACTTGCACCTTGTTATCTCCTTGATATTCAGAACTGAACGACATGTTTGCAAAGTCATTGGTTACATAATTTGAGGCTCCAGAACCAGGATACCACTGATTTTCTTTATTGAGATCATTCTGTAAAAGAAAGGCATTCGTCTGTGGTTGAGAATTCATTGATCCTCCCATCGAAGACTGTTGTGGTGCTTGTTGGTTTTTAGAATTCGTTTGAGGTCCTTGAAACCAACATTCAAATCTGAAGTAGCATCTTGCAGCTGTGTGCCCGAATCAACCACATAATTGACACTGTGGTTTATTATTATTGTTCTAGAATTTGTGGTTTGATCTATTGTTCTGATTTCTTCCACGCTTTGAGGAGTCATTATTCTGGTTGGTGTTGGTTTGTTGGTGTTTTGAACTGTTATTCTGATTCTGTGTGGTTAAGTTGACTGATGGTAGGGATCCGTTTGGATTAATCGATGAGTTACGAGCAATTCTACTCTCTTGTGTCAGCAACAACGAATACACCTTCAGAAGTGGTGGTGTTTCTTCTTTCTCAATGATTACATAGACTGTTGAATCAAATTCGGGCCCTAATCCGACAAGAAGATGAATTACATAATCATACAAAGACATTTTATGCCCAGCAATAGAGAGTGAATCCACCAGATTCGTGACTTTCTGGAAGTAATCTTCAAGTTTCATACTTCCTTTCTTGATAGATCCTAGCTTCCCTTTAAGGTCCATAACCCTAACCATGTTTCTTGAAGAAAAACGAGCATTAAGGATCTTCCATACCTCCTTTGCTGTCTCACATTCTAACATCTCCTACAAAAGTGAATTTGACATTGAGCCCAAAAGCCATGCCATTATTAAGCTATCTTGTCGTCTCCAAAGTGTTGGGTTTTATGCCCTAAAACTCGTAGATAGTGAATGTAACCGTTGACTGGATATTAATGAAATAATATTGATATATTTTTCCATTAAATGTTATTAATTATTTTATATTTGTCTTTGCCTAAAATAACCCTAATCCAATAAACTAGACATCTTAGGTTGTAATATGAGTCTTGAACTATATGTAGCGACATATGGGATCATTGTTCAAGAAACAGCCTAAAGGGTCTATAGTATAGGGATAAGACTGGGTGCCTTATCCTGGTGACACTATGGATACGGCCCACTTTGTATTTGATACAAACGCTATGATCCAACGCATTCGTGTAGGAGACATGCGAGTGGGGGTATCCTATGCAATGAGTTTGCATAAGACCAGACCGCAAAATAGTAACCACTAGTTATAACACCATTAACTAGTTGGTTTTCTATTTCACTAGAACGACCTAGGCAACTTAGTCTTAATCCTGAGTTGATTATGAACTCCTGCTCATGAGGGATTGTCCTTTGATTTGTATGGGTGAGAGTGGCCAATACGCCGACTCAATAAGCCTACCATTTTGGGGACAAGACCGAGTGGGGAGCTGGAAACATTATCGTACAAGATGAAATTCACTCCTTCCCAACTTTTGGGAAGCAGATGAGTGTTCCCTTAAGTGGTGACTCCGAGTCTTGAACAAAGGGCCCTACCCTCTCAACGGCACGAGAGGGTTTTCTGTTTGATGGTTGGACCACAAACAGGTTGTTCATTAGAGGAGAATTGGTACTTAAGGAAATAGAAGTAACCCAGGGGTAAAACGGTAATTTGACCCAGCTGGTGTTACAGACACTCGTGAAGGACTAACTAGTCGATATTGGTCTATATCCGTGGACACAGAAAATATGTCTGCAGTGAGAAGAGTGCAACTGTGAGTCTATAGTGGAATGTACACACAGTTAACGAATATTGATTAATTTGGTTAATGAGTTTGACCAATTAATCTCACATCGTTGGAGCTTCTGATTTGCAGGTCCATTAGGTCCCACTGATAGCTCATAAAGTAATTTGAGGCAACTAAGTAATAAATGTAAATTGAAAATGTTCAATTTACTAAGGGAAACAATATAATATATATTGATATATTATTATGAGAGAAATTAATATTTGAAGAAATTCAAATATTAAAATAAATTTGAGTCACATTAAATTTATGGAAGTTTGAAAGAGTTCAAATAATGAATTAAATTAATTTTAAGGCCTAAAATCTATTTGGGCAAATTAATTAATTCAAGGCCGGAAATTAAATATGTGATATTTAATTTGGTGGTTAATTAATTAAAGAATTCATTAACCGAGAATTAATCAATTATGAAAATAATTAATCACTTAAGTGATTAATCATTTATGGAAATGATCTAATTACTTATGGAAGTAATTAGTCATTTATGGAAAAGATTAATCAATTATGGAATTGATTGATCTTGGATTGATTAAATAAGGAATAAGATTGAATCAATTTTGGAAAAGATTGATTTAATTGAATATTTTATTCATGGTCACTCTTCTATAAATAGAACACTAGACCTAATTGGTTCAAGACACTCCTCTTGCTCTTAGACTCACAAGACAAGACTCTAGAATTCTCTCTAGCCTCCCTCTTAGAGAAAGACTCCCACAAGTCTTTTGCCTCCTAGACTTAGAGACATACCGGTGTAACCTCTGTGGTTATTGTGTCTTTGAAGAAGAATTTTCCAGCGAAGAAACTACAAGGAGGCTGCTGTGTTTTCTTTCGTTGAAGCGTCGTTGGCGAAGAACGGTCAAGTCTACAACGAAGGTTTGTAACGGTTCTTTCCCGTTTCTTTAGAAAAGCATGAAAATAAATTAGATTTAATTTTCAAGCATGTTTATAGAAATTTCCAGCAACTTTAAAGCATGCTTAAAGTTTATTTTGCCTTTTCGTAACGGTATTTTAATGTTAATTAATATACGGCGTAAGGTCCAATCGATGCGCTTCCGCTGCGTGGGGACTTTGTTCCCTTTACAAAGATCATACTCTGGATTTGGTGTTCGCACTGTCGAAGACGCTAAGGAAGTTTCAGACGAAATGAATTTCGGAGGTACAGTTGAATCATCTTTGATGAATTTCTCGAGCTCATGTCTGCTTAATGCAGTCGTGACTTGAAGTTTCCATATAAGAAAGTTTTCTTCATCAAGCTTCACAGTATTAATCTTGTTTCCAGGATTAATAATCTTCAATTGTTGTTCATTGATGACTTCAGACGAATTCTTCTCTGCTGAGGATGTATCCATGAGAGAAAAAAAATTCTCCAGGATCTTGCTGAGTCGATTAGACTATTTTAAGCTCTGATACCATCTCAAAATACTAAAGGAAGAATGCAATACAGAATGATCATAAAGCCTTAGATGATTTCTTATTGATGATCAAAAAAGTGCAATAGCCTTTATATAGGCATACTGTGAAAAGGATAAAAACAGAATTGATAACTTCTTACAACTAATCAATTGGTAAACAGAACTAATACAGTTGTAGAAGAGAAAACTGAATAATTATAAGGAAATTTATCTCTTTAGTGGGCTCTCTTGACATGAGGCATTTATCATTTCCGTCTATTTTAAAGGGTCATCTATACGAAAATCCCAATTTCGTGGTTTTCAATGATATACCATCGACCTCGCAGTTTTGAAGTCTTTTTTTATATCAGTCAAATCATATTGATTGAAATGTCATTGGCAGGTCATCATTGTCGGATGACTTTTCTTTTTTTAATTTATTTTTCTTTAATTTTTTTTCCTTTTTTTTTTAAGTTTTACTTGGCCCAACCGATTTTCTTTTATTTATTTATTTATTTTTCAAATTTCACACATATTTTTCATTAATGAGTATACAATACATTACTCACTTTAATATATCAAATACTGTAAATATATTTTCCTCTTTTATATTTAATATATTCAATATATTAAATACTAATTATTACATTTAAAATTAGGTGAAAAATACACTTTTAGTCCCTGAGGTTTGGGTTAGGTTTCATTTTGGTCCCTAGGTTTTCAAACTCAACAATTTAGCCACTGAGGTTTGGTTTTAGTTTTATTTTAGTTTCTCCATCCATTTTTCCATTAATAATTAATGGTTTGATGATGTGGCAATATTTTTTATTCAAAAAATAAAAAAATAAAAATTATTTTATTATTTTTTTAATTCTTTCTCCCTCTCTCTCTTCTTCTTCTTTTCTTCATCTTCTTCTTCTTTTCTTCATCTTCTTCTTCATTCTTCTTCTCCAGCAAGTTGCCGGCAGCCGACGACTCAGATTATGCAGCTGACCTTGATAAAATGAGGTCTTTTGTCTGGTTATATTTTTACCCTATTTGGAAATGTGATAAGTTGGAGATCCACCTTACAATCCGTTGTGGCACTGTCTTCAGCCGAGGTCGAATATAGCCCTTGCAGAATCGGTGAAGGAGGCTGTTTGGTTAAAAGGGAGTGTTTCAGGTATGTTTAAAGGAAAATGTGAAATTAAGATACATTGTGATAGCCAAAGTGGTTTGGCTCTATCTAAAAATCCAACTTTTCATGATAGAACCAAGCACATCGATGTCAGATTTCACTATGTAAGGGAGATAGTTCAAGAGAGTGAAGTTAAGCTATGTAAAATTCACACCTCTCAGAATCCAGCTGATATGATGACCAAAGCTCTCCCTGCAAACAAGCTTGAATACCTTTGTGAAATCCTCAAGCTTGAATACCTTGTTTTGCACTCTCTCTTTTTCCTCTCTTTCGTTTACTGCTTGTTCAGTTTTTGGTATGTGAAGATTGAAGATCAATCTTGAAATATTGCTGTGATTTTGTTCAACAGGTTGAATTAAATATGGCGATTTATCCAATTGTCCTCGTTAGAGGCCTAAAAGATGGTAGCAGGTCCGGTTTGGATATAGAAGAGATATGGAATATTGGAAATACTGATCAACAAGAAATGTTTGGCTCTAACCCCCTGAAATTCACTGATGTGGGACAAGTAGAAATATACATTTTTATATTCCTTTATAATCATACTCTGTGCTCTCTCTTTTTTCTATATTGTTTTAAGTATCAACTTTCAAAAATATGAACAACAACAACCACCCTCATCCCCTTCTCTCTCCACTCTCCCTCCCTCTTATTTCATTTATTCTCTTTTTTGGTTTATTATTTATTTTATTTTATTTATATATTTTAGTTTTTTTTTTATAAAGTATTTATATATTTAAATGATCCATTATAACATAATTAAGTCAAAATAAAATTGATGTCTAAGGCCCCGTTTGATAACCATTTCGTTTTTGGTTTTTGGTTTTTAAAATTTATGCTTGTTTTCTTCCAAATTCCCTACAATGGTTTTCATCTTTGTTAAGGATCTATTTGAATTCCTAACCAAATTCTTAAAACAAAAACAAATTTTTGAAAACTACTTTTTTTTGTTTTCAAAATTTGATTTGGTTTTTTAAAACAATGAGGAAGGTAGATACTAAGACAAAGAAACTTATAGAGGAAAATAGGTGTGTATAAGTTTATTTTTCAAAAACCAAAAACCAAAAACCAAAAATCAAATGGTTATCAAATGGGTCCTAAAATTTTCGTCATTATTTTCACTAAACATTTTTTTTAAAAAAAAAATTCGACCTCAACATTTTCATCCATGTCCACATTAACATTCTGAACGAGGTGTATTAAAAAGAAGAATACTATTCTTATTCTTTTGAAATTGGAAAGCGAAATCACGAGAAAATGGGTGGAAAAGTAAAGTTGGAGTAGGCGAGAGCATCTTTGGGCATATTCTTTTTTTTTTTTGGGACGATCTTTGGGCATATTCTAAAACTCTCTGCCTCCTGCCTTTTTATTTTATTTATTATTTTTTCTATAATAAAACCTTTGTTTCAAAGTGAGCTTAACTCAACGGTAATTGGTATGTACTCTCGACCATAAGATCAGAGATTCGAATCCTCTCCCCCAAATGTTGATGTACTCAAAAAAAAAAAAAAAAAAAAAAAAAAAAAAAAAAAAAAAAACCTTGCTTCATACTTTTTTTTCATTTTGTATTTTTTTTTTTTGAGTTCGTATTTTTTTGCAATTGCTTCGTGCCCTGCCCTCTTATTTTTTATAGAGACTAAATATAAATTAAATGTTAATTTTTTTTTTGACAATATATGAGGTGAAGGGATTCGAACCATAGACTTTGTGGTTATTAGTACAACTTTATGTCGTTAAGTTATGTTCTTGTTGGCACAATAGAGACTATGTTGTTACAAATTTTTTAAGTTTAAGGATTACATTGTTACACATTAAAGTTTAAGAACTATAAGACCCCGTTTGATAACCATTTGATTTTTTGTTGTTGTTTTTTAAAATTAAGTTTGTTTTCTCTAAATTTCCTTACAATTGTTTTCATCTTTGTTAATGATACATTTGCATTCCTAACCAATTTCCAAAAACAAAAACAAGTTTTTGAAAACTACTTTTTTTAGTTTTTAAAACTTGACTTAGTTTTTGAAAATATATGAAAAAGATAGATAACAAAACAAAGAAACTTATAGGTGGAATTAGTGTTTTTAAACTTAATTGTTAAAAACAAAAAACTCAAAAACCAAAAACCAAATGGTTATGGAAGGACATTGAAATGATAGGTACTAAATCCTTGTAAACAAAAATTTAGTAACAACTTTGAAATAAAATTTGTTCACATTGGGGAACTAAACTTGTAATTTAAGGAGAAATATGTTCAAAAACTATTCTCAGAATTTTCGGAACCAGCTTTTTGCATCACATATTTCTGTCTTCTGTTTGATCGAAAATCGAAATCACTTGTTCCTCATCCTATCTTCTCCATTCGATCAATTCCTTCAACTCTCTCTCTACTACGAGCGAGCTTTCTTGGGAAGGTAGAAGAAGCAATGGCGGAAAATGGTGTGAACCCACTTTTCCAATTTTGCTCTAATTGTTCATCCGTTGTTTAATTGTGTACTCACGATTCCTTCATGCACTCCATTTTTCCATTTGTGATAATGGGTTACATTCCTTCTTCGTTTATTTTGTGAAAATGTTGTTTGATTTTGTTTTTAGTGTCTCTCGAGGAGTACCTTGCAACTGCAGTCGATGCCGCCAAGAAAGCTGGAGAGGTTTTCTTCTTAATTGGGTTCTCTTCCATTTAGTTCACTCATTCTCCTACTGATTCCTTGAATCCTGTTTTGTTCGGTGGTGATTTGCAGGTAATCCGCAAGGGATTCTATCAGACCAAGCATATAGAGCACAAAGGCCAGGTAATCAATCCACTGTCCCCTTTCCCCTCTTTTTTTTTCTTGTTTTTTTTGGTGCTTAATGTACCGAAGAGAATGATTTGTTCGGCATCTTTGTAATTTTATTTGCCCATCTGGAGGTAAAATTGTATGCAAATTCTTGTTTCTGAAGGTTTTCACACTGATTAAAGTTGTGGAGAAAGTGATTTATTATTGAACTCTCTCATTAATTGAAATCTGAATTGGAATGTTGTGAGTCATCTGAATGGTATTACGGATATCAGAGAGGGGATAGAAGTCAAGCTGAATTTGAGTATTACTTGCATTCCTAACTATACTATTTAGATGGCTCGAGTATTTTTCGGTGTGAAGTAGCATGCTTCTATTGAAACATATTGGGAGTGATTTCTGCTGGTGCTACACTTCTAACTTCTTATTAATATTGACATGGATTGTAGGTTGATTTGGTCACTGAAACTGACAAGGCTTGTGAAGATCTCATATTTAATCATCTCAAGGAGCATTACCCCTCACATAAGGTCCAGTTCATTAACTTATTTTAAGTAACCAATTTTGTATAAAAAAGAAAATAGACTATTTTCCCTACTGCTGAATTATTCAAAATTGACAACCTCAGTTCATTGGGGAAGAAACTACTGCTGCTTGTGGCCATACAGAGTTAACTGATGAACCAACGTGGATTGTTGATCCTCTTGATGGAACAACTAACTTTGTTCATGGGTACTCATCCATTTCTGCAATTTAGGTTCCTTTCTTTTATATATCTGTATCTTTTGCTAACATCAATATCACCGTATGACGACTTGTAGGTTCCCTTTTGTGTGTGTTTCTATTGGTCTGACAATTGGAAAGGTTCCCACAGTTGGAGTTGTCTACAATCCCATTATTGATGAGGTGAGAATCATATTATTTTAGTGACTGAAATCAAGTTAGTCTAGGTTCCTCCGTTTGTTTGAAAGTATTTTCTTAAGCAAAAGTCAATATTGTAATAATCTTATATTACCAAATTGAGGCACAAAGTTGCACCATTTTTTAATAGCCATTTGATCAAGTGATAAGTTCTGTTCAGCCTGTGAGTTTACCTTTGATATGATCATATTGACCTCTTACCATGTTTTTTTTAATCCTTTTCTTGCTGAGCCAATTGTATTAGTTTGTTTTCATGGTCTCTAGCTTTTTACTGGAATTCGTGGAAAAGGTGCCTTTCTTAACGGTAGGCCTATAAAAGGTGAGTATGCGACACTTCAGCTTCTCCAAAAACTTTGAAATTTTATATCATTCATTTATCTGAAATGCCTCATATCTTATTTTTCAGTGTCCTCACAAGACGAATTGTTGAAGTCTCTTCTTACAACTGAGGTATCCGTATCTTAATAAAAACTGATTAAATGATTCAATTGTCTTTACTAGTCATACTGTCATGGGCATCGTAGCCAATTCTTTGTCTTGCTATTCTTGTGTTGACAATAAATTGACATTTGTAAAACTGAGTTCAACGTTCTGAATAGGTTGCAACACCATTTCCATCTCGATATTTACATTTCTACTAACTTCGCCCCTCAGCTCTCTTCATGATATGTACCTTGATGTTCTGTCGGATTATCTTTGGGTCAAATGCTTTCTTATAACTTATAACTTGAAAGTTGAGAGTAACTTTACAATGACAACGAATACGGAAACCATGTTCTAAAACCTTCGATTGTAGAAAGATTTTCATAGTCCTGTAAAAAGTCCTCTGCTAAGTTTCTTCTCACTGGCAATTGCTAACTCCTTGAGATCTCATCCCTGAAATCCTTCACCATCCCCTCAATTTTATCCACCCGAAACAGTGTAGGGAAAAACACCATCCAAATGTTCTTGAATTCTCTGTCAAGTAGCGATTTTCTTTATTTCATATATATGAACATGTACATGCTTTTATCAATAATGAAGAGGAATTTGTTTCCTGCCAATATTGATGTTGAAACTATACTATCGATAATTTTGTCTATGACTTGCCAATCTTAGACTCGATCAAAATAAAAGTTGATCGTAATGGGTGTACAGGTTGGAACCAAACGTGACAAGTTGACCGTAGATGCTACTACAGACAGAATTAATCGTTTGCTTTTGAAGGTATAATGAGACCTTAATACTGTTCCCTTCAACATTATGTGATTTCCACATTTATGGCAATGTCCTTTACTTATAGGTGAGATCAATCCGGATGAGTGGTTCCTGTGCACTTAACCTGTGTGGGATAGCATGTGGAAGGATCGATTTATTTTTCGAAACTGGTTTTGGAGGTCCCTGGTATGATATATAAACTATTTGTTCATTGCTTGTCTGAGACATCACATTTATAATATTTCACTAATTGTTCAGGGACGTCGCTGGTGGTGCCGTCATTGTCAAAGAAGCTGGCGGACTTGTGTTTGATCCGTAAGTAGCAAGAACTTGAGTCCAGTCTGTTAAACTTTTGAACTCTACTCTGATGAGCAATTTTCTAGCTGAAACAAAAAAAATACAAAAACAGCTTTTATTAATTGGTCGATTCTGGTTTAATGGGGTTGTTTTGTGGCTACTATTCTTGAGGCTAAACAGGACGAATAGAGGTAGGAAATTTAGGTCCCATTTGATAACCATTTGGTTTTTGGTTTTTGAAAATTATGCTTGTTTTCTCCCAATTTTCATACAATGGGTTTCATCTTTGTTAAGGACACCCTTGAATCCTTAGTCAAATTCCAAAAACAAAAACAAGTTTTTGAAAACTATGTCCCATTTGATAATCATTAGGTTTTTGGTTTTGAAAATTATGTTTCTTTTCCTCCAATTTCCTTACAATGGTTTTCGTCTTTGTTAAAGACACACTTGAATTCCTAGCCAAATTTCAAAAACAAAAACAAGTTTTTGAAAACTACGGTCCCGTTTGATAACCATTTGGTTTTTAGTTTTTGGTTTTTGAAAATTAAGCTTATACACACATACTTCCACCTATAAGTTTTTTGGTTTTAGTATCATTCTTCTACCTTGTTTTCAAAAACCAAGTCCAATTTTGGAAACAAAAAAAAGTAGTTTTCAAAAACTTGTTTTTGTTTTTAAAATTTGGCTAGGAATTCAAATGCAACTTTAACTAGGATGAAAACCATGGTAGGAAATCTAGGAGAAAACAAACATAATTTTCAAACGGGGCCTACTTTTTCTAGTTTTCAAAAAACTTGTTTGAAAGATGGTAGATAACAAAACAAAGGAACTTATAGGTGGAAGTAGTGCTTATAAGTTTTAAATTTTAAAAACCAAAAACCAAATAGTTATCAAATGGGAGTTTAAAAACTTGGTTTTGATGGATGTTGATTATAATGGCAGATCTGGCAAGGATTTTGACATAACATCTCAGAGGGTAGCAGCTTCCAACCCTCTTCTAAAGGATGCATTTGTGGAGGTTCTGGGGCTGTAAGAATGTATTGGCTTTGGTAAAATTCATGAGATCTTGAAGTTTCTATTTGTTGGCAATTTTTTGTTCTTTCTTTTATTCAAGTGTTACCAAAATACAGTTCAAATAGCTATAGAGTGGATGTAATATTACTGTAACCTTGAGCATCCACTAAAAGGAGAAAATTATACAAATCGACTTTTTTAATACATTATATGCTCATGAAAAAGGATATTGAAAAAGTATTTAAAAAAAAAAAAAAAAAAAAAAAAAAAAAAAAAAAAAAAAACCATTCTGCTTCCAAAAGAGATTAAAAAAAAAGACAATGCACAATTTATTTTACGATTACTAGAGTAAGTTTTCCTTCCCTACAATTACTAATAGTTGCATTTGATTACAGCAGAAGAGGTGTTTCTATAGTCAAATTTCACAAATGTCTCAAATTAACATTTTTATACATTAATTAAATGTTATATTTTATTATTTAAGGTTTATATATGTGTATGTATGTATATATATTTATGAGTCCGTTGCATATATAATAAAATTAATCAAAATATTAGCAAAAATAGCAATCCACAAAAAGAATTGTAAAAATGACAAAATGTTATACTCATAGAGTATAAATTACTAAATTACTCTTCCTATCACTGATAGAATCTATGTATTACTAAATAGTTTTCTATCAGTGATAGAATTATATCACTGATAGAAATGTATTACTAAATAGTTTTCTATCAGTGATAGAAATCTAACTTTCTATCACATTATTTCTATCATTTATAAAAACATATCACTTATCGATTTATCTTTCTATAAGTGATAGAAATCTCCTATCACTCTATCACTAATAGGATTTCTATCACTTATAGAAATGTTTCTATCAATGATAGAAATGATTTCTATCATTGATAGATTCAACTCACTAATTTACCTTATATTCTAATTATCTTTTAATAATAATCAATTAAATTTTAGAGATTTCGGCTCACATCCTTCAGATTCTCTTGCATTCTCTACACCAACAATATCGATCTAAAGGTTTCTATCTGTGATAGAAATAGTTACTTTGTACTTTGTACTGTACATTCTAATAGGATCAACCTAAAACAAAAAAAAAACATAATAAAAAAACATAAAAATATTATTTGAAAAATATTCAGTATCACAATAGGTTCCTGTAGTGATAGAATCTATCACTAATAGATTCCTATCAGTAATAGAAAGATAGATTTCTATGAGTGATAGAAACCTATCATTGATAGATTTCTTTCCATCACTGATAGAATTGATATATGATTTCTACATTTTGTTTGGAAGTTGCTATTGTTTTTTTATAAGTGATAGAAGATTTCTATCACTAATAGACTTATCAATGATAGATTTCTTTAAGTGATAAAAACGTATCACTAATAGAAAACTATCATTTTTGTTTCTAAAACATATGTTACTGATTTTGTTTTGATTTTGATTTCATTGGTGTCGAAGCAAAACAACATGAAAATTAAAGGGGAAGAAAAGGAAAACACAAAGCGGAAGTTGAAATTTAAAGAAGGGGAAACCTCACAAAAAAAAAAAAAAAAAAAAAAACAAAACAAAACAAAACAAAAGATATGTACAAAATTATTACGTAATCAAATACACTATTGGTTTTTATCAAATACACCATTGATTTCTATTAGAGATCAATTTCTATCATCTATCGCTGGATTTCTATCAGTGTGATTCTATCAGCGATAAATTTTTATTAGTGATAGATTCTATTAGTGATAGAAATCTATCACGGATAGAAAGCAAAACGGGAATTAAACAAACAATTTAAAAATTTTGCTATATTTGCAATTTTTTTATAAAACTTGCTATATCTGCAATTAACCATTAGAATTTAGCCACCTATTACAATTTTTCTATATTTATTGACAACATGTGAGATGGAGGATTTTAACCACAGACTTCTTGGTCATTAATATAAATTTTATGACAATTAAGTTATGCTCATTTTGGCGAGGTTTATACATTTTTTAATTAAGGAAATTTGATAGCATGTTTAATGTGATTTTTTAGATTTATATTTTCAAATAATATATACTGCATATTTATTTTACACTATTATATAACATTTTATCCAACATTAATTTGATTATTTTACCTTCGATTTTAAAAAAATATATAAATAAAATCTCTCTAAACATGGATTTTTATTAGGAGAATTTTGAGAGATGAGCATAAAAAAAAAAAAAGAGAAATTATGTCAAATGGAATACTCCAAGATCATAATTTCATAAATGTCCAAAAATTTGAAAATTTTCATGATTAGATTTTACAGTAAATTTTGGACCACTATGCCCCTTTGTTCATTTCTCTCTCCTCAATGAATAATATATTTTTATTTTAATATTAAAGATTACACAAAAAAAATTCCTATTTTATTCTCCACGATTTTAGCATTTATGTTTTTTCATTTATCAATTAATTTCAACTCCTTGATTTTAGCAAAATACTTTCTCATCTTAAATGTTATCTTCACCCATTCCATAACCAACAATCTTTCCAATTTATCGTTTTTTAAGTTGGTTGTCCTTTTTTTTTTTTTTTTTTTTTTTTTGTCTTTTTTCTAGTGTCAAATATATATGGGTTTATTCAAAATAATCCGAGAGCACCATTTGAAATAATTTCATTTTTTATTTTCCATAGTTGTCATAATATATATGGGGTTATTTTGAATAAATGATTATTTGGACAAATATGTGGTTTATTTTCAAGTTCTCTTTTCAAACATCAAATAAATATGAGGTTTATTCAAAATAATCTGATATATATTCAATATATATTCACAAACATATAACTACTCATATTTATTTTGTGGATTATCGAAATGCCACCAAAGAGCACTAAAAAACAATCACATGCATAGTAAAGTAATAAATGAAATATATATTGGGACAACGCAAGGTCGGACAGTGGATCATAAAATATATATCTTGAATGTGTATATATATATATGCGACATACTTGCAATATCTATTCATATCCTGAACTTATCAAAATAACCATCTAGAATACTCTCAACCAGTCACAAGTTCCAAAAAAACAATATTTGTGCCCACCAATAATATTAAATTGTTATCCACTAGTATCTAATAATCCAAGAAAAACTACATTTGTGATAAAAGATTGAATGTTGGTACATTGAAATCTTGTATATTCAAAATTTTCTTGATCTTCTTTTCTTCTGTCAAACCAAATTTGGAAGTGAAGGGTGATGACAATATCTTGGATGACATCGCAACTTTGTCTTTCTCATGGTTGTCTTATATTAAGTTGCTGCAAAATTTTCACCATATTATATTTCTTCCCAAATCGATCTCCCCTTCTTTAGCTACACACAACAATATATCCATATGAATATTACATATACAGTTCTATATATAATATAGTCAAATACTCACAACATGTATATATGTAAATCTATGTGTATGTATATATGTCAATATTGAGATATATCATCCTTGACATACACATAATTGTTAAACAAATAAGCCCTAGACTATGAATTATGTTTTTACAAAAGATTTTGATTTCTCCACATATAAGGACTTAAGAATATATACGTAGTTAATTGTATCATACCCCCAATAATAATACTCAGTGCATTTAATTTCCAAATATATTCATAATAGGTGGAATATATTTATATCGTTTCTAAATATCCCATATGCATCTTGGGTAGTTAATAATGAATATAAATATACTGTTAAACGTATATTTGTACATATATACACCAATTCATATATATATAATCATCCTATATTTTGTATAAGTAATAGTCTCATTCGTGTATCCGGATGATATATATTATATAAACTCAATCTAAAGTACAGTTCATAATCTTCTCAAATTATTTATTATATCATATAAATGTATGAATCTCAAAAATAAACCTGGAATATATTGTACAGTCACTATTTGAAAGAAAATTTATAATTCATACCTAACAATATAGGGATGCAACAATATCAATGTAATCTAAAGTATTAGTAAATAGCATTATTAATGTTATCAGATTATTTTAAATAACCCTTATAATTAAATAAAATTAAAAAATAAACCCAGTATATTTTGTACATTCAGTATTGAAAATAAACCTTATAAATTTATGAAACTCGAAAATAAATCCAATATATATTATACATTCACTATTTGAAATAAACCCTATAAGTCATACTCAATGTTACAAGTTTAATCTCATGGCGGCTAAAGTATTAAAATACAATTAATGGTATTTGGAACATTTGAAGTAAACTCTATAACTGAATAAAATTTGAAAATGAATCCAATATATTTTGCATATTCAGTCTTGAAGATGAACTCTACCCTATAAATGTATGAAACTCAAAAATAAACTCGATATTAAATTGTACCTTACTATTTGATTATTGGGGTCGTCAATCGTGAATATCGTGGAGGATATTTAACTGTCGTCTCCGAAAAAGCCCTCGATCGTCGGAATGAGCAAGATCATGATAGAATACCCCATTTCCATGGAGGCGAAGGGACAAAAAAGAAAGGAAAAAAAAGTTATGGGGAGAAAAAGAACACTTTTTTTTTTAAAAGTTCATCAAGATCTTCTCGGAAAAGGTTGCATGATTATATAAGTTGTGAAATTTTTAACAAAGTGGTCAGGATGGCCGAGTGGTCTAAGGCGCCAGACTCAAGTTCTGGTTCTCGTGAGAGAGCGTGGGTTCAAATCCCACTTCTGACAATTTTTATATTATTTTAGTAAACATTTTTTTGAAAATTTTAAAGTATATTATTTAAGGGTTTGTTTCGTAAGCAATCCGGATTCTGTTTTATGTTTTCAGATTCACTGAATTAAGTGAATATGCTTTTGGCAGATGTGTTTTTTGAAAACTGTTTTCAGATTCTGTGATCCAAATAGTGGAAAATCTGAAAACAACTTTTTTATGTTTTCATTCTATCCAGATTTTGAATTTCAAAATTTTAAATGCAGAATTAAATTAAAAAAAAAAAAGATAAAAACTTTAATAAATATAGTATTTCATGTTATAAACTCAATTTATTTTTGGAAAATTAAAATTTCTATAATATAATGTATTATAAATTATATGATATTGTAAAATAATAATAATAAAAAATTTATAACACATAACATGTTTATAAATTAATTAATAATATTTTATATTCAACTTAGTATTTAGTTGATAACTACAAATAATTTATCGTTTATAAATATATTACCAAACACATTTTGAATCATTATTTAAATTCAAATCCAATTTCTGAATCTGCTACCAAACACATGTCTGAAAACATGAAATACAACTCTATTTTCATTGAATCCCTTGTTTTCAAATTCATGTTTTCAGATCACCAACCAAACGACCCCAACCGTTTGTTTCGCGGTAATCTAAGATTCCCATGGAATGAGCATCTGGATTACCTTGTTTGTTTTGCGGTAATGTAAGATGTCCGGCATCTCGGGATGCCCGGACATCCTAGGATGCCCACACGAGAGGCATGTAAGAAGATTTGGATGCCCTCCTGATTCATGGGTTTCTAAGATTCTCATGTCAAGGGAATCAACCATTATTTGACGTTTTTGGTCCTTCGTTTTTTATATTTTCTTTCATCAATTTTCTTTATTTCTCTCTTTTTTTTCTTTTTTATTTTAGGATTTTAAAAAATTAGTTTATTCATTCACTAATAAACAATTATATGAAATTAACTATATTTATATGTTTCATTTACATATAAAATAAACTCCATTTAATTTGTATAACATATAGTTGAATCTATTTTCAATTGAAATTTGAAGTGAAATTTTTTATTTATTTTACCTTTCCAATAACGATCATTAAATATCTTTTTATTAAAAAGAAATAAAATCACAAATTGATATTATTTCTCTCAAAACTCTCTATTTTGATAATTTATAAATATAATCCACTAAAAAATGTTATAACTATATAATTGTCTTCTTTTAAAATAAGTTCAAGTAGTTCAAGTTTAAATTGAAATTAATATTTAATTATAATTTTTGCATACAAATCTTAAGACAATAGAATTTTTTTTTTTTTTACAAAATAACATATAAAATTAATACAAATTGAATTGATAACAATATTATATTATTAAAGTAAAAAATGTTATACAAATTAAATTAATATATAAATGATTTTAAGATAGGAAAGAGTATTATTGGAATAATACATCATTTTAAGGCATTCTCGTCCAGAAATCCTACAAAACAAACATGGGTATCTAAATATTCCAGATAATCCCAATAAATTTTTCTGCAAAACAAACACGGTTATCTAAAGATGCCAGACATTTATAATTTCAGGCATCTGAAAATTTCTGCTATCTTGATTACCAAAAAACAAACGGTCCCTAAAAGATCCATAATTAAAAACTCATGGAGTGAATTTTGGGAATTTTGATTGATTATGGAAGAGCATTTAAAAAAATCAAATTATGGGAAATTTCCTAATTTATTTGATTTTTTTTTATGGTTTAATATTAATGTCAGAATATTATAAAGGATTGAATAGTAATTTGATCACAACTTTTGTGAAAAATCTATAGGCTTGTTGGTCATTTGTGTAAGAAATGGCGGGTTTAGACATACGTAAAATTTGGACCTAATTTATATCCATGTACTTATCCCAAAAAATAATGGTGATGGAAAAATGGCTAAAAATCGGTTTGATTTTGATTTATGGCTACTTATTTTCTATTTTTAAGGGGAGGTGAGTGAATATTTTTAGGGTTAACGGCAAGAATGGCTAAAAAAAATGTCGGTTTTGAAAAATGGAACTGTCCGTATTCTTTAGATAAATGGCCAAATCAATTTTGTGAATTTAAAAATCCGAATTATCAACTTACGGAAATATCGATCCTTTATGCAAAAATATATCTGAATTTTTTGGATTAGACAGAATCTGACATTCAAATCTAATAAACTAAATTCTATAAATCAAATCAAATTTTAGTTAAATCAAATCACTCAAATTCATCTTCAAACACAAAATAACTAAATATCTATATCTAATTGGTTAATAGATACATAATAAATTTAAAAAAAATTAAGAAAAACAAAACACCTAAGAACATGTAAAGGTATGTAAAAAAACATCGTTTTAATTCATGCAAATTCACGGCAAAAATACCATGTATTTAAATTTAAGGAACAAAATCTAATTAGGTTTTGTTCATTAAGATATGCAAACTCAATTCCTATTGAATATCTTTGTAGCATTGAGCCATACAAATACGTTGTACTCAATTGACAAAGAGTATGACCGTGAGAGTGTCTATCTATTCGTAAACAAGAAATTTAACATCGATCCACACAAATACCTTGTACAAAAAATTTAACATCGATCCACACAAAAAATTATTCGACAAACTCAAATAGTGTCAAGGGAACTCTCTAGAACCGAAACAAAAATGTGGTCAATCTTCAACCTGAAACTAACTATTAATGCAAAACAACAAACAATCAGAGCCACAGAGAAAGAAGGTAGGATTCCAATATAGAGTACAAAGTTATTTATTTTTATTTTTTTAAGAAACTCCATTACCTATGGATGATTCTTCAACCCATAAAACTTCTTGGAATGATTTTCCTGAGCCTTGTTGACTTCTTGCCACCACTTTAAACCCCTGGGAAGTTTCACCAAATCATCACTTTGTCTTTGGCTCAAGCTTGTCGATCCCCCACCTTCATTATCCCAAATAACCCGTTAGCCTTCTCCACTGCAATATCCATTCCCCCTTTTCTCCAACCTTCACCGCACCTCCCATCCTCTGCACAATCAATTGAAGCCCTCTGCCCACTCGACGAACCCAAAAACAAAACTTCTCTTTGAGATGCAACTCGTCTTTATATCGGCCTGGATTGCTTGATTATGTTATGAAATCACTGAACAATGTGATTGTAGGGAACTAAATAGTTTGCCGCAGTAAACCCTAAAACGCGAATTCTGATTCAATTAACAGAAGAAGAGAAAAATCAACCCAAAATTTAAGAATGGAATTCCGTGAGTGATGAGATGAGTTGTACTGCGAACCGAAGTCTAAAATCAAAACCAAGTCCGACTTTACTTCTTTGGGTTCCATCGATGGAGGATGGATTCATTCGTTCCTCACAAATTTAGAATTTAATTTTTAAATTTCATATGTAACAATATTTGGAGAGAATCTTTGAAAAAGATATGGAGAGAGGGAGATACACCATCCATGGGTAATTTGGGTAGAAGGGGTAAAATTGGAAATTAATGACCACTACCTAAATTGTAACCTAAAACATTGATAACAAAACTTAAAAACTGAAAATTACATGGAAACTCCCTTAAATCCGAGAATTAAAAACCCCATCAACCAACTAAGTCTTGTAACCTCCCAAAGATTAAATGAAGCTCTACTTGATGTAGTTTGAAGTAGCTTGAAGTGTGGTTCCATCATTGATGTTTAACTTGCACTAAATGAACTTGACATGTAGTTGAGTTCATTCAATACAACTTGAGTTCCTTCCATGCTAGTTGACTTCAACTTTATTGACATCTGACTTCATTTAATCCAACTTAATTTTGAATTCGTTTTTGGCATAACACAAGACATCTTGGTTCATATCATCCTCCCCTTCTTCAAGAGGATTCGTCCTCGAATCTTGTTGTGAGACATTGCTGTAAAAACATGTTAAGAAAAGAAAACAGAAAGGACCTCACAACACTCTTTTATATGCTCACACTCATGAAAATTTAGGCCACTCTTGTTTGCACTCATTTTCACAAATCACTCGGTATAAACTTGCATTCTCATCTCTCAAAATTGGAAGTGGAAAAGCCAAGGTAATTTGCAATTCTTGTAATTGAAAGCATATATCAAACAAGTTGAACCTCTACGAAGGATTCCAAATTAATATTATGAAATGAGAGAATAAATAGAAAATGAATTATATGGAGGATGGAAGACCAAATTTAAAGCCAATGGACAGACTTTAAACAAAGAAGTTACAATTCTGAAACTAATGGCTTGAAAATTCAATGAGCAGAAATGTAACTGTCCATATTTAATGCATAAAAACCAACTCTTGCTTAAATTGAATATGTAACTGATGTAATCAGCAAGTGAAAAGCCATATTAAAAACACATTTGATGAATTTATATCAATGCAATTCGGATCTATAAGGCTTTGGAGGCAAAAAATGAAATGAACAAAACAAGAACACACATTCTCGGGTATAGCAGTTTTTCCAGAACAGATTGCAAAAGTTCAGACGTTTCACCCTAAACAAATTTGAATTAGAAATTCATGAAGAAGACAAAGTTGTAGCTTAAACAAAGATCTACAATATCATAGAAGACATTAAGATGAAAAGACCTACGGAAATATGAGTTTTCAGAGGGTTTAGGGAAGACTACGAAACTGGACAGATTAAAAAAAAATAACCAGAGAAGTAAAAATAAATTCAAGAGAAACGCAAAGGAAACATATATCCGATCTTGAGCCTAAAGCTCTGATACCAAATGTTGTGAAACTCTCAGGAAATGTATCTAACAACCTTGCTGAAAAACAAGACCTTTAGATCTCAAATCTGAAAACCCCAAAACTGATTAGAAAATCAACCCAAGGAAAGTAAAAACCGGATTACCTTGTCGATCAAATATCTCAAGGCAAGAAACTTGCTTGAGATTCGAATCACTCCACAAGCATGATTGATCAAGTCAAGCTTGAATGATTCTAAGCATGCAACCTAAACTACATAGAATTGCAAAGAAACTTAGCTCTTAGGCTAAAGGAAAAGCTCAAAGGCTTATTTTACTACATTTCCAAGTCTTCTCTTTCAAATACAACATACATGGCTTTTTATAGCCTCAAAATGAAACTCTAGAGTAACCTATGGTCATTTGAAGAGTTGTAACTCTCATCCTCATTAATACTATAATGACCACTACCTAAATTGTAACCTACAACATTGATAACAAAACTTAAAAACTGAAAATTACATGGAAACTCCCTTAAATCCGAGAATTAAAAACCCCATCAACCAACTAAGTCTTGTAACCTCCCAAAGATTAAATGAAGCTCTACTTGATGTAGTTTGAAGTAGCTTGAAGTGTGGTTCCATCATTGATGTTTAACTTGCACTAAATGAACTTGACATGTAGTTGAGTTCATTCAATACAACTTGAGTTCCTTCCATGCTAGTTGACTTCAACTTTATTGACATCTGACTTCATTTAATCCAACTTAATTTTGAATTCGTTTTTGGCATAACACAAGACATCTTGGTTCATATCATCCATGCACAAATAAAGTCACGTGACAGGCACGCTTTGGCCATTTTTCACGAGTTTATTTTTTGTTTATCTATCTAAATCGATAATTTTTTGTTGCCATTTACAAGGATTTCCCATATTTTTATTCCACCTTTACCTCTGGTATATACTAACCCCCAATTGTTTCTAGATTTTCTTTGTAAAAAAAAAAAAATTGATACACTCCTCAACGGAAACTAACTCATTCCTAAATTTGTGGATTTTTATTTTTTATAGATTATGAATTATATTTGAATCCATTAATTTTCAATCTTTAATCCTAATTTATTAGGTTACAAATATTCTACTAGTTTAGATGTTTCTAATCAGAGGATGACTTGTCAACTGATCACAATTGGATTTAACAATGTTTGGGATGAGAATAACATCTACAAGGATTTAAATTCTTGTTCTGGGTGGTCGTAAAACGTGATTTAAGTTCCTCTCAACTCACAGAATAATGTATCGCCAACAATTTCAAACTCATAGATGGAACCAAGACTTCATGGTTATCCCGCTATTGGAACAGGACAAACAGATTGCTAAACATAATTCTTTTGGAAGACAACGACATTTTTTGGATGTTTGGTGGATTTTAAAATGGGACTTACAATGATTGTGTTGTTGTTGTGGATGTTAAGCCTGTAGATACCAATATACACAGAGGCAGTGTTGGACCAAATCCACTAAAGAATGCAACTTGGAGCAGGATGATGTTTGTTTCCTTAATTCAGAAGGAATTGATGCATTGATAGAGAACTTCGTTATTTTCAAGGATTGCATTTTTGCTTGCAAAGCTAACTTGAAAAGATTGTTTACACACTAACTTCTAAAAGGAAGATTCTCTCTAGTGAGGATCCTAATAATTAAGTTGCCCACACTACTTCTAGTGTCTATGTGACAATGTGGTAAGTGATGTTGTTTTTACACCAATGGATATGGTAAAACAAAAGTTGTAGTTGAGTAAAAGTCCTTACAAGGAAATCGTGGTACATCCCATTACATACCCTAGCGAGCATCTAGGCAAGATCTTTGTTCTTAGCTTATAATCTGAAACTTGTCTTCACCATTATTGAAGAGGTAGATCTGTGAAATTTTCTTTCGACCATCAAGTCTAATATGGTAAGTGACGGAATCAGTGTCCAAACGCTATGTATAGGATCGAAACTCGATGGGAAGCCCATTATTGAAAAAATTATGGTCGTGCAAAGACAATGGAGATGACATTTGAATTTTGGAAATAAAGAATTGCAACATTCAAGCAAAGATTGGAGTGTTCAATCGTGGAAGTTTTATCAATTGGTTTTGCTTTTTTTCCCTCTGTTTTGTTCTGTGCAGTTTATTAGGTTGTTTGCTTTGCTTTTTATGATGTTGAGGTATTTGTTATGATTGTTTCTTATTCTTTTTATTTATTTATTTATTTATTTTGATAATATGTGGAGAGAGAGATTCGAACCATAGACCTTGTGGTTATCAGTACAACTTTATGCCAATTGAGCTAAGCTCTTGTTGGCCTTCTTTTTAATTCAAGAATGCCAAGAATACAAACATAGTAATTTTGGTGAGTGTTTGTATAGGTATATCAAAGTATATCACTCATATACTCTAGTTAATCGTAGTCTATCACTGACTACCACTGATCGAAGTCTATCACAGACTATAATTGATAGATAATGAAATACAAAGAATACAAGAATAGCAATTTTATGGTGGTGGTCACGGAGCTTGTGTGCTAGGTTTTAAAAATTATATTGTTGTTTGAGAGTCGCTTGTTCGTAATGGTTATTTTTTTATTTTAAATTTTTTGTTCAATTTATGATTGTAGTATAATAATTTTGGATGAATTTCTAATTACCGAGATGATTACAATGGAAAGTACTTTACTGATAGATTTCAATTAAATTGATTTATATCAGTAACAATCATTGGCAAACTTCAATTAATTGATAATTAACTGATTTCTATCCGGGATAGAAATTGATAGACTTAAATTAACTGATTTCTATCCTCGATAGAAAATGATAGATTTGAATTAAACTAATTTTTGTCAGTGATACAAGTCAATAGACTTCAATTAAATTGATTTCTAATAGAAATTGATAAACTTCAATTAAATTGGTTTCTATCAGTGATAGAAACTAATAGTCTTGAATTGAATTGATTTCTATCAGTGATAGAAACTGATAACCTTGAATTAAAATTGAATTGATTTCTATCAGTGATAGAAACTGATAACCTTGAATTAAACGGTTTTCTATTAGTGATTATCACTGATAGACTTAAATTAAACTAATGGATAGAAACTGATAGTCTTGAATTAAACTGAACTAATAGTCTTAAATTAAATTGTTTTCTATCCGTGGCTATCACTGATAGGCTTGAATTAAACACGATAAAAACTTATAGATTATGATTATCAGAGTCTATCAGTGATACACATTGATAGACTTCGATTAATCAAAGTCTATCAGTGTCTATCACTAATAGACTCCGATTAATTGAAGCTTATCATCAAAGTCTATCAGTATTTATCACTGATAAACTCCGATTAATCGAAGTCTATCATTATTTATTACTGATAGACTCCGATTAATCGAAGTCTATCAGTGACTATCAATAATAGGGACTGATAGACTATTGGAGATACTAAGGGTATTTTCGTAATTTAACGTATTTTTTGCTATTTACGCAAATAATTTTATTTTTTTGCTATTTTTGCAATACTTTTGCCGGTTTTTGCTATTTGTGCAAATCCCCCTTTTTTTGTGTGTGTATATATATATATAATGTATTTTTTTAATTGAGTTTCTTTTTTAAATAAGCTTATTTGAAAATATTTAAAATTTGGTTAAGAAATTATTTTAATCCTGATATTTTATTGCTCATCTTATTTTGGTTTCCATGTTTTAAAAACATTATATTTAAATCTAGTTGTCGCATTTTAAATAAATTTAAAATAGTATTTCAAAAATTCAAAAATTTTTAATACATTATATTTTAATTTTATCAAAATATATACATAGGCTAATTTTATCAAACTCAAAACTGAGGGTAGAAATGTAAATTTTTGAAACTTTTAGAAAACGAAAAACCACAAACAATTATCAAACATGTATGGTTTTGTTTTTAAAAAATAGAAAAACCAAAAACCAAAAATTAAGGCCCTGTTTGATAACCATTTGGTTTTTGGTTTTTGGTTTTTGAAAATTAAACTTATATACACAAACTGCCACCTATAAGTTTCTTGGTTTTAGTATCAATCTTGTACCTTGTTTTCAAAAACCAAGTCCAATTTTGAAAACAAAAAAAATGTAGGCCCCGTTTGATAACCATTTCGTTTTTGGTTTTTGGTTTTTGAAAATTAAGCCTACACAAACACTACTTTTACTCTCAAGTTTCTTTGTTTTGTTGTCTACATCTTTCCCTTATTTTCAAAAACCAAGTCAAATTTTGAAAACTAAAAAAAGTAGTTTTCAAAAACTTGTTTTTGTTTTTAAAATTTGGCTAGGAATTCAAATGTGTCCCTACCAAAAATGAAAACCATGCAAGGAAATTGGAAAAAAACAAGCATAATTTTCAAAAACCAAAAACCAAAAACCAAATGGTTATCAAACGGGACCGTAGTTTTCAAAAACTTGTTTTTGTTTTTAAAATTTGGCTAGGAATTCAAATGCAACCTTAACTAGGATGAAAGTCATGGTAGAGAATTTTGGAGAAAACAAGCATAATTTTCAAAAACCAAAAACAAAAAACCAAATGGTTATCAAACAGGGCCTAAAATAGTTATCAAATGTGACCTACTTTTTGGTTTTTGGATTTTGAAAATTAAGCATGTTTTCCTTCAATTTCTTTACCATGATTTTCATCTTTGTTAAGGGGCACATTTGAATTTCTAGCCAAGTTTTAAAAACAAAAACTACGCCCGTTTGATAACCATTTGGTTTTTGAAAATTATGCTTGTTTTCTCCTAGATTTCCTTCCATGTCTTCCATCCTAATTAAAGTTGCATTTGAATTCCTAGCCAAATTTTAAAAACAAAAACAAGTTTTTGAAAACTACTTTTTTTTGTTTCCAAAATTGGACTTGGTTTTTGAAAACAAGGTAGAACATTGATACTAAAACCAAAAAACTTATAGGTGGAAGTATGTGTCAAAAAACCAAATGGTTATCAAATGGGGCTAGTTTTTGGTTTTTTGTTTTTGACAATTAAGCTTATAAACACTACTTCCACCAACAAATTTTGAAAACTAAAAAAAGTAGTTTTCAAAAACTTGTGTTTTGTTTTTGGAATTTGGCTAGGAATTCAAATGTGTCAGTGACAAAGATGAAAACCATGGTAGGAAAATTAGGAGAAAACAAGCATAGTTTTCAAAAACAAAAAACCAAAAACCAAATAATTATCAAACGGGACAGTCTTTTTTTAATTTTCAAAACTTGACTTGGTTTTTGAAAAGATGGGAAGAAGGTATATAACAAAACCAAGAAACTGGCCCCGTTTGATAACCATTTCAGTTTTTTGTTTTTGGTTTTTGGTTTTCTGTTTTCAAAAAAATAAAAACTATATGTGTTTGATAACAGTTTTTTGTTTTTTGTTTTTCAAAAACAAAAAACCAAACATGTTTGATAACTGTTTTTTGTTTTGTGTTTTTAAAACAAAAAATAGAAAACCCAATAAGTCGTTTGATATCTATTTATTTTACATATTTTAAAGAAAGAAAATTTTAACTATTTTTATCGTATTTTTTTGTATTTAATGTATTGTTGTTGTTAAAATACAACTATTTTTAATGTATTAACTACTAACTATCAATTAAAAGACAAATAACAAAATAAACATATATCTAAAATGTCTAAGTAACAATTATTATAGATCAGTTAATAAAATAATAAATTGTACAACATGCTACATGCAAGGATGAAAAAAATCCGTCAATATATCGATATATTGATAATTCGGAGGATTCGACAGGGATATAAGAGGATCGATTGATAACTCCAATATCTTTTATAAAGATCCATAAAACATAAAAAGATATTATCTATTAACCCAATATAGATATAAATACTAATAACAGATCTATAACTTAGTTTGGATATAAAAACAACTTAATTATTAAATTTAAATAATTCTTTTATTTTTTTATTTATAGAAAATTTTGTGCATATCAATATTTTATCGGTATATCCATAAAATTGAAATCTCAATATCAATATTGACATCGATATTTTCATCATTAACTATATGTATATTTTTCCGTGTGCTTATAGAATATAAAGACATTTATTTTAAAATATATGAAATCGAACATTTAATATCACAAAGTATTTCTTGATCACATTGCAAAGTGTGAATGTGTCGATAGTGGAAAACTTTTTTCTACCCTCGTATTTAACATCTATCATTTTTAAATTCATGTAAATGATATCTTTCTCCACGATAAAGTAATAAAAATTTATACATTTTTTAGTGTAGTAGAAATCAAAAGATAAAATTAATTTAAGACGAGAGAGTTTGAAAAAAATATTGTAATTTTTTTAGATGCTAAAAAAAATCTCTTCAATACTAAAGATGGTTCAAAATAGTTGCACTTTTTTTTTTCAATGCTCAATGGAAGGTTTTTTAAAATATACATATATGATAAGGATTTTCACTTTGTTAAAAAAAAAAAAAAAAAATACAAAAACACAAAAAAGAAAAAAGAAAATGAAAAAAATAAATAGAAAGATGAAAAATGTTGGACATTAGAGACTAGAGAGGGTGCTGGCAGCTGGTGGATGTATGCGCGGCAGAAGCTGTAGGAATTTGAAAACCAAAAACCGTTTTTAAAAACCATTTTTTTCTGTTTTCATTTTTCTTTATAATTCAAAAAACGTTTTTCAAAATTAAAAAACTAAGGCCCCGTTTGATAACCATTTGGTTTTTGGTTTTTGGTTTTTGAAAATTAAGCTTATACACACATTCTTCTACCTATAAGTTTCTTGGTTTTGGTATCAATTTTCTACCTTGTTTTCAAAAACCAAGTCCGATTTTGGAAACAAAAAAAAATAGTTTTCAAAAACTTGTTTTTGTTTTTAAAATTTGGCTAGTAGCTCAAATGCAACTTTAACTAGGATGAAAGTCATGGTAGGAAATCTAAGCATAATTTTCAAAAACCAAATGGTTATCAAACGGGGTCTAAAAACTCAATTGGTTACTTAATAGTTAAAGTAGTGTTTTTAAGCTTAATTTTCAAAAACAAAAAACCAAATGGTTATCGAACGGGTCTTAATTATTATCAAGTCAATAATGTAGTATTTATTCCCAATTCTTTATTTTCAAAAATAAAATATTTTATCACAAACCAGATTAGGAAGCAATGACACTTTTTAGTAAACAAGTATATTAGAATTTTGAAAAAAAATATATAAAAACAAAACTACATTTAAATATCATTTGAATCTGAAAAATATTTGAATTTCACCATGATCTCGATCGTACCATACATTATTAAATATAACAACTTTCCAAAATAGGGAACGTTCCACATTTTTGAACTGAAAAGAGAAAGAAAAATCCCTCTATATTTAAAAAGAATAAAAACAAAGAACTATATATTAGATATATATATATTTTTTTTAATTTTTCATTTTGTAGGAACCCTAATTCTCAAGCTAGCTATCGATCTCTCCACTGACCACTTGACATCTCTCTCTCAAAAATTAAACTCCCACTGGAAATCGAATCATCAGCAAGAAACATGTCGGAGCCTAATTCCACGACATCTTTTTGAGGTAATATTATCATCAAGCTCGTCTGTAAAGCGTATTTAGGCTCTGTCTGTATTGGATTGGAGAAGACAAGGCATGGGACAACCTCGTATGTCGTTTGGACGTTGAAGGTGAAGGTTGTAGCCATAGGGACATTGGGATGTTTAATGACAGATTTAAGTCTACAACAATAATAAAAAGGTAAAGATATCTAACCAATTAATTACGAATACATTTTTATAATAAGTTTTTAAAATATCAATACACTACACTAGTATTGTTTCGAGTGATCGTCTAATGGTGAAAAAATTATTCAACGAGACCATCACAATGTCGGTACCATTTCATAACAATGTACACACTTCCTTATAATCACTAGCTAGATGTATATATATTCAAAGTATTTTTGAGTTATATTGTGACCGTCTTATCGAATAATTTTTCCTAGTGGCAGCCATTATTAGCCCGACCATTCGAACAAGTATTCATAATGTCACACTTAGTTGCATTTTGAAAGTTGTTCCTTCTCCAAACAACGACCCAAGTGAAGGCTTCGAACAAGACAGCCATGACCAGTAAGCCCCCAATGGTTCCACCATAAGCGTACTTCCATTTGTCATTTGGTTTCAACATCTTCAATCCTCTCAAAATGTTGACAATGCTCAGAATTATCACACTGTATCCCACCACCCTGTGGTACATTTTCCACCACAGCCTGTATTTATGATCCTTCTTTGGCTTCACCAGCAGCGCCAACACCTGCTTATTATGCATTTATTTTTTTCAGAAAAAGCAGTTGAGATAAAACAACCAAATAGGGGAGAAATTATTCCATGTAACGCTCGTCCATTCATTCGTTTATAATGTGGTAGTTGTTTAGGTTAAATTATGAGTTTAGTTCTAAATTTTTATGTGTCTATAAGAATTTTGAAAAATGTCTAATGGATCCTCGACTTTCAATTTTGTGTTCAATAGGCTTGTGAATTTTTAAAATGTTAAAAGTTCAAAGACTTGTTTTATTTATTAGACACTTTTTAAAGTTTAGTAAAAATTCAAATAGAAATTTGAAAGATCAAGAACTTAACTAATAATTTAACCTAATTGTTTAATTAGGTCCCATTCGATACTGTTTGGTTTTTTATTTTTGAAAATTAAGCTTATAAACAATACTTCCACCCTAAAAGTTTTTTGTTTTGTTATCTATTTTCTTCTATGTTTTCAAAATCCAAGTCAAGTTTTGAAAACTAAAAAAAAGTAATTTTCAAAGACTTTTTTTGGTTTTTGGAATTTGACTATGAATTCAAACGTGTCTCATTTTCAAAAACCAAATGATTATCAAACGGGAAAGAAACCTGGAGGGTGGCGAGAGCGAAGAGGGCGATTCCGATATTTCTGTAGGTGGTGTTGTAGAGAGTGGATTCAGTTCCGAGCTTGAGTCCGGTGACCAAACCGGCGGCGCCGATGGCATAGGCGGAGATTTGAAAAGTAATATGAAGGTAAAACCATGCTGGATCTGCAAAAAGCTTGACGTATCTGGCCACGATCACTCCCATTGGCATCAGAATCCCCCAGCTCACGGCGTTCAGAATTCCATGCACCTGAGAATGTACTGGTCAACACATGAAAGACAACATTCATTATGACGTCGATCACATAGAAAAATGGCTTACATTACGGTTTCTAAGCTGCTTCGAGTTTCCCCCTTTACTTTGAGACTGTACTGATCCCGACAGAAGATTCAACCTCCCCTTAGATTCTAAGTTTGAAGCATCCATGGCGTGTTGGATGGGTTGGTCATCGGAAACTGGACCCTCCTGCCAAACCTGAGCCAGGTATAGTCGTATAAATCAATTATCAAAGTTAAGTTACAAGTTTAATTAGTCTAATGGTTTTATTATTAAATAAAAAAAAAAAAATCAAAAGGGGATCAGCTGACCTGGTATATGTGAGTGGTGTTGATGGGAAGCAGCAGAGTAGCAGACAAAAGCATCTCCCCATTTTCAAATCTAGCCGCCAGATCCGACACTGGGTACATCAAATCCGCCTCCGCCAGCGTCACCACGTCGTATCCAGCGATCTCCGACGTGAAGGCTTTGATTCTGCCGTCGGAAGAGCGGAGGGCGACCAGAGATTGAGCTCCGACCATGGCGGTGGCCAACCCATTTGGGTTGATCCCCCAAGCGACCCACTTGGAGTTGGAGGGCGATCCGAATCCGACATGTCGGAAGGCAACTCGGAGGTGGGCAGTGGGAGGGTCGTAGTTCCAGTAGAGGAAGGAGTGGAGGTGCGACAAGTCGGAGCAGGAGCGGTAGAGGCCGGAGCTGGAGAGATGGTGGGTGGAGCAATTATGCTGTTGGGCAGAAGAGGAGAGGAGAGAGAGAGAGAGAGAGTTATTGCGATTAGATTCAAGAGTTTGTTGTTGGAAGCCATTGAAGAGTTAAAACAAGACCCAGAAAAGAGAATTTGGGAGAAATTTGGGCAAAAAACAAAGAAGCTGTTTAGAATGTTGGGTAGAATGGAGAGATTAATGATGCCAGGTTTGGAACTAGGTAGTTGAGTCATAATAATTACATAAGTTTGGCGAATTCAAATGTTGAATCTTTTTATACTTCAAAAATAAATGTTTGCTTTCTAAACTTATAGGTTTGTTTATCATCAACCAGTTTTAACATTCACTAGCAAAGGTGAGGACTAAATTGAACTTAAATGTGCCAACATGAGCATAGTTCAATTAGCATAAAACTTGTACTAATGATCGGGAGGTCTGTGGTTTGAATCCCCTACCCCACGTTGTCCAACAAAAATTGAAATTAAATGTTAAAACATAAATAATTAAATTGAAAAATTTTAAACTATAAAAATAAAATTAAAAAAATAATTGAATATAAGAGACTAAAACATATTTAGCATAATTTATATTTATAGGGTAAATAATATAATATAAACCAATCATTAGTACAAGTTTTATGCTAATTGAGTTATACTCATATTGGCTTTGTTTTTAGTTGAATGCTAATATAATAGAGTAAATGTTAAATATTAAAAAGAAATTGGCTAGTCAAAAAAATTGAGTATATATATGGTAAAAGATATATATAACGTGTTAATTACAATAATTAGATCAATACAATTAGTTCATTAATTATTAATAACTTTTTTAAAAGTAAAATTTATTTCTATCTTTTTATTTGAGAGAGTTTTTTGCAGATTGAATTCAGGGTTGGAATAATTGAGCTTCTATCCATGTCAATACAAACGTCATACTCTCAAATTTTGTTGAAATGTTCCTTCAATATCAATAAATACTCTTACAAAAACCACAAAAACTTATAAATTCTTTTATGAATAAATACAATTTTGAGGATATCTCAAGCCACAAGTTTTTTTTTTTTTTGTTATTAATATATTTATATTACAATATATGTTGTACTATTGTAGATATTCATTAGTTGAATTTTCTCTCTCATTCTAATTTAGATCATTTGAAGTTCTTTGAAATCTCCGTAATTCACCGTTCATTTACATCATTCATTTAAGAATAGATATTTGTTCTCTCTACTGAGTATTCTCTATATCTTCTTTATGTGTCATGGTTGTTCTTATTTTATAGCATTTATCAACACGAATTTCTACTATTTTTGTTCAGTGGAGGTAGGATTTATTATTTTCTTTTTCATAATTTACTGGCAAATGTGTCTTCAATATGTTTAATATATCAGTGTATGAATATGTATTATATACCTCGTATATACATTATGTATTAAACATTGACCACATATATTATTGTATGTAAGATCAACATATTATTTAGGGAAAAATACACTTTTAGTCCCTGAGGTTTGGGTTAGGTTTCATTTTGGTCCCTAAGTTTTAAAACTCAACAATTTTACTCCTGAGGTTTGCATTTAGTAGCAATTTGGTCCTTCTGTTAATTTTTCAGTTAATTATCTAACGGAAAGTTGACTGGTTACTTTATTTATTATTTTTCTAAGCTGATGTGGGATTTCTTTATTAAAAATATATAATTTTTTATTTTTTAAATAAAAAATTATTTTCCTTTTATTTTTTATTTTCTTAAAATATTTTTTTATTATGTCATTTCTCCCCACCCTTCTTCTTCACCCATCTTCTGCATCTTCCGCCCAAGTCCAACCACCAGACTTCTTCTTCTCAAGTTCTCCCGTCGGCCACTACTGCCACCGCCGGCGGCCGACCATCGTCGGCTTTTTTTTTTACTATTCCTTTCTTCTTCTTTTCTTTCTTCTCCTTTCCCTTGTTTTCCTTTTTTTTTTCCTCAAAAATCAAAAGCAACAGAGCTTCCCCTGCTAAAACAAACCCATGAACTTCGTGTGACTGCAGCAACTGAGCTTGACGTCTGACCGACGTCTCCTTCCTCGAAAAAACGCCGGAGATCGTGAGGTGACCCGTGTTCTCGAGCTTTTGGTGCAGCGACGCGAAAAACTCCAGATCTGCTCCTTCCTCGAACAAACGCCGGCGATCAGACGTCTCCTTCTTCAGATCTGCTCACCCACAACGTGAAAAACTTCAAATTTACGAGTTTGACCATTTTTGAAGACCAAACAACAAGAACCCATTCTTTATTTCAGATCTAAGCTAGCCGGTGACTACAAATCTAAGATACCCACTCTTTTTCGAATCAAATCTGTATGTCAACGGCCTTATCAACTTCAGATCTACTCACCCACGACTCGGAAGACTTTAGATCTGCGAGTTCGACCATTTTCGAAAACCAACAAACAAGAACCCATCCTTTATTTTAGATCCGGTGACTGAAAACGAAAGAAAAGAACGAAAAGAAAAGAAATGAGGGAAGAATAAGGGAGAAGGAAGAAGAAGGAAGAAGAAAAGAGGGAAAGAAGATCAAGATGGTGACAACGATGGATCTCAACGACGACGGCAACGGTGATGGGTGGTAGTCGGAGTGGGGAAAAGGGAAGAGATGGATGGAGGTGAAAAAAAGAAGAGAGAAGAAAAAATAAAAGAAAATAAAAAATATAAGGAAAATAAATTTTTATTTAAAAAATTAAAAAAATATATTTTTTTAATAAAGAAATGCCACATCAGCTTAAAAAAATAATAAATAAAATAACCAGTCAACTTTCCGTTAGATAATTAACTAAAAATTAACAGAAGGACCAAATTGCTACTAAATGCAAACCTCATGGATAAAATTGTTGAGTTTTAAAACTTAGGGACCAAAATGAAACCTAACCCAAACCTCAGGGACTAAAAGTGTATTTTTCACTATTATTTATTATTTTACATGTTATGATTAGTAAGTATAAGTTTTTCATCCTTTCATTTGTATACTATATTATGTGTATAACATATATATATATATATATGGTCTATAAATCTTTTATGCACAGAACATGTTATATTATATTGTTTATATATCTTATATACTAGTTGAATCATGTCGTTTATCAATAATGATATTCTAGAATGCATATATGGAATATTTCTTTATGACCATTTTACATTATAGTTAAAACTCTTTCTATCATTGTCAAAATGTAATATTTACCATGAATACAGCTTGAATATTCACATATGGATGAAAAACTAATGTAATATTTATATATATAAGGGCTTGAAAGATATATAGTTAATTATTCTTCCTAAGAAAGCTAATTTTGATTTGATGCACACAAAGTTGCATAAAAACTGTTTATTTTGATTTAATGCAATTCAAGTTGCATGATATTGTTTTTTCTTCACTAGGATTTTTCCATTGGACTTTTCCTAGTAAGGTTTTAACGAGACATATATTTTATATACAATGGATTTCTAATAAATAGTATTATATAATATTTTAGGTATCCCTAACTTGAATTTTCTCCTATTATTTTTTTTATGGTGAACAAATTGAATTTTCTCCTATTGGCTCATATAACACCATCATTTTAATCATTCTTCTTCATGACTTTTCCAATTCCATAAGAATAGTCATTAAACTCTTGCTCGCTTCTGATTAAAGATCATTTGATGTTGCAACCTACTCGTAACATTATAATTAAGAATTCTTTGAAGCCTTGTAAATTCACAATTTAAATGAGAATAGACAATTTGCTCTATCTACTTTGTTCTCTCCGTTTCTTCTTTCTGTGTTTGTTCTTATAAATAACGTGTCAATTACAATAATTAGATCAATACAATTAGTTTATTAATTATTAATCATTTTTTTTCAATATAAATATTTATTTTTATCTTTTTTTTTAAAGAGAGAAAGCGAGTTTTAATTTTGCAGATTGAATTTAGGGTTGGAATAATTCAACTTCTATCCATGTCAATGGAAATGTCATACTCTCAAATTTATTGAAGTGATCCTTAAATATCAATAAATACTCCTACAGAAACCACAAATATTTATAAATTCTTTTATTAATAAATAAAATTTTGAGATATCTCAAGCCACAAGTAAGTTCTTGTCATTAATATATTTATATTATATTATAAACATTTTTAATACTTTTCAACTTTTTAACATTTTTGTTTATAAATATATCTTCCAGATTATATTAAATAACAAGTTTAGTCCCTAAATTTTTAGGTTTGTGTCTAATAGTTCTTTAATCTTTCAATTTTATGTCTAATAGGTTCCAGAATTTTTAAAAGTGTTTAATAGATTCCTAAACTTCTAATTTTATGTTTAATAGGTTTATGGCATATTCAACATTTTTAAAAATTAATATATTTATTAGACATAGAATTGAAATTTGTGTCTAATAGGTCTCTAGACTTTCAATTTTGTGTACAATATATCCCTGAGTTTTAAAAAGTATTGAATAGGTCAATGACCTATTAGACACAAAATTGAAAGTTCAAAAACCTATTAGACATAAAACTGAAAATTTAAAAACTTATTAGATACAAAAAGTTACAAGTTCAAGGGACCTATTAGAAACTTTGTAAAGTTTAAAAACCTATTAAACAAAAATCTGAAGTTAAAAAACGAGGCCCCGTTTGATAACCATTTAGTTTTTTATTTTTGGATTTTGAAAATTATGCTTGTTTTCCCTCTATTTCCTTACCATGGTTTTCATCTTTGTCAAGGACACATTTGAATCCCTAGCCAAAATTTCAAAAACAAAAACAAGTTTTTTAAAACTACTTTTTTTAGTTTTCAAAAATTGGCTTGGTTTTTGAAAACATGAGAAGAAAGTGTTGGAAATTTCTACAATATGGGGTCACATGTACAAATTTGTTCTTTTGCTATTAAACCAAAAGAAGTGAAAAAACATTAATAACCAAAAGTAAAACATATAGGCAATTTGTTACTATTTTCTAATTTGATGAAGGAGCCAAATTAGAAGCAAGTAAATTGTAATTAACCAATGAGAGAAATTTCCCTTATTTAATTTATGGTTGGTTACAAAACATTTATGGTCCCAATGTCAGATGTTTTTCACGTCGATTTTCCTCTCATCCCCATCAGAGAGGTTTGTTTTTTCTTCTTCTTATAAAAGGGGGAGAAAGCATAAAGATAAAAACATAAAAAGAAAATGTGATCTATCTAGACTTGGAAGATCATATCTACTATCAGTGGCTTTCCACGATGGATAAAGGTAACGCTTCCACTTCTACTTTTGAAGCTTAATTCTCTTGAAATCGACATAGGAAATTAATCTTTGATTTTTATGTTTATTGATTTAGAGTTCCTTAAAATTATCAACAAGTGGTATCAGAGCTCTCCTATTATTGTTAATTCTAGAGAATTATGCTGAAATGTGATTAATAATAATATTAGCAATAAATTTTCCATCATGAGAGTTTCATCGGATAGTTTTGTTTCAGTATGTGTATCCTTTAAAATTAATTTGGTATTATTTGTAGTACAATTGCTTCAATAAATATTGTTATGGAATTCAAACGGTTTGTAGCATTGCTCTATTAAATTGATCAATTAATTTAATACATCACAATGTTTCATTTGCATTTATCACTTCAAATTAGCTCAATTTCTACTAACGTATTGATGTGAAACTGTAAAGTGTAATTTGCAAAGATGTTTCTTTTCATCGCATTTAGTGGTTATTGTTTGTGGAAATTGATTGTTATTACAATTAAATCTTATTAGAAAACAATGCGTTCTTCTTTAATTCCATAAAGTTGCCGCCTTAGAAAAATGACTACTAAAGAAAATTGTTTTGTGGAAACCTTTAATGTCATGCACCATTATTGTTTCTAATTTTATGTTGCATAATACCATTTTTTTTATTGATTCCTGTTTCATATGTGGTAAATCAAGGCTAGATCATAAATTCAAATTTTGTCACGTACATTTAATTTTAAGGTTAGTGAAAGTTGTGTTAAACATGATATTGAATAATTGAAATTTGATGTTGCCAAAGTAACCTCTCACGTGGAGATTATTCATGAGGATGTTTAATGTTGAATGTTTGTATGTTTATGTAAATATTAATCAACCCAAAGGTAGATCAAAATTTATGAACTAAAAACATACTTGTGGTGATAAATTTGTCGCAATTATAAGGCCTTTTTTGTGTGTAAATAATAATTCGATCCAAAGATAGTTTTATTATTTGACATGCATTTATTGTCAATATTTGATCACTACACCAAGACTACTACTTACAATCAATATTATTGTCCAAAGACTTGATATTGATGTTGTGTTAAGTATCTTGTGATGGGATTAACCATTATTTGAATTTTATGATTAATTATGGTTTATTGTTTAATATTGACCATCACTGACGTGGGCATTATTGTATGTTTAAATTTGTTTTCTTAACAACTAATGTTACTACAATATCTGCTAACCTCAAGAATGTTTCAATTCTTAATGGTTCAAACTTCAAAGATTGGAAAGAAAATATTTTTATAATCTTGGATTGCATGGATCTAGACCTTGCACTAAGAATGGAGCAACCCCATTCTCTTTTAGTTGAGAGTTTTCTTGATGAAAGGAAACTTTATGAGAAGTGGGACTGCTCAAACCGCATCATGTGTCTAATGATCATAAAGCGTAGCATTCCAGAGGCATTTAGAGGTGCAGTATCCGAAGGGATAACCAGTGTCAAAGATTTCCTTACTGAAATAGAAAAACGTTTTGCTAAAAACGATAAGGCTGAAATGAGCATGCTATTACACTGCTTGATTTCAATGAAATATAAGGGACATGGAAATATTAGGGAGTACATTATGGAAATTTCCCATCGGCATCAAAACTAAAGGCACTTAAGCTTGAGCTATCTGATGGCTTGCTTGTACACTTGGTATTGATCTCTCTTTCTGCACAGTTTAACCAGTGTTTAAGGTTAGTTATAACTGTCAAAAGGATGAATGGACTCTTAATGAGCCCATTTCATATTGTGTACAAGAGGAAGAGAGATTAAAGCAAGACAAGATAGAAGGTGCTCATATGGCAAGCACCTCTAAGGAAAAGGGCAAAAGGAAAAAAGAAATATAAAGTTGCTAATACAACTCTTAAGAAACAACATCAACAACTAGAAAATAAAAGTTGTTTCTTTTGTGGAAAATCTTGACACGCAAAGAAAGAATGTATCAAGTACCATGTTTGGCGTAAAAAGAAAGGTACATCTCTTATTATGGTTTATTTTGAAGTAAATTTAACTTTAGTGGTTAGAAACACATGGTGGTTAGACTCCGGTGCAACTACTCGTGCTAGTGTTTCTATGCATGGTTGCCTGAATTACCGAAAGCCAATTGATGCTGAAAGAAACATCTTTGTGGGTGATGGAAAATCGGTAGCAGTAGAGGCAATAGGACATTTTAGATTGCTACTATCCACTGGTTTTTATTTGGACTTAAAAGACAATTTTGTTGTGCGGTCCTTAAGGCGGAATTTGGTTTCAATTTCCTTATTGGACAAATTTTGTTTTAGTTGTTCCTTTGGAAACAATTTATTCACTTTGTCTTTAAATTCAAATAATGTTGGAACTAGTTATTTAAATGCCCTCGATAATTTATATATGCTCGACATTATTTCTTCCTACAATGAATCACTACATTTGGAATCATGTGGTTCAAAACGCAAAAGAAGTCAAGAAAATTTTGCTTTTCTATGGCACAGACGTTTGGGTCATATCCCTAAGTTTAGAGTTGAACATCTTGTGTCTGATGGAAGTTTATGTTCCCTTGACTTTACAGACTTTGAAACTTGTATTCATTGCTTTAAGGGAAAACAAACAAAAGTAAAGAATGTAGGTGTCAATAGAGCCACAAACGTTTTAGAATCGATTCATACAGATATTTGTGGACCATTCCCTGCAGCTTTTTGGAATGGACAACTATATTTCATATCATTTATAGACGATTACTCCAGGTATGGGTACCTATTCTTGATTCATGAAAAATCACAATCTTTAGACGTGTTCAAGCAATTTAAGACTGAAGTTGAAAAAAAAACTTAACAAATCCATAAAAAGTGTTAGATTTGATCGTGTGGGTGAATATTATGGCAGATATGATGGTTTAGGTGAACAACGTCCAGGACCATTTGCTAAATATTTGAAAGAGTATGGAATTGTCCCACAGTACACCCTACCAGGTTCTCCTAATATGAATGGTGTGGCTGAAAGACGAAATCGTACTCTTAATGATATGTGTTGCCTTGTGCAAAGTGATGCTAAACATGCAACAAATAGCTCAAAAACGTGCAAGCATACACATCATGACAGCAAGTGATAAGTAAATTAAGATTGTTCTCCACAGGGATTGATTTGGGGAATTTTACTACTTCTAAGCTTAATTTTCAATGAAATTCAGAGTAACCAAGAACCAAATAGTTTTCGTTAACTAAATTGCAGCAATATAAAAAAATCACTAAGGAATTAGATGGCAAAAATTAAGAGAGTAGTGCAAAAAGGGAATGTATAGCAGAGAAGAACAGGCTCGGATTAGGAGTTTAGATACTGCTACTAAGTGCCGCTACAGCTAAACTCTTGCAATTTCCATATCACTCAGATTTTCCACGGGAATCTTCCAATTCTCCTTGAGTTAGGTGATTAAATTCCCATTCAATACCTATTTTAGAGTTCCACTGATTTGTGCATTAGGTGAGTGTTCATTCCCAAACTACCCACTAGATTAGCCACTACTTTTATCAAGATAATATAAAGTAAAACATTCGGTTATCATTCCTTTTCCCAAATTCATGACAACATTACTAGATAATGGTTGGCCAAACGAAAATCTAGTATTAAATTGAAGCACATTTTACTTTAAAATGGAAATCACAAGGTTCATCTACAACTACACACTTAGTTAGGGTTCCACTGATTTGTGCATTAGGTGAGTGTTCATTCCCAAACTACCCACTAGATTAGCCACTACTTTTATCAAGATAATATAAAGTAAAACATTCGGTTATCATTCCTTTTCCCAAATTCATGACAACATTACTAGATAATGGTTGGCCAAACGAAAATCTAGTATTAAATTGAAGCACATTTTACTTTAAAATGGAAATCACAAGGTTCATCTACAACTACACACTTAGTTACAATATAAAACTCATAATCCTCACCTAATGAGGATTAGTTCATGTTCAAAAGAGAAATGAGCCCAATATAGCTGAAAGCTTCCATACACAACATCTTTTCAGCCTTAAACACAAATTAACACCAAGGAGAAGAGGTAAGATGAGAATAATAAGCTAAAGAAGAAACTTCCAAGGTGGAATCCAGCTTTCCCAAGCTGGAGTTTCGCCTATCAGCAGCCTCGATCCCCTCTGTCTTTTCCTCTTTTTCACCCACAGCAATAGCTCCAATAATGATTCTCCTCTTTTCCAGCTATCCCCTTCCTTTCTAGGTCTTCTTTCCTTAAATAACCTACCCTATTTGTGGAATTCATATCTGATTGGACTCCTTTGCCCACATGGATTCTTTCCTAATGGCTGAAGACGGCTTACATCAACATCTAGGAGTGCCAGCTCAATTAATGAGCCTCCCACGTAGAGAACAATTGCAGCCACTGAAGATTTTTAGCTCCACTGCTACTTGCTTTCAGCTCAACTGCTATAGCATTATCTGTGCAAATTACAACTCCAGATTAGCTTAGAAAAACCAAATATGCACCAATTTATACTAAGCTTCTTTCCAACAAAATCCAAACAACATAGCTTCAAAATTCATACAATTATGCACAATTTCACAACAATTCTCATCAAACATAAAGCTTCAAGCCTAAAGATATAGCCAATAACTCTTGTTTCCAAGAGTTATCAATATGGTAAGGAGTATGGTCAGTCATTCTACCTTACCAGAGTCACTCTGAGGAGAAGCACTTAAAACAGTAGCTTATATTCTAAATAGAGTGCCAACTAAAGTAGTTGCAAAGACACCTAATGAGCTTTGGACAGGAAAGAAACCTAATCTAAAGCATTTTCATGTTTGGGGATGTCCAGTTGAGGCTAGGCCAGGCCACATGAGAAAAATCTAGAATCCAAAACAATTAGCAGTTATTTTATTGGTCATGTTGAGCGACCCAAGGATATAAGTTTTATGATCTGACACTTAAGAAAAAATTTGAAACGAGAACTGCAACATTTTTTGAGGATGTTGAGTTTGGGGAGAGAAATAAAATTAGAAACATTGCTTTTGATGAGGAAGAATTGGTTGCTTTTGACAATGTACAGGTTTTTGTACCTGTCATTGAAGAAGAAGCATATCAGGATCCTCAACCAAATAATGTTGAACAAACCTCTATTCAAAATGAGATAATTGTTCCTCAGGAGCAAACTCAACAACCTCTAGAACCAATACCTCTAAGGCGATCCACTAGAGAAAGGAGAAGGGTCATTTTAGATGATTTCATTGTCTTTCTCCAAGAACATGAATAATGGACTGATGGAAGATGATCCAATCAACTTTCATCAAGTCATGCAAGGTTCAAATTCTCAAAAGTGGATTGAGGCTATGAATGAGGAATATAAGTCTATGCAAGACAATAAAGTTTGGAAACTTGTCTCATTACCAGAAGGAGCAAAACCTATTGGTTGTAAATGGATTTTGAAAACCAAGAGGGATGCAAAAGGTAATGTGGAAATGTATAAAGCTCATCTTGTAGCTAAAAGTTTTACTCAAAAAGAAGGAATTGATTATAAAGAGACTTTCTCTCCAGTTTCATCAAAAGACTCTTTCAGCACAATCATGGCACTTGTTGCACATTTTGATCTTGAGTTTCATCAAATGGATGTTAAGATAGTGTTTCTGAATGGTGCCATTGATGAGACGATTTATATGGTACAACCAGAAAATTTTGTATTAGGAGACACAAAGAAAATGGTCTGTAAATTGACCAAATCCATTTATGGGCTTAAACAAGTTTCTCGTAAGTGGTACTACAAGTTTCATCAAGTGATTATCCCATTTGGTTTTGAGATGAATATTGTTGATGATTGTGTGTATCACAAGTTCAGTGGGAGTAAGTATATATTTCTAGTTTTGTATGTTGATGACATACTACTTGCCACTAATGATAAAGGTTTGCTACATGATACTAAGAGATTTCTATCTAAAAAATTTGAAATGAAAGATCTTGGTGAAGCTTCTTTTGTATTAGGGATTCAAATACATTGAAATCGTTCTCAAGGTGTTCTTGGATTATCACAAATGAGCTATATTGATAAAATACTTAAAAGATTTGGCATGCAAGATTGCAAACCTAGTGACACCCATGTCGCTAAAGGGGACAAATTTAGTCTTAGTTAATGCCCTAAAAACAATCTAGAAGTTAAAGAAATGGAAAAGATTCTTTATTCATCTGCAGTTGGGAGTCTGATGTATGCTCAAGTATGCACGCGTCCAGATATTGCGTACACCACTGGGATGTTAGGTAGATACTTGAGTAACCTTGGTATGGATCATTGGAAAACAGCTAAACGAGTTATGAGGTATTTGCAAAGGACAAAAGATTACATGCTCACATATAAGAGATCGAATCGGTTAGAGATTATTGGGTAGTCCGACTCTAATTATGTTGGATGTCAAGACAGTAGAAGAATATCCACTTCAAGCTATATTTATCTGTTGGCTAGTGGAGCTATATCCTGGAGGAGAGCTAAACAGACACTCATAACGTCTTCCACAATGGCAGCAAAATTTGTAGCGTGTTATGAGGCATCTAATCATGGAATATGGTTTATCACAGGACTACATATTTTAGAGGGTATTGAAAGACCACTCAAAATTTATTGTGACAATAAATCAACGGTGCTTTATTCTAATAACAATAAGAGCTCATGTAAGTCTAAAAATATAGACATAAAATTCCTAGTTGTGAAGGAGAAAGTGCAGAGTGGATACATATCCATAGAGCACATTGGAACAAACTCCATGATAGTGGATCTGCTTACAAAGGGATTACCACCCATGGTCTTTCATGAGCATACTGCTCATATATATGGGGGTTATTTTGCATGGGATATCATGTTTTAGTGGAAGTTTGTATTGCTTTATGTTTGATTTGTACATGTATATTATGTATTTTCTGCTTAGAAATTAAGTTCTTTTTACTCTGTCTCATTATGTTAAATTTTTTGTATCTCACTAAAGTAAGGACTAGTTGGAAATAGGCATGTGTAGGTCATGAAATTTCCATGTGCACTCATGGTATGATCTATGTCATTTAGTTATATCGATATTGTGACCATTGATGGGGTTTGTTGCTTTTAATTGCAATAAAAACCTCGTTGATTTTTACCAATATAACTAATGAACCAGATTGTTTAAGTTTACTCTCTCTTACATTAGCAATTTTTGGAGCTCATAAGGTCAAACACATTTATTATTAAGTTACATATGTGGCCCAGTGGGAGATTGTTGGAATTTTCTACAATATGGGGCCACATGTACAAATGTGTTCTTTTGCTATTAAACCAAGAGAAGTGAAGATTTATGAAAACATTAATAACCATGAGTAAAACATATAGACAATTCGTTACTATTTTCTAATTAGATGAAGGGATCAAATTAGAAGTAAAGTAAATTGTAATTGAATGATGAGAGAAACTTCCCTTCTTTAACTTATGATTGGTTACAAAACATTTATGGTCCTCATGTCAGATGTTTTTCACGTCGGTTTTCCTCTCCTCCCCATCAGAGAGGTTTGCTTCTTCTTCTTATAAAAGAGGGCAAAAACATGAAGATAAAAACATAAGAAGAAAACGTGATCTATCTAGACTTAGAAGATCGTATGTACTATTAGCGGCCTTCCACAATGGATACCGCTTCCGCTTCCGCTTTTGAAGCTTAATTCTCTTGAATTCGACGTAGGAAATTGATCTTTGATTTTAAGTTTATTGATTTAGAGTTCCTTAACATTACCAACAGAAAGTATTAAAAAAAAAAAACAAAGAAATTTGTAGGTGGAATGAGTGTTTATAAGCTTAATTTTCAAAAACCAAAAACTAAAAACAAAATGGTTATCAAATGGGGCCTAAATTTGTTAATTAACCTCTAAATTATTGGATACATCTTTTATTTTAAAAGAAAAAGGGTAAATTAAATAGTTAGAAGATGGTAGACTGGAGCTCTCCAATTTTGCCATAAGGCCCAGTTGCTGAAACTTAAAGAAAAAGACTGGAAAAAAGATATTCAAAGAAAGCTGGTTCGTGATCATATCGATTCGTTGATAACAGAAAATATGCCCCCACCTTTTAATTCGTATATATATATATATATATTTTTTTTAATTTTTGTTCATATGTCACTTGGAAGAATACTTTTCGTTTAAATTTTCGAAGCTCCATGAATAGAATGAAAAAGAATGGTGCATTTTATTGTTCAAGTTAAAGTAAATTATGAAAATTTGAGGAAATCTAGAAAAAGCTTAAATTAAACTGTGAATTAATAATGCACGTATCTAATGGTTGCGTGATGTCTTTATTTATGGATAAAGTGTTTGATTACGATTAAATTTTTTTTTTTTTTTTTTGTAACATCTTTTATCTCATTCAAGATTTATTTGAATGAGATATTCTGACATTCTACTTATCAAAGTAAGGATCCGTTTGATAATCATTTGATATAGCTAATTTAGAAGGCCCAAATGAGAATTTAATTGTTTAACTATTAATAAAGAGGAATAATGAAAAAATTGGATAAAGAATGTATCTTTCTTTTTTTTTTCAAATGTATTTGATATACATATATTATCATTTTATCAACACATGTGCAACTGTGAGCCAAATAATGTAGTCTACCCATCCAAAAATTGCATAACAAATTGGTTATATTATATAGTTCAAATTACAAAGTTAGTCTCTGAACTTTAGGGTCCGTTTGGTAACGTTCTCGTTTCTTATTTCTTGTTTCCAATTTTATTAAGAAATCTAAGCATTTAATAACTATGTATATATGTTTCTTGTTTCTCATTTTTTAGAAACACTCCCAAAATTTGTATAGAACTTTTGGGAACAACTAAAACTAGTTTCTCTTTTTTTTGTTCTTATTTCCAATTTTTTCCAAACATAAATAAGAATATAGGTTTATTATTATTGAATGTATAGGTGTTAGGGTCATGAAATTCTATTTTTCTTTATTAAAAATGAATAAACGGAAACAAGAAACGAGAACGTTACTAAACGGGCCCTGAACTTTTAGGGTTGTGTCAAATTGGTTCCTGAACTTTCAAAAGTGTCAAATAGGTCATCAAACTTTCAATTTTATGTCCAATAGATCCCTGAACTTTACAAAGTATCAAGTACTTATACTTTCACTTTTGTGTCCAATAGGTCCATGAACTTCAGTTTTGTGTCTAATAAATCCTTGATCTATTAGACATCTTTTAAAATTCACAAGCCTACTAGATACAAAATTGGAAGTTTAAGATCCTAATAGGCATAAAATTCAGTTTTATATCTAATTGATTGGTTCATATTTAAAAATCTCGAATATGTGAGAGACTTAGACACAAAATTGAAAGTTTAGGGACCTATTAGATATCTTTAAAGTTTATGAACTTTTTAGACACAAAATTGAAACTTCGAGGACCTATTAGACATTTTCTTAAGTTCAAAAACCAAATTGATACAACTTCAAAAAGTTGAAGGACTAAACTTATAATTTAACCTATTATATATTTTGCCTTGTATTTCTAGTGTGGCATTTATATATTTTAGCACTCAATTATCTTTTTTTTAAAAAAAAAAAAAATCATTACATTCAATTTTAAATCGTACTTCAATTAATAAGTGAATCAAGAGGTCCAAATTGATGATTGGAAGAATATAAATGTTTGACTATTGATTTACAAAATATATAATGAAAATTGGAAAAAGATTGAATTTGATATGTTATCATTTTGATATCTGCCCAAGAAATACCAACATGATCAGCCAAGGTTGCCGTGCCTCCCTTCCTTATTTAATTAATAATTTATTTTTAATAACTTCAAAATTTGCCAATTTGAACGTAGTTCAACAAGAACTTAGCTTAACTTAGAGACCTCTCACGTGAGGCGAGCCCCCTAACTTTTGCAGATATTATATTTATTATATAACTTGTAATACATTTTCAATTAATTTGCATGCCTTATTGGCATAAGTCCCTCTTGATACACTCTAGACCTTGGTTCAAGCCCTGAGTTACGCATGGACTTCTTTTTTTTTTTTTCCATTTTTTTCGTTTTCGTTTTTCTTTTTTTTTTTTTTTTTCATTTTTTTTCCATTTTTTTTCGGCGTCTTTTGTTTACATTTTTTTTTTCTGTATTTTTTTTTTAAAGTTATGGTTGTAATATAACCAATTTAATATTAAAATATACGAACCGATATCATCATATATCAATATGTTAAATTATTTAATTAAAATATCACTTTGGTTCTTATAATTTAGGTTTTGTGTCATTTTAATACTTGTTTTCAAATGTCCAATTTTAGTTCAGGTACCTACAATAAAACTTAAAATTAGTACTATAGTGAGTTTATTGTTAATTTTTCTTCAAAAAAAACATTGATCTCTATGAGTCTTTCTTCAATATTAGAAATATGTTCACATTGTGTCTCTTATCGTATCGAAACTATTATTATTATTTAACCAATTTCGATTAAAAAATAACTTTAAATTTACGACAGTGGCCAATTTTAAGCTTTATTAAAAGTATAGGAACTAACATCGGACATTTGAAAATACTATGACTAAAATAGAATAAAACTCGATATAGGGTACGAGATGCTATTTTAACCAAATTATTTCTATATAGCCCCCCTCACATAAAATTCTGGATCCGCCACTGGCTTAACTGACATAACCTTGTACTGATTTACAAGGTTTGTGGTTCGAATCTCCCTCCCCACATATTGTAAAAAAATAAAAATAATCTATCAAGTACTATCTATACTTCCCTATTATGAATTTTTAGATTTAAATTCTCACTTGTGATATTAAAACAAAACAACCTCAAATAATAAACTCCCTAAATTTATTAAAATGTTAAGTAAAATATTTTTACTGTTAATATTGACGAAAAAATTATATGAATTCATTAAAATTTATTAAATTAATTAGTACATATTTCTGAAGTAAATTATAAATTATTATTATTATTATTATTAATTCCATTTAATTCATCTTTTTTATTTTTATTGATATTTTTTTATTATGTTAATATTTTCAGAATTTTTTTTTAAATTTTAATATTTTCATAATATTTTGACAAAAAATATATTTATACTAAATGTCCATATATATACTCTAATTTATGGAAATGATCTGCACATCTTTAGATTTTTACCCAAAATTTCCAAGGAAAAAAAAAAAAAAAAAAAGCAATAAGTTTAAATTACAATTTTGGTCCTAGTTTCAAAAGTTATAATTTAGTTCTTAAATTTTCAATTTGATCAGTAAGATTTTTGGTCAATCCTCATGAATCATCCATGTTTTTTTTTTTTTTTTTGTTGAGTACATCAATATTTGGGGTGGGGGGTTCGAACTTTTGACCTCATGGTCGATGATACATGCTAATTACCGCTGAGCTAAACTCGCTTTGGTAGATATGCATGGTCGATGATACATGCCAATTCGAATCATCCATGTTATCACCTTATTTCATACATAACATGTTTTCTATTTATATGATAACAAATTTATATTTTCTAATTTAGTTAGGTTAGGACATGTTTGGTAGGCAATCCGAATTTTGTTTTATGTTTTCGGATTCACTTAATTTAGTAAATATGCATTTGGCAAATATGTTTTTTAAAATTGTTTTCGACGAGCATTTGGTTGGTGATCTGGAAAAAAATATGAAAACAAGAGATTCAATGAAAATAAAGTTGTATTTCATGTTTTTAGATATGTGTTTGGTAGCAAATTTAGAAATTAAATCTCAATTTAAACAATTGCTTAAAATGTATTTGATAATTTATTTATAAACCATAAAATAGTTGTAGTTATCAACTAAATATTAAATTGAATATAGACTATTATTAATTAATTTATAAACATGTTAAATGTTATAAATTTTTCATGATTATTATTTTACAATATCATATAATTTATAATACATTATTGTGATAAAAAAAATTATAATACATTATATTATACATATTTTAATTTAACAAAAATGAAATGTTGACTTTTTTTTTTTTTTGAAAAAAAATGAAATGTTGACTTGAAATACTATATTTATTAAAGTTTTTATATTTTTTAATTTAAATCTGCATTTTGAAATTTTAAATTAAAAATCTAGAAACACTAAAAAAAATGTTTTCATAAAAATAACAACCAAAACATCACTTTCAACTACAAACACTATTTAAAACAACAATAATTTTATAGAATTCTATTTTAGAATATCCAATGGTGAAGAGCCTTGCCAATCATTTTGTACCTTACTTTTAGAATCAAGGAAATTTTGGATCCCAAAAATAAAAAAATGTTGTCAGTGGACAATGCTACATTTTTTTTTTTTTTGATAGAAAGTACAGTGTATCCCATATTTTTAAAGTTGCATCTCATGTTTCCATTAGTTTGAAAACAAATTTTAAAAACAATCAAAACAACATTCTATTGTTTTTAAAAATAGAATATCTTTTAGGGTTTTTTTTTTTTTTTTTTGTACGGATGAACCTTTAAAATAGGTGAAAATGATAAATGTCCTACCTTTTCATTTTAAGGATATAAGCTAGGGGTGATCACGGTTCGATTCGGTTTGGTTTTGGGCCAAACCATCAACCGAACCGAGTAGGTCGATTTTCTGACCTCTTGAACCGATAGAATCGAAAATATCTCAATTTTGGTTTTCGGTTCGGTTAAAACCGTTTTTTTTCCACCTCCTTTTTCATTTCCTTTCCAGTCCTTTATTGTTTTTTTTTTTTTTTGCCCCACGCCTACTGTAAATTTCCAAATCCCAAGCCTCATGTAAACTAAATTTCAAATATGAAATATCTATTGTAGTAACCAAAATTAAACTTATTGTTTAATTTTTTTTTTTTTGCTATTTCCAAATCTCACACCTGCTGTAAAAGGAAAGGACACACGAAAGAAAAGAGAAGAAAAAAAAAAACCACTTTAACGGCGGCGTTCAACGGGAGAAGATAGAAATCCGACGGCGAAGTTGAAAGATGTGGAGGATGCAGCAGATGGAGGAAAAGGAGGCGTGACATGGGGACTAAGGACTGAGGTGAGGAGGCGTGAAATCGTGAAGCAAGTGAATCTAGGGTTAGAATTTTTTTTTTTAATTAAAATAACAGAGAAATGGAAATGGGCTGAGCTGAACTGCTGGAATTTAATTATTAATGAAAATGGGTTGGGCTGGGCTGATTCATATGTAAACATATAAGTTGGCTGGGTACTAAAATATATGTATAAATGAGGTCGGTTCGGCTTTTTCAGTTTTTCAAGTCTGTGAACCGAGAACCGAATATCTCGATTTTCTACATGGCTGAACTGAGGAAACTGATGTTTAAAAAAAAAAAAAACTGGACCGAACCAGTCGGTTCGGTTCGATCCGGTTTGGTTCGTCAGTTCGGCTCGGTTTTTGCTCACTCCTAATATAAGTCATTTTGCTTGTTTCAGCATCCTAGTAAAATTATCATTTTACTCTCTACTATAACCTCGCTCTCTCTCGCTACTCTCGCTCTAGCTTCTAGCTCTCTCTCCAATTTCTCTCTCCAATCTCTCACTTTCTCTCCAACCTCTTCCTCTAACTTCTCGCTCTCTCTCGCTACTCTCGTTCTCCCTCTCTCTCTAATTTCTCTCCCCAATCTCTCACTCTCTCTCCAACCTCTCCCTCTAGCTTCTCACTCTCTCTCACTACTCTCCCTCTAGCTACTTGCTCTCTCTCCAATTTCTCTCTCCAATCTTTCATTCTCTCTCCAACCTCTTGCTCTAACTTCTCACTCTCTCTCGCTACTCCGATTCTAGCTCTTGTTGTGTGCTCTCTGGAGAGAGAAAATAAAGAGAAAAAATAAATTGCGCAAGAAACAAGAGAGAAACGAAATGATAGAAAAATGTGTTTTCATATAGAGTAAAATAGTAATTTTGCTAGGATGATGACGTAAACAAAAGGACATATAACCTTAAATTAAAAACGTGACATTTTTCACCTTGACCTCTTCAAATGGGTCATATACACCGATATTCCTATCTTTTAGTTGTTTTTAAAAATGGTTTTTGAAAATAAGTATAATACCTACATTTCATTTTTTCCTTAAATTTTTTATTTTCGAAAACATAAAAACGAAAATGAATAGCAAACCAAACTAGCCTTAGAAAATTTTTAGTATACCCATCCCTTAGACTCTACCCTATCCCACCCTAGTGTGGGAAACTATTTCAAAATAATATATGTGCTGAAATTTCCCATGTACACTAATGAAATTCTAATCTTACATCCTATAACACATAAGAATTAGAGTGACAATGAAATTTTATGTTCAATATTAATTTATATAAAAATAAAAATTAGAAGTCTACAGTTTGTTTAATTTTATGAACGAAAAAAATAATGATCAGAATATAATGCCCTATAAAATGGGGAAATTGTTGAAGTTAAATTCATAGTATGGATTTTCAAAATATATTCAATAATCAAAACAGAGGTAATAAAAAAATAAGACGAAAAATTAATTTTAGATAGATGAGAAACTTCAAATATTTCCCATGGCCAGCTGAAACCTATTAGACTTCTCTGTCAATTTCCTGATAATTTCAGAAGGAAATAGTTCTGGAAAGAATCCGAATATGAGATAGTCAAATAATGCAAAACAAAGTAACTCCAATTCATCATCTGGAAAAAAAATAATAATACATTCAGTTGTTACAATCAGCAGTTCGGTTGAACAAGAAAATGATTTCAATTCCCATTTCTATCCCATCAATGATTGTTGCAATCGTTCAATTGGCATTCTAGGGAGTAGAGAGTCCAAAATTTTTTTCATTATATTTGTATCTACCCGCTTACACACCTCGACCAATCTCAAGAAACAACCAGTTGGCGATCATCAAACCATGGAGTTCAAAATTATCGAATCAAACACGAATCAAAGCCCCATCACCCAATACCAAAAAAAGGGGTTATAATTATAAGGTGCAAAAACAAATGAAAGAATCGAACCTAGTATCGGACAATATCCTGGAGGCAGTCAAAAAAGTGAGAGATCTTAATCTTCTGTGCACCAGAATAGATTGCTTCTGCTCCGCCACCACGCTCACCTTGAGCAGCCATCTCAATTAACATGTACAGCTTCTTGATGGGCATCTAAAGGCAGAGTAAAGCCACAAGTTAAAAAGGTGTCATAAAATGTTGAATTCTTCAGGCTCATTGAATACCCGAAAATATATCAAAATTATTGCCAATTTTAAAAGATGTAGGACGTCAATTGAAATAAATATAACTATTCAATTACTTTCAATATTCAAATGAGATCTAATTTACATTGCTTAGCAAATTAACAAGAACAATTTCATTCAGCAATGGGAAGAGAATAAGAAACTATTGGGCTTATGTCAAAGAAATCAATCCAAAGGATCTCGACCTCATAATAAAGGAGATTTTTTAATGGACAGGTCCCACTTGTACTCAAATGCTGTATTAAATCACCATTGGGCCCTGAAGTTCAATTCCATTCTTAAAGCTTGAATCATTGATTTGAGTAAATTTAATACCTAGAGCTAAAATCTTAGTGACACAGGGCCTTCGTCAAGGTGATCATGTCACCCTTTCTGTTCATCATGATTATGGATAGTTTTAGTCGTATGCTTTCTAAAGCCGAAAATGAAGGTCTTATCAAAGGCTTTCGGGTTGGTCATGGCCGGCTATGCATTAGTCATATCCAATTTTCTGACAACACCATTCTTTTTTCTGACCTTACAGATGAATCATACCTTCAGAACCTTTTGAATGTGGTTAGGGACTTCGAAAAGGTTTCTAGACATAACATAAATTTGCATAAATCAGAGATTATTGGTTTTAATGTACCCATAGTTGATCTTGAAGAGGTTGAAAATAAATACGGCTTGAAAATGGGTATATGGCCAAACAATTATCTAGGGCTCCCTCTCAACGGTTCTCCTAGAACATTATCCTTTTGGGCTCCTATCATTGAGAAGATTGAGAGAAGACTCTCCTCTTGGGGATCATCATTCATATCTAAAAGAGGTAGACTCACACTCCTCCAAGCGACCTTATCTAACCTCCCGACATATTACCTCTCCTTATTTCTTATTCTCGTTAAGGTGGCGCAGGAGTTGGAAAGACTTTTCAGAAATTTCTTGTGGAAAGGAGGGTCAAAAGAGGGAGGTCAACACCTTGTTAGATGGAGTAATATCCTTATATCCTTTGGACCGAGGAAGCCTTGACATTTGATCTATGAGATAAAAATAAATTTCTCTTGGCAAAGTGGATATGGAGATACAAACGGGAGGATAAGGATTTATGGAAGACTCTTGTAAAAGAGAAATATGGCTCATCTACTTTTTTAAATTGGGCATCCTTAGCTACTGCCATGGCCCATGGAAGTCCATTGTTAAGCACCAACATCTTGTAACAAGCCAGATTAGCCACCTTGTTGGCAATGGAGCGTCAACTTTATTCTAGATCGACCCTTGGGTTACCAACCCTCCCTTGGCCACTCTGTATCCCTCTTTATATAGATTCTCACAAAGCAAAAAGGAGACGATTAAAGAGGTTTGGAATTTCGAAATACAACTTTTGGGATCTCAAACTTGGGAGGAATGGGTGACCTTAGCCTTGATCTTGCCCCAATTGTCCTCTCTCATGAGGAAGATTCTTGGAGGTGGAACCTTCACCCTAGTGGACAGTTCTCTACAAAATCTCTTCTATCTGATATGAGCGACTCTAAATGCCTATTAGAGTCATCTTTGACTAAAGGTATTTCGAAGGATAACTATCTCAAGATCAAATTTCTCCTTTGGGAAATATCACATGGAGCTATTAGTACCAAAGATGTCCTTCAGAAACGCATGTCGTATTTGGCTATCTCCCCTGGTTGGTGCTCATTATGCAAGATGGATGATGAAACTCAGAATCACATATTCATCCACTGCTCTTTTGCCTGGCAGTTTTGGAATCGTGTATACCAATATTTTGGCTGGTATTTGACTTTCCCTAGAGATACTAAAGACCTTCATCCTCGTCTTAGCAGAACCTCCTTTTAAGGAGAGAAAGGCATATGTTTGTCCTTGATAGGTCATCCTTTTGTAACTATTTCATACATCAATGAAATGGCATATGTTTCCTATCAAAAAAAAGAGACAAAGGCCTTACTTTGGAAGCACATCATAAGAGCCTTCTTTTGGGTCCTTTGGAGAGAAAGAAACCATCGAATCTTCAAGAATAAAAAGCTCGCCTTTGAAGAGTTCTTTGATCTAGTCATCTATTATGTTATATCTTGGTGTAAAATGTCTAAATTATTTGCTCCATATCCCTATGCCTCCCTTCTTATCAATTGGGATAGCTTTTTGAAATCTCTCATGACTTACCATCTCTTTTTGTAAATTTCATACATCAATGAAATTGTTTCTTATCAAAAAATAAATAAATAACAATTCTGTTATTTTATTAATTATCTGTTTTTCCATTTTTAAAATAATTTTTTAATTTGAAAAAAACAGGGAAAAAAATCCACCTTTCAAAGCAAAGCAAAAAAAACAAAAAAACAAAAACTTGTTTGTTGACATTTCTTTTGTTTTATAATCTAAAAAGATTTATCCAGTCCTAGACTCCTAGTGAATTTTTAAAGAAAAAAAAGTTAGTTCTTGAAGGAAACTAAAAACATAAACTGTAAGTAAACTATCCAATTTTCTATAAACTAAAATGCTACTTATTCTCGAGCAAAATAGAACTAAAATTAGATCCATAAACCCTATTATAATCCTATGCAAATGATCATGTGAGCAGCGAATAAGGCAGAACACTTGGTACATCTATCAAGTTTTGGTATTTAACAGAACTCAATAAGGGAAGTATTATTTAAAATAAAAGAAATAAATAACTGGAAAAAAGGGTTAAAGAGACATGAACATACATCACTGACGGCCTCTGCAGCAGCATCCACATCATCGTCAGCAAAAACGTTCAGTTGTTGCATCACCTAAGATAAGAAGAAACAAAGGGGAGCACATATGAGATTTAAAATTGAAGTGAAAATTGATTAAAAATGGGAAACAAACAAAGCATTAAATCTAAATAAGTTAATCCAGAGGAGAAACCTGCGTATAATAATATAATTTCTAACTTAAAAAACTCAGGTCCTTGAACTAATATTTCTCCAATAGGCGCATGCACAATAAGCAATTTTAACTTTTCTCTCAGCACAATTTTCCATGATTATAGGTATGTAGAAGTTTATGAGAATTAAAGTGAACAAGGAAATAGTAACTCATGCTTTCTCCAATGAAAAATTTGGTTTCTTGTTTAAAAAAAAAAAAAGAAATAGTAATGCATGCCACAGCACCTGTCTCATCTAATAGAATGAGAATATAACAAATGACAGCAGATCTAAAAAGAAAACAAAAGGGTGGCAATAGTACTCAGCACTTACCTTCTTTGCATCATCCGTTTTCAATGTTGGAACATGGTAAGTGACTGAGAAAGCATCACAAATACCAACTGAATCTAAAAAGCCCACTTCACTTGTTGTTCCAATTACCAGAAGCTTTTTACCCTGGAAACGTAATTCAAATGATAAATTGATTAGTGACTGTCAGTAAGATTACTGTATGTTACAGAAGAATGCCAGCTTCAGGATATTTATATAAACCACTAATACTGTATTCTAATGATAATGAAATAGGCGTGAATTAAAAACTTCAGATGCAGAAAATTGATAGAAACCTTGGGAGGAAGTCGTTTGAGAAGAACCATCAGTGCTTGAGACATCAAATTTGAAAAACGAGGACCAATGGCCACATATTCTAGTAATCTGCAATAGGGCGCTTTAATATCAGAAAGAGATTTATGGTGAGGATACTAATAAAGCCAATAATTATGAGGAAATGTAAAGGGATGATTGTCAGAATCAGCGTCAGTTACCTTTCAATGTCATCAAGAATGATAATGCTCAATGGAGACTTGTAGGCATCCTCAAAAACCTATCAGACAGTGACACATCATATAAGTCCATTCGAATAAATTTTGCAGGTCATAAGCAAAAAAACTCAACACGACTAGTCATATAACTTCCTGCAGACTACATAATTATTGTTCAGCCATAAGTTTACTTCAATATAAGCTTTGTTCAATAACAGTAAAGTGAGTAACAAGCTAGCAGAACAGCCTTAGAAACACTGACAAACCTTGACAATCTGTGCGCATTTAGTGCTCTCAAGAAGGCCAATCATTGATTCGGCTGATATCTAACCATCAAAAGGAATAATAATAATAATAATAATAATAATAATAATAATTAACTGAAAACAAGGTAATGAGAGAGAACAGAAAGATGTAATGCATGGGCAAGGAATAGAAATCTAAACACATTTGACTATAACAACTTACAATTTTGACATAAGGAAACTCACTGTCGATGCCAACTGTAGCTGCCATTGCAGATTTGCCACTGTGGATGGGAGAAATCTTAGCCAAAATTAACAAATAAAAAGGGGAAAAAATGATTCCTCAAAGCACACCTGCCACTTGGGCCTTCAAGAAGACAAGTAACAAGTGGACTTCCCTTGCTCACTTTAACTTGCTCTACAAGTAGCATTGCTCTTTCATAAATGTGCTTATGTCGTCCACCACACTCAACCATACCATTAAGCCTACAATTCAATTAATATAGTATAATAAGGACTAATATTTAAATTTTAAAAAATCCAACAGGGTTTAAGTGTTCTAAATAACTTAAGGAACATATTAGCAATACAAGAGGCTGTCATCCCTCCCACTCCAAATGAAGGAATAAAGATACATTCATGTAATGGAATTAATTCTCCCTTAAGAATTACAAAAATCATTCGTTTAAATGCAACAAGCAGATGTTAAACTACCACAAAAGTATTACTATTCAATCTGTGCATAATTTATTTAATTCATGTCCCATCAATTACTTCTAAGAGCAAATGGTTAAGATCTTCCCCTCAACTATCAAAAGTGAGCAGTTTTGGAAACATCAATGTGAACTTAGCTTTCAGTTGAGGGTTTTATCCAGGTCTCAATTCTCAGGTGACAGTTTTGAAAAATCAATGTCAATAGAATTACGCAAGACTCAAGAGTGTGTCAACAATACAGGACCCGTAATTAAAGTTTCTAGAATGATGCACTGTATACCTATGTAAAAATCAAGCATGACCAAAAACTCATAATGAATGTCATACTACATGAAAAATTCAACGTTCAATATCTGGAGCTTATAATTTGAAACCACAAATAACGCATGCAACAGGTAAGACAGATCAGAAATAACATCCTATATATATTTTTTGTCCAAAAGGCCTTTTATACTGGTGACAATGTTATTGAAAAAAGTACTTGAGAGTGGTCAAAAAGGAAAGGCATATTCTTTATTTTCCAGATAAGAAACAATTTCGTTGGCTGTATAAAATTACAAAAAAGGGGGAGAGAGCTCTATTCCAAAGGAGTTAAAAAAGACTTTTCCAATTGGACAAAAGTGAAGAAAAACTATAAGAGTAAAACAGAGAATTCAATTTACACCAAGTAATAGCAAGAAGAACAACACTATCAAAGAAAACCGAATAACCCTTTTCTTTTGTACCAGAAATTATATGGTTCCTTTCAATTCAAGCCGACCCCAAAAAGTGCAAATAAAGTTCTTTCATCAGATTAATGTGTTCTTTGGTACAAGACACAAGAATAGTTTCTTCATCTTTTCCTTTTATGCAATTTTCTTTGAACTTCTATATCAATTTAACATCTACTTGATATTTCCAAGAGATATATATTTATTAGAGAAGTTGATGATAAAAATAAATGATATTTTGGAAATGTACAGTTTCAACTTCAAGATGAGTCGTGTGTGTCTGGGTGTGTTTGAATTAGAAACCTTTCATTAAAGAAAAATCAAAAGGCCAAGGAAACAAGAAGTCCCCTTACTGAGAAAGGGAAGTTAAATAAAGCACCTCAATTAAGTTGATGAAAGAAATTGAGTACTTTAAAAAATCCAAGTAAAGTATTCCAATTAGGAAGCTTTAAACTACATAAGATCACAAAATCCCAAAAAGATCTATACTTCTCGTTGAAGATCCTATCATATGTGCTACGGATGGTAGGTCATTTTGTTGGGAAGAAATAGATGTATCTTTACAGATAAATCAGACAATTTCAGAAACAGTTGGAACCAAATTTTATTTTGTTGACAAAAAAGGTCAATTTTCAAGATTTGACCTAATGCCTTAAATTATTGAAGATGTAAATTCTTTCACAAAGTTCTTGTATTCTCCCAAAGGGATTTGTCATATTCTCTTGTAATTATTTGTTTATTGATACATTACATTTATTTCAAAGAATATAGTAACAAAAGATAATTCGTAAAATAACCTGCATCTTTCAAGGTCGTCTGTTGAAGCACCAAAAGAAGGAATGATTTCTTGGACTGCGTTTAGAAAGTCATCCATTGTAACCTTAATGCTCTCTTCATCAACCGGCTTTGTAAGGTCATCAAGACTTAATTGTCTATTCAAGGCATATGATACTGCACTTTTTACAACTCCTTCAATTTCAGCACCACTGTAGTTCTTTGTACGAGCAGCTATCAAAATAAATAAAAATAACTCAGAAGTCTTCAAAATCATTATCCTCAGTCATGTTTTTAAACAGTCCAGTAGAGACAATCAAATAAAAACTTCAACATGCTAACTCTCCTTGCCATTTGTCACCTCCCACCACAGTGTTCATAAAAAAGAAATCAACTCAATTTTTTCCATTCAAGATTCAAAAACTTTTCTTATAGGACTTGATATATTATGCAGGAACATACAATTGGTTACAACTCCAATAGAAACTGCCTTCATAAGAAGAGATTTGATAGGTATGCATAGGCAATATTCAGCTGAAATTTTAATTTTCTTTCCACCAGATTTGAATATCCAAACAATTTTGTAGGACTGATCCTATATTTTTCTACAACTTTAAATATTTAAGAATATTGTCTATGCAAAAGCTACAATTCAATGTTAGCAATAATTTTACAAAGAAAAACCCACGAGTAAACATGTCAGCCAACTAAATCAAAATGAACAAAAGAAGTATAAAATAAAGGTAATATATAATTTAGTCCTTGAAGTTTACACAATATTTTCAGTTTTGTCCTTAACATTTTAAGAGTTTCCATTTTATCTTGAAAGTGTCAATGATGTCTTAATAATGACGTGATAGGTAAAAATAATACTTTCTATTAATTGGCACCTTTTGAAGGCAAATATCTACATCACGTCACCTACCTCAATTAAAAATTCAAATCCAACACTAACTGATAAAAGACTACATACCAATCAGACCCAAATTTTTAAAATGGCTAGGATAAGATGCTATTTGACATTAAAAAGATATGTTCTCATAAAAACTAATATTTTAAAAATGCCGCACCATTCCTTTATTCAGTTTCAACTACCTTATAGAGTAAAACTTTGTTAATTTCTTTTAATAACACTTGATGATTGATTTGAAACCTTTAACAATAGAAATAAATTTTTAAAAATGGTGTACACTTAGAGGACCAATTACATATTTACCTTAAAAGAGAAACAAAATGTGACTGAACATACCAATTTCTTGAAGGTTCACATCAGGAGCAAGAAACGAATTTTCTTTCATCTTGTTAGTATGAATTTGAAGAATCTGTAAACGGCCATTCTCATCCGGCAGGCTGATTTCTACCTGAACTTCCAATCGACCCGGTCTGTAGAAGCTCATGTGCTTTAATTACAGAATCATTAACAAGACACTTAGTTGAAAAGTAAACTTATGCTCAAGAGAGAGAAACCTCAAAAGGGCTTCATCAAGTAAATCCTTTCTGTTAGTCATGCCAATAAGTAGCACATTGTTTAATGATTCTACACCATCTATCTGCATAGAAATAATGCCTCTTAGACACGATGTCATCATTGTGATAAAAATGAAAGGATAAAAGAAAGTCTTCGATATGTATTACTGAGATTAATTTGCAACACAAAAGCTCACACAAACCTTTGTGAGTAACTGGTTGACAATGCTATCGTGAACTCCAGTTCCGTCTCTAGTTGACCCTCTTGCCTGTAAACATAATGCAAAAAGGTGAAATGGGCAACTTTTGGCTCAAAACCCTATAATATATCAACAAATGCTCAAATGAAAGAGAACCAAGGTTGGCAAATGGGTCCAATGCTGATTACAATCTGTGTTAAGTTTCCTATGGATTGAATTAGATTAATTCTTAGTTTTAACCTCCAAAATAAAATTACAGAAATTCGATTCAATGATAGCCAACTCTTGGTTTAGCCAACATAGCTTTTTACAACTATGAGAAGAGTTAAGATCTAGTGCCTTTTTCACTTGGTAAGTTAAATTCTTTGTGAATCAAAAAAAAGGGTAGAAAAATACAATATACTAAAAGAACCCCATACCTTACAGATAGCATCAATTTCATCAAAGATTATGACATGCAGCTCACTTTGGTCTCCTGTCTTGAGAAAAAGCCATCTTGGAATCAACAAAATTGAAATGCCTGGGTTGAAATATCATAATATCTATATTATCAGCATTACCGTGGGTCCTTTGATCATTCTCAGCATCAGCAAAAAGATCTCTCACATTCTTTTCAGTTTCACCAACAAACTTGCTCAAGACTTCAGGGCCATTGACGATCTAATAATAAAGTGGAGAAAATGTGTGCCAGAGAGAGAGAGCAATCAAAGTTTGGTCAGACCTTAATATAGATGATGGCAATTGACAGAGACTAAGATTTAGAAGCAGTAGCATTCAGAGATCATAAACAGATTGATCATAGAAAAGGTGTAATTATTGACAATTCCAGATGCAGGAAGAAAATTTGAACGTGGTAAATCAAGAATGACCATGCATGAGCACATTGGGCAACAATGCCTCCAAGGTCTTAGTTCTCGTAATCTGGTCTACTTTATTTTGTCAAACATAACAGTCGACTTCAACATATTAGTCATGTTTACATTCTGGTGACACCAAAATATAAGGAGATCTTATGAATCTAAAGTGGAAATTGGAAAAGAGAATAAGGATGCTAAATGTGGAGGATGATATGAGCCTAGGATGCAAAATATATTTCAAACATAAATAAAAGGTGGAGTTTTATATTAACCTTTGGTTCTCTCCCATTCAACATTTTTCCAATTTGCCGGGCAATAAGAGTTTTGCCAGTTCCAGGTGGTCCATAAAGCAGCATTCCTTTTACATGTTTGATGCCCAACCTGTCCCAGGTATCTGCTTAGAAACATGGTAATATCAAGAAAAAAAATGTAACGTTCATGGTTCATTATTAGATGATTACTTGCTGGTCACATGAGGAGGAAAAACACGAGAGGCAAAAGCTCTTCGAAATATGTCAGCGAACTCTTCACTTAATCCACCAATACCAAGTGCCTGAAGATTAAATTCTTTTTGCCGAAAAATGTTACTACTAGCAGCTTCACGTTGATTAACTATCTGCAAAAGTGCAAGGAAATGCATCCAAGTCAGATAGAAATATCTAAAAATATTACTCATCCAAGAATAGTGCACTCCATAGAGAATGAATATAGATGACTATCAGGTCAACACCATTAGGACTCTCTTCGCAGGCGATAATGAGCAAAGAGTAAATAGAAAACACATATGGAGAAGCATAGAAACTTCCATTTTTGGAGCATTTAAGCCAACACATAAAGCAAGCACCAAGAAAAATTCCAGCCTAACTACAATATGTTGGACCTGTAAGTAATATTTAATTATTGCAATTAAAAGTATCCATAATGAGGTTCATCTAACGTAGTTTTAAACTAGACTTGGCATGAAATAAGAGAAAACTGTTTATAATTATACTTACATTTCTATACTACAATCCAGGGTTGTCATTTTGGATTAAAAACAATTACATTGATAAAATTAAATGTACACCAAAGTAGAGAGAAAAATTCCTGCACAATAGAAATTACAGGAAGACCCGCTAATAAATGCAAAGAGAAGTTAGACTATAGTTTCATAAAGAATTACTTAGCTTGCACCAAGTAGCAGACACGTAAATATTTCTATTCCATAAAATACAACAATCCAGGATCACAAACTTCAAGCCATTTCATGGCTCTAAATGTAGCTACGTCTAAGACAACCTATAAGGGTTGATTAATTAATTACTAAAGGGTAAGGGATAAAGAAGAAGAAGATAAGCTTAAAAGGAAATGGACGTAATATTCTCAAACAAAAAATCTTAAAAGGAAATGGATGATCATTTTCTAACAGGATATCTGACCTTTATTCCACTTCCATTTGATGTTTCAAAGACAAAATAGGTATCATTTGAAATCATCCCTCTTTCAACACCATTGGAATTATCTTGCCCTTCCACAACAGCTTGATTAACGGTGAAGATATAGTTAGTACCATGGTATTCAAAAGAAGCTCTTTGCCCTGCTGTCATTATCTGCATGCAAGCATATAACCAGCAACTTGATAAGTTATGGACCTCCAACCTTTTTCGGGAAGACATCATAGGTTATAAAACACCAAATGAGAAACTGAAGAAAACCTACATTCTAGATGATCAATATTGCTCTGGCAGATAAGATAATAATTTTGAAATAACAGCATAATGAAAAAAAGTCAATGATCTGCCATCACCATAGAACTGTAGAAAACTTATGAAAATTTTCAAATAATGTCAGGGAATTTTTCAAACAATGTCTGGAATGATCTGCCATCACCACAGCACTACAGAAAACTTATGAAATGTTATATTGGGGGTAGAATGAAACTAACACAATCTAAAAAAAACAGAAACAAACGGACACTTAGAAATTATGTCCGCTTGGAAGGTTACCAAGTAACAAGAGCATGCATATCAGGTAAGTTACATCTCAAAATCCTACCTGGTTCATAAATCTCTTCCTCAATTGATTAGACAAGAGAACAGCATCGACCTACAAAGATATAAAAAGGAATAAAACCTTACTAACTTAATTCCTTGATGATACGCTTAGAAATTATCCTAGCGCAATTAAGAAGAGTTAATATTTGACTTCACTGTACATACCTGCTCGCTTTTGGACCCCTTTTTAACAAACTCCAACTCCAATCTAAGTAATGCCAGGTTGAAATCATCTGGCGGGGTAAATCTAAGAAACGATCATTTTAAAAGTATTATGATTACTGAAACAGCTGCAAAGAAAAAGAGTAGGATATAGACAAAGACCTGGCCACAGATATCTTGTCCCCAGTTGAAACTCTAGCATGACGACGTTGAATAGCATTTAAGGCAATGTAGCCACTGCCTATGCTTCCATGGGGAGTTCTTCTCAGTTAAGCGCACAAATATAAAGTAAAATGAAAGAAAACCCTCACCATAGAATATGCACATACTCTCACTTTTAACATAATATAAGTGGATTTACGAGTTGCCGATTTCCATTAACATCTTTGTGCAATTTAGCAGATGACCAAAGCAGTTATGAACAAAATTGAACGAGCAGTACCACAAATGTCAAAGTTTTTGTACAGAACACAGTGGTTTGCTCTGAGAACAGGTAATAATCTCCGGTAATATCAAAGTAGGATAATTTTAATGGTTTCATACACTATAAAACTAACCAGAGATTAATCTCCAGAAGAGCTTGAAACCTCACCAAGCTAATAATTATGCTCGTTGAATTGAAAGTAAGGCATAGATGCACAATTTAAAAACTAAGGCACCGTAAAACACGATACGCAGCTAAGAAAACGAAGAGCAAAGCAAGAAAATAAGAATCAAAATCCAAATGAAAAGGATATGAGAGGGAGAGGACAAACGAATCGCCAACCAATGCGAGGAAGAGCTTAGTGCCAGGGACCGCGTAATTTTGAAGATCAGAAGCGGAGCAGTAAGCAAGATTAGTAAGGGCGAGGTCCGCCGCGGGTGTATTGGTAACGATCATGGTGGCCGGAGCAGTTGACGATAGGCCGAACCGACCCGCCATTTTCCCGCGAGGTGTTTAGATCTCTGCGATCACCGTGGGAGAGAGAATCCGTGGGCCTGTGGCTCTATTACAGATTCCAAATTCTGCAAGCGTATATTTGTTGTGGAGATTTGAAGTACTGCGAGAGAAAGATGAGAAAATGCAAGGAGAGAGAGTGGAGAGGCGAGATCTGTAATGCTTACCAAATTCCAAGCTCTGCTGGTGTGATTGCTGAAGAACCTCGCCTTCGAGAAAGAGAGACCAGGAGAAGAGATTGAAGATGGAATAAGTCGTGCAGAGAAGAACCAGAGAGCGGTCTTGCAAGCAAATATGCAGAAAACAGACACCAAACCTTAGTTGTTAAGGCTCCGTTGGAAATGTCTCGTAAGAAAACATCCTGAAATTTATAGTTTTTCTTTTTATAGTTTTTCTTTTTTTCTTCTTCTTTTGTAATTTGATTCATTATATATATTTTAAAGGATTATATTTTTATTTTGAAGTATGGAAAACATACAAATGAATCAATAGTAAAAATAGAATGTACTAAAAAAATATACATAGTAAAAATAGAATATAATGGTCCATCTATGTAAAATTAAGCTTTTATTAGCCAACGTCGGCATAGTTTAACTAGCATAAAGTATGTATGTTTGACCAAGAGGTAAACACTCGAATCCTCTACCCCACACATTGTTCTACTAAAAAAAGTTAGGGACTTATTATTATCTCGATCAATCTGAACATAGTTCATTAGTTAAGGCACCAATTATTATTCCAATCGTCAATGGTTCAATCTCTACCTCTAGGAGATCTGAATCCTTCTACCCCTTTATTGTTGATCTAAAAAAAATAACAACTTACAATTGTCATCCCTATTGTTAAAATGATAATAAGAAATTAAAAAAAAAAAAAAAAAAAAAAAAAAAAAAAAAAAAAAGAAAAAACTTGTGAATGTCTCTATTATTAAAATTCACACAGAAATAAAAAGAAAAGAGTGAACATTTCAGGCTCCGTTTGATAACCATTTGGTTTTTTGTTTTTAGTTTTTGAAAATTAAGCTTACAAACACTACTTTCTCTTTATTGTTATCTATCTTCTTTTCATGTTTTAAAAAACCAACTCAAATTTTGAAAACTAAAAAAAGTAGTTTTCTCTCCCCTCCTCCCGTTGTCGGCACCGGAAAGGGAGGAGGAGCCTCCTCCTCCCTTTCCCTCTTCTTTATAAAAAAAATAAAAATAAAAAAAATAAAAAAAAAATGGAGAAATGGAGGAGAAGAGAGAAGAAAAGAGAGAAGGAAGAAAAAAAAAATCTTGTCGACGGCCGGCGGTGGCCACCCTACCAGAGTTGGAGAATAAGAAGTTGGAGAAGAAAGGGGGGAAGAGAAAGAAGGAGAAGAAAGAGGGGGAAAAAGAATTTAAAAAGTAATAAAATAATAATATTTTTATTTAAAATATTTAAATTTTAATTTTTTAATTAAAATAATAGTGTCACGTCAGCATTCCGTTAGTATTTAACGGCAAACTGGATGGTAGGGACCAAATTGCTCCTTATCTCAAACCTCAGGGGTATTTTGGTTGAGTTTGAAAACCCAGGGACCAAAGTGTAACTTAACTCAAACCTCAAGGACCAAAAGTGTAATTTTCCCAATAAAAAAAATCATCATCCCATGTTGGTAAAGGGAAATTCATTATTGAATAATAAAAACTACTTAATCAATTCATTATGCCAAACAAGTCTGATATTGAATGACAAATCTTGCCTATTACAAAAAAAAAAAAAAAAAAGACATCTTCGATAAAAAAAAATGACAAAAAAAAAAAGTTGCTACAATAATATAGGTGAAGTCTGATCACGACATCCACTTGTAGTTCCTCGACTCTTCTTGTGTATCTTCCAACATTCCACGAAGCATCGTCAAGGTTTTACCATCAACGTCAGTAAGAACAGATGCATCTTCAATACTACTTATGGTTTCTTGCAGTTTATAAGCCTCGAGTTGATTTTGTTTTAAAAGTTCCTCCTTCTCGACAATCAACTTAGAAATTTCACCTCGCTTAGCTTTCATAGCTTCAAGCCTAGTTCCCAATTCTTCTTCTTCTCACAATGCTTGCAAATGTTGTTGTTGAAGTGTACCCTTCGCTGTAAGTAGTTCACTTTCACTGTATAATATCTTCTCCAAGCTAAATTTGGTCTCTTCCAATTGACGATTCTTACTTTCTGAAGTTAATTGAGAAGAAAACAACGACTGTTGTTGGTTATACTTTTCTACCTTCTTGAAATATGCACTTACAATTTCTTTAAGAAGGCCTAAGCTGGATGCACAGGTCTCAGAAAAATCGCATGAAATATTTTGGACGTCTCTTGTTCAAGACAAGGTATCTTGTCGACAGAAGTGCGTATGATCTTCTGTTGTATGCTCTCCCACATGGCAAGGGCAGCCTGTTTCCTATAGTTGGAAATCACATTGTCAGCACAATAATTAGAGACCTCAGACGCAACTACATGGGTTGTTGTCTTCAGTTGTCCAGGAATTTCATCAGTTACAGAATGACAAGATTGAGTCACAACTCTATCCATCGGCACTTTGAAATTGCCCACACGCGTAACCGAATAAAAAACGTCTGGACTCACAAAAGAATGAGGACTATGATGTCCCTCAACTTCTATAAGGGGATCATTTAAAGGTGACTGCCCAAAAAAAAAGAATAAATAATAATGATAATAATAATAGTAAAATATTATAATGAATAAGGGATGAGAACACTTACCAGTGGTGTAGGGAGTTCAGGAAATTGTGATGCGCTAGGAACCCCATCAAAAAGTTCATCTTCACATACTGATGGTTTATTGGACTTTTTAGGCCTTTTCCAATGATAATCACCGCTACTGCTCTGACTATCATCATTATCCTTAGAACGAAACTCACCGAGTTCAAACATGCGAATTCTTTTACCTTTGTTGTCATCACCAACCTTTTTAGGAAATTTCGGCTTGGGAGGAAGAGGAATAGCACTAGCCACCAACTTTTTTATGTCTTCTTCAAGATATTTTTCATTTTTTGTCAACCACTAACTCCAGTAACATTGGGTAATTTGGATGTGTTGCTTCATCGCATGTGTAGGAAGATAAACTTGAGACAATGTTTTTGCTCGAACACATATCATCTAAAGACGTAACGTTATCTAAGTTGGCTTCAAAAACTTCTTCACTTAGATCGTTTGGCACGTCTTGGTAAAATCCAAATTGTCGGAAAAATCGACAAGGATTATAAGCTTCAATGACCATCGAAGACCCACATCGTGAAGATAAGAAACATGATCAAATGCTTATTAAGAATGAAGAATGCCAAAATGATAACTTGTCATCATCTGTCAGAAGACTCAGAACTATGCCTTTATTGTGGGGAGGGAGATTCACATACCATGATACATATTTACCTTTATGAATATGTAACCGAGCCTCAAAATCGTCAAAGTATTTAGCTCCACCCTCTCCGGAAAACTCAACCATCATTGGGCCCCTACCTTTTTTCCGGAACTACATAATGCGTGTTAAAATAATAGGCAAGCCAAACGTAAACATAATGCACTGGAAAACAAGCCTCTGAACGTCCTGTCGAAGGAGACGCTTTATAAATCTGGCCCAATCCATGATAGATATTAGCCAAAACTGGAATAACAAGACTAAAAGCATAACCTTTTGCCATAAGGCTTGCAACTTTGAAGACCTCTGGACGAAGAGAAATCTGTTTGTTGGGAAACACAAATACACATAACCAACAAGAAAGAAAAGCAACCAAGTAGGTCTTTTCTATCAATTCATCTTCTACACCTAGCTCACGAAAGAACTTGAGTTCTCTCTCAGACAAGTCAAAACACTTAATAGGAACTCCATCTGGATTATGAGTCGAACGAGGACGACTAGCTTTCTTTACTTTTCGAGCAGGAGGTTTCTCATACTTCAAATCTCTTTTAAACCAAAAAGAAATCCATGAACTAATGGAAATCTGGGAATGATCACGCTTCTGAGAGGCGAAATGATAATAAGCAGCAAAAAGATACTCATAACTTTTCGGGAGGCCTTCATAGTTTTTGATCAGATGACGCTAAAAATTCCTTGCAGCAAGGAATAACTTCATCGTAGAACTTCCCTTTAATGGAAAGGTCCCCATAATCTCCACATGTCCCATAATGAGATAGACAATTCTCCAGATGATGTATGAAGAGTATTTGAAGGACACCACGCCTCATAAAAGGCTTGAATTATATCGTTGTTACGATCATAGGTGTATAAGGAAGCAATCACAGCATCAAACAGACGAGTCTTCTTAAGTGTCGGCTCATTGTGAGCAACTACAATTTTCAACCATTCCCAACAATGGCGGGTGAAATTGAATTCTCCATGGATTTTAAGCGACGAACTCCAGCGAGCTTTACCCTCAATAATCTGACGACCTAGTGTCGATTCTGGACTCTGACTCGACGCTTTATTATGTATTGGAGATTCTAGGAACCACACTTTCAGGGATGATTCTTGATTCAAGGGCCTTCCTTCAGACCATCTAGATAGGACTCTAGAACTATCTAAGGAAGGCTGCAATGTCCTAAAGTTTCCATGCACCGCCTCTCCTACATGAAGAACGACTCCATTTTCAATAGGTTGATCTCTATCCTTCAAGATGACTAAGCAGTTTTTCTCAGAATCAGGATGCTCGGTAAAAAAACACCATGATGGAGATAAGTTTCTCTACAAGAAAAAAAATTGATGTCAGTTTTTCCCAAGAAACTATGAGAGCAAGAAAATGAGCTGCAAAGGATAAATCATTAAAACAAACAAACCAACAAAGTTTTTTTTTTTAAAAAAAAAAAATTGGTAATAAACCCTGTAAGACACTATAGTCATCAAAGTGATTAGTCTAGACAGGAGTGAAGTCGCTGTAGGTGAATCTGGTGACCACTCCTGCAAAATACTACAGTCGTCAAAATGACTATTCTAGACAGGAGGTGAAGTCACTGCAAGTAAATTTGATGACAACCACTGTAGACGAGTCTGGTGACCACCCTTGGAGGATACTACAGTCATCAAAGTGACCGATCTAGACAGGAGGTGAAATCACTACAAATGACTTTGATGACGACCATTGTATGTGAGTCTGGTGACCACCCCTGCAGGATACTACAGTCATCAAAGTGACTGGTCTAGACAGGAGGTGAAATCACTGTAAGTAAATTTGATGATGACCCCTGTAGGCGAGTCTAGTGACCACCCATGCAGGATACTACAATTATCAAAGTGACTGATCTAGACAGGAGGTGAAGTCACTGCAAGTAAATTTGATGACAACCACTGTAGGTGAGTCTGTTGACCACCCATGCAGGATACTACAGTCATCAAAGTGACTGGTCTAGACAGGAAGTGAAATCACTGCAAATGATTTTGATGACGACCATTGTAGGCGAGTCTGGTGACCACCCTTGTAGGATAGATACTACAGTCATCAAAGTGACTGGTCTAGACATAAGGTGAAATCACTGCAAATGAATTTGATGACGACCACTGTAGGCGAATCTGGTGACCACCCCTACAGGATGCTACACTCATCAAAATGACTTATCTAGACAGGAAGTGAAGTCACTACAAATAAATCTGATGAAGACCATTGTATGCGAGTCTAGTGACCACTCCTGTAGGATACTACAATCATCAAAGTGACTGGTCTAGATAGGAGGTGAAATCACTGCAAATGAATTTGATGACGACCACTGTAGGAGAATCTAGTGACCACCCCTGCAAGATACTACAGTCATCAAAGTGACTGGTCTAGACAAGAAGTGAAGTCACTGCAAATGAATCTGATGAAGACCATTGTAGGCAAGTCTGGTGACCACCCTTGCAGGATACTACAGTCATCAAAGTGACTAGTCTAGACAGGAGGTGAAGTCACTGCAAATGAATCTGATGAAGACCATTGTAGGCAAGTCTGGTGACCACCCCTGCAGGATACTACAGTCATTAAAGTGACTGGTCTAGACAGGAGGTGAAATCACTGCAAGTAAATTTGGTGACGACTGTTGCACGTTGCTTACACATTCAAGCAAGAAAGAAACTAATTGCAATAATATATGTGCAAAAAAAAAGTAGGAGACAAAAGAAAATTTATGGCACAATCAAAGCAGTTCATATGTGCGATATTCAATAAGACACCGATGGAATATATGCATATTAAAAAAAAGTTTGAATATGTATATACCTTTTGTAACGCCCCTCGTTTAAAAATTATGTCATTTTGGATTAATCATGTTTAAATTCTAGTTTGGAAAAAATTGGAAATTTAAGTTTAACCTTCAGTTGATATTTAAAATCCAAATGGGATATTATATTTTCCCTTCCTTCTCGTGTGTTGATGTTGAGTGGTTTCAAGATTAGTGGGGAATGTATCGTGCATTTTTTCTGCATAGTGGGCTTTGGAAGTTACCTTAAGACAATAGATAAAAAAAAAAAAAAAAAAAAGGAAAAGGATTCAAGTAAACCCTCATTTTTCCCTTTCTCTTTTCCTTGTAGCCGTCGACCCCCCCCCATATGGTTTCTTGTTCGCTAGCAGCTCCCGTGCGCCAACCTTCAGTCTCATCGCCTCATTCTTCGATCTCTCTCTCTCAGCATGGTGACGTTTGGCAAGCAGCAGGTCACCGGCGACTTCGTCTCCCTCTCTTCGTGTCGTCAGCCAGCTGTGTGGAGACCCACTCTCCTCCGTTTCTCGTGCGGTAAGGTTCATCTTCTCTTTTTCTTCGTTTGATTTAAGCGAATGGTGGGCTTAATTCCTTTCTTCCTCTTGATTTTCGGCCAGACCTGTGGGGTAGATGTTCGGTTCCTCTCCCTCTTTCTCGTTTGCGGCTGTGACATTGAACCCACAGGAACCCACGCTGTTGATTCGTGTGGCCCGTGAGGAAGAAGTCGATCTTTTCCTCCCTCCCTCGTGTTTTGGTCACGATTAGGCTGGTAAGTGACTACCCACCCGTTTTCTTCAAACTTCAGCTCATGCCTATAAAGTTTTGGTCATTGAATGCATTGTGAACCTTGACCCTTTCGTTATCGACTTAAAATTACAGGTTTAAGGTCCTTTCAGCACTGAACAACAAGCTTTTGGACTCGAATTTGGTGATGGATGAATACCCATAGCCCGAACAACCTTGAAATTGGATACCCCTAAGCTAGGAGGTTCGGATTAGTGATTTCGAACTCTTTTGGCCTTCAAGCAGCAAGCATTCGGGATCATTTGGGTACTGATCAGTAAGCTCTGACGCCCTTAAACCTTTAGAATTCATCTAAGCTAGCTTTAGAATAACCTTTAATCATTGGGCATTCTTTAGTTTCAGTTTTAAACTCAATTCGGACTCGGGACAACACTTGTATAAGGTATTCCAATGCTGATTGGTAATTTCCAACAAGGTTCCCGCCTCTGTTCGGTAAGTTTTCAGCACCTTAGGTTCCTTTTAATTGATGTTAGGTGTTGGAAAGGTTGTTAGGCTATTTCCCTAGCCTTTAGAAGGTTTCTTTTGTGCCTGTAGGTCCGTTTAGAGCATATTCTAAATTTTCCAGCAAGCGATAATTTGGTTTAGGAGTTCTCTTAAGCTAGAGTAAGTAGTTTCTATCTGGTTGGGCTTGTTTGTTTGTTTGAGCATGTAGTTTGCTTTACTTGCTTTGATATTAGGTGTTGTGTCTATTATGTATGTAGCTCGCTATGTGAATAAGCATGATGCTTTGTTGGATTCTTAAGCATATTGCTCTGTTGATTCATAAGCATGTTGCTTGTTTAATCCATGAGCATGAGGTGTTGTTGATAGTAGACTATGCTGCATGTGAGTCGTATCTGCATAGTGTGTGTTCATTGGGGAGAAGCGGAGCATGACGCGTAAATCATGTGCTGGGTGTGTGTGCGGAGTGTGACGTAGAAATCATGTGTGGGTGTGAGTGCGGAGCATGACGCGGAAATCACGTGTGAGTGGCACTGCGCATGGCGCGTAATAATACATGTGTTGGGTGGGTTTGCGGAGCGTGACGCGGAAATCACGTGTGGGTTGTGAGTGCGGAGCGTGACGCGAAAATCACGTGTGAGTGTGCGGGCATGGCGCGGAAACCATGTGGGGGTGCATAGCATGATGCGTGCATTCATGTTGTCGTCCCATTTTGCATGAAACATGTGTTGACATTGTTGTTTTCGTGTTTAAGAGCTTGCTGGTTTGTTTATCGCTTGAAAAGCATGATGTGTGTGTGGATAGCATGTTGATGTGGTTGTCTGTTGTTTGGTGGCTCACCGGGTGTGAGCTACTTACCAGTACTGTGGTTGTACTGATACCCCTCCCCTTTCCTTCCCCCAACATTTTCAGATTATGCAGGTGACGAGTTTTATGTGCCTGGTGATGTAGACGAGGAGGTTCACGAGGAATGACCACATGGGTCCATTTACTTGTTTATTTTCTTTTTGATAGATAGGGTAGTCATTTGTTCATTGATGATAGGTTGAACCTTTAATTTCGTAGCTAGGTTGGATTAACTTTTAGTTGTTAAGCTTGTGTAGAATTTCATGCTTCCGTTAGGTTGTAAATATGTTAATGTTTAATAGAGTTGAATTGTTTCTAGAAGCTAAGAGCATGTTTACACTAGAAAGGCTGTAGTTCTATTGTTGGTTGAAGATACAAGATCTGACTCGTATTTTATTATGAAGTCGTTTATGTGGAGTTGTGGGGTGGAATGAATTAATATAGAAGTGTTATTTTGTGTTTAGCAGGTGATTAAAAAATTTTGGTTTCGTCCTATGTATGTCGTTATGCTGCCGAAATTTTCGGAGCTCTCGGTCAGTTTGAATAGGAGTTTAGTAATGTCACTAGGTTAGATAATATTAAAACCTGAGGCGTTACACCTTTCAAGTGGTGGACAAAGATTGATGTTGTGTCTAAGAAGACCGTCAAATAAATTTGTTAATTCCAAGTCCTGTAAAGAAAGGAATATAATTAGCAAAAAAAAAAGGCCAAAAGGTGTTCTACAAATATATATATATATATATATATATATATATATATATATATATATATATATATACTATTTGCGGCAAAGTTAAATAAAAAAAAAAAATAAACAAAAAGAAAGAGAAAAAAAAAAGAATCATGAAATCAAAATGGTGGTTGATATTCATGAAGCGACGACGACAGTGTAATGAAAAAAAAAACCGTGAAACTTGTGAATTTCCAATTTGTAAAAAAAAGTTAAAAAAAAAGAAAAAAAAAGGTAGGTTTGTGGTAAAGTAAAGTAAAAAGAAGAAAAAAAACAGTCGGTTTGCAGAAAAGTAAAAAAAAAAAAAAAGAACCGTCAGTTTGCGACAAAGTAAAAAAAAAAAAAAAAGAAAGAACATGTAGTTTGCATTAATAAAAAAGAATTTTTTTAAAAAATCATTTTCTATGTATTGCGGCAGACAAATTGAGATTGAGTTTTATAATTAAAAAAAAAAAAAAATTCAAAGTCAAAACTTGCGGTTCAACCTAGAACACATATGTATGAGAAGAAAATATAGAGACCCTGTGATAGAAAATTGAAAAAAAATTGAAATGTCAAAGTTTGCGGCTGGAGGATGTTGGTGTGCACTTAACCTAAAAAAAACAAAAAAATATTTATATATGTTACAAATACACTGTATATTGAATTATAGATATCCATTTTAGGGCATTCAACCCCACCATTTTAGGGCAACTCCCCATGACTCCTTAACTTTAGGCTCAAGACTCTCCATCCCTCTCCTATTTTAGGTCTTGGAAGTTGTAACCATCCCCTATTGTACTAGTATAAATAGGGAAGTTCATGAAAGGGTTAAACAATAACTCAATTGAATGCAATTCATTTGCTCTCTTCTCCCTACCTTTGCTCTCTCTATTTCTCTAAGTGTTCTTAGTGTTCTTTTATTGTTCTACACGTTTTATAACACGTTATCAGCACGATTCTCTTCCATTTTTGTTCAATTGAAGGTAGGGTTTATTTTACTTTCCATTATTGGTTGCAAATGTATTCTGCGTTTCACATATACAGTGTATATTTATTATAAATACCTTGTATATACACTGTGTATTGAACGTTGACAACATATGTTTTATGCAAGATTATCGTATTATTTGTTATTATGCATACTATATGTGATTAGTAAAGTATCATATTTATGTATTGATAATATTAACATTTGAATCATTTTTATCGTTTATGATTCTATATTTGTCAATGATATTTATGTTAATTACATTATCCACATAATTGAAATGTTGATAGTATGTTTATATCCTTATTATTTCTGTAATAATTTAGAATGTTTAATGCATATTCAATGAACATGATGCACATATATACCCTGTATGTATCTCAATTACAAATCATGCATGTGCATTTAATATATATACAGAGTATTTGGTATATTGCCTATAGACCATTTATATATAAAACATGTTATGGTCATATATATATCTTAGATATGAATTGCAACGTGTTTACTACCTATAATTTTTAGCATGCATGTTTCGTATATTTATTAAATTCTAATATAAATATATTTCTTTATGATAGTGTTATCATGACAAATCTTACAAAATTAGAGTTCGTAGCTCTAGATATCAATGGAAATAACTACTTGTCATGGGTGCTTGATGCTGAAATTCATTTAGATGCCATGAATCTTGGAGATACAATTAAAGAAGGAAATACGACCTCAAATCAAGAAAAGGCAAAAGCCATGATTTTCCTTCGCCATCATCTTCATGAGGGATTAAAAATTGAATATCTTACGGTAAAGGATACCTACATTTTATGGTAAAAACTGAAAGAAAGGTATGATCATCAGAAAATGGTTATTCTTCCAAAAGCCCGTTATGATTGGATGCACCTGAGGTTGCAAGATTTCAAATCAATAAGTGATTATAACTCTACATTATTCAAAATAAGTTCAAAATTATTGTTATGCGGAGAAAAAATTACTGATGAGGATATGTTAGAGAAGACATTTTCCACTTTTCATGTCTCGAATATGCTCCTGCAGCAGCAATATCGAGAGAGAGGTTTTAAAAAGTATTCTGAACTTATATCATGTCTTCTTGTGGCTGAACAAAATAATGAGTTGTTAATGAAAAATCATGAGTCTCGACCAACTGGAACAACAACATTCCCTGAAGCGAATGCTATAATTTCTAACAATCGTGGTCGAGGTCGTGGTCGAGGTCGAGGTCGTGACCGTGGAAGAGGAAGAAATAATTCATTTCGTGGTGGTCGTCATAATTTTAAGAGAACCACAAATAATGATGATCATAAAGGAAAAACTCCACAATCAAACCAGAGCTCTAAAAGTGTTGAAAACCAATGCTTTCGATGTGGCATGAAAGGACATTGGTCTCGTACTTGTCGTACGCCTAAGCACTTGGTGGATCTCTACCAAGCATCATTAAAGAAAGAAAAAACTGTGGAAGCAAACTTCGCATATCAAGAAGATGATGTATTTGACCCATCCACCATGACACATTTAGATGTTGCTGATTTTTTCGAATCTCCAGAAGAGAAAATTAATATTAATACCATTGAAGGATGAGCAAGTACTTCATTTGAAAATTGATGTTTTGCTTCAAGTTTTGTAATTTTTTTTATTCTAGTTCAATTCGCAATCTTTATTTTCTTTATAATTCAAGTTGTTAGTCTATTGTAATTTCTTCTTCTATATATTTCAAAATTTATTTTGGAGACTTATTGTATCTTTTTGTTTTTTTTCTCTCTTTAATGAAGAATCATGGACATTTCTCATATTTTGATTGATTCAAATATGGATAATGAAGATTTATGCTTGGCAGACAGTGCAACTACGCACACAATACTTAAAAGTAGGAAATACTTCTCTAAATTGACAATGCTTGAAGCAAAAGTCAATACAATATCGGGTCCTGCAGACTTGATTGAAGGTTTTGGAAAAGCGAATATTATTTTGCCTAGAGGAACAAAATTTACCATTGATAATGCTTTGTTCTCGAGTAAATAAAAAAGAAACCTACTTAGTTTTAAAGATATACGTGCTAACGATTATCATATTGAGACTGATAAGAAGAATAATATAGAGTATCTTTATATTATATCTACTGTCTCACATGAAAAACGTATATTAGAAAAATTGTCTGCCTTTTCTTCTGGATTATATTACACACATATTCGTGTTATTGAAACATATGCAACAATGAACCTGAAGTTCAATGATCCAGATATATTTTCTGTTTGGCATGATCGATTGGGTCATCCTGGGTCAATAATGATGAGAAAGATTATTGAAAACTCACATGGACATCCATTGAAGAACCAGAAGATTCTTCAATCTAATGAATTATCATGTGCTGCTTGCTCTCAAGGAAAATTAATTATTAGACCCTCACCAGCTAAAATTGGGATTGAATCCCCCGCATTTTTAGAACGAATTCAGGGTGATATATGCGGACCAATAAATCCACCAAGTGGACCATTTAGATATTTTATGGTTTTAATTGATGCATCCAGTAGATGGTCACATGTGTGTTTATTATCAAGTTGAAACCTTGCATTTGCAAGATTACTTTCTCAAATAATTAAGTTAAGAGCACAATTTCCTGATTATGTAATCAAGAACATTCGTCTTGATAATGCTGGTGAGTTTACATCTTAATCATTTAATAATTATTGTATGTCAGTCGGGATAAGTGTTGAACATCCTGTAGCTCATGTTCATACACAAAATGGTCTAGCTGAATCATTTATAAAACGTCTGCAATTAATTGCTAGACCGATGCTTATGAGAGCAAGACTTCCAATATCTGTATGGGGTCATGCAATTTTACATGCTGCATCGCTTATACGCATTAGGCCAGCAACCTATCATAAATACTCCCCAATACAATTAGCTTATGGCTAGCAGCCAAATATATCTCACTTACGAACTTTTGGAAGTGCAGTATATGTTCCAATTGCTCCACCAAAACGTACTAAGATGGGTCCTCAAAGGAGGCTAGGAATATATGTTGGATTTGATTCCCCATCAATTATTAGATAACTTGAACCCCTGACGGGTGATGTATTTACTGCACGATTTGCTGATTGTCATTTTAATGAGACAAATTTTCCAACATTAGGGGGAGAGATTAAGAAGTTGGAAAATGAAATTACATGGAATGCAATGTCATTGTCTCATTTAGATCCCCGTACAAATCAATGTGAACTAGAAGTTCAAAAGATAATTCATTTACAAAATATTGCAAATCAAATGCCAGATGCATTTACAGATGCTAAGAAAGTGACCAAGTCACATATACCAGCTGCAAATACACCATCGAAAATTGATATCCCGACGCAGCAAGTTATCATAACTAATGATTCTGCGACACGCCAGAAGCGTGGTAGACCAATGGGTTCCAAAGATAAAAATCCTCGAAAAAGAAAAGTAGTCAATAATCAAAATGACTTAATTGATAATGTGGATATTCCAGAAGAAATCCCGGATGTGACTACTCATGAGAATATCGAAGAAGGTGAAATACCTGAGGATAATAATGAAATTTCGATAAATTATGTAATGAATGGAAAAAGATGGAACCGGAACAATATAGTTATTGATAACATTTTTGCGTATAATGTTGCTTATGACATCATTTCTGAAAATGATGATTATGAACCAAAATCTGTCAAAGAATGTCGACAAAGAAAGGATTGGCTTAAGTGGAAAGAAACAATCCAGACAGAATTAAACTCACTTTCAAAACGTGAGGTTTTTGGACCAGTAGTCCAGACACCAGAAGATGTCAAACCTGTGGGATACAAATGGGTATTTGTAAGAAAAAGAAATGAAAAGAATGAGGTCACAAGATATAAAGCGAGACTTGTCGCACAGGGATTCTCGCAAAGGCCTGGTATTGATTATGAGGAGACATATTCTCCTGTGGTGGATGCAATAACATTGAGATATTTGATTGGCCTGACTGTGTATAAAAAGCTTGACATGCATCTTATGGATGTAATTACAGCATATTTATATGGATCTCTTGATAATGATATTTATATGAAAATCCCTGAAGGATTAAAAATACCAGAGTCATATAATTCAAATCCTAGAGAATTATATTCGATCAACTTACAGAGATCTTTATATGGATTAAAACAATCAGGACGAATGTGGTATAATCGCCTGAGTAAATATTTATTGAAAGAAGGGTATCAAAATAACCCGATTTGCCCATGTGTTTTTATAAAGAAATCACAGTCAGGATTTGCTATCATTACTGTATATGTTGATGATTTAAATATAATTGGAACTCCTGAAGAGCTTCCAAAGGCAATAGAGTATCTTAAGAAAGAATTTGAGATGAAAGATCTCGGGAAAACAAAGTTTTGCCTTGGCTTACAAATTGAGCATCTAGCAGATGAAATATTTATTCATCAATCAACTTATACAGAAAAGATATTAAAGAGATTTTACATGGACAAAGCACATCCATTGAACATTCCAATGGTAGTTCGTTCACTTGATGTAAAGAAAGACATCTTCCGACCTCGAGAAGATAATGAAGAACTTCTTGGTCCAGAAGTACCATATCTTAGTGCAATTGGTGCACTTATGTATCTTGCTAATAATACACGACCCGATATAACATTTTCAGTAAATTTATTAGCTAGATATAGTTCTTCTCCAACAAAAAGACATTGGAATGGAGTTAAACATATCCTCCGTTATCTTCGAGGGACAATTGATATGAGTTTATTTTATTCTAATAAATCAAACTTTGATCTAGTTGGTTATGCAGATGCAGGTTATTTATCTGACCCACATAAAGCTAGATCTCAAATAGGTTATTTATTTACATATGGAGGAGCTGCTTTATCATGGCGGTCTATGAAGCATACAATAACAGCTACTTCCTCAAACCATGCTGAGATCCTGGCGATTCATGAGGCTAGTCGAGAATGTGTATGGCTAAGATCAATGACTCAACACATTTGTGAAACATGTGGATTGTCATCTAACAAAGATTGTCCAACAATATTATACGAAGATAATACAGCATGTATAGCCCAAATCAAAGGAGGATACATTAAAGGAGATAGAACGAAGCATATCTCACCAAAGCTCTTCTACACTCACGATCTTGAAGAAAATGACGATATCACTGTTCAACAAATTTCCTCAAAAGACAACTTGGCAGACTTATTTACGAAGGCATTACCTACTGCAACATTTGAGAAGTTGGTGCACAACATTGGAATGCGACGACTCAGAGATCTCAAATGATGTTTTCATGAGGGGGAGCAAATATACTGCACTCTTTTTTCCTTCGCTATGGTTTTTCCCACTGGGTTTTCCTAGCAAGGTTTTTAATGAGGCAGTAATTAATGTATATAAATATAATGTACTCTTTTTCCTTCACTGGGGTTTTTCCCATTGGGTTTTCCCTAGTAAGGTTTTAATGAGGCATATATTACATATACAAATGGATATCTAAGGGAGAGTGTTACAAATACACTGTATATTGAATTATAGATATCCATTTTTGGGCATTCAACCCCACCATTTTAGGGCAACTCCCCATGACTCCTTAACTTTAGGCTCAAGACTCTCCATCCCTCTCCTATTTTAGGTCTTGTAAGTTGTAACCATCCCCTATTGTACTAGTATAAATAGGGAAGTTCATGAAAGGGTTAAACAACAACTCAATTGAATGCAATTCATTTGCTCTCTTCTCCATACCTTTGCTCTCTCTATTTCTCTAAGTGTTCTTAGTGTTCTTTTATTGTTCTACACGTTTTATAACAATATATATGTTTTAGGTGCAAGATGTGAAGTGGTATTATTACAGGATATGTTGATTGTCGCAACGTCATCGCGATGCGGAGCGACCGACGTCCTTCCCTAAGGATCTCTTTCGAGAGGAAAGGTTGGGAGTCGCCACCAATCATCTTGGGGTGTGATTGGTCACCCGTTTTAAAGAAAAAAAATGGTCTTTGAAAACCAAAGATTAGGCTCGAGAGTCAATTGAGTGTAGGGAAGGTGTTAGCACCTCTACAACACCCGTTTAAAAACGGTTACCACATTTTATTTTAAATTTATCCTTTTATAACATGAAATGGTCCTGATTTTGAAGAAAAAAAGAAATAAATAACAGATGTCTCACTTGATCTTACCTTAGCTTTTAAAAAATAAAGTAAGAATCTGATGTAGTGAGTGAGGTTATACCCAATAATTACTTGTCATGTTGAAATCTTCTTTTAATTAAAAGAAAATTTGTCACCTCAAGAATTTGAGAAGTTATCTCAACTCTGTCATAGGTTGTACATGAGTTATTTTGTCTCACATCTATTATTTCACATTTCAAAAATAAAATGTGAACTAATAATCATGAGTGTATGACACCATTCAATGGGAAAAGTATTTTTTTCATTTTTAAATCAAATTCAATTAGAAATTCATTTGGAATTACTAAAGTAAAACTATTTTGAAATTCATTTGGAAAATCTAATTTAGAATCAAATTGAAGTTGATTTGAAAAATTCTAAATTAAGATCAAATTGAAATTTTAATTGCCAAAATAATTGACTAGTTAAACTTTAGGCTAATTTCCAAGCAGGGTATTCTCTTTCGGTCAGCTTAAGTACCCTTTCTTAGACAATATTAGCTTTAAAGTTCCCATAATCAATCTATTTTAACCTTTCAGAATATTAAATAATGTTTTGAAAATTGATTTAACCTTTCAACAATTGAAATTGATTTCCAATTTAATTCTAAAAAAACAGTCATGGATCGATTTCAAATCTAATTAAAATTGAAGTTTATTTTCAATACAAAACCAAATAGATATTGATTTTAAAATTTTAATTAGAACCTATTAAAATCTATTGAAAAATTCCAAATTAAAACCAAATTGAAATTGATTTGAAGATTTCAATGTAAAATTCAATTTGAAACGAAATTGGTTTGGGGTAAATGACACAATGAAGATAATTTGAAATTGATTTAGGAAATCAAAATTTTAAATCAAATTGAAATTGAATCAATTTAAAACCAAAATGAATTAAATTAGAGATCCAAATTAAACCAAAATCAAATTGATTTCTAAAAATCCGAATTAAAAAAATTAAAATCGATTTCTAAAATTCCAAATTAAAACCATTGAAATTTGATTTATAAAATTTCAAATTAAACTTAACATGAAATTGATTTCTAAAATTTCAAATTAAACGGAATTGATTTCTAAACTTTCAAATTAAACCTAACATGGAATTGAAATGAGATCTCCAAATTAAACTCAATTTAAAATTTATTTGAAAATTCAAATTAGAAAACTTAGTTTAAAATCAAGTTGGAAAAGAGGAAGGAAAAAAATATATTTGGAAACTTAACCTCACCCTTCAACCAAGCATAAAAGAAAAGGTTTATAAATAACTTAAAGTAAAATAACAAAGATAATGGATAAAAGTTCAAGAGGGCCCACCAACTCTTCTTCTCCCTATCTTTTCCAACTTCCATTTCTCTTTGGTCATTCTCTGCAACTTCACATTCACACATTATGTCCCATTTCACTCCACTGGCTATGATGAAGATCAACGCCATCAAGGCTCCACTACCTACAGGCGCGCGATGGAAAGGTCGTAGCTAGATTCGTGCGGCAAGTTGCTGGAGGCTCATGGATGGCTAGAGTTTGCGATTGTGGGTTTAGCGAATGGCTGGAGTTCGTGGCTAAGCTCGCGGCGAGCTGCTCGGCGTACGGGCTATGCGTTCAGGCTGCCGGTGGAGTTGAGGTGTGGGTTTTTGGAGGAAGAAGAAAATGAGTTTGGATGGAGGTCACAATGGTGTTTAGAGAGAGAAATAGGTTTTTATGGGTAAAAAGGAAAAAATGGCTTCTAATCTTTGTTGAAATGGAGTTTTGAACAAAAAAAACTCTTCTCCCCATTGTAATTTTCTCTTTCCTTCTCTTTCTTCTAATTTGATTCTAATTGTTGTTCCCCCATTGTCAATCAATGGTCTTCCCTTTTATAAGCCATGAGTACACTTTAAAATAGTAAAGAAAGAGAGGAAAAAGAATGAAAGAACGTGGAAATGTGGGAGGGTTGAGATTTTGAGGGAGAAAGATGTGTTAGTGGAGAGAAAAAGAGGGAGACTAAGAGAAGGTGGTTGGGAGATATTTTTTTTTTTATTTATTTTTAATTTTTTTGACTTTTTTTAAAAAAATAAAATAATAATAATAATAATAACGACAATAATAATAAAAGAGATAAGGTAAAAGCATAATATAAATCAACAAAATCAAGCCGGACCAAATACGGTGTGTAGACACCTAAATTTGTCCGATATTTTATTCTTTTAATTGATTTTGTTTTTTTAAATAAAAGAAAAAAAAAAGAATATTCTAGAGCATTTAATTTACCAATTCAAATATTATTAAGTATGGTAGAAATAATTAGGTCAAATATTTTATTTTAATTAATTGATTTGCCAAATCAAATATTATGTTTATTTGGCAAGGTTAATTAAACAAAATATTATGTTTATTTGATTGACAATTAAAATTTTGTAAATATGAGAGGTGAAAATTTTATTCCTTTTTCATTTTTATTAGATTTTCTTTATTTATTTATTTTTAATTTAATTTAATTTGATCACATTCCTAATTTGTGGTGGTTGGAATTGGCTATAGATAGGGAGCCCTCCCATTCTTGCATTTCACGATTTTGAGCATTGGGGGAAGCCTTTTTGGCTAAAAAATACACTCCCTAAATCTGTCTATTTCTAAACCCTAGATACACTTCAATCTCTTTTCCACCTAACATCCTTCTCCTACTCCTCAAGATTTGTTTTTTCCCTTCTCCTACTCCTCACGTTTTTCTCCCACTCACCATTACTCTCTCTCTCAATTCAATATAGCCACTTCGGTCCAACGGTAGTCACAAGCGTTTTTTTTTTTTGTAAGTATTTTTTTAATCTTTGTTTTCAATTCCTTCTACAATAGTTTTCTTTTGTTCATAAGATTAAATTTTCCTTGCTTTCATAAAGTTAGTTTATTTTTTTTTATCTGCTTTAATTTTTTTCTTTTACATTTAGGAAGTTATGTGATTTTTCTTTAGGGAACATTTGACAAATTGCATGCATGTTTCAATTCCAACTTTATCATTTTTTATTTTGGTGTAATCAAACCTTTAGAGTTAATTGTTATATGTTGTTTATGTTCAACTTGTTAATTCCATTTTACAATAGAATCTAGTATTATTATTTATAGTTTAGCTATATATTTTCATTAAATCAATATGTAAATACTTTTGCCTAAACCAATGTTTCTTTTGTTATTTGTGTTCAAAAAATAAAAAAAAAAAGCTCCAATGATGGAATCTCAAATTTTTGGGATGCCAATGTTTGAGTTTTCTTGAGGCACATGTCTTGGAATGCCGAGATTCAATTTGATTCAATTTTAATAGTTTTCCTTTAAATTGTATCTTTATGATTATAAAAAATAAAAAATAAACTAAAAAAGGTAAACTAGATAGATCCTTCACCTTTCATTTTCTTTAGGGAATTAGAATGTTATTAATTTAAATCTTGTCAAATCCTACTTATTGGGATAGAAAAAGTTTGGAGCCAAATCAAGATTTCCAATTACTTTAGATTTTAAATTCTATTTTTTTTTTTATATCTATTCCAAATAAAGAGGTTTTTGAATATTGTTTTTTTTTTCTCTTTAATTTTCTCCTCCAATAATAATCCATAATTCTCTTATGAATTTCTTTCCCTTAATTAAATATTTCCAAAGCAAAAATCTTCCAACGATGGAATTCTTGAATTTTCGGGATGCCGATATTCAAGTTTCTTGAGGTGAAAAATCAAAATCTTGGGATGCCGGGATTTGATTTTGATATTTCTTTCCTAATAAAAACTATTCATATTTTCCTTTTAAAACTTTTTTTTAAAGAAACATATTTCATAAAAAAAGACATTTTCTTTTAAAAAGAATGTTATGAGAGATTTGCTAAAATTATTCTATTGGTCTTATTTTAAAATAAAAAAATCAATTAAAAAACTATTTTCCATAAAATGTCACTTGCTTTTAAAAATAAAATTAATTAAGAGTTTTCCTTAAAAAAATATTTTTACTCACACAATTTTCAAAATTAATAAACCCAATGTTTTTTTTTTTTTAAAAAAAACTTTCCTATGACGGAAATTAGGAAATCAAGATATTGACTTTCCTAACATTCTTGAGGTGATGAATTTAATTTGGGATCCAAATTAAATTCAAACAAATTTTGAATGACTTTATGCCACTCACAATTATTGCTCATTATTCATTTATGGAATAATGAGAATTAAAATGTGGGACATTTAGGGCCCGTTTGGTAACGTTCTCGTTTCTTGTTTCTTGTTTATTAAGAAATCTAAGCATTTAATAACTACGTATATTTCTTGTTTCTCATTTTTTAGAAACACTCTCAAAATTTGTATAGAACTTTTGGGAACAACTAAAGCTAGTTTCTCATTTTTTATTCTTGTTTCCAATTTTCGCCAAACATAAATAAGAATATAAGTTTATTATTATTGAATGTATGAGTGTTAGGGTCATGAAATTCTATTTTTCTTTATTAAAAATGAAGAAATGGAAACAAGAAACGAGAACGGGCCCTTACAAAATCAACAAAAAATCTTCTTTAGTTTTTACAATAGCCAATTTCCTTAAATAATACAAGAAAAATAAAATTTCGTTCTTTGAACGAGTGTTGTGGGGTGCTAATACCTTCCCCATACACAAAAGACCCCCGAACCTTAAATCTTTTATTTGCAGACCATTTTAGCATATTTTGGGTGTCCTGTCACACCCTCTAAATCAAGACTGGTGGCGACTTCATTTTCCTCCTCTTGGGAACAAAGTCGGCCGCTCCGTGTCGCAAACTCGTAGCGACACGGTGTCTACATTGATGATTTGAATATAATTGGAACTCCTGAAGAGTTTCCAAAGGCAATAGAATATCTTAAGAAAGAATTTGAGAAGAAAAATCTCAGAAAAACAAAGTTTTGTCTTGGCTTACAAATTGAACATCTAGCAGATGAAATATTTATTCATCAATCAACTTATACAGAAAATGTCTTAAAGAGATTTTACATGGACAAAGCACATCCATTGAACATTCCAATGGTAGTTCATTCACTCGATGTAAGAAAAGATATCTTCCGACCTCGAGAAGATAATGAAGAGCTTCTTGGTCCAGAAGTACCATATCTTAGTGTAATTGGTGCACTTATGTATCTTGCTAATAATACACAACCTGATATAACATTTTCAGTAAATTTATTAGCTAGATATAGTTCTTCTCCAACAAAAAGACATTGGAATGGAGTTAAACATATCCTTCATTATCTTCGAGGGACAATTGATATGGGTTTATTTTATTCTAATAAATCAAACTTTGATCTAGTTGGTTATGCAGATGCATGTTAGTTATTTGACCCACATAAAACTAGATCTCAAACAAATTATTTATTTACATATGGAGAAACTGCTATATCATGGCGATCTATGAAGCAGACAATAATGTCTACTTCTTCAAACCATGCTAAGATCATGGCAATTCATGAGGCTAGTCGAGAATGTGTATGGCTAAGATCAATGACTCAACACATTTGTGAAACATGCGGATTGCCCTCTAACAAAGATTGTCCAACAATGTTATATGAAGACAATACAACATGTATAGCCCAAATCAAAGGAGGATACATTAAAGGAGATAGAACGAAGCATATCTCACCAAAGCTCTTCTACACTCACGATCTTGAAGAAAATGGTGATATCACTGTTCAACAAATTTCTTCAAAAGACAACTTGGCAGACTTATTTATTAAGACATTACCTACTGTAACCTTTGAGAAGTTGGTGCACAACATTGGAATGCGACAAGTCAGAGATCTCTAATGATGTTTCCATGAGGGGGAGTAAATAGATTGCACTCTTTTTCCCTTGACTATGGTTTTTTCCATTGGAGTTTCCTAGCAGGGAAACAGTTGTTAATGTATATAAATATAATGTACTCTTCCCTTCACTAGGGTTTTTCCTAGTAAGGTTTTAATGAGGCATATATTTTATATACAATGGATATCTAAAGGGGAGTATTGTATACCTGGTATATATTATAGATATCCATTACTCCATTAGCTTATTCAACCCATAATTATAGCTATTCTTCCCCATGACTCTCCCCCTCCCTTAGGAATAGCCATGAGACTCTCCCTCCCTTCTATTTTAAGTATTTTGAAGTTGTAACCTACCCCATTGCATTAGTATAAATAGGGGTTGTATGAAGTATTAAAAACAACAATTTGAATTAGAAGACATTTGCTCTCTTTTCTCCCTACCTTTGCTCTCTCAATTTCTCTGTGTTCTTAGTGTTCTTATTGTTCTTCACGTTTTATAATAGAAAATGTTTTTATTCATTTTCATTTATATTTGATATACAATGAAATTTAAAAGACAAACTCAAGCAAAATTTAAAATACTTACTTAAATTAAAACAAATGATCTTTTATATATATTTTAAATGTAAAAATAATGATTAGTTCAACAATATAGTTCTCTTTGTGTCTTAGCTTGTATAAGTCAATGAACTTTAAAAATTATTTAATATGTCCTTAAACTTTCATTTTGTGTCTAATAAGTCTTTCAACTTTCTATTTTGTGCCTAATAAATCCTTGACCTATTCAACATTTTTTAAACTTAACAGGCCGACTAGATATAAAATTGGAAGTTGTTTAGGATCCCAATAGACATAAAATTCAATTTTATATCTAATAGATTGGTTAATTTTTTAAAAGATCTCGAATGTGCTATGGACCTATTAAACATAAAATTGAAAGTTTAAGGACCTATTAGACATTTTTAAAGTTCAGGGGGCCTATTAGATATAAAATTGAAAGTTCAAGAACATATTAGATAGTTTTAAAATTTTAGGACCTAATTAATACAACCTTAAAAGTTTCGGGACCAACCGTATAATAAAAACCATAAAAAGAATTAATGTTATAGACTAGATAGTTTTTTTCCATGTAAATTTTATGAACTTAAATGAGACATTAAAAATTAAGTAAAGAAAATAAAATATTTGAAAATTGAATGAATAAAACAATCCAATAAAAATAAGTTTGAAAATTCAAACATTGATTTTAATGAAAATAATCTAAAGCATATGTTATTTAATTAAAATAAAAACAAAAAAAAATGTTAATTTCACATTTTAATTCCTGAAAGTGTGAAAAACTTAAATTTAATAGGCTCCAATTCCAAATAATTCTTCCATTTTTTTCTTTTTCTTTTTCTTTTTTTTTTTTGAAGGCCACTCTCTTCTTTTATGCCATAAAAAAAAAAAAAAAAAAAAAAAAACTCACTTATCTTTTAAACGTAATTGTATGAAATAAGGGTAATGTTAAAAGTAAAAATTTTAAAAAGTGCTAATTTCAAATTTTATTTTAATACATAAAAAGTGTGAGAAACTAAGAGCCTGTTTGGTAGGAGATTTGGATTCAATTTTATGTTTTAAAAAACAAGGGATAAGATGGATACAATGGATATGCATTTGGTAAGCCCAAATCTAAAAATAGAATAAAAAAACAATGACTCAAAAAACCTAAATTCTGAAAACAACTTTTTATTGTTTTCAAATTCTATTCTCCAAAAGTTGAAAACACGGGATTCACTTAATCCCGTCAACAACAATTCATTTTCATCTTCTTCTCTTTCTATACGCATTTTCACACTCCACGCTGGTTTTCATTTTCTTTGCAACATTTTCCCCTTAAGAAGGTATGCTCCTCTCTAATTTTCTTTTATTAGCAATGTTTTCTTCTTTTTGGCTTTTTAATTTCACCCTTTTTAGAATTACATTTTCCTCTGTAGAACAACATTTTTCCTTAGAACTTTTTGTTCTTCTCTAAGGAAAAAAATGTCTAAGAAAATGATCAAATTGTGAGGAGATAAGAAAGACAAAAAAGAAAAGGAAAAGTTATGGAGTGAGTTCTTGAGGGATTTTGGCCTTTTCTTTTGGTTGGATTTGAGATTTGTTTTGAAGCATTAGATTAAAATTATTCTTTTGCTAATTTTAGTTTTAAACAAAGAATAAATATGACAGTGTTGCAATTTGTGCTCACCATTTTGCATTTTGTACTTCAAGAAGACTACTTTTTGCATTTTTTGCTTCCAAAAAAATTCCAAAGAGTGTGACGCCCCGTGCACTTTTGGGTGTATTTAAATTCTGTGTTTTGAGTTGAAGGAAATATAATTTCTATTTTGGCTTGAACTTAGGGATTTAATTATATACTAAGGTGTTTAGGAAATTATTGTGTTATATTAATTATTTCCCTTACCAAAAGCTAGATTAAATTGGTTAGCGTGGTTTAGCAGGTCGGTCTAAGCGTTGAGTTTTTCACGCTTAGTCAAGGGGATTAGTTGGGAGATCTTATTCTTGGGTTTCTATTTTGGGCTTTTGAATTATTTAATGGAATAAAGAAAAGAAAGAAATTCAAAAGAAAAGCAAAATATCTCAAGAAGCCCTAGTTTTCTCCATCTCTTTCTCCCTATCGTGAAGGCAAGCCCCCATCTCCATCTCCTTGTGCTTGCCGTGAAAACCCACCCCCTTGTTGGAGATCGAGCGTCGCCGTCGCCCAGCCCCACCCTCGCGCCGTCAGCGCCGCCGTCGGCCAGCCGTTCGTCTCGTCGCCCTCCCTTCGCACGATTCCTCTCTCTCTTCTTGTGGGTTGCTGTCCGTGGCTCTCTCTCTCTCTCTCTGTGGGTGTGTGTGGTCGTGAGAACCCATCCCCGCCACAACCACCTCGACGCGTCGCTGCCGCTTTCTCGTGCCGTCGTCGCGTTTCCTCTTTGTTCCGTGGGTTTCAAGGTTCTGATCTTCCTTTTCCTTGTGTTCCAGATAAGGAAAACCTGTGGGTAATCTTCCTATCTCTCGTTCTTAGTCATTCAAGCCTGAACTAAGTGATTCTTGTTCTGTTATGGGTAGATCTTGCGTGGCCAGCATCTTGAAGTATCGTTCCTCGCGTTCTCGTCTCTGTCTAGCAACGTTTTCGGGAGTTTTCGGTGTCTTTTGGTGTTTTCGGTAAGTCTAATCCCTTACCCATGCTCCTATAGACTTTTATTCAAGTTTAAGCAAATGCCCAATCGTTATGGACTCCGTATTTCAAGATTTAAGGTCTGATTAGCTGCTGTCCAGCGCCGTCTTTGCTCAGTTCGTGGGTGTTTTGTCGTCGCTTAGTGATTCCGGTAAGTTTAGCTCTTACCCATTCATGTTTAGAGCTTAAAGTAGAATGCCAATTGCTCTAGGTGCTGGAAATTTTAAGTTAGCGTTGATTTTCTATTCTGCAGCGCCGTCTAAAGTGTTCGATTGAGTTCGAAACACTTCAATTTGATCACCCACTGCCCAAGGAGCGTTCTAACACGCTGTTCGAGGTTAAAATAACCTGTCTAACGTGAAAACGAGTCTGTTTGGGTAATTTTCATTGTTTTCCTTTGTTCTAAAGCTTTAAGTTGTAGTGCCTGTTAGGTGTTTAAGCTTCAGCTGCATGATTTAATCGTTACCCATTGCTTATCTAGGCTCTTAGATGTTGCCCAATCCTTATAAGTCCTAAAATATGTATAAAAAGGGGTCATCATTGCTATTTTGGTTAAAAAGCATGTAACATATCTATGCCACTAAGTCTCATTGCCTAAATAGTCTTTGCCCAACCTTTGTAGGTTCTTGAATCATGAAAATTAATGAGTTTGTGCTTGCTGTCTGATAACTCTCCAAAAGGGAGTTATTTAGGCCTTATTTCTATAGTAATTTGTGTGTCATTGGTGCCAAATAGGTGTGCTTTTACATGAATATTATATGTTTTAACCTATTTAGAAGAATGGATGCTTTGAAAGTTATTTTGCAGAGAAAATAATGCTGAGTGACTTGAGGGAGGAAAATCCATGATTCAGCAAAGCTAGGAGCAAAACTGGCCACGTGAGCTGCACGTGATTCATTAACGAGGTGGCTGTTGGGTTTTATGCCCTAAAACTCGTAGATAGTAAATGAAACAAATTAATCGATCTAAATAAAATGTTATTTGAGTAATTCAGTAATTTGGTTATTGAATAATCGAGTTTGCATTAATAAACCCTAAATCCAATAAACTAAGATCCAAGGTTGTTTAAATGAAACTTGGACTAGTATGTGGAGACATACGGGGATCGGTGTCCAAGTAACAACCTAAAAGGTCTATAGTATAGGGAGATATGACCCACCTTGTATTCGATACAGATGCAATGATCCAAAGCATCTATGTAGGAGACATGCGAGTGGAGGTATCCTATGCAATGAGTCTGCATAAGACCGGACCGTGAAATAGTAACCACTAGATGTAACGCCGTTAACTAGTTTAGGTTTCTATTTCAATAGGATGACCTAGGTAACTCAATCTCAATCCTGAGTCTGTTATGAACCCCTTTTAGGAGGGATTGTCCTTAGATTTGTATGGGTGAGAGTGGCCAGTTCGCCGACTCAATAATCCTACCATTTCAGGGGCAAGACCAAATGGGGGCTGGGAACATAACAGTACAAGATGGAATTCACTCCTTCCCCTATTGGGGTAAGTAGATGTGTGTTCCCTTAAGGGCTGATTCTGGGGCTTGAACAAAGGCGCGTCGTCCTCTCCTAGCCCGAGAGGAACTCCTGTTTAGTGGTTGGACCCTAAATAACTTGTTCATTAGAGGGATCAGTGGTACTTAAGGAACCAGAGGTAACCCAGGGGTAAAACGGTAATTTGACCTAGCTGGTGTTACGAACACACGTGAAGGATTGACTTACTGCATTGGTCGATATCCGTGGACACAAAAATATTCTACAGTGAGAAAAGTGCAGTTGTGGGTCTCGTATCGTTGGAGCTTCTGATCTGTAGGTCCATTAGGTCCCACTGGTAGCTCGTAAAGAGACTTGAGACAATTAAGTATAAATTGTAAATTGAAAGTGTTCAATTTATTTTGGGGAATCATATAATGTGTATTGATACATTATAATATAAAGTTTATGAAACTTTATAATATAATTTTTGAATTAATTTCAAAAATTAATTCTTGAGAGAAAATATTTTAAAGAGTTCAAATAAATTTTAATATGAATTTGATTCATATTAATTTTAATTTTAATAAAATCCCTAAGATTAAATATATGATGTTTAATTGGGTAATTAATTAATTATGGAATTAATTAATTATTTATTAAAATTAGAGACCTTTTCCTATTAGGAAAAGGTCTTTGCCTTTACTATATATAGGATTCCTGGGGTGGGGTGAAAGGCATCACATTCATTCTCGTACTCTCAAAGAATTCTCCTAAAGGCTCCCTCGAGACTCCCACAAGTCTCCTGCCTCTAGAAGTCTCAGAGTCATACCGGTGTAGCCATAGTGGTGGTGTTCGCAGTAGTTCGTGATTATTTCACAAGTAGTTGGTGAATTTAATCTGAGTCGTCAACGAGAGTAAGTAATTTGTTACTATATATATTAGATTTAGATCTAATATTTTTGTATGCTTAGCCTTAATATAAATTTAGAATAGTTCTAAGATTATTGCCAATGTATTGGTATTTTAGATTAAACAAAATTAATTACGAATCAGTCCCAATCACGCTTCCGCTTTACGGAATTGCAAAATTCCAATCCTTCAGTGGCGTTTTCTGAATCAATCTCGGATCTAGGAAGCTTGGAGAGGCCTCCACGTGTAATCTTTGACCTAATTAGGGTTGACTCCACTCTATAAAAGGAAGTAGTCGTCTCAAGTCAATTCATTCCGGGAGGAAAGTCCAATTCCAATTTGGAGACTCACTTTCCATCTTTGAAAGCCGAATAAAGGAGGAACGATTGGAGACTTCAAGAAGACCATTAGCTACGGATTGCAGCAAGTGAATTAATCTTTTCTTGTAAAATTCTTGTAGTTATTGATGCACGTACTCAGATTGTAACGTGTGTTGCTTTTTACTCCATGAACTAAATTTACTTAGATGTTGGTTAGGATCTATGTAATTGTCGTACTTCATACTTTATGCAATTGATATTGATTTGAGCATCTTAATTATTTGTTGTGATTATTACTATTTTGTGTCCGCCTGGCCAGCTGGTATGAATACCACCTCTTAGTTTCAGGGATGATTTGAGAGGTGTGTGACATTTAATCACACTAGACCATTATGTGTTCGTGGACGTCAATAACTGAGTTATGGATAACCTGTCACCTAGTGCTTGATCGGTAGAACGTCATTGGAGTTGAAACACATTCCAAAAAATCTAGAGTTTCGGGAGGATCCTGCTGATAAGACTGCAAGAGAATGCCTAATCAATATTATTTCTAAAGCATTTTTTTAATCAATTACAGAAATCTTAACCAACGCATGTTTCCAATCTGTCTGTTTTATCCGTTTACATTCTGCTCTGTTAATTCTTTTGCTTCAACATTATTTCAAAATCAATCACTTTAACAACCTTGAAACCATTAAAAAAGTTACACAAGATAGGTAGAGTGAAAGCTATTCTCGTGGATACGATAAATTACTTATCACTTGCTGCAGACTATGTGTACTTGCATAGTATTCTAGAGATCTTTTTTTTCCATATTTTTATCCCACTCTCGAAGGCAACACTGTCCATAGTTTAAAAAGCATGCTAAATAGGTCTCCATTAATTATTTTAGGCTTAGTAGCGTGCCCAATCCTTAAAGGTTCCTATAATGTGTTATTATGTGGTTGTTGCTTGTTGTCCAGTGGGTGTATAGCCTTAATTTCGACATCCAACAAATACTCACTGCCCATAACGCCTTAGATGTGGTTGCCCATGGTCTAATGGCTTTGGGTTTTCAATTTGGGTTATGTTTAGATGTTGACCAGTAAGGAAATAAACCGTTATTTGTTAAGTTTTACCCTTAACATCATGTTTTAGGGTGTTATTCTCTAGTTTAGACTTCCTTTAATGGCTAGTAGTTTTATTGTAGCTGGAAGTTCGTTTTGGAGCGTGATTGTGCAATTTCCAGCAAGCGTTGGTTTAATTTAAAAGTGCTTTGTAAGTAGTTTCTACTTTTTGGGTTTGTTTGATTGTGTGAAGCACTGTTGCAATTCTTAAGTGGTTAAAAATATGAGATAAATTAACCAGAATACTGTGCAAGTATACACAATCTAGCAGCAAGTGATAAGTATTTATCGTATCCACAGGGTCTTGAAATTGCCTACCTCTATTGATTTAATTTGCCTTTTTAGTGATTTCAAATGGTTGGTTAAATTGATTGAGTTTTTGAAATGCTGAAACAAAAGAAATACGAAAACAGTAAGTGATTACGACTAGAGAAAACAGAATGGAAACAGACACAGGTTAAGACTTCTGTAATTGTTTATAAAAATGATCCAGCAGTTCTTTTGATCAGTCAATCTCATGCAGTATTATCAGCGGGATCCTCCCGAAACTCCGGATTTTTTGGAATATGTTTCAACTCCAATGAAGCTCTACCGATCAAGCGTTAGGCAATTGACTATCCCTAGTTCAACTACTGGCGTTCACCAACTCATAATGGTCTAACATGAATTATCGCCACACAACTCCTAAATCATCCCTGAAACTAGGAGAAACTATACATACCGGCTAGCTAGGCGGGCACATAATGAAATTGAAGAACAACGATCACTCAAGATGATCATAATCAAATAGAATTTCCAGATTTTATAAATATAACAATCACATAATTCTTAACCCATGCCTACAAAGCAATTAGTTCATGATTGAAAACATAAAATGCGTTACAATCTCGATAAGCACATCCATAATACGAAATAAACAAGAAATACTAATCCTTTTCAGCAAATGGGGATGAAACAGCTGCTCCAAACCACCAAAAACATGGAAGAACTTCGTCTTCTTGAGTTGAATCGCAAATGGTCTTCTTAGATCTCCATTCTGCCGTCAATTCGACCTCCAGCCGATTGATTCGGTCTCCCAATCGTGAATGAATTTATCTCTGACAGCTCCCTCCTTTTATAAGATGAGATTTAACCTAATTAGGTCAAATTGTACACGAGGAAGGCTCTCCAAGCTTCTTAGATCCGAAATTAATTCAGCTAACGCCACTTTATTAAAATGGATTACGAGCTGTTACGTGGCAGTTTTGCTCCCTGCTTTGCTGGATCACAGATTTTGCTCCCTCAAGTCGCTCAGCAATATTTTCTGCACAAAATAACTTCCAAAGCCTCCATTCTTCCAAATGGGTTAAAACATATAATATTCATCTAAAAGCTAACCCTATTTAACACAAATGACACACAAAATACTATAGAACTAAGGCCTAAATAACTCCCTTTTGGAGAGTTATCAAGCACGTTGTATGTTTTTTTTTTTTTTTTTTTTTATGTTTTATCCTTGTACTTGTGAAAAGCATGATCTGTTGTATTTATATGTACTGCAATGCTTGAGACGAGCGTGTACTGATTATCGCTTGAGATGAGCATATACTATTTAGTTGCTTGGGATAAGCATGCTGTGTTTGTGGTTAAAGAATGATGAGGTGTTGCATTCTAGCATGATGGGATGTCGTGTTATGTATGTGGGGTTAGGCTAGCATGTTGTCACGGGATGTGTAGCATGAGTCTAGCGGTTGCGTTACATGACGTGAAATTCATGTGTAGGTGCGCAGCGTGGTGTGTAATTCACGTGTTTGGTTTTGCGTAGTGATAACTCTCCAAAAGGGAGTTATTTAGGCCTTAGTTTTATAGTGATTTGTGTGTCATTTGTGCTAAATAGGGTTGCTTTTAGATGAATATTATATGTTTTAACTCATTTGGAAGAATGGATGCTTTGGAAGTTATTTTGTGCAGAATATATTGTTGAGCGACTTGAGGGAGCAAAATCTGTGATCCAGCAAAGCAGAGAGCAAAACTGCCACGTCACAGCTCGTTAGCCATTTTAATAAACTGAAGTTAGTTAAGCTATTTTCGGATTTAAGAAGTAAGGAGAGCCATCCACGTGTCCAGATTGACCTAATTTGAGCTTGTCTTCATTCTATAAAAGGGAAGAGCCGTCCAAGTCAAAAGCATTCCACTTTTGGGGAAGAGATCATTTCTCATTTCCATCCTTGGGAGCCGAATAGAGGAGAAAGATTGGAGACTTCAAGAAGACCATCAATTACGGATTTGACCAAGGGAATTAGTATTTTCTTGTAATTTCTTGTAATTATGGTTGCACATACTCAGATTGTAGTGTGTGTTATCATGAACTTTATGAACTAAAATTGCTTAGGTGTTGGTTAAGAGTCATGTACGTGCATTATTCTCTATGCAATATATGTTGATTTGAGCATCTTGATTATTTGTTGAGCATATTTATATTTTGTACCCGCCTGGCCAGACGGTATGAATACCACTTCTTAGTTTCAGGGATGATTTAAGAAGTGTGTGGCATTTAATCACACTAGATCATTGTGTATTGGTGAACGCCAATGACTGAGCTAGGGATAGCCAGTTGCCTAGTGCTTGATCGGTAGAGCGTCATTGGAGTTGAAACACATTCTAAAAAATCCAGAGTTCCGGGAGGATCCTGCTAATAAGACTGCAAGAGTTTTGCCTAATCAATAATATTGCTAGAGCATTTTTTAAAACAATTACTAAATCCTGACCAACGCTTGTTTCTAATATGTCTACTTTATTTGTTTACTTTCTGTTCTGCCATTTCTTTTGCTTCAACATTTTATCAAAATAAATCATTTTAACCACTTTTGAAACCATTAAAGAGTTATACAAAATAGATAAAGTGAGAGCTATTCAGTCCCGTGGATTCGATAAATACTTATCACTTACTGCGGATTGTGTATGCTTGCACAGTGTTCTAGAGTCCATTTTTACTACATTTTTACCCATTCTGGAAACCCAACACGTAGCATGGCGCGTAATGCATGAGATTGGTTTTGCGTAGCATGACGCGTAATGCATGCAATTGGTTGTGCGTAGCATGGCGCGTAATACATGCAGTTGTTTTAGAGTAGCATGGCGCGTAATACATGCAGAAATCATGTGGGTTAGGTGCGCAGCGTGGCGCATAATTCACGTGTTGGTTTACGCAACATGGCGCGTAATTCATGTGTTAGGTGCGGAGCATGACACGTAAATCATGTGTGGTCTAGTAGGGTGTGGGTGCATAGTGTGGGAAGCATATGCATGATGAAAATTTATTGCTTTGTGAGCATGATGTGGTTTTATTGCTTTGAGAGCATGTCGTTTACGTGTGTGAGAAGCATGCTGTTTGTCATTGGTTGATGCTTGTGATCTAGCATGTGTGAGCTACTTACCAGTACCGCGGTTGTACTGATATCCCCTTCCCCACCTTTCCCCCAACATTTTAGATGTTGCAGGTATGGAAGATGATCCGGACTTCGGTGGCGAGGAGGAGAACTATGAGGAGGATTCCTAGGGTGTTGGATTTCTCTTGTCATGATTTCTTTTTATTTAGTTGCTTTGAATTGGCTAGTTGGAATTGTTTATTGTAGTTTCTGGTATGGTGAGGGATTCACCTGAGAATAGTTATGGTTTGAACTTAGAACTGGTGTTGTTAGCTTGGTAAATAAATTGTTTTAGCTAGTAACATGCTAGTGGAATAGTTATTCTTGCTAATAAAATGACTTATGTGATATAGCATGGTTTTTAGTTATTGCATGATGCTACGAGATCTGACTCGTATAGAGAAGATAGGTTGTGAATCTACTTGTAGTTTGGTGGAGTTTGACTTGTGTATGTTTAGAAGTGTTGAATGATTTTATCAGGTTAAGGAAAAATTTTGGGATAACCAGTTTTACGTCGTTATGCTGCCGAAATTTTTGGTACATTCGGTTTAAAGCTGTTCAGTCTAGTTGGTTAAGAGTTCAAAGTAGTAGTAGCGTCTCTAGGCCAAAGGTTGGAAAACCTGGGGCGTTACAAAGAGACTCTGTTTAAAATTTGTTTTGGAGTTGGGTTGAGATTTTTTTTAAGATTTATTTTAGAATAGTTGGTTTTGATTTTTCTATTCTAGATTTTAGTTTTAAGCTAATATTAACTATAGTTTTTTGCATTCTAAAAATACTCCAAAAAAAAAAAATTGCTCTATTTGATTCTAATATTAATATGAATGTGGCCTCTTGTATGAAATATCATGTTAAATTAATAAGAGAGATCTTTAACTTGATAGAATTGGAGTGAATTGAAATTTCTTTTGGAAGATTTGTTTGGGGGTGGGATTCTTTTTGTTTGTTTGTTTGTTTTGGATTGCTGGATTTTGATATTTCAATTTTAATTAACTTTTAGTTTCAAGCCGTAGTTTTTGCCTTTTGTACTCCCAAAAGAGGACTATGTTTGATTCTAATGTTAATATGAAAGGTGGCCTTGTAACTATATAAAATTTATGAGAGAAATCTTGATAGAATTTGAGTGATTTTTTTTTTTGGAGATTTGTTTTGAGGTTACATTTAGATTTTTCTATTATTCTATCAAATGATATTCAACCATTCAATAATTATCAATAATAATAATAATAATATAATAAAATACATAGAAACCATTTTTTGAATTTATTTTTTGTTTTTGTCTTTAATTTTAAATTTTGTTTCCTTTCAACAATGATATGTTTTTGTATTAGTTTGACTAGTTTTTTGAAATATACATTTATAATTGTTCTTTTTTATGTTTACATCTAATGTGTGTATAAAAACTTAGATGGCTCAAAGTTATGATGATGTGATGAAGTGGCTCAATGGCCTACTCCAATTGAGACATATTTCATCCATTTATTACATGAGGAAGCCAAAAAAGGACTACAGACCTCAACTTTTCATAAGAAAGCTTGGGCGACCATAGACAATGCTATCTTTACAAAGTTTGGCAAGAGGTATACTGTGCCAAAATTAAGAACGAAATATAATAGGTTGAGGAAGTTACATCGTGAGTTTTCTACACCACTGCAACAAACTGGGGTAGGATGGGATCCTATCACAAACACAATCACCGCAGAAGAGGATACATGGCAAAAACACTTAAAGGTACAAACTTAGCTATTATTATATTGTTGAATTTAATCCCCTAACTAATTATTATTTGTAATGGTTGCTATTTTTAGAGGAATCCTTATGCCAAACGATTCCGAAAAAAGGATGTGACCATTACGATATATTAGGGGAGATTTTGAACAACACCACAACTACTGGACAAATGCATTATTCATCAACTGAGGCACCACCTAACTCTGATGAAGAGAGAAACTTAGAGAGGGAATTTATTTCTTCTGGGGCCCATGTTGAGTTAGGTATCGATGATGAAGAAACTGAGATCCATGGAGATTGGGGGTGAGACACCTACTCAATCATCTAAACGTCGTTTAGTTGGCTCTTCATTGGATAGTCATGCTCATAAGACTGCATGAACTTCTCGACAAGCCACTTTGGATGTTGCTTTAAAAGTATGGACTAAGTCGATGTCTGAGAAGTCTGAAGCTATGGCCTCTCGACAACGTGAATTGGAAGCCACTGCATCTTGTGCTGAAAAGTATAGCATTGAGGAGTGTATGACCAAGTTAGGCTCTATTTCCGGACTACCTAATTCATTAATTAAGCAAGGGTTCAACAAACTAAATCATATTCATAGAATTTAGGAATTAACTACTCATAATCACTAAACATCCAATAATTCCTAATCACACCTATTCTAGAAACTAAAAACAAAGGAAAAGGGAATAGAAATGCTCATAATTATGTCGATCCCCTCGATCCCATGGCGACCTCCATCGATCCCGAGCTCCCAAGATCTTCAACAAGGCTTCAAATCTTCTCCCGAAACCCCCAATTTTAGTGTGGAATCAAGAATAGGGTGAAAACCCTCAAATTGGCTCCCTTAATTCGGCTGAAAAATGCTCAATTTATAGATGTCCAGTCACGCCAGTCGCCTCAGCGTCTCGACGTTGCTCCGTTCTTGGCTTGAACTCCACGGATAGCCAGTGTCAAGATGCCCAACGCTAGCCTTTCGGACTCCTCTTGAAAAATGGCCATTTGGTCTTCAACTTGGGCCTCAACCTTGCTTTTCTTGGGCTTTTGGGCTTGGATCTTCAATGGACTTCTCAACATGCTCCAAAAGCCTCCAAATTCTCTCAAGAACTCCGATTTTGCTTCTTTGACTCGGTTTCTGAAATTTAAACATAAAAACACTTCAAAGCATACAATTTAAGCACAAAACTAGCCAAAATCAATAGGAAATAGGTAGCATTTCTACATGCTATCATTATCCAAGCTCCAAATATGATGGAAACTCCTCTTGAAATTTTGAATAATCCCAAGTTTAATCCTTGGTTCAAGGTATGTATATTAGCAATATTTTATCTTTTTTTATTTTTTTATTTTTCATATTAATACCATATTTTTCCTTCTCTTTAGAATTGTGTTGGTGCAATTGATGGCACTCATGTAAGTGCATGAGCTCCTTCATCTAAGCAAACACCATACTGTGGAAGAAAGGTTATAGTGACTCAAAATGTTATGTGTGCATGTTCATTCAATATGTTATTCACCTTTGTCTACATTGGTTGGGAAGGTACTGCTAATGACTCTAGAGTATTGTTGGATGCGATTGGCAGATAGGGAAATAATTTGCCAATGCCATCTGAAGGTTAGAACTTTTTTTTTTTTTTTTTTTTTTTTTATGTACAACATAACTTTTTTTTAATATGATATTATTAATTCAAAATGAACAGGGAAATATTATCTTGTGGATTCTGGATATACAAATATGTTTGGTTTCTTAGCTCCATATCGTGGTGAGAGATATCATTTAAGAGATTATAGAGGAAGAGGAAGGAACCCACGAGGACCACAATTTTTTTTTTAATTATAGACATTCTTTGTTACACAACGTGATTGAACGTTGCTTTGGTGTACTTAAGGCTCGATTTTCCATCTTAAAATTGATGCCAAACTACCCAATTCGAAAGCAACGTAGAATCCCAGTTGCTTGTTGTGCAATACATAATTTTATTAGAATGTATTCAACAAGAGACACCTTATTTGAAGAATATCAAGTTCCGGACTTAGAAGTGCCTGGCGAGGAAAGCTTGGTTGGTGGAACACTAGAATTTCTTGATATGAACTTGGGTCAAGCTTATATAAGTCAAATGAATGGTGTGAAGGATGACATTGTCGGTACCATGTGGTTGGATTATTGTAATGCATGACAGACATGAATTCATGTAGTATGTATTTAAATGTTTTTTTTTCTTTTTATTATGTCATATATCACATACTTTAAGAATATTGTGTTATATGTTTGATTTGTTATATTATACCGTGTCTATAATAATAAGTAATGACTATTGAATTTATAATATTATATTTGGAAAATTCATTTCATTTTTATAAAAATAAAACAACGATACAAGTTATAATAATATATTATTAGTTGTATGATATTTTTAATTATCTATTTAAATAAAATTTATAATGTAAAATATGATAATATATGTATTAATAAATTTTAAAATACAACCAAATGCTTATTCGTATAATATATTTCATTTTCATTGTTTTGGATACATTACCAAACACAGTTTCCACAAATTCTTTAATCCATATCTAATTTTTTAATCTGCTACCAAACACATATCTGAAAACAGTGAAAACATAGAATACAACCCTTGTTTTCATTGAATCCCTTGTTTCAAGATTCATGTTTTTGGATCACCTACCAAACAGACCCTAAGTTTTACTTGACTCCAACTCCAAAAATTTCCCTCTCTTATTTTAAACATTAAAAAAAAAAGAAAAAGTAAGAAAGGAAAAAAGCTTCGACACTTTGCCTCAAGAAAGCTCTCTCGATTTGCCTCCAAAAAACAAGAAAGGAAAAAAAAAAAAAAAAAAGAAAGTAAGAAAGGGAAAAAGCTTTTGCCTCCACAACTCCAAATCCCTTATCTCTGTCGTTTTGTCTCCAAACGTTTCTCTGCACTCTGAAAATTTTCGAGTAAGGTAATGTTTTTCCTCCAAACTCTCTTAGGGGGTGTTTGGGGCACTGAATAGGTTATAATAACCCCCTTTATTATAACCTATTCAGTGTTTGGGGCATCAACAAAAATAAATGGTGAGGTGGGTTAGTTTTACCTCCGATTATTTTATCCATTCTCTACAGTAACCATCATTCAACCCACTCGATTATTCTATCCATTTTCTACAGTAACTCTCTCCTCTATTCTTTCATGTGACTCCTTGTCTTTTCCGACGACCGCCGGCTGCCGGCGAAGTTTCCGGCGACTTTTTCGACGGCCGCCAACGACTTTTCCGGCGATTGGCGACGACCTTTCCGGCCACCAACTTTTTTTTTTCATATTTCTTCTCATTTTCATTTTGAAAATATAAAAATGAAAATAAAGAAAAAAAAAACATCGAAGATTGTCGGAAAAGTCGTTGACAACATCGAAGGTTAACCAACTTAAAAAAAAAAAAAGAACATTCAAACGAAATTGTATTTACCACACTCAAGTTTATTTCAAATGATTTTATTGATAAAAAAAAACTAATATGATTTTTGAACTAAACATTTACAGTTTTTATTTTGGCAATACTAAAAGTTAACTAATATGATTTTTCTATACCAAATCCTAAACTTTTTTGTTTTGTAAAAAAAAAAAAACATAACTCTAAATCAAAGTGAATCGTATATCATAAAAAAAAAAACTAGAAAAAGAAAACAGTCAGTTTGAACCTTTGATTTAGAGCTCCATGTTAAAACAGATCAGCACTCCAAACACAGACTATTTTATCCCATACTAAAATAATCTGTGCTAAAATAATTTGCATCCCAAACACAAATTATTTTATCCCAAACTAAAATAATCTGCACCCCAAACACAGATTATTTTAGCCCAGACTGCACCCCAAACACAGATTATTATAACCCCAGACTATTATAATCCCCAGATTATTATAACCACCAGATATTATAACCAATTCAGCGCCCCAAACAGCCCCTTATTCTTCAAGGTCCGCTCCTCTTTCCTCCAATTTTGTGTTTCTTTTTCTCTTCTTTATCAGCAATGTCATTACAAACCCTAGATGCATGTTTTCTTTCGTCTCTTATGCATTTTGTTAGGTACTGGTGTTAAATAATTTGAGTTTTAGGTTATTGTTGTTGCTAGAAATTAATGAAATTAGAGGGTAATGTAACAACAATCGTGCTTAGGGTACTATTGGGTATTGATGAAATTAGAGAGGAACGAAGAGAGTTGAGAATTGTTGGGGTTTGGAAATAGGAACAGAGAGAGGATGAGAATAGAGTACTGAGGGAGTGGCATGGTTTGCTAGATGGGTTTGTTGCGTTGGATGTCTGTGCTTTTAGTTTCTTGAATTGCTTTTGGTTGTGCTTTTTCTTTTTGATGTGCTTTAGTTTCTTTTGGTTGGGTTTTACTTTTCTAATATAGCTAAATTTTTGCCTCAACATTTGCCTTCCTTCTCACCGCTCTCATCCTCTGCTTCAGGTTCTCAATCTCTTTTCTTTCTTTCTCTATTTCCTTTTTTTTTTTTTAATTTTTTTTACAATCCGCAACCGTTGAATTTAATATAGCTACCTAGCCTAGCTAGCCATGTGTGTTATCTGCACGAATTCAATTCGTTTCATAATTCTTCTTCCTCCACTGATTTGTATTTTCTTTTTTTTTCTTGGGACAGTCAGTCGAAGAATTGGAATTGGGATTTCCTTAGGTCAGAAGGAACAACTTTAGATCAACAATTTATTCATTCTTTCATATAATTCTCCTACTCATGTGTGTTTCTTCATACTTCAAATACTGTCTCTCTCTCTCCATTTTATTTAGGATTTTTTTTTTTTAAAAGAAGAAGAAGAAGGAAAAAAAATGTTGAATATGTAGTTGATTCCAAAGCACAAACCATAGGCACAGGTGGGTTAATGATGTGTTCCTTGATTCCCACTTTTTGGATTTGGTTCCATTCCTATTTATGGAACAAGTCTTTTTTATCCATTTTTGCAAACCCTTCTAACCTGTTGTTTTCAATGAAAGAGAAACTTTGACCCAACTTTCTTTCACTCCCAAATTTATTTCAATTTTATATATAGAATCATTTACTTTTCTAATTTGAACATGAATGAAATTCTACTATGCATTAAACAATACATGCTTCCAAATAGTCTACTAGAATGCATGATTTACTTGTCACATGGTATAGAAGAGAGAGAACTTTTGGTGCATATTGTAAAGGAATCCTCTTAACTGACTAGAGAGGAAGTATTCATCTTTGTTTTGAAGCAGTAAAAGAATAAGTATTTGAAACTGAGGCAATTGCACTAGAATTAGAGAGGCATTGGAATTGTGCATATTTCACTTGCCTCAGAATTAGAGAGGCATTGGAATTGTGCATATTTCACTATAAAGTTATACAACTCTAACGTCTGTGCTTAAAGATTTGGATGGAAAAATGCTCTCCGCTTTTTTCTTTCCTTTTGAGTTTTGTCATAGAATAAGAGTTAATACTTTTCAACTAAAGTATGATAGTGATATAATTAAGAGAGATTTTGAGTTCTATTGTGACGCCCCGTGTCTTTCGGTGTATTTAAATTTCATGAATATAGTCTAAAGGAAAATAAATTTCTATTTTGGCTCGAACTTAGGGATTTAATTTTTATGCCAAGGTGTTTGGGAGAATATCTTGAAATTAATCATTATATTAATTAGTTTTCTCCCTAAAAGCTCGTTCGATTTGGTCTATGTTGGTTGAGAAGCTTAAGCATGAAAATTTAATTTCATGTTGATTGAAGGGTGTTGGTTAAAAGAAATCCTATTCTTGGAAGATATTTTTGGGGTCTTGCTAATTAATGGGTTTAAAGAAAAAGAAAAAAAAGAGTTAAGGAAAAAAAAACCCTAAAGCCCCATCTCATCTCTCCATCTCTTTCTCTTCTCGCGTGAGGAACCCCCCTAGCCGTGTTTCTGCCGCCGCTAGAACCCCCCCAGTCGCCATTCGCCCTCGCCGGTTCGTGCAGCGCCGCCACCCCGTTCCGTCAGTGGTGCCGTCGCAGCCAGGTCGCGCCGCCGTCGCCGTGGGTCGCGTCTCCCCTCTCCCGCGGCTCTGTCTCCCTTCGTGCGTCTCCCCTCTCCCGCGGCTCTCTCTCCCTCCGTCGCAGACCGAGTGCCGCCGCCAGCCCGAATCCTCCGCCTCTCCGCCCGATTCTCCGCCGTGGGTTTTAGATCCGTGGCCCCCTCTCCCTTTTTCCTTGCGTTTTCAGCAAGAAAGACCGTGGGTAAGTCTCTACTCCCTCGATCTAGTTGATTTGAGGTCCGATCTAACTCCCTTGAGTCCTTATTGGTTAGATCTTGCGCGGACAGCAGCTCGAAGCATCGTTTCCTCCGCGTTTCAGCCTTAGGAATTGTGGGTAAGCCTTTTTCCTTCCTTTTCCATGTGATTTAAGGCTTGATCTAAGTTCCTCTTGGTTTGGTGTTGTTAGATCTCGCGTGTCTAGCGATCCGGAGTCCCGTCGACCTCTTTTCAGTCAATTTCGCCTCTGTCCAGCTGCGTTTTTGGGTGTTTTCGGCACCGCTTGACTATTCTGGTAAGTTTAAACGCTTACCCATGTTCAGTTAGTGCTTAGGATTAAATACCCATTCACTTAAGTGCTGGAGTTTAAGCTTTGATGTTGAAATTCTGATCTGCAGCGCCGTCTTTGCTCAGTTCGTGAGTGGTTCAGCATCAGTTATCATTTCCGGTAAGTTTAGCCCTTACCCATCCTTGCTAGAGCTTAAAAAAAAATGTCCAATGGTTTAGGTGCTGAATTTTAATATTAGCGTTGATTTTCTATTCTGCAGCGCCGTTGAAGTGTTTGATTGAGTTCGATACACTCCAACTCGAATACCCACCACTCAAGGATCCTCCTGGCGCGTTGTTAGAGGTTAGAATAACCCGCCTAGCGTGAAAACGGGTCCGTTTGGGTACTTGCTGTCCCTTTATCTATAGCGTTGAGTTTGCTGCTCCTTTAGTTGTTCTAGCTTTAAAGCATGTTTTAGATCATTGCCCATTAGTTTCTAGACTCTTAAAGTGTCACCCAATCTTTATAGGTCCTAGAATATGCTTTAAAATGGGTTGTCATCGTTGTTTTAGTTGAAAATCATGTAGTTCATCAATGCCCGTTAAGTCTCATTGCCTTAAAATGTTTCCCAATCCTTATAGGTTCTTAAAGCATGGAGGTAAATGAGTTATGCTTGTTGTCCATAGTTTAAAAAGCATGCTAAATAGGTTTCCATTAGTTATCTAGGCCTTAGTTGCATTGCCTAAGCTTTAGGAGTTCTTAGAATGTCATTCTAGTGTTATTTGCTTGCTGTCCAACGGCTGAAAAGTCTTGAATATGGTCATTCAGCGAATACCCATCGCCCATCGTGCCTTAGACAGGGTTGCCCATGATCTAAAGGTGTTGGGTTTTTAATTTGGGAGATCTTGAGTGGCTGTCCAGCAAGGAAATAGATCTTTTCTTATATTTGTATGAAATGTTATATATATGAAATGCTGTGCTGTGATCCTTAAAGTGCTTTGTTTAAAGCATGAAATGTATTTTCTGTGTTGCTTGAGTTGTATTCGCTTAAGATGTTTAAGCATGATGAGTGTCTGTCTTAAGCATGGTGAACGTTGAGTTTAGTGTTGAGTCTGGCTTGCATGTTGCATGGGGGATGTGTAGCATGAGTCGGGTGTGAGGCACAGCACATGGTGCGTAATTCATGTGTAGCGGAGCGTGACGCGGAAATCACGTAAGAGTGGCGCAACACATGGCGCGGAATTCATGTGGGGTAGGTGCGGAGCATGACGCGGAAATCATGTAATTAGCGCAACACATGGTGCGGAATTCATGTGTAGCAGAGCATGACGCGGAAATCATGTGGAGTCTAGTGCGTGTGTTGCATAGTGTGGTGCATTTGCACGAGTTTGTGGTTTCTGAGCATATTGTTAGTTTATGACTTAAAAGCATGTTGGATGTATGAGGTTGCTTAAGCATGTTGCCTGTTCGTGGATATGAAAGCCTGGATGCGTGTGCTAAGCATGATGTTTGTGTTGGTTGTGTTTGTGGCTTGGTAAGTGTGAGCTGCTTACCAGTACCACGGTTGTACTGATACCCCCTTCCCCACCTTCCCCCCAACATTTTAGATGTTGCAGGTATCGAGGATGATCTGGACATTGGTGGCGAGGAGGAGAACTGCGAGGAAAAGTTTCTAGGGTGTTGGTTCTGCTGTTATGTTTTCGATATGCTTAGTAGGTAGTTGAGTTGTTTTGATTTGTAGTTCTGTGATGGTGAGGGATTCACCTGAGAAAGGCTATGGTTATGTACCTATACTTGTTGATTTTGCTTGAGTTTAACAACATGTTTAGCTAGTGGATTAGCTTGCTCTTTTTGTTAGTAAATGTCTTTAAGCTCCGTTGCGTGGTTTCAGATTAATGCATGTTCTGGTTAAGTGCCCTGTCTAGAGAAGATAGGCTTGTGAATCTGAAATGTGGTTTGGTGGAGTTGGGTGGAATGTTTAGAAGTGTTTTTATTGCTTATCAGGTATTGTAAAAATTTTAGTTCAGGCCATTTTACGCTGTTATGATGCCGAAATTTTTGGTACATCCGGTTTAAAGTGGTTCAGTTCCATAGTTAAGGGTTAAGGGTTGCAGTAGCGTCTCTAGGCTGAAGGTTGGAAACCTGGGGCGTTACATCTATCATCCTTGGCTTCTTTTGTTACAAATGCTAGCATATTCTCCAACTTCTTGGCAATTTCTTTTGTGTCTAAGATTTTTTTCCTGGCTTTCAATACTATTATTTCATAGAATTGTTTGATAATGCTTATCTGCACATCGAATAATTTCCTATTTTGTGGCATAGCTATCTTGCAATTATGATAGCTATATAACCTAAGTTATTATTCATAGAATTGTTTGATAATATTTCACTTTTTTTCTTAATTTGTATAGCTATTCTGCAGTTATGGTAGCTATATAGCCTAAGTTGTTATTCATAGAATTATTTGATAATGCTTATCTGCACATCGAATAATTTCCTATTTTGTGGCATAGCTATCTTGCAGTTATGGTAGCTATATAACCTAAGTTATTATCCATAGAATTGTTTGATAATGTTTCACTTTTTTTTCTTAATTTGTTTATCTTATTTCTATGTTTAGGTATTAATTAATTTATTAATGATGTGCTGGATTAATCATTTCAGTGGGCAAGAGTTGGATTGGTAAATCTAGAGTTAGTAAAGAATATTTAGATGGAGTCACTTCATTTCTGAACTTTGCCTTTGAGAAAACATCTGAAGATGGAAATATTTTGTGCCCATGCAAAAAATGTGGAAACACATTTTGGTTTAACAGAGACAATGTATATGATCATCTAGTGTGTAATGGGTTTGCTATAGGTTATACTTGTTGGGTTTTCCATGGTGAATCTATTTTGGATCACTCGGTTAGCGAAAGTCAAGTTTTGAATGAATCTCCTGTTCACGAAAGTTTAGATGTAAATGAACGTGATAGCATACAAGAGATGTTGCAAGAAGCTTTTGGATATTTTGAAGAAAATGCATTCAAAGGAGTCAATGTCAATGATGATGAATTGATTAGAGAAACACCAAATATTGATGCATCAAATTTTTGTGACTTAGTTAGAGACTGTAATTGTGAGTTATATCCAGGATGTAAAAAATTTTCCAAACTTTCATTCATTGTACGCCTCTATCATATCAAATGCATGAGTGGTGGAGTAATAAGTCATTTTCATTACTTCTTGACTTATTATGTGAAGGATTTCTAGAGGGAATCAAATTGCCAAAAACTTTTTATGAAGCAAAGAAAATTGTCAATAAATTAGGGTTTGGATATGAAAAGATTCATGCATGTCCTAATAAGTATGTTATATTGGAAAGACAAAGGGGATGATGAATCATGCATGACTTGTGGTACTTCAAGATGGGTAGAAAAGGAAAAAGAAGGTACAGAAGTATCAAGATCATAACCAAAGAAAAAGATGAAGAAAATTGTTGCTAAAATACTACGTTACTTTCCATTAAAGAGTAGATTACAGAGGTTGTACATGTCTTCAAAAATTGTTGAACACATGCGATGGCATGACGAAGGGTGAACTAAAGATGGGGTTCTAAGGCATCTAGCTGACTCAGAGGCTTGGAAAACATTTGATATGAAATATTGTGATTTTTCTTCTGAATCTCATAATGTAAAACTGACATTAGCTAGCGATAACTTTAATCCTTTTGGGATCATGAGTTGCAGTAATAGCATGTGGCCTGTTTTAATTAATTATTCCTTTCAATTTACCTGTTGAGTTTTATGCCCTAAAACTCGTAGATATTAAATGTAACTGTTGATGGAGAAATTTTGACCAATCACGAATTGCCACGTCGTTACATAAAATTAATGACGAAATTAAAATTAATTAAATTTGGGACCAATTATAAATTGACATGTGTCCCATATTTAATTTGAAGACAAAATTGGCCAATTATAAATTTATAGAGCCGAAATTCTATTTGATCAATTAATTGAAATTAAATTATTTTGATCAAATTATTTAATTTGACCAATTAATTAAAAATAATAATTATTTGGATCAAATTTGGGTCTTCTAAATGTTTGGGTTATATGGTTTTTTGGGTCAAATATAAACCAAATCCAAGATTAAATGGTTCAGCCCAAGACCAATAAAGCCCAAACCCAAGCTGTTAAGCCCAAAAGTTACCAGGGCCCATCCAGCGAGAACTCTATAAATAGAGGAGTTCTCCACCATTTCAAGGGTTCAGATTTTTGGAGCTCTCAACCAGACTTAGAGAATTCAGAGAAATTCCCCCAAAACGGAAGACTGAAGACTCTCTGAAATCTACAAGTTTCCAAGCACTGAACACTTCTTGAAGACTGAAGACTCTTTCAAACTTAGAGGACTTCAAGCTCCAAGAATCCATCGAAGCTTCAGACTCGAGATCAAACGTTCCAGCCTCGAGTGAAACACATTCACACACAAGAGAGAGAATCAGAGGATTATGTACTAGAGATTGTATACTCACACGCATACAACATTAATACAAATATATTGTCTATTCCACGTGTCTCCATCTCCGAAGTTACGTGTGAACAAATTGGCACGCCCAGTGGGACCATCTCTACCTCTCATCTCTTTCTCTTGTTAAAAGATCCAACCAACGGGATGGCACCAAAGAAAGCTCCCGCGAAGGTTATAACATCAAGCGACTCTTACACTGGTCCTATCACTCGTAGTCGTTCCCAAGGAATTGAGATCAGGGAGGATCATACTCCTCTTGCTGTTGCAAGTAGGATCTCAAAGCTGATTGAGGAATCCTCTAAGGATAGGGTTGCAGTCAAAGACAACCCGCTATTCGAATCTGTCATTCCAACATCTAAGCGGTCAAAGGATACACTAAATCCTGATGTGATGTCCGTCATGATGGCTGATATAGACCAAGATGAAAGAATGGCAGAGATGGAAAGAAAACTCAATCTCTTAATGAAGGCAGTTGATGAAAGAGATCTTGAGATTGCCTATTTGAAGAACCAGCTGCAAAACCGAGAAACGGCTGAGTCTAGCCAGACCCCTGCTGCAGGAAAGAATGATAAGGGGAAAGCTGTCGTGCATGAGGACCAACCGCAACACTTTGTGTCAGTTGCCTCTTTGTCTGTCCAACAACTGCAAGACATGATCATGAATTCCATCAGGGCTCAATATGGTGGACCCACTCAAAGTTCCCTCTTGTATTCTAAACCTTATACAAAGAGGGTTGACAATCTCAGACTGCCCACTGGGAATCAGCCTCCCAAGTTCCAACAGTTTGATGGAAAGGGCAACCCAAAGCAGCACATCGCCCACTTTGTTGAAACCTGTGAGAACGCTGGTACTCGGGGAGATTTGCTTGTTAAGCAATTTGTCCGAACACTAAAAGGAAACGCGTTCGATTGGTACACTGACCTAGAGCCTGATACAATTGACAGTTGGGAACAGATGGAGAGAGAATTTCTGAATCGCTTCTACAGTACGAGGTGGACAGTTAGTATGACGGAACTCACGAGCACAAAGCAGCGAAAGGGTGAGCCAGTCATTGACTACATCAACCGTTGGAGAGCCTTGAGTCTCGACTGTAAAGATAGACTCTCCGAGGTGTCCTCTGTTGAGATGTGCACCCAAGGTATGCACTGGGGACTTCTTTATATCTTGCAAGGGATAAAACCCCGAACCTTTGAAGAATTAGCGACTCATGCTCATGATATGGAGTTGAGCATCGCTAGTAGAGGGAATAAAGATCCCATAGTCCCAGACGTGAGAAAAGAAAAGAAAGAAGTCAAAGGCACTGAGAAAGTTATGAAGAGTGCCACGAAAGAGTCCATGGTCGTCAACACGACCCCTGTGAAACTTTCCGCCAAAGGAAGGGAAAACAAAACAAATAAGCGAGTAGAGACAGGCGAGAGACACCGCCTAACTTTAAAAGAAAGACAAGAAAAAGTATATCCATTTCCAGACTCCGACGTTCCAGATATGTTGGAACAACTGTTGGAGAAGCAGCTAATTGAGCTCCCAGAGTGCAAACGACCAGAAGAGTTAGGGAAAGTCAATGATCCTAACTATTGCAAGTATCACAGAGTCGTTAGTCACCCGGTGGAGAAGTGTTTTGTATTAAAGGAGCTAATCCTTAAATTGGCTCGCGAGAAGAGAATTGAGTTAGACCTTGATGAGGTGGCTCAGACGAATCATGCAACAATAGCGGAAAATGTAAGGGATCAACTTCCCCTAATCTCCTCATGTGATTATGAAGAAAAGTTGATTCAATTTGGGACCCTTGATCCCATAGTGGTTCGATTCCAAAAAGAAGCCACGATGAAGGGATCCCAAGAAAAATATGTTTCCATCGAAGATGAGAACGAAGGTTGGACCCTTGTCGTTCGTCGCAAAAAGCAAAAGCAAAGTTACGCACGGAAAGAGTCCCGCCTATTTCGAGACAATAAAAGAAAGGCTAAGTCTCAAAAGAAGAAGGAAAAAAGAAGTCAAGGAGGTCAAAGCTTGTCATGGAAGAAAGTGAAGATTTCTTTTGTCCTCCACAACCCATAACTTTGGCAGAATACTTCCCAAGGCGCTTTCTCGATGATAGTCAAGGAGAGGCACTTGAAACTGTCACGTGTCACATTGTGGACGTGGTGGAAGATGATGATGTTCCTGCTAGCTCCTCGGGAACGGTGGCAGGTCCAGGAGACTTATCCTCCTTCAGCATAAAGGACTTACTGTCACTTCCTCAGAAAGCTAAAAGCGTCCTTATTAATGCATTGATAGAGTCTGATGGTACAAACATCCCAACCTCCGAGGCACGCACATGTGCTTCGTGTTGCATGTCTATCGGATTTTCTGATGAAGATTTGTTGCTAGGGTCAAAGCCACACAATAGACCTCTATTCGTCTCAGGATACATTCGAGAACAAAGGGTTAGTCGGATCCTCATCGATGATGGATCAGCTGTCAATATAATGCCTAAGTCAACCATGAAACAATTAGGCATCTTGATGGAGGAACTATCAAACAGTAAGTTGGTGATCCAAGGCTTCAATCAGGGTGGACAGCGGGCAATTGGCATGATGCGCCTTGAACTCATCATTGGAGACTTAAAAGCTGATACTTTGTTCCATGTAATAGATTTTAAGACCACCTATAAGCTGTTGTTAGGTCGTCCTTGGATCCATGGTAATGGAGTCATAACCTCCACATTGCACCGGTGCTTCAAATTCTATCAAGATGGCATCAAGAAAGTTGAAGCTGACACCAACCCATTTTCAGAAGCTGAGTCTCATTTCGCTGATGCAAAGTTTTATCTGAAGAATGAAAACACAGGGGAAACCATACCTGCAGAAATCCCCTTGATAAAAAAGAATGATAAATTCGATTTAGGGCCACAGGCAGATGCAAGAAAGGAAGCTGTTGAAGATGTGAATACTTCCGACCTGAAAAAGGGTGAAGCGTCTACAAGCCTTGTGAAACCTAAGGTTGTAAAGGATGAGAAGTGTTCAAATTCACCTATCCTACCCCTTATCTCGACGTAAAAAGGGTGAATCACCTTTCACTGAATGTTCAGAAAGCATAAAGGTCGGTGACGTTGAAATTTTGAAGGAAAGTTTGAAGGAAAGTTTCACTACGCCTCTTACGAAGATCACAAGACAAGAGGTTAAGAAACCTGAGGATGATCAGATAAAAGCGATCTTGCCTGACAAACGAACTAAAGACGGGTTCGACCCCAAGGCATACAAACTTCTAGCAAAAGCAGGTTATGACTTCACAACTCACACTGAGTTTAAAAGTCTAAGGGTTTTTGATGGAAGAGCTGAGCTCTCTGCAACACAGAAGAAACTTCTAAAGGAAGGTTATAGTCTGCCTACAACAAGAAAAGGGCTTGGACATAAGTCGCCACAGCCGGTTCGCATAACAAGAAGAGGGAAGGCAAAAGTGGCAGACACAAATCATATAACAGTAGAGGAGGTTGATGACTCAAAAGAAAAAGAGAGTGTCGACCAATGAACTTCTGTTTTTAGGCGCATCAGGCCACCGGTTGCTCGTGCTTTAGTCTTTCAGAGATTAAGTGTCAATGAAACGGAAGAAGAGAGTACACAACCTACCAATAGCTCCACTCGACCTTCAATTTTTCGAAGGTTAAGTATGCCCAGTGAGGAAGAAGAGAGTACATTTTCAACTCCGAATGTCACTCGACCTTCAGCTTTTCAAAGGTTAAATGTGCCGATGGGGAAAGAAGAGAGTACATTTTCAGCTCCGGAGGTGGCTCGACCATCAGTTTTTCAGAGGTTAAGTGTTACCACGAGAAGAGACAAAGAAGAACAATTTGCTTCATCGATTTCTCACCGACTTCAGTATGAGGATGCGATGAAAAATGAAAAGATCACGAAGGCTGATGGAGAAATTCGTAGTGTGGTTCCTTCACGAATGAAAAGAAAAACCTTTGTTACTGTCAATATGGATGGTTCTTTGAAGGTAAAGCGACGTGATGTTGTCATCACCAATCCTTCGAAGGAAGATAGGGACCAGGAGGAAGAACAAACCTTTTGTCTTCATATCACTGTCGAAGAAGAAGCAGAGGTCGAAACGTCTGAAGTAGATGAGGACGAAACACCTTTATCAGTTGAAGACGCCAGCGAATCTACAATAGATGAGCTTAAAGAGGTAAACCTGGGTACACCAGAGGAGCCGCGTCCAACTTTTATAAGCATGTCACTTACTCCCAAAGAAGAGGGTGAATATATGAGTTTACTCGCTTCGTATAGAGACATCTTCGCCTGGTCATATAAAGAGATGCCTGGACTTGATCCAAAAGTAGCTGTCCATCATCTCGCAATTAAAGAGGGGTATCGACCAGTCAAGCAAGCTCAACGACGCTTTTGCCCGGAACTTATCCCTCAAATTGAAATAGAGGTCAATAAGTTGATAGAAGCAGGGTTCATCCGTGAGGTAAAGTACCCTACGTGGATAGCCAACATTGTCCCTGTTAGGAAGAAGAATGGACAGCTTCACGTTTGTGTTGACTTTCGCGATTTAAATAACGCATGTCCCAAAGACGATTTCCCACTGCCAATCACAGAAATCATGGTGGATGCCACCACAGGGCATGAAGCTTTGTCTTTTATGGATGGGTCATCGGGTTATAACCAGATTCGAATGGCTCTTGCAGATGAAGAAATGACAGCCTTTCGAACTCCAAAAGGGATATACTGTTATAAAGTGATGCCCTTTGGATTAAAGAATGCTGGAGCCACTTATCAACGTGCTATGCAAAAGGTTTTCGACGATATGCTGCATAAACATGTCGAGTGCTATGTCGATGACCTTGTTGTTAAGTCAAAGAGACGACAGGATCACTTGAAGGATCTAAAAGTGGTCTTTGATCATTTGAGAAAGTATCAATTGAGGATGAACCCTCTCAAATGTGCATTTGGGGTTACTTCGGGAAAATTCCTTGGGTTCGTTGTTAGACATCGAGGAATCGAAATAGACCAGTCGAAGATTGACGCCATTCAGAAGATGCCAAGGCCTAAAAACTTACATGAATTGAGAAGCTTGCAAGGTCGTCTGGCCTACATTCGAAGATTCATCTCTAACTTAGCCGGCCGATGCCAACCTTTTCAGAGGCTAATGAGGAAAGGAGAAAGGTTCGAGTGGGATGAAGCATGCCAAAATGCTTTCGAAAGCATTAAGAAATATTTGTTTAATCCTCCTGTCTTAGGAGCCCCCTTAGCTGGAAAGCCATTGATTCTATGCATAACTGCTCAAGAAAGATCACTAGGAGCATTATTGGCACAAGAAGGCGAGAAGGGAAAAGAACGAGCCCTTTATTACTTAAGCAGGACTCTGAATGGAGCTGAGATAAATTACTCACCTATTGAGAAAATGTGCCTTGCTCTTTTCTTCGCTATTGACAAGTTAAGGCACTACATGCAAGCTTTCAAAGTGCACTTGGTCGCGAAAGCTGATCTTATCAAGTACGTTCTATCGAGGCCGGTTATTTCTGGACGCTTAGCTAAGTGGGCCATCTTACTCCAGCAATATGACATCGTTTATGTACCTCAAAAGGCAGTCAAGGGGCAGACATTAGCCGACTTCTTAGCGGATCATCCAATCCCGTCGGATTGGAAGCTATGTGAAGACTTACCTGATGAAGAAGTCTTCTATGTTGAAATCACTGAACCTTGGACCATGTACTTTGATGGCGCAGCACGAAGAAGTAGGGCAGGGGCAGGAATCGTCTTTATTTCGCCTGAGAAACACATGCTCCCTACAGCTTCATGCTTGGTGAATTATGCTCAAACAATGTGGCTGAATATCAAGCGCTGATAATTGGCCTCCAAATGACCTTGGAAATTGACATAACATATATAGAGGTCTATGACGATTCAAAGTTGGTCGTTAGTCAACTCTTACTCCAGTATGAAGTGAAGCATAAAGACTTGAAGCCTTATTTCATCTATGCAAGGCAACTGCTAGAAAGGTTCGAAAGTATAGTACTGGAGCATGTTCCGAGATCAGAAAATAAAAAGGCAGATGCTCTAGCAAATTTAGCGACTGCCCTAACAATCCCAGAGGATATGTCAATGAACATCTCACTTTGCCAGAAGTGGATTGTGCCGCTAATAAAAGATGAAGGTCAAGAGGCAAATATGATCTCTGTTTATGCAATTGAAGAGGAGGACTGGCGGCAGCCCATTATAGATTATCTTCAACATGGAAGACTGCCCACAGATCCCAGACGTAGGGCCGATATACGAAGAAGAGGAGCCCGATTTATCTACTACAAGGAGATCCTTTATCGTCGTTCTTATGAGGGACTCTTCCTTCGATGCCTTGGAAAGGAAGAAGCAGCAAAGGCATTAAATGAGGCACATTCAGGTGTTTGTGGCGCCCATCAGTCGGGTCCAAAACTCCAGTTTCAATTAAAAAGGATGAGATATTATTGGCCTACAATGATTCGAGACTCAATGGAATACGCAAAGAAGTGTGAAGCTTGTCAATTTCATGCAAACTTCATACATCAGCCACCGGAGCCTCTTCATCCGACTGTAGCTTCATGGCCTTTTGAGGCTTGGGGACTTGACCTTGTTGGCCCTATAACACCTAAGTCTTCAGCAGGACATTCTTACATTCTTGCAGGGACGGATTACTTCTCAAGATGGGCTGAAGCTGTCGCGTTGAAAGAAGCCAAGAAGGAAAATGTTGTGGATTTTGTCCGAACTCATATAATCTATCGGTACGGTATCCCTCATCGTATTGTGACAGATAATGGAAGACAATTCTCCAACGGCCTAATGGACAAGTTGTGTGAAAAGTTTAACTTCAAGCAATACAAGTCCTCTATGTACAATGCTGCGGCAAATGGGTTGGTAGAAGCATTCAATAAGACATTGTGTAACTTATTGAAGAAAGTAGTTTCCAAGACAGAGAGATTGGCAAGAAAAGATCGGTGAAGTGTTGTGGGCTTACCGAACTACCCATCGCACTCTTACAGGGGTCACACCTTATTCCCTCGTCTATGGGGTAGAAGCTGTGCTCCCGTTAGAAAGAGAGATTCCCTCATTAAGGATGGTCGTCCAAGAAGGATTGACAACGGAAGATAATGCTAGGTTGCGCCTTCAAGAGTTAGAAGCACTTGATGAAGGAAGTTTAGAGGCTCAGCAGGCCTTGGAATGCTACCAAGCACGGATGTCTAAAGCCTTTGATAAGAATGTGAAGCTTCGATCATTTCAAGTTGGTGATCTTGTACTCGCTGTTCGAAGACCCATCATCACGACACGACACACAGGGAACAAATTCACACCTAAATGGGATGGACCCTACGTCGTCAAAAAAGTCTACACAAACGGAGCGTACAAGATTGTGGACAAAGACGGATTAAGAATAGGCCCGATAAATGGCAAGTTTCTTAAAAAGTTTTATGCGTGAAATGTAATACTCCTTATCGTAAGAGTATAAACTACATGATACTCCTGGCTCGCATGAGTTAAAAAGGTGAACGACCAAAAAATATTGTATAGTGAACTACGTTATGACTTGATCCCTTCCCACTTGGAGGGTACGTAGGCAGCTTAAGAAAAAAACTTAAGTTCAGTCAAAGCAAAAAAAAAAAGAATCCATGTTGTAAATAAAATTCTAAATTTTTATTAAGGCGTAAATAAAGTATAAATGTCTAATACAATCAATGAAAAAAAAATGTCTAATACAATGAACTGAAAGAATATCTAAAAAAAATGTTTGCACATGAGAAAAAGAGCTTAGAGTGAACTAAAGGGATCATGAATTAAGGATTCCATTGAAGGGCTTTAAGCTCGTCACGAGTACTCTCCAAAAGTTCGCGAATTATCGCTAGGGTTCGAACGTCTAAAGCGCTAACGGTGGGGGCACACTCGATGTCACTAATTTCCTCACGTATTCTTGAAACTGCAAGTTTTTCATGAGCTAAGTCCTTTTCCTTTTCAGAAACCGAATTGGAAAGGCTTTCTACCTTGGCCTCTGCAGCTGTTAACTTGGCCTCTAGTTCTGCAACTTTGGTCTTTAGATCTGCAACCTCTGCGACAGAGCGAGCAAGTTGTTTCTGAAGTGCATCTTTCTCCTCAACAACACGATCTTCGATAGACAAAGCCTTCTCTAAAAGGAGTTTCTTCGCCTCCAACTGACTATCCCTACTCGAGGGGGTCAGATTAGTAGAGAGCGAAGATTGTAATCCATTGAATTCTCGCGCTTTCTTGAAGTAGTTGCCTACAAATTCTTGCAGAGGTTTCAGGTTGTTTGTAGTGGCCTCTGCCATTACATCAAAGACCTTGTGAGATTCTTGCTCAAGGTGCTCAAGGCTAGCAACATCTTCAAAAGGAGTGCGTACGATCTTCTGTTGTATGCTTGTCCATATGGATAAAGCAGCTTGCCGTCGAAAGGTGGAAATTAAATCATCAGCATAGAACTGAGAAACTTCAAAGACTGGGGCAACCACTTTCTCATGAGTATGTCGGGGGACTTTCTTAGTGGAACGAGAAGACGGGTTCACGACTTGTTTGCTCGAGGATGCAAGAGAGCTTCCGAAGTTCTTCACAGAAGAAGCAAAAGCATCAGGACTTGTCAAAGATTGCTCGCTCGAACATTCTTCCTCCTCTTGAACACGGTCATTTGAAGGAGGCTGCAAAAGAAAAATAAAACAGGATTTAAAAAAAAAAAACAAAAAAGGGACAAAAAAAAAGGAAAGAAAAAGGTTTTTTTTCAACCAAAGTCTCAGTGTCGTTAGGGGTCTGTGAAGCATTAGAGGCACTTTTGATGGACTTGTCAGCGAGATCAGAATCTTTCCTGGGTCTTTTGGCTCTTTTCTAGTGTCGATCTCCAGTGCTGTTTTGACTCTCTTCTTCGGTTGAATCATCTAGAGGCCTGGCGACCTTGAGCAGACGGAGTTCTTTGCCACCAAATTTAGAATCACCTTTTTTAGGTAGCTTAGGCTGGGTTCGAGAGGGAATGATATTGTCAACCAACTTACTTATGTCGTCCCCTAGGTAATTGTCATACTTTTCAGACCACCAACTTCGATAACGTGAGGTGACATGGTCCTGAGGATTCAATGTACGAGCTGGAAGAAATATTTGAAACTCCGCATTAGTTCGCAGGCAAACCCGCCAGTGGTGTAAAATGTTTTCCAAGGTGACTAGGGGCAAAGCTTCTCCTAAGTCATTAGGTATGTCTTGATAAAAGCCGAACTGACGGCCAAATCGGTGGGGGTTGTAAGGTTCGATAACTAATGAATCTTTACATCGCGCTGACAGATAGCATGAGCGAAGGCTCGAAAAATAGGAAAAATGTATGAATTTCGCAATCTTTTCATACTTCATGGTCTCATTTTTGTTCCTACTGAGGTTCGTGTGCCATGATATGGATGCACCCCCATGGATCAGTTTGCGAGCCTCAAGCTCATCAAAATATATAGCTCCACCTTCGCCGGAAAAGTCAACCATGCTAGGACCTCGAACTTTTGCTGGAGTCTTATAATTGGTACCAAAATAATGGGCGAGCCAACCAAAAATGTAATGCACGGGGAGAGAAGCATCTATGCGTCCAACTGAAACAGGAGCATTGGAAACTTTGCCTAGCCCGTGGTAGATGTTGGCAAGGACAGGGACTGCAAGACTGAAAGTTTTCCCCTCAGCCATTAAGCTGGCAGCCTTGAAAACACTAGGACGAATGTGGTTAGCATTCCCTTGGGGAAACACAAAGGCGCAAACCCAGCAAGATAAAAAAGCCGCCAAGTATGTCTGGTCTCTATGTCTCATGTCAATCTTTAGCTCGTGAAACAAGTTGTTTTCCTCACCTGACCACTCGTGACGCTTGATATTTGTGTCGTCTGGGTTATGAGTCGTGCTAGGGCGAGAGGTCTTCTTGGGTCTCCGTTGAGGAGGCTTTGCGTATCTCTGTTCACCTTTGAACCAAAAGTAAGTCCAGGAGCTGATTGGAACATGGGAATGGTCAACTCTTGAAGCGCTAAGCAAGTAGAATGCATGGAAAAGGTGTTCGCAACTTTTTGGAAGATGTTTTGCTTGGTTGTGGGACCCAGTTAACTCTTTAAAGCTAGGGATAACTTCCTCATAAAATCTACCTCTGATGGGCAGACCCCCAAATGTCCAAAGGTCCCATAAGGAAATTGAGAGTTCTCCCGCACGAGTGTGAAGTGTATTGGTTGCAGGACACTGATAGCGAGCAAAAATGTCGCTATTTTAGTCCCAATTTATTAGGCTTTTCTGTGCTTTAATCGTGTTATTAATGAAAATATTTAATGTATTCTGTTATTTTGTCCTTAGGAGCAAAGTCGGTGATTTTGGGAAAAAAAAGTGCCAAAAATGAAGCTAATGAAGCCCAAATCCAAGCTTGGATCAAATGGGGATCTAAAGAGGCCAATCATGATGGAAGAGCCCAAAAAGAAGTAAAGAGAAGGCCCAAAAATTAGCCCAAACCGAAGCTGGAATTGCTGGAAAATGGCACAGCGTCGAGACGCTGTGAAGACAGCGTCGCGACGCTGTCCATTTCTTGGGCAACACGACGCGTGCATTGCAGCGTCGCGACGCTACCTCCAATCCGGGCCTATAAAAGGCACCTCTTGGTGCCTCATTTATGCATGAATCAATCATCAATCAATCCATTCTTTCCTTCCTTTCCTCCCTCCTTTGGCTCCTTTGGAGCCTCTCTCAAGGCTTTCTAGCCTTTTTGAGAGATTTCTTAGTGGGAAATATTTGGGGAATTTTGGGGAGCATCCTAGGAGGCTCAAGGAGTGTTCGGCGGAGCTCTGAGTGTCAGCGAAGGGGTTCTTCGACGGTCAATTCCTTTCCTTTTATGCTCTTAATTATGCTTTCTATTGTAAATGTTGTGGATATTTTAGCTACGTATAGCTAAACCCCAATTTGGGGTCTTGAAATGAAATTATAGACAAAATGTTGTTATAATTACCTGTCTCTTGCCCTTTTTTTTCTAATTATTTGTATGGATGTGCTTAATGCTTTATTCAATCTGGCCAATTGTGTAATGATTCGATTCTTAATGGAAACTCGACGGAGAGAAGTTAGGATAGATCATAATCCATGCAACTAGTTTAATTGCCCGTCGTGACACCGGGATTAGTTGATTAAACTTAGATTCCTAAAATGAATCAGAGCGTAATAATTAATGATTTTTAATGGCGCTAAGGACACTTAGGTTGTTAAAATGAATTAATTACAATTAGGGGAAACCGACAGGAGAACCTATGTGATTAACGGAGATTCTAGGATTATAATTAGTTGGGCAATGAGATAGGATAATTATAGCAACTGTTTGGCTAATAATTGATTTTCAAAGACCCCTCTTCCCATTAAAAAACTCTTTCTCTCCATTTTATTTTCGATTGATCAAATTATTTTCTTTAACTGCTTTGATTTTTGAATCCTTTTTAACTGCATGAACTGTCCCCTAAATATTATTTCTCCTAATTATTTTTAGTGCTCAAGAGATTTTTGCTTGCTTAATTTTCGCTTCGCCTCCCTGTGGATTCGATACTCGGTATTACCTATCGTTTTATATTACTTGCGATACCGTGCGCTTGCGGTAGCGACCACCAACAGACACCAAGCTTCACAAAAAGCCCGGACTATGTCGTTGTTTCGATCGTAAGTGTAAAGGGAAGCCACCACAGCATCCAATAAATGATCCATCTGAAGCACCTCTTCACTCCGACCAACGACAAATTCTAACCACTCCCAATAGCGAGGAATGAAAAGAAATTCGCTTGAAATTTTCAAGGCGGATTCCCAACGAACTGATCCGTCAATTATTCGGCGCCCTAACGTCACCTCTGGATGTCGATTAGGATTTTGTGTATGGATTGAAGATTCTAGAAACCAAGCCTTAGAATCTTGGTCTAGAGGCCTTTCTACGGACCAATCAGAAATGGTATGCAAATTTAGTGGTGGGGGCCATGGGGCTGCAAGACGTCCAGTCTTAGGCTCTTCTACTAAGAAGTTGAGTCGGCTTCTTATGGGTTGATTGTTGTCTTTCAGGAGAACGAGGTACGTCTTTTCAGAGACAATATGTTCTGCAAGGCACACCATGACTCTGCAAAATTTAAAGAGTTGAGAGTTAAAATAAGTCAAGAGAATAAGATATTTACGAAGATAAGTTAAAAATGATAATAATAATGCATCAAGGAAAATTTCCTAAGACTAATGTTGCGAAACATCATAACAACAAGAGTTCAAAGACGTCAATTGTCCCTGTACTCATGCTGAATGACGTGGCGGCTACACAAGTCCAAGGAACATGTCCCTGCACTCATGCTGCACTCGTGCTGAAAGGCGTGGCGGCGGCACAAGTCCAAGGAACATGTCCCTGTACTCGTGCTGAAAGGCGTGGCGGCGGCACAAGTCCATTTGTTGGGTTTTATGTCCTAAAACTCGTAGATAGTGAATGATTAACAAATTATACACTTGTATCAATAAAGTGTTATTGAGGTTTTTGCAATAAAGTGTTATTGTCATATTAAGTCTAGAATTGCTCAAAATGACCCAAATCCAATAAACTAAGATCCTAGGTTGTTTACATGTAACTTGAACTAGTATGTGGGGACATACGGGGATCAGTGTTCAAGTAACAACCTAAAAGGTCTATAGTACAGGGATAAGGCTGGGTACCTTATCCTGGTAACACTATGTGATACGGCCCGTTTTGTATTCGATACAGACGTATTGATCCAAGGCGTCCATGTAGGAGACATGCGAGCGGGGGTATCCTATGCAATGAGTTTGCATAAGACCGGACCACGAAATAGTAAACCACTAGATGTAACACCGTTGACTAGTTAGGTTACTGTTTCAATAGGATGACCTAGGTAACTCAATCTTAATCCTGAGTGTGTCATGAACTCCTTCTCACGAGGGATTGTCCTTTGATTAGTACGGGTGAGAGTGGCCAGCACGCCGACTCAATAAGCCTACCTTCTTGGGGACAAGACCGAGTGGGGGGCTGGGGACATGACAATACAATATGGAATTCACTCCTTCCCCTATTGGGGTAAGCAGATGTGTGTTCCCTTAAGGGCTGATTCCGGGTCTTGAACAAGGGCGCCCATCCTCTCCTGGCCCGAGAGGAACTGCTGTTTATTGATTGGATCATAAATAGATTGTTCATTAGAGGAATCAGTGGTACTTAAGGATCCAGAGGTAACCCAGGGGTAAAACGGTAATTTGACCCAGCTGGCGTTACGAACACTCGTGAAGGATTGACTTACTGTTATTGGTCGATATCCGTGGACACAGAAATATTCTACAGTGAGAAGAGTGCAGTTGTGGGTCTTTAGTGGAGTGACCCATAGTTAACGAATGTTGACTAATTTGGTTAATGAATTTAGTCAATTAGTCTCGTATCGTTGGAGCTTCTGATCTGTAGGTCCATTAGGTCCACCTGCTAGCTCGTAAAGGGTTCTGAGGTTAAATAGTCTTGAATAGAATTTGAAGTGTGTTCAAATTCGTTAAGGGAATTTTATTGTATTTGATATAATTAAAATAATGTATAAAGATACATTATAATATAAGTTTAATTAATGAATTAAACTTTATATTATAAATTAATTTTGGATATGATTCAAAATTAATTAATGAGAGAATTAAATATTTGAAAGAGTTCAAATATTAAATATGAATTAGATTCATATTGAAACTATAGGTTAAATTTAATGTGAATGAGATTCAGATTAAAACTATAGTATATGAGAGAATTATTTGAATAATGATTCAAATAGTAAATTAATTAAATATATGATATTTAATTAATGAATTAATTAATTGAAGAATTAATTAATTTAATTTAATTAAATGTGATTTAATTAAATTAATTTTATAGTTAATATTAATGTACATTATGATGCACATTAAAACTATAGGTTAAATGAGAGAGATTAAAATTGAATATGATTCAATTGTAATATTAATTAAATATTGGATATTTAATTAATGTGGATTCAATTAATGAGATTAATTGAATGACCAATTTAATTCAATTTAATATGATTCAAATTGAATTAAATGCCTTATGTTATAATTGATTTAATTAATATTGTTTTAATTAAATTAATTATAATTAATTAATTAATTAAATGATTATTATTATTTAATTAATAGACGGCCAAGATCGTTTGGATTAGATCCAACGATCGAGATTAAGTAGGGTAATAACACCCTCCCCACTTATCGTAAAGTGGAGAGGGGTTACCCAGTGGGTCTCTCTCATTCTCTCAGTTTAACAAAGACAGAGAAGTGAATTCTTTGAGTTTTCTCTCTTCTCTCTCTCAATATTCCAGCAAACTTTTTGCTGAAAATTCCCCTTCCAAGACTAATTTTGGATCCCACCATCCCTACCTCATGGATCCAGAGAATAGCGGGTGTTCGCGATTGGTCGTGTTCTTGGAAGAAAATGTCGCTGTACAATTATTGGAGCATCGTGCAGTGAATCCCGGTCTCCAACATGTAAGTTTTCATGAATCTAAAATTGTTTTAGATTTGTAATTGCATGCTTAATCTAGTTTAGAAAATAAGTTTCTAATTTTGCCCAACGTATCGGTTTTCTTTAATTGAAATTAAATCACGCTCGATTTAATTCGCTTCCGCTAGAGGATTCAATTCCTTCACAAGGAACATGTCCTTGTACTCATGCTGAAGGACGTTGTACCTGCAAATAAAAAAAACAACACTACAAAAAAAAATAAAAAAAAGCGTTCACCTAATTTACCTTTTGGTGAATGGAAATTTTGTTCTAAGGAGAATATTGGCAATATGGTGTTAGTTCAGAAAAGTAAATGTTAAGAGAAAAAAAAAACAACAAAAGAAAAAGAAAAAAATTTTACTTAGAAATTTGTCTCTCGAATGGAAGGCAAAGGACGGTCAAAGTATGTATATATTCTCCAAGTCTCCAAGTCAAGCTTCTTTCCTTCAAAAAAAAAAAAAAGGGCAAAGAAAAAAAGGCATTAAATCAAATTAAATAAAGGATGTTGGAAGCCTATGGAAAATTGAAAATAGTCAATATCGGATTATTTTGAAAATTTACCTTTATGGACTATAAGTAAGAATTATGAAAATTGTTCCTACAAAAAAAGAGGAAGAAATATTGAGATTATATACATATGTACAAAGCATAAGTTAAGTTTGCATATGTATATATATAAAAGCGCCCATTTTTTTTAAAAAAAAGTAAAAAATAAAAATAAAATAAAAAAAGAAGTATGAAGTAATGTGGAAATAAAAAAAGAGTTAAAAAAAAGGGAAGATGAAAATTGGAAAAAAGCAAGTTGAGGATTAAAAAAAATGGAAAATAAAAGAGATTCTGGAAGTGTTTTAAAAAAAAGAAGTTAAAAAAAAAAGAAATCAGAAAAAATATAGAAAAAAAAAGAGTAAAAAAAAAAGCAAAAAAAGAAAACTAAAAAAAATGGGCGGAAGATTGATTTCATTAAAGACAAAGTTGAAAAAAAGTTAAAAAGAAGACAACAAAAAAAAAACAAAAAAAAAAAAAACAAAAGTTAAAAGTCTGGAAGGTTAAGAAAGTTTTTTTTAAAAAAAACTAAAGAAAGTTAAAAAAAAAAGGAAAAAAGAGTCACGGGCTTCTTCCACATTCTCTCTCTCGTCTCCCTCTCGTCTCTCTCTCTAACTCTCTTTCCCCCTCGCCGTTGCCGCCGCGTTTCTGCAAGCAGCGACTCGCCAAAAAGAGATTGAATCTCTTGCTCCCTCAGTCTCTCTCTCATCTCCCTCTCGCTCCCCCAGTCTCTCTCTCGTTGCCGCCACGAAGAAGAACGCCGTCGTGTTTCTTCCGGCAGCAGTCCGATGCGACAAAGAAGTAAAAAAAACTCTCTCTCACTCTTACGATTTCTTCTTCTCCCCCATCCTACTTTCTTTCTCACTCTCTCTCTAGGAAAAAGTGGCGGCAAGCCAAAAAAGATAAACAAGGAGATGAGAATAAAAAAATCCTTCTGGGTTGGAAAAGATCACCAACTTTTTCTAGAGAAGCAATTTGTGAAGGGAAGCAATTTGTCTTCAAGTGAGTATTGAGAATCAAGAAATCTGAAGAAGAAAAAAAAAAAAAAAAAAAAAGATTTCAGTGTTAAGAAAGAATTTGATGAAGAAAAAGAAAAAAAAAACTTGAACTCCTATGGCAAACCCTTTTATTTAGATTGGAAAAGATCACCAACTTTGACCACCAACTTGAAACCTTTTTTTTTATCTGGGTTGGAAAAGGGGAGTTGAAAAGAACACTCACAAATCGAGGAATTTAAAAAAGTCACCAGCATTTGGAGTTTGAAGAATACCTTACCGAAAGTTGCAATTGAAGGAAAAAAAAAAAAAAAAAAAAGCACATTTGAGCCCTATTTATAAAGGGGAATTTGGAGTTCAAATCTCATATCTTATCAAATCCTATTTTCAATAAACATCCTTATCAAATTGGATGTTTTGATTCAAGAGTATGAGACTTGTTTAAATTAATTTGATTTAATTTCAAACAAGGAAGATATCACTTGATTTAATTTTTAAATCAAATCTAATCTTCTAGAATCATTATTAAATTATGAATTCCAAGCCAAATCCTAATCCAAGTGTGAAATTGGATTCAAATCAATTTGAAAAAAAAATAAATTCAAGTTAGTCCAAGAACCCACACCGTTAAATTAAATTAAATTTGAAAGGGGCATATTAAAATTTCATTCCTTTAACTAAATTTTGGGATAGAGCTTAATATTTGCCTCAATCAAACCTTATTCCAAATTCTCTCTTTGAATTTGCGTTTATCATGAGACAATTTGGGTATAATCATAACCCAATCCCAAATTAAACTTGAGTGAAATTCAAAATTTAAAAAAAAAAATGTTATGCTTCAAATTCATGTCACAGTTGAATAGAATTTGAACTTTACTCAAATTCAACGTTTCATTGAGATTCAAGATACAACTCGTCGCCAAACAAGATCAAAATTTCGTATAAAAAAAATGTGTCGAATTTTGATTAAATTGGCATAAAAGACGCGTGGTAAAAAATCAATCAAAATTTTGACTCTATTTCATATTTTGATTGATACATCAAGGGGAGTCAAAATTTTAAAAAAAGATAAGTTTTGATTCCAGATAATTTCTTTTCGAGATTCATCCACACATAATTTGTGCCCAAATCTCGAAAAGGGGGCATTTGTTGATGGAGAAATTTTGACCAATCACGAATTGCCACGTCGTTACATAAAATTAATGACGAAATTAAAATTAATTAAATTTGGGACCAATTATAAATTGACATGTGTCCCATATTTAATTTGAAGACAAAGTTGGCCAATTATAAATTTATAGAGCCGAAATTCTATTTGATCAATTAATTGAAATTAAATTATTTTGATCAAATTATTTAATTTGACCAATTAATTAAAAATAATAATTATTTGGATCAAATTTGGGTCTTCTAAATGTTTGGGTTATATGGTTTTTTGGGTCAAATATAAACCAAACCCAAGATTAAATGGTTCAACCCAAGACCAATAAAGCCCAAACCCAAGCTGTTAAGCCCAAAAGTTACCAGGGCCCATCCAGCGAGAACTCTATAAATAGAGGAGTTCTCCACCATTTCAAGGGTTCAGAATTTGGAGCTCTTAACCAGACTTAGAGAATTCAGAGAAATTCCCCAAAACGGAAGACTGAAGACTCTCTGAAATCTACAAGTTTCCAAGCACTGAACACTTCTTGAAGACTGAAGACTCTTTCAAACTTAGAGGACTTCAAGCTCCAAGAATCCATCGAAGCTTCAGACTCGAGATCAAGCGTTCCAGCCCTCGAGTGAAACACATTCACACACAAGAGAGAGAATCAGAGGATTATGTACTAGAGATTGTATACTCACACGCATACAACAATAATACAAATATATTGTTTATTCCACGTGTCTCCATCTCCGAAGTTACGTGTGAACAGTAACAATTGACCAAACATTAATAAAACGATATTGATGTATTATTTCAATAAAGTATTGTTCTTTGTATTATGTTTGTCTTGCCTAAATAACCCTAATCCAATAAACTAAACATCCTAGGTTGTGGTATGAGTCTTGAACTGTATGTGGAGACATACGAGGATTACTGTTCAAGATAACCTAGAGGGTCTATAGTATAGAGATAAGGTTGGGTACCTTATCCTAGTAACACTATGGATGCGACCCACTTTGTATTTGATACAAACGCATTAATCCAACGCAATCGTGTAGGGACATGTGAGTGGGGGTATCTTATGCAATGAGTTTACATAAGACCGGGCCGCGAAATAGTAACAGCTAGTTGTAACACCGTTGACTAGTTAGGTTTCTATTTCACTAGGATGACCTAGACAACTTAGTCTCAATCCTAAGTGGGTTATGAACTCCTATTCACGAGGGATTGTCCTTTGATTTGTACGGGTGAGAGTGGCTAGAACACCGACTCAATAAGCCTATCATTTTGGGGACAAGGCTGAGTGAGGAGCTGGGAACATAATCACACGAGAAAGAATTCACTCCTTCCCAACTTTAGGGAAGTAGATTAGTGTTCCCTTAAGTGGTGTCTCCGGGTCTTGAACAAAGGGCATTACCCTCTCACTGGCACGAGAAGGGTTTCTGTTTAGTGGTTGGACCACAAACAGGTTGTTCATTAGAGAAGCACTGACACTTAAGGATGTAGAGGTAATTCCCAGGGGTAAAATAATAATTTGACCAGCTGGAGTTACGGACACTCGTGAAGGACTAACTTGCTGTTTTTGGTCTATATCCGTGGACCCAGAAATATGTCTGCAGTGAGAAAAGTGCAGTTATGGGTCTATAGTGGAGTGTACCCACAGTTAACGAGTATTGATTAATTTGGTTAATGAGTTTAGTCGATTAATCTCATATCGTTGGAGCTTCTGATCTGCAGGTCCATTAGGTCCCACTAGTAGCTTGTAAAGTGATTTGAGGCAACTAAGTCTAAAGGAAAGAATATAATGTATAGTGATACATTATAATATAATTTTGAATTAAATTCAAAATTATGAGAGAAATAAATATTTGAAGGAGTTCAAATTTAACATGAATTTGATTCATATTAAATTTATAGGATATGAGAGAATTTGAAAAGTTCAAATGATAATATGAATTTGATTCATATGATTTAATTAAAGGTCTAAAATTTGGGTAATTAATTATTTATTTATTAAATCAAATATGAATTTAATATTATTTTTTTAATAATATTTTATTCATGGCTCTCCCCTGTAAATAGGTCACTAAACTTAGGGTTTACGACAAGACTCTAATTCAAGCCTCTCAAGCCTCCCTCTTAGAAAGAAAAAGATTCCACCTCCTTGCCTCCACAATTCCTAGAGTCACCGGTGTAACCTTAGTGGTAGTGTATCTTGGAGTTTTATCTTTTTGGGGCTGCTGCATTTTCAAAGAAAAGGTTCAAGGTGTTGGTGAAAATCGTTCAAGTCTACAACGAAGTTTTGTAACGGTTGTTTCTCTTCTCTTGAAAAAGCATGTAAATAAAATAGGGATTTTATTTTCTGTTTTTCAGCATCTTATTATAGTCGTTTTTCAGTAGATTGAACGTTAATATATGTCGTAAGTTTAACGTTGCAATGGTTCTTTGATTTTGATTAAAATACGGTGTGAGGTCCTTTGATGTTCTTCCGCTGCGCTAGGGTTTTCATCCCTACATTACCTCCTTGGATGTGTATGAAACAACCTTATATATTTCTTTCTATGTTAATTCCAGGTCCTAAAATGCCTAGAAATAATATAGATATATATTTGCAACCATTAATTGATGAACTCATAGACTTGTGAAACATAGGTATTCCTACCTATGATGCATTTAAAAAAGAAATGTTCACACTTTGTGTAGCTCTAATGTGGACCATTAGTGACTTTCCTGGATATGATAACTTGTCTGGATGGAATATTCATTCTAAACATGCATGTCCCTCTTAGTGGGTTCAACCCTTGCTCATTAAGATTAAAGAAAGGTAGGAGAAAAAGTTGTTATGACTTAAAAGTCATGATTGTCATATCATTATGAAACAACTATTGCCTAAGCATTACGAAGCATGCTATAAAAAAATGTCAACTTAGTTATGATTGAATTATGCTCTTTTTTTCAAGAGTTATGTTCTCAAGTGCTCCATGTAGATGATATTGTCAAACTTCAGTCGTGCATTATCATCACACTTTGTCAATTGGAAAGAATATTTCCTCCATCATTTTTTACTATTATGGTTCACTTAATTGTTCATCTACCTGGAGAGGCCAAACTTGTTGGTCCTGTTCAATATAGGTGGATGTATCCTATTGAGACATACGTACAAAATTAATATTTCTTTCATAATTACTACCATTTTTCCTATTTATATAATCTTTATTGCATAGGTTTTTGGACAAACTTAAATCATATGTAAGAAACAAGACACATCCAGAAGGCTCAATTGTTGAAGGTTACGTCATAGATGAATGTGGAACATTTTGTTGAAACTATTTGGATGGTGTTGAAACGATATTCAATTGTCCAAGGAGAAATGATGACTTGATTTCAGAAATTGAAACACATAGTTCATCATTATTTCCAACGTTAGGAGGACCAATTAAGAGTGCTGTAAATTGTACTTTGGAAGACATCTCTTCGATACAAGCACATCGATATGTATTGTTCAATTTTGAATTAACAAGCACCTATCATAGGTAGCCATTTATATATATATATACATTTATATATATATATATATATTTTGCTTGTTAAACTATGATGAAAATTCATTTTAACAAGTATTATTATATGTAGATATTATGAAACAATAATGAAGAGACTTAATTGCAGTCGTCGACTATCTCGAAATGAAATTGATAAAATTATCAATGAATCATTTCACGAGTGGTTTCAATCACATGTAAGTGTATATAAAAACTTCATTTCATATTTAAGAAATGATCTATGAGTACCTATGCTTACTTATAGATTTCTATATCAGGTTTCAAAATTAGGAGATAAAGTTTCAGAAGAAGTTCGGTGGCTTGCTCGAGGCCCTAATCAAGTTGTAAAAAAAATATGATGGGTATAATATAAATGGATTTGCATTCTGTATAAAGAATAAAGATGCAATATCCAGGAAGAAACAAAATAGTGGAGTGTTAGTGGTAGCACAAATTACCAGTTATGCTAGTTCGCGAGATATAAATCCAATAGTAGGAGATGATATATACCATGGGATTTTAAGAGATGTTATTGTTAAAAATGAAATCAAATACGTTACAATAAAAATCAGTTCAGTTGTAACTCTCAAGGAACAGAATCCCAACAAACTCCCTAACAAACTCTGTTTTATAAAGCAAGAGAGATGAGAAATCGTTTATGTGATTTTCCATGAGAGTGAGGAGAGTGTGTACCTTTTCAATATTCTGCTGATGAATAGAATTTACCTGCTGTCTTCAAAAGTGGATGTAAGCGCTCAACGCTGAACCACTATAAACTCACATGTTCATCTTCTTCTTTCTCTACCCATTTTATTTCTGGAATTGATCTCTGATAGCAAAGTAATTTTGTTGCATTTCTTCTCAAGAGCTTCTTCTGCCTTTTTCGTTTTGCATGGAGGAAATGAAGTCTGAAAGGTAAAGTGAATTTTCATTTTACATTTGTGTCATGTGCTGCCAAAACGTGTAAGAAAAGCAACCTGAGTGGGATTTGACAACACGCATTACCCACTCACAACTGGTATCAGAGCCTTCAAGATTCAAGAACGGATCAAGAAAGACAGAGGAGCTGATTGAGAGAATGACTACTACAAAGTATGAGATCGAGAAATTCAATGGAAATAATGATTTTAGCCTATGGAGTAAAAGGATTCAGGTAATTCTTTTACAACAATCTGCACTTAAAGCCTTGGAAGATCCAAAGACTTTGCCAAATACGGTTACAGAAGTGGAGAAACAGAAGATGGAAGAAATAGCCTATGCTACCCTTATTTTGAATGTTACTAATAATGTTCTTAGACAAATCATTGATGAAACCACAACATTTGGTATTTGGGGAAAACTGCAGACACTTTATGTTAAGAAAGATGTATCAAGCAAGATTTATCTTAGAGAGAGGTTGTTCACTTTCAAGATGAATGGTTCTAAAACGCTTGATGAGAATCTTGATGAATTCAAGAAACTCACCACTGAATTTGCAGTTGTTGGAGAAAAATTGGGAAGTGAGAGTGAAGCCACAATCTTAATAAACTCTCTTCCCGAGACCTATAAAGATGTAAAGAATGCACTGAAATATGGAAGAGATTCTATTTCTCTAGATTCAGTTATCTCAGCAATTAAATGTAAAGAACTTGAGTTGAAATCAGAAAACAAAGGAAATGGAGGAGCCGAGTCTCTTTTTACAAAAGGTAAGAATCCTTCCAAGAAAAGCAGATTCTCAAAGGGTCACAAGAATTTTAAAGGCAAGACTGTTTTGAAATGTTTCATTTGTCACAAAGAAGGACATTTCAAACGCAATTGTCCTCAAAGAAGGAAGGGAGACAATAGAAGAGGCAGAGAACATGGAAAAGAAGATGTCTCTATTGGGGAAAACACATTTGAATATTCAGAAGTGCTTGCAACCACTGAGGGGAAGACCATAAAACAGGGAGTGGGAAAATTGAAGGAAGACTGGTTCCTTGACTCAGGTTGTACCTACCACATGACCTACTCAAAAGAGTGGTTTGTGACTTACAAACCATGTGAGGGAGGTGCTGTTTTTATGGGAGATAACCATGGCTGTAAAGTTGTGGGAATTGGCTCAGTGGGATTGAAACTCAAAGACAATAGAGATATTCTATTGAGGAATGTGAGGCATGTCCCTGACCTGAGGAGGAACTTAATATCCATTGGAATGCTTGATGATCATGGATGTTCCTTTAATGGAAAGAATGGAGTTTTTCAAATTTTAAAAGACTCCAAAGTAGTTCTGACAGGAGAAAAGTCAAATGGGCTTTACATCTTGAAGGTTGTTTCTCCACCAAACTTGGCCCTTGTTACAGAATCTGATAAAATAGTAGAAGAGATTGAATTATGGCACAGAAGGTTATCTCACATAAGTGAAAATGGGCTGCAAGAACTTCTAAAACAAGGTTTGATTCAAACCAAAGGCACCAAGCGACGGTGAACATTGTGTTTTTGGGAAATCCAAGAGGCTGAAATTCACTAAAGGAGAGCATACAACCAAGTCTATTTTGGGTTATGTTCATGCAGATCTATGGGGGCCAGCAAGGACTCCTTCATGGAGTGGTTCTAGGTATTTCTTGTCTATTATTGATGACTATTCTAGGAAGACATGGACTTTTATCTTAAAGACTAAAGATCAAACACTAGAGAAATTCAAAGAATGGAAGACTAGAGTTGAAAATCAAACTGATTGCAAAGTAAAATGCTTGCGAACTGATAATGGAATGGAGTTCCTAGGGAGTTTGTTTACTGATTATTGTATTGAAAATGGCATAACACGACATAAAACAGTTAGCTATACACCACAACAGAATGGTATTGTTGAAAGGATGAATAGAACAATTATGGAGAGGGTTAGATGTATGCTATCTGAGGCTAATCTTCCTAGTAATTTTTGGGTTGAGGTTGTTGCAACTGCAACTTATACCATTAATAGAAGTCCTTGTGCTTCAATTGATTTTAAAACCCCAGAAGAATTGTGGTCTGGTACTCCACCAGATTTATCAAATCTTAAAACCTTTGGTTGCATTGGTTATGTTCACTTGAAGCAAGGAAAATTGGAACCTAGGGCAATTAAATGCATGTTCCTAGGTTATCCTGAAGGTACTAAAGGTTACAAGTTGTGGAATTTTGAATCAAAGAAGAGTATTATCAGCAGAGACGTAACTTTCAGGGAAACTGAATTTTATATTAATTCAGATAAAGAAAAACAGCCAAGAGAAGAGCTTGAGACTACTAGAAATATAACCTCTGAGGTAGAATTTTTAAACAAGCCAAATTATATCACTGAAAAACAAGTAGCTACAGATGCTTCTCATGAAGTGACTAATGAAGCTTTGGAAGAAGCTAATGATCAGTCTCTTGATCATGAACAACAACCAGAAGAAATTCAAGAAGATCTAACAAATTACACTCTTTCTAGAGATAGACAGAGAAGAACTGTGAGACCTCCAGCTAGATTTACACAAGCTGGTTGTGTAGCCTATGTCTCAAGTACAGCAGATGTTTTGAATGAGGAAGAAGCAAAGACTTTTGAAGATGCTATTAGAGGGACAGAAAGTTTGCAGTGGAAAAGGGCAATGGAAGATGGAATTGAATCCCTATATAAAAATGAAACATGGGAATTGGTCTCTCCTCCTCCCAAACAGAAAATTATACCTTGCAAATGGGTATATAAAAGAAAGCCAGGGAAATTTGAAGAAGAAGGTATTAAATATAAAGCTAGACTTGTAGCGAAGGGCTTTATTCAAAAGGAGGGAGTTGACTACAATGAAATTTTTTCACCTGTAGTCAAACACACATCCATTCGAATATTATTGGCAATTGTAGCTTGTTTGATATGGAATTGGAACAGATGGATGTGAAAACTGCTTTCCTACATGGAAAGCTAGAAGAAAGAATTTATATGGAGCAACCAAAGGGATATGAAGTAAACAGAGAGAGGAAGTTAGTTTGCAAACTAAATAAGTCATTATATGGCTTGAAACAGTCACCAAGGTGCTGGTACAAGAGGTTCGATGACTACATTACTAGTATTCAGTTCAAACGAAGCAAATATGATCCTTGTGTATACTACAAAAAGGAAGAACATGGTGGAAATATATATCTTCTACTCTATGTGGATGATATGTTACTGGCAGGAAAGTCTATCTCATAACTTTTAAAAATTAAGAAACTCCTCAACCAAGAATTCGATATGAAAGACCTGGGGCCAGCTAAAAGAATCCTTGGGATGGAGATTTCTAGAAATCACTCAAATTTTGAGCTTTATGTCTACCAAAGTGACTACACAAAGAAAGTTTTAAAGAGGTTCAATATGGCCTCTGCAAAATCAGTTTCTATACCCCTAGCTCAACATTTCAAGTTGTCCAAGGAGGATTCTCCTAAAGATGAAGAAGAAAGAAATCAGATGGTAAGAGTTCCATATTCTAATGCTACGGGCAGTTTGATGTACTTGATGATCTGTACCAGACCTGATTTGGCTTTTTCATCTAGCCTAATTAGTAGATATATGGGAGATCCAGGGAGGAAACATTGGGAAGCAACTAAATGGGTGATGAGATATTTAGTTGGATCAACTAATCGTGGCCTACTCTATAAAAAGCCAGAAAAACAGGATCTTAAACTTTATGGCTACGTGGATTCAGATTTTGCAGGGGACCTAGATAGAAGGAGGTCACTTACCGGATACACCTTTTTACTTGGAAACAATGTAATTAGTTGGAAATCAAATTTACAGTCAGTAGTTGCCCTATCTACGACAGTGGTTGAGTTCATTGCAGCCACAGAAGCAGTAAAGGAGGCTACATGGTTGCAAGGCTTAATTTCTGAATTAGGCTTTAAACAAAGTACAGTAGACATATATTGCGATAATCAAAGTGCAATATGCCTCACAAAAAACCAACAGTTTCATGATAGAACCAAACATGTTGATATCAGGTTTCATTTTATTAGAGAGGCAATTGAGAAAGGAGTGGTGAATGTACGAAAAATAAAGACAGATGATAATGCAGCAGACATGATGACTAAGATTGTTACTCGTACCAAGTTTGAGCATTGTTTGAAGTTGCTCAACTTGGCAGATGCTCCAGATGAGTAAAATACTAAGAAAAAGACAACAGTTAGTAGAATATTTGGTTCAAGGGGAAGATTTGTTAAAAATGAAATCAAATACTTTACAATAAAAATCAGTTCAGTTGTAACTCTCAAGGAACAGAATCCCAACAAACTCCCTAAGAAACTCTGTTTTATAAAGCAAGAGAGATGAGAAATCGTTTATGTGATTTTCCATGAGAGTGAGGAGAGTGTGTACCTTTTCAATATTCTGCTGATGAATAGAATTTACCTGCTGTCTTCAAAAGTGGATGTAAGCGCTCAACGCTGAACCACTATAAACTCACATGTTCATCTTCTTCTTTCTCTACCCATTTTATTTCTGGAATTGATCTCTGATAGCAAAGTAATTTTGTTGCATTTCTTCTCAAGAGCTTCTTCTGCCTTTTTCGTTTTGCATGGAGGAAATGAAGTCTGAAAGGTAAAGTGAATTTTCATTTTACATTTGTGTCATGTGCTGCCAAAACGTGTAAGAAAAGCAACCTGAGTGGGATTTGACAACACGCATTACCCACTCACAGTTATCAAATTAAATTATTATGATCGATTCAAGGTTGTTTTGTTTAAATGTGATTGGGTAGATCCAACTATAGGAATTGGAAAAAAAAAAGTTGGCATGTATAATTCTACTTTAGTGAATTTATCACATTTAGTTCATACAAGAGAGTTATTGGGACATGAACCATTCATCTTTGCATCTCAAGCAAAAATGGAATATTACATTCCAGATCCAAAAGAACCTGAATGGAGTGTTGTAGTTCACACCAAGCCTCGTGATTTATTTGATATGGGGAACTTGTCAAGTGAAATTGAGAGTAACTATTGTGGGAGTGAGTCATCCAATATATCTTCGTTGGATGATATTTATGACAATGCTTATGCCAATTTAGATTTAGTCAGAAATGATGCTGATGGAATCACTATCAATCATTCATTAGATGTTGGTGCAATTGAAAGTATGAATGACGACTCTGATTCTTAGGCATCCAAATTAACTTGAAAATTGTAAGTTATATTTTTCATTTTAACAATTTAGCTTTTGTAAACTATGTATTTTTAATTTAAAATTTTTGTTACTAATTCCTTTATGCATGTGAATATGCCTTCAACTAGAAAATGTCGTCATGTTGTGGTTACGGAGTCTAGTCCTTTAGAAGGAAATTCTAGCAATTCGGAGGAAACTAATGTTGATATAAAAGCCAATAACAGTGGATGGTGATGTTGATGTAGAAGATATGTTTGAATTTATTTTAGAATTGATATTAAAGTCTTATAATTTACTTGTTAACTTTTTTCTTTAAAAATAGATTCATCTGGGACACGTAAGACACGTGGTCAAACACATATGTCTGACATTTGGAATTTAAAAGAAGGTCAAAAGATAGTGGTTGAGTTCAATAGTTTGAATCAACCTATAAAAGCTGGTGCAACTGTTTTGGGAAATTTCTTAGGGATTATTGGAAGATCTTCCAACCTTTGTCCCTTATATTATGATGATTGGAGAAAGGTACCCAAATGTATATAAGGATGAAGTTTGGGGGATCATTAAGGTATGTAAACCAAATTATATGTTATGTTTTTACTTATATCTATATTATGTTTTTTGTATACTCATTTGCTCCATTATTTTTCAATCAAAATTCAATGTTCAAGAAAAGCATAAAAAATGGTGTTTGTCCTCGTTATCTAGAAAGTGGGGTGACTATAAATAATGTAGTCTACGAGGACAATATGTTTCAAAGTATGAAAAGGAAGATGAATGCTTGAAACATAAACCTGATCATAAAATACCTATAGATCAATGGGCTGAAATATAATAGTCTCTTTTTGGTACTCATCTAAAGGAATAATAATCTTCTTTTTATTGTTGCTATTATTAAATAACAAATTATTTATTTTATATGTGATTTTACATTGATATATTTATTTGTATCTTAGAAACGGAGCGTAAGAAATACAAATATATGTAAGAAACAACAATTTATTCATTCATGTGGAATAAAAAGCCAAGCACGAAAAACAGATGAGATGATAATTTTCTTTAGGGTAAAATACCTTTTTGGTCCCTCATGTTTCAAGTTCGTTTCCAATAGGTCCCTAGGTTTCAAAATCAAACAATCAAGTCCCTACCGTTTCAGAAATGTTTCTATTAAGTCCCTCCACCGTTAATTTTTTTAACGGTGCTGACGTGGCATTTAAAAATAATAAAATCATAATTTTTAAATTAAAATTAATAATAAATAATTAAATAAAATAATAAATAATTTTTAAATTAAAATTAAATGATAAATAATTAAATAAAATAATAAAAAAATAAAGAAATCTCTCTTCTCTTTCTCCCCCACTCGAAACCCTCCCTCCATCACCTCTCTCTTTTTCTTTCCCTTCCTCCTCCTCCTCGTCGACGCTGCCCTCGTCTTCCCTCTCTTCCCTTACCTTTCAGCTTCGATGCCAACCAACTCTGATGCCGTCGTTTCTCCCCTGCTCCGGCGCCGACGAGCTTCAAAAATGGAGAAGAACTCAAGTGGGCTTTTGGTTTTTTTTTCTCAGATCTGAAAATGAAGGAGAACCGTGAGTTTTTTTTTTTGTTCAAATTTGGTTGTTGCTTGTGTGGGATTTTGTTGAGGAATAAGAAGGAGATGTGGGTTTTGGTTGCTAGATTTTGTTTTTCCTCAGATCTCAAAATGGAGAAGTCGCGCGTGTGGTTTTTTTTTTTTTTTTTTTTTTGCTAGTTTTTGTTTTTCCTCAAATCTGAAAGTGGACAGGAGGGAGAGGGAGAAGAAGAGAAAAAAGAAGGGGGCGGTGACGATGTTGGAGGGCGGCGGTGGCAGCGGCCATAGCTTCTGAGAAGATGAAGGAGAGGGAGAGAAGAAGAGAAGGGGGAATCAACGGCGAGCATCAGTTGGGGAACTACCGGTTCGTGACGACGGTGCATGAGATGGAGCGCGATGGTCAAATCTGGACCATCATTTTGGAATCGTACATCGTGGAGGTGCCGGAAGGGAATACGGAAAATGATACGCGTCTATTTCCGGATAAAGGTTGGGAGTCTTTCGAATAGAGATTTTTTGGGTGGGTAAGAAGAAGAAGAAGAGAGGTGAAGGGCAGCGGAGGCTATTGTCGGATGCCGGCGAGAAGGGGTAGGGTGGGGGAGAGAGAAGAGAGAAAGAGAAGAGGAAAGAGACAAAGATGGGGAGAGAGAAGAGAGGAAGGACAGTTTTTTTAATTATTTATTATTTAATTAGTTATTGTTTTATTATTTTAATTTAAAATTTAATATTTTAATATTTTTAACGTGCCACGTCAGCACTACTAAAAAAATTAACAGTGGAGGGACTCAATAGAAACATTTCCCAAACAGTAGGGACTTGATTGTTTGATTTTGAAACCTAGGGACCTATTGGAAACAAACTCGAAACATGAGGGACCAAAAAGGTATTTTACCCTTTTCTTTATATATTTGTATTGTTTAGCAGGTTGTAGTTTGCATATTAGTTTTTTTAATGATAGAAAGAAGAATTGGGAAGAGACCCCACCAGAATAGAAGTATTTTTAGCCACACATAAAATCAAGGACGAAAGTTACATGGATGAGGAATCTGCTAAAATTGTTGTAAGCTCAAAGTTAATTTTAAATTTTTTTAAAACTTTATAGTTCACTAATTTCAATTTTATTCTTTGATAGGAAAAATTTCACGAATTTATGAATCAAAATGTAGATAGCTTAGAAGTTGCTTCTCAGATGGAAGTGTTTGAACAAGTCATGGGTAGAGAACATTCAGGACATGTTCGTGGAATGGGATTAGGACCTACCCCATCTGAAGTTTTTAAAACTAAACATCATCGATTTGCGAGGGTCGAGACCAATTCTGGGGCAAGTATGGAAGACCATGAAACTATAGAAGAAGGATCTAGAATAACCAAATTAGAGTCTGAAGTGGCAGAGATACGGTCAAATATGAAAAAAAAAAAATGCTTTCAGTATTGGATCAAATTAATTGTGTGCAAGTTGGTAATACTAGTGGGACATCTTTGGATGGCAAACCAAGAGAGGTATGAAATATTATAAGTTAATTTATTTTAGTATTACACAATTTTAATATATTTTTTGATATTTTAATAAAAAAAATTTATTTGTTAACAGGATCAAGGAGCAAATGCATTTGGGAATAACGAAAAATCAAAATCAAGTTCGCACGTAGTGGCGGATCCAGACTTTTTGTTTAGGGGGGTTGCCCTTAAATTCTGTAAAAGTAATTTACAAGTAAGCAATTTAAGAAATTCGTAAATGAAAACTTAACTAATAATTGAATCCATTGCAATTGTCGTCTACAAGTTTTAATATTATGAAATTAATTTTTAAAAAATAACGAAACAAAAATTTTAAAAATATTTCTATCAATTTCCGTTTATATTTGATATAAAAAAATTTAAAGAATAAATTAAAATAAAAATTATAATATTATATATTTGTTAGGAAAATTACTAGTTTAGGTCTTGAACTTTCATTTTTGTGTCTAATAGGCCTCAATTTTGTGAAAATGGGTCTTCGAACGTGAAAAATGTCAAATAGGATTTCTAAACTTTCAATTATGTCTCTAACAAATCCTTAACATATTCAACATTTAAAAAAATAAAAAAATAACATTCATATTAGACATAAAATTGAATTTTCTGTCTAACATAATATTACACTTTCAATTTTATGTTCAATAAATTCATGAGTTTTAAAAAATGTTGAGTAGGTCAAAGATTTATTAAATACAAATTTGAAAGTTTTTTTTTTTTTTTTTTTTTTTTTTTTTTTTTTTTTGTGTGTGTGTGGAAGTTCATGAATTTATTAGGCATAAAACTGAAAATTTAAACACCACATTTTAAAGTTCAAAGATTGATAAACGCACAAAATTGGAAGTAGGACCTATTTGATACTATCTAGATCTTGGGACGAAATATGTAATTTAATCTATTTGTTATTGTTTCATATTTGTAAATAATTTACACAATTTTTTAAAGGAAATATAAACTACAATTTAAATTTATAAAATATAATTTTTTTAAATTACAAAAGTCAATTTTAGACAAACAGTTTTTGTATATATTTTTAAATGAATAAAATAATCGCACACAAGAAAAAAGATAAAAAAAACACTTTCTAAAAAAAACATAAAAAACACGCTGATTAGTGAAAGAAAGAAAAAAAAAACGTCCATGAGTGTGCTTGGAGAGTTGGACTGTGGACTGATCGTTTCGGGGGGCTACAACGCCCATACCAACGCAGCCAAGCTATAATTTTGGCTTATAAAGCAAATTTTTATATACCAATATTATAACTTTTGTAGTTCAGGAGGGGCTCGAGCCCCCTCTGGGTCCAAGGTAAATCCGCCGCTGTTCGCACGAGTCTCTGTAATGACATGTTTCAAACTTAAAAACTAAATGATGATAACTGATAAGTAGTTTAGATTCATCTTCTTTATTGATGTTAGAGACATATTTTGTAGATATTTGGTGTTAATTTCAATCAGTACTTTATAGGTATTTTAATACTTCATCCTCAATTTTTCTGTCACTATTTGATTGGCATTTTATTACTTCATCTGGAAATTGTTATTGATTATTTTTGTAATTTTCTTACTTTTATTTTCTTTACATGATTTTGACTATTGTTGTTGAAATTTTTGTTGTAAAATTCTTAAATTTGTCATAACATAAAACACTAATAACTACTTGTTTTTCAATAATTTTGTGAAATTGATTTAAATTACAACCACCATATAAATTGTTTCAAAATAGGTACAAAAAAATGTTGCAAGATAAGAAAAAAATTGTTGCTATTGGATCAATTATTGTAGCGGTTATAAAGGGTTTTGACATTTACACAAATTGTTGCAAAAATAGAGGTCACTATAATTATTGCAATATAGTAAAAAAACATTGTTGCATATGAGTAAGTATTCCAACAATTACAATTCGCTGCAATAAGTTAAATATTGCAGCGATTAAGAAGTGCTCCTAATGCTTATTAAGCCGCTGCAAGTTAGTAGAGGTTATTCATCTGCTACTACAATAATTTAGGGAATTGTTACTATTGAAATTACAATTGCAGCGGTTTCTAGATGAATGTAGCAGTTTGGAAACCGTTGCACACTAACAACAGTTAACAAAACTGTTGTATTATGACATTACCAACCATTGCAAATTGAGTAGCTATCGTGACGTTATTTCATTCCGATTTCAGCTGTTGTCTAAATTGTTGCAATAAATCGTCCCAACACAGCTTTTGCCAGCGGTTTTGTAACCGGTGCAAAATATCTTGGAGCGGTTAAAAACCGCTACAACAACTCAAACAAACTGCTGCAATAGGCCTTTCATCCTGTAGTGATTGTTTTGTATTATTTCTCGACACAATGTATTGAAATTAAATTACATTGATTCACATCACTTCCAGTGGGAATTCGATTCCTTCACTTATGTCATCTCACTTTCAATAGTTTTTGCATTCTCTTTGTAAATGCATTATCACTTTATAATTGTACCTATATATATATATATATATATAAGCATAAGAAAATAAACAAGATTATTACAGAGTGTGAGAGAGTGAGGTTTGAGAGGGTGACTGAGTGAAGCTCTTGCAACCCTTCATCATTCTGAGAGACTGAATTCGATGCTCTACCTTGCAAAAGTGGATAGTTATTGATCGAACTACTATAAAATCAAATTCTCTACTCTTCTTCCTTAATTCATTTTTGCTAGTTATTAGAGATTTGTAGGTTAGTTTTTATTACAGTGGGGGCATGCAGGCGATCAACGATGACAACATATAGAGAAAGATGAGAGAGAAGACGAAGAATAAAGAGAAAGAAAAGAGAGAAGGAAGAGAGAGTCCCTATATTTGCTTTTGATAGAAAACCAAATTCATTAAAAATGAGCAACAACAGAGTCAAATCCAATAACATCAATAAGCCTTTGTGGTCGAGATTCTAACCAAACTAAAAGATCCTCTAGAGCCATACGTGCTAGATGGTTGCTTGATTACCCTCCTGAACCATAAAAAGACACGGAAATATGTATTTTTGTCTAAAAAAACTCCAAGTATCAGACACTAGGCATCCAACTTCCCTATTCATTTTCAACCTCTATTTGTAAAAACTTGCATAGCTGAAGCAAAATAGTCTCTAGTTAAAACTTAGAGAAATATATCTCCACTGCTAGGGATGCATCCATCTGTATAGCTTGCGCCTCTGCCATATATCCACGGAAACGACATGTCGGAAGAGCCTTGCAGACGTTAGCAGCACATTACCCATATCAAAGTTGGAGGATCTAATTTTTACAATTAAAAAGTTCAAGGGTGGAGAATTTTAAAAATCTCTATAATTCTAGGTGATTTTTGGAATTTGCTCCAAATTTTTATTAAAATAGGAATGAGTAGTGTTCTCCTTTTGGAATTTATTAAATTCCTTAAGTACATGAAATTTATCCGACGATGGAGATTAGAAAAATCAAGGGTTTGATTTTCTAATATTCTTGAGGTGATGAAAACTATTTTGTGAATCCAAAATAAATTTCCATTTTTTTAATGACTTTTATGCCACTCATAATTGTTAATTTTCATTTTTCTAAAATGTGAATAATAAACACGGGATGTTTAAAAGTAAAGTAAAATAAAATTTGGTGGACATTTGTTAATTTTTAAAAATTGGTTAATAAAAGATAAAATTTAGTAATCATTTTTAAATAGGTGCTACAAGCGACCAATTTTTTTTTCCTTTTTATTAGGTGTCAAATAACACCTTCAATATGATTGGTGACGATTTCAAAAATCTTAAAATTATCATGAGGTAAAACATAAAAATATTCAAAATGGTGTAACAAATATGATTTTAACTTACCACCCAACAAAAACCTCCAACCAAACAACCCCTACGAAAGTTTTTTTTTTTTTTTTTTTTTTTTTTTGATGATTCTAATAAATAGTTTTTTATTTTTTATTTTATAATATGTGGGGTGGAGGAATTTTAATCACAGACCTTTTGGTAATCAATATAAAAGATTTATGCCAGTTGAGTTACGCTGATGTTAGCTTGATTCTAATGAGGAAAAAAATACACTTTTGGTCCCTGAGGTTTAGGTTAGGTTTCATTTTAGTCCTTGAGTTTTCAAACTCGACAATTTAGCCCATGAGGTTTGGATTTCATTTCATTTTAGTCACTCCATCCAAATTTCCGTTAATAATTAACGGATTGCTGACGTGACATTGATTTTTTATTAAAAAAAATTATTTTTTAAAATTTTAAATATAAATATATTAAAATAATAAAAATATTATTATTTTATATTATTTTATTTTTCTCTCCTTCCCTCTCCTCCTCCTTATTCTTCTTCACCATCGACCGCCGACAAATACATACACACACACACACACACATATATATATATATATATATATATATATTTCTCTCCTTCTTCCTCCATTCTTCTTCTTTCTCCCCATTTTGTTTTTTTTTTTAAGAAAAGAGAGGGGAGTTCCTCCTCGGCGTCCCTGATGTCAGAAATGGGGAGGAGGAACTCCCCCTCCCTCCCCCTTTTTTTTAAAAAAATGGGGAGAGAGGGGAGAAAGAAGAAGAAAAGAGGAAGAAGAAGAGAAAAAAATATATATTCTGTCAGCTGCCAGCGGCAACAAAAGGTTGAGAGGGATGATGGTGATGGTGAAGAAGAAGAAAAAGAGGAAAATAAATAAAAATAATACTAGTTTTATTATTTTAATATATTTATATATTTTTTTAAATTTAAAAACAATTTTTTAATAAAAAATGCCACGTCAGCAATTGGTTAGTATTTAACGGAAAAATGGATGGAAGGACCAAAATGAAATGAAATCCAAACCTTATGGGCTAAATTGTCGAGTTTGAAAACTCAGGGACCAAAATGAAACCCTAAACCCAAACACGAGGGACTAAAATGTATTTTTCCAAATAGTTGTGTGACTGTTTTGTTTGCTTGATATATATGGGTTATTTTGCACAGAAACTTGGGGATGGGTTGTTTTTGGGCCATTATCGTATAAGCCCAGCCCAGAATATTGTTCCCCTTCGTCAGTTTCCAATCCCTTTCGATCTCCCAGATTCGAAGCCCGAAACCCGAAGCCCCTTCAGATTTATTACTGTTTCTGCTTCCGCTTCTTTCATTTTTCCGTTTCGAACGAATCACGATTCACATCAGTGCTCATTGCTGTTCCCATTATCCCACCAAGTGATGAGCGTTGACGAATTTGCTTCTTCCTCCCCGTAGTTTGCAACCCTAGCTCTCATTTCAGGTATTTCCTCCTTTTTCCTTTTCATTTCAATCTTCGAGTTCTTGCAGTTTTTTCGCTTTCAGCATTCAGTCCTTGCCCCACATGCCCACTCCCTTCTGTTTTCCCCTTCTGATCACTAGAAATTGAATTCAAATTAAGGAGAAAGCTGCCCCATTGCCATTCGTCACCTTTCTCTCTCTGTCGATACTTTTACTCATCTTGCTCTCTCTCTCGATTCCCACTCTGGTTCCCTCTCAGATTCGAGCTTCAGCCCACCCAATCTACCAACCCTTATGGCCTTCTTTTAGACCCATCACATCACATTCTTCCCTCAACGTCTCACTCTCATCTCACCGTGTCACAACTCGTTTGCCCCCTCCTCGAACTAGTAAGATTAGAGTTCCGCGTTCTTTGAATTTTTTTTTATTGTTCTGTGACTTTTGCTTTCTGCAAGTCTGGGTTTCGGTTGATGTTGGGAAAGATGATTGTTGCTTTCAATGGGCTATTTGATTTATGGGAACATAGTTGATTTTCCTTTGATTTTGTGGTGTGAACTCATCTTTATTGATTGTGCCGTTCTAGTTCAAGCTTATTATGATTATGGGTTTCGGTGCCACTCTCAGGACTTTTCTTTATTTTTTTTTCCTATGTCTCATATATTCTTGAATTCTATTTCTTCATTGTAGATAGGGAAGAGTTGCTTCTTTAGGTGGAATTTGACTTCCTGAAGGATCCAAATTTCAGAAGGTATTCTTAAGCTAGTATGATTCTATAGAGTTCTGTGAGGCTTGGACGATGGCCTATTTTTTACACTGAGGAATAATTGAGGATTGTGTTTTCGAGACTGTTTTAGTTGGTGATTGTGCTGTGGGAAAATCAAAATTTCTTGCAATATTTGTAGGAGATTATTCTACCTTAATTTTGAGTCAACCACCTGGACAATCTTCTATTAATGTTTAGTTCTTTTGGAAGAATTGTTAAACGGACCAAAAATCTCAGTTCATTGGAACTTAAGATTATTCTTCACGTTGAGAACTCTTGCAAAGCAAGCTTCTTAGTTGGGAATATTGGAGATGGTAGTGGTCAAACCAAGACGAATATTGAATCAGAGCTTGAAACTGAATGGGAGAGTTTACTTGAACCTTTTGATCTCACAAAGCTTAGGAAGTCTCGTATTCTAATTACCCCTGTTCAACTTTGTAAATTACTTGAGCTTCCACTTGATGTGCCTACATTATTGGAAATATTTGAACGGGTGGGTGCCCAAAAGGGCTATTGCCATACATTTGATGTATACTATGTGTTTATAAATAAGCTTGGGACAATTGGGGAGTTCAAGGTTATAGATAAACTATTAATGCAGATGAAAGAAGAAGGGATTGTTTTCCGAGAGTCCATTTTCATGATAATTATGAAACATTATGGGAAAGCCGGACAACCTGGACAAGCAATTAGATTGCTTCTAGATATGAGGGCTGTCTATTCATGTGAACCAACTTTTGAATCTTATAATGTAGTTTTGGAAATACTTGTGGTTGGTAATTGTCCACGAGTTGCTACAAATGTTTTCTATGACATGTTGAGTAAGGGTGCCCCTCCCACTGTTTTTACTTTTGGCATTGTGATGAAAGCTCTTTGTATGATTAATGACGTTGACTCTGCATGCTCACTTCTTAGAGACATGACAAAGCATGGATGTGTACCGAATTCTATTGTTTATCAGACTTTAATACATGCACTATCCAAAAATAACCAAGTTAATGAAGCCTTAAAGCTTTTGGAAGAAATGTTTGTTATGGGATGCATACCTGATGTTCAAACCTTCAACGATGTTATTCATGGCCTCTGCAAGGTAAATAAAATTCATGATGCAGCAAAATTGGTTGATCGAATGCTTCTTCGAGGTTTTAACCCAGATAGTAGGACTTATGGTTTTCTGATGCATGGATTATGTAGGATTGGAAAAATCAATGAAGCAAGAGCATTATTGAACAAAATCCCTTGTCCAAATAATGCAATCATCAATACTTTAATCAATGGGTATGTTATGAGTGGACGACTTAAGGAAGCTCAAAGTTTTCTTAATGAGACTATGATAAATTTTGGTTTTGACCCTGATATTTTTACATACAACATCTTGATGCATGGTCTTTGCAAAGAGGGGAGTCTTGGTTTTGCTCGTGATTTGATTAATGAGATGTCTAGGAGGGGTTGCGAGCCGAATGTGATCACATATGCAATATTGGTTGATGGGCTTTGTAAAGTGGGGCTTCTTGAAGAAGCTGGTCTTGTTTTACATGAGATGTCAACAAAGGGATTGACTATTAATACAGTTATATACAATTGCTTGATATGCGCTCTATGTAGGAACGAGAAGGTTCATGTTGCTTTAAACCTGTTTAGTGAAATGTCCATGAAAGGGTGCAAGCCTGACTTATTTACATATAATTCTCTAATCTATGGATTGTGCAAGGTTGATAAAATTGATGAGGCCTTCAAGTTGTTTCATAATATGTTATTGGATGGTGTAGTTGCCAACAATGTGACTTACAATACACTGATTCATGCGCTTTTGAGGAGGGGTGCATTCCAAAAAGCACTCACACTTGTTAATGATATGTTGTTCAGAGGATGCACCCTTGATAAAATCACTTACAATGGACTGATAAAAGCATTTTGCAAAGCTGGGAATGTTGGAAAAGGATTGGAATTATATGAGCAAATGATAATGGATGGACTTCGCGCTGATACTATTTCATGTAATATACTGATCAATGGGCTCTGTAAAGTTGGAAAAGTGGACAATGCGTTTGAGTTTCTAAGAGATGTGATTAATCGAGGTTTTGTGCCTGACATAGTCACTTATAACAGTGTTTTAAATGGACTTTGCAAGGTTGGACGTATCAACGAAGCTTTAAATCTTTTTGATAGATTACAAGTTGAAGGTGTTCGCCCCGATGCTTTTACCTATAACACTTTTATCAGTTGGCACTGTAAAGAAGGCCTGGTGAATGATGCTTGTTTATTTTTTTATAGAGGTGTAGAGAATGGTTTTGTACCTAGTAATGTGACTTGGAATGTGCTGGTCAATACTTTCGTACAACAAAGTAATAAGGAGAATTTGTTTTTTGTGTCCGATGAGTTATGGTGATAAAATGTACAAGTGGAATAATGTTTAAATCTTGTCATTATTTATTACTAAACAATATATTCTGAGACACTTCAGTTTCTCCTTGTGAAGCATACATTTAGCAGAAAGTTTAAGAATGCAAGTAAGTTAGCAAATTCCTAGTACCCTTAGAAACAAAATTAGAGGCCAAGAAAATCATTTGATAGAATAAGCTTTGTGTTGTATGTGTTCATGCCTCATTCAAATTGGCCTGACTTGGCTTGATTGGAGTTTTTTTTTTCTACTCTTTTCCTCATGTATTGGTTCATTTGAGTATATAATGGTTTGATGAGAAAATTTCTCTGTTTACTTGGTGTGATTACTTTTGCTTACCTTATTTTTTAATGCAAAAAACAATAGAAAATTTTCATTTAGATAATGAAAACGTTACAAAAAAGAGAGGAGGTGGAACCAGAAGCTCTTTGAGTTGGCACAAAGATTAGATATGCTGTAATTACAAAATGGATGGTGGAATTTGCACCAAGAGCACCAATCATAGTATTTTCTGCATGATCTATGAAGAGGATTTACGATAGAAATTCTCCTTTTTCTTTTCCACTGTAAACACCACAAGAAAAAAGCTCTAATAAAAGACCACGAGATCTTCCTCTCCTTTTAAAAAATGACATCTGAGAACGTAAGTAATGTGTGATGTTGTTAGTTGGAAGTTTGAAATTGAAGGGAGATTATTTTCTCATATTTTGCCAGCAAATGAGCAAGTAGAGAAAAAAAAAAAAATCTGATCATGTGATTGCCTTTTGTTGTCTTTTTTGCACATGGAACATGAATTGATCTTGTCATGCTGTTGATGCCTTCATGAGAAAGCTTCTGGAACAACCTTGACATTTTTGGGTTAACGGTGATGCCACATGAAATTATGTAAATTAATATATTCTCCAATCGTCACACGTGATGTTGGTAGTTATTTTTTTTATTTTTATTTTTTGGCTTGTGTGTCTGTGGCAATGTTCCACTCGAACAAGTCATTCTTTGCTGGTGTGAGTGCCCTTTATGTTGTTCCTTCTCTTTGAAACCGCTTTCCAAGTTGATATTCATTATCAAGAGTCACTTAGAGCCGCTTTACTCAACTTAAACTGCAGAGTATAATTCAATTGATAATAATTACAAGTTTTGTTCTCTATATTGGACGATATTTTGTATTCTTTATTTTTTACTTTTTGAGTTCATATTGGTTTATTGGATGATAGAATCTATTGGATGATGTGCAGTATACTTAACATCGGCAGAATTTTAATTATTTAAATTATTATGATGCAGTTACTCATTTGTCCTGGAAATCAGATTATGGATGCAACTGTTTAATAATGGCATGTTATGCATAATGTTGGTTATTGAAGGCACTAATGTTTCTGTGTCTATACGTTTATGGAAATGATTATTTTGACAATTATCATCATTATTATCTACATTGTTATTATTATACCTTTCATTATAATATTACTATTTGATATAAAATGTACAGAGTTGTGCTTCCATTAAAATGTTGCAACATTTTCCCTTGCTTGCATACTGTCTTCACACGCTATCTTCTGGAATAAATAGCAGCAACCATAAGAATTATTTCCTCCGTAATGTTTTTAGAATTTTGGTTGATTATACTTTTTTTTTTTTTTCATATAAATTTCTTCGTACATTTGTTTTGGTTCTTGGAATGGCCAGGCTGGGTTCATTATTGAGAAAGCTCCTGAGTTTTTTACTTGATCTGTTGAAGCTAAGGCGGATTGACACAAGATTATATTCTATTGCCCTTTTTGTTTCCTTCTCTCTTCACCAGCTATTAGCTTCAGAATATAGGTACTCTCAGATTCTTTCCTTACTCCATCAAGTAAGTACTCACAAAATGTCTCTGGCATATTTTATACCTTCCCTTCCTTTCAAGTTTCCATTTGTCTCTATTATTCATGATTTCTATTTCTTTAATTGTGAATAGGGAAGAATTGCATCCTTAGGTGGAATTTGACTTTCTGAAGGACCCAGAGTTCAGAAGGTATTTTGAAACTATTATGGTTCTATAGAGTTCTGTGAGGCTTGGGCGATGGCTTTTTATTCTGAGGAGGAAAAAACTGAGGATTATCTTTTCAAGATTGTTTTAATTGGTGATTCAGCCGTGGGAAAATCAAATTTGCTCGCTAGATTTGCTAGAGATGAATTCTACCCTAATTCGAAGTCAACCATTGGAGTGGAGTTCCAAACCCAAAAGATGGAAATAAATGGAAAGGAAATTAAAGCTCAGATATGGGATACAGCTGGTCAAGAGCGATTTAGGGCTGTTACGTCTGCATATTATAGAGGAGCCGTCGGAGCTCTCCTGGTATATGACATTAGTAGGCGTCAGACCTTTGACAGCATTGGGAGATGGCTGAATGAACTTCACAGTGAGTATTATAAAGATGTTATCTGATGTTTCTTAAAAATAAAATCTCTTACATTACCTTATCATGCCTTTTTATTTGATTCCGCTTCAACTTATTGTACTGGTTACTTATTATTACATTTCTTCAATTTTTAGTTTGAATTACCATATTCTTCTTGTGAACAAAAAATATTTAGACAGTATTTGTGTTGAAAAAATTAAGAAATGTTGATTTCCTTTCTGCCTGTGTGTTAGAAGAAGAGGGTTTAAGAGATTTCTATTCTACAATTGGCATACACCAGATCCTGTTCTGGAAATAGAAGAATATTCTTTATGAAAGAGTCTGACTTAAGTAATGAAACATTATAAGTTGGAATTTCCTCAAGAACTGCATCTGAATTGGAATTATAAAACAAAGGAAGAAGAAATCATTGTGAGAAGTTGCATGGTTGTAATTACATCGTTGTGGTGCTCATTCAACACAATTAAAGGCTCAAGCAATAGGTTGCTTCTATTCAATTGATGTCAAGAGAAGTTTGCCTTGTCTTTATAACCTGAAAGGACTGATTGGGTAATCTTTTATTGAACAGCTCATTCTGACATGAACGTAGTAACCATACTGGTTGGCAACAAGTCTGATCTCAAGGATGCTAGAGAAGTACCTACAGCTGAAGGAAAGGGTTTGGCAGAAGCTCAAGGTCTGTTTTTTATAGAAACATCAGCCCTCGATTCCTCGAATGTGACGAACGCCTTTCAGACAGTTGTGAAAGAGATCTACAACATATTGAGCCGAAAAGTTATGATATCTCAAGAACTGAAGAAGCAGGACGTGAGCTGGATGGAGGATGGAAAGACTACTGTAGTTATTCAGGGAGAGGACCTAGTAGAAGAAGAGCCCAAAAAAGCTGGGTGCTGCTCATCCTAGTAATTTACATATTCGAATCTGTTCTTTCATTTATTCTGCTCATTATATAGCAGCATTTGCTAATCAACTTCCACATGTATCTTCTTCTCCATTTGGTTGAATTTTCTTTAGTCCGTGAATCTGCTGTCTATTTTTTCTCTTCTGCCGTTCTGGGTAACATTGATTTGATGTGTTCTCGCACGACTGATGGATTAAAGAAACATGGGGGGAATTGAAAAATGTAAATGTGACCTCAAAGGGTTTGTTTTTCGAAGTAATATTTTACCTTTGTTCAAATTTCTGCTCACTGAGGCCTTGCCTGAGGATCAACCATCTGGTCCTACATATGCAAGTGCTAAGCCCACAAATTTTCCTTCCATTATCCTTGTTGGATGTTGTCATCAACGACTTGTTATTTGTACTTTTATTTGATGTTACTGAGTTCATTATTCTGAAACTTTATCTTATACTGTCTTCTCTGTAAAGAATATTCATAATAGTACTTAAAACGAGTACAAGTTATTAAATTGATATGATTTGCTAAAGGAATCATGTCTTCAGGTGACTCTACTGCTCATATGAAAATAACAGTGCATATGTGTGAAGACTTGAAAAAAAAAAAAACTTAAAAGGACTCATTTGAGCCTAGTTCAATGGATATAACATCAATTAATACATCATTTTCTTTATTTTTTTTTTTTTGAAACTTTTAATATGTCCAATTATTGATCTGAAAAAAGACTTTATAATTAGTACTTGTCCCAAATGAGCATAAATTCTTGACTTCATTTGGGAATGGGGATGAAGATTTTTTTTTTCTTTTTTTTTTTTTTTTGGGAGGGGTTGAGTTGATGAATGTACTCCAAACCTGACCACGTTTCATCCTTGAATGACTAAAATTCATAAATAATCTTGCTTGTTCAGAAATTATGCTAAATAACAAGGGTTAAAATGTCGAGTTCTCAATTTTATGGAAATGTGAAATATCGACAAAATGTCGATGTCGATGGACATTTCTGGAAAAATATTTAACACTAAAAATTCAAAAAAATATTTAAAGTAGTAAATGAATGTGTTACATTTTCAAAATAAGTTAAAATACTTATTATAAATATTATCTTCACATTAATTCTTTTTTTTTTTTTTTTTATATCCGTGAGTGTCCGGACCAGCTAGCGCGCACCTCGACTAATCTCACAGGACAACCGCCTGACCCTACTACATTTGGTTGCCAAGAAAACTCGTAGGATATTCATTAATTACATTTTGTTGTCATTTTAATCGATTTTTCTATGATATAATGGAAATGTCGATTCACCCCTTGTTTCGATATTAAACCCATGGACATTTGGAAATGTCGATGGAAATGTCGACATGTAGACGAAAATTTAATACATTGCTAGGCCTTGATTTCATTGTTTTTTCATTTTTAAAGCTTCCTGGTAGTGGAAACAGATGGCCTCCCCCTCGCCCCGCCCTCCTCCCTCTCGCCCTTTCTCTCCCTCCACCCTTCCCCACCGACAACCTTCCTCCCCTCAACCATGACTCTTTTCCTGCCTGCCCAAAAACACCCGTATCGAGTTTGTAGCCACGATGACATCAAAAGCCACTTCCTTCAGGATTGAAAGGAAAACTTTCTCCCTTGCAGCTGACCCTAGAATCCCAAACCACTACCGCCTTACAGAAGCAACCAACGAAAGAAGCTACACTCTGACCTTATCAAAAGAGGCCCTATCATGGCTCAAGACATGTTTCTCCAAACTTTGTGATCTCTCCTTGAGTCAAAAGTTCTTCAATGAAACAAGAGTAGCAGAAACGGTCATATGGGTGGAAAAGATATCAAACAAAAAAGGTCACTCGACTGAAATAGCCAAGCTTGGACAAAATGGAGGTATAAATAAGCTTATTGTACCTATGGGTAAGGAAAGAAAGGGCTGGCGAAGTCTTATCGCAACCATTAATGCCCTCACCACCCCCATCAATCGAGTAATAAATGCCCCTCTGGATGGTAAAAGACGGTGCAACTTACAAAGGAGCTTTAAAGAGGAGCCAAAAAGCGCCAATCTCCCTTCCCACCCAAGATCCACAAAGTTTTGATCAGCCTCCCTTAAACACACAGTTTGCGGCTTTATATTTGTCCTCAGCATTCATAGTGCAACGAAAGCATTTCCATGACAACTGTCACGATATTATGCGCACTATGCAGCAAAATCTCTCGACTTTTGCATCAATCAACCCTCTTCAGCCCGATAAAGCCTTGTTATCCTGTGAGGACAGTGAACAAGCCCGTATCCTTGAAAACATCAAAGGATGGTATAAGGTTGGTAAGTTTCAAGTACGTTTCTTCCCATAGAGTGTAGAAAACATGATCGGAAATCAAAAGGTGCCATCATATGGGGGATGGATTGAGGTTCAAAATCTTCCCCTTGACAAATGGCCTGTTGATATTTTCAAAAAGATTGGAGATGGGTGTGAGAGATACTTAGAAACAACAAACAAAATCCTATCTAGAATGGATATGATGGAGATAGGTATAAAGGTTAAAGAAAATTTCACTGGATTCATCCCTGTCAAAGTGCACTTGCCGTTGACTTCTAATAATCCCATTACTGTGAAAATCGATCCATTCTTTGTGGAAGATTACAACATTGGATATATAACCAGTATCCATGGAAAAATACCTTCATCTCCGGCGGAAGGTGAAAGACCACGCGCTAGAGAACCTAAAGGGTAGGAAAGTCAGGCTGAAGATGGTCAATCACGCGCCGCCCAAGTGATGGAAGATGCACAAGAGGAGAATTCTCAGTCCGGGTATGATTGCCTTATCCAAGACGCCCTTGTAGATGTTGTTTTTTCTAAAAAGGATCTGACTCCTACGGCTACATCTGATATGGGCCCACCTATAGTCCTCAATCAGAAGAAACCCCAATCCCAAAAACCAAACCCTAACAGACAAGATGGGACCCACCCTCCAAAAGCCACCAACAAACTAAAGCCTTATGAGCAAAGCCCGTATTCAAGCCCCACGTCCCAAAATACCCACACAAATCCCCAATTCCCAACAAGCCCAACTCCCGAAAGCCCACCTCCTCCACAAAATCATTGTGGAAGGAAAAAGTCCATCATTATCAACAACAAAGAAACCTATCTCCTTACCCCGGTACCAAATATTCTACAAATACTGATCTCCCTATTTCAGAATCGGAAGAAGCCCCATCTTTTCCCTGTTCCCCAACTTTTGAGGATTCTCCCATATTGCAATAGATCAGAGCTATTCAAAAAGCGATCTCTCCCCCAACTATATCAAATCTGTTCGATATGCAAGAAGAACAAAACCCTTATATGGAAAATCCCATACCGCTGAGAATTGAAGATCCAAATGTTTTAAATTTGCAACAGAATCCAGAGGGGAGGAGAAAACTTTGGTGGATATAAACGTTGAAGAAATCAAAGAGGGTGATCTAGAAACAGAGAAGTCCTATGAAACAACCAACCCTACGACTTATTTACCCTTTCTTTTCCCTTGGCTGGCTGAACACGAGATGTGTATTATGCCTATGTCGAACAGACAAAAGCTGTCAAATACTGCAAAAAAGAAGAAGAAATGGGTGAATGAACTACAGAACCTTCAATTCTCTGTAAATTACAACACGAATTCAGCCATTTGCCAAATGGGAGGGTCGAGGTTTTCTTCATGATGATCATATCTTGGAATGTTCAAGGTCTTGGCTCTTGGAAAAAAAAAGCCATTGTTAAGGATTTCCTATCTTCTCAAAACCCTGCTATTGTGATTCTCCAAGAAACAAAGCTCTCAGCCATTGACAGAAAAACTGTTAAATCAATTTGGAGCTGTAGAAATATTGCGTGGGCTGCGATTGATGTGTATGGAGCCTCTGGGGGGATAGCCATTTTATGGAGCGAGACCACTTTCAATGTTTTGGAGGTCGTGAAAGGTATATTCTCCTTATCCATACACTTATGCCTTGTTGACGGATTTTCTTTCTAGATTACAAGAATATACGACCCAAACTCCTCTTGTGATAGGATATTTTATGGAAAGAATTAGCTGATTTGCAAGCCCTTTGCCTTCCTAATTGGATTGTGGGAGAAAATTTTAATATTACTCGATGGTCTGGGGAAAAATCGACGTTTTTAGCTCCCACGCGAGGTATAAAAAAATTCAACAAATTCATAGATTCTGTTGCTCTTCCTATATTCCTCTTCCAAATGGCAAGTTCACATGGTCCAACTTTCGTCCTAATCCCACCATCACCCTCATTGAAAATTTCCTAATCTCTGATAGTATCCACAACAAATTTGTTTAAGCAACAGCAAGGAGACTAGAGAGAGTCACTTCAGATCACTATCCTATTTTTCTCACCTTGGGCAAAGAAAAATGGGGTCCATCTCCCTTTCGTTTTATCAATGCTTGGCTTTCCCATCTCTCTTTTCTACATACGGTTGATTCGTGGTGGATGGCGAGACCATGTCAAGGATGGCTGGGTCATGGTTTCATACAAAAACTAAAAGGCTTGAAAAAGGGATTAAAAATTTGGAATAAGCAGACTTTTGTGCAGCAAAAGGAGAAAAAAATCACCTTGGGCCGAGAACTTGCAATCATTGATAAATAGGAGGAATACGATCAACTATCTGAACATGATTTTAAAAGAAGAGTCGAGATCAAAGCTGAACTGATTTCGTTAGCAGCAAACGAAGAGACTATGTGGCGTCAAAGATGTAAGTCAAAATGGTTTGTTGAGGGAGATGTAAATACAACCTTTTTCCACCGTTTTGTTGCTGCAAATAGAAGGAAAAATTCTATTCTAGAGATTGTCTACCTTCAGAAACAACCTTGTGAACGATGCAGATATAGAAAAGGAATTCATTTCTTTTTATCAAAATCTTTTTTTCCAAAAAAAGGCGACAGAAATCCAATCCCTGACATTGATGACTAGAGCCCCATTTCCTTGGAACAAAGGTCAGTTTTAGAGCTCCCTTTCATAGAAGTAGAGATTTATAAAGCTGCAAGTGATCTTGGCACAAACAAGACCCCTGGACCCGACGACTTTACAACTGAATTCTTTAAAAAATCATGGAACATTCTTAAGCAAGACATCATAGGGGTGTTCAATGATTTTTTTAAGAATGGTATCATCAATGCTAGCCTAAATGAAACATATATATGCCTTATTCCAAAAAAGGTTGGAGCAAAATCTGTCGGTGAATTCAGGCCTATTAGTTTTACTACTTGCCTCTACAAAATTATTGCCAGAGTCCTCTCAGAGAGACTAAAGAAAGTTCTTCCAAGCACGATCACGGGTTACCAATCAACTTTTGTTGAAAGCCGAAAAATTATGGATGCATCTTTAATCGCAAATGAACTCATTGATGAATGGAATAGAAGAAAAAGGAAAGCTGTGGTCATAAAGCTAGATATTGAGAAAGCATTTGATATGGTGGATTGAGATTTTCTTGATGACATCCTTAAAGCCAAAGGTTTTGGTCAAACTTGGAGAAAATGGATTAGAGGGTGCATTTCATCTGCAAACTACTCGATTATCATCAATGGTAAGCCCCAAGGTAAAATTCAAGCTTCTCGGGGACTTCGACAGGAGACCCCCTTTCTCCTTTCTTATTAATCATTGTGGTCGACCGTCTCAGTAGGATGCTTATTATGGCTGAAAAATTGGGTTACATTGAAGGTTTCCATGTGGGAGAAAAGCCTCACGATTTATCTATCTCCCATTTGCAGTTTGCAGACGACACTATTTTATTCTCCTCCCCAGACGAGAAGGTCATTGGTAATCTATTTCGTACCATCTATTCCTTTGAAGATGTTTCGGAAAATTGTCAAAAATCTGAGTTATTGCGCATTGGCATAGACTCTCTGCAAATCTCCTCTTTGGCATCATCCTTTGGATGTAAAATTGGTAGATGACCGATTACTTATCTTGGCCTTCCCCTCAATGGAAATCCTTGAACAAACATCTTCTGGACTCCGGTTATTGAAAAAGTGGAAAAAAGATTGTATAATTGGGGGTCTACTCATATCTCAAAAGGAGGAAGACACATTCTCATCCAAGCTACTCTTGCAAACCTTCCCTTATACTATTTTTCCCTTTTCCTTGCTCCAAAGAAGATCACAAAGGCCATTGAAAAACTGTACAAAATCTTTCTTTGGAAAGAAGGCATAGGCAAAAGAGGTAGTCACCTCCTAAAATGGTCACACATTCAATCTCCTATGGAAGAGGGTGGTTTGGGCCTTTATGAGATACACAAAATGAATATCTCTCTGTTGGCCAAATGGAATTGGAGATTTTACAAAGAAAATGATGCTATTTGGAGGAGACTTATTGCTACGAAATATGGAGTCTCCAAAAATAATCTCAAGCCCAGTAAATGCTCTCTTGACACATCAAAGGGACCATGGAAATCCATTCAAAAGATGCAATACTTGATTTACAACAACATTGAGTTAAAAGTTGGAAAGGGAGACAAGACCATGTTCTGGGAAGATGTATGGCTTGGCTCAACAAATCTTCAGTCAATGTTCCCCTCTCTTTACAACCTATCTCTTAAAAAAGAGGCACACATTGAGGATTTTTGGAACCCTTTGGCTGGAGCTTGGAACCTTCACCTCAGAAGAAATCTAAATGAGGAAGAAACTTTGGAATGGGCTTTACTGTCTCACCAACTTGCATCTTTCTCCTTTAAGAATGAGGAAGATTCTTGGAAATGGAATCTTGAAAAATCTGGAACATTTTCTACTGGATCTCTAAAAAAAAAAAAGTTGGCTTCTAGCACAAATTTCACAGGTACGAAACTTTAGGTCCTTTTAGCCGTTAGGTCTTATTTTCAATCGTTTTCTCTCGATTTCTTCTGTAGAATTTCGTCCCTTTTAGTTCAAAATCATTCTCTATTAAGGTTTCTCTTTATTTTTACCATGAATCTTTGTTTTTCTGTTGATTTACATTGTAGCATGAGGGGCTAATGTTGTTGGTTATGATTTCCGCAAGCGCACGGGTCGTCACAAGTAATATAAAATGGTAGGTAATATCGATTATCGAATCCATAGGGAGGCTAAGCGAAATTTAAGCAAGCGAAAGATCCTTGAACACTAAAAATACTTAGGCTAAATAATATTTAGGAACCAGATCATGCAATCAAGAAAATTTAAAAATCAAAACAACTAAAGAGAAAATTTGATCAATCGAGAAAAATAAAATACGGAGAAAGAGTTTTCTAGTGGGAAGGAGGATCTTGAAAATCAATTATTAGCTAAACAATTGCTACAATTGTCCTATCTCATCGCCCAACTAATTATACTCCTAGAATCTCCATTAATTACATAGGTTCTCCTGTCGGTCTCCCCTAATTGTAATTAATTCATTTTAATTTTAACAACCTAAGTGTCCTTAGGCCATTAAAAATCATTAATTATTACGCTCTGATTCATTTTAGGAATCTAAGTTTAATTAACTAATCCCGTTGTCACGACGGACAATTAAACTAGTTGCATGGATTATGATCTATCCTAACTTCTCTCCGTCGAGTTTCCATTAAGAATTAGATCAGTACACAATTGGCCAGATCGCATAAAGCATTAATCACATCCATACAAATAATTAGGACAAAAGGGCTAGAGATAGGCAATTATAACAACATTTAAACTATAATTTCATTTCAAGACCCCAAATTGGGGTTCAGCTATACATAGCTAAAATATTCACAATAATTACAATGGAAAGCATAATTAAGAGCACAATAAAAGGGAAGGAATTGACCGTCGAAGACCCGTTGCTGACGCTTGGAGTCCCTCCGAACACTCCTTGAGCTTCCTAGAATGCTCCCCAAAATTCCCCAAAAGTTTCCCACTAAAGAAACTCTAAAAAAGGCTTGAAAGCCTTGAGAGAGGCTCCCAAAGGAGCCAAGAAAGCAAGAAAGGAATGGAAGAATATGATGATTGATCGTAAAATGAGGCACCAAGGGGCGCTATTTATAGGCTCGGAAATGGGGTAGCGTCACGACGCTATTGGCACAGCGTCGCGACGCTGTGACGTCATCGACTTGCCGACCAAGAAATGGACAGCGTCTCGATGCTAGGCGAATTCCAGAACTTTCAGCTGCGATTTTGGGCTTGATTTTGGGCCTCCACTTCATTTCCTTTGGGCCTTTTTCACATGATTGATCTCTTTTGGCTCCCCTTTGACCTAAGCATGGAAATTGGGCTTGAATGGCTCCTTTTTGGGCACTTTTTCCACAAAATCCACAACTTTGCTCCTAAAGACCAAATAACAAAATATATGAAATATTTTCAATAAAAACACAATTAAAGCACTAAAAAGCCTAATAAATTGGGACTAAAATAGCGACATTTCTGCTCGCTATCAGCTAAACCCCTAGATTGTTGGATTGGTGTTTTCTTTAGACTCTTTGTGATGTTTAGTTGAGTTTGTTGATTCTTACTTAATGTTTTGTGAATTATATTTTATTGCATCTTAGTTTCTCAATTAAACCATCATGCATGTATATCAATTTGCATCTGACAGTCCCGTCTTTTATTTGATTACATCTTATTTTTACTTCAGTTCGATCTATTTGCATGCTATTTACTTCTTTCCAGCATTTTTCCCTTTCCTTGGATCTTTTAATTAATTCGGTCAGTGACAGACCAAAACCCCCATTTTCGTTGCAAACCCCCTATTTAGCGAGAACCCAAAAATTAACAAAGATCACCCATTCCTTGTGGATGACTCGGCCACTACCTACTACAAAGTAGCATAGAGCCGGAGTTTATAAATTTTATTTGGCTATGAGGATTCAACAAACTCGTTCCGTTCAATTGGCACCGTTGCCAGGGAGAGGCGTTTGTTTTCTTTTTAATTTTTGGGTTTTTGCATTTTTCTCCTCTGCCTTTTCTTTTGTATGATCACTCATTCCACGTAGAATAAGAATTTAAGATACAATCTTGAGATCACACGGGAAGAGCAACGCCTGAGGAGGCGAGCCAGGAGCAGAGAGAGTGAGAGTAGAGAACCCATTCATTTTCCTGAGATGGGAGACCAGACGCTCAGATAGATGGCAGCGCCTAATTTAAATTAGCAGCCCCTCTGCATCACCTACCCTGAAACGACAGGTACCTTCGAAGTTAAATCCGGTTTGATCCACTTACTTCTTATCTTTCGTGGTGGTGCAGGAGAGGATCCACATAAGCATCTGAAGGAGTTCCACATCGTGTGCTCTAGTATGAGGCCACACGGAGTTACAGAGGAGGCTATCAACCTGAGGGCGTTTCTATTCTCTCTAAAAGATCAAGCCAAGGACTGGCTATATTATCTACCATCAGGCTTGGTGACTACCTGGAACGAGATGAAAATACTTTTCTTGGAAAAGTTATTTCCTACGAGTTGAGCAGCAAATCTGAGGAAGGAAATCTACGACATTACCCAGATCTCCTAGGAGACCCTGTACGAGTACTGGGAGAGATTCAAGCAACTATGAGCTAGTTTCCCACACCATCAGATTTCGGATCAGCTCCTGATCCAATACTTTTATGAGGGACTTCTCCCTATGGGCAGGAGTATGATCTACGCTGCTAGTGGTGGTGCACTGGTGAATAAGACGACAGTTGAAGCCCAGCACTCATTTCGATCATGGTAGAAAACTCACAACAGTTCGACATGAGAGAGCCTGCAACACCTGTTCAGACTGCTTCGAAAAGTGAGGTAAGTGAGATGCGTTCTGAACTTTCTGATTTAGTTAAGCTTGTTCGTTCTATGTGTGCAGGTAAGACACAGGTGAAGGCTTGTGGGTTGTGTTCGATGACCTCCCACACTACTGATGAATGTCCCCAGCTCCAGGAGAGTAGCGAAGTCAATGCCATAAGAGGTTACGTTGGGAACAATGGGAACCAAAGGCCATACAATCCATACGGGAACACCTACAATCCGGGGTGGCGTGACCACCCAAACTTCAGCTATGGGAATCAAAAGCCCTAGGTGTTCAAATAGAACCAAGCCACAGATTCCTCTTCAGGTAAGTCTTTGGATGAGATTGTTAAGGAGCTTGCTGACAGTTCTTTGCAGTTTCAGAAGGAAACTAGGAACGCAATTCAGAACCTAGGGAGTCAAATGACTCAGATGGCCACGCAAATCAGCAAGCTGGAAAACAGAAGCTCAGGAAAACTCCCTGCCAGAGGTCAACCCTAAGGCGAACGTCAGTGCCTTATTGAGTGGAGTAGCCCAACCCATTTTTCCACCAGGATCATTCTTTTCCCCTTCTCTTGATAAAATTTTTTATTTGGATAAAAAAATTTCTGTTAACAAAAATGATGAAGGTAAGTACTTTTCCCACTTCCTTCGAGCTTAATGCTAATCTTGTCTCTTTTGATGCACAGGATGAATTAGAAGTGTTTAGGAAGTTGCAAGTGAACATCCCCCTTCTCGAGGCGGTAGCACAAATTCCATCCTATACCGAGTTTCTAAAAGTTTGGTATCAAGGTAAGGTAAAGTCATCGTGCAAGGAGGAGGTAAGTGAGAATGTATGTATGTTACTTTCTGATGATCTTCTTGAAAAATGCATAGATCTTGGCACGTTTTTACTTCCGTGCATGATTGGTTCTACTAAAATAAAACATGCCATGTTAGATTTAGGCGCTTCAATTAATGTTATGCATGTTCTTTATATAGGGAGTTAGGTTTGACAAATATAAAGAAATCAGGAATTTTGATTCAGTTAGTTGAAAGGTCATGCATTAGACCTTTAGGCATAGTTGAGAATGTCCTTGTTAAGGTTGAGGACTTAGTATTTCCTACTGATTTTTATGTGTTAGATATGCCTACTCATGCATCTCCTATTTCATCTGCATCATTACTCTTGGGTCGTCCATTTGTGAAGACGGCCAGAGTTGTGATAGATGTGGATGAGGGAGTAGTTTATGTAGGATTTCAGGATAAGACTCTCAAATTCAAAGTTTTTGACGATGTTATTAGTCCTCAGGTCTCATCTTTAGAATACTACATGATAGACTTAGAGCCAGTGTTTGATTAATCTAGTAATGCTAAGTCTGTCATGGTTTCTGATAATGAGACCCATTCTTCTGCTATTAGGACCCCAATTTCTTATGGTGATGTGTATGATGTAGTTTACTAACACCATGTGTCTATAACTGAAAAATCCGCTAGTGTGACTGTTTGTTCGTCTTTTAAGGTCAGGGTCGATAGTGTTGTTTGTCAGCCCTCTGCTTCTCTGATTTTTCTCTACAGGTTCCCCGCCTTTTAAGAAGGCAAATTTCAAAAAACAATGTTGTATGGTCTCGAGGAGAGAGACCACCCTGAATAAAGAAAAGAGAAGAGAGTCTCGTCGAGCAAGCGATGTTAAAAATTGCATTTCTAAGAGCTACCCCAAAGAAAATTTTATTACTTTATGTTTTTCCTTTCTTTCTTTAGTTTTGTTTTTGTTTAGTTGTTTTTCTCATTCAGTTTGTTGCTTTTGAATTCTTAGGTAAGTGGCTTTAAAAGACAGACCCAAACGCCTTTCAACCTTGAGCTTCAGTTCAGGGGAGTTTCTTTTCTCCCTTTTCTATTTATGGCCCTCTGTTATTCATGTCTAATATTACATTGAGGACAATGTAAAAATTAGGTTGGGGGTGGGGTACGCTTTGCTTTCTGTCTGTTGGACCCTGACCACCTGAACGTCGGGCCAATTGTATGCTTTTATTGCTTGACTTGAGTTTTGGATACTTTTAGATGTTTTAGCATGACAATGATTTCCTAGGATTAGCTTTTGCATCAATAGGTATTCTTTCGATGAGTTGTAATTGTGAGTGCCCCAAAAGGAAGCCTTTTTAAAATTTTATGTGAAATATCTTACATTGGTTGAGTTTCTTTCTTGCTTAAGAATAGGAGTCGAATGCTTAGGAGAGGTTTATTAGGCTTATACTTCTGTTGTCACCCCAATAGGTGTAGGGATGAGTTTAAAGAGTAGATTTTTTTTTTTTTTTTTTTTGCAAATTAGCATGTGAACCTTGCCTAGGAAAAAGAAAAGAAAATTGGTCTGTTAAAAGAAAATGAGTGGTAAAATGAGTGAGTGAGCTTGAACTTAAGCTTGAAAAAAAATATATTTTATGCTCATCTTTCTTGTTTTTATTTTCATAAGAAAAAGCATGCTTGCAATAATCATGAGTGATAAGGGGTAAAAAGAGCTACCTATCGTGTGATCAGTTAGGCCAACCAAGGGTAAACCTCGGGTTATGGGTCCCTGCATTGTAGTGTGAAAGCCAGTGCCCCGCCTTAAAAGAATGCAAAAGTAAGGAGCTCCTTAATTTCAAGTGCCTAGGTAGAAAGTAGCAGTCTAATTTGTTCCATTTTCTCTCTTTAGCGAGTCCTTAGTGCCAGTGTAGGGGAAAGATGAAGGGATAAAAGTCCTGCGTAGCGGAAAGTATTACCGAACCTACTCAGAGTCTTAGATTCTAATTGAAATACCAATACAATTTGCAAAATATTACAACAATAAATCTATATTTAATGGGCTGTATGTAGGCTATAAAGATGCTAAATGATCAACTAGATTGATCCTAGTGATCAAGGATTTCATAGAAAACTTACTTTTGTAGAAAGCCTTGATCGATTCGCCTTTTCTTGCTAATAAGATTGAAAACGCAGCAACCCTCTTGTGCGAACACCACCAATCGGCTACACCGGTATATCTCTAAGACTTCTTGAAGCAGGAGACTTGTGGGAGTCTTTTGGGAGAGATCTCTGAGAGAATGAGAGACAATAGGATACCTTTCACCCCACCCCAGGGGTCCTATATATAGGTAAAGGCCAAGACCTTTTTCCCAATAGGAAAATGTCTCTAATTTTAATAAATAATTAATTAATTACCCAATTAAATATCATATATTCAATCTTAGGGATTTTATTAAAATTAAAATTAATATGAATCCAATCATATTAAATTTATTTGAACTCTTTCAAATATTTTCTCTCAAGAATTAATTTTTGAAATTAATTCAAAAATTATATTATAAAGTTTCATAAACTTTATATTATAGTGCATCAATAGACATTATATGATTCCCCAAATAAATTGAACACTTTCAATTTACAATTTATATTTATTTGCTTCAAGTCTTTTTACGAGCTACTAGTGGGACCTAATGGACCTATAGATCAGAAGCTCCAACGATACGAGACTAATCGGCTAAACTCATTAACCAAGTTAGTCTTCATTCGTTAACTGTGGGTCACTCCACTAAAGACCCACAGCTGCACTCTTCTCACTGCATAATATTTCTGTGTCCACAGATATCGACCAATAACAGCAAGTTAGTCCTTCACTAGTGTTCGTAACTCCAGCTGGGTCAAATTACCATTTTACCCCTGAGTTACCTCTACCTCTTTAAGTACCAATGCTCCTCTAATGAACAACCTGTTTGTGGTCCAACCATCAAACAGAAACCCCTCTCGGGCCAGTGAGAGGGTAGGGCCCTTTGTTCAAGACCCGGAGACACCACTTAAGGGAAAACTCATCTACTTCCTCAAAAGTCGGGAAGGAGTGAATTCCATCTTGTGTGATTATGTTCCCAGCTCCCCACTCGGTCTTGTCCCCAAAATGGTAGGCTTATTGAGTCGGCGTACTGGCCGCTCTCACCCATACAAATCAAAGGACAATCCCTCGTGAACAGAAGTCTATAATCCACTCAGGTTTCAGACTAAGTTGCCTAGGTCATCCTAGTGAAATAGAAATCTAACTAGTTAACGGTGTTACAGCTAGCGGTTACTATTTCGCGGTCCGGTCTTATGCAAACTAATTGCATAGGATACCCCCACTCGCATGTCTACTACATGGACGCTTTGGACCAATACGTCTGTCAAATACAAAGGATAAGGTACCCAGCCTTATCCTTGTACCATAGACCTTTTAGGTTGTTACTTGAACATCGATCCCTGTATGTCCCCACATACTAGTTCAAGTTACATACAAACAACCTTGGATCTTAGTTTATTGGATTTGGGTCAAATAGTGCAATATTTAACAATAACATTTTATTGCAGAAACTAAATAACACTTTATTAAACACAAGTATAAAATTTGTTTACATTCACTATCTACGGGTTTTAGGGCATAAAACCCAACAAAAGATAGAATGAGAGTTTGATAAGCTAATCCCAGGTTAGTAGAGTCTGTTCTACGTGGGTTAGAAGTCTCTAGTGCAAGATGTTCTCTGAAAAATTTTGATTTGTCTCTCAGTTGGGTCTCACGTGCATGTCTCTTGATTGTGTTCTTATTGATTCTTTCGCTTTAAGGATTAAGTCATGAAAATACATCTGTTTGCATCCATGTTGTCTTTTAGCCTTGCTAGAGGACTAGCAAGATTCAAGTTGGGGGTATTTGATAACACTCAAAACGTGCTATCTTATCACCTTTAATTCGATCTTGTTAGTGTGCATTTGATTGTTTAAGTGTTTGTTTTGCAGGAATTCGAGCACAAGAGATCAATTAGGCCTATATTTCAATTCGACGCTAACTCGGGAGTTTTAGGATGTTTTCGAGCTATTTTGGAATTCTCGAGATGACGTGGAGCCAAAGGCATTAACCGGAGCGCTTGGACACCATCTTTGGAGCCAAAAGAGTCGATCAAGGAATTACATAATTTGGGCAAACCCGAGAGCAAGCGTCGAGACGCTATAATGGCAACGTCAAGACGCTGCCCCAATTCAACCTACGGACGGAAGGGCCAGTGTCGAGACATTGGCGTTAATTATAAATACGAAACTTTAGCTCTTTTTAGTCGCTAGGTCTTATTTTCAGTCGTTTTCTCTTGATTCCATCTGTAGAATTTTGTCCCTTTCAGTTCAGAATCATTCTCTATTCAGGTTTCTCTTTGTTTTTCTGTTGATTTACATTGTAGCATGAGGGGCTAAACCCCTAGATTGTTGGATTTCTGTTTTCTTTAGACTCTTTGTGATGTTTAGTTAAGTTTGTTGATTCTTACTTAATGTTTTGTGAATTATATTTTATAGCATCTTAGTTTCTCGATTAAACCATCATGCATGTATATCAATTTGCGTCTTGACGTCCCTTGAATTGAATATGAGCATGGTCTATTTGTTATTGATAGATAGCCACTAGGTTGAGGCGGATCCATCGCTAGTTTGACAGTAGTCTAGCGTAGACTTCCGATAGGCCTAAGAAACTAAGAGAAGTTAGGTTAATTAAATTAGAGAAATTAAAATCCTAATTTAGTTAATTATCGAGCCTAGCACGTTAATGCAATTAATCAATTAACAATTTTGAGGAGTTATCGGGTTGTTAATTTGGCTAATTAGATTTAGGCTGAGGATTTATTGATTTAAGTATGAGAGGCAGCGGGCGAAATTAAAATAATTAATTAATTAATTAGGTTATTCGTGGAGTATCGGGGAGTATTTAATTAAGCACAGGTTGAGTAGGTGGATTATTTGAAAAGCCAAGAAGCATTTCGGGCAATTTAGTTAATTCACGAAATATTTTTAGAGCAAGCGATGAGACTAAATTGCACAAAGTGTTCTAAAGAGTAACCAATCTGACGATCCCGTCTTTTATTTGATTACATCCTATTTTTACTTCAGTTCGATTTATTTGCATGCTATTTACTTCTTTCTGGCATTTTTCCCTTTCCTTGCATCTTTTAATTAATCCGGTCAGTGACAGACTAAAACCCTCTTTTTCGTTGCAAACCCCCCTATTTAGCGAGAACCCAAAAATTAACAAAGATCACCTTTTCCTTGTGGATGATTCGACCACTACCTACTACAAAGTATCATAAAGCCAGAGTTTATAAATTTTATTTGGCGACGAGGATTCAAAAAACTTGTTCTGTCAGTGTTCCAATTTGATCCAAATGCTCAATCTCTACAGAATAGACAAATAATAGCATGAAAGTAATCAAACTAGCACTAATGAAGCGAAAAGATAGCACATTTTAAGTGTTATCAGAAGGAAAACGTGGTTCTTGAATGTCTTTATTAAAAAATCTTCTGAACAATAAAATGTTGAACATTCGAATAAAAGATAGAATTAAATGATTAAACGAATGAAATGGTAATATAAGATTAAAGATATAACTTTTAAGAACATCTTTAATAGTCTCCATGAACCCAATAAATAAGTCGTTTTTATCATTGTTCCATTTCGTACTTTAAACTTGTGTATCATATGAATTCATGGCTATGACCACACAACTAATGAACTGAAATGATACTATAAGATTAAAGATAACTTTTAAAAACATCTTCAACAGTCTCCACAAAATTCACCCAAAAAGTAATTTTTTTTTTTTTTGAAAATTCACCCATAAAATAGTTCTTCTTGATCAATGTCCATCTCTAATTACTGTAAAGAAGTCTTAAAACCTTAGTTAACCGTCTGACTTTAGTGAGGGGCCTTGGGCAGTCCGGAGTTGTCGAGGCTCCGAGTTGTCAAACAAATTTATAATCACCGACTACCAAAGCTAACTTGTAGCAGTAGTGGCCGGGGTCGATCACAAGGAACAACTGGTTTATCTCTAATCTCTTTTGTGTTTGGTAACAGAAGGGGGGTTGAAGAAAGAGGGATTCATTGCAGGAAAAACTAAACTAAATTGCGAGAAAATAAGTTGCAGAAAAGTAAAGGGTGGTTGGTTAATCTCACCTTGGTGGTCACTGTAGTTGGAAACACTTGGATTTAGTACATTTTTTTTTACTCATTGATTAGCAGATAATGATTTAAATGCATGTGTCTAATTGGTACTCTAAATCAATTGACTCGATCCCATCGTCCATCGACTCAATTACTAATTACTAATTAATTAACCTCCACTAATCCGTCGAGATTAATCAATTAAATAACCGCATTAAGATCAAGATACCCCTAGAGCGCTAGCCCGACTAGCCCATCGAACCAACATGCAATCGATTAATCAATTAACCCGATCGTGATTAACAAATTAACTAATTGTTGCTCTAGGCTAGAATACCCACAATTAATTAGGGAAAGCCTAATTTAATTATGAATATCGATTTAGACCCTAGACCAATCATGCAGAGCTATGATGTTAGAGAATTGCTCTTGGGACTCGTGCCAATGAATCGGTCTACTTGCTAACTATGAATTAACTATCTATTAGCTACGTGGAAATTAATTCTTTAGTGGATGATCAACATGCAAGCTTCGAGTTAGGTTGTCAATCTAACCTACTATGCATGCTAATTATAAAAGCGAGAATCTAAAATCACAAACAACAAACAAATCATGCATTAAGCTCAGAAAACTCAAGATAATAACACATTCAGCATAGAAAACTCAAGGAATCTCACAAAAACTTAAATGTACTTACAATACCGAGGTTCCAACTATAGCGAACGACGCTTACACGAACAAAGACAAGTATAATCTAAGCCCAAGACTTGAGAAACAAACCTAAACTACCCTAAAACTATGAAATACAGAGGGAGAATAGAGAAATCGGAGAGAAAACCGAGAGGAAAAAGGAAAAACGGCTGAGAAGTATCGACTCACTGTGACCTAGAATGCGAGAACAGTGTTTAAATAGCAAAGCAGCGTCTCGACGCTGACGGTGATTTAGTCGGTCCTTCGAGTACGTAGCGTCGAGACTGGTGCGTGGTTCGCTAGACTAATATATTAGTAAAGATGATAGATACTGAAATAAGAATAATTCAGCCAACCTTAGCTTAGAAGTATTCCAAGGGTATCGATCCCACGAGGACTAAATTGGAAACACAGATTTGAAGAAGAAACTGTTCAAAGATTGCTCAGAATAGGTAACCAAAGAAATAATTGATGATTGATTTTTGGAAAATAAACAAAACAAATAAGTAAAGAAATAACAATGATAAATAAAACAAGGTGTTCAATATAGTTTTATCCCAAAGGCAAATAACTTTAATCATAGATTATTCAACTTAAGCCTATTCAATGCATTGAGTCAGATTTAACTTCTATTTGACCTTGCTCCCAAGAACCGTTAGAAGGCTAAGCGAGTACCGTTATGCACATTTCTGTGACTCGACTCCGACGTAGATAAAGCAAGCATGCAATCTATAACCCTATAGTTGCTATAGGGTGCCTTAGGCAGCCTCGCCCTATAACACCGAATACACTCTTTCGAGCCCTTTCTCCTATATCCCCTTTATGAGAACTGATATTGTTTGTCCCTTTCGAGATCAAACTCACATGGCATGCAAAGTCTAAGTGATCAATTTAAACTCAACAAGATTCAGAATGATAATCAATAAAGGATGACATGCATTGAATAAAACTTAAGCAAATAAATACTTTCAAGCTATTGAACCATAAGGGAATTCACCATATTGAACCCCTCAATGGAATTTAGCTAAGCATGATGGGATAAAGTGCAAATGAAAAACTTTCCATTGAAATAAAATGTAAAGAATACAAATGAATGAAAAGTGACAAATGCTGGAAATAATGGCAGTAGCTAAATACTAGAGTTTTTTCTTTTATCCAATCCTTCTAGAGTTCGCTCGACACTCTACTCTCCTTTTACAATGGGAATAGGGTGAAAATCCCTACAAACACTAAGGTTTGATGTCTAGCTAAGGTTAGAATTCAGTCTTCTAAGAAGGACCTCGGGCATCCCTACTCATGGGCATCTACTAGGGTTCTGTCACCACTCTCTTCTTCCAGTGAGTTATGCTTGCATTTGACTTCGAATCAAGGCCTTATATAGTGTGAGGAGTAGTTGAGGAGCCACAAAATAGGTACTGGTAGGTAGCCCAGTCATTTTCGGGGTCAAAACGGTCGGTTAGGTGCGAAAAAGTCTCGTTCAAAACGACCGACGACGGACTCGAAACGACCTCTGTTTTTCCAGAAATGCGGTCGCATTTGAAATTGGCCTTCCCAGAAATGCGGTCGCATTTCTGGGTAATTTCCAGCTTTCCTCTGTTTTCCTGTACAACACCAAATTGAGTCAAATTCATATCAAATTGAGTCTTTTTAAGCACAATTAAGCATATTTTAATAAATGTGACTCTCAACTCCCTAATTCATCAACTTTAACATAATTTGAGCTCGGAAATAGTAAAATTGATCTAAACATGCAACTTTTGACAAGAAAATGAGCTAAATATAAGGGTAAAATAGGTATATTTTTTACCCTTATCAGCAACCTACCAACGGCCCATGGTTACTCTCTTCCATGACCTAATGCCTAGAGAGATCGAAGTGTATGTTGATGACATGATTGCTAAGTCAAAACAAGGGGAAGAGCATGCAACTGTTCTCCAAAAGTTATTCGAGCAATTGAGAAAATTCAAGTTGAAACTAAATCAGAGTAAATGCACATTTGAGGCCACTTCCAGCAAGTTGTTGGGTTTCGTCATAAGCCAGGAGGGAATTAAAGTTGACCCAGACAAAGTCAAAGTCATTCTAGAAATGCCACCACCACGTACTCAAAAAGAAGTCAGAGGTTTCTTGGGAAGATTGAATTATATTGCAAGATTCATATCACATCTTACAACAACATGTGAACCAATCTTCAAGCTACTTCGTAAGAACAATACGGGCATATGGAATGACGATTGCCAAAAAGCGTTTGAAAAGATCAAGTAATACCTGCAGAGCCCTCTTGTCCTCGTACCTCCAACTCCAAATCGTCCACTTATCTTGTATCTTACAGTGATAGAAAATTCAATGGGGTGTGTACTAGGATAGCATGACAATTCAGACAGAAAAGAACGGGCCATATATTATTTAAGCAAAAAGTTCACTGATTGTGAAACCAGATATTCTCTTTTAGAAAGAACTTCTTCTGTTCTAGCCTGAGCCGCTCGCCGTTTGAGACCATATATGTTGTACTACACAACATGGCTCATCTCAAAGATGGATCCTATCAAATACATCTTTGAAAAGTCGTCTTTGTCTGGTAGAATTGCTAAATGGCAGGTTCTTTTATCCAAGTATGATATTGTCTATGTTACTTGAAAGTCAATAAAAGAAAGTGCACTAGTCGATCACTTGGTCGAGCAACCTATAGACGATTATAAACCAATGAAATTTGACTTCCCTGATGAATTTGTCTCCACTATAATGGTGGAAAAAGAAATATCAGACTTGGAAACATGGACCATGTTGTTTGATGGAGCCTCTAATGAGTTAGGTCATGGGATAGGTGTTGTATTGATATCGGCTGAAGGAAAATTTTTCCCTCTCACTGCCAAACTAAGTTTTGATTGTACTCATAATATGGTTGAATATGAAGCTTGCTCTATGGGTATCCAAACTGCATTGGATATGAAGATAAGGAAACTTCGAGTCCTGGGAGATTCTATGCTGGTGATTCATCAATTGAGAGGAGAATGGGAAACAAGAGACACTTAGCTACTGCCTTACAAAAAGCTTATATTAGACTTGTCTCATAAATTTGAAGAAATCACTTTTGACTATTTACCAAGGGAGAGTAATCAGATAGCAGACGCGTTAGCTACGCTTGCAGTCATGTTCAACATAGACCTCAATCATGAGGTACACCCTGTCAAGATGGGAAGGCTAGAGGTTCCAACCTCCTGCATGAATATAGAAGAAGAGTTTGATGATAAACCTTGGTACCATGATGTCAAACGTTATATTAAATGTAGAGAGTATCCACTGAATGCATCAGAAAATGACAAGCGCACACTTAGAAAGTTAACAATGAAGTTCTTCCTAAATGGAGAGATACTTTACAAAAGAAATCATGACATGGTACTTCTGAGGTGTGTAAATACAAATGAAGCCAACACGATTATGAAAGAAATTCACGAGGGAATTTGCGGCACCCATGCAAATGGAAACATGATGGCTAGACAGGCATTAAGGGCTGGTTATTACTTGTTAACCATGGAAGCCGACTGTATCAAATATGCGAGAAAATGCCACAAATGTCAGATTTACGCAGATAAAGCTCATGCTCCAGCATCTCAGTTGCACGTTATGACGACACCATGACAATTTTCCATGTGGGGAATGGACGTTATAGGCCCTATTGACCCAAAAGCCTCAAACGAATATCGATTCATCTTGGTGGCAATAGATTATTTTACCAAATGGGTAGAGGCCATGTCCTACCGAGAGGTGACAAAAGAAGTTGTAATCAAATTCATCAAGAAGGAGATTATATGTCGTTATGGTCTTCCTAAGACCATAGTATCAGATAATGCATGAAATCTGAACAATAAATTGATGAGTGAGTTATGTGAGCAATTCAAGATCAAGCATGTCAACTCAACTCCTAAGATGAATGGAGCTGTGGAAGCTACCAATAAAAGCATAAAAAGGATTGTGCAAAAAATGACGGCAACGTATAAAGATTGACATGAAATGCTTTCTTTTGCATTGCATGGATATCGCACATCGGTCCGCACTTCAACTGGGGCAACACTGATGCGCAATTTGCTAACCGCAAGTGTACGGGTCAAGTAATAATATAGTGTTTTCGTGTAAAACGAGTGTCGTCCTCTGGATTGGTTTTCTAGCAAATTAAGTATCGTGAATACTTTTGTACAATTTTATTTAGGGAGCAAAACTCAATGATAAAGATAAAAGTAAAGACTAAAAGCATAAAAATAAAAGTGGAGACTCAAATGGAAAGACTCTTAGGGAATTGATTTCATTGATCAAGATTGAGGATTGATTAATAGGAATGAATTAACCGTGCAATTATTCTACAAGCCAAGGAAACTTTTATCACGATTACCTCTCCCGAGTATAATTGATTCTCATGCATATAAACTAACTTGATATCCCTATCTAAGTTAATTAACATGCAAGGCATTATTCGGTTCGGTCCTTGTTATACTTCTAGAGATATTCTAAATCCCGTCACAAACTTAGAATTTCTACTCTAGTCATGCAATTGAACAAAGCAAGTCTTAGGCCAAATCCTCTCTCCCGAGTTAGATTCAACACTTAAATCATTCAATTAGTGATCAAGTAATTGAAAACATTACACATAAAATTGCATGCATAGAATAAGAACACATTCATACCCAAAATTCAATCCAACAATTTAAGCAACTACATCAAACCCTAAGACAAACAATTAGCAATTCATAGTCTTTAAACCACAAACACTAATTGAAAGAAAAGCCATAAAAACTACAAGAGTTAAGGGAAAGAGAAAGGAAAACTCGAATCCGCCGACACCGCACGTCCCCGTCACGATCTCCACGTCTTCTCGCTTGATTCCCGCTCCTTGGCCTTGCCTTTAGCTCCCACAAAAGGTCTCTAGTCGAAATTAGGGCTAAAATCTAACCAATTGGACTCCCCTTGGCCGTAGCATGAAAAGAAGATTAAATAGGAAATCTGTCGATAGCGTCGAGACGCTAGTGTCATAGCGTCGCGACGCTGTCGCGATACCGCGAATCTGGAAAATTTGTCGAGAGCGTCGCGACGCTGGTCCTAGCGTCGCGACGCTATGAATTTTTTTTTTTTTTTTTTTTTTTTTTTTTTTTTTTTTTTTTTTTTTAATCAGCTGGGCTGAATTTGACTTCTTCCAACTTGATCCTTTTTCGATCTTTTAGCCCTTTTTCATGTCCCGAACACGCAATTAGCTCAAATATTTATTTCCTACAAAAACAACACAAAAACGCATCATTTTGGCCAATAAATTATAAAAGACTAGATAAATTAATTAGGGAAAACTAGCTAGCTATGCTCGCTATCAAACACCCCCAAACTTAAGCTTTTGCTAGTCCTCGAGCAAACTAAAAATCAAGCATACAATAGAAGAATGGATGCAACAAACATAACTCAATCCTCAAGGCTCAAAAGTCAATAATCAAGCAATCAAGAGACATGTACATAAGGACCAATGAGGGAGACAAATCAAAAGTTTTCCAAAATTAACTTGCACAAGCGAGATCTAACTTAACGAGATCAGACTCTACTAGCCCGGGATTGGATTACTAAACTCTCAACTCATCTTCCCTCTACACTGGCACTAAGGATTCACTAACGAGTCAATGGAACAAATTAGTTTGTTTTCCTCCATACTTAGGTGCTTATAATTAACAATTAAATTAAGCATGTATATGTGGCACTAGCTTTCACACACCTGTTGCAGGGACCCTTAACCTGAGTTTTCTCTGGTTGGCCTAACTGATCACAACAGTGGTAGCTCTTTTTGCCTAAATCTTTATTACTCATTGCAAGCTGTGCACAAGCCATGGCATAATTTTTTTTCTCAACAGTAACAACAAGAATGATTTTTCTTTATGAACATGATAAGCATATATTCTTTTCTTTCCTCCTAAGCAAGATCAAACATGCTAATTTGCAAAAAATTAACTCTTTAGCTCTTCCCTACACCTATCGAGGTGACAACAAGCATATGAACCTAATAATTCGCTCCTAAGCATTCAAATCCAAATCTAGCCAAGACAAATACTCTACTCATGCAAGACATCTCCTAGAAAAAGTTAAAAAAAATCTCCCTTTTTGGGCACTCATGCTTACAACTCATCGAAAGCTTAAAGATTGACAAGAAAGCCTATCCTAGGAAATCATAGTCATGCAAAAATAGCATCCAGAAAACAACCATATGCTCAATTCAAAGAAAGCTCAAAACTATAGCCCGAACTCAGATGCTCAAGGGCTCCACAAACATGCTATTCCACCCCCAAACTTAAAGCATGCATTGTCCTCAATGTATGAAGAAAATAAAGCAAAATCAATCATGAGAACAAATAAAGAATGAAAGGGGTGAACGATACTGCCCTGGAATGATGACCTTTTCATGAATGCTTGACATAGACAAGAGCACGGGAACTCCTACAAAACAAAAACAACAAGACATAACAAACAATAACGAAGTAACTTGGGTTGCCTCCCATAAGCGCTTGTTTATTGTCTTTAGCTCGACGTGCTCGTGCAGTCTGTCAAGGCACATAAAAATTCTCGTATTTCTTTGGGCCCTTCTTCCTTGAATCAATAAAACACACGATCGCTAGCAAGCTTACTAGCTTCTCATGGGCCCCTGAAACAGATCTATTTTTGGAATTTTTTATTAAAATAAGCATCAAAGGAGAAAGATCAAAATAAATAGACTCTGACTCTAAAACTGACTCGTGAGAATAGAAAAAAGAACAATCATATTCAACAAAGGATAAAGAAGATAAAACAGACGAAGGTTGATCAACCTCAAACTCTACCTCCTGAACTTCCTCTGTCACTGCAAGCTCATTTTCTTTTTCTTCCTCACAAACGTGTTCTTGAAAGGTGCTACAACTCTCCAATTCTTCCCCACTGTTCATGCAACTCACCCCTAAATGCTCATCCTCAACAAGATTGAAAGAAATACGCTCCTGAATAGGTGCCAATGAATCATCGGCCACATGACTCACTAGACATCCTATGGAAGTGGATCCCACCTCACTAACTTCCTTTGGGGTTTGAAGTCCTCTTATAATTTCATCAAATTTTAGACACCTCGCTCTAGACTCCTCAATATAATTTTGAACTATGCTTTCCAAGGAAGAATTTTCTTTTAAAGGGGTAAAACTTGAAGATGAAAAATTGGAATACGGAGTTGAATAAAAAGCCATTCAAATCAATTAAAGCAACAATGAATATTAGGCTTCCAATTAAATAATAACCCAACAAGAACAAAGGACTAAGACTCAAACAAATAAGGAAAAGAAATCAAAAAGGAAAAAGAACAAATAAGGAAAAGATAATTAAGGGAAAAAACAACTAAAGAAAAAATCAAACAAATAAGGAAAGAATTAAAAAAGAAAAATGCTTGATCTAAATAAGGAAAATATAATCTACAAAAGGAAAAGATAAACAAATAAGGAATGCAAAAACAAATATGGAAAAAAACAAATAAGGAAACTAGCAAATAAGGAAAAATTATACTAAAAAGGAAAAAACTAAAAAGAAAAATTCTATCTAAGGAAAATTCAAACAAATATGGACAAATCTAAATATGGAAAACAAAACAACAAAGGAAAAAAAAATGCAATCTACCTAAAAATAAAACTAACAAAAATAAAAAAAAAATAAAATAAAATACACCCTAAACTAAGACCGGACAATTTTTCTACGATATTAAAATTGACTAAATATGCCAATCCCCGGCAACGACGCCAAAAACTTGATGCGCAATTTGCTAACCGCAAGTGTACGGGTCAAGTAATAATATAGTGTTTTCGTGTAAAACGAGTGTCGTCCTCTGGATTGGTTTTCTAGCAAATTAAGTATCGTGAATACTTTTGTACAATTTTATTTAGGGAGCAAAACTCAATGATAAAGATAAAAGTAAAGACTAAAAGCATAAAAATAAAAGTGGAGACTCAAATGGAAAGACTCTTAGGGAATTGATTTCATTGATCAAGATTGAGGATTGATTAATAGGAATGAATTAACCGTGCAATTATTCTACAAGCCAAGGAAACTTTTATCACGATTACCTCTCCCGAGTATAATTGATTCTCATGCATATAAACTAACTTGATATCCCTATCTAAGTTAATTAACATGCAAGGCATTATTCGGTTCGGTCCTTGTTATACTTCTAGAGATATTCTAAATCCCGTCACAAACTTAGAATTTCTACTCTAGTCATGCAATTGAACAAAGCAAGTCTTAGGCCAAATCCTCTCTCCCGAGTTAGATTCAACACTTAAATCATTCAATTAGTGATCAAGTAATTGAAAGCATTACACATAAAATTGCATGCATAGAATAAGAACACATTCATACCCAAAATTCAATCCAACAATTTAAGCAACTACATCAAACCCTAAGACAAACAATTAGCAATTCATAGTCTTTAAACCACAAACACTAATTGAAAGAAAAGCCATAAAAACTACAAGAGTTAAGGGAAAGAGAAAGGAAAACTCGAATCCGCCGACACCGCACGTCCCCGTCACGATCTCCACGTCTTCTCGCTTGATTCCCGCTCCTTGGCCTTGCCTTTAGCTCCCACAAAAGGTCTCTAGTCGAAATTAGGGCTAAAATCTAACCAATTGGACTCCCCTTGGCCGTAGCATGAAAAGAAGATTAAATAGGAAATCTGTCGATAGCGTCGAGACGCTAGTGTCATAGCGTCGCGACGCTGTCGCGATACCGCGAATCTGGAAAATTTGTCGAGAGCGTCGCGACGCTATGAATTTTTTTTTTTTTTTTTTTTTTTTTTTTTAATCAGCTGGGCTGAATTTGACTTCTTCCAACTTGATCCTTTTTCGATCTTTTAGCCCTTTTTCATGTCCCGAACACGCAATTAGCTCAAATATTTATTTCCTACAAAAACAACACAAAAACGCATCATTTTGGCCAATAAATTATAAAAGACTAGATAAATTAATTAGGGAAAACTAGCTAGCTATGCTCGCTATCAAACACCATTTTCATTAGTTTATGGTATGGAAGTTGTTCTTCCTGTTGAAGTGGAAATTCCATCGTTAAGAGTCCTCATGGAGACTACTTTAAAAGAGGCTGAATGTGTCCAAAACTGCTATGAGCCGCTCAACTTTGTTGAAGAAAAGAGATTGACAGCATTGTGCAGGGGTTAACTTTACCAAAGACGAATGATGAAAGCCTGATTTAGTCTTAAAACGAATTCTTCCTTTTTTGAAAGATGATCGAGGCAAGTGGACCCCAAACTATGAAGGACCATTCGTGGTGAAGAAAGCTTTCTCTGGAGGAGTTTTAATCTTGACCAACATGGATGGTAATGAGCTGCCAAGTCCAGTTAATTCAGATCAGGTTCAAAGATATTACGCATAGGCTAGTTGTGTATCAAATGATTCAGCAAAGTTGCGGGAATTCAACAAGTGTCTAGGAGAATTACTGATAAGGGTAAAAAATTTACCTATTTTACCTTTATATTTAGCTCATTTCTTTGTCAATTATTGCATGTTTAGATCAATTTTACCATTCCCGAGCTCAAAATATGTTAAAGTTGATAAGTTAGGGTGTTGAGATTCACTTTTGTCAAATTATGCTCATTTGTACTTAAAAAGACTCAATTTTAAGAGAATTTGACTAAGTTTGTTGCTGTGCAGGAAAACAGAGGAAGAGCTGGAATTTTCCCAGAAATGCGACCGCATTTCTGGGAAGGCAAAATGAAATGCGACCGCATTTCTGGAAACATAGAGGCAGTTCCGAGTCGTCCGCGGGTCGTTTTGAACGAGACTTCTTCGCACCTAACCGGCTGTTTTGACCCCGAAACTGACTGGGCTACCTACCAGCACCTATTTTGCAGCTCCTCAACCATTTCCCACACTATATAAGCTCGAGATTCAAAGTCAAATTCAAGCAGAACTCATTTGGAAGAAGAGGGTGGTGATAGAACCCTAGTTGACGCCTATGAGTAGGGATGCCCGAGGTCCTTCTTCGATGACTAAATTCTAACCTTAGTTAGACATCAAACCTTAGGGTTTGTAGGGATTTTCAGCCATTCCCACTTTGTAAAAGCGAGAGAGTGGAGTGTCTTAGCGAACTCTAGAAGGATTGGATAAATAGAAAAACCCATAGTATTTGGCTACTTCCATTATTTCCAGCTTTTGATACTTTTCATTTATATGTATTCTTTACATCTTATTTTTAATGAAAATTTATTCATTTGCACTTTATCTCACCATGAGTAGCTAAATTCCGTTGAGGGGTTCAATATGGTGAATTCCCTTATGGTATAGCTTGAAAGTGTTTTATTTGCTTAAGTTTTGTTCAATGCATGTCATTCTTTATTGAACATCATTCTGATCTTACTAAGTTTAACTTGATCACTTGGACTTTGCATGCTATGTGAGTTTGATCTCGAAAGGGACAGACGATATCGGTTCTCATAAAGGTGATATAGGAGAAAAAGCTCGAAAGAGATTGTTCGGCGGTATTGGGCAAGCTGCCTAAGGCACCCTATATCGACTATAGGGTTATAGATTGCATTCGTGAATTATCTATGTCGGAGTCGAGTCATAGAAATGTGCATAACGGTACTCGCTTAGCCTTCTAACAGTTCTTGGGAGCAAGGCCAAATAGGAGTTAAATCTGACCCAATGCATTGAATAGGCTTAAGATTAAATAATTCATTATTAAGGTTATTGCCTTTGGGATGAATCCATGTTGGATACCTCGTTTATCTTTTATTGTTATTCTTTTGTTTATTTGCTAGTTTTATTTACTTTTCCAAAAACCAATCATCAAACTTATTTCTTTGGTTACCTATTTGTAAGCAATCAAGTTGAGCAGTTTCTTCTTCAAATCTGAATTTCCAGTTAGTCCTCGTGGGATCGATACCCTTGGAATACTTCTAAGGTTTTTTTATTACTACGTGCGACAGTGTATACTTGCACTAGGGTTGGCTGAATTTATCTTATTATTATTTACCATCTTATCTCACATCCATCCATTCAGCCGACGACGCACCAATTACGCTTCAATTTTTATATCATGTTTAAGAGGTTACTTTTGTCTTAAGTTCTAGAACCTTAGCATTGACACATATGTCTATTGAATTTTAGTCATAAATCAAAGGTCCTTTCTTGAAACATGACATATCTTGCCCATTTTTCTCCCTCCCTCTCCATAATATTTTCTCAACTATGAATGTTTGGCATGTTTACCTTTATTATCATTACAATTACATAAACAAGAAGTTACATAAACACGATATTTCAAACCAATGGTGGTAACTTAAATGATTCGATGCATGGATTTAAAAAGAAAGAATCCAAGGGCAATATTTTTTCCAAGAGCGGCGTGATCATGAAGGTTGATGGAATGTCATCATGGAGGACAAAACCGTCATTTCAACATGACAAAATCTTAAACTGGGGCAAAACCATTATTTTCATGCTCTCAAACTGGGGCAAAACCATTATTGTCACAAGAGCAAAGTCATTCTTGATACATATATGGTCCTCAAACAAAGAGCAAGTTGTTTAGTGAATTCATGATCCAATTACGGTCTATTACCAAGCATGATGTGAATGTGGTGTCCGAGCTATCAAATATCTTTTAAAGAATTTTGTGTCATAGTTTTAGGATAGTGCTAAATTCACATTTCATGCATTCAAGCGTTCAAATTTAGTGTGCACATTACAAAGAAAATTTATTTCAATCATATTTCTTTTGGTTAAATCAAACCCGACTATTTAGTCGAGGTCGAAGCTTGCGTCAATCCAGGTCCATTTTTCAGTTTTTATCCCAGTTAAATCGAACCCGACTGTTCAGTCGAGGTCGAAGTCTGTGTCAATTCAGGTCCATTTTCAGTTTTTCTTTTAGTTAAATCAAACTTGATTATTTAGTCGAGGTCGAAGCCTGCGTCAATCCAAGTCCATTTTCAGTTTTCTCCCGGTTAAATCGAACCTGACTATTCAATCAAGGTCGAAGCCTGTGTCAATCCAGGTCCGTTTTCATTTTTTTCTCTCGATTAAATCGAACTCGACTATTCGGTCAAGGTCGAAGTATGTGTCAATCCAGGTCCATTTTCAATTTTTTCTCTCGGTTAAATCAAACTTGACTATTCAGTCAAGGTCGAAGCCTGTGTCAATCTAAGTCCATTTTCAATTTTTTCTCTCGGTTAAATCGAACCTGACTATTCAGTCAAGGTCGAAGCCTGTGTTAATCCAGGTCAATTTTCAATTTTTCTCTCGGTTAAACCCATGACTATTGAATTAAGTTCGAGACTTGATCGAATCAGGTTCATTTTCCTTTCCAAATTCAAATTTTTACTAAATTAATCTTCACGTTCCCAGTACTTAGTCTCTTCCCTTTATCTACCCTTTCAATCCTTCAAGAATACACAAAGGGGGGCAAACTGTAGACACCGTACTTGGTCCGACCGGCTAGCTTTTAATAATGTTCGAGTCCCTCTAAAATGTAATGTTAATTTCGTTCTCTTTTAAAGTAAAACCATAGCATAAAAGGTTTTTAATTTCATTCTAATTTTAATCCTAAGGTCTAATTTTATTTGTAATTGTAATTTTTGTATTTGTTTTCATTTTATTTTATTTTGGTTTTGTTTCATTTTTTTCTTCTTCCTTTTCTTCCTCCACCCGACTCTCCTTCTTCCCCTATTCTTTCTCCCCTTCCTATTTAAAGGGAACTCTTTCATGGCTACCCACAAAAATCTCACCCATCACTTCTTCGAAAGTTAGTAAGCTTTGTAGTATATATAAATAGGGGGAGTGAGGAGGAAGAAATAAAACAAGAGGGCATTGGGCAAAAGCTTGAGAAGTGAAATTAGAGAGCTTAAAAGAGAGTTTTGATTTCTAGAGAGAGAAAGCTAAAGCGAGCTCCCACTATCGCAGATCCGCCAACTCGCCATATGTCGCCGCTTGTAGCAACACCATGCTAGTTCGCCGCCGCCACTCTGATTCAAAGACCCACGATTCCAGCGAAGTTTTAAGGTGAGGTTTGAGAGAGGAAAAAGGAAAGAAGAGAGAAAAGAAAGTGAAAAAGAAAGAAAAGAGAGAGAAAAAATAAAATAGTAAAAAAGGTGGAAGAAGTTTGGAGACAAAAAATAGAGGGGGAGGAAGGAGATTACGAGGAGAAGAAATGAATTGGGGAAGGAGGAAGGAAAGAAGGAGAAAAAGGAAAGTAAAAGAGGTGAGCCTCACCTTTATTTATTTATTTTTAATTAAATCTTTATTATTATTATTATTATTATTATTATTATTATTATTATTATTATTATTATTATTATTATTATTATTATTATTATTATTATTATTATTATTATTATTATTATTATTATTTCCCCTCCCATTTTATTTCAAATCTACTTTTTATCAACTTCCTTGCATTTTTATTTTTTGAACTTTCTAATTTAATCTTTTTTTTTTTCCTTTTTCCCTCTCCAATCCAAACTTGTATATGTATTTAATTTTTCTTGGTCAATTTCAATCATCGTTATTGTTTTGAAATTAATTTTCTTTTAAAAGGGATTAGAGAAACTGAGTAATGTGCCTTCGTGGAGTTCTACTCCAGTGCAGGTGTACGAAAATTCTCATTTTCCCTTTTAAAAATATTTACTCTTTAAATAATTTTCTTCTTTTTCATCTATTTTTTTAATTATTTATTTCATTTATTTATTTATTATTATTATAAATAAACATAATCATGTATTGCCCATGATTGAGTTAAATTCAATTCTTGAGGAACAAATTTTCTTTGATTAAAGGGGAATTTAGGCATGATTTATATTAAATTGGATAATCCAACTCATAATGTCTAATCCTTACTTTATTTCTAAAGTTAAGGTAAGAACAAATGAGACATTTTTTTTATTATTGCATTTTGGTTTTTATTTTCATATTTATCATTTTTTTTAAGAAAAATAAAACAATGAATGACCATTTTTATTCATTTAGTTGGACAATATAAGATAATGTGGTAATCGTTAAAAAAAAAAAAAAAACAGGTGTTGTAGGGTCCCAATACCTTCCCTATACTCAAACGACTCCCAAGCCTAATTTCTGGCTATGGAAATTCTGACACATATATATGCATTTGTTCAAAGCTGGAAGTTTTTAGTCCAAGCCCACTTCACTTTCTTTTATGTAATCAGATGGGCCAAATTATTTTGGAAAAGACCATGAATTATGTAACCTCTCTAGCTATATAAATACATCTTTTTGTGCTTGCAATTAGGGCAGAGTGAAGCTGGGGAGAGTCCGAGTATTCGTGAGATTTGGGTAAAGAAAGGGAAGTGAGGTTTTCTGTGAGAAAAGGAGTTCTATCTCCTTCATGCTGTAAATTTTCAGTCGATTGCTTCTTTGGAATAAGATCAGTTGCCCTGCCCCTTTTAAGAAAGTGGATGTAGACCATAGAAATATGGTTGAACCACCATAAACCGAGTGTTTTGTCTTTCTCCCTTACTCTCTCTCAATTTTTCAGTTTATATTTTGTATTTGTTTGTTTGCTAACTTTCATCACAATTGGTATCAGAGCAGTAATCGGTGATGAAAGGAGAGGCAGAGAGTTCGTAATCGTTCAATTGAAGCTGCTAAGGAATCGATCTGCTGCTTACTTATTTTTTTTTTCTTCGGTGAGATTTAATCTCAATAAGAGGTTAGTTAAGGTTTATTCGTTTTTCCTCTCTGCGAATATATATCCGTCTGCTAGAAATAATCTCTGAGACTGTTGGAATTTGTTTTTGAGACTGCTGGAATTTGTTTTTGAGACTGTTGGAATTTGAGACTGTTGGAATTTACTTCTGTGTTCTTGTTAAACCATGTCTGCTAAATTCGAATTAGAAAAGTTTGATGGGAAAGGGGATTTTAGTTTATGGAAAAAGAAATTGAAAGCACTGCTAGTTCAATTGAAGGTTGCTAAAATTCTTGATAAGCCTGAAAATATCCCCGATACCGTAACACAGGAGAAAAAACAGGAAATGGATGAAATAGCTTTTAGCACTATGATTCTGTACCTTTCAGATACTGTGTTAAGACAAGTAAATGAAGTAACTACGGCTGTAGATCTGTGGAAAAAGTTAGATGAAATGTACTTGAATAAGTCTTTGTCTAATAAGATTCTTCTAAAAGAAAGATTGTTTGGATATTGAATGGATCCCTCTAAGCCCCTCGAAGATAATCTAGACGAATACATTAAAATTTATTTAGATGTTACAAACATAGGGGAAAAGAATGATGATGAAAATCAAGCCATTATATTACTAAACTCACTACCAGAGAGTTATAAAGAAATAAGGGCAGCCATAAAATATGGGAGGGATTCTCTTTCAATGAGTCCTAGTTTTAAATCCTCTTCGATCAAAAGAGCTAGAATCCAGACCTCAGAAAAAGGAAACAGAAGCTTTGACAGTAAGAGAAAGATCAGAAACTAGGTCAAATCAGTCTAAAAATACTAAGAAAGATCACAGTAAACACAGATCTAAGTCCAAGGGAAAGGAAACTCGTGAGTGCTTCTATTGTCATAAATCTGGGCACCTCATAAAAGATTGTAGAAAGCTTCGGTATAAAAATAAGTTTCAAAATAAGAAAGAGGGTCAAACTTCAGCTAATGTACATGAGAGCTATGAGTCAGCCGAAGTCCTAGCTGTAACTGAAATTGATCCAACTGAAGAATGGATATTAGATTCAAGATGTTCCTATCATATGACCCCACATAAACACTATTTTCTGGACTTTAAGAGACTTAAATGGTGGTAAAGTTCTAATGGGAAACAATCAACAATGTGAGATTAAGGGCATTGGATCGATAAGATTGAGTTTAATTGATGGTACATATAAAATACTATCTTCTGTGAGATATGTACCAGCTTTAAAACACAATCTTATTTCCCTATTAACTCTTGATAAAGCTGGATACAAGTATAAATCAGAGGGAGGTATTATGAAAATATATAAGGGGTCTTTGCTGAAAATGACAGGAACCTTAAAAAATGGCTTGTATACTTTAAATGGTACAACAAGTATAGGAGATGTGACCATAGCTACTACTATTGAAACAAATAATGAAGCAATCCTATGGCATAAGCGATTAGCCTACGTCAATGAAAGAGGCCTAGTTGAATTAAGTAAGCATGGTTTGTTAGGTAAAACTAAATCTGTAAGCCTACCATTCTGTGAGCATTGTACATTGGGGGAAGCCACAAGAGTTCAATTTAATCGATCACTACATAAAACTAAGGGTCTCCTTGACTATGTTCACTCTGATTTATGGGGGCCAGCTAGAGTCTCTACATTAGGGGGAGCTAAATATTTCTTAAGTATAATCGATGATCATTCAAGAAAATTGTGGGTTTATTTGTTGAAAAGCAAAGCTATGTATTTGAAACCTTTATGCAGTGGGAAATTTTTGTTGAAAATCAAACAAACAGAAAAATAAAGGTGATGAGAACAGATAATGGCTTAGAATATTTAAGTGAAAGCTTTAAAAACATGTGTGTAAAAGCTGGAATCCAAAGGCATTTAACAGTCCTAAACACCCCTCAACAAAATGGCCTAGCTGAGAGATATAATAGGACCATTTTAGAGAGGGTTAGGTGTATGTTAGCAAATGCCAAGTTACCAAAATTTTTTTGGGGAGAAGCTATTAATACAGCAACTTATTTGATCAATAGAAGTCCTTCCTTGGCATTAAACTTAAAAACACCTCAGGAAATTTGGATTGGGAAGCCTCCAGATCTAAGCCATTTAAGAGTATTCGGTTGTTCAGCCTATGCCCACATTAAACAAGATAAGTTAGCTCCTAGATCCCAAAAATGCATCTTTTTAGGGTATCCAAAAGGAGTAAAAGGGTACAAGTTCTTGGCCTTAACTCAGGGAGAAACAAGATGTATAATCAGTAGGGATGTTAAATTTAATGAAGAAGAAATGTCATGGGAATCCGAGGGAAGCTTTAATTATCAGAAAACTAAATCAGAAACAGAGACCTCTTTTGATATTGAACTAGAAAATGAAGATCAGAACATTAGTCCAGAGGGTTCAAGTCAAGCTATTAATGAACAGTTTGATCATAATACTGAAAATACTGAAGTTTTGCAAGAAATAGACAGTGTAAATCAGAACATTCAGGCCCAAAACACTGAAGAAAATTTAGCAAACTACCAATTGACCCGAGATAGACAGAAAAGAGTCATTAAACCTCCTGCTAGGTTTGATTATGCTGACTGCAATATGGATGCTTCTGATGCTGCAGTGTCACACCCCCTCCCGGACCACCTGCTAGCTTAGCCCGAAAGATGGCGTGAAGCCAACGGACATCGTCCTCCTCTAACGATATCCGCTGACCCTCCTGAACGTTGAACCTGATAAACATACTAATCATAGATATAAAACATTCTACATGAAACAGAACACAGCGGAATCCCTGAAAAAAACTTCCAACAAACACGAGGTGCTGCCCTGACATAACTTGGTTCGGATAATAACCTGATATAGATGTCACAACCAAAAACATATACAACTAGGGTTTATACAACCACGACCTCTAGGACTATATTATCCAATCCTTACAAAACATTTACAATATGAACAGACTCAGTTTACAACTCCACCCACGTACTGGAACTTGTTCTGGAACTTTCAGCAGACGTTGGCAGTGTATCAGGCATCGGGAGCTCGATCTCTACCTGAAAGTGGAAAAACATTTTGAAAGAATGAGCTACGAAGCCCAGTGAGTGACTAACTTTAAAACTCTAAATCCGGAAGTCAAACACGTGATAAACCTTTAAACGTATAAATATGCTCAATCAAAGCATTTAACATAAACGTGTAATAATAAAGGCTTTCCAAAACATCTCGTAAGTTCGTCATTAAAAATCTAGCAAGGCATATTAAGTACATCAAACATTTTAACTAACATGATCGATCTACGTTGTGTAGGGCACGCCCAGTACAACCAACGTTTACTAGTCCTACGATGTAGTGGGGCCCACCCAGCACTCCCATCGTCTTTGTCGTAGTGGGGCCCGCCCAGCACTCACGACAGCATCGTTGTCACGGAGTACACTCAACGTCAACAACGGAATATAACCTGTGTGCACACGGTACCATATAGCCTCGGGCTCAATATCTCAGTCATGTAGTCAATAGAAATCTCAGAAAATCACATGAAAACATTAAAACATGCCTGCTTATCGTTATCTTTCGTAAAACTTAAGCTTACTCAGCTTTCTCGTGAAAAACTGGAAATCGTTTAAAAGTACTTGCTAATCCATACTTTACTTTAAAAGATATCGTTTCAGCTACTTTTCATAAAGTCATTAGCCACGTGCTCATATATAAACCTCGTTAGAAAATCTGAGCTCAAAACTTATGCTTGAAATCGTTCATAAAAATCATATATCATTCATGGTAAAGCATATAAAACGTCTAAACATGAACAACCGTTGGAAACAATTTTCGAAATTCATTTTGTCACTCACTGTCTTATCTAGTTCCCCGGTTTGTAGACTCGACCTATTTCCTCTTGGCCTGTCAAATAACCAAAACTGAGCATTAGAACCATAGATAGCTTTGTCTTTCCATGCTCATGAATTTTTAAACAATTGGATTAAGAATCACATTCACATTCTACTTTTCCAGATTTTCCAGATTCTATACCCTAACTTCCAACACCCATAACTTCCTCAATACTGAACCAAAATTAATAAAAATACACATCAAACTCTTCATTTTCGAACACTCTACAACTTACTTGAAGAAATGAAAATGAGATTCCCAACCGATTTGCCCAGAATTGCCCCGAACACAGACAACACAGATTCGAGGTTCTCTGCTACCCTTTATCTAACTCCTGAAATTAACCCTACTAATAGTCATTCTTGGCTCACGAAATCTTCATGAAAGTTGTAGGAAATTGAATAAGCTTTCCAACCATACAAAATAGAGCTACTGATTCGACTTGTACACCCCAGAATTCTCAAAACACCTGAGAACACCAGAGATCCTCCTGGTTTGCTCGAAAATCCTGTGCTCTGTTTTCCATTCAAAAATCCATTAACTTCTCATACGATTTAGCTCAAGCTTCCTTCATGAAATTTGTTAGAAAATGAACGAAATTTCAAGAAAATCAAACCTCACCTCTTAGTTCCTTCTGTGTAGCTCAAACCGAATAAAAAACCAGAGGTTGACAGTTTTGCACCCAGATTCTGCTATGGCTGGCTTTGCATGAGCTTTTCTTATCTTCTTCAACCTCAAAACCACGAAATTCTTCTTCTTCTTCCTCCTTCACTCTCTCCCTCAAGTGCTCTGTAACCTTTGGAATGAAAAATGATAAGAAATGGGCTGGTAGTGGGCTAAAAATGAGTGAAGCGGTGGTGGAAGGTATTTGCTGTCCTTTCCCATTTGCTTTCTTTTTCTTTCTTTTTTTTTTTTTTTTCCTTTTTCCCTTTTCCTTTTCCTTTTCTTTTCTTTTCTTTTCTTCACTTATTTAATTCCTTTCTTTCCTTTCTTTTTAAATTGATAATTCCCCACAACTTAGTCCAACAATGAAACCACCAATAGATGACAAGAGAAAATTATCTAAGGAAAGTCTCGGGTTTACAACTTACCTCCCCCGTACGAAATTTCGTCCTCGAAATTTAGAAGTCTTAGGTGAAGAGTGTCGGGTAACTCCTCCTCATTTGATCTTCTGACTCCCAGGTTGCCTCCTCTACTCCGTGATGTCTCCAAAGAACTTTCACGAGTGGGATCGTTTTGTTTCTCAAAACTTGCTCCTTCCTGTCGAGGATCTGAACCGCTTCCTCCTTATAACTCAAGTCTTCCTTCAGCTCAATTGGTTGCATTTGCAACACATGGGACGGATCTGGAATATATTTCCTCAACATGGACACATGGAAAACATCATGTATTCGAGCGAGTTCCACTGGCAACTCAAGTCTATAGGCTGTTGGTCCAACTCGTTCTAATATCTGGTAAGGACCAATATATCTAGGACTCAGCTTACCTTTCCTCCCAAAGCGAAGAACACCTTTCCACGGAGATAACTTTAAGAAAACTCGATCTCCAACTTGGAACTCTAAGTCTCTTTGTCCCTTATCTGCATAGCTCTTCTGTCGATCCTGAGCTATTTTCAGGTTCTCCCTAATCAGCTTAATATTGTCTGACGTAACTTGTACCAACTCAGGACCAACTAGCTTCGCTCTCCCACTTCGTTCCAGCACACAGGAGTCCTGCATGGTCTGCCATACAAAGCCTCGAATGGTGCCATGCCGATACTAGACTGATAGCTGTTATTATAAGCGAACTCCATAAGTGATAAGTGGGTATCCCAACTTCCCTTAAACTGAAGGACACATGCTCTCAACATGTCCTCTAAGGTCTGGATGGTCCTCTCAGACTGACCATCTGTCTGGGGATGGAACGATGTACTGAATTTCAACTTTGTTCCCATTGCATCCTGCACACTAGGCCAAAACTTAGAAGTAAACCTCGGATCCCTATCTGAAACTATGGACACTGGAACTCCATGTTGACTCACAATCCTGTCGACGTATAGTTTAGATAGCTGATCTAGTGTAGACGTCGCTTTAATCGGTATAAACCGTGCTATCTTGGTGAGTCTGTCCACTATTACCCATATACCATCATGTCCACTAGGAGTACGAGGTAATCCAAACAGAAAATCCATGGTAATATGCTCCCACTTCCATTCTGGCACTGGCAGTGGATTAAGGAGTCCTCCTGGCCTCTGTCTCACTGGTTTAACCTGTTGGCAGATCAAACATCTGTCGACATATTCAGCTATCTCCCGCTTCATACCAGACCACCAATAAGTTTTCTTCAGAGTTCTATACATCTTGGTGCTTCCTGGATGCATAGCGTAAGCTGAACTGTGAGCTTCCTCTAATATAGCACTCTTAAGCTCACTAATACTCGGAACGCATAGTCTTCCCTGCTTAACTATGGCTCCGTCTGCTCTCAGCTCAAATTCTGCCTCTGGGCCTTGCCTGGACTTTGCAAGCATTTTCTGTAAGTTACTATCCTCTGGCTGTCTTCTCACAATCTCTGCTACTAGAGAAGACCTAACTTGAAATTGAGCTAAAAGACTCCCTGAGCTTCCTGCAGTCATAACTGCCTTGAAACCTCTTAACTCACATAGCAAGCTTGCTCGAATACCACACAAGGCACTCTTCGAAAGTCTCGACTTCCTACTCAGCCCATCTGCTACCACGTTAGCCTTACTTGGATGATATTCTATGGTACAGTCATAGTCTTTAATCAGCTCTAGCCATCGCCTCTGCCTCAGATTCAGCTCTTTCTGATCAAAGATGTACTTCAAACTCTTATGATCTGTGAAAATGTGGCAGTTCTCACCGAATAAATAATGTCTCCAGATCTTCAATGCTAGAACTACTGCTGCTAGCTCAAGATCATGGGTAGGGTAATTACACTCATGCTTCTTCAACTGCCTTGAAGCATAAGCTATTACCTTTCTTTCCTGCATCAGCACACAACCTAATCCTTGCCTCGAAGCATCACAATAGATCACATACTCCTTCCCTGCTACAGGAAGTGTCAGAATAGGCGCTGTCACCAATCTCTTTTTCAGCTCCTGGAAACTCTGTTCGCATTTATCCGACCACTCAAACTTAGCATTCTTCCTCGTCAAAGCTGTCAAAGGTAATGCTAACCGTGAGAAATCCTCAACAAAACGTCTGTAGTATCCGGCCAGACCTAAAAAACTACGAACCTCTGTTGCACTAGCTGGTCTCTCCCAGTTGACAACAGCTTCCACTTTCTGCGGGTCAACACTAACTCCGTCCGCTGAAACTACATGCCCTAAGAACACCACTTGATTCAACCAGAACTCACATTTGCTGAACTTAGCGTATAGCTGTTTATCACGTAGTGTCTGTAGAACAATCCTCAGATGTTCCTCATGGGCTTTCCTGTCAATTGAGTAAACTAGTATGTCATCGATGAACACTATCACAAACTGATCTAAATACTGATGGAAGATCCTGTTCATGAGGTCCATGAAAACTGCTGGCGCATTCGTTAAACCGAATGGCATCACTAAAAACTCATAGTGCCCATACCTCGTCCTGAATGCTGTCTTAGGAATATCTGATTCCCTAACCTTCAACTGGTGGTATCCTGACCTCAGATCAATTTTAGAGAACACTGTTGCTCCCCTTAACTGGTCAAACAAGTCATCGATGTGTGGTAGAGGATACTTGTTACGTATCGTGACCTTGTTTAACTGCCTGTAATCAATGCATAATCAAAGGGTGCCATCTTTCTTCTTCACGAATAACACTGGAGCTCCCCAAGGTGATACGCTAGGCCTGATGTATCCCTTGTCAACTAGTTCTTGCAACTGCACCTTTAGCTCCTTAAGCTCGCTCGGAGCCATTCTGTACGGTGCCTGTGAAATAGGTGTTGTTCCTGGTAACAATTCAATAGTGAACTCCACCTCTCTATCAGGTGGCAAACCCGATAGATCAGCCGGAAAAACATCAAGAAATTCGTTCACCACAGGAACATCTTCTGGTTTCAGCTTTTCTTCTTGCACCTCTACTACGTGTGCAAGAAACGCTGTACAACCCTTCCTCAACAACTTCTCAGCTTTCAGAGCTGAAATCAAACTCGTAGGAATAATCTTCCTCTCACCTCTGAAAACTACTTCAGTCAAACCTGGTTTCTTAAAAGTCACTTCCTTCCTATGGCAATCCATAGAAGCATAGTGAGTGAATAAGAAATCCATTCCCAAAATCACATCCAACGCCTGCAACTCTAGGGGAAGAAGATCCACTAACATACAGAGACCTTCTACTACAACCTCACAATCACGCAACACCTCATTAACTAATAAAATGTCACCAACTGGTGTGCATATGACTAACTCCTCAGATAAAGGCTCTAGCATCCTATTCAGCTTAGTTAAAAACATACTAGAAACAAAGGAATGCGTAGCGCCTGGATCTAATAAAACACGTGCAGGTACATTACAAATCAAAAACGTACCAGTGATCACATCTGGTGCATCCTCTGCTTCCTGTTGAGTCATGGCGTAGACTTTTCCCTGCTGCCTAGGTCTCCCCACAACTCCCTTTTGCCTTGCACCACTGGTTCCCTCTCCTGCGGCTGCTGGGATTCTCGGCTGCTCAACTGTGTGGGACTCAACTCCCTGGTCCCTCTGAACTGCTGCCCTCAGCTGTGGGCAATCCCTCTTGAAATGCCCTGGTTGTCCACACTGGTAACACACACCGGCGCCAACAAGACACTGACCCCGATGATTCTTGCCACAACTTACACATGATGTTCTCCTGGATTCACTAGCAACGGACTCCTGACCCGTTCGCGGTCTTGCTACTGAACTCGCAGACTGACTGGGGGCTCTCTGACTGACTGGGGGCTCTCTGACTCTGCCTCTGATAGGCACTACCCGAACTCATCTGCCTTGATAACTGGCCACCAGATCGACGCTTGAAGTCTTGACGACCTGAAACATTCACTCCAGGTGTGAACCTCCGCTGCTCACGACCCCGAAAACCACTAGCTGTTGGAGCTCCACGACTAGGCTCCAATGGCGTCTTTTCCTCTATAATACTCTGCTCCACACGTAAGGCAGTCTCTACTAGCTGGGAAAAATCCGTCCACTTGGCAATAGCGGTAACTGGGGTACGTATCTCAAAACGTAGCCCTCTCTCAAACCTGCGACACCTGTCACTCTCAGATGCCACAATCACTTCAGCATACCGTGAAAGCTCGGTATACTTTCTCTCGTACTCGGCCACTGAAAGTGACCCTTGTTTCAGCTCTAGAAACTCATCTCTCTTTGCCTCACAATATGTGGTGGGATAATACTTTTCCTCGAATATGCCTCTAAATGTCTGCCAATCTAACGTACGTGCATCACTGCGCCTGGCTATAATGGACTTCCACCATCCCTCCGCCTCCTTCTGCAAAAGGAATGTGGCTAATTTGACTTTTCGCTCCTCAGGACAACTCATCACGTCGAAGCATTTCTCCAACATATTCAACCAAACCTCGGCGTCAGCTGGATCCGTGGAACCCTCAAACACTGCGGCTCCTAACTTCTTCAACTGTTCTATCCCATACATCTTTTCCGGATCACTAGGCCCTGCTCTCTCTGGCCTACCGATCTCCTGTGCAGATCTAGCAAATCGCTCACTCCCTGCCTCATTCTGACCTATCGGGGTACTGGATCCCCTTTCAGATTGACTTTGGGTAGGATCCTGCGTCCCGTCCTGATTTTGCCCTCGTCGTCTGCTGGTACGTGGTGGCATTACTCCTATAACATATCAACACATCAGACATGCTATAGATACTTAACTCAGATGCATCATACTAAACTTATACCCACATTCTAGTCCTGACTGGACTCACTCTCAACAACACTCGGACCATACTCCGCTAGTTCTATCTAAACTGACCCAACATCTAACTATTTACTTCCTGGATTTTCTTAGCACTAACTACCATGTCTCTTTTCCCATGGAGAAACCTGGCTCTGATACCAAGTTGTCACACCCCCTCCCGGACCACCTGCTAGCTTAGCCCGAAAGATGGCGTGAAGCCAACGGACATCGTCCTCCTCTAACGATACCCGCTGACCCTCCTGAACGTTGAACCTGATAAACATACTAATCATAGATATAAAACATTCTACATGAAACAGAACACAGCGGAATCCCTGAAAAAAACTTCCAACAAACACGAGGTGCTGCCCTGACATAACTTGGTTCGGATAATAACCTGATATAGATGTCACAACCAAAAACATATACAACTAGGGTTTATACAACCACGACCTCTAGGACTATATTATCCAATCCTTACAAAACATTTACAATATGAACAGACTCAGTTTACAACTCCACCCACGTATTGGAACTTGTTCTGGAACTTTCAGCAGACGTTGGCAGTGTATCAGGCATCGGGAGCTCGATCTCTACCTGAAAGTGGAAAAACATTTTGAAAGAATGAGCTACAAAGCCCAGTGAGTGACTAACTTTAAAACTCTAAATCCGGAAGTCAAACACGTGATAAACCTTTAAACGTATAAATATGCTCAATCAAAGCGTTTAACATAAACGTGTAATAATAAAGGCTTTCCAAAACATCTCGTAAGTTCGTCATTAAAAATCTAGCAAGGCATATTAAGTACATCAAACATTTTAACTAACATGACCGATCTACGTTGTGTAGGGCACGCCCAGTACAACCAACGTTTACTAGTCCTACGATGTAGTGGGGCCCGCCCAGCACTCACGACAGCATCGTTGTCACGGAGTACACTCAACGTCAACAACGGAATATAACCTGTGTGCACACGGTACCATATAGCCTCGGGCTCAATACCTCAGTCATGTAGTCAATAGAAATCTCAGAAAATCACATGAAAACATTAAAACATGCCTGCTTATCGTTATCTTTCGTAAAACTTAAGCTTACTCAGCTTGCTCGTGAAAAACTGGAAATCGTTTAAAAGTACTTTCTAATCCATACTTTACTTTAAAAGATATCGTTTCAGCTACTTTTCATAAAGTCATTAGCCACGTGCTCATATATAAACCTCGTTAGAAAATCTGAGCTCAAAACTTATGCTTGAAATCGTTCATAAAAATCATATATCATTCATGGTAAAGCATATAAAACGTCTAAACATGAACAACCGTTGGAAACAATTTTCGAAATTCATTTTGTCACTCACTGTCTTATCTAGTTCCCCGGTTTGTAGACTCGACCTATTTCCTCTTGGCCTGTCAAATAACCAAAACCGAGCATTAGAACCATAGATAGCTTTGTCTTTCCATGCTCATGAATTTTTAAACAATTGGATTAAGAATCACATTCACATTCTACTTTTCCAAATTTTCCAGATTCTATACCCTAACTTCCAACACCCATAACTTCCTCAATACTGAACCAAAATTAATAAAAATATACATAAAACTCTTCATTTTCGAACACTCTACAACTTACCTGAAGAAATGAAAATGAGATTCCCAACCGATTTGCCCAGAATTGCCCCGAACACAGACAACACAGATTCGAGGTTCTCTGCTACCCTTTATCTAACTCCTGAAATTAACCCTACTTAAAGTCATTCTTGGCTCACGAAATCTTCATGAAAGTTGTAGGAAATTGAATAAGCTTTCCAACCATACAAAATAGAGCTTCTGATTCGACTTGTACACCCCAGAATGCTCAAAACACCAGAGAACACCAGAGATCCTCCTGGTTTGCTCGAAAATCCTGTGCTCTGTTTTCCATTCAAAAATCCATTAACTTCTCATACGATTTAGCTCAAGCTTCCTTCATGAAATTTGTTAGAAAATGAACTAACTTTCAAGAAAATCAAACCTCACCTCTTAGTTCCTTCTGTGTAGCTCAAACCGAATAAAAAACCAGAGGTTGACAGTTTTGCACCCAGATTCTGCTATGGCTGGCTTTGCATGAGCTTTTCTTATCTTCTTCAACCTCAAAACCACGAAATTCTTCTTCTTCCTCCTCCTTCACTCTCTCCCTCAAGTGATCTGTAACTTTTGGAATGAAAAATGATAAGAAATGGGCTGGTAGTGGGCTAAAAATGAGTGAAGCGGTGGTGGAAGGTATTTGCTGTCCTTTCCCATTTGCTTTCTTTTTCTTTCTTTTTTTTTTTTTCCTTTTTCCCTTTTCCTTTTCCTTTTCTTTTCTTTTCTTTTCTTCACTTATTTAATTCCTTTCTTTCCTTTCTTTTTAAATTGATAATTCCCCACAACTTAGTCCAACAATGAAACCACCAATAGATGACAAGAGAAAATTATCTAAGGAAAGTCTCGGGTTTACATGCAGCATATGCCTTGTTCTGTGATGATTCTTTTGAAAATTTAGAACCAACATCTTACAACCAAGCCATGAATTCTGAGCATAAAAATGAGTGGTATGAAGCCATGGTTGATGAGATGAGTTCACTTGAGAAAAACAAAACGTGGAAGTTAGTAGAATTACCTGAGGGTCACAAGGTAGTTGATTGCAAGTGGCTGTATAAAGTAAAACCTAGTCTAAAAGGTGATAATAAACCTAGATTTAAGGCTAGACTAGTAGCCAAAGGGTTTACTCAAGAGTACGGTGTTGATTACACCGAGATATTCTCCCTCGTGGTTAGATATTCTTCAATTCGTGTGATGTTGTCTTTAGTAGCTCAATTCAATTTAGAATTAGAGCAAATGGATGTAACCACGACTTTTTTACATGGAGAATTAGAAGAAGAAATTTATTTGAAACAGCCACCCGGTTTTGAAAAAGAGAATGAAAAACATCTTGTGCGCAAGCTCTTAAAATCATTGTATGGATTAAAACAGTCCCCACGACAATGGTACAAACGTTTTGATGCTTTTATTCAGAATTGTGGTTTTAAAAGAAGCTTGTATGACAGTTGTGTGTATATAAAACATGTTAAAGCTGAAGCATCTGTGTTCTTATTGCTTTATGTAGACGACATGTTGTTAGCTCACAATAATTTAGTAAAATTGAGGAATTAAAACAGCAACTGAAATCTGAATTTGAAATGAAAGATATTGGTGCAACCACTAAAATATTAGGGATGGAAATCACAAGAAAGCGAGCAAACAGTGTTTTAACTTTGACACAATCTAAATATTTTGAGAAAGTAGTTAAGAGGTTTAAGTTAGAAGCTGCCAAAACAGTGTTTATTCCATTAGCACAACATTTTCGGTTGTCTAAACAGCAGTCACCTAAAACAGAGGAAGAGAAAAATGAAATTCTGAAAATTCCTTATTCTAATGCAGTAGGGAGCTTAATGTATGGGATAGCTTGTACTAGGCCAGATCTTGCGTTTGCTATGAGTTTAGTAAGTAGATACATGAGTAATCCGGGCAAGACACATTGGGAAGCAGTAAAATGGATTATTCGTTATGTAAAAGGCAGCGTAAACACAGGGTTGGTTTATACTAAAAGGGATTTAAATGATAATTGCTTGGTTGGCTATGCTGATGCAGATTTTGCAGCTGATTTAGACAAGAGAAAGTCAACTTCCGGGTATGTTTCCACTTTATTTCATAATGTAATTAGCTGGAAATCTTCATTACAGTCTGTTGTTGCACTTTCTACTACAGAATCTGAATATATATCTCTTGCTGAGGTTGTTAAGGAAGGTATATGGTTAAATGGATTGGTTAATGAGCTGATTGGTAGTACTGATATCCTTACTGTGTATAGTGACAGCCAAAGTGCAATTGCTTTATCTAAAAATCCCTTATATCATGATAGGTCCAAGCATATTGATATTCGATTTCATTATCTTAGAGAAAAGGTGATTAATAATGAAATATGTTTGGAAAAGATTGCTTCATCTAAACTCTCACTGGCTTAAGAATTGCATATTTGATGAACCTACGGAAAGTAGGTGTTGGCTAATCATTTCAGTTTTATTATGGATTTACAAGGGGCAGCAAGCTTACTGATCTTATACCAAACATATACATGGTTCAAGAGGGAGATTTGTGGAAATTCTGACCCATATATATGCATTTGTTCAAAGCTGGAAGTTTTTAGTCCAAGCCCACTTCACTTTCTTTTATGTAATCAGATGGGCCAAATTATTTTGGAAAAGCCCATGAATTATGTAACCTCTCTGGCTGTATAAATACACCTTTTTGTGCTTGCAATTAGGGCAGAGTGAAGCTGAGGAGAGTCCGAGTATTCGTGAGATTTGGGTAAAGAAAGGGAAGTGAGGTTTTCTGTGAGAAAAGGAGTTCTATCTCCTTCATGCTGTAAATTTTCAGTCGATTGCTTCTTTGGAATAAGATCAGTTGCCCTACCCCCTTTAAGAAAGTGGATGTAAACCATAGAAATATGGTTGAACCACTATAAACCGAGTGTTTTTGTCTTTCTCCCTTACTCTATCTCAATTTTTCAGTTTATATTTTGTATTTGTTTGTTTGCTAACTTTCATCACACTGGTTTTCTAAGATTGGTTTTTATTTTATTTTAGAGGTGACCAATCACACCTCAATGATTGGTGATGACTCCAATTTTCTTCCTAAAAAAACCCAAAAGAGGACGTCGGCCGCTCCACGTCGCGATGACGTTTCGACAAATGTAAGATGACGTATAGATAAAGTTGTATTTTTGTAGTCTCTATATATTAAACAAAACAATATTATTTACATCGATTTTTTTTTTTTTTTTTTTTGAAAAGCACAATGGTTTTTAGTAATCGATAGGTTAAATCACAAGTTTAATCCTTGAACTTTAATTTCACATTTATGTCTATTAATTGGTCCTGAACCTTAAAAAATATCTAATAGGTTCCTAAATTTTCAATTTTGTATGTAATGGTCCCTATAATTTAAAGATGTCTAATAGGTCCTTACATATTCTAATTTTTTTACAAAATATCGCAAATCTATTAGATATAAAATTAAATTCAATGTCTAATGAAACTCTATGTATTTTGAGAAATGTCAAATAAGGCAAGAACTGAAAATTCAAAAGCCTTTCATCGGATACAAAATTGAAAGTTTAAGATTCTATTAGACATTTTTTAAGTTTAGAGATCAAAGAGACACAGACCTAAAAATTTAGAGACTAAACTTATAATTTAACCTAATCGGTATTATTTAATTTGAATATTGTATCAACACATCTAAAATTACATTTATATGAAGTTGTGCTCCCTCTCACATAAAATCATGGATCTGCCACTGGTTGAGACGTCATCCTTAGTGTCTCAACGCCTCAAACGAAAAGCTCCCAAAACGTGCACGCGCATGGAGCGTCGAGACGCTGAGGCCGGCGCCTCAACGCTCCGGACAGAAAAATCACGGAGTCATCAACGCAGCGTTGAGCACATTATTGCTCAACGTTGCAAATCGCTACCCAACATCGAGACGCTAGGGGCAACGTCTCGATGCTAAGGCCTCGGGTCTAAGGTAGAATACTTGACTTCTTGGAGCATTTTGACGCCCTTTTTCAGCATCTTGACACCTAGCTCTCGGGAATTTCATGCCTTGGCTCCTAAATGGTCTTCAAATTGGCTAACTATGGATGTGATTTCACTCCTTTTTATCTCTTTTTAGCCAATTTCCTTCAAATGGCCTCTACACTCGATACATCTACAGTTAGTCAAGTTAAACACAAATTAAGAAAGATCTAGTTCAAATTTACGATTTTTAAATAGCACATTTAGAGTGCTATCAGTATTCTCTCTTTTCTTTCTTTTTTTTCTTTTCCTTTGAAATATGAATTGTATAGGTATTCTCATAATATTCATTTTAAAGTTCTTTTTTTTACATAAATATAATTTTTTTAATACCACAATAATAATATTCATATTATAATTTTTGTATATAGAATTAATGAATTCATAATAAATTAACAATAACTTAATTTGTCAATTGAAATTAAAATCTTATTTAATTTGGCTTGAGTAGAGAAATAAAGTCTGATTAATTTTAATAATGTTGTTTTTTTTTTTTACAATTAATAATGTTGTTTTTTTTTTCGAGAAGATTATAATAATGTTGTTATTAATGAGAGAGAATTTGCACTTTTAGGGGTTGTTTGGGGCACTGAATAGATTATAATAACTCCCTTTATTATAACCTATTCAGTGTTTGGGGCATCAACAAAAATAAATGGTGAGGTGGGTTATTTTTACCCCCGATTATTTTATCCATTCTCTATAGTAACCATCATTCAACCCACCCAATTATTCTATCAATTTTCTACAGTAACTCTCTCCTCTCTTCTTCCATGCAACTCCTTGACTTTTCTAACGACCGCCGGTCGTCGTCGGCAGGCGAAGTTTTCGGCGACTTTTCCGACGATCGCCGACGACTTTTCCGACAACCGTTTTTTTTTCCTCCATTTCTTCTCATTTTCATTTTGAAAAATATAAAAAATGAAAATAAAGAAAAAAAAAAGAAAAGAAAGAAAACGAGGAAAAAAAATTTTCGGCAACCTCCGAAAAAGTCGTTGAAAACGTTGCCTGAATTAAGGTTAGAGGAAGAAGAAAATGATGAAGATGGAGTTTGAGGTTGAGGAAGAAGATGGAGATAATGATGGAAATGGAGGAAGAAGATGATGAAGATGAAGATGGAAATGGAGGAATAAGATGAAGATGATGGAGATGGAGGAAGAAAATGAAAAAGAAGGAAAAAAGAAAAAGAAAAAAACGATTTTTGGTCATTCCATGTTAGAAACACTTACCAGTTTCTCAGTTGGTTATTCCATGTTAGAAACACTAACCAGTTTCTCGGTTGTCTTTCTGCATATATAAATATGGAGTTTTATTAAATATGAAGTTTTATTATATAATTTCTTTGTACATAAGCATTTACCATTTTTAGGTTGAAAATACAAAAATGAAACAAATATGGTTTTTCAATATGAAATCATAAAATGACTTCTTTTGTGAAAAAATCATGACCCTAAAACAAAGAAAATCAACTCTTACCTTAGGTTATTTTTGTTTCCTTTTAAGTTAAACACATCATTTAACCCGTATACCCAATACTTTATTTTTTTACAACTGAATCCAAACAATTTTTTATTGATATTTGCAAAATATAATATTTGACATACAAAGTTGTATGAGGAAAATAAACAAAAAAAAAGTCAGAAAAAAAACAGTCAACTTGAACATTTGATTCATAATCTCATGTTAAACATATCAACAATCCAAACACAGATTATTTTATCCCAGACTAAAATAATCTCCACCCCAAACACAGATTATTTTATCCCAGACTATAATAATCTGCACCCCAAACACAGATTATTATAACCCCAAACTATTATAATCCCTAGATTATTATAACCACCAGATATTATAACCAATTCAGCGCCCCAAACAGCCCCTTAATGTTTGAATAATTCTTTTATTGTTAATAACGAATGCAGCACGTTTGTATTTGTTGATACATTTATTCAACTTTTCAAAAAAAAAATACATTTATTCAAATATTCATTCTTTTATTTTTTTTATATATTTATTTTACAACATGTAGGGGTAGAATTTGAATCACAGACCTTCTAGTCATTGGTACAAGTTTTGTACTAGTTGAGCTATGCGCATATCGGCTATTCATTTATTTTATTAATCACATAAAAATTGGAGATATGAGTAGGTTTTGATTTTTTTTTTCTTTTTTGAGTTCAACAACATTTGGAGGTGGGGGATTCGAACCACTGACCTCTCAGGTCAAAGGTACATGTCAATTACAGCTGAGTTATGCTCGCTTTGACAATTAAAATAAATTAATTAGTGTAGAATATATGGAACCAAATTTCAGATTGATTATATGGAATCAATTTTCAGATTGATTTTAATATAAGATCTAAAAAAACATACAAAAATATATGAAGATAAATATGTGCATTAATTTTGAGATTGAATACTGTGGTATTAATTTCTTTTTTTTTCTTTTTGAATAAAGTGTGATATTGATTTCAAATATGCATTAATTTATTATTTTGTTAATCACAATTTATGAGACATGGTTAGAGATTTTAGAACTTTTATTCAAATATTGTTTAATATCATATTTATTCAAATATTTTACAGATTTTATCATTTTATTATTTTATTAATCAGAATTCAGTTGGAAGATTGGAGATATGTATAGAGATTTTAGAAAATTTGAATATAATATTGTTTAATATAATAATTTTAGTTTTTTTTAGATATATTAAGATATCTAATGCACCATAAAAAATTTCTATCTATATTATAGGTCAAATTACAAGTTTAGTCCCTAAACTTTCAAGATTGTATCTAATTGGTCCCTCGACTTTAAAAAGTGTCAAATAAGTCCTTAAACTTTCAATTTTGTGTCCAATAGGTTCAACTTTAAAACAATATCTAATAAGTTTGTAACCTTTACTTTTGTGTCTAATAGTCCCTCAATTTTCAATTTTGTATCTAATAGGTGTTTGTCAATGTTTTTTTTTTTAAAGAATCATAGCTTACTAGACAGAAAATTGAAAGTTTAGAGTTCTATTAGACATAAAATTAAATTTTATATCTAATAGATTGGTTGATTTTTAAAAATTTCAATTATGTCAAGAACCTATTAGATAAACAATTAAAAGCTTATGGATCATATTCTTAAAGTTCAAGGACCTATTGGACATAACATTGAAAGTTAAGGAACGTATTAGATATGTTTTAAAGTTCATGATCAAATAGACACAAACTTAAGTTCAGGGACTAAATTTGTAAATTAACCTATATTATATTGGAAAGCTAGATAGTAATTCTAGTGGAAAAAATGAGTTTTTTCTTCTTCTTTTTTTATGAAAAATGAAATATAGTAGAAAATTATTTTTTGACCTATTTGTCCTTTGTGTAATTTTTATTTTATTTTATTTTTTTAGTTCTATAATATTTGAAGATAGGAGATTCAAACCTCTGATCTCTTGGGAAAAAAAAATCAATTAGCTCTATTCACTTCCACTATTTTCAAATCTACTCCTAATAATTACTAATACCCTATTTATTGCATTACTTTTCTTAAAATTTGAACAATATTTATGTTATAGAATTAAAATGAATTATGTTAATTAAAAATATTTTTGAAATCTTAACCAAATTTTTAAAATGAAAATAATTTTAGAAACTTTTATTTTATTCTCCAAATTTAATAAGATTTGTTATTTCTTTTTGAAGTAAATCAACTAAGATTTCAACAATAAATTTTGAAACAGAACATAAAACCACCCTGAAATAAATTTAAACATATGTTGAAATGCACCTATTGTTTTTAGATTATTAAGTTTATGATCAAAATTGGACAATTATTTCAAACATCACCAAAAGAAATATATTTCTTTGTCTAGTAGAGCCTCTCTCCTAATAGTAGAAGTCATTTAGCAAAGGGAGAGGATTCTCAAAAACAAACAAAATATACTACAAAACAGTAAAGTAAAGATTGGTTTTCGAGAAATGAAGCTGGGAGCTGGAAAGGGATTTCCTACCCGAATATTAGATGATAAAGAAAGAAAGAATTCGAACCTATAACTTATAAGAAAAGATACTAATATTTGACCCACTACCTTGAGTCGGTGCTGGAAAAGCATTCTCAATTGCAAGCGAGATAACGTTTTTTTTTTTAATCAAACTTCAGCTCAAAAAGGAGCTAAATTTACAACAAAGAATTCGCAAGCTGGATAGTATCACACCACTAAATCAACCTCAGTTTCATACAATCAGATGAGAAGTAAAAACCCAGAATGACTAGTAATAAAAGGTAAAACAACAAGAAAACCTGATGAGTACTAGCATCTTTCCCAGAAAAACGAACCCGAAATGAAAAAGAGAAAAAAGAAAGAAGAAAGATGTTGATTCGTTCGTGTGACATCGTTTCTCGGAGTAACGTATTATGCAACAGTTCTGCATATATACCTTACCCACAATCCAATTATACATATCAATCAAATTACAAGAAAGAAAGAAAGAAAGAAAGAAGAAAAAGAAGAAAGAAGAAAGACCTATATTTTCAAGCTCAATCCTGACCAAGAGAAAACCCTCTGGAACCTGCTTCTTTATGGGACAGTTTGTCAAAACAGAAAACAAATTAGCTCTGACAGTATCAAATGGGAGTGTATCACAATGAGGAAATTATACGAAAATCGCAGTACACCTGCTTTACCAAATACGCATCACCTACTATAATTTTTGACATCTGTTGTATCATCTTCTTCCTAGGCAGCAATTCCTGAATCAAACATTTAACCACCAGACAAAAAGATCAGCCTATTTTCATATTGTTAAAGCTAATATTTGTTAAAAAGTTGAGAATTGGAAGCTCCCCTAGCAACAACAGATACAACATACAAGTTCAAATATCCTTTTGAAGATCATAAATTTTAATTATTTCAAGTTTGCAACCAAAAAGAAAACTAATCTAATTCGCGAATTGGGATCCACTTTTTGTTATTTCTGTAGGTGACTGTGTAAGCTAATTTTCATGTAACAGGGAAAGAAACTAGTCGACATCCGAAGTTCGCACTGGAAAGCTTAGGGGCTGTTTTTTCTAATGGGTTTTCAGATTTTGTTTATGAAACAACTTTTAGAGAACTATGATCTAGGGTAGCTAGAAAAAGTAAAAGTTACGATAAGTTAGGCCCCGTTTGATAACCATTTGGTTTTTGAAAATTATGCTTGTTTTCGCCTAATTTACTTACCATGGTTTTCATGTTTGTCAAGGACACATTTGAATTCCTAGCTAAATTCCAAAAACAAAAACAAGATTTTGAAAACTACTTTTTTTTTTTAGTTTTCAAAAATTGGCTTGACTTTTGAAAATATGGGAAGAAGGTAAAACAACAAAGAAACTTGGGGTGGAGGTAGTGTTTATAAGCTTAATTTTTAAAAAATCAAATGGTTAACAAATGGGGTCTTAGTTATCAAGCAGTAGAAATCACTGTTTACAAGTCTAACATTTTGGAGGAAAGAACATTAGTAATCCTCAAAAAACAGATCATCCAACATAAAAGAAACTAGAAGAGAATAAGAAGGCATAGAATTTTCAAAACAGTCATCCAAACATATTTTCACTAAAGTGTTGGTCTAAAAAGTAAAAAGGTTTCTTTTTTTCCAGAATAGCACTAAATAGGCTCTCACAACACCAGAAAGGTGCATGAGTACATCATAGTGGTTCTAAGGTTAACATATTCTAACTTCTCTTAAGAAGATTGTAAAATATTTCAGGCAAAACTCCTACAAGATGCATCAAAATGGATAGCGAGGTATTATGACTGTGCCATCTTTAGAACTCAAGGACAGATCCTGTTCAAGTAAGGTCGTAATAATCCAATTTTGACTTTGACTTATTATTATACTTAAAGTGATATACGCTTGACAGTCTAAAGTTTCAAGGGATATTTAACAATGATAAAAGAAAGAAAGATGTGATAATATACAAAGTTTTTGCGAAAGTAGAAAGACTCACCTCTATTAGATTGTCTATTAGAAACACCATATCCAACAGTATAACCAGCATTGTTTCTACTAATAACGTCTGAAGCAGCATTGCCAAGGCCAAAACCAATTGAGGAAGAATCCTCAAGCTCTGTTGGCAATGACTGCCAACTGGAATGCCCATAAAACGAGTTTCCTTCATCATTATTCCCATGAACCTCATCATAAATATTTGGTGCAGAGTACAAAGATGCTGAGGAAACATTAGTTCCAATGCTTCTAGCATAACCTACAGTTGTTCCTGATGTAAAGCTGGCGTCTCCACTTCCGAAGTCGAGATTAGCAGTATTGAATGGAGAACCAGCATTTTCCCCATGACCTAGACCTGCAGAAGCACCCCAAAGCCCTCCAATACTGTTCAAAGAATTAGTTCCTGTGTGCACACCACCAGAGCCAGGAAAGGTCCTTAAGTGTGAGGAGTTTGTACCAGCAGAGTTACCGACATTCCCCCACAGATTCTGAACCGATGAGCTTAATATAGAACCATTACCTCCACTGCCTCCGCCATATACCATGGGGTTTGGGCTACCATACCTATTTAAGTTTCCACCATATGAGGGGCTCATAACCCGTCCATAGCTGAGGTTAGAGTTACCATTGGGACCTGTCCCATAGTTCGGGTTCAACCCTGCATCAAGATTTAGCCCTATTCCATAACCAGGACTAATTGGAGAAAGCCCACCCCGACCGACTGTAACAGGACTAAATCTACCATCAGATCTCAGTCCATATCCTCCAACTGAGGTTGGATTATATCCTTGATTATAGCCATTTAAATAGCTACCAACTCTACCAAAACTGTAAGGGTATCCACCTAATTGATTTCGATTTGGCACTGGCGATGATTCCTTTGGAACAGCCCTCTTAACCTCAACCATTTTACCATTGAGTTCATGAAAAGTTTTGTATAACACTTTCTCCACCGATTCCTCTGATTCGTAAGTGATAAATCCAAAACCTCTTGGTCTTTGAGTATTATGATCATACATCACCACAACATCTGTGATTGTTCCAAACTGATCAAAATACTTTCTGAAGTCATTCTCCGTAACAGTTGATGCCAAACCTCCTACAAATATCTTCTTTGTGCGAGTAGGGCCAGGTGATCCAAGGATACCAGTATTGTTCCTGCTCAAAATATTTTGGTCATCTCGAGGAACAGCCTTCTTTGCTTCAACCTGAAAAGAAAATGAATATCAAAACATGAGCATAATAAACATTACGCTTATTATCAATACAAATAGAAGTCAATAGAAGTCTAGAAGCAACAAAACATATCATTTTAATACAAATGGTGATCATCACACGAAAATCCTAATGTCGATGCATCCACAAACTTTATAAGATATCAAGCCTCCTAATTTTCACGAATCCTGGTTTCACATTGAGGATTACTAAGGAATATTATGGAAGACTTCTTTCAATTTGAAAAATTACATATTTATCCAAGGTCCTCTCATGGTGTTGATTAGATTTATAAATGTTTGTACATATAGGACACAGCTCACAGAATAGAGATGTAATTGTATGACATCATAATTGCTTCCAGACAAGCAAACTAAAAGTGTGGCTTCTAACAATAAAAATGAGGCCAACCAACTTTATTCATCAATTAGCATAGCTTTAGGATCTCTCTACCACGTCTCAAGATATCCAAACTTTCTAATCAAGCCAAGAAGAAAATTTTTAAATGTTTTCCCCCTTAAATGATCCCAACAGATTTCTCATAATTTTGCTCATTATCAAACTAATTCCATAAGTAGTATTTAAACCTTTTCTTCTACAAATAAATTCTTTTACTGCCATCATGCTTATTACCATTTTTAGAACACGTTGTATAAGCAATTGATTCTAAAAACAATTGACATTCCGTGCAAACACACAAGCATTGTACTTCCAGAAAAACACAAACATCATTCCATATGAAACAGAATTCGTCCTAATAAAATGCAGAGAGCCAAATATGCTCCTAAGGAAAATTACAAGTTTTCCAAGATAAAAGAGATTCAAAATACAAATGCTGGAGAATTCTAACAAGTTTGAATCATGATAAACACCAAAGAACAATTTGGAAAACCTTGATCCCTCCAGGAGCATATTTATTCACAAAATCAAATCAGAACACCCTCAGGAACATGCCATGAAAGACATCCAAAGCTTCCAATTCAGGCAAAAAACCAACAAAAATCAAGTAGAAGAAACAAAACTTACAGTTCTTCCATCAATTACATGCTTTTCCAATACAACTCTTGCTGCAACAACAGGGTCAGCAAAGACGACGAAACCAAAGCCACGGGCACGGCCGGTGGTCCGATCCCTCATGATCATCACCTCCACCACTTCTCCATAGGTCTGAAAATACTCTCTGAGACGATCTTCATCTGTGTCCCACGAAATACCACCAATAAAAAGCTTGCCAGGATCCATGCCCACTCTACAAATCAATTCCAACTAATCCCATCAATATCATTCAACAATATGAATGCATACAGCACACAACAATCGCATATCTTAAAGTTTAAGCCAATCGCCTTGAGAAGAAGAAGCACAAAGTCGATCAATCCAGGATGAAGAAAAACAAAAAGTTACACAAACCAATATGGATTTCGATGAAACAGCTTTTCTTACATTAGAAGGGGAATAGAATTCAAGCAGCGATTGAAAAGGAAGCATTCGTCAGCGAAACATCACAATGCGAGCTAAATTAAACAGATGTATCAATAACAAATTCATCATCAAAATAGAAAATGCTCTTATTGTCAGATACAAAACGATTGCAATCAGATTCGATCTCAGAGCATCGGAGCGGCCACCGATCAGAAAAATCGATCGATCTACAAACCAGGAATCCTCAAAAGCCAAAGGCAGAAAAGGGAAATGACCCCCATCAAAGAAAAAAGGTTAAAATTCCCAAGAAATGAGTTTTGATTCAAAACCCAGAAAACTATTCGAGTAAAAAGATTGAGAAACAAATGATTTGCAGAGAAAAGAAGAAGGGAAAAAAAAAGACTTACCCAAATGAAAACGACCCACTTGGGAACTCTAGAATCTAAGATCTAAGAGAAGGCATAATAAGAAGAGAGGGCGAGAGGCCCTCCTTTTTTCCTATCTCTTTCCTTGTTCCAGTTACTGTTTTCGTTTTTGTTCTAGATAAATATGCAATACCAAATAAACGAATGAAGGCTATATATGAAACAGAGAGAAGGAGGAAGATATTTGTGTAAGAAAAGGAATTTGCATCTGGAATGGGCGCAATATTTGCACAAAAATATATAAATTTATGTAAATATATATATATAATTATATATATATATATATGTATAGGTAGAGAGAGAAAGAAAAGAAAAGAAAGACTTGGCTGTCTTCCGCGTACGAAATTTACAAAGAGAGACGATGGAATGGGAAGATGGGTAACTCGCTATCGCTAGGCTAAAGGTTTTTTTTTTTTTACTTCCAATTTTATTTTACAAAAAAAAAAAAAAAAAAGTTGCCATTTTTGTCCATTTTTTCATTTGGGTCAGTGAAATATTATCTTTTTCTTTTTCTGGGTATTTAAGATTGTAACTAATGTGCAAGAAAAAAGACAAGATTTGGTACAAAAAAACTCTTCTTTTTATGAGTTGTATTCATGTATTGTCCTCAAAATGATCATAAAGCACAACCCCATTAAGCTTAATTGGAGAAAAGGGGTTCAAAGTAAAAAAAAATGTTGGGGCAAGAAAATTTGAGGGTCAATTTTTTTTTTTTTTTTTTTTTCTTCTTTTCTTTTGTTTCTATTCAAAATGAATGTGAGAATGACTCAGAGATTTCTGCAGCAATTCTTGATTTTCTCCCATGGAACTAGTCAATGTTAATTACCAAAAATGTTGAGTTTAAAAATCAACCCTTTTAACCCATCACTATGCAATTTCCCACTGTGCTAAATTGAGTAATGAAATGGTTTTCTTGTTCACTTTTTCCACATTATTTTTAAAAGGAAAAACAAAAATCACCATCCACAGCTAAATTACTTCCTGTGGAGGCAAGGAATGAGCCATTTTAGGCTAAACTTGCTTGTTGACATTTGCATTCTCACATTATTTAAATCATCTTTTAATTTATTGGCATCAAGAACAAAAAATAAAAAATATATATATAATTTTTTAAGTTTAACAATGGTAGGGTGAAAATTTGAATTATCGACTTTTGAAATTTGAAATGATGATCGGTGTTTTATCCATTCATTGAATAAATCATATTAAAAAAAAAAAAAGGAGGAAATAGTTAATTTGAGAGTCACCCCAAATACAGAGTGGTGAATACAAAAGAAAAAATAATGAAATAAAATAAATGGATGGCTTTTTGAGTATAAAAATAGAGAGAAGAGAGAAAAAGAAAAGGTGGGGCAGATGTGTGAAAGACAGAAGGGATTGCTTGTGCTTCCACACATTCTTAGGGAATACAAACAGGTAAGATGCAATTTCACAAGTTTTCTCTTCTGCACAATACACATGTATTCCCTTCACTTTATTATAAAAAAAGACTTGGTAATTCTAATTTCCACTCTCCAAATCCTTCATTTTACCTAATGTTCTTGGTACGGGTGCAAATGAAAACCAAAAAACCGAGAAACCTAATTGAACCGAACTAATCCAATGGTTTGGTTTGGTTTTTTTTGTATACTATTAGACACCTCGGTTAATTAATTTTTTAGAAAACCGAATACTTTTGGTTTGGTTCGATTTTTTATTTTAAAAACCAATGAAAAATGAACTAAATCGAGGGTATATATATAACCTTGAAAAAAACCCTAGAACCATCTTTATTTAGTTCTTTAGCCCTGCCATCAACCCCTCTCTCTCTTTCTCTCTCTCTCACATTCACTGCTTTCTGTGATCATGCTCATTGCCGCAACACTTCCTTCACAGCAGCGACATTGGGCATCGGTTGGAGTCTCTTTCGCAACAACGACGTCTCCTTCGCAACAACGGCGTCGTCGACGTCTCCCTCGCAACAACGCAATGGATTTCTTCATAGAGCCAACTAGACAGTCGTTGTCTCCTCCATCGTCTCCTTCGTAGTAGCAGCTCCATCATCTCCTTTGTTACCGTTTGTCACTCACAACCAACAAAGATTTGCGACCTCCTCCATTTATCACTCGCAACCCATATAGTCTCACTGTCCTTCTCCTCATCTCTCCCATGGACACAGACAAGCTTCGTGGGTCTCCTCCCTAAATCCAATACCATCAATTGCTCACACAAAACCACAAAACAAGAAAATGAAGAGCTAAATTTGCAGAATAGTGAAAAAAACTCAGTGAACTCAAAACCGAGGATAATCGAGCCAATTGGTTTTAGGTAAAATTCGACATTGGTTAGGTTTAGGATTTGAAAAAACCGAACATTTCGGTTCGGTTCTTGGTTTGGTCTAAAACTGAGAAAACCGAACCAATATGCACCATAGTTCTTGGTGAATTTGTCGAGGATCTAAGAGTGGAAATTTGAATATTTGATCATTAAAACAAGTGTAATAATGTCTCAACTATTTGTGTTTTTTTTTTTTTACAATAGGCGGGCCAGGAGATTCAAACCTCTAACCTCTTGGACAAAGGTACATGTGTTTTTGTCCAATGAGCTATGTTTATGTTGGCTAATTGAATTAAGTATTGAAAAAAAATAAGACAAAAATACATTTTAATGACCTGGTTAATGAGTATTGTTTAATGCTTCAATGCAAATTCACATTAATTAAGATGATTTATATTTTCGAACATAGTTGAGTGGTTAAGATAATTCTACCTTCTCTAAGGAAGAGTAGGTTTAAATTTCTAACATGGGTGGAACAAGAAATTTATTTTATAAAGATGGGACAAAATTTTATATTTTAACTTTTCATATATATATATATATATATCCATTTTAAAAAATTTAATGTTTAATAAATTAGAGAGAAAACATTAAAATCTTTTAACTTTTTATATAAATTTTTTAACCTAATATAAAATGTGAGAGGGCAATTGTTCCTCCCCATCTTCCACTCTTGTTCTGCCCATGTATCTATGATGTATTTGTAATATAATATTTCATACAAAGGGTTTAAATTATATTTTGATTTTTTTTTAATTTTTTTTAAGACATCTTATCCTAGTTTTCAAACTTTCAAATACTTTAATTCAAATGATCTATTTTAGCATACAAACTTTAGTAAAATTTTGTGGTCATTATTGTTAGATTTCATTAATAATGTAACAAAAACTCAAATATATTTGAAAACTTTGATATATTATTTTATTATATACAACTTAAAACACTTGTTCAGATAATTTACATTAACAAGACATGTGCTTTTTTATATTAATAATTCGTTTTAAATAATTTATTATAAATTAAATACTAAAAGCTAATTTATTTCTTTTAGAATTGAAAGATAAACAGAATATTTTGAAAGATATGGAGAAATAAAATAAAAGAAGTATAAAAGTTGAGTGAACCAACTATAAAATATTTCAAAGTCATAAAATATTACAATTCATAGTCCTTTATTTTGTTTACTTTTTCTATTTTCTCTGCATGTTTTAGTCATTGTAATTTTATTTTATTCTTGCACGTCAAACAAAACGTATCAATTTAATCTCTACTGCTAAGTAAAGCTAATAGAGAACACTATATAGAAACCGATGTGACACATTGACATTTTATTCAACTATACATATAAAAGACCACATCAGGTTCTGTATGATACCACATCAACTTTTTTTGACAAAAGAAAAAAGTATAATAAGAATTAAAACATCACCGATGGGAAATTATCGAAACTAGAGTAATTATTTACCCTAACACATTAATTATTTAATTGAATAGTGTATGTTGAAGGGGGTGGATCACCAACTTGAATGGTCCAAATGAATCCAAAAGAATAGCTACCAACCACACAAGAACAATCTTCAATATTACAGAAAGAACTTGAGAGGGTGGCATTTAAATAAACAAAAGCTACTAATCCTAACCATTCTTTCTTTTTCTCTTTCTTTTTTTTTTTTTTTTTTTTTTCCTCTCATATTCTACAAGTTCAAATTAAAAGAACAAAGAAATTCTATGATGGTGTACTATTTTTACTTTTTCTTAAAGTTGACTCTTGATGCTACTGGTGACTGGTCCATCAGCAATTACTAGAGGTAAAAAGATTAAAAATTAAAATGGGTTTGGTGAAAATGGAAACTTGAACATGGGAAATTTGTATGGTTGGGTTAGGAAAATTTTAACCCTAAAAATCTTTTTTTTTTTTTTTTTTTTATTTTTTACTGTCAGCTGATTTTGGGTTTTGATTATTAAATGATAATTTTTATAGTAGATGGACATGTTAAATTTTTGGGAAAAATACACTTTTGGTTGTGAGGTTTGAGTTAGGTTTCATTTTGGTCAATGAATTTTCAAACCCAACAATTTAGTCCCTGAGGTTTGAATTTCGTTTCATTTTGGTCCCTCCGTCCAATTTTTCATTAATTACTGACGTGACACTATTTTTTTATTAAAAAATTATTTTTTAATTTTTTAAAATAAAATAATATTAAATTAATAAAAAAAATATTATTACTTTTTATTGGGTAAAATACCTTTTTGGTCCCTCATGTTTCAGGTTCATTTCCAATAGGTCCCTAGGTTTCAAATTCGAACAATCAAGTCTCTACTGTTTTGGAAATGCTTCTATTAAGTCTCTCCACCATTAAATTTTTTAACAGTGTTGACGTGGCAATTAACCGTGACGACGTGACAGTTAAAAATAATAAAATAATAATTTCTAATTTAAAAAAATAATAAATTTAAACTAAAATAATAATAAGTAATTAAAAAATATCTCTACTCTCTCTCTCTTCTTTCTCCTCTACCCCTGAAACCCTCCTCTCTCCCTCACCTTCTCTCTTCTTCTTCCCACCCTATCGTCGGAGCCTCCTCCCGTTGCCACTGGAGCTTCCCCCGTTGGAGCCTCTCCCCGAATGCTCCTCTCTCTCTCCTCCTTCGAAACCCCAACGCCCTTCTCTCTCTCTTCTTCTTCTAAAGCTAACAACCCCTCTCTCTCTTTCTTCTTCTTCCAAACTCAATACACCCACCCCACTTCTTCTTCTTCTACTTCAAAATTCATCCCACCCAACCCACCTCTCCTTCTTCTCCTTCTTCAAAATCCATCCCCATCCCCTTCCCTTCATCTTCTTCAAAATCTGCCCCCCTCTTTCCTTCTTCAAAATCTAACCCCACTACCTTTCATTCTTCTTCAAAATCTAACCCTCACTCCCCTTCATTCTTCTTCTTCAAAATCTGAGCCTCCCACTCCATTTTTCTTATTTCTTCTTCTTCAAAATCCAAGCCTCGCACTCCATTTTTCTTCTTCAAAACTCAAATCTATTCCCAAATCTGAAAAAGGTGATGGGTTGAAGGGGAAGGAGGTGGAGAAGGAATTTGGTGGATGGAGGAGAGAGAAGAAATGGAGTGGTGGTGGTGGAGAGCGGCAGCGGCATCGGTTGGCGAGGAGGAGGTGGGAAGAAGAAGAGAGAAGGTGAGGGAGAGAAGAGGGTTTCGAGGGTGGGGGAAAAAGAGGGGAGAGAGTATAGTTTTTTTTCTTTTTAATTATTTATTATTTAATTGTAATTTATTATTATTTTAATTTAAAAATTATTATTTTATTATTTTTAACTGCCACGTCAGGATCGTTAAAAAAATTAACAGTGGAGAGACTTAATAGAAGCATTTTCGAAACAGTAGAGACTTGATTGTTCGATTTTGAAACCTAGGGACCTATTGGAAACAAACTTGAAACCTAAGGGACCAAAAATGTATTTTACCCTTTTTTTTCTTCATTTCTCTCTACTTCTCCTTCTTCTTCTTCATCAATTCTTCTCCAACCCTAATGGTGCTTGCAGCCTGTCGCCGCCAGCCACCTACCACCATCGACCTTCTTCTTCTTTTCTTTTTTTCCTTATCCTTATTTTGTTTTTTTTTCTCAAAAATCGAAAAGCTCCTCCATTTCAGCAGTTGAACGGAGCGTGGGTCACCAAATTGGAGTGGTTCGAGGTTCAATTTCAAGGGCCAAAACTCGAGGAAAGCACGTGGGTGTCGAAGCTGCAGGTCCGTTTGTCGTTGGAATCACGTGGATCTTGATGGAAACTCAAATCTGTCAGATCTATTCGCAATCTGAAAGCACGTTAGTTCGTGGGTCTGTTTAAATCTGTCGGATCTGTTTGCGATTTGAAATTAGCACGTCTATTCGTGGGTTTGTTCGAATCTACTGGATCTGTTCACGATCTATTCGCAAGGGTTTGTCGTCGAGGGGCTTTCGTCTGGGCTGTTTGCCGGATTTGAGGTCCGATTTGTTTGTGTGGCTGTCGTTTGGGCTGGAGCCGCCGCTGGAATCGAAGAACCACGTTGTCCTCGCGTGCACCGCTAGAATGGTCTGAAACGAAGGGGAAATCCCGTTTTTTCAGATCGAGATTTCGAGAGAAAGAGAGGGAGATGGCGAAAGAACGACAGTAGCTGGCGAAGGAAAGAGAGGGAGATGGCGACGATAGTAGCTAGCACCTGGGGGAGAAAAAGAGGAAGGGAGAGAGAGAGATATGAAATTAGAGAGGAAAGAAACCCAAAAAATGAAAAGAAATAAAAGAAATAAAGAAGAGAGGAAGAAGAAAGAAGAAGGAAGAAGAGAGAAAAAAAAATGTCGGCGACGGCGGTTGCCGACAGGTGTGCTGGTTGGTGGGTTGAAGAAAAAGGAGTGGTAGGTTGAAGAAAAAGATGAAAGAAGTGGAGGAGGAGAGAGAAAGAAATAAAAACAAAAAGATAATAATATTTTATTATTTTAATATATTTTTATTTAAAAAAAATTTAAATATTTTTTTAATAAAAAAAAGGGAAAAATACACTTTTAGTCCTCGAGGTTTGGGTTAGGTTTCATTTTGGTCCCTAAGTTTTCAAATTCAACAATTTAGTCCCTGAGGTTTAGATTTTGTTTCATTTTGGTCCCTCCATCCATTTTTTCGTTAAATACTAACGGAGAAAATATTTATTTAATTTAAAAAATTCTTTTTAAAGAAATTTAAAATAAAAATAATAAATTATTATTATTTCTTTTTTTTTTTAGTTTATTTCTTTCTTCTTCTTTGTTTCTTTCCTCCTGTCTTTCTTCCTCTTTTTCTTCATCAGCTGCAACTATCGGCTGCCGTCTCCAGCTGCTACCGTCGGTCGCCGTCGCCAACTGGCAAATTTTTTTTTTTCCTTTCTCCTTCTTCTTTTCTTCTTCTTTTCCTTCTCCTTATTTTGTTTCTTTTTTTTTCTCAAAAACCGAAAATGACGTTCTCGTGGGCGTCTTTAGTGGGCGTCTTCCACGAGCATTTGTAGATTTGATTTTTTTAGTGGGCGTCTTCCACGAGCTTTTGTAGATCTAATTTTTTCAGTGGGCATCTTCCACGAGCTTCAGACAACAATGTTCTCGTGCAAACAGACTGGCGGCAACAGATCTTCAATGGGCGTCTTTCAGATCTGAAAAATCATGGGTCAAGAACAACGTGGATTTTCAAGATCTAAAAATCTCCCCGTCTCTCATTTTCGGTCGGCGCCGTTCTAGATGGCGTAGTTTTTCTAGATCTGAAAATCTCCCCCTCTCATCTTCGGTCGGCAGTGTTCGAAATGGCGTGGTTTTTTCAGATCTGAAAATCTCCCACTTTCTCATCTCCGGTCGGCGACGTTCCAGACGACGTGATTTTTCCAGATCTGAAAATCTCCCCTCTCTCATCTCCGGTTGTTGGCGTGGTTTTTATCCAGACGACGACGTTCTCGTGGGTCTACTTAGGCGGCGTTCTAGACGACTTTGGGGGTCGACTTTGGAGAAAAAAAACAGGTGACTTTTTTTTCCAGCAATAATGGTGGCGGGCGACGGCTGGGTGTCGACGGTGGTAGATGGTAGACTATACTTAGGGTTTGGAGGAAGAAGATGGGGAAAAGGAAAAAAGAAAAGAAAAGAAAGAACAAAAAAGAATTAAAAAAGAAAAAGAAAATTAATAAAAACTATTTAATATATTATTTTATTTTTAAAAATTAAAAAATATATTTTTTGTAATAAAAAACAAAAGTCATGTCAGTTTGCCGTTAGAAGTTAACAGAAAATTGGATGGAGAGACTAAAATGAAATGAAATCCAAAACTCAGGGACTAAAATGTCGAGTTTGAAAACTTAGGGACCAAAATGAAGCCTAACCCAAACCTCAGGGACCAAAAGTGTATTTTTTCCTAAAAAAGATATTGCCACGTCAGCAAACCGTTAATTTTTAACGGAAAAATGGATGGAGAGATTAAAATGACATGAAATCCAAACTTCAAGGATTAAATTGTCAAGTTTGAAAACTCAAGGACAAAATGAAACCTAACCCAAACCTCATGGACTAAAAGTGTATTTTTCCTAAATTTTATATATATATATATATATATATATATATATATATATATATATATATATATATATATATATATATATATATATATATAATGAAAGAGTAGATGATAATTAGGGTTTCATCACATGCAAGCCAATAATGTAAGAAGAAATTTTTATATATGTCTCTTCATGTTTATCATTGGAGGCATTTATTTTTTATTTTTTATTTTTTATTTTTTTTTTTAAATTTAATGAATTCACGGCAAAAAGCCTAAGTTGTAGAGTGTGGGATTTTTTAAGGTTAAATTATATTTTTACTAGTAACTAGTTTAGCAGTAATCTAATTTTTTAAACTTTATTATTATTTGACTTAGACTTACTACCTAGGTGAACTCAAAAAACAAAAAAGAAAAAACGAACTAGCTAAGCAAACCTGAGCATAACTAAGTGGTTAAAACACACGTACTCTTGATTCAATATTATTCATGTCTCCGTCTTATATGTTGTTAAACTTAAAAAAGAAATCACTTAACTAGATATTTTGTTATTAGAAGGTTATTTGTGATTGTACTACAATTATAAAATCTAATGAACATCAATTATAGTTATATTTTAAAATAGTATTAATATATTTTTCTACTTTTCAACCAAAATTAACGAAACTCAATCCAAATTCATAATTTATATGACTTATCAAAACCCTCCCTATAATTATAATTAAAACAAAAATGGTAATAGTAGAGACCTATGGTAATTTTTTATTTTATGATAAAGAGGATAATTGGATTTTTAAAAGTATAAGCACGAAATTGATTAACAAATAACTTATTTTAAAGTTGTGAATCTTTTAATTATTAATGTAAATAAATTTTACGAATTTATTATTTTTTTATATTTATTAAAAAAAATCTTTAACAGAAGTAATGTTTTAATAGACTACGCCATACATAGAACTCAATAAAAAAAATAGTTTTTTTTAGTACATCAACATTTGGGGGTGGGGGATTTGAACCTCTGACCTTTTGATCGAGAGTCTGAACTAAGCTCGCTTTGACCAATAAAAAAATAGTTGAGGTATATTATTATTTTTTGTAGTGTGATCTTTTGTTTAGTCTATATACTTTTTTTACAATATATGTAGTCTATATACTTTTAAGATGTAATAAAAAAGCTATGAAAAAAATAATTAAACAAATTACCGTGGAATAAAAATCCAACTAAACGAAGTTGGGTACTAAGAAAAACCAAAAGGAACATACAAATGACTTTCCTTGAGTGACATCCTTTCCATCCACTTAGGAAAAGCACCTAACCATAAGTATGGTGGTGCCGAATAGCCTTCACTGGCCATATTATGAGCAAACATATTATAACGACGACTAACAAACTTGAAATTTACGAACTCAAAAGAAGCCTGAATCGCAGTAATGTCCTATAATGTCGTAGATATACTTGACTGTCCTTGTATCTGACCGTTTATAGACTTTATGAGATTCAAACAATCTGAAAGAACTGTTAATCGCCGCACCTCCAAGCCCCTTGCTAATTGAAGTCCTGTCAGAATAGCTATTGCTTCAGCTCCCAATGGGGATTGACAACCAAAAATAGAATGATTCTGCACTGCCTTCAATTTGCCTTTCTTTGTACGCAATACTATGCCAATTCCACATTTGGTCGTAGCATCTAAAAATGACGCATCAGTATGCATAATGACTTCCTCCCCTTCAGAAAGAATCTATTCAAAAGTAAATGGGGTTTAATTATATTTATTTCATCATAATTTTAACCTAAGAGACTCATTTATTACATTTAAAAGAACGTAAAAGATTAAATAATTACAAAAAGAAATAGACAGATGAAAATTTATACTACATATTTATAAAATAGAGGATATATATATATATATATATATATCAACCTGTTTTCTCCCTTGATTTCTCTCATCCCAACTAACTAAATATCATTTTTTTAAAAAGAAAAATAAAGTTTTTTTAAATTATTTTTTTAATTTTATGAATTCAACAACATTTGAAAGTAGAGAATTCAAATTCATAATCTCGATCATAAATACCTACTCTAGATAAGTCGAGCCAAAACGAGCTTAGCTCAGCGATAATTGACATGTACTCTCGACCATGAGGTCAGAGGTTCGAATCACCCCACCCCAAATGTTGATGTACTAAAAAAAGAAAAAAAAAAAAAACTCTAGGTAAATTTTTTTTTTAATTTTTTTATACAAAAAAACTAGTTATGTTTTTATTAACAATAAAGTGAGTTAGAACAATGTTATAGTGTAAAAACCTTTTGGGGGCCATTTGGTACAAGGGTTTTGGAGATGGGAATGTGCAAGGATTTCTGATACCCTTGTTTGCTTCAAGGTTTTTGTGGTGGGCCCAGGAAATAAAGAATTCTCAGGCATCATTTATGTCATAAGCAAGGGCTTTCTATGCCCTTGCAAAAGCATGAGTTTTCTCTTTGCCCATCTCTTCTTTTTTATTTTTATATGCAATTTTATTAACTAACGGATACTAAATTAAAAAATAATATAATAAATTATTTAATTAGATTAAATAATAATTTGTCAATAATTTCAATTTTTTTTTTTAAAAATACTTAGTCCAAGTTTATTAAGGGATGTAATTACATATTTACTAAAATTATAATTAATTAGTTAACATTATCGAAAATATATTTAATTATTGAATTAAAATTATTTAATTGATTTTAGCATAAAAATTCATTTTTCAATAATTATAATTAATTACTTATTGATTATTTATAATCAATTAATTATTTTTTGGATTTCTTTATAATAAATAAATAATCATATTATTATGAGGTTTTTACAAGAATGGGCTGAAATCAGCCCATATATTTCACTTTTGTCCAAAAACTTTATAATTTTCATTTCAGTCCAGCCCATTTTTATTAATTGTAGCTCATTTACCAATTTGACCCTTTGATAATCAAAATTAAAAAATAAAAAAAGAAAATACAGAAAAGGAAAAGACGTGATTATATGGCATTTGAAAATAATCCCCCAATTTTCGTCCACAATCGTCCATCACAAACCAAACACCAAGAACGTATTTTTCCATCACATACCATTTTTTACATCACAGACCATTTTTCACCGTTTCATTTTCGTCAGTTTTCGTGGTTTGTTGTGATTCTTCCATTTTCGTCCATCACAAACCCAATATTTTAGAATTCCATACCGCCGAATCTTTATTCCCATATTGGGTATTTAAAAATTCATACCGGGTATTTAAAAATCATACCTGGTATTTTAGAAATCCATACTGGATATTTAACAAGGAATTGTAGAATATGCAAAAAAAAAAACCCAGATCTATACGCAAAAAAAAAAAAAAATTATTGCAAATTTCAAAATTCATATCGGGTATTTAAAAATTCATACCCGGTATTTAGAAATCATACCGGGTATTTAACAAGGAATCGTAGAATATGCAAAAAAAACCCAGATCTATACGGCAAAAAAAACCCAGATCTATACGACAAAAAAAACCCAGATCTATAGATCACTCAGTGGTGGATCCCTCGCTCCGATCAAGCCAATCAGAATCATCGCCATCGTCCATGGCCACACCGGCGAGATTCTCCGACATTAAATGGATTCTCCGACGACCTTCTCTACCCACCCGTTTCTTCACCGTGAAACCCACCTATTTTCGAAAGGAAGAAGACGATAGCAAGGGAAGAAGACGCTAGCAACAAGCTCGACAAGGAAGAATCGTGAAAACCTACTACTGCATCTTGAAATCGTGCAAACAAGAGGATTCTAACCTTCGGCCGTCAAAATGAAAACAAATAAAAGGAATTTATGAATTATAAAATGGAAACATTATTTGGAATAATACTTACCATGACTGAAGACCAAATCCCCTGATTTTTTGGTAAAGAGGCGGCAAGATATGGTTAATAACAAAAATAATATATTTAATAATTTATATAATCTAATATATTATTAAATTAAAATTAGGTCAATCATTAAATGAAAGGGCATTTTGGTAACAAATTTATCCCAATTAATGTGTAAAAACCTACCCATGATAATTTTGATAATTAAGGATATTTGTGAAATTTGATGATCAATTTGACCCATCCGCTATAATTTCTGTATTATTATTAAAATATTTATCTAATTAATTTTTATGGATACAAATATATTAAATTATTGTAGTTAAGGATATTTATTAAAAAATTAATTAAATAATTTTAATTAGTTAAATTAACATAGTTTATACAATTAAAATTATTTCATGATTATTAATTCATTAATTTTTATTAATAGTTTGAATTAATTTTGATTATTTTATTGATTAATTTATTAAAATTACATAAAGTTTATATGATTAATTCTAAAAAATAAATACAGACATAATTCGTTCTCATGAAATCCTGATGACATTCCCATGCACAACCAAACAGAGGGGAAAATTAGTACATACTCCCTCCATTCAGCATTTGACACGTCATTTAATGAGCATTTAGTGATAAAATATTTTATTTTATGGGTCCCACACTATTCTTAAATACTCCTTACATGGCAAATAATGAATGGAGGTAGGATGAAAATTTTTCCATACCACCGTAGTACTAAAATTTTTTCCTCAAACACAGTTATCATAGTATTTCAAGGCATCTATAAAACCTTAAAACCAAACGGCCTTGTTGTTACGTTTACCTTATTATTATTATTTATATAGTTCTATTTTGTCATTTATTTTCCTAAAAAGTTGAAGTCGGGCCGATTCCCGCTCCAAATCGAAGAACCCTCATTGTTCAACAATTTACAGAGAGACATTTCTCAACCCTTTCATAAAACCCCATTAAAACCCTCATCGACAAAGTTCATGTTAATCATTTCAAAGATGAAATCCTTCGTATCTTCCTCGTCTTTCTCAACCCTCTCGCCCTATTTCCCCATTTCCGCTTCTCCAACATTCTTCTCCTTACCTTCTAAATCGACGCAATGCAACCCTATATTCACCCAATTCTCCAATCATTTCACTTCCAAAACGCCCTCAATTTCCTTCCCCACCAAAGGGCTTTTTTCAACCCACAATCGAACTCTGCAAATGGGAGCTTCTTTGTCTCCGCCCTCCGGCCAGGTTCATGTCATAGTGGGCCCGATGTTCGCTGGGAAAACAACCACTCTTCTTCAGCGGATTCAGTCCGAGAGCAGCCATGGCAGGTCTTTTATGCTTTGCTTTTCTGCTTCTCTTTATTAATCGAGTGGGGTGTGAGTGTTTAGTGTTATGTTTCTTCTAGCCTCGTTTGTTTGAACTTTTCTCCCTTGTATTTGTAGCTCTTTGCGATTAATGGAAATGGGGTTTACACGTATGATAGTAGATGGTAAGGTAGGTGATAGAGTGGGAGAATTTTAATCTTTTGATGTATTCTCGACACTCTCTCTGTATGGGCTTGAATATTGGCATTAGGGTATTGATGTGGAATGGGAAGAAAATGGCATTGTAAGGTTTTGAACTTGGAACCTCTTGTGCTATATTTTACTTAAATCGCTACTGATATTGAAAGTTTGGGTGGATGGGTTATGATAACAAATTCTCAACAATAGAGTTACGTATATTGGTGATAAACAAGGTTTTAAACTGATATATAACGTGGGATTTGGCCTCTCGAGAACGAATGAGTTAAACTGGTGAATCGGCAAACTGAAGTAACAGATTCTTGGGGGAAAAGCTCTAGAAAGAAGCACAAAAAGAATTGAATCCCAAGCTTTCCCTTGCTTCCTTAGCTCTTCTGAAAAATTCTTCCCTTTTTTAGCTTAACACACTAGAAGATAGCCTATTTACATTAGAGCACATGACCTTGGCTGTTTCTTTGAAAGAAAACTGCTGATATGTAGACATTGTTGCAGAGAAAATTTCACACCAAAGGTCTAGGACAGGTTCTACTCACCTGTAAAATAAAGCGACATTTGAGAAGTGGAGTTGGTAACTTGTATTTTCACCATGCCTTCTGCAAAGTATGTGCCAGTTCAGTTGGATTGTACAATTTAGACATCTAGTTTGAATCTTATCATTAGTGTTTATGGATAAGCTTCCTGCTATTCATGTATATCAGAGAAAGAGAGTGAAGGGAGGGACCCAATTAGTAGCTAGCGTGGGTAAATTCTTAGGGCTACACTGATAGCTATGTGATGCAAGTAATGGAAGGACTAGGAAAGATGGGACTACAAATAGTATTTGGCAAAGATAGAGTACAAGACCTTGGTTCAAGTGCTCTTTGTTCAAACCCCTTTGTTTTTGTCTTCTTTTGGTGTGTCATATTCAAGACCTCTTGTTATCTAGCAAGTAAACCCCTTTTTTAGATTTTCATTAATTAGATTTTGTTTTTCTTTTTTTGGGGTACCCTCTCCTTTAGTTTGTTAGGATGACATCTTGTCTTCCCTATTCTTTTTCTTTTGTCCTGTTTAATGATTTGTATCTTTATAGTATTAGATTGCCCTATCTTTTTATATTGATGGTCAAGGCAGCATCTTTCTGCTGAAGGCTTAAGCTCTACATGCTTGTTGTTGGTTGCATATAAATATGTCTTGAAAATTTTAGAACATCAACCTTGTGATTACTTGGATGGAATGTCTGATGTATCTTGATTGGTGTAGAAGCTTTCTTTTTTTGGGTACAATTTATAAGAATTATTCTTTTTTCTTTTTATGCATGTTTTTTACAGAAGTGTAGCTATAATTAAGTCAAATAAGGACACGAGATATGGATTGGATTCGATTGTGACGCATGACGGCTTGAAACTTCCATGCTGGGCATTGCCAAGCTTGTCATCTTTCAAACAAAAATTTGGTCAAGGTGCTTATGACAAGGTATCAGAATTCCTTATGATGTCAATGTACATGACTATACATTTTATCAATTCAGAAGCCTTTTGAGTTTTCAGTGACCATTTTTTTAATTGAACTTCGTTGTTTTCCTGGTCCGCTAAATGGTTAATTTACTTATGGTATTGGTGTGACAGCTAGACGTGATTGGAATCGATGAAGCTCAATTCTTTGATGATCTTTATGATTTCTGTCGCGAAGCTGCCGATATTGATGGCAAAACGGTTATAGTTGCTGGGTTGGATGGGGACTACTTGAGGTATTATCAAATTTACTGCCATAGTTTTTGTTCATTCGTTCAAATAATATCAATGCTTTTCTTAAAAGGTGACGACCTTTCAGATTGATTTAAATTTACACATCAGTAACTCAGTTAAAGCTTTTGTGTTGGGGCTTATGCAAAATCTGAACAGGAGGAGCTTCGGTTCAGTTCTTGATATAATTCCACTTGCTGATTCTGTAACAAAGTTAACTGCTCAATGTGAGATATGCGGGAACCGAGCTTTCTTTACTTTAAGAAAGACAGAAGAAAAAGAGACCGAGCTGATCGGTGGCGCAGACGTGTATATGCCGGTATGTCGACAACATTATGTCAGCGGGCAAGTAGTGATAGAGACAGCAAGAACTGTAGTTGAATCACACAAGGTTGAATGTAGGAGCCCAGCATAGTTGTTTTTAGTAGTAGCTCTGCAGAATCACATACATGCTCGGTAGCAAATGCCGAAACATATTTGTTGTCTCGTCAATTAAGTTAACTAGGGATCGGGCGATTTTGGAAACGGAGGGAATTATAGTAAGCGTAAGTATAATGTTAGGATTAAGGATATTTACTCAAAGAATTGAAGGCAAGAATGTAGAAGGAAGTGAAAGGGTCTTGTCTTGTAGGTTTGGAAAATGGAGTTGAGTTGGTTGTGCTTGTATTTTCATGGCTGCTTTGTTTGATTGATTGGATGAGAGGGAAAAATGAGTCAATGTTGTGTCATATGTATTTGTGTTGGTTGAATGTAACCAACAAATTGAAAAATGAGAGGGAAAAATGAGTCAATGTTGTGTCATATGTATTTGTGTTGGTTGAATGTAACCAACAAAATTGAAAACTCATTCATTATTGGGGGAGGAGACATTCAAGTGGCAACCATGTGTGTGCTTGGTAAGCTGTTGATCAGCCAGCTGTTTATTGTATTGTGAAGAATTATCTCACCAACTGCTCTTGAAAATTGATTGTAATTTCCATTGCAATATACACAACTACTTTTCATAATCAAAGACAGGAAAAGTTGTTACTAATTCAATTATAGCGAATATTGTCTGTTTCAAAATTAATAATTAAAAATATGTTAGCAAAGGTGTATTAACACAATTATATAAATTTCATAATTTATGAGTCTTAATGAAAAACAATACTAGTTTAGGTTTCGTTTGATAACCATTTCGATCTTGGTTTTTGGTTTTTGAAAATTGTGCTCGTTCTCTCTCAATCTTTTTACAATGGTTTCATTTTTTGTCAAGGAGATATTTGAGTTCCTAGTCAAATTTTGAAAACAAAAGAAAAATTTTTGAAAACATGAGAAATGATGTAGATAACAAACAAAGAAACTTGGGAGTAAAAATAGTGTTTATAAGCTAAATTTTCGAAAACCAAAAATAAAAAACGAAATGGTTATCAAATGAAGTCTCAATTATCCATTTATATACTTTCGAGATATATTATGTTGTATCTTATTTATTAAGATGGAATTCTCAAAAGGCAGTGGGTAAAAGATGTTCATTTTTGTTGTAAAAAAAAGGTTCATTTTTTAGTTATAGATTTCTAAAAATAATTAAAAAAAAATTATTTTCTGTTTGATAATAAATAAAACGAAGAAAGAAAAATAGAATAGAATAGAGGTATTGGTAAATGATGATGGAGGAGAATCCACGTTTCATTGCTTCTCTTCACTCAATTCTCCCAGTTGCCTTAAAATAATAATAACAATAGATTAAGCATCCAAGTTTAGGGAATTGAATAAATTTTCTCCATTTTTATTTAAGCTTTCATTTTCATCTTATTAGATCTTTGAATAGGCTCAGGCTTTGGTAAATAAATGATTAATTGAAATTGGTAGGGCACACTTAGAGAAAGACAATTTCTAAAGCTGAATCCTAGTTGAATTTAGTAAGTTTTAAGAGATTTAGTCCATGACCAACACATTAATTTATTGAAATTTGATTTTTGTGGAAGTTTTGGAAATTTTTTACATTTCATTTGGTTAAATTGACAAGTAAATTTATCAAAAAGCTAATAGAAAGTAAAAATAATCAATCTAAGGTACAAATGGATACACTTTATCGAGTTCAAGAGTAAAATTGAATACCTTCTCTTTTTTCATAATATCAAATGTAATATGCTCTTGTCGGCTCCAAATATGCAATGGTCATCATCATGTCAGTCCTCACAAGTCTACAAAGCTAACTGCTTCTCTTCGATACACATGTAGTTCCTATTACTATTTATGGGGTGTTGACGAGGGAAGGGTTCTCATTTAGTTTGGTGAAAAGTAGTAACCAAACTCTTGCATCTTGGAGGTCTACACATTGGTAATTTAAGGGTGCAAAATGAGGCCTCACTAGCAAGAGTTTGACACCTTATGACATAAGGTCATTGTGAACAACTATGAGCCCCATCATTCTGAGTGGATCTCGAACAAGTTTTTGAAAAACACTTCAAAAAATGTCATGGAAAGCTATTTCCAAGAGACTCCTCTTCTTCTCTTAATTTGTTTAGTGATACTTATTTTTAAGAGGATAAATGGTTGGAAGATAGACTCCACTTTTTATTTCCTGTCTAAACCATCTATTTTATTTTCCATGATGAATCATTCAGTGACTTCTGTCTTTCCTACTTTTGGAAGTTCATCCTCTCTTCCTCTTGGGTTTTGTTGTTCTTTGAAGGATACTGTGACACTTGCATCCTTGGTCAGAAAAAATGTTCCATTTAGTGTAGGGAGGAGTTTTTTCTTTGGGGTCACAACCCCTTCAAAGAGTTTTCCATTGTTTAGTTAATCCCTCTCTCCCTCCAATTTCCTTGGTTTTCAAGTTATTTATAGCATTTCATAATAGAGTTTAAACCTTGGGTTGTGTGTGTCTCAACCTAACCTACCTTACATAATCAAAGACCAAGGATAAATATCATAAGAATACGAAGTTTATAGCCAACATGAACATAGCTTAATGGTTAATGCATCTACTTCTTTCTTTCAGATTGGAGGCTCAACTCACCACCCAACATTTGTTGGTACTAAAAAGAAAACAAAATTTATACACTTGTCATTCTTAGTCTTATCAATATCTGGAAGAAAAAAATGCAGTCATCCCACAAATAACCATACAAAAATTGAAATTTTAGTTTATAACCGATTATTCAAACCCTCAATCCCTCCTGTTAGGAAGATGAAATCCTAATTGCAAGAGTAAGATTTGGAGAGCAGTGAGACGTGAGAGGTGAGACATGACTGCAACAAATATAATCTACATCAAACATTATCAAGCCATCCAATGAAATTAAGCACAAAATAGTATATTAACTGCTTAATCCTATCAGTCATAGAAACTTGCCATGAAAGTCATCCTTTTATTAGAACAAAGAAAACATTCAAAAGATCAAGAAGCATTTCTAAATTATACTTGAAAAGAAAAATATTTGACCTTTCTCTTGAAAGAAAAGGCCATAAAACCAAGCCAGCGAAAAAATAACAAGCGAAGAAAGAGAGAATAAAATTGAGCGAAAATTTTTCTTGAACTTTCTCAGGAATTGAAAAACCTCAAAGGCTCAAACAAACAAATCTCACAGTCATCACCAAATTGTCAGCCAACTTTTGAAAATAATCTACCTTCTTATATAGTTGTATCATTGTCACCAATAGGAAACAACAAAGAATATGAAATCTATAATCTATCACAGTCACACAAGAAAGTGCAAAATGAAAAACATTACCATCTGTGGATGACAATCACTTAATCAGAACTAAGAAGAAGACTGCTTGAAGGATGAAATGCAAGCACACAAGATCACATAGAAAATTATCATAGTAAAATGTGCGAGAATAGTTGTTCAACTTCTTTGGCACATGTATACTGTTCTGATACAATCATAAAGAACATCTTTCTCCCTCTTAAAGCTACAATTTTCCTTTTTTCTTTTTAGATGCTGAAACTCTGTGCATATAAACACGAGTTATGACAATGTGGCCAAGAATATAATCTAACAAGACTCCTTTACAAAAGGTTTACCAACTGAATTAGAAAGATTTGGACTTACAAATGGCATAAGAGACAAGCATGTGATTCATTCCTCCAAAACCCTTAATGGGCACCTTTGTTTATCGATCAAAAGCAAATAAATCAAGTAAAGTCTTCAACTATTTCATTCAGACGAAAATACGCAACACAGAAAAAAAAAAAGTGAAGATTGATTTAATTTGCTTATTGACACAGCCCGATCGCAGGTTTAAGAAGTAGAACATCGTAAAAATGTCCACAAATGGAACTCGAATTTCTGAAGAAGAGAACACAAAAAGAAAAAACCCTAAAACGCATAATCTTATTTCTTGTAACGAGCTACCTCGCCTTCATTGGGGAAAAACCCCATAAGCCGACCCGCCGAGTTCTGATAAGCGTACATGAAGCCTCCCATCAGCCCAATTAGACCACCGGTCACCATTGACGGGCCCCGAATCCCGGGCTTAATCCCTAAAACGAAAAGAACAGAACACATTTCTAGATTAGCAACGAAATGGAAGAGGAAGAAGGAAGGAGAGAAGGAAGAAGAGATTGGTACCCGAAAGATAGCCGACAGTGACGGAAACGCCGGTGATGGTGACGAAACGGAGGTAATCGAGAGTGTTGAAATTGCCGACGACTTTGGTGAATGGAGGATTCCGATCTATTACTGGGTACTCTGGCTTGGTCGACGCAGTAATGTCGGTGTTCATCTTGTCTTTTCCGGAGCTGAAACCGAAACTGATCTCCGCTGGCTCTCTTTCTCTCTGTATCGCTGTGTGACTCTGCAAAAACTCGCTTTGCCAACTCGCTGCGGTTGAAGACGATACGAGCATGAGTGATAGCTGACTGGTGAATGGGCATTCCATGGGCTGGGCCCAAAATAGTTGGATCAGCCAAGGCCCATTATAAAAATGCTTTATTTAGATCAATTATTGAAAATTGTAGGGAAATCTTAAAAATGGCCAAACCATATTCTCTGACCTATTTTTGGGCAATACCAAATACCATTTTTACCCTTAAGTGACCTCCCACGATCTCTCTTAGATTTTTGCAGCCGTATATCGTTATTTTTTTTTATAAAAAAATCTGTAACCTCTAATTCCATGAATTAAGGGACTAATAGTTACAGGATCAATTCTCTCTCTCTTCCATCTGTAATCTTTTTTCCAGAAGACTGACTGCGCAATTTATCGTTCTTCATCTTTTATTCGGAAAATATACGTTTTCCAGAGGTACATTCTGCGTAATTTCTCGCTCTTCCATCTACATTCTGTTTTCCAGAAGATTTATACAGCCTCAATTCTCACTCTTCATCATCTATCTGAACAAGGTTGTTGAACACCGTTGGACGATCATAGGTATTGCTTTCCTGAATGTATTCACTTTCTAAAAATCACATTGTTTTTGTCGTTAATGTAATTCCTTCCTTTTCATTTCAGAACTAGATGTCTTCCATTCCAATTTCTTTATGGTACGATGGTGTGTGGGATAGTTGCCATCAATACACTAGATTCAAGACGTCAACAATGTGCGTGGATTCTAATTGTTCATTCGAACAGCTCATCAATTGCATTAACAGTAAGCTCTCATCTCAGAATAGTGGAAAAATTAACTGTATCTCTTTGAACAGCAACATTTCTGGTAAACCCACTGTCCTTAGGCTTTGTGAGGATAGAGACATTGCTTGGCTCTTATTTTCCATATCCAATAGCAACACCAATGAATTTAGCATCGTAGTGGATTTTGTCCAGGGTGAGTCTGCAAATACAGCGTGTATGCAATAGAATCCAGATACGTCTCTCATTATCTCCCAAAAAAAACACAACATTAAGTTCATTGATTCCACTAAAATTGATTCCTTAGTAGTAAACCTACCTTTGGAAGAGAAGTATGTGTACCAATCAAAGTTTGATGTGAAGAAAGTTCTATATCTATTTGCTCTAACACATAGTTTTCAATTTAGGACTGTGAAGTCAAATAACAAACAAATAGTTGTTAGGTGCAAGGAACCTTTCTGCGATTGGTATGTTAGATGTTCCCGCTTCCGAAATGGTGAACTTTGGGTCGTTCGTAAGTTTTTCGACAAACACTCATGTTGTCTCGATGTTGTAAAAAATGACCATAGGCAGGCCACTGCTTTTATTGTATGTGAGATTGTTAAGTCCATGATTAACTCAAATGACAAGACAAAGTGTCGTCCTCGTGACATTATCCTCTATATGAGAAAGAAGCATGAAGTTAACATTAGTTATGATAAAGCTTGGAGGGCTCGTGATCTTGCCTTAAAATTTATTAGGGGGTCTGCTGAAGAGTCGTATGCCCTTATTCCAACATTTCTGCTTCATTGATAGAAAAGAACCCAAGTTCGTGATTGATGTGGACTTTTCCTTACCGCAAGCGCACGGGTCAAGTAATAATATAGTGAATGTAATTCGAATGTCGTCCTCTGGATTGGATTTTTAAGCAAATCAAGTATTGTGAATTATCTCGCTCAATTTTATTTAGGGATCAAAAAGTGATGAATGAATGGTATGAAAAACTAAATCAAAGCAAGTAAAAAGTGTGGAAATTCAACTGGGAAAAATACTTAGGGAATTGATTTCGCCGATTAGTCTAGGATTGATTTTAAAGGAGTAAGTTATTATGCACAATGAAATTATGAGCCAAAGACCCTTTAATCACAACTACCTCTCCCGAGTATAATTGATTCTCATGCAAATTAACCAACTTGATATCCCTATCTAAGTCTATTAATAAGCAAGGCAATGAGATCTTTTGACCAATTCTAAAGTTAATCTAAAACCGTCATGAATTAGAAAGTAAACTTTAGTCATGCAATCTTGAGTAAGTCTATATTAAATCCCCTCTCCCGAGCTAGATTCAAAACTTAAATCAATCAATTAATGGTCAATTAATTGAAAGCATTAAATCAAGATTACAAACATAATAAACATTGCACAACTTAAACCATAAATCAATCCATAAACAAAATCAACTACATCAATCCCTAAGCTATGAGTTTAGCTACTCATGAATGTAATTACAAGCTCAACTAAACATAAGAAAGCCATAAATCTAACTAGAGAAAAGGAAAGGGAAAAGAAAACGCAATGTAGGCCGAGACCGAACGTCCCCGTCACGATCCCCACGAACGATGGGTTGATTTCCGCTTTTCTCCCTCTTGTTCACCTCAATCCTCTCTTTTCTCCTCTGTTTTACGGCTCCTAAAGGTCCCAAAATTGAATCCCCCAAAAAACCTAGCCGAAAGGAAGCTTTTATTCTGATTTTTCGTCGTAGCGTCGAGACGCTATCCAGACAGCGTCTCGACGCTGCCTCTAAAACACGGGCGTCTGGAATGGAAATAACGGTAGCGTCGAGACGCTATTGTCACAGCGTCTCGACGTTGTGACGCTGCCGCCTCTTCTAATTAAGGAAAACCAGCGTCGAGACCCTCCAAGAGTGGCGTCTCGACGCTGATGGGCAGAATGCCCTCTCTTGGCTCCTTGTTGCTTGAACTTTCCGGTTCTTTGGCATATTTTCACGTCCCGAACACCTGATTAACTCCAATTCCACGTTTTAGCTCTAATCATCGCTTTCCTACAAAATAAACAATAAAGCACAATAAAATGGCCCAAAAATCATAAAAGACTAGCTAAATTAAATAAGTAAAAGTAGCTAGCTATGCTCGCTATCAGTGATTTTAATCATTATATATTAGACTTGTACTAAAATATTTACAGTGTATTTTCACTTCACATTCCCCACTTATGCCACTGTATTTTATCTAGGAACATATACATCGTATGAACTTGATGATGATGGAAGGTTCAAATACTTCTTCATGTCACTTTCTGCATCCATTCATGCGTGGAAATACTGTTTTCCTGTCATATCAGTTGATGGTACGTTTGTAAAGAGCAAATTTGTTGGGACTCTAATTTCTGCCTGTACATTGGATGAGAATTCTCAGATTGTTCCGTTAGCATTTTCTATTGTAGATTCAGAAAACGATGCTTCATATGATTGGTTCTTTCGTAATCTTAAATCTGTTATGGGGGAACCAGATCAATTAGTGATTATATCTGACATGCATAGTAGCATTCCGAAAGGTGTTTTTGATGTTTACCACTCTACAGAACATGGGATATGTTCATTTCATTTGTTAAAAAAATTTGAAACTCAAACACAAGTCCAAACCAATGGATAAAATCTTCATGAAGTGTGCGAAGGCTTACACGGTTATTGAGTATGAGTATTACATGAGACAGTTAGAGTCTATAGTTCTTTCAATTAGGCCAGAGTTAGAAGAGATTGGTCGTTCTAAATGGGCAAGGGCATTTTTTGTTCGGAAAAGATATTCAATGATGACTACTAATATATCTGAAAGCTTGAATTCTCGCCTGATTGATGAACGTGAGTTACCTATTATTTCTCTCCTTGAGTCAATACGGAGATTGTTGCAAACATGGTTTTATGACCGTCGATGTTTCTCGTCCTTTCAACGAACACACCTCTCTCCATCGGTTGAAAAAGTTCTCAGGGACATTCTGAAAGATAGTCGAACAATGGATGTGAGTTTGTGATTTATTAAGTATATATATTCCATATCATTTGTTGCGTTACTAACAAACGGTTTTCCTTTTTGTAGCTATATCACGTTAATCAGTATAAATTTGAGGTCCACGATCGCAACAAACAATTTGATGTCGACATTCTCAATCGAACATGTACTTGTAGGCAATGGGATTTGGACATGATTCCATGTAGTCATGCATGTCTTGCTTTATGTAACAGGAACCTTGAACTACACCTGTGTGTAGATAAGTTTTACCATCTTTCAAATTTGAATCAGTTATAAAGTGTAGATGTTTGTCCAATTGGTGTAATCCATCAACCTGCCCATCCTCCATCCGGAGACGAATGCATTATCCAGCCTCCTAACGTCAAGCGTCAAGCTGGTAGGCCGAATAAGAGAATGCAATCTCGAATTGAAACGAGATCTAGAGTAAAGTGTGGTCGGTGTCGTCAAGTTGGACACAATCGTAGATCTTGCAAGAATCCTATATCAAATTGAGAATGAGAACGATATATCTTTTAGAATGTCAACATTTAATTATTTTTTTAGGACTATGTTAACGTTTTGAACATTTTGTTATTTTATTGTATGTAACTTAGTTATTTTTTTTATTTGCTTTAGTTGCATTTGCATTTCCATTTACACATTATTTTTACCCCTACCAAATATTTATACTTGCACATTTTTCTGTAATATTTTTTGGGTTTTGGTGTTGAAAAAAATGGTTGAAATGCATCGGCTGATCATATAACAAATACAGTATAATTTTATTTCATTCTAACAAGATCTACACATTTTTTCTTATGTATTTCTAAGTTAACGACATTTTTAGCAATGAAAATCAACCCCAAATATTTAGTACAAACAGAGACGTTTTTTTTTTCACATTCTTGGGAATTCCAACAAGTATCAAATTTTGATGGGATATTCCAAAAATAAGTAGCAAAACATTAAAATACATTACTCTCCAATGAATATACACACTCATTCCGTCAAAGTCAGAATCTAACTGTGAAATGCTATTAAACAAATATTATGGTCATTCTAACACGTTAAAACATAAAACTCAAACAAACATGTGAAATCCATTCTAATTCCAACTGTCAAAACATAAACGTTGATCCATATCTGAGTATCTAAAATTCATGCGAAACAAAGTTTAAAGGTAGTCAAAACATAAACATAAAGTCAAGTTTTCAAACATATGAACATCTAAAAGTCAAGCAAAACAGAGTTTCAAGCAAAACAGAGCGCATCTAGTCCTTAACAAATTAGAAATGCAGCTATTCTTGTGTTGGCTGGGTGAGATTCAGATTGAACGATGACTCGTATATAACCAGTGGAGGCTTCGGTGGTGCTTCTCACGCTCCAGTCAATGCGTCTATATAAACCTCCATTGCCTTCAATTCCCTCTGTTTGGCATTTTTATACTCCCTTGGTCTCCCTTCTTGTTTTATATTTTGATTTATTTAATATAAAGAAATATGTGTAAGTACACAGTAAATATAACTCAATTTTCAGTAACGTTTGAAATACACTGTAAACACACATCTTTTCTTTCATCAGAGGCTTTGTTTAGACTTACTACATTCGTTCCTCTTTTCACCTGTAAAAGTTGTTAATTGCACATTATGTTTTCTAATTTGTGTGTAACTATTCATAATTAATGTACATATTTTCCTTACCTTAGTACTCTTCCCTATAAATAGCTTTCTTGCTCTCCCCAGTTCATGTCTTGGTGGAATAAATAGTTTCTTCTTATAACTCGTTTGTCCCTTATCCTATTATAATAAAACCAGGGAGATACATCAGATATAAAAACATCAAGACAGCAAAAACGGTAAAATTTTTCTACCTTTGGCTCTTCTTCGAATGTCAGTTTTTTTCCTCTTTTTGCAGCTGGTCCTTTGTTTATCAACATTCCTATTCTCATACACACTTCGGAGTCATCCTATTACAATAAATTAAAGTTAGTTATGAACAATTAAAAACAACAAAACAAATCTTTTAAATAGTTATGAACATACACTTGCAACGCCCTTTCCCTTTATGCTTCTTCTGAATTCCTCATAAACATCATCCTCGTTGATTGAACGTATGACATCATTCAGCACCTCATCTGTGTCCTCAGTAACATCCTTCTCCTGCTTCATTTTCCATAAGATCCAGAAATACAGTGTATATATAGTAAATATATATGGAATTTTAACTTTTCTTACCTTGGCATCTGTATTTTTCCCTCCATCTTGATCATTTTTCCCTTTGTCTTTTTGCTCTACTTGTTTAGTCTGTAAGAGGGAGATCGCAGAGTGACCTAGCAAAGACGTCGGTTGTGTTTGGCCTGGAGGGTCCTCATCTTCATCATCATCCCTCTTGCCTTTCATCTTTTGGTCGTCTGCATTCTCAGAAACCTCTTTCTCATGTTCTAGCTCCTGTTGTTCTTCTTCCAAGTCATCCAGTTCTTTTTCAAATTCGGTTGCTCCCTGTTTAATTTTTTAAAATTCAGATGCACTCATGTTTGGACATACCACAAATACGGTATAATTCAAATAAATTTGATCACAAATACACTGTACCTTGTAGATATCATGGCTCGCATTGCCACTCATCATCCTCCTTTCTGTTTTAAGATAGTCCAGCAAAGAATTTATTGATTCTATAACTTGATCCAATTTTCTGTTCAGTTTACTCTTAATGGAGTCTAGCCTATCTCTTATGTATGAATTTTCGAGTATAGTTGGTGCCGATTTGTTTGAAGTTAAATCTATTATATTGGCGCCTGACTTCTGCTTCGATAGTTGTTCATCCAAATTCCTTCTAAACTCTATCTCCTTATCAACAAATGGTTTAAAGTAGGCCATTCCCATCTCCTCATCAGTAGCAATCATTGGGTACACCTCCAACTATTTGATGTAATAAGCAAAATGTATTTTAGCAACAAATCTACAGTATATCTTAAAATTTAAAGAATAAGGATTATATAAATTACCTCACTTGACTCGAAGACCTTGTTTTCCAAGTCTTTCCATTTTGGTTGCACGTCAACAACCCAATTTAGGATTCTTGGAATTCAGTTTGTCATTCTTCTTGCATAAAAAAATTGAGGTGAACTAATTGTTGGGATTGTTTCATATGCCCAAACTAGGATTGGAAATATGAACCCCCCATTGATATTCCAGTTGCTGCCTTGCTTTTTATGGCCTTTTGCATGAAATCCACTAAAAGTTCATAAGCTACTGTCCCCCAAGGGTATGAGCTAAACAATTCTTCATCATCCACCATAATTATATGGTCCATCTCAATGTTTACCGTGTCTTGTTTTGCAAGTAGGAAGTTCTCCAAAAAATACAGAAGTGACACCTTTAACATATCGTCATCACTTCCACTTTTACTCATGTTTAGTGCAATGTTCAATAGTTTCCTACTCACTGACTTTTCCCACTCAAAAAAGGTTTTTTTTTTTGTATATTGGTCCCCATTTATCTGTTCTGGATCAATTTTTGGGATTGGCTCACAGTTTAGCCCAGTTATCAATGCATATTCTCGCAGTCCAAATGTACATACTTTCCCTCCTATAAAAAATTTTAGTTCATTTTTTTTTCCTGCGGCCTACATTGCCTTTGAATCAGATGCAATAGGAGTTGGGAGGATTGGTTGGGGATGGCAAAGTCTAGGTAATTTCCAAAGCAACTATTTCTAAATCTCTCATGTACCCTATCTGGTATTATGGATTTTATTTTTTCTAAAATATCATTCCTCAGTTGTAGGTTGATTCTTAAAGGTTGTGTCCTCTTTGATTTCGACATTAAAAATTCTCCATCCTAATTAACAATATGTCCTAACAGATCAGTCAAATAATAATGACATTATAAATGTGCTAATTACTTTTATATAAATGTTTACTTACCTCGGTCTCATCATCGACAGTGTTTTTCCTTTTTGTCCCTCGAACATCACCTTTGCTTCGTTGCTTCTTTGTTACCTACAATTCCATTTTTTTTTTCACGGGTTATTATGAAATTACAATGTATACCAATATTACTACAATGTAATTAACAAAATACCTTATTTTCTCTAGTCCTATCATTCTTCAGTGCTTTGGTAGTAGTCTCTTCATTCTCTCCTCCAGAGCTTCCCTTTTCAGTTTCAGAAGGTTTATTTGAACTTCCTTGTTCGTCATCCTCGGTCATTTTCGTATTTTCTTTCTCCTACAAAAGAAAGTAATTGTTAATCTCTAGATCATTTACATATACACTATAATTGTATAACCTTACCTCAGTTTCGTCCTCTTCATCTTCTCCCTTCAGCAATAAATTTTCAATTATCAGATTTGTAGCTTTATGTCATTAGGCAAGTCGATTCCTTACCTTTCCATGTCTTGGGCGCATATTTTTCTTTTCATGATCCTGATTCTCCCCACCTCTTTTTTTTTGTTCTTTTCTCTGTTTTTTTCTCCATTTATGTACTTTGATTGGTGTTATCCTACATACATCCCAAAACAGACTCATTTTAATTGGAAACAAACAAAACCAAAAAACTACTTTACCTCTTCACTGTTGATCGTTATGGGGTTTGAATCCTTTTGCACCTTTTTCCCCAAGATTTTCCCAACAGATCTCACCCTCTCACTCGTTCTTTTCTATGTTTTTTCTTCCGTTTTCACCATGTCTGCTATTAAAACATGTTTAATCAGTTAAAATGTTGTTTGACAGACTTAAAAATTGTTTGTGAGAGTTTTAAAATGGTAAAAGTATCCCTACTTTGTCACATCTTCTGTTATTTTGAAAACTCAGAGAGATACGCCAAAACAGTAAAACAGAATCTCGAGTCCCTACTTTATGGTCTATCATTTCTTTTTAAAATGGTGGGTCCTAGCTTTGGTCCTTGTTCCAGATTGTCCTATTTCTAAGGAAAAAAAAGCGTATAAACCAAGAACTTAGAACAGATTGAAGCATGCATACCATTGAATGTCGATAGGACTCCCTCGAGCTTTAATCTGTGTCTGCGTAGATACAGTGTAAGTATGTTGAGGGTTTTAGTTTCCAGAAGCCTGAAGGATTGAAGAATTGAGGAATGTTGAAGAAGGATTGGGTTTCTTTCGAATGAACGAAGAATCAGGAAGCTTGAAGGGTTTCTCTCGAAAGAACGAAGAATCGAGAAGCTGAAAGGGTTTGGTTTTGAGAAGCTGAAACGGTAAGGTCTTCCTTTTATTTTTTGAAATGGTATTCCAAGAGAGAATGTGAACAGTTTAGCATAATGCGTTTGGTTTTTGTGAGGGTTTGATTTTTGTGAGGGTTTGCAAGAGAGAATGTCAAGAGTTTACCGTGAATGGGATTGGTGAGGCCTTTTTATTTGCTTTATTGAAATTGGATCCATGTGTTGGAATGATATTTGCTTTTGTGAGGGTTTCATTTACAGTGTGTATTAATAGTTCTGGAATCTTTTTTCTGATGGTTACCAAATAATATCAATTACATTTTATTTTTGACCCAATTTGTGAGATGTATCAGGTTGTTCTTCATTTTTTATTTAATCCCAGTTGGAACAGGTAAGTTCTTTAAGTTGTTCTTCATTTTTTGTTTCAATCCAATATATTGTGTTTAAATTTTGAGTTGTCATGTTTTTTTCTCGCTTGTTTGAATTTGAATCTGTTGTTTTAATTTTAAGTTTCCAGATTTATCTGTTTAATTTGTAGTTCTGTTATTGATTTGGTTGTTGAATTAATCGGTAACAATCCTAGATTTTCTTCCTTGTTTATAGTGTATTTTAATTTAATTTATTTCTGAATTAAGATTTGGGTGGGGGTTTTTACGTCCACTTTGTTGCCAAAAAAAGTTACTAAATTTAGCTTTTGGCCATATCTCAAAATGAAAACACGAATGACCCTTTTTCAAAACAGCTATTTTAAAATGACCATTTATCTGGTTGCCCCAAAATTTTAGACTAAATTTATCGTTTCATTTATGATATTGTGCATTTTTCCAATTTCATTTTCTTTTTTAAAGTTTAGACAAGGGGTGGTGTTATGGGTGAATTTGGACCTAGTTCTAAGAAAGTCAGAATGATAAGAGCCCAGAGGAGAAACAAGCCACGGAGGCCTATTGGGCCCGAATCAATCTCTAGAGCTATTCCCTCCTTTAAAAGGAAGGGGAAAACCCTAATTTCAACTAATTAGAAGAGGCTAACCCTAAGGTAAGGGGACTCAACTAGGTATTGATTCTTTCTCTTAATATTCTCCCTAATTCTTAATCTACTTGCTTCACTCATGAACTCTAGTATCGGAGTCGATGTGGCAAGCACCACATCGGTGCACAGTTTTCTCTTGTTTTGCAGGCCACGTCTTCCCCTTCAAACAAATTTACCGTTGATGTCACGTGAGGGTCAGGTGAGTTCTCCCTATCCGGATTTTGGCATCAACAATTGGCGCCGTCTGTGGGGAAGAAATTGATCAGAGGAGCAGAGATGATGATGGAGATTCTGCTAGGGTTCTTCATTCTATCACATCTCAATCCAATGTTCATATAGAAATAGAGCCCAATTCCCTCAAATCCCAAATTTGTTATCTCTCTTTTATAATTCATGGGTTCTTGGTTATCCGTTAATATGTTTTTCCTATTTATAGTATTGTTTAGACAAATTTTGAGGCGAATTGCAAGTTTTTCTTTCATTTTATCTGCAATTTTGAGTTTGTGCAAAATTCTATCATTTTAAGGATTTATTTACTTACCAGTTTGGCAGCATCTTCAACTTTTATTTTAGATGTTTCTTTCAGCTGGTCATTTTGTCAAACATCTTGAGTGCATCTGTGTTACACAAATCCCATTGTTTTTAATCTAACTTTCAGTTGGGAATTTTGTTAAACATCTTGAGTGCTTTGTATGTAACCTTGTCTTTGATGTGGGTTTCAGCTCTTTTTCACTTTGGCACCAAACTCTACAGAAGCTAAGAGTCTATTTGGTAGGCAATTCAGATTTTGTTTTATGTTTTCAGATTCACTGAATTCAGTGAATATGCATTTGACAGATGTGTTTTTGAAAAATGTTTTCGGATTCTGTGATCCAAATAGTGGAAATTCTGAAAACAATTTTTTTATGTTTTCAGTGTATCCATATTTTGAATTTGAAAATTTTAAATGCAAAATTAAATTAAAAAAGATAAAAACTTTAATAAATATAGTATTTCACGTTATAAACTCAATTTATTTTTGTGAAATTAAAATTTGTATAATATAATATATTATAAATTATATGATATTGTAAAATAATAATTATAAAAAATTTATAGCACATAACATGTTTTTAAATTAATTAATAATAGTTTATATTCAACTTAGTATTTAGTGGATAACTACAAATAGTTTATGGTTTATAAATATATTATCAAACACATTTTGAACAATTGTTTAAATTGGGATCCAATTTCTAAATCTGCTACCAAACACATATTTGAAAACATGAAATAACTCTGTTTTCATTGAATCCCTTGTTTTCAAATTTCTGTTTTCAAATCACCAACCAAATGGGCCCTAAGATATTCAAAGAATCTCATTCCAGCAGTGGACCAGACGGTGCCCCAGAAACAAAAGGGGATTTGTGGCGCGTTCCACCACGAGGTCCGACAAAAAAAAACGTGGACTTAGGGAGATTTCCACGAATTTTACACACAAAAATAAGCATAAGGAATATGTATGGAGAACTCTGGCATCTGCCTTTTGGAGAATTCTGACCAATCAAATTCATTTTCAGGTCAGCATATCAAGGCTAACCCATCAACAAATATGGAGTTGATATGATAATTGAATATTGATTTGAATTGATAATGATTGCTTTACGCTTTAGCTTAAAATGTCTTTAAGTATTAAGATTGGTTTAAAAAGTGGATAGAGATAAATCTATGTAGGTTTAAATGCATAATAAGATTGAAAGTGATTCAAATTAGTAATTAGAAAAGATTTGATTTGATTCTATATTTTAAAGAAAATTTAATTATATTCGTCCAAATAAAAAATTGTGAGTATTTATTTGGTTTGACACTTCGAACTCATAGAGGCCAATGGGCTGTTTCCTACAAAGTAACCAGTGATGGAGCAATTTTTTAAGGATGAAGCATTGACAATTTAATTTTCATTTAGAGGTCACTGTCTAAATATGGTTTTTATACTCTCTCGATATTTACAATTGACACATGCCGAATTCCGTCATATTTGAATACCCAGAAAATTTTAAATACCAGTTTCTTCTGAAAAAAAAAAGAATACTAAAAAAAATTAGATAATTACAACAAAATATGATAGATATATGATGTTGGGTTCTTGCGTTTCTATTTTCTTACCAGAATTACTTTTGCAATATTGGAGACCTAAGTTTAAAACTGAGCAACATAATTTGTTTTTTAGTATGACATTCTTGCGATTGAGATGGTGTGAAGTTTTCGATCGTTTCAAGAGGAAAGCTGTCCTCTCAAAAAATTGATGTGAGAAACTTATTTTTGTGTCGGCTCTGAGGCTTCTTACACTTGTTTGCTGTTCAATTTTTCTAATTTCCTTTTGTGGATTTGTAAGGATCTTCTTTCTTTGAAGAAGTCTATTAGTACTACGCAAATGGTGATGCATGACTGATAGCGAGCATAGCTAGCTAGTTTTCCCTAATTAATTTAGCTAGTCTTTTATAATTTATTGGCCAAAATGATGCGCTTTTGTGTTGTATTTGTAGGAAATAAATATTGGAACTAATTGCGTGTTCGGGGCATGAATAAGGGCTAAAGATCGAAAAAGGATCAAGTTGGAAGAAGTCAAATTCAGGCCAACCGAGAGCAAAAAAAAAAAAAAAAAAACAATCACAGCGTCGCGATGCTCTCGGTTGATTTTTCCAAATTCGCGGTATCGCGACGCTGCCCCTATAGCGTCGCGACGCTACGACCAAAATTTTCCCTATAAGTATTTTACGATTAGGGATGATTGAGGGACTTCTTTTGGGAGATTTTGAGCCGAAAACAGAGAGAAAAAACCCTCTTTGGAAGCTGAAGCAAGTGGTGGAGAGCGGGATTGAAGACTTTGTTCTTGGAGATCGTGACGGGGACGTGCGGTCTCGGCCACCGAGTGTTTAATCTTCTTTCCCTCTTACTTTAGTTAGTTTTAATGACTTTTTCATGCTTAGTTGATCTTGTAAAGCCATGTATGAGTAGCTAAGTTTGTTACTTAGGGATTGATGTAGTCTTTTTGGTTTATGGATTGATTTATGGGTTGAATTGTGCAATTGTTTTATGTTTGCATTCTTAATTTAATGCTTTCAATTAATTGGCCATTAGTTGAATGTTCTAAGTGTTGAGTCTTGCTCGGGAGAGGGGGTTTAGCGTAGACTTAATTAAGATTGCATGACTAAAGTAGAATTCCTAAAATCGTGACGGAATTTAGAGTAACTTTAGAATTGGTCAAAAAGAACTAAATGCCTTGCACATTAAAGAACTTAGATAGGGATATCAAGTTAGTTAATTTGCATGAGAATCAATTATACTCGGGAGAGGTAGTTGTGATTAAAGGTTCTTAGACTCATAAAACCATTGTGCGTTATAATTCATTCCTTAAAATCAATCCTATATTAAATTGACGAAATCAATTACCTAAGTATTCTCTCAATTGAAGTTCACATCTTTAATTTGCATTACCTTAGTTTCTAAAATTCACTACTTTTTGGTCCCTAAATAAAATTGAACAAGAATATTCATGGTAGTTAATCTAACTTAAAAATCCAATCCAGAGGACGACACTCGATTGCAAAATCACTTTATTATTACTTGACCAGTGCGCTTGCGGTAGGAAAATTCCACATCAAGTTTTTGGCGCCGTTCCCGGGGATTGGCAATTATTTAGTTCGCTTAATATTTTGGGGAATTTGCTTGATCTTACTTTAGAGTGTACTTTATTGTGTTTTTCTTATTTTTCCTTTTGTTCTTTTTGTTTTATTTTTTTGTTTTTGTTTTGTTTTATTTTAGGCTGTGATTGTGTATGTGAAAGGATAAGGACGCTCTGTTAGTTCCTTTTGATTTTGAAATTGAAAAGACTTGCAAAAAGAACAGGAAGGAGAAAAGGGAGAGACTTGCAGCGATGGCCAATCCAAATCCACAAGAGGAGCCGAAACCGATACGAGACTATTTCCAGCCTACTTTCCCTGATCAACAATCTGGAATAGTCTACGCGCCAATTAATGCAAATAATTTCGAGCTCAAAACTGCCTCATTCAGATGGCTAGAGATAGTGCATTCAGAGGATTCCCCTCTGAGGATCCTAACTCTCATTTAAAAACTTTTCTAGATATTTGTGGAACTGTGAAGTTAAATGGTGTTACTGAAGATGTCATACGCTTACGATTGTTTCCCTTTTCTTTGCAGGAAAAAGCTAGGGACTGGCTCCAATCACTTCCACCTGGGAGTATCACTACGTGGGATGCGTTGGTTCAGGCTTTCCTTGCTAAATATTTTCCACCTGCAAAGACAGTTAAGTTGAGGATTGAGATTGGGACTTTTAAGCAAAATGATGATGAACAACTGTTTGAAGCTTGGGAGCCTTTTTGGAGAGAAAGACGATTTTAGAGAGGGAAAAACAGACAGAACACTGAGGGGACCAAGAGAGCTTGATTTTGGGAGCTTGGATCGTGAGGATCGTGGCGGGAACGCCCGAGAATCACGACTAGCGAGTTTAATCTTTCTCCCTTGTTTCTTGTACTGATTTTTATGATGTTTGGGACAGATTTTGCTTGTATTTTAGAGACCATGTGTAGCTAAATTTCGTTTCTTAGGGGCTTGATGTAGCCATTAGATTGTATGGATTAATTTAGGGACTTTTTAGGACGTTTCGTAACACGATTCATTTATGCAATTGTATGCTTAATGCTTATAATCTCTTGATCACGGATTGTATGTTCTTGTTTCTGAACTAATTGCTCGGGAGAGGGTAGTTTAGATTAGATTATCAATTGCATGACTTAGGTGATCTATAATCGGGAGATTTGGGATTGCTTGAGAAACCGTTAGAAGGATTGTTCTTTAATGCTTATGCTTGTTGTTGGAATTAGATAGGGATATCAATTTCTTAATTTGCACTCGGGAGAGGCTTTTAATTATTAAATCCTTGGTTTATGAAATCGTTACCTGTTCGTTCATAATTATTCTTTGAATTAATTCATGCATCTAATAGGTGAAATCAATTCCCTAAGGCTTTTCTCCATTGAGTTTCCACACTTTTTATTGCTTTGAGTAGTTTTTCATTAATTTGCATATTTCTCGATATTTTTTCTCTAAATAAAATTGGGCGAATATACCTTTAGTAATTAGGGGAACTAGAAAACCAATCCAGAGGACGACATTCAATTTTAAATCACTATATTATAACTTGGGTCTGTACACTTGCGGTTAGCAATTTGCGTATCAATGACATCTTCCACATGGAGCTAATGCAACCCTGACTGTTTTGAAAGATGCAGGAGGTTAATAAATTCAAAGTTTTTCCTTCACCTCAATTAATAATATTGAGATGGATGCAGGATTTTGTCCGTACTTGGTACTTTTAAGGCTATGGGATACCTTTGCTCAGTTAAGGTGGCTGTTGTGTCCAACTTTGACACTCGTTTAAGGAAGCTGTTGAATGATTTAAACGTTTCAGATATGTGAGCATGTTCCACTTTACTTCTTTATGTCTGACTATGAATATTACATAGAAGTCTTTATTTATTTATTTTTAATTTTGCGTTCAACAATATGGAGTGGAAAATTCAAATTGGTTGAAGATAGCTCATATTAGCTAAATGAAAGTCTTTGTCGCTTTATAGGCTTAACCTTCTGGGTATGTTCTCTACCTATTCCAATTTATTAAATGCCTATATGTTATTACTCAATTCGTAATTATGAACTCTGACACATTTTTTTACCTTATGTGTTTCTATTGATTTATTAAATGCAAAATATTCATAATTTGCAAACTATACTCATAACATACTTATATTTTTTTTTATCAATGACTAGTGTTTTTTCCCATATCTACATAATGTTATCTACTAACGTTATTTCACGAGGGGACATGATATGCAGAAAGCCCGGGTAGTTGAACTAACAAAATATCCTTGGTGGAGTGGAAACCCCAATACTCCTCAAGACAATCGACAGGCAAAATGTCCTTGGCGGAATGAAAACCCCAATACTCCCCAAGGCAATCGACAGACAAAATGTCCTTGGTAGAGTGGAAACCCCGATACTCTCCAAGGCAATCAACAGGCCAAATGTCCTTGGCGGAGTGGAAACCCCAATACTCCCTAAGGCAATCGACAGACAAAATGTCATTGGTAGAGTGGAAACCCCGATACTCTCCAAGGCAATCGACAGGCAAAATGTCCTTGGCGGAGTGAAAACCCCAATACTCCCCAAGGCAATCGACAAGAAAAATGTCCTTGGCGGAGTGGAAACCCCAATACTCCCCAGGACAATTGACAAGCAAAATGTCCTTGGTAGAGTGGAAACCCCGATACTCTCTAAGGCAATCGACAAACAAAATGTCCTTGGCGGAGTGGAAACACCGATACTCTCTAAGGCAATCGACAGGCAAAATGTCCTTGGTGGAGTGGAAACCCCAATACTCCCCAAGGCAATCGACAGACAAAATGTCCTTGGTAGAGTGGAAACCCCAATACTCCCCAAGGCAATCGACAGGCAAAATGTCCTTGGTAGAGTGGAAACCTCGATACTCTCCAAGATAATCGACAGACACAATGTCCTTGGTAGAGTGGAAACCCCTGTACTTTCCAAGGCAATTGACAGGCAAAATGTCCTTGGTAGAGTGGAAACCTCGATACTCTCCAAGGCAATCGACAGGCAAACTGTCCTTGACGGAGTGGAAACCCCAATACTCCCCAAGGCAATCGACAGACAAAATGTCCTTGGTAGAATGGAAACCCCGATACTCTCCAAGGCAATCGCCATGCAAAATGTCCTTGGCGGAGTGAAAACCCCAATACTCCCCAAGACAATCGACAAGCAAAATGTCCTTGGTGGAGTGGAAACCCCAATACTCCTCAAGGCATTTGACAAGCAAAATGTCCTTGGTAGAGTGGAAACCCCGATACTCTCTAAGGCAATCGATAGACAAAATGTCCTTGGCGGAGTGGAAACCCCAATACTCCCCAAGGCAATCGACAGGCAAAATGTCCTTGGTAGAGTGGAAACCCCGATACTCTCCAAGGCAATCGACAGGCAAAATGTCCTTGGCGGAGTAGAAACCCCAATACTCCTCAAGACAATCGACAGACAAAATGTCCTTGGGTAGAGTGGAAACCCCGATACTCTCCAAGGCAATCGACAGACAAAATGTCCTTGGCGGAGTGAAAACCCCAATATTTCCCAAGGCAATCGACAAGCAAAATGTCCTTGGCGGAGTGGAAACCCCAATACTCCCCAAGGCAATTGACAAGCAAAATGTCCTTGGTAGAGTGGAAACCCCGATACTCTTTAAGGCAATCGACAGACAAAATGTCCTTCGCGGAGTGGAAACCCCAATGCTCCCCAAGGCAATCGACAGGCAAAATGTCCTTGGTGGAGTGGAAACCCCAATGCTCCCCAAGGCAATCGACATGCAAAATGTCCTTGGTAGAGTGGAAACCCTAATACTCCCCAAGGCAATCGACAGGAAAAATGTCCTTGGTAGAGTGGAAACCTCGATACTCTCCAAGGCAATCGATAGACACAATGTCCTTGGTAGAGTGGAAACCCCTATACTTTCCAAGGCAATTGACAGTCAGATTTACTTAGGTGGAATGAAGTTGTCAATGTTCTCCATCACCCCAAGGTATTCGGTGTGTAGCAGGCAAGGAGCTGAGGAAGGATTGGAATTCCCAATTCCGTTACAGCGGAAGCAATTGGACCGATTCGCAATTTAATTTCATTTCGCAAAATACTCATACATTGGCAAAAAGGAACTCATAATTCTTCAAAATTAAGGTTGTGCAAACTTACCGTCGTCTGACGACTCAGAACGATCAAGAACAAGAACGCCTTCTTGATTTGCAGGGACTAAAAGCGAAATCACCAATGATTTGGGACACCACCATGAGATTTCCCCGCTATATCTCCGAGTTTGGGAACTCAGTTGTGAGACTGAATGGTCTCTTGAATTTTTTTTTTGGGATGAACAACAGAGAATTTTCATTCTTTAATTTGTATTCTGTATTGACTTGAGAGAGAGTGAGAGAATTGAAGGGAGATAATTCTGCAGAATGAGATCTATGCTTTAGACCCCTCCAACGTGATCTATGATGTGAGAGATGGAATTGGTTATCAAAATAACCAATTTAATTAATAAATATATTAACTAAAATTTAATTAATTAACTATATTATAATCAATTAATCATATTAATCAACTAAGCATATTTGCATTTAAATTATATTTAAATGCATTGCCCTCACATATTATAAAGTTTTAATTAATTTAACTAAATCCAATTTAATCAAATTAATTTAAACCAATTAATTAATTAATTCATTGATTAACTAAATATCACATATTTAATTAACCCATTATTTGAATCACATTCAAATATGTATCTCTCTTTTAACCTATAGTTTTAATATGAATCCAATTCACATTAAAATTAATCTATAGTTATTAATTTAATTAAATCACATTTAACTAAATTAAATTGAACAATTAATTAATTCAAAATTAATTCATTTTATAATTAATTAAATATCAACCATATTTAATTAATTACACATTAGAATCATATTCTAATATATCTCTCATATATTATATAGTTTAATTAAATCACATTTAATTTGAACTAAATTGAATAATTAATTAATTCATAATTAATTAATTTAATTTACTAATAAAATATCACATACTTAATTAGCTATATATTTGAACTCTTTCAAATATATAATTCTCTCATATAATAAAGTTTAATCTCATATTAAACTTTATATTATAATGTATCATCATACATTATATTAATTGTATCTCACACAATTAACTTGATTCCCAAGATGAATTTGAACTATTCAAATTCTTTCAAGATAAAATTGTTCCCAATTACTCTTTACGAGCTAGCAGGGGGACCTAATGGACCTACAGATCAGAAGCTCCAATGATATGAGGTTAACTGACTAAACTCATTAATCGAGTTAACCAATATTCATTAACTGTGGGCCACTCCACTAAAGACCCACAGCTGCACTCTTCTTACTGTAGAATGTTTTTATGTCCATGGATATTGACCAATAACGGTAAGTCAATCCTTCACGAGTGTTCGTAACTACAGCTGGGTCAAATTACCGTTTTACCCTTGAGTTACATCTGGCTCTTTAAGTACCAGTGCTCCTCTAATGAACAACCTGTTTATGGTCCAACCAGTAAATAAAAAGTCATTCTCGGGCCAGTGAGAGGGCGAGATCCCTTTGTTCAAGACCCAGAGTCACCACTTAAGGGAACACTCATCTACTTCTCCTAGAAGCGGGAAGGAGTGAATTCCATCTTGTGTTGTCATGTCCCCAGCCCCCTACTCGGTCTTGTCCCCAAGAAGGTAGGCTTATTGAGTCGGCGTGCAGGCCACTCTCACCCGTACTAATCAAAGGACAATCCCTCGTGAGAAGGAGTTCATGACACACTCAGGATTAAGACTGAGTTACCTAGGTCATCCTATTGAAACAGTAACCTAACTAGTTAACGGTGTTACATCTAGTGGCTTACTATTTCGTGGTCCGGTCTTATGCAAACTCATTGCATAGGATACCCCCGCTCGCATGTCTCCTACATGGACGCCTTGGATCAATACATCTGTATCGAATACAAAGCGGGCCGTATCACATAGTGTTACTAGGATAAGGTACCCAGCCTTATCCCTGTACTATAGACCTTTTAGGTTGTTACTTGAACACTGATCCCCGTATGTCCCCACATACTAGTTCAAGTTACATATCAACAACCTTGGATCTTAGTTTATTGGACTTGGGTTATATTGTGCAATTTTAGACTTAAAATGACAATAACACTTTATTGCATAAACCTCAATAATGTTGGGTTTTATGCCCTAAAACTCGTAGATAGTAAATGAAACAAATTAATCGATCTCAATAAAACGTTATTTGAGTGATTCAGTAATTTGGTTATTGAATAATCGAGTTTGCATTAATAAACCCTAAATCCAATAAACTAAGATCCAAGGTTGTTTAAATGAAACTTGGACCAGTATGTAGGGACATACGGGGATCAGTGTTCAAGTAACAACCTAAATGGTCTATAGTATAGGGATAAGGTTGGGTACCTTATCCTGGTGACACTATGTGATACGACCCACCTTGTATTCGATACAGATGCAATGATCCAAAGCATCCATGTAGAAGACATGCGGGTGGGGGTATCCTATGCAATGAGTTTGCATAAGACCGGACCGCAAAATAGTAACCATTAGATGTAACGCCGTTAACTAGTTTAGGTTTCTATTTCAATAGGATGACCTAGGTAACTCAATCTCAATCCTGAGTCTGTTATGAACTCCTTTTCAGGAGGGATTGTCTTTAGATTTGTATGGGTGAGAGTGGCCAGTTCGCCGACTCAATATTCCTACCATTTCAGGGGCAAGACCGAATGGGGGCTGGGAACATAACAGTACAAGATGGAATTCACTCCTTCCCCTATTGGGGCAAGTAGATGTGTGTTCCCTTAAGGGATGATTCCGAGGGTTGAACAAAAGCGTGCTGTCCTCTCCTGGCCCGAGAGGAATTTCTGTTTAGTGGTTGGACCCTAAACAGGTTGTTCATTAGAGGGATTAGTGGTACTTAAGGATCTAGAGGTAACCCAGGGGTAAAACGGTAATTTGACCCAGTTGGTTTTATGAACACACGTAAAGGATTGACTTACTGCATTGGTCGATATCCGTGGACACAGAAATATTCTACAGTGAGAAGAGTGCAGCAGTGGGTCTTTAGTGGAGTGACCCACAGTTAACGAATGTTGATTAACTTGGTTAATGAGTTTAGCCAGTTAATCTCGTATCGTTGGAGCTTCTGATCTGTAGGTCCATTAGGTCCACCTGCTAGCTCGTAACGGGTTTTGAGATTAATCAGTCTTGATATATAAGGGAATTATAGTTAATTGTATGTGATGCAATTAATATAATGTATGGAGATACATTATAGTCTAAGTTTAATTATAGAATTAAATTTTATAATAAAATTAATTTTGGATATGATTCAAAATTAATTATTGAGAGATTTAATTATTTGAAGGAGTTCAAATATTAAATATGGATTAGATTCATATTGAACTATAGTTTAATATGAATAGTGATTCATATTACAACTATAGTATAAGAGAGAAAATGAAATTAATTAGATATGTGATATTTAATTAATTTATGAATTAATTAATTGGAGAATTAATTGATTTAATTTAATTTGATTAAATATGATTTAATTGAAATTAAAACTATAGTTGATAATTAATGTACATTAGATGTACATTAAAACTATAGGTTTAAAGTGAGAGATATTCATGTATTAATTAAATATGAGAGTTATTCCAGAGTTCTTCCTCTCTCTCAAAAACTGACTCTAAGTGGGAATTTTTCTCTCTTCCTCTTCTTTTTCTCTCTCAAGCTTCCCAAAAAGAAAAAGACACAGCACCATTCTGGCTACTCTTCTTTTTCTATTTTTCCCTTCTCCAAGACAAGACCTTATGCTCCCACAAGCCTAATCTCACAATCTAGAGTTATAGTGGGTGTACTGTTTTGGTAGTGTTCTTGGAGCAAAAAGGCAATACGTGAATTTCAAGTTGGAGCATTGTGCTGAGGAGTTTGGCCACTACAATTCACGTAAGTTTCTTCAACTCTAAAGTAGTTTAGAGTAATTTACAGCATGCTTAATCTTAGAATTTCATAGAAATTGTTCTGTGTTAATTGCCCAATGTATCAGTGTTTTCGTTCAACCCAATTAACAACGTTAAGTTCTGATATATGCTTCCGCTGCGAGGATTTTGATTCCTTCAAATAACACTTTATTGATACAAGTATATAATTCGTTAACATTCACTATCTACGAGTTTTAGGACATAAAATCCAACAAACTCTCACTTGGACTAAAAATCTACTTTAGTGGGATGTACAATAATCTATACCAGCAGTGGGTGTATAAATACATGTATAATACATAAAACGTATTTACAATGTACAAATACAATAAACTAGGGCATCACTATACCCATTACATAATGGTATCACTATACCCATTACACTTCGACCAGGCCATACCCATGCCACATTTCTACAGGAATAGGATCAAGGCCGACCCTAGCCTCTTCCCTTATTTTTCTTTTACAAAAACTAATGTATGAGCGCAGGGAGCTGAAATTTGAGCTAATAGGGGTTTGAGGCCGAGGCCGACCCTATCCTTTTCCCCCACTTTTCTTTTGTAGAAACTAATATTTTGATGTAGGAACTCAAGATTTTCAATAACATGGAGAGTGGCTGAGGCCGATGGTCTTACCACGTGTGCCACATAAATGACTAATGGAAAAGAAACACCTACACAGGGGGCTTCAAAACAGTAAACTACGCTTGTAGTTGAGGCCAAGACCTAAGATATTTCATACAAGCGAAGCGAATGATAAAAAGCCAGAAGAATCTTTTTTGCAGGATAATAAATTAGTTACAAGTGAAAAGTTAGATACAGACTTATTTTGAAATCGATTTTCATCTATCTAGAGGAGATCTTCACGATAAAACATCTAGGGCTAGCCTTGGAGTATTTGAACTCAGAAGGGCTTATGTAACTGCCCAAGCAGAGTGAAGAGCAAATCAACACACAAATCAACACAAGTGAGAATTATACTTTTAAATTGGGCTTAAGGTGTTTTGACTTATAGCAACAGGCCACCCCTGAATCCCAATTCAAGAGTGGAGGCTTAATGTTATGAGTGAATTTGGACCTAGTTCTAAGAAAGTTAGAATGATAAGAGCCCAGAGGAGAAACAAGCCACGGAGGCCCATTGGGCCCGAATCAATCGCTAGAGCTATTCCCTCTCTTAAAAGGAAGGGGAAAACCCTAATTTCAACAATAAATAGAAGAGGCTAACCCCAAGGTAAGGGTCTCAACTAGGTATTGATTCTTTCTCTTAATATTCTCCCTAATTCTTAATCTACTTGCTTCACTCATGAACTCCCAACTGACTTAAGCATCGGAGTCGGTGTGGCAAGCACCACACCGGTGCACAGTTTTCTCTTGTTTTGCAGGCCACGTCTTTCCCTTCAAACAAATTTACCATTGATGTCACGTGAGGGTCAGGTGAGTTCTCCTTGTCCGGATTTTGGCATCAACATGTGGGTTGAGATAATTTTGGATTTCCATGATTTATATGTTTCAAATTTTTTGTGTATCAAGATTTTTCGATCAAATCATAATCGGTAATTGATATTACCTTATGTTTTAACAACTTCATGCATGGGTTAGATATATGCTCTAAAGGGAAAATATCAAAATTTACTATCAACTTGATAAGTTGTGTCAATTTTTAGCTTAAAATTTTCAATTACCACATATTACACCTTAAACTTTGATAAGTGTAGCAAATGATTGCAAAATTAATAAGGCCCCGTTTGATAACCATTTAGTTTTTGGTTTTTGGTTTTTGAAAAATAAGCTTATACACACCTATTTCCCTCTATAAGTTTCTTTGTCTTAGTATCTACTTTCTTCCATGTTTTCAAAAACCAAACCAAAATTTGAAAACAAAAAAAAGTAGTTTCCAAAAACTTGTTTTTGTTTTTAGAATTTAGCTAGGAATTCAAATAGATCCTTAACAAATATGAAAACCATTGTAGGGAATTTGAGAGAAAACAAGCATAGATTTCAAAAACCAAAAACCAAAAACCAAATGGTTATCAAACGGGGCCTAAATTTTTCGACTTTTTTTCCCCTAGATGAATTTTCATTTAGAAAGATAGTCAATGAAAATATTTTAATGTGCATTTGATGAATAGAAAACATGTATCATCACAACATTAACGAAACTTCAAAGAAAATAACATTAAAGTTCAATTTTTGTTAAAAATTGTGAGTTTTCAAAATTTTATTTAATTGTCAATCGAGCTTAATTTAGCTTTGAATTTTGTTGAAATTAATGTGTTTTCAAATATTTTTACTTTACTTTTTGTTAAAATTAGCGGGTGAATTTACCAAAAATAGAACATAGGGTAAAAACTAGAAAATATTTAAATTCAAGGTTCAATTTGATAAAGTTGAAAGTTTATGGTGAAAATTGATAAAATTTACCAAGTTGAAGTTCACAAGTAAATTGATTTTTCCCCGAAATTGAAAGACCAAGAAATTTCACATGATCTAAAATGTAGCAATTTACTTGACTTAAAATTAGTCTCTAGTCTAGATTATTATAAAGTAGTTGTTGAGAGTGATATATTATGCTAACACAATTAAAGATCTTATTAAAATATTTCATTGTTATTTAATGTTTACTAATAGTATTGATTTAGTTGAAGTAAATCTCAACCTAATTCAACTAGTTTGAAGAATATATCTTCAACAATAATAATAATCATCATCATCGTTCTTATTTATATCTATAATGTAGACAGATTTTCTATCCAAACCTATTTTCTGCCATTCTCTATGTTTCTATTCTTAAAAGCCGATCATGTTTTTCTAAATATTTAGAAACTTTTTTTTTGTCACTTAAAAACACTTTTTATTCCAAACAAGTTCTTGGTATCGTAGCGGGTTTCGAAGTTGAAAGTAATCGCAAGTTGAGATTGATTCTACTGGAAAATTTGAGAAGGGAGTTTTTGTGAGTTGAGTTTTGTTTTAGTTTTAGAATCTAAAGTTGGGCAATTCAATTTTAATACCATAACAATGGGTTTATTGGAGTTCCATTAATTAGAAAGAGTTTGAAATGATATTTCTTTCAATTCTATCTAATGGATACTCTATTTAAAAAAGTTTCTCATAAATCTTCAAAGTTTCAACTTTATGTCTAATATATTTATGAACTTTAAAATCATCTTACCGGTCTCTAAACTTTCATTTTTATGTGTCTAATAAGTCTAGATATATTCCATATTGTTTAAAATTAACGGATCTATTAGACATTAAATAATTGAAATTTTTGTCCAATAAGATTCTAAACTTTCAATTTGGTATACAAATAGATATATGAATTTTAAAAAATGTCAAATAGATAAAATTGAAAATTCAAGAAGTTCTTGCTGGACACTAAATCGAAAGTTTAGAAACCGATTAGACACAAAATTGAAAATTCAAGGATGTTTAGGAAATATATAAAACACACCCATTGGTTTCATTGAACTTTATTGAACAATAAACTTCTTCCACCAACAAAAGAAAAAGAGGAAAACAAGCTATATTCCAAAGATAACCTAATTGAAAACAAACCAAATTTCCCCAAACCCTAGAACTCAATTTTCATCACCATAAGAAGAACTACCATAATCAATGACCTTATTAACCCCATGGCACTTAATACCCTCAGAACTAGAACAAACATTAGGAACATTGACCACAGCATTATTGACAACAAAATGGGCTCTTCCATGGTTATGGATTCTGATCATCCTACTATGGTAACCCGAAGGAACAATGGACCCGGTGGGAAATCGAATCAAGTCGCCGAATTGGAGCGGCATGACGATCAAATGGCTGAGCACGAACGCCTCGAGGCGGTCGACCGGGATGGAGATGTTGGAGAGCTGAGGGTCTTGAGGGATGAAGAAGGTGATGTCCTTTAGGGTTAGTTGGGTGGTGCTGTTGAGCATTTGGAGAAGGATGGCAAAGCCATAGAAGGACTTGGCCCTCATGTCTTCAATGGCTGCTCGGAGATCCGTGTGGTTCGAGGTTTGGGACACTATTGGCACTGCTGAAGAGACACTGAAGAAGAAGAGAGAAAGAAGGAGAAGAATTCTAGCGATCATTTTGCCCATTTTTAGGTTATTTTTTTTTTGGGAAGAAACAAAAGAGAATTTGAAGTTATTTATAAGTGTTTTTCAATGTGTTTTGTATGTTTTTTTGTTTTGGGACGTTTTGTTAAAGATTAGGTTGCACACGAGAAACAGAGTGATGGTCTTCTTCTTTTCAATGCAAATTTTTAATGCAAGTATTTCATTATATTGTGGCCTTTTCTTCTTCTTCTTTTCAGTTTTTTTTGAGGATTATCACTGTGGTCTTTTGTTTTGGCTGTACTGAAACTTGGCTTTTTGCCAGCTTTACTAATTTTGGTCTAATATTAACTATTCACTTGCTTTTTGTGGTTCATTGCTAGATCGTATCAAACCGGTCAAGATAAAAGGATATTACCTACTTATTTAGTTGGACAACACGTGGGGTGAGGAATTTGAACCACAGACCTCTTGATCATTAGTTACAAGCTTTATACCAATTGAGCTATTAAAGTCATCAGATAAATGTCAAATTTGGTAGTAGAGTGATTAGAGACTTATTGTTCTAACAAGTGATATTAGAGTCATTGGTGTGCTTCAAACTTATGGTCTATTTGGAAATGACTTTTCAAGTATTTTAAAATATTTTTTTAAACACTTAAAAATCTCCTTTTTTGAGAAGTCATTTGTTTAGAAAGGTAAATAGACTCTTATGATTAATAATCTCATTCATGAAATCCTTGAGGATTGAATGATATTAAAAATTAATGTGTTATTATTGCAATTGTAGTAAAGTAAAGAGTGTAAAAATTAGTGACTAGATTATTGCAATTGTAGTAAAGTAAAGAGTGTAAAAATTAGTGACTAGATTGATGAATGAGATTGTTGAATTATTTTAAAAAATTTTATGATTCTTTTTGTTTTTTTTGTTTTTTTTTGAAACATATGATTCTTTTTGTTAACAAAGGAAAGAAATAGAAAAGTTCATTTCCTCACCACTCATATCATATCTATGCCCCCTAAACTTAGAAATGTGCAAATGAAATCTTTGATGGTCAACAAAAGAGGTGATCGAGTACTCAATAGTCAATATATTTAAACTTAGCCATATAGGTTCAATGTGATGGGAATAAACAAGCAGTGTAAGCTCCGTTTGATAACCATTTGGTTTTTTGTTTTTAATTTTTTAGCGTCGCGACGCTATGTTGATTCGTGGGATAATTTCCAAATCTGCAGGCCCAGCGTCGCGACGCTAGGCAATTTTTCAGAATCTATTTTTTCCAATTTTGGCCAGAATTTTTCCTTGTTTGAAGACCAAATTCAGCACCATTCTACCACGAATTGAAGGCCAAGAAACTCTATAAATAGAGGCATTTGGTGTAGGTTTAGAATCATCCCTCAACACTTAATTCACTACAACATTGTAGTCTATCTCTCTCCCCCCTTTTCCACCATTCTTCTTAGTTTTTAGTCTTTTTTGCTTTTCTTTATGTATCAAGCTTGTTCTTGCTCCATAAGAGGCTAAGTTCTTCATTCATGTAACCGGGGTATCAAGAGTAAGTTCAACTTCTTTTAATGAAATTTCTTGTTTGAATTATCAAAGCATGTTTATGTGATTTTAGTTCTTTTTCTATAAGTTTAGATTGTGGTAGGAAAGATTGACAACCTTGACCGCGCCGTCTCTAAATTTACTTGCTAAATCTAAGTAGCAAATAGGTAAACGTTATGATTATACGCATGCGTCCCTCAAACTAAATGATTTAATCAATTGTAATTGTGGTTTGTTGCCCGTTGCATGTGAATTAATTCGGCTAGATCCCAATGCGGTTTAGATTAGTTAATAGCCATATTAATTAATTTAAACTAGAATCAAACTTAGCGTTTGCATGTTTGTGATAGTTGGATCATGGTTCTCGGTTTGTTGTCGGAATACGCCGGACTTAAACTTGTTTTTGACTTATTAGTGAAATTAATGATTTAATTGAATTGAACTCACCATGACTAACCCGGTTGCATGATCTTTGAGGTATTGATTTCTTCCTTTACTTTCCTTTTGCAATATTTTCCATAATTAGCTTACTATTTCTTTTTCAAATATAAAAACCCCCCATTAGTCCGGTCATCACAATAAATCTAAGATAAACAAGTTATAATCGTGCTCCCTGTGTTCGACCCCGGCCACTACTGCTACAAGTTAGCTTTAGAGGTTGTGGATTATAAATTTTTTCAGCATGCTTAGCCTAATATTTTTACAGTAGAATCAATGTATGTTTATTGTATGTTTTTTCCAGCGTATTGGTATTTTGAATTGATATTAAAAACTAAGAAAAGGTTTGATCGTTTCCGCTGCGTAAGGGTTTTAACCCCTACACCTATAATTTCTTTCCTAGAGTTTAAGTTTATAAAGTCCACTTCTACCTATAATTTCTTTGCTTTTTTACCTAACTTTTAAAATTAATCTTAAAATTCAAGCCAAAATTTAAAAACTAAAAGAATTAGGCTCATTTGATAACCATTTGGTTTTTTAAAATTAAGCTTATAAACATTACTTCCACCTATAGTTTCTTTGTTTTGTTCATCTACCTTTTTATCATGTTTTCAAAAACCAAATCAAATTTTGGGAATTAAAAAAATCATTTTCAAAAACTTGTTCTTGTTTTTAAAAAATCAGCAAACTCAAACGAAATACATAAATCAAATCAATTACATCTCAATAATCCGACGAAAAAGAACTTACGCTACCATAATTAGCGAATACAAAGTAAAAATATCAAAAGAATTCATCCTAAACAAACTTAGAACTAAGGAAAAGCTAAAAGAACAAGAGAAAATAATCGGAGAAACGAAAAAGAATGCCAAAATCTAACCTCACGGCGGACAAGAATCGAACCATGTATTTATAAAACAGTCAAAGCGTCAAGACGCTATAAGAGAGCGCCTTGATGCTCTCTGTGTTTGGGGCATTTTGTGAGTAAAAATTGTGGTAGCATCGAGACACTATGTGCAACATCTTGACGCTACGACTTTTTCCAGCCTGTTGCCGTCGCCTAGCGTTGAGTCGCTAACACGCTAGCCTTTCAGGATTCTTCACTTGAAGCTTCATCTTTTTAGCGTCTTGACATTGCTCTCGGGGTTTAGACATTGTGCTTTGGTCTTTTCACTTCCTTGTCATCTCATGGACTCCAAGTTAGCTAAAAAACTTCTTGATTCTCTCGAGTTAGGTGCCAGTTCGTGCAATTTGCTTCTGAAACCTCTAGCGCTCAAAACTCTACAAAACAAACAATTAGAACATTAAAAATACCCTAAAAAGTTTAGATTAGCGGCAATAAAGTAGCACTAATCAAGTGCTATCACTCACAAGAAAGTGGAGCATTTAACTAGGTATGGATTTTCTATTTATAACAAGCTCATAGGATTGGTCGTGTGGCTATCTTACCGTTGTAGTAGCCAAATATTTGTATAGTAAACTATTTGTAGTGGTGACTAGTGGGATAAGTTGTGTGGCTAGCTACCCTTTAGTTATGACGATAACCAAATTTTTGTGGTAGTAACTGTTTGTAGTAGTAGGATAGGTTGAACAACTATTCTATAGTTATGGTCGGCAAACTGTGGTGGTCAAAGATTTATAGTTTTAGGCCACTTAAATACTTTTGAAGTATGCATATAGGGTGTGGATTAAGTGATTTTCGTTCACTTTTTTACTATCCTGCAATTATGGTATTCATTCTAGCTAGTTAAATGACATATAGAGTTAGTTTTAAATTTTAGTTTATGTTAGACATCTTTTAGCTTGAACACCAAATGACCCTTTGAGTATGATGATTGTTGCCTTGTGCAAAGTGATGCTAAATTATGCAACAAATAGCTAAAAAACGTGCAAGTATACACATCATGACAACAAGTGATAAGTAAATTAAGATCGTTCTCCACAGGGATTGATTTGGGGAATTTCACTACTTCTAAGCTTGATTTTTAATGAAATTCAGAGTAACCAAGAACCAAATAGTTTTCATTAACTAAAGTGCAATAATATAAGAAAATCACTAAAGAAATTAGATGGCAAAAATTAAGAAAATGGTGCAAAAGGGATTGGATAACAGAAAAAAATGGGCTCGGATTAAGGGTTTATATATTGCTACTAAGTGCTGCTACAACTAAACTCTTGCAATTTCCATATCACTCAGATTTTCCACGGGAATCTTCCAATTCTCTCCTTGAGTTAGGTGATTAAATTCCCATTCAACACCTATTTTAGAGCTCTACTGATTTGTGCATTAGGTGAGTGTTCATTCCCAAACTACTCACTAGATTAGCCACTACTTCTATCAAGCTAATGAAAAGTAAGGCATTTGGTTATCATTCATTTTTCCAAATTCATGACAACATTACTAGATAATGGTTGGCCAAATGAAAATCTAGTATTAAAATGAAGCACACTTTACTTTAAAATGGAAATCACAAGGCGATCAACTACAACTATACACTTAGTTACAATATAAAACTCCTAATCCTCACCTAATGAGGATTAGTTCATGTTCAAAAGAGAAATGAGTTCAATATAGCAGAAAACTTCCATACACAACGTCTTTTCAGCCTTAAGCACAAATTAACATCAAGGAGAAGAGATAAGATGAGAAGAATAAGCTAAGGAAGAAGCTTCCAAGGTGGAATCCAGCTTTTCCAAGCTGGAGTTTCTCCTATCAGCAGCCTCCCCTCTGTCTTTTCCTCTTTTTCATCCACAGCAGCAGCTCCAAGAATGATTCTCTCTATTTTCCAGCCGTCCCCCTTCCTTTCTAGGTCTTCTTTCCTTAAATAACCCGCCCTAATCGTGGAATTCAAGGCTGATTGGACTCCTATGCCCACATGGATTCTTTCCTAATAGCTGAAAATGGCTTGCATCAACATCTGAGAGTGCCAGCTCAAATAATGAGCCTCCCACGTGGAGAACACATGCAACCACTTAAGATTTTTAGCTCTACTGTTACTTGTTGTCAGCTCAACTGCTATAGCATTTTCTATGCAAATTACAACTCCAGATTAGCTTAGAAAAAATCAAATCTGCACCAATTTACACTAAGCTCCTTTCCAACAAAATCCAAACAACATAGCTTCAAAATTCATACAATTATGCACAATTTCACAACAATTCTCAACAAACATTAAGCTTCAAGCCTAAAAATATAGCCAATAACTCTTGTTTCCAAGAGTTATCAATGACACTCGGGTTTTTAAAGATTATTTCCCTAAAATCATAGTTCATTATGTTTCGAGTGGCAATTTTTATAGGATTAATTAAGTATACTTAGAATAAAATAAGAAAGAAGCTTGTGCTCGAGGTATAATCTGTGATTTACAGATTTGTAGCAAGTTTGGAATGAATATTTCATTGTTTACTGCTGAAAATAATTGGATTTGTGCAGGATTTGGAATTCCTTGATTCACGACAGCATAAGAAGGGACTAATGACAGCAGGTGGTACTGGATAAGGAAAGAAATGCAGGCGGGAAACGAAGGAGCTAGCTGTCCCTATAATTTCGGAGAAGAAAAGGGATCTGAATTAACACACTGACCTCGGTAGTCCAAGGAGCCATGAGGCTATAAAAGGAGACCTTCATGCTTCAAGGAAGAGGAGGACGATCCGAGAGATTTACGAAGAGATTCTGAAGCTTGGTCACCACTCCGAGTGTCGTGAGTTTAGCAAACTAGAACCAACAAATTAAAGTGCGAGAGTATTTGTTGGGAGCTTAATCCCAATCGGACACCGACCTTGAGAGAGGAGGTTTAAGGATCCAACGTCCTCGAAAGAGGTAAGTTGGATTTGATTGGGAGAGCCTCTAGTTCACTAGGCTGTTGCACGTTTCTGTCTTTAGTTTGTATTCGAGTCAAGTCTTTGTAAACTGTTATACTTTTCTGTTGTATTTTCTTTATATGTCAGAATATATTTATACTAATGCAATGAGTCATTTATACTATTGTTTGATGTTTGTTATTTTTACAATTATGAACTAATCTTTCTTTGGGATTCAAACATGTGAATGCTCTAGAAAAAAGGTACTGTCCACTGTATAATCGCAGCCTTGCTGATTTAGCATTGTTTGCCTTTATTGAGTGAAAAGCTTATTATTAGTTTAGATTGATCACCTAAATTAATATACGATGTTGAGTTTAATATCGAGAGAGTTAAACAATAAACAATTGTCATAAAAGCAATATAGCAAGAAGAAGTTAGAGATAGTAATTCATTGTTGCACCTAGAGATAGGGTGACAACTATAGGACCACTGAATTGTGGATCTAATTATCTAAGTTATCATTAGCCATAGAGATATAGGTTTAATGGCTTAGCCTCTTTAAGGTACTTCATAGAAGGCTAAATAACAGTTGAATTCGGTTCACAATGCTACTTCATGTGCAAGCTCTGCGGGCGCATAGGTAGCAGTACCGTAACTCTAGAGCAGGAGCAGAGTTTGGATCCCTTCTTTGTCTTTTTATAATTTTCACTGCAAAGTCTTTTACTCTATTTTACACATTCATCCAGTATTCTTATCATTGGTTACCTTAAGTTCAGCTTGTATTACTTCTTTTCTTTTGGTTTTGAAGTATTCTTCATTCCCTTGGATTCAATACTTGGAATATTTCTATTTTATACTACATGAGACAGTGTATACTTGCGCTCGTGCGTGTTCGCTCATCAGAGTACTTTTAGGTCACTTTGGTACTTTTTAAGGCTAGTTTGGAGTGCAAAGACTATGTTCTTTGGGTTCACTTTCGACACGTCCTAGGTTGCTTTTGGTCCCCAAAATGCTGCTTTAATTTGGGCACTTTTAGTGCCCGCCGGCCTCTTTCTTGCTAATTTGAATTGCATATAGTGTGGGGTTAGGTTGCTTTGTTTTTATTTTAGGCATGTTTTACCTAGCTAGAATGTTAAACAACACTTACTTTCAAGCAACTTGGGTATTTTTAAGGGAAATATTGCGGGAAATGACCCAAATCCAGAAACTCTATAAAAAATGACTTGATCTTTTGAAACATGTTTTTTTTTTCTTGTTTGAGGTGTGAAATTTTCTTTGTACCCTTGGGTTCAAAAATATCAAATACCTCAAATTTCTCTCTCCTCTCTCATCTTCGTCATCTTTTTTTTTTTTTATCATTTTCATATTCTTCCTTCTCCTCTCTATCTTCTCATTTTCTCTTCCATCCTACCATGGTTGAAGCATTGACACACTCAAAAAGATAATTTTTTTTTAAAAAAAACATTGTATAATTCAAACTGAGGGAGAAAACGGTCGTTTCTGGATAAAAGAGTCGAACAATCTACTTCCCAGCATGTGGATGTTGAAAAGTTACATGAAATAAAAAAAAATCATCTAATAGTGAACTCAAAGGTGTTATGACCTCTCAAAGTTCAGATTAGATAATTTCAATTTTCAGGGCATTAAAAATCAAGATTCTTTAAGTTTTTTCTCAGTTTATAGGCATGATTGTAACGAGCATGAAAATATGTATGAAAACAAATGATCATATAGCTAAAACGGAGTTGTATTGAGGGAGATATGACCAAAATAGGATTGTCACCTAGCGATAGATCGTACTTGTACGCGATCGCCTATCTAATCGTCTACTGCTAGGTGACGATCGTATTTTGATAGTAAGAGTCCTTATGAGGCTCAACCGTGGATCTATCCACACTACTATGTCATTGAGGCTCACAACTTCTTTGTTTGGCACCAAAGAATTTTACTGGCACACGACTAAATTAAAGGCATGACTCTGATACCACCTTTTAAAGACAATGAACTATCCACACACATTCTGCAATGGTATGATATATATTGTCCACTTTGGACATAAGAATCCTTATGATTTTGCTTTCGAATTCACCCGAAAGGCCTAATATCAATGGAGATATTGTCTCTCACTTATATACTCATTTTCTTCCCCTTATCTAGTCAACACGGAATCTTGGTCGCATTTTCGACAAGATGCATTCTCAATGTTTAATCCAATTGTGTCTAAACCCCAACATTTTGTGTTGATTATAATAACTTGAGAAAAAAAGAAACAGAGGGAACTGAAACGCAAGTGCATAGGCCACATCTGATTCCAAAAAAAACACATCCAAATAAAGTAATGTTAATGACATGTTTTGGCTTTTTCATCACATTATTTAAATTTATTTCCCTTTGGCTAGCTATTGTGGTCATCTAGGCACCTTCCACTATATACAACTTAAAAAATTTACAATCACTGACTTGATTCTCCTCTTCCCATCACTATTTCATTCAACTCCAAATTAAAGCTACTTAAAGTGTTAAACATGTGACTATCATTAAAATATATTTATATATACATATATATAGATATCAAAATCCTAATTTGCATAAGAAAAACTGATTTTTTTAATGGATACATTAAACATAGCTCAAAAAAATTTCATTTTAATTATGTGAGATGTTAATATAATAATGTTCTTTTTCTATAAGTTCGAACAAGTGGGATTTTTTTTTTTTGAGTTTGACAACATTTGGAGGTAACGAGATTTAAATCCATGACCCATAAACACACACTTTATGTTGGTTAAGCTATGCTCTTGTTAGCGAGAATTAAGACTTCTAATCTTAAATTCAAAAAATATATAATACTTTAAATTGTTGATAATTCTTATCAATAAAATAAAAAACGTATGATATATATTAAGATCACAATAATCCTGTTGATATCTATCTAAATGGGAAATAGATACTTATAAATGAATTAGGAGCGTTATTGGATCTTGCACTTTGAAAAGATGTGATTTTTATTATTATTAAATGATTCCCAAAGCAATGCACTTGTTAGCAAGAGTATTCAATACGCCCACTACCAAAAAAAGAAAGCTTCAAATTTTTTTTAACGTAAGATTGAAGGAATGAATTGTTTTGTCTAAGAAGAATCTTAACTTTCTCGAAGGCTGTGCAAACCAACCGGTTCATATAGACCAAAGCTCTGTAGGAATATGGCCACTCAGATTCAGAAGAAGACACTGAAATCACCGTGTGCTGGAAAAACAAATGTCTTCCTCTACTCGGCTCATCATTCTCCAGCTCTCTTTGCTGCTAGTTTTCACTGTCACTCTACAGAGAATAGGTAACTAATTTCTGTTTGATAACATTTTTGTTCTTATGTTTCGTGTTTTTTTTCCGTTACTTGAGCCAAAACGTGATTGATGTCAATATTTGGTTTCTCATTTTGTTATGGTATTATGGTATTATCCACTTTATATATAAGCCTTCCAGACTTTACTTTTTGGTCCTTTCAAAAGATCTCATATCGATAGAGATAGTTGTACGCTCTTTTATATACTTACAGTTACGATCTTCTTTTATCTAGTCGATGTGGGACTTTAGTCACATTTCCAACCGTTTTGAATAGAGATTAAGAATCTGTGTTTGATACTTATTTCTAGTTTTTTCTTCTTTAAAAAAAGAAGTGTAAACGAGTTTGGGGGATATTTTTTGTTTCTTGTTTATACTCATTTCTAATGTATTACTTTATTTTAAAACAAGAACACAATATACTTGGGTACACAAAGTTCAGGCTAACTTTTTTTTTTTTTTTTTTATGGGATTTCTTTTTAGCAACTTAAAACTATGAGTGAGATCCACTTATCTAGTAAATGCAATATAAATAGACTAATAAAACCAAATCATATTGAAAATTAAGTTTGGTAGAAAATTCTATTGATCAATGTGTATATAGGTAAATACCGTTAAAAAAGACTGCATGATAAGTTAGACTTTTGAAAGCTAATATTTTAAAAATAAATATCCAAAAAACAAGAAACGTTATCAAACGACGCCTTTACACATAACTATAAAGTAGAATATAATGATCCGTTATTCGTGTATAACGATAATGATGGTGAATGGAAATTGAGTGTCAGAGGGACAATTGGAGGAATGGTGCATAGCAGATGAGCAAGTTCCAGATGATGAGTTGCAAAGAGCACTTGATTGGGCTTGTGGGAAAGGAGGAGCAGATTGTAGGAATATTCAAGTGAAGCAGTCTTGTTTTTACCCAAACACTGTTAGGGATCATGCTTCATATGCCTTCAACAGTTACTACCAAAGGTTCAAGCACAAGGGAGCCACTTGCTATTTCAATTCAGCTGCCATGGTCACTGCCCTTGACCCTAGTAAGTGCTTTACTTACGTCGATCCTCTCGTTTGATAATCATTTTTGGTTAAAGATATTCTCGTTTGTCTTTGATTTGGAGATCTGGAAAACAAATGTAGAGAAGAGAAAAGAACACTCGATGTCGTTGTCTCTAATTACTATCATCATCGCTATGTGTCTCCCTCGAGTCTATAACCTTTGGTCATCTTTTAACAATCTTTGTTTCCTATATGGCAGGCCATGGTTCATGCAAGTTTGAGTATGTACCTTGAAGAAGAGCATTGTGCTTGATCATCAAGAGGCTTCTTGATTATAATTTGAGTTCTCAACCTTTTCTATTTCCATTATTGTTCTTGTACTTGGGTGTGTGAAAGCATTTTTTCCATTTTCAATTTTGAAGTAGGCTCCAAAATCTTTTAGAATCTAAGGTTGTTAATCAATCAACTATTGAAGTTGAATTTTTCTTTTAAGATAAAATCAATCAAATTTAACGGGACACAATATTACGTTGAATCGTTGATTTTGATTGAGTTTGAGAATCTTTTGTTCAAAATTCATCCCATAAACTCCAATCATGGACATATTAAGAGATTGAAAATAGTCCAATACAATTTTTTTTTTCTCTTAAAAGAAGTATTTATTTACATGAGTAGAAAAATAAATAAAATTTGTTCCACATCTCTGTTTTCGAAACTTAAATCTTTTTAATTTGAATTATGTAAATTTTATTTGAAATTTGTTAGGTTTTCATCAATTTATATTGGTTTTAGAATACTTTAAAATTAAATTATACCTAAAAAATAATTAACAATGGTAAGTGAATAGTTAATTGAGAAAATATTGAAGGCGGCAAAGAATGTATTTTATATAAAGTTGTTTCTCTCTCCCAAGATTTTCATATACACGAAACTACAGCCATAACTGTGAACGTCTCTTGAAAAGAAAGGAAAAAAAAAATGAAAACTCCCTAATATATACATGTATATACATATATATGTGTCTATATATGTGGGAAATACGGGAGGAGAGTGGAAAAAAAAAATCATGAACTAAGTTGGAACAAAGATGATGAATATATTCTCCATCTCCATCTCACCCCTTTTCTTATTAGTTGTCCCCACCCCTGTTTACTTTTTCTTTTAAATGTTTTATTTTGTAATTATATAATAATAATAATAATAATAATAATAATAATAATAATAATAATAATAATAATAGTAATTATTATTATTATTATAATAAAGTTTTAATGTTTAATTAATTACTTTGATAGTTTGATATGTACTATTATTTTATTTTTCAAAAAAAAAAAAATGTACTATTATTTTATTTCTATTAAAAGATTTAAAATTTTTCTCTTTAAAGGGATGTTTTCACGTGCGGAACTAACTATTTGATTTTTTTTTTAAAAAAAAAAACTAATTTGGAAAATTCTCCACACGAATAATTATTTTTCGTGGGAAATCCCCACTTTGATTCCCACAAAATTTAATAGAGAATTTTGAGGGGATGGAAACGAGGAAGTCATCCTCATCCCCACCCCGTCCCATGAACATTTCTAATAACATACTTAGCTATACTATATTATCTATATCTATATCTATATCTATACTATATTAAAAGACAAGAATTTCTAAAAAACATTTTTAGACCAGAATATCCCTTTACATTTCAGATAATTACATAATTAGTTTTCAAATTCCAGAATCAAAATTCGTAAGTTAAAAAAATTCAAAAGAATATGTGATTTGATCCAAAATCAAATCAAATTAGACTTCGAATCTAAATTCCCTCTATGAATTTTTCATCTTCTCCCATTGGTTTTCACATTTAAAACTATTCATCTCCTCCGGATTCGACACTTCACGACCTCCCATTGTTTGTTTCAGGTACAAGATTCAACACTTCACGACCCCGACATTCCCCTACGACCTAGCCACGCCACCATGCTTCCTAGGAAAATTCGTAGGAGGTTACCCAACATAGAACTTCTCCAAGCTAAGCACGCTTAACTTCAAAGTTCCTATGGTTAAGCCACCGAAAAGGAAGGTGCACCTTGTTGGTATAAGTAGTATCTATCAATTCTTTTAAGCTTATCTTGACCATACTTTCATGTCCTCAGGATTCCTCTCAATCGGATGTGATCTCAGTTTATTCATGTGCCCCTCCTAATCTCGGGTGTCACAGCTATGGTCTGACTTAAAAATTTTTCTCTAAGATTTATTTTTCTGATTTTCAAGTCTAAAATTAGTTATCTCATCCAATTGTTCAGGTATGTTTCAAGTATCTCTCTTCCTTTTTTTTTTAATTTTTATTTTCTTAATTTAGTTACATTGTATATAATTTAGGTAAATTATGTAAAATACATATTCTATATAAAAATTTTGTTTAGGGTAAAATACCTTTTTGGTCCCTCATGTTTCGTGTCAGTTTCTAATAGGTCCTTACGTTTCAAAATCGAACAATCAAGTCCCTACTGTTTCGAAAATGTATCTATTGAGTCCCTCTAAGGCTGACGTGGCACTTTAAAATAATAAAATATTAATTTTTAATTAAAATAATAATATAATAATAATAAAATAAAAAATTATTATTATTATTATTAAAATATAATAATAAATTATTATTTTTTTAAAAAAAAATCTTCTCTCTCTCCTCATCCCCACTTCCCTCCCTCCCTTCTTCTCTCCGTCGCCCTCATCCCCACCTTCTCTCTTTTTCTCCCGCCGCCGCCAGAGATGCTCTCCATCGCCGCCGAAGCTGCTCTCGATCCGTCGCCGCCGAAGCTCCTTACCATCGCCGCCGGAACTCCTCTCACGATTTACATTTATTTTATTTTCCCTCTTTTTCTTCCCCTCCCTCCTTTCCTCTCCGAAGCTCCTCTCCGTGCATATCCTCCCCCTCTTACAAGCAGTTGCACCGGCGACAACCCCTCCGACGAGCCACGCCTTCTTCTCTGACCACAAACGCACCTCATCTCGCGACAGATCGATGACCCATGCGATTCTTCAGACTCCGGCGTGTCGTGCAGCGGCGGCAAAGCTCTCCATCTTCCGACCGGCGACTACTACGAGCAAAAGAAGCCCATATTTCCGTCCAACCGACGCCGTAACCCCCTTCGTTCAGACTTCACCGACGGCTACAACTAAAAACCGGCACTGTTCTTCAGTTCCGACGGCGGCGGGAGAAAAAGAGAGAAGGTGGGGGTGAGGGGCGGCGGGGAGAAGAAGAGAGGGAAGTGGGGATGAGGAGAGAGAAGATTTTTTTAATAATAATAATAATAATTTTCTATTTTTATTATTATTATTATGTTTTTAATAATAATAATTATTATTTTATTATTTTATTATTATTATATTATTATTTTAATTAAAAATCAATATTTTATTATTTTAAAGTGCCACGTCAGCCCTAGAAGGACTCAATAGATACATTTCCAAAACAGTAGGGACTTGATTGTTCGATTTTGAAACGTAGGGACCTATTAGAAACTGACTCGAAACATGAGGGACCAAAAAGGTATTTTACCCTTTTGTTTAATAACCTAAACCACAATTGATATGAATGATGATTCTCTATTTGATTAAAAAATGGTCCTCAAATATTTTAAAATCTATTTTCTTTTTTTTTTTTTTTTTGTTTTACAATATATGTTTACTAGGAAAAAAATTTTGATTTTGTCAATTTTTTTTAAAATAATTTTCATTAAAATTTGAATTATTCACAATTTTTTAAGGTCAAGCTCTTAATTTAATAAATGTTTAATTTTGGATTCTTTTGTTTTACAGTTTGTGTATTTTTTTTTATTTTTATTTTTTTTTTTGGTTTCATGGTTTGTGTCTACTAGGAAGACTTTTGATTTTGTAAATTTTCTTTTTCTCAAAAAATCAATTTTCATTAAAATTTGAATTCTTCACAATTTTTTTAGGTCTAACTATTAATCTATACTATCTTAAAAGCAAGAATTCTTGGAAAAAAAATTATAGACCAAAATACCTTTCTAAACTTTTGTTAATTACATCAGCCAAAATTTGATTAGTTTTCAAATCTCATATATAAGTCAGAATTCGTAATTTAATAAAATTCAAAAGAATATATGATTTGATTCAAAATTAAATTAAAATAGAATTTCAATCTAAATTCCCTCTATAAATCTTCTCCAATTGGTTTTCACATTTAAACATGTCCTCCCAATTGTCCATTTTAGGTACCTCTTAAAATTCTCAAATATTTTTTTAAGAAAATATTTATAGATGTATTTTTTTTTATTTTGTGGTTTTTGACTAATTTTGTCGATTTAATCAGTTTCATATAACAATGGGGTAACAACATAAATGGGTTAAAAGCAATCCATTTATTCAAAATATGTCCATTTTTTTCAAAATTTACATCCTTGTAACCCCACAACCAAATATGAAAATAGGAAGGGAAGCTCATTTACACATTTGCCCCTACAAGATGATATGTGTAATTAAAAAAAGAAACAAAAAAGGAAAAAACCGACGGATTGATTTGAAATTTTTTCCTAACGGTGCATTTTCCATTTTTTTTTTTCATTTTGATATGAACCCATAGAACAATAAATAACAACATACATACAGAAAAGGTGAATTACAAACTACGAAAAACAATTAAAATGAAACGAATAAACAAAATAAAAAATTGAAACAAACAAGGAATGTTTCTTTAAAAAAATCAATTAATAATATAAAAATAATAATTATTAGAATATCATAATTAAATAAGGACATTCGGGAAAGAATAAAAATATATTTAATGCATGAAATCTTAACATTGATAATTTTAAAAGATTTAAACATATTTGAAATTAATGGGTTAAAAGAGTCCATCCACCATAATTTCTGTATAATTTTACATTTTTGTCGGCTCACAACCGGATATTAAAGGAATCTAAGAAGTCCATTTACGTATTTCCCTTACTGGTTGACAGAAAAAAAAATATAATACTAAAATAAATTAATAAAATAATAGTTACCAAATTAAATAAGGGCATTTAGGGAAGAATAAAAATTGAATTAATGCATGAAATCTTACCATTGATAAATTTAGGGTGTGTTTGGTTTAACTTTTCAAGTGTTTAATTTTGAAAATAAATCATTTTGAAAAATTTTCTAGTGTTTGACAACCACTAAAAATGACTTATTAGAAAATGAGATTGATAAATAAATCATTTTGAGAGAAACATTTGAAACCAACTTTTTAAAAAAGACTTCTTAGGACAATAACTTGTGTATAAAAACATTTGTGAGGAAATGCAACCAAACATATGAGTGTTTAAATTCTAAACAATTTTTATACAAAATGTTTTTTAAAAAATGCATTCTTGAAAAACGTTTCAATTAAAATGTAGGGGCAACTAGATAAATGGCCATTTTTAATTCAACATTTTGAAAAATGGCCATATGTTTTTTTCATTTGAAAAATGGTCAATTGCTATTTTTAGTAGGTTTTTTTTACAACGAATCCGACGAAAATACCCTTGAGCGAAATCTAAATCTAATTAACCGATAAATTCAAATACAGCATAAATCCAGTGAACTATAAATTCAAATACAGGAGAAAATCTAGGGTTTACACTTAATTTAACCGTCCATTGAAAATCAATCAAATTCAAATTTAACAAACATAACAAATAACATGAATCAAGGGAGAGAGTTGATTGATAACAAAAATCAACCAAAATAGCAGGAATCAAGGGAGATAGTTGTAGAGTTAAAAAAAATCGGTTAAGTTTGTGTGTATTTAAATTACTAAATTCATTTACACACAAAACTCTATTTTCTTTTCGTCTTTTCGAAACCTTTACTAGATATTGTCTCGTGGGGTATTCAATAACCTAACCAAAGTGTATTTAGTAAACTTGCAGATAATTTCAATCATCTTGAAAAATGGGAAAAAAATCATTACTCATAAATGTTACTAGACCAATAAAAAAATATTCAAGTTTATAAAAAGAAAAATTATGCAAATATAGTGTATTCAGTGAACAAATTATGCAAATACAGTGTATATAAGTTAACTAACCTACTAGACAACATGCAAATAATTTCGGTAAGGTAAACATCAAATCATCTAAAAAACGAGAAGAAATCATTACTCACTATTTCCTTTAAGCTTAATTCGAAAATTGAGATTTAGTATTCACCTTGTTCTTTAAAAAAATTTTGAAACCCTTGAGATTCTTCCCATTTTCTTCCGTTTGTGCGATCTTTCCCATTTTCATCTTCTTCCTCCAACCAACACAAACGAAATTCTTGAGAAACCTCCGATCTTCTTTTGGGCACCTTTCTCCATTCTCTTTCAAAAGCTTTCATTTGGAAACCATTGAAGACCTTGAAAAAAATGAAAAATACTTTGTGTTGAAAAATAGGATACAAGGAGGAAAATAATGATAGATAAATACAAAATACAGTACCTATGTTTCAAGATTGATAACCCTTTCAATAATGGGAAGTAGTGAAGACCTACAAGTCGTCGAACAAGACTATGATTTCTGGGTTGTTAGAACGATGAAGATGATTGGATAATAAAGATGTCAATTTGGATAGTGAAGATACTTGATTTAAGGATTAAAAATAGTAAATCTTAATACATGTTTATCTGTAGGGATTTACAAGATAAATCCATAATTTGAAAAATATAATGAGGTATGACAAACCAACTAGATTTTGTAAATCAAGGAAGAGAATGATTATTTTTTATATATAAAGAAAAAGTTTAATTCAACGAAATCAGGGGTGGGAGAGTATAATGGGAAGAAAAAATCGTTAGGAAATAGGTTAAAAAAACGGTTTAGCCATTTTTCATTAAAAAAATGTGTTTTGCCATTTTTAAAAAATACAGTGTATTTGTGGCCATTTATAAGAATTGATCAGTTCCTTGATTCATGGAATTAAAGGTTACAGATTTATTTTTTAAAAAAATAATCAGATACGGCTGCACAAATATAAGAGAGATGTGGGGATGACTGAAGGGTAAAAATAGTAGTTTGTATCACACGAAAATAGGTTATAAAACCGGTTTGGCCATTTTTCAAAAGTACCCTGTAATTTTTGGCCATTTCTAAGGATTAGCGTAAAAGGTATTCCAAACGGACCCTTAGAAGATTTAGACAAATTTGAAATTAATGGGTCAAAGAAGCCCATCCACCATAATATATGTATAATTAACAACCTCACATTTTTGGATTCTTTTGGGTTTTTTTGTGTACTAGGACAAATTCTTTTGATTTTGAAAGTTTAAAAAAAAAATAAATAAATAAATAAAAAATTCCACGGCGGTCTTTTGGGACAGTGTATTATGTCTAACTTTAATTTCCTTTTTCCCAAAATATTTGTTTTTGGTAGTTTTCAGGTCTAAAATTAGCTCTATCCTCTCATTGTTCATCTGTTTCAAATATAATATTTTTGAATAGTCGTTGATTTAAAATTATTAATATAAAAATAAAATTTCATGGGTTGTGAATTAATTAAGGTTTTTGTGCTCCTCAAGAATTCTCTTGGCTTTGGATTTTTGTGGTTGTTTTTAAATTACCTTTTTAAAAAATAATTTAGCAATTTTAAAATCTTTTTTTTTTTTTGTTAAAAAAAATCAATTTTCATTAAAACTTTTATTGAAATTACAACAATTCAATGGTTTTTTTTTAAGAAAATATTTTTATATGGTTGTTTTTAATTAACTTTTAAAAAATAATTTATAAATTTTAAAACCGATTCTCTTTTATTTAAAAAAAAAAATCAATTTTCATTAAAAGTTTATTGAAATATTTTTTTTTTGGTTACTCCTAATTTAGTTTGAATATGGAGGGTGGTTCTCTATTTAATTTAAAAAAAAAAAAGGCATCCACTAAATATATTTTTGATGGAGTTTATATAATATGGTTGTTTTTAAATTAACTTTTTTTTTAAAATAAATTAGTAGTCTTAGAATTCTATTTTCTATATTAAAATGCAAGGATTTCCTAAAAACATCTTTAGATTAAAATACTCCTTTAAATTTAATTAATTACTGTTATAGGCAATTTTGGACCACTCCGATGTACAAGGAGCTGACGAGGACAACCGGGCAGAAATAGGACCAGAGGATGGACCCTAGAGGCGAAACGGGCCAATGGGTCGGGCCAAGGCCGAAGGGATAGGGCTTTTGGCCCAACCCCCTACTCGGCCTCAGCCTTAGGCCGAGGCCGAGGCCGAGGCCCATGGTTGGCCTTGGCCCGCTCGCGCGGGCCGAGCTTGTCCGACTCCTTTGGTCCCTACTGCCTTTGGCCGCCCCGGTTCCGCCTGGTTCGTCCCGAAACGCCTCCGAATTCCTAAAAACCCTAGGAGCACGACCAGGTATTTAAACCCCTCTTCGCCACTGAAGAAGGGATCCCGAACTCTATTCTCTACTCTCTTGCTTCCCATCATTCTGCTTGTTGACTTAAGCATCGGAGGCGATGTGGCAAGCACCACACCGGTGTGCAGGTTTTCTGTCTTGCAGGCCACGTCTTCCCCCCTCTCAAACAAATTTACCGTTGGTGGTACGTGAAGGTCAGGTGAGTTCTGCCTGTCCAAATTTGACCATCAACAGTTGGCGCCGTCTGTGGGGAAGAAAGCTTGCTAAATCTGCATATCGGTCACCTAATGAGCAAGAGGATGGAAAAGGGAAGCCATAATCCAAACCTAGAAACTTCAGAAAATAATCGTCAACCGCCGAAATCACGACAAGACGATAACGCACAGAGGTCACCAAGGAGAACAGTGTCGAGGCCGAACAGCCGAGGCCGACCGGACATAGACTCGTCAGCAGCAGAAATCATGAGAAGAAAAACGATGAGCAAAGGTCACCGAGAAGAACAGGCCAGGGAGCCAATGCCGACCAGGCAGAGGCCGAGCAGGCCGAGACAGACCAGGCAGAGGCCGAACAGGCCGAGACCGACCAGGCAGAGGCCGAGCAGGTTGAGGCCAACCAAGCCAAAGCCGAGGCCGACTAGAGATGTTCATCCAGACCGATTAGGAGGAAACCCAATAGGAGATCAAGACCATATTTGGAGGACAAATAAAAAACAAACACAAGCAGGAAAATAAGATCGTCGAGGAGTTGGAAGTCATCCCGTCAACATCCAGGACTAAAGCAACGAATACTAGAACAAGACAGGGGGTTAAGAGAAAGAAGCTATCAGGCTGAGGCCAACCTTAAGCTGAGGTCATCCTGAGGCCGAGGCCGAGGCCAACCCTAGGCCAAAGCCGAAGCCGACCATCCAAGACCTCGAAAGTGTCCCCATGATCACATAGTCAACACAAATTTGATTATCAGTGCAGCTAAACGCAAAACGAGATCAAGATTGACGCATAAGGAGCCAGATACGAAAGGCGACAGACTGTCCGAGGCCAAGGCCGACCACTGCCATGTCCGAGGTCGAGGCCAACCATAGCCATACCCGAGGCCGAAGCCGACCCCAGCCATGGTCGTGGCCAAGGCCAACCCTATTGATACCAGCCATCCAGATTTGAGATTACGTGGGCCTGGACCACAGGTCTACCTCACCTCATCTGGCTTGAGTCTGTGCAATTCATCCGAGCCAAGCTCACCTAGCCGAGGTCGAGGCCGAGCACATCTCGCCAAGGCCGACCCCAAACTTTGAAGGTATTTTTAAAACTATATCTTATGCATGTTTTATTGAAACTTTACTTAAGTAAGGGGGTTACACAGGGGATATGCCTCCGTATTAAACAAAAAGCAAATCGCAAGGGATATGCTTCCCTATTAAACAAAAGGCAAGAGGGGATATGCACTCCCTATCAAACAAAAAGCAAGAGGGGATATGCTTCCCTATCAAACAAAAGGCAAGAGGGGATATGCACTCCCTATCAAACAAAAAGCAAGAGGGGATATGCTTCCCTATCAAACAAAAGGCAAGAGGGGATATGTATTCCCTATCAAACAAAAAGCAAGAGGGTATATGCTTCCCTATCAAACAAAAGGCAAGAGGGGATATGCACTCCCTATCAAACAAAAAGCAAGAGGGGATATGCTTCTCTATCAAACAAAAGGCAAGAGGGGATATGCACTCCATATCATACAAAAATCAAGAGGGGATATGCTTCCCTATCAAACAAAAGGCAAGAGGGGATATGCACTCCTTATCAAACAAAAGGCAAGTCATAGGGGATATGCACTCCCTATTAAACAAAAGGCAACTAGTTCAAGCATTACCTTAAGGTCAAAATGAGCCGCCACATCTTGCGAGCCTGGGCCCCCGAGTCTACCACACCTCATCTGGCTTGAGCCTGTCACGCGAACCTGGACTACCAAGTTTACCTTGCCTCATCCGGATATGGGATTGCATGAGCTTGGACTACCAAGTATACCTCACCTCAGAGCCCAAACACTTCACCTGAGTCAAGCTCACCTAGCTGAGGCCGAGGCTGAGTACCTCTTGCCGAGGCCGAGTACCTCTTGCCGAGGCCGAGCACCTCTTGAAAGGTATTCTCCTCTTTGCTTAACTATGTTGTATGTTTTAAATAAAACTTTACATCGGTAAGGGGCTGCAAAGGGGATATGCACTCCCTATAAAACAAAAAGCACATTAGCTTAGCATGTCTAACCAATGGTTACATGTTCTAGCTTATTCTCTTATTATTTTCCTACAAGGACTAATATATGAATGCAGGGAGCTAAATTTTAGGCTAACAGGGGCCTGAGGCCGAGGCTAACCCTAGCCTCTTCCCTAACTTTTCTCTTGCAGAAAATTACTTTTCGATGCAGGAGCTCAAAATCTTCAAATCATATGTGTGGATATGACTTGAACCTGGAATGAAGCACTCCGAATGACTAAGTACGAGTCCGGGGGCAACGCCCCCTAAGCAAAATTAGGAAATTGCTGTGCTCGGCCTCTTCCCAAGGCCGAGGCCGACTAGAGCCATTTTTGTAATCTCCCACCTTTCTCATTTCCATTTCACCTAACCCCTATTCAGGGAGTTTCTACTTTGTCTATTTCAATCCTATCTTGCAGGATGACAATGAATTTGCACATAGGCCAGCACAAGGCAAAGATCATTACTCTTAAATCGGGCTTAAGGAGCTCGGCCTATAGCAGCAAGTTGCGCCTGAATCCCAATTCAAGAGTGGGGGCTTAATGTTATAGGAAATTTTGGACCACTCCGATGTACAGGGAGCTGACGAGGACAACCGGGCAGAAATATGACAGAAGGATGGACCTCAGAGGCGAAACGAGCCAATGGGTCAGGCCAAGGCTGAAGGGATCGGGCTTTTGGCCCAACCCCCTGCTCTGCCTCGACCTTAGACCGAGGCTGAGACCGAGCTCGTCCGACTCCCTTTGGTCCGTACTGCCTCTGGCCGCCCCGGTTTCGCCTGGTTCGTCCCGAAACGCCTCCGAATTCCTAAAAACCCTAGGAGCACGAGCATGTATTTAAACCCCTCTTCGCCACTGAAGAAGGGATCCCGAACTCTATTCTCTACTCTCTTGATCTCTTGCTTCCCATCATTCTGCTTGCTGACTTAAGCATCGGAGGTGGTGTGGCAAGCACCACACCGGTGTGTAGGTTTTCTGTCTTACAGGCCACGTCTTCCCCCCTCTCAAACAAATTTACCATTTGTGGCACGTGAAGGTCAGGTGAGTTCTGCCTGTCCAAATTTGACCATTAACAATTACATCAGTCAAATCATCATAATCCAAATTGATAATTTGACTCAAAATGAATGTCCAATTTAATTTTGAATTTAGACAATAATAACGAGATAATTTGATTCAAAATGAATTTGAATCAAAATTCTTAATTTGATAAGCAGTTTGAATAAAAAACAAATCAAATTAGAATTTGTATCTTAATTATTCCTTCTATAAATTGCACATCTCCTTTTTCATGTCTAAAGCCAATCTTCTCCAATTTTTCATCGAAGATCTCTCTCTCTTTCATTTTTTTCCTTTTTAATTTTAATTTCATTAGCAACACGTTTTTTTAGTTTTTATACCCTTGAATCTAAATTATTCCCCCTATAAATTGCACCTCTCTTTTTTTTTCCAGGTCTAAAACTCATCTCCTTCAATATATATCCGTTTTTTAGACCTTAACTAATATATATGATTTTGCATGATGAAAGAAAAAAAAAAAAAAAAAGAAAACATGGGTCACAATCAATTATATTAGATTAGTTGTTAACACATAATTGTTATATTTGTTTTAGTTATGATATTTGCATCACCATAATCATGGACAATATTGCTTCAATTTTTCTTTGAATGATTGATTTAGGTTTTTGGACAGTTAGATGTGGTTGAAAATGAAATGGTGATAATGACTATTTGGGTGATACAAGTCGTTTAAAGTGAACTTAAAATGGAAATCTTTGATCCATGAAATTTAAGTGAAAATTATGTTTTTTCAATGATTGTTAGATTCTTATACATGGAGACAGTGTATGATTTTTTTACTGTGAATCATGAATGATGTACATGACTCACACCTATGTCTTTTCTTTTGATTTTGATTGTTAAATAATTTGACCATTTCCAGTTACAGATGTTTTTACAGATGTTTGATGATTTCTTCAATCATCACATAATTAATTTAAGATAGTTTCTGGGGAGGCGATGAAAAACGAACCCCTAGATTCAAAATTCCATAAAGTTAGATTACAAATTTTGTTCCTATAATTTGAGCTTTTAATTTCGATTTGTCTTTGTGATTTTCAAAATTTCTATTCAATTCAAACTATTTGTTGGAGGCTTTTCATTAACTCTATTTTTCCCAATATGAAATATTGATTGGTTATTTCCTCAATGCAATTGAACTTGATTTATAAAGATTTGGGAAAAATACACTTTTGGTCCCTGAGGTTTGGGTTAAGTGACACTTTGGTCCCTGAGTTTTCAAACTCAACAAAAATACCCCTGAGGTTTGAGATAAGGAGCACTTTGGTCCCTGCCGTCAACTTTTCTGTTAAATTTTAACGGTTGCTGACGTGGCACTAATATTTTAATAAAAAAATTATTTTTTTTAAAATTTTTTTAAATAAAAAATATTAAAAATAATAAAATAATATTACTTTTATTATTATTTATTATTTCTCCCTCTCTCACTTCTTCTTCTTCTTCCTCTCCATCTTCTTCCTCTTCATCATCTTCCTCTTCCTTCTTCTTCCTATCTCCGGTGGCCGGCGGCCACCTCTCGCCGGCGACTTTTTTTTTTTTTTTTTCTTTCTTTCTTCTTCTTCTCTTCTTTTTCTTCTTCTTCTCTTCTTTTTCTTCTTCTTCTCTTCTTTTTCTTTTTCCTCCTCTCTTTCCACTGTTTTTCTTCTCTTCCACTGTTTTTTTTTTTTTTAAAAAGAAGAATAAAGGGTTTCGCGCCGGAAACTGAGGAGGAGGGAGGTCCCTCTGGACGGGGAGGGAGGAGGGGTCTCCCTCCTCCTCTGTTTCGTGCTGGAAACGGAGGGGGAGGGAGGCCCCTCCCCATTCAGATTTGGACGGGGAGGGAGGAGGGGCCTCCCGCCTCTCCTCATTCTTCTTTTTTTTTTTTAAAAAAAAAAAACAGTGGAAGAGAAGAAGAAAAACAGTGGAAAGAGGGGAGGAAGAAGAAAAAGAAGAGAAGAAGAAGAAAGAAGAAAAAAAAAAAAAGTCACCGACGACCGGCGACCGACGAAGATGAAGTTCAAGAAGTTCAAGAAGCTCCTAAATAACAGGGACAACCTCTACTAAATTAGAACCAACCTAAAGATACTCTAAACATGCTTGAAAGGCCAAATTAAACCAAGAAATGACTATTTCCTTGCTGGACAACGACCTAAAATTCCCCAAATTTAAAACCCAAAACCTTTAGACCATGGGCAACCATGTTTAAGGCACAACGGGCAATAGGTATTCGTCGAATGATCATAATTAAGGCTTTTCAGCCGCTAGACAACAAGCAAATAAAGCTTATTTTCACATTTTAAGAACCTACAAAGGCTGGGTAATACTAATCAGGCGACGACACTAAATGAGCATTGAACCTACATGCTTTAAAACCAAAAACAACAAGTTATAACCCTTTTTTCCTTTCATTCCAAGGCTCCTAGAGATTGAACAATGTTAACGAGGTCTAACAAAAGAATGTGTACTTGATTAAACTTGATTAAAGGTCTAAATAAGTATGGGTAAGGGCTTAGACTTACCAGAATTGTTTAAACAATGCCGAAACACCCAAGATTGGAGCAAAGACGGCGTTGCAGATAAAAAACTAAAACTCCGACCTTGAATCCAAGACTAAACAAAACCAAAAGGGAAAGAAACTTACACTCAAGAAAATGCCGACGACGGGAACGAAGAGGAGCGGCGAAGACACACAAAAAGGCAAGGAAAGAGAGAGGGAGCCATGGATTTAAAACCCACAGACGAAAGAACGCGCGAAGAGGCAGAGGGATCACGCAAGGGGGCTGGCGGCGGTGTTCAAGCTACGACCAATGAACGGCAACGTCGACTGGACGAGGAAGGCGGCGGAAGCTGGGCTCACGGAAACACACACGAGGGAGAGAGAGAGGGCACGCACAAAGAGAGAGATGTGCAAACGGGTTGCGGCATGCTTGGGCTATGACGAACAGCTGGGCGACGGCTTCACTGGCAACGACGAGAGGTGGCGCTCCCTTCGACGGTGGCGACGGCTAAATCTCACGGCAGGGAGTTTTATGCGTGAGAGATGAGAGGGAAGAGAGAGGGTTTGGGTCTTTTTCTTTTGGGTAAAATACCTTTTTGGTCCCTCATGTTTCAAGTCAGTTTTCAATAGGTCCCTAGGTTTCAAAATCGAACAATCAAGTCCTTACTGTTCCAAAAATAGTTCAAGTTAGTCCCTCAATCGTTAATTTTTTTAACGGTGCTGACGTGACAACGTTTAATAATAAAATATTAATTTTTAATTAAAATAATAAATTAATTAAAAAAAGAAAAGAAAAAAAATTTTCTCTCTCTCCTTCCCCTACCCTCGATCCCTTCCCCTTCCCCTTTCCCTTTCCCTTCCCTTTCCCCTTCCCCCTCTCCTTCCCCTTGCCCTCCTCGCCACTGGTGAGAAGATGATCTCCGTTGCCGCTGCCCCCTTCTTTAACGGTGCTGAAAAATCTCTTCCAAAAAATATGGCCACCGTCGATCCTTCAAACGCCATCTCCAGCCACGAAAAAAAATCTCTCCCTCTCACTTTTCTTCCCTGTTTTCACAAAAAAAAAAAAAAATCTCCCTCCCACTTTTCTTCCCTGTTTTCACGAAAAAGTCCACACCTTCACCATTTTCTTCAACCCAAAAGAAAACCCACACCCTCACTTTTCGCTTTTGCCACCATCTTCTTCAACCCAAAAGAAAACCCACACCCTCACGACCTCACCATCTTCTTCTTCCTCGACAACCCATCTCCCCCATCTTCTTCAATCTAAAGAAAATCCACCATCCAACCTCCCCCACTTCAATCTGAAAAGAAAAAATTATCCACCCCTTCACAATAATTTCAGATATGAGTAGGGGTGTACATGGGTTGGGTTGAGGGGACTTTTTGGACCAACCCGAAATTTCGGGTTGGTCGTGTGAGAGAGAGAATTAATTTAATGCAGCGTTTATACTCAATGCCTTGGTATAAAATTAAAATTCCCTAAGTACAAGCCAAAATAAAAATTACATTTAATTTGACTAAGCACCTGGAATTTAACTACACCGAAATGCACGGGACGTCACAATAGGAATATATATATTTAATTAATAATAATTAATTACTTTTCTCAGTTGTAATAGGTTTGGTATTAATTAATTAAATCAAATTTAATTAATTATTTCATTTAAATCATATTTAAATGAACATGTGTCACATAACCTATAGTTTTTATTTAATTAATTTAATTAACCCAAATTTAAATAAATTAAATTAAATAACTAATCAATTCTCCAATTAATTAATTATCAAATTAAATATCTCATATTTAATTTAAGACTACAATTAAATCATATTTAATTGTAGGAAAAATACACTTTTAGTCCTTGAGGTTTGAGTTAAGATTCATTTTGGTCCCTAAGTTTTCAAACTCGACAATTTAGCCCTTGAGGTTTGGATTTCGTTTCATTTTAGTCCTTCCATCCAATTTTCCATTAATTACTAACGAATTGCTGACGTGGCATCATTTTTTATTAAAAAAAATATTTTTAAAAATAAAATAAAAATAAATTAATTAAAGTATTAATATTAAGGGTGAAATACACTTTTGGTCCCTGAGGTTTGGGTTAGGTTTCATTTTGGTCCCTGAGTTTTCAAACTCGACATTTTAGTCCCTGAGGTTTGGATTTCATTACATTATTGGTCCCTCAGTCAATATTTTCGTTAAATACTAACCTACTGCTGATGTGGCATTAGTTTTTTTTTTATTTAAAAATATATTTTTTAATTTTTAAAAATAAAATAATATATTAAACCCTTTTTTATTATTTTTTTCTTTTTCTTTTTCTTTTTTTTTCTCCCATCTTCTTCATCTTTTTCTCCACCACTCTCAAACCTAAAAAAGAGTTTTCTTTTTCTTCCCCCTCCGGCCACCGCCGATCGCCGCCGTCGTCCCCTTCTTCCCTCTTCTCTCCTTCCCTTTTTCTTCTTCTTCTTCTTCCCTTTCTTCATTTACTGTTTTTTAAAAAAAAAACAAATCGAAGGGGGAAACCTCTTCAATCCGGTGCCGGAGATAGTAGATCTGAAGCTTGAAGCTCGACGACCCAGCAACATATGAACTCGCACGAAGACGGCAGAGCGGCAGATCTGAAACTCCTTGTACGAAGACGGCGACACATTTGAAGCTCCTTCTCGTGCGCCGTTCTTCCTCTCGATTATTCGTGTCCTCGCGCCGCCGCTGGAAGCTCGCAACCAGATATTTCTTCGACTCAGGAAGCTCGCAACACAACTCAAAAACGAATTACTCGACTCTGCCACACTTTCTAAAACCACCAAAGAAACAGAGAACACAAAATCCTAATTGCACAGAACAAAAATACTACACTCTAATAACACATCCACCAAATTAAGTTCAAAATTAAAACTAGAGAAATCGAAACAAGCAAAAAAGAAAAGTTATATTCACATTCTGTTTGACAATCGAGCTCTTATGTTCAAGCCTCTTCAAGATAAATTCCATAAACTCCTTGACAATACTGACATGCGAAGATCTCAACACTTCACAAATCTCTTCCAATTTGTACACCGACGTGACCTTGTCCTCATCTGAAGTCGCCGCATCAATCATTCGTGACCTCCAGTACGACTCTACAGCTCTCCGACCCATGGGTTTCGTTCCAAATCTGAAACGAAGGGGATTTCCCCTTCGTTTTAGACCGAATCGAAGGGCGATTCCAGCGGCGACGCGAGGACATGAGTAATCGAGAGGAAGAACGGCGCATGAGCGGCGGGGCAAGGGTGGTTGGCACGGGGGAGAGATAGATCTGAAATGGGGAGAAAAAAAAATAAGGAAAATGAGAAGAAGGAAGAGGAAGAAGAAAGGAAGAAAAAGAAGAAAAAAAATTTGGTGACAGCGGCGACTACTTGCCGGCGGGCGGGCGGGCGGGCGGTGGCGGTGGCAGCGGTCGGCCGACGACAACTGGACTTCTTGAAGAAGAAGAAGGGTCGGCTGGACTTCTTGAAGGAGAAGAAGGAAAATAAAATTAAAAATATATATATATTTTTAAATTATTTTATCATTATTTTATTTTTAAAAATTAAAAAATAATTTTTTTAATAAAACAAATGATGTCACGTCAGCAAACTGTTAGTTTTTAACGGAAAAATGGATGGAGGGACTAAAATGAAACTAAAACCAAATCTCAGGGACTAAATTGTTGAGTTTGAAAACTCAGGGACCAAAATGAAACCTAATTCAAACCTCAGGGACCAAAAGTGTATTTTTCCCTATTATTAATTATAATATTATTATTTTTATTATTTTCTTCTTCTTCTCCCTCAAGTTTTCTTCTTCAAGCTTCTTCTTCAAGTCTTTCCAACAACTGCTTGTAGGAGTTAATATCTAACATGCGGAAGCAATTTTGGATCTTAGACACACAATTTCATCAATTTGATCCTAGAAGACATGTTGTTCATAAGTGCTAAAAAACTGAGTAAGTAGCACCTACCTCTTGAAGCTCCCAATTCGTATAATCTGAGGCTTTAAACTTCACCCCAACGACTCTTGGAAAACCCCTTGTATCTTCTCTACTATCCTCAGGCCTGGGAACGGATTGTGGGATCCTCAATTGAGGGAACAACCTCCTTACTAACCCTAAAACGGGTAGCAGTGAATTTCGTCTTGCAAAGCTATGTCCCCAGCTATCTATTTAGTCTTATCCCCAAAATGGTGGGCTTATTGAGCCAGTAATGTTTGGCCACTCTCACCCATGCAAATCAAAGGACAATCCTAAATAAACAGGAGTTCATAGTTAGCTCAGGATTAAGATCGAGTTACTTAGGTTATTTGTATGAGATGTTCAGTTTCAGCAGTAAACGATGTTATAAAGCAAAAGTGACTTATCTCCTAGTCCGATCTTTATGCAAACTCATTGCATAGGACGCCCTCACTCACATGTCTTATATATGAACGATTAAGATCACATTTTTTGTCTTTAGAGAACAAAGCGAGCCGCTCTAATAGTGTCCCTAGGATTAAGGTACCCAGCCTTATCCATATACTATAGATCATTTAGGCTATTTACTTGAACTTGATCCATTCTTATGTCATACATAAACTTCAAGTATACATAATATAGCCATGAGTTCTTAGTTTATTGGATTTGCGGTTATATTTAGGCAAAACAATTATATAGAAATAATACTTCATTAAAGTAAGTCCGGTGTTACATTTACTATCTACGAGTTTTAAGGCATAAAACCCAAAATCGCTCCCGTTGGCCACTGTCATCCTCCGACGGCGGAGACGAAGATTTTTTTTTAATTTTTTTCTTCTTCTCCTTTCGCTCGTGTTTTCTTCGTTCTAGTTCGTCCTCGCGCCCTGTTCCAATCCGCTGGCGATTTAAAAAAATGAGGAAACCCAGCCCTCGATCTCTCTCTCTCTACCCCCTCGGTTTTCTTCAAGCTTCGTCCTTGCACCGTCGTTGCACACCTCACTGCTGTTGCACGTCCTCGTTCCAATCGAAATCGTTTCTTAAAAAAAAGTAAGAAGGGCCTTCGAATAGCGACTGGAACGACAGATTTGGAACGATCCCAGTGGGTTCGTTCCAGAAAGAATCGGAGAGATCGAGGGGGTAGAGAGAGAGAAGAACAGAAGAAAACACATGGAAGGAATGAGAGAAGAAGCCTGCCTAGTCGATCTGCTCGTGCCAGTCAAAAACCCAGATCTGCGTCGCTGGTGGATCTGCTCGTGCTCGTCGGGAGAGATGAGATGAAGAGAGGGAGAGAGAGAAAAAATAAACTCCAGCGTCCGCCAGCGGTGACGGACTGCGGTGACTGGCGGCGACTAGGCACGACTTGAAGAACACTTGAACGAAGACTTTAAAAAGAAGAAGAAAAAGAACAAAGAATAAAAGAATAAAAAATATATTTTTTTTATTAATTTAATAGTATTTTTATTTTAAAAATTAACAAAATTATTTTTTAAAATAAAAAACAGGTGCCACGTTAGCAATCCGTTAGTTTTTAACGAAAAAATGGATGGAGGGACCAAAATGAAACGAAATTCAAACCTCAGGGACTAAAATGTCGAGTTTGAAAACTCAGGGACCAAAAGTGTATTTTTCCCTTAATTGTATTTCTCTCTATTAATAAAGTTTAATCTCAAATCAAACTTTATATTATAATGTATCACATACATTATATTAATTGTATCTCATACAATTAACTTAATTTCCCATAATGAATTTGAACTATTCAAATTCTTTTTCAGACTAATTATTCCTAATTACCCTTTATGATCTAGCAGGGGACCTAATGGACCTACAGATCAGAAGCTCCAATGATATGAGGTTAACTGACTAAACTCATTAATCAGGTTAATCAATATTCATTAATTGTGGGTCACTCCACTAAAAACCCACACTTGCATTCTTCTCACTGTGGAATGTTTTTGCGTTCATGGATATAGACCAATACCGGTAAGTCAATCCTTCACGAGTGTTCGTAACTACAGCTGGGTCAAATTACCGTTTTACCCCTGAGTTACCTCTATCTCCTTAAGTACTAGTGATCCTTTAATGAACAACTTGTTTATGGTCCAACCAATAAATAGAAAGTCCCTCTCGGGCTAGTGAGAAGGCGGGATCCATTTGTTCAAGACCCGGAGTCACCACATAAGGGAACACTCATCTACTTCACCTAAACACGGGAAAGAGCGAATTCCATCTTGTGTTATTATGTTCCCAGCCTCCACTCGGTCTTGTCCCCAAAATGATAGGCTTATTGAGTCGGTGAATCTGGCCACTCTCACCCATACAAATCAAAGGACAATCCCTCGTAGAAAGAGATTCATAATACACTCAGGATTAGGACTGAGTTACCTAGGTCATCGTATTAAAATAGAAACATAACTAGTGAACCGTGTTACATCTAGTGGTTACTCTTTCGTGGTCCGGTCTTATGCAAACTCATTGCATAGGATACCCCCGCTCACATGTCTACTACATGGACGCTTTGGATCAATACGTCTGTATCGTATGCAAAACGGGTCATATCACATAGTGTCACCAGGACAAGGTACCCAACCTGTTATGAAACTCTCAAAAAATGTATCTAACAACCTTGCTGAAAAACAAGACCTTTAGATCTCAAATCTGAAAACCCCAAAACTGATTTGAAAATCAACCCAAGGAAAGTAAAAACTGGATTACCTTGTCGATCAAATATCTCAAGGCAAGAAACCTTGTTTGAGATTCGAATCACTCCACAAGCATGATTGATCAAGTCAAGCTTGAATGATTCTCAGCATGCAATCTAAACAACATAGAATTGCAAAGAAACTTAGCTCTTAGGCTAAGGGAAAAGCACAAAGGCTCTTTTTACTACATTTCCAAGTCTTCCCTTTACAAAGGAATTGCATGGCATTATATAGCCTTAAAATTGAACCCTAGACCTTCCATGAGGCATTTGAAGAGTTGTAACATTCCAACTTTATGACCATAATCAGCCATTAACTAAATGTAACCTAAAAAGTAAATAAAATGACATAAAACTGAAAATACATTCAAAAGGCACCATAAATCCGAAAACAGGAGTTCTTAATCAGCCAACTTAATGTTCGTAACCTCCCATGCATAAGTGAAGCTTTACTTGAAGTATCTTGAAGTCCATGTTTCATAAATGACGCTTTGAGTTGTCTTCAATGAAGCTTGAGTGCATTTAATGCATCAACATTTTGAAGCTTTTCTTTAGTCTTGGATAGTATGGTAGGATTCATATCATCCTCCCTTTCTTCAAGAGGATTCGTCCTCGAATCTTTTTGTGTGACATTGCTGCAAAAACATGTTAAGAAAACACAAAGGACCTCACAACACTCTTTTATGTGTTCACACTCATGAAACTTTAGGCCACTTGTGTTTGCACTCATTTTATCAAAAATCACTCGGTATAAACTCGCATTCTCATCTCTCAAAATTGCAAGTGGAAAAGCCAAGGTAATTTTCAATTCTTGTAATTGAAAGCATATATCAAACAAGCTGAACCTCTACAAAGGATTCCAAATTAAAATTATGAAACGAGAGAAATAAATGGGCAGAATGTGAGATTGAAAAATGAATTATATGGAGGATGGAATTCTGACAATATTGAATGCTGGTATATGGTGCTGAATGTGATTTATAACACTTTGGAAAGTGGAAGACCGAATTTAAGGTCATTGGCTATACTTTAAACAAAGGAGTTACAATCTGAAACTAAAAGGTGGAAAATTCGATGAGCAGAAATGCAACTGTCCATATTTAATGCATAACAGCCAAGTCTTGCTTAAATTGAATATGTAACTGATATAATCAGCAAGTGAAAAGCCATATTAAGACACAATTGATGAATTTATAGCAATGCAATTCAGATCTATAAGGCTTTGGAGGCAAAACATAACATGAACAAAACAAGAACACACTTTCTCGAGTATAGCAGTTTTCCATAACAGATTGCAAAAGTTCAGACGTTTCACCCTCAAGACATTTGAATTAGAAATTTATGAAGAAGGCAAAGTTGTAGCTTAAACAAAGATCTACAATATCATAGAAGACATTAAGATGAAATGCCCTTCGAAAATATGAGTTTTTGGAGCATTTAGGCAGACTACGAAACTGGACAGATTAAAAAAAATAACTAAAGAAAGAGAAACAAATTCAAGAGAAACACAAAGGAAACATATATCCGATCTTGAGCCTAAAGCTCTGATACCAAATGTTATAAACTCCCAAAAAAATGTATCTAACAACCTTGCTGAAAAACAAGACCTTTAGATCTCAAATCTGAAAACCCCAAAACCGATTTGAAAATCAACCCAAGGAAAGTAAAAACCGGATTACCTTGTCTATCAAATATCTCAAGGCAAGAAACCTTGTTTGAGATTCGAATCACTCTACAAGCATGATTGATCAAGTCAAGCTTGAATGATTCTCAGCATGCAATCTAAACTTCATAGAATTGCAATCTAAACTACATATATCCGATCTTTAAATGTGATCGTCGGAAAATGTTATTTAAATATATATATATATATATATATATATATATATATATCTTTGTTTTATTTTTATTATTTTATATTTATAATGCTTTATTATTTTTCTTTTTACCTTTTTATTTCTTTTAATCTCCACCCTTTATTTTTCTGTATCTTCAATCCAATGGTCCAAATTAAATTTAAATTTTTACCCATTTCCCTCTCTTTATAAACCATGTTCCTCTCCACATTTTTCACCAACAAATTTTACATTTTTACAAGCTCCCAATTTTTTTTCTTTTCATCTAATTCTCGAGAGAGATTTATTGTATTGTGAGGATCAAATTGTTGAGTGTGCTCAAACTTGTAAATCCAGTCTATTGAGAGTTGTATTGTGTTCTTCAACAATTCCATCATTTATAACGGTTTGATCATAACTCGTGGAAAGGATCGGGTTTGCTCTTGAACCCGTAAAATGAGCGATGGTGTAACGGTTGGACTCTAATCCGTGGAAAAAGTCGAAAAGATTTTATTCAATTTCCAAGAGGCACTTGGGGAGTGGAGTAGGTCGAGTTTGACCAAACCACTATAAAATTTACAGTGTCTTCTTCTCTAATTCTTTCCTTTTTATTTTTGTAATTAATTTAAGTAATTTATTGCATGTTTTAGTTTGTTCTTATTTTTTTTATAGAATTAAATTCTCACACTTTTTGTGCATCTTATTTGTTGTATCAATTGATTTTTTTTTATTATTTATAAAAAGTGTATTAATTAGTTTAATTGGGTTAATTTAAAAGAAAGTTTAATTAAACCCTATTCACCCCTCCTCTAGGGTTGCCATACTGATCAAACAATATATAAATAAAATTTCAAAGAAAAGACCCCCCCCCCCAATTCAAAACTACCAAGAACAATAACTCAAAGTGCAGTTTTTTTAGGCCCAATTCAAATCCAACAATTTTCCATTTTATCTACAAGAACATTGTACAACAGAAGTTTCTTTTCCTGAGAAGGCAATATGCTAAGACTAGTGATGTAAGTGCTACACATGTAGTTCCAGATGATTGTCAATGCTTGAAAACAAAGTTGGCTTGAAAGTACAATATACATATTTTCACTAACAAACAAGACGTGCCCCATGGAAACCAACACCAAAGTTAATGCATTCATCAAACTAGAGTTAGGGCTGAAGGGGATGAAAGCCCCGGCACAGCAGAAGTGCATTGATAAGACCTTGTGTCGTATATTAATTAATATCAAAATACCAATACGAATAGGAAAAGCAGAACTTTAATCATGCTTTAAAGTTGCTGTAAAATCGCTATAAACATGCTGAAAAACAAGAAAAATAAAACTACTTTTACTTTCATGCTTTTCTAAAGAAAAGGGTAACCGTTACAAACCTTCGTTGTAGACTTGACCGTTCTTTGCCAACAATGCTTCAACAATCAAAAACGCAGCAACCTCTTTATTGTTCTTCACTGGAAATTTCTTCTCAAGAACACAATCACCAAAGAGGTTACACCGATATGTCTCTAAGTCTAGGAGGCAATGGACTGGTGGGAGTCTTTCTCTAAGAGGGAGGCTAGAGACAATATTAGGGTATTGTCTTGTGAGTCTAAGAGCAAGAGAGCTACTAAACCATTAGGTCTAGTGTTCTATTTATAAGAGAAATGCCATGAATAAAATATTCACATTAAGTCAATTATTTCCATAAATGATTTAATCTATTCCATATTTAATCAATTCATGATCAGTAAATTCCATAATTGATTAATCTTTTCCACAAATGACTAATTACTTCCATAAGTGATTAGATCATTTCCATAAATGATCAATCACTTCCATAATTGATTAATTTTCAATTATTAACTCTTTAATTAATTAATCACCAATTAAATATCACATATTTAATTTTCGGCCTTGAATTAATTAATTGCCCAAATTAATTTTAGGCCTTAAATTAATTAATTCATATTTGAACTCTTTCAATTTCCTATAAATTTAATATGAATCAAATTCACATTAATATTTGAAATTTCTTCAAATATTTATTTCTCTCATAATAATATATCAATATATATATTATATTGTTTTCCTTAGTAAATTGAACACTTTCAATTTACATTTATTACTTAGTTGCCTCAAATTACTTTATGAGCTACCAGTGGAACCTAATGGATCTGCAGATCAGAAGCTCCAACGATGTGAGATTAATTGGTCAAACTCATTAACCAAACTAATCAATATTCGTTAACTATGTGTACATTCCACTATAGACTCACAGTTGCACTTCTCATTGCAGACATATTTTCTGTGTCCACGGATATAGACCAATAATGACTAGTTAGTCCTTCACGAGTGTCCGTAACACCAGCTGGGTCAAATTACCGTTTTACCCCTGGGTTACTTCTATTTCCTTAAGTACTAGTTCTCCTTTAATGAACAACCTGTTTGTGGTCCAACCATCAAACAAAAACCCCTCTCGTGCCATTGAGAGGGTAGGGCCCTTTGTTCAAGACTCGGAGTCACCACCTAAGGGAACACTCATCTGCTTCCCTAAAGTCGGGAAGGAGTCAATTTCATCTTGTATGATTATGTTCCCAGCTCCCCACTCGGTCTTGTCCCCAAAATGATAGGCTTATTAAGTCGGCCTATTGGCCACTCTCACCCATACAAATCAAAGGACAATCCCTCATGAGCAGGAATCCATGATCAACTCAGGATTAAGACTAAGTTGTCTAGGTCGTCCTAGTGAAATAGAAACCTAACTAGTTAACAGTGTTATAACTAGTGGTTACTATTTCGCGGTCCGGTCTTATGCAAACTCATTGCATAGGATACCCCCACGCGTTGGATCATAGCGTTTGTATCAAATACAAAGTGGGTTGTATCCATAGTGTCACCAGGATAAGGCACCCAGTCTTATCCCTATACTATAGACCTTTTAGGTTGTTTCTTGAACAGTGATCCCCATATGTCTCTACATACCGTTCAAGATTCATACTACAACCTAGGATTTATAGTTTATTGGATTAGGGTTATTTTGGGCAAAGACAAAAATAATATATATATAACTAATAACACTTAATGGAAAAATACATCAATATTATTTCATTAATATTCAGTCAACCATTACATTCACTATCTACGAGTTTTAGGGCATAAATCCCAACATGGGCATGTTTGGGATTGATGTTTGCATTATTGATTTTGGGAGAAGAGATTTTATAAAATTGATTTTTATATAATCATATTTATGTTTGGTTCCAAACTTTTAAAAGTGATTTTCATATATTTAAAAGTGATTTTGAAATATTATGTTTGGTTTAAAAAATGATTTTAGAATAACCAAATTACTAAAAAGGGCATTTTACAATCAAGAAATTATTTAACTAAATAATTATGATAAATATCACTTTTTATTAATTATTTTTTCATTTTTTTATTGTTAAACTTTTATAAAATATTTTAGGTCAAAAAAATATGTGTAATACATATCGAAATAAAAATTCGAAAGTCATATCATATCCAATCTAGAAATGTTTGTAACATTACAAATACTTAAACTAGATATTATCTATTAAAACACAAACTATATAATAAATACATCAACATGACATAAGAAGTTCTAGAATTTTCTCCCGCTCTGTTTCCATCTCCCTTCCATGATAAGAAGTTTCACTTTCCTCAGTAACACTCAACTTGTTTCTTTCATCACTTGAAGGGAGCAAATCTTCATCGTCATCGTAAGGCTTGAACTCAAAGTCAGTTGTAGAATGAGTTCTTATAAAATTATGAAGTGTCATTGATGCAACAATAATCTTTACTTGTTTTTCAAAAGGAAAACGGTGCATATGACGTACCATTCGCCGTCTATTCTTCCAAACACCAAATGTCCTCTCAATTGTACACCTTAAAGATGAATGCCTATGGTTAAATATTTCCTTCTTACCTCTTGGTTGACTCCCAGGACGAAAATTAGGAAGATGATATCTTTCGCCTTTATATGGACCTAGATACCCTTTCATTTGTGGATATCCAGCATCAACAAGATAATATTTACCTGCAAAATGCACAGTAAAAAATAGTTAAAATGTTTATAAATCATATAATGTTTAATATTAAAATTTTTTAAACAAACCTTTAGGTGGGTGAGGAAAATTTAAATGAGGTCTTCGTAAAGCTTCCATGAAGATACGTGAGTCATGAGCAGCACCTTCACAACCAGCCCAAGTAAAAGTGAAGCACATATTGAAATCACACACGACCATAATATTTTGGGTAGTAATACATTTTCTACCTATATATGGTATTTGCTTATCTTTAGGAGCAACAACCGATGCCATCAATTGCTCCTATGCAATTTTTAAAGTATGGCCAATATAGATCATCATTTTTAATTTTGCTTGAAGTTGCTCTAAATTGCTGGTCACTTGGCTTGATTATGTCCACAGCTAAACGATATACAACATCTAAAACCAAAGTAAACCATCTAGAAACGGTTTCGCCCCAAGTGTTGAAACCTTTCTTGAATCATTTTATTAGTTAACCTGTGCCCTAGTGTAATAAGAAACATGGCTAGAGCCTCTTCCAATGGCATGTCTGAACTACTTTTAAGGTCATAATATAGATTAAGTGTCATCAATAATTGAGTAAACACGTGGTTTTCCATCCTAAATTGTTGATGACACCTAACATCATGTCCATTTAAAACCTCTAACAAACTTAAAACACGTGTAAAACGAAGTCCTGCATGGTTCTTTATCAACATAGGTTTCAAAATGATCCATGACAATTGTACATCCAATTTCTACTAAGTCATCAAATTCTTCATTGTCACTATCGTCTGAAGTGCTATTAATACCATCATTGTCGTCAATCATATAAGATGACATCTCTGATAAAAAAAACACACACACACAAAAAGAGAAGTCGTAATTAGTAAACAACAAAGGACATATGAATTCAAAATATAGTAACAATGGTTCAAACAACGTCCAAACATTTTTATAACAATAGTTCAAACATTTTCAAAAAATTAAACAAATGAAAAGTCTTAATCAATCCTAAAAAAGTTCACAAATAAACAACTTTGAACCAAAGTTCTCATAAACAAAAAAGTCTACAAATCTCAAATGTCAAACATTTTTTTGCTTAAGCCATTCAATTTTTGTCTCGGGCTTCTTTATAGCATCAAACATTTCTCTATTTTCTCTTTTTGTAAAAAATTCAGTAGCCTTCATATACAACTTGTCACCTTCCCCAGGCAAGCTCGTTAAAGTTTCCATCACCATAAGAATGTTGCATCTCGACAAATCTCTTCTTCTATATTCAATTACATCACAAAGGCGATCTAATTTGTTAGACATCTTAGAAGATCCACCTCTTAAACCAATTTTTTTTCCTCCTTTTCTCTCTCCCTTGAGCATGAGTTTCACTAGTATCAACATCATTAGCATCATTAGCAGTGTTTTCGACATTGTTAAACTCATTCTCGTTGATCTCTGTCTCTCCTCCTACTGTATCATCAGTAAAACCCTCAGCCCTATCACTTACAGCTTTAGATACAAAACCTTGAGATGGGGCTCATGCTCCTTCTCCAATTACTGCAACATCTTTAAAAAGAATGTCTAATTGCTCCACATTTTGCAACCCTTTTGCACGATATTTTGCTGCCTCAGGAACAACCTATAAAATAATAATAGTATTGTCATCACACTATCACTCCTACTATTAACTAGTTGCATTGAAAATTAAAATTTTTGAAAAAAAATAGAAAAATGATCACCTTTATTTGGTCACCCCACCATTCACTAGTTGCATCAATTGTTTGTCTTAAATGATCCCATCCCAATCCTGTTGCACTTCCAACCAATTTATTCTAAACTTGCCAATCTTTCTTGAGGGATGTCCATTTGTCCTTCAACTGTCTATATCCATAATTTCTTCCGGTCTTTTCATTGAAGTTCTTAATCACATTCCTCCATCCAATTTTACTAAAATGGCAGTTTGGTTTGTTCCCTTTTAAAGTCTCAGTAACACACACTTGAATAAATGAATTAAGAGTAACATCATCCTATATAGCATTTGTTTGCTTCTCTTTTTCATCACTAAGAGTCATGTCCTTAGACATTCTAAAAAAGAAAATGACAGAATCAAAAATCAACTCTAACCACAACCATCACCATATACAAAACAAGAAATAAAAATTTCAAAGTATATTTCATAGTCCACGCAAACAAACAATTAAGGGCCTACAAAAACATGAACTCTCAGTCATGGATTCTTCATCAAGAAACCAAATTTTCATTAAGATAAAAACGAAAGAATACAAGAAAGTCAAAACGAGACCAAATAACTAGCTCTCTCGGTATGTTTTTCAAGGTGCTTAAGCTTATGTTCTGTGTTCTAGCTGGATGAGTTTCTACTGTAGTTATGGTTCAAGAACCTAAAATTTATCCAACAATGAAGTTGTCTTTTCTGTTTGTTGCAGTTGGGATGATGCTCTGAATTGTAAGGGTGGACGGTAAGGGTGAGAAGTTGTTTAAGCTACAGGAACTGTAAACCTTAATAAAAGTAAGACTAAATTGAAAATTGAAAATGGTGAAGAAGATATGGGCGAAGAAGATAAGGATGAGGCTAACTCTTGCGAAAAACAAAATGGCTGAGAAAAAATTTGTACCAGTAAGGGAGATGAAATTCATACACAAGAGGAAATGAAATTCCATGATGAGTTACAAAAAAAACAAAAAAAAAGAGGCAAATCTACTTGAGATCTACATAAGAACAATTGAACTACCAGAAGATCAATATTCATCAGATCTATGGAAGTGGAAAACAGTAGGAAAATTTTAACAATCTTGAACTTCAGCTTCAAAGAGACAACTAATAGTACAAGAAACTAACCCCAAAAACTAATACTAACAAGTTGCTGAGATTGTATTACCCACAAGGAAAAAGCATCATCAAAATAGCTTCAAAAACATCAAACACTCAGACCCAACAAAAGGCTTCTAGGATTAAGAGGGCATGGCTTCCAAAAATAAAATAACCATAAAATAGAACATGGGAACCTATTGAAATAAGGTGAGGAATAGATAACTCTCTGGCTAACTGATCATGCCCTGATAATGAAGATGATGATGAATGAGCAGAATCAACCTGTTTCCTCCTTATCAATGCTTTGAAACCAACCCCCGAACTCTGTCCACCTCTTCCACTTTCCTCTTTAGAATCACCCCACAAGAAACCCATGAAGAAAATCCCCTATATTTTCTTTTTTTTTTCCCTTTTTTCTTGTTCTCCTTCTTCAACACAAGCTTAGGATTACAATAATTATCCACAAAGTGAGGATGCTAGAACCAAAAATTCAATATATCCCTTAAAAACTAAGCTAAACCCAAATCTACCCGCATTCCCAAATCGGGGAAAATGAAACCCAAGAAGAAATTTTCGACTGGTTCTTCTTAGATTAAAAAGGGAGTAACCAAAAGATCTCTATTCAACACTTCTTCATCAAGTTTTTAGAAGTTACAATTAAAAGATCATTACCAATAATTATATCAGATAGCGATTATAAAATAACATCAATTGCTCAGCCTCAAACTCACTAGTTAACTCGATAGAGAGAAAGGACAGAGGAAAAAAAAAGAAGACAAATAAACCAAAAGCAGAAGGAGGAAGAGAAGGGGGAGAGTTATCTGCCTATCCAACCAAAGCTCGAATGCTAGCAAGGAAGTAGAAACGAAGCAAAAAATTCAAAAAAGATTTCTCAAACCCTAAACAAATTGAAACGAAAATCGAAACGAAAAAACAACAAAATCAATGCAGAAACCACAAATCCAAACCTCAAATATAGATGAAAATATACACGTACCTGTAGAACAAGAGAAGTGATCGCTCGAACGAAAGTGAAAACGGTTGGAGTAGGTTGCGAAAGAGCCTTCAGTCGAGAGAGAAAACAACCGAGTGAGATTTTAATCGTGAGAGAAAATGATCCGGGGCTAAAAAATTTGTGTTAAATACAAAGGTAAAATAGGTGTTTCCACATTTTAATAGAATGAGGGTAAATTTTGGAGGTGATTCCCGGTCCATCACCCCAACTAAAATCACCTCTCACCTAATTGTTGAAAAATCAATTTTAAATGATTCTATATTTTTCTAAAATCAATTCAAACATTTGCCAAACATCAATATTTGAGAAGAAATTGATTTTGACCATAGAAAAATTGATTTGGGTCATGCCAAAATCACTCCCAAACATAGTCTTACAGTTTGCAATCAACACAATCGTCAAAGCACATAAAGCACATAATTCATCACAACACTCAATCATATAAGAAAATGTCATGCTAAGTGAAAGCACATAATTCAAACACTAGGTTAAACACAATCATCTACCATTATACTACAAAACCACTGATAAGAAAAAAGAAGATTTAAAATCGTCTAGTAAACCATAAAGACAAGATTGATTGTACTCAAAGAAACACCTCCCCACCCCCAAATACATTCAGAAGCATGTAATCCAACAAATGAATAATCAAAGCTAGCACATATAATCAGCATGAGTCCAAGATTTCGATTTACAAGGATTAATCAATATATACCAGCAACATTTAAACGAACAAAGAACCACAACGGTTAACATGAATCATAATGGTATGCCTATATTGTAGCTTTATATCTATCAATGCATAAAAGAGAGCTTCAAGCATGTAAACCAATTTGTAATCTAAGTATCTTTGATTCTCTTCTAAAAGTATTGTGTACTTACCATTTTCTCTTGTGTAGTTTCATTCACAGTCATTCCATTATTTCTCAAGTGAGTTAGCTCCCAAGTTCTGATTCGACTAAGTTCTTTATTAGTGTCTCGAACCTATTCAAATTAAAAATATATTAGACTATTTTACTAAATTAAAAAAAGTTTATGCAATTGTGATTGACCGCCTTTTCTACTTTTTATTGTATACTGTGTGAACCACATGTGTGATATACTTTCAATTTAGAACGATTTTTTTGGTTCCTTTTACAAATCTTCTACATTAAAAAATATAGAATGAGCATCATTACAAATTAAAGCAATAAGTAAACATTATTTTATGTACAAGAAAACAAATTAGTTTCAGAATATAACCTGATATTCAGTTCACTTCCACAAGTTTGCAAGATATTCTGCATCTTCTCTTGTAATTTCTTGTGGAATATTAGTCAAAGCTTCTGCAACTGTATCATATTTGTACAACCATTTTTTCTTTATATTATCTCTCCAATTATTATAAGATTAATGATTTTGAAGCAATATCGAAGCCTTGCAATCTTCAACTTTAAATCGCTCCAACAAAGAAAATGGTTATTGTAAATTAATAATGCAAGAAGGAAATAAAATAATTACTAAATTTTTATATACATACTCATATAAGCTCTAATAGTTTCCTTTTTGTTGTTGTATCAATAGCTCTCCAACTTTTTACTTGTAGAGGAGTAAAGTTGAATTGTCTAGCTAAGATAGTGCATTGGACTTTGAAAATATAGACATTATCTCCAACAGGTCTTTTGTTCCTCCATGATACATCAAATCTAATCCCACTGGGTAATTTAACCAATTTGAGATTGTGTGGGACCACGTACTTTTCTTTGTCCTGCAAAAAAAAAATTCTAAAGGTAAAGGAAAAAAGAGAAAGAAAATTAACAACAAATCAAATGAAAATAATATATCCAAAAAGATTATTATTACCTACATTAACATACTTTTCATGACCAATAGTTGATCAAATTTCTCCTGTAAACAGTGATGAAGCTTCTAGACCAACTTGTATTTTAGATTTTGTTGAAGATTGTTGATCATCAATTATTTGATTAGATGTAGATGTAGTCGTACTATTCTCACAATTATCTACACTATTTCCATCTTTGAACCCGATCTTTACTTTATGTGATGAGAAGCTTTTCATCATTTTTTCAATCAAATTGTATTACACTTAAAGAGAAGAAATTGCACATTCAATTAGAATAAACAATAACATCCAATCTTAAGCACCACAATCAATATTCATAATTATTTCAACCAAGAATAGAAACATAAACAAGTAAAAAAGAAATGGAAATGACAATATAAAAGTTTATCGACATTAGATTCCCCCATCGTCATCTTCTTCTTGACACTCTTTATCTATGTTTATAGGAATCTTGTAATAGTCTCTTGGATCAATGTTCAATACAACATGCCAAATTGGATTTCTTCTATCTTCTAGGTAGAAAACTTGTTCAGATTGGCATGCCAACACAAGTTAAGTAGCTCATTTATAACCAATGTGTGGATCGTATTCACACTAGTCAGTCCATGATCATCTATTCTAATTTCTTTACCACAATTATTGATATTCCACCATTTTCATTTAAGTAGAACAACTTTACTTCCACCCATATATTGCAATTTAATAATATCATTCAAGACACCAAAGTACTCTCAACCGTCAGCTCCTCTCACTACTACCCCACTATTTTGTGTTTTTCTTAAGTCATCATCATCCTTTATACGAAATCCAAATCCATTAACAATATATCCTTTGTAGCATATTACTTCTTGTGAAGGACCTCGAAATAAATCTATATACACTGCTTATCAACTTCATTGCTTCCACCATTGTACAATTTAGTAACCTACATATACAATATTATCATGTTTAATAATGAGTAGAAATCAATATATCAATAAATAAATATCACAACTATTATATCTTTCTCACTTACATGACTTTCGAACCATTCTACGAACTCCTTATCATGCTTTTTTTGTGCATTTCTAGCATCAATATGTTGTAATCCTTGTATGTGCTCACTAAAAATTTTTTTTAAAGAAACTTTAGGTTTCATTTCAAAATATTAAAAAAATATCATAGATGGAAAATTTTACTTACCTAATATATGGTAAGACATTATCACAATTCCTTAAAACATAAAGATGAACTTGTATCCACTCTTCTACTGTTAACCTTTTTGATTGTTTACACGGTCGAATAGGACGACTAATCGGTTTAAAATAGATATTCCTTCATAAGACCTATGATCATTATCTTCATTTCTTCACTTTTGATTGATCTTCATTTCAATGGTATGAAAATATCTTGTGCAAAACATTAGGCATTCATTGTCAATGTAACCTTAAGCTATAGAACCTTCAGGACGAGCTCGATTGAGTACATAAGATTTTAACTTACCTAAGTACCTTTCAAATGGGTACATCCACCTATATTGAATCAAACAATGATGGAGGAAACATTATTTCCATTTTACAAAAAATTCCTATAAATTCAACTTCAATAATATTTAGATCATCCATTTTAACCACTTTTGAGCATAAAATCTTAAAAAAAAAAATTCTCAAGTTAATCAATACATCTCAGACTTCCTTTTTCATCAACCCTTGCAATGCATATGGGAGTAGATATTCCATAATAATACAATGGTCATGACTTTTAAGACCAAATATTTTTCGTCCTTTTAGATTGGCATGCCTTACAACAATAGAGGAGAATCCATCTGGAACTTTCAATGTCTTCAAGTACTCACAAAATGCATTTTTCTCATTTAATGATAAAGTGCGAGATGAAGCTGGTAAATACACTTTGTTTTCTTCTTGTACTGGATGCAATTCCTTTCTTATATCTATTTCTTGAAGATTTAGACGAGACTTCAAATTATCTTTAGTCCTTCCCTTATTATCCAATAGCGTACCAATCACATTTTCACAAACATTTCTTTCGATATGCATATCTAAATTATGTTGCAACAATGAAGTGCTCTAGTAAGGTAACTCAAAAAACAAACTTTTCTTTAGCCAATTTTTAGAGTGCTTTCTCTTTCTCACACTTTTTCCAAATACATGTTCTCCAAATTGATTCACTTGTTCAAGTATATCACTTCCAGAAAATTGTTTAGGAGATAATTCTTCTTCAATAAGTCCATCAAACAACTCTTGTTGCATTCTCCATTCATGTTATATGGGTAAAAAATGACGATGACCCATTTAACACATTTTCCCACTCTTTTTCAAATAAAGTGATTGAGTATCAAAATTGCATGTAGGACAAGCTAAAGTACCTATCGTATTCCAACCAAATAAGTTTCCATATGCTGGAAAATCATTATTTGTCCCTAATAATACAACTCACACGTTAAAATTTTGTTTTAGCGAAGCATCATAAGTTTCAACCGCTACCTCCCATAAAAACTTCAACTCATCAACATGAAATAAGGCTCTTTTATACACATCCATGGTGGCAAATTGTATGGGATAAGAATGACAGGTCATACGCTGTAAAAGAGACTCATATTTCCAAATGGATTAAATCCATCACTAGCCAATCCAAGTCGAACGTTTCAAGGCTCTTAAGCAAATAAACTATATGATTCATCAAGTGTTTTCCAAGCCATAGAGTCAGCAGGATGCCTAAAAACCCCATCGTCTATTCATCCATTAAAATGTCATGTCATACTTGATGCAATCTTTCTCGATAGATATAACCTTTTTAATCTTGGAGTTAGGGGAAAATATCGCAAAACCTTTTATGGAACTTTCTTCTTTTTATTTGTTTCATGTGGCTTCCACCTAGATTCTCCACAAATTGAACATTCATTAGCATTAGTGTTTTCTTTCCAATATAGTATGCAATTATTTGAGCATGCATCTATCTTTGAGTAATTAAGCCCTAAATCTTGAATGATCTCCCTTGTCTCATAGTAATTATTAGGCATATCAATGCCATCTGGAAGTATATCTTTTAATAACTCAAGTAGTAAAGTAACGACTTATTACTCCAATTGCCAAGACACTTGAGATGAAACAACTTCATAATGAAAGACTTACACCCAAGATAAACCTCCTTTTCTGCAACATTCAACAATCTATAAAACTTAGAAGCTAGTTCATTAGTGAAGGCGTGAAGAACACTCGAGCGGAAGCGATTACGGATCTTAGACCTTGATTTACATTAATTTGTCCTTAAGTCCACTGGTTCTCTAATGAACAATTTGTTTATGGTCCAACCACTAAACAGAGTCCCTCTCGGGCCAATGAGAGGGTGGGGCCCCTTGTTCAAGCCTCGGAGTCAGCACTTAAGGGAACAACCTTTCTACTATCCTTGATTCGGGTAGGAGTGAATTCCGTCTTGTTACACTATGTCCCCAGCTATCCATCTAGTGTTATCCCCAAAATGGTAGGTTTATTGAATGACACTATTTGGCCTCTCTCACCCATGCAGATCAAAAGATAATCCTAAACGAACAGGAGTTCATAGCAAGCTCAAGATTAAGATCAAGTTACCTAGGTCATCGCATGAAAAAGTCAGTCTTAACAGTAAACGACGTTATAAAGTAAGAGTGACTTAATTATTTCTCAGTCCTGTCTTATGTAAACATCTTTTACACAGGATGCCCCTACTTGCATGTCTCTACATGAACGATCCAGGATCATTGATAGGACCTAAATAGTCCTATTTTGCCGCCTCTAATCTAAGCCTGTTAGGATCATTTTATGCTTTACTTGTTCTATTTACAAGTTAATTGAGCTTAGGCTATGTTGGGAGCCGATCACGCTAATTGGTGTTAATTCAGGCCAATTACGGAGTTTTGGAGCCATCTCGGTGTCTTGGACGACGAGGAGGTGAAAATACCCAATTGTGTTGAAGCAGGTCTGAAGAATGACACCAAAAGCCGAAGATATAAGTCCCATACCTAGAAGAAGCGAGACAAGATCGAGAATCAAAGCAGCAAGTTGAGATTTGAGGCTGGCGTTGAGATGCCGACAATAATTCTGGTCGGAGTGAATTGTTCGTAGCGTCTTGACGTTGCCGAATTTTCTACATATATGTAGCCTCGGTTTTAGTCCACCGTTAGGTTAGAACTTTGGTCTTTTTTACGATTTCTTTGCCTATTTTACATTCCAGCACTGTTGTAGACCATTCTTTGTCATATTTTATGGATTCTTTCATGTTTATTGTTGCTTTTACTTCATCTATGCGTAGCTAATCTCGTTTAGATCGTTGGATTGGGTTTATGTCTTGATTCTTAATAAGATTGGCTGAGTTTTCTGAGTTATATTTGTTGTTCTTGCTGTATTTTATTAAGTTTTGCATGTTATCCCGTTTAAACCAATACATGAGGCTAGTCTATTAGGATTGACGCCCTATGCGATTACCGCTTGTGTATTCTATCAGTTATTGTTAGATAGCCACTAGGTTGAGGCAAGCCACTCTATACGCGAGACGACCCTTGATAGGCCTAGGATGCATGTTAAAAGTTGTAGGAATTAGATTTAAAATGCATTTGAATTTGGTTCTTACGATTCCGGACCCACGATCCCAAAGCGACTAGTTATAATAGGTAGTTGCGAAATGGCTTGTTAATTAACTAGTTAGATATAATTAGTAACCGTTGCAGAGGTCTCGGATGGTTGCTAAATTATGTATAAGGGGTGGCGAGCGATAGAGTCTATATTAATTAATCTTGTTAATTGCAGAATTCATGGTTAGCAAGATAATTAGCACAGGTTAGTGTAGGGGGTCCTCCGAGTAACCCAGAAGCCAATCGGACTACTAAAATCAGTTTAGAATAATTATTAGAGAAAACTAGGAAGCCAACGAATTAGAATCAAGCATAATAAATCACAATCCAACGATCCCTTTTTATGTTATTGTTTCCATCTAATTTTTATCCTGCATGCTTAGGCCTCGTTTGATAACCATTTGGTTTTTGGTTTTTGGTTTTTGAAAATTGGGCTTGTTTTCTTTAAATTTTCTCATCATGATTTTCATTTTTGTTAAAGACACACTTGAATTCCTAACCAAATTCTAAAAACAAAAACAAGTTTTTGAAAACTACTTTTTTTAGTTTTCAAAAATTGGTTTCGTTTTTGAAAACATGGGAAGAAGGTAGGTGAAAAACTAAAGAAACTTAGAGTTGGAAGTGGTGTTTATAAGCTTAAAAACCAAAAACCAAAAACAAAAAACCAAATGGTTATCAAACGGGACCTTAGTTTTCTGTCTTTTAAAAATTGGCATTTAATTATTTTATTATTTTTGCTTGTCCTTCATTCTAAAAATCCCCCCTGCTTTCATAAACACGAAATTCTATAACTGCTAGGTCTCCTTCCCTGTGTTCGACCCCGACCACTATTTCTACAAAATAGTTGTAGTGTCGTGGATTATAAATTTTATTTGACGACTTCGGGAGAATTCGACACCCTTTTGCGGTCTCGTCAAATTGGCGCCGTTGCCGGGGAAGGGCGTTTTTCTAGTATTTTTAGGATTTTGTGTTTTTAATTCTTGTTTGCATGGTTTATGATCACACATTCTTCGCAGGGAAACGATCTTAGATTTGAACATGAAATTTCTAGAGCGGAGACGAGATTTAGAAGGCAAGCAAGAAGGAGAATAGTTAATAATCTCGGCGAGATTTAAGCACCAGCCATGGCTGAGAGAACATTGAGGCAGCTGGCAGCGCCAGATCTGAACCAGTAGCCACTATGTATTACCTATCCCGAGATGGCAGGCAACTTTGAATTAAAGTTAGGTTTAATACACTTACTCCCTATTTTTCGTGGTAGTGCAGGAGAAGACCCGCACAAACATTTGAAAGAATTTCACATAGTATGTTCTGGTATGAGATCCCATGGAGTGACAAAGGAAGCGCTGAACCTGAGGGCATTCCCCTTTTCGCTAAAAGATACAGCGAAAGATTGGCTATATTGCCTCCCCTCCGGCTCTATCAGTACATGGAACGAGATGAAGAAGTAATTCCTGGAGAAATTCTTCCCTGCCAGTAGAGCTGCCAACATCAGAAAGGAGATTTATGGAATTTCGCAGATCACTGGGGAGACACTCCATGAATATTGGGAGAGATTTAAGCATCTGTGCACCAGTTTTCCACATCACCAGATCTCGGATCAGTTATTGATCCAGTATTTTTACGAAGGGCTACTTTCTATGGATCGAAGTATGGTGGATGCAACCAGTGGAGGAGCATTAGTCAATAAGACCCCTATTGAGGCTAGACAACTGATTTCAAGTATGGCTGAGAACTCTAAGCAATTCGAGACGAGAGGACCACCTGCAGTTATGCAAGCCGCCACAAAAAGTGAGGTAAGCAAAATGCGCTCTAAAATGAGTGAATTGACTAAACTTGTTCGCTCTTTGTGTTTAGGACAGGTGCAGGCGAAAGCCTATGGACTTTGCTCGATGACTACCCACACCACTGATGCCTGCCCTGAGATACAAGACAATGGAGAGGTGAATGCCATTGGTGGATTCAATGGAAATCAAAGACAGTACAACCCATACAGCAACACTTACAATCCAGGATGGAGAGACCATCCAAATTTTAGTTATGGGAACCAATAGAAGCCACTGATGTTCAAGCATAATCAAGCTTCCACCTCAACTTCAGGGACATCCTTCGATGAGGCACTTAAGAAACTTACTAACAGCTCTTTACAATTCCAGCAAGAGACAATGAACGCCATTCAGAATTTGGGAAACCAAATCACTCAGCTAGCAACCCAAGTCAGTAAGATGAAAAATAAAAGCTCCGGTAAGATGCCTGCCCAACCTGAGGTAAATCCTAAGGCGAACGTGAATGCAGTGTGGAGTGGAGTGACCACACCTGACTATCCCCCTGGATTCCCCGTTGTTTCTGATAAGTTTTCTATTTCTTCTGGCAAATTTTCTTCTTCGAATTTTAATGATAAAGATTCTTTTACTTCACCTGTGAACTTCATTGACCCTGCTACTCCAAGTGTGCAGGATGATTTCGATGTTTTTAGAAAAGTTAAGGTGAACATTCCATTGCTTGAGGCAATCCTGAAAATCCCAGCCTATGCTGAGTTCTTAAAAACTTGGTATGAAGGTAAGGAAAAGTCCTCAGGTAAGGAAGAGATTAGCGAAAATGTAAGTGCATTACTTTCTGAGAACTTACCTATAAAGTGTTCCGATCCTGGCATGTTTACTTTACCGTGTATGATCGAAGATTGCAAGATAAAATATGCCATTTTAGATCTAGGAGCATCGATTAATGTTATGCCTGTGTCTGTTTATAAAAGATTGAATTTAACTGATATTAAAACATCTGGCATAGTCTTTCAGCTAGTAGATAAGTCTTGCATTAAACCTCTAGGAATAGTTGAAAACGTTTTAGTTAGGGTGGAGGATTTGGTTTTTCCTTCTGACTTCTATGTTTTAGATACATCTAACCCTGATTACAATCCATCTTCTGCTACGATACTTGTTGGTCGTCCCTTTATGAAGATTGCCAAGACAGTTATTTGAAGGGATTGGAATTCCGTTATTCCGTAAAGCGGAAGCGTGATTGGGACCGATTTGTAATTAATTTTGTTTAATCTAAAATACCAATACATTGGCAATAAACTTAGAACTATTCTAGAATTATATTAAGGTTAAGCATACAAAAATATTAGATCTAAATCTAATTTATATAGTAACAAGTTACTTACTCTCGTTGACGACTCAGATTAAATTCACCAACTGCTTGTGAAATAATCACGAACTACTGCGAACACCACCACTATGGCTACACCGGTATGACTCTGAAACTTCTAGAGGTAGGAGACTGGTGGGAGCCTTTAGGAGAATTCTCTGAGAGTAGGAGAATTCTCTGATAGGACCTAATTAGTCCTATTTTATCGCCTCTACTCTAAGCTTGTTAGGATCATTTTATGCTTTACTTGTCCTATTTAAAGGTTAATTGAGCTTAGGCTATGTCGGAAGCCGATCACGCTAATTGAGCTTAGGCTGTCCCGTACCGAGAAGAAGCAAGACAAGACCAAGAATCAAAGCAGCAAGTTGAGATTTGAGGCTGGCGTCTCGACGTCGACACGAATTCTGGTCGGAGTGAATTGTTCGCAGCGTCTCGACACTGCCGTATTTTCTATATATATGTAGCCTCGGTTTTAGTCCGCCGTTAGGTTAGAACTTTGGTCCTTTTTACGATTTCTTTGCCTCTTTTACATTCCAGCATTGTTGTAGACCATTCTTGGTCATATTTTATGAATTCTTCATGTTTATTATTGCTTTTACTTCATCTATGCGTTGCTAATCTCGTTTAGATCGTTGGATTGGGTTTGTGTCTTTATTCTTAATAAGATTGGCTGAGTTTTCTGAGTTATATTTGTTGTTCTTGCTGAATTTTATTAAGTTTTGCATGTTATCCCGTTTAAATCAATACATGAGGCTAGTCTATTAGGATTGACGCCCTATGCGATTACTGCTTGTGTATTCTATCAGTTATTTTTAGATAGCCACTAGGTTGAGGCAAGCCACTCTCTACGCGAGACGACCCTTGATAGGCCTAGGATGCTTGTTAAAGGTTGTAGGAATTAGATTTAAATTGCATTTGAATTTAGTTCTTATGATTCCGAACCCACGATCCCAAAGCAGCTAGTTTTAATAGGTAGTTGCGAAATTGCTTGTTAATTAACTAGTTAGATATAATTTGTAACCGTTGTAGAGGTCTCAGATGGTTGCTAAATTATGTATAAGGGGTGGCGAGCGATAGAGTCTATATTAATTAATCTTGTTAATTGTAGAATTCACGGTTAGCGAGATAATTAGCATAGGTTAGTGTAGGGGGGGTCCTCCGAGTAACCCAAAAGCCAACTGGACTACTAAAATCAGTTTCGAATAATTATTAGAGAAAACTAGGAAGCCAACGAATTAGAATCAAGCATATTAAATCTCAATCCAACGATCCCTTTTTATGTTATTGTTTCCATCTAATTTTTATCCTGCATGCTTAGTTTTTTGTCTTTCAAAATTCGGCATTTAATTAATTTATTATTTTTGCTTGTCCTTCATTCTAAAAATCCCTCCTGTTTTCATAAACACAAAATTCTATAACTGTTAGGTCTCCTTCCCTGTGTTTGACCCCGACCACTATTTCTTCAAAATAGTTGTACTGCCATGGATTATAAATTTTATTTGACGACTTCGGGAGAATTCGACACCCTCTTGCAGTTCTGTCAATCACGTCGTTTGCCTCATCCGCAAAGTAGGTCGCATCCATAGTGTTACCAGGATAAGGTACCCAACCTTATCCATTTACTATAGACTATTTAGGTTATATACTCAAACTTGATCCCTGTCTATATCCACGATATAGTTCGAGTATTTCATATTATAACCATGAATGTTTCTATTGGATTTAAGATATAAAACAAAAAAATTCACTGAATAACATCTTTATTATAGAAGGATAACAAAACGTGAGTTTTAGGACATAAACTACAACAAACTCCCACTTGGACTATAACTCAAGCGAGATTCCAATATGTCAGGTGACTTAGCAACACATTATATGCTAAAAACTCGTAGTCCTAAACTCTGGAGATGTCCCTCAAACAGATATATTTCTGTGTCCACGGATATTGACCGTTAACAGCAAGTCAGCCCTTCACGTGTGTTCGTACCCCAACTAGGTCAAATTACCGTTTTACCCTTGGGCTACCTCTTCATCCTTAAGTCCCAGTGCTCCTCTAATGAACAACCTGTTTGAGGTCCAACCAGCAAACAGAAGTCCCTCTCGTGCCATAGAGAGGGCAGGGCCCATTGTTCAAGACCCGGAGACACCACTTAAGGGAACACACCTCTACTTACCTTAGAGTCGGGAAGGAGTGAATTTCATCTTGTGTGATTATGTTCCCATCTCCCCACTCGGTCATGTCCCCAAAATGGTAGGCTTATTGAGTCGGCGTGCAGGCCACTCTCACCCATACAAATTAAAGGACAATCCCTCATGGACAGGAGTCCATAACCCACTCGTAATTGAGACCAAGTTGCCTAGGTCATCCTAGTGAAATAGAAACCTAGCTAGCTAAAGGTGTTACAGCTAGTGGTTAACTATTTCGCGGTCCGGTCTTATGCAAACTCATTGCATAGGATACCCCCACTCGCATGTCCACTACAGGAACGCGTTGGATCATTGCATTTGTATCATAATACAAAGCGGGTCGTATCCATAGTGTCACCAGGATAAGGTACCCAGCCTTATCCCTATACTATAGACCCTGTAGGCTGTATCTTGAACATTGATCCCCGTATGTCCCTACATACTAGTTCAAGACTCATACTAACATCCTAGGATGTTTAGTTTATTGGATTAGGGTTAATAAGACAAGATTACTCAATACAAACAATATGAATGAACAAAGCATCATTTTATTAATGTTCGGTCAAATGTTACATTTACTACCTACGAGTTTTAGGGCATAAAACCCAACAAGGACATCCAAATGTAAGATACGATAATTATGTTCTTCGTATCTTACATTTACCTCTTTGTAAGTCTACGGGTTGTGTTTGTAAGCATTGTCTTCATGGAAAAATGCATAGATTGTCTTTTCCTTCATCTGTTTTTGTTTCATTACAACCTCTTGACCTGATACATGCTGATGTATGGGGACCTTCTCCAGAAGTTTCAATAAATGGTTTCAATTGTTATGTTTCATATGTTGATGATTACTCTAAATATACCTGATTGTATCCTATTACTATGAAATCTGATGTTTGTTCTATTTTTAAGAGCTTTAAACCACTTGTTGAAAATCTTCTGAATACTCATATCAAGATCTTAAGAACTGATGGTGGAGGTGAATTCATTATCATTCTCTTGGTTCCTATCTTCAAACATATGGCATATTCCACCAAAAATCTTGGCCCTATACCCCCAACAAAATGGTGTTGTTGAACAAAAACACTGTCATATAGTTGAAATTGCCCTAACTCTCTTTTCGAAATCATCCTTACCAATAAAATTTTGGCCCTTTGCTTTTGCCATAACCGTTTTCATCATAAATAGATTGCATTCACCTCATCTTAATAACAAATCACCTTTTGAGTTTCTTTTCCATAAACTATCATATTACTCTTTCCTAAAAACCTTTGGTTGTGCTTGTTATTCCTTCCTTAAACCATAAACTGCTCACAAAAATTGAACCCAAAACCACTCAATGTGTATTCTTCGGTTATCCTCTTGATTATAAAGGGTATCTTTGTTACAACATGAGCAATGGTCGTCTCTATACCTCTCGCCATGTCTTATTTGATGAAAATTTATTTCCCTTTGCCAAAAATTCATCCATTACCTCTGTTTCTTCTACTTCTACAAAGTCATCTATCTCTGATCCCTCATCTATCCCTTTATATCTACTTCTATCTCCATCATCTAGAATACCACAATCAAATGAGACCATTGGTGATATTGTTACTTCTAATACTACTTCTGGTGACTCTAATACTTCAGATGTTGTTTATAATAATATTGTTGTTCCTGTTGTTGATGCTTGTACTTCTGTTGTTGATGTTTGTACTGCTGAGCAACCAAATACAAATGATACTTTACTCACTGCATCACTATCTTCTGTTGGATCGGTATGACAACCCTAGAGGGGGGGTGAATAGGGTTTAATGAAATTTTATAAACTTTTTACTACGGTGGGCCCAATTTAAACAAATAAGTGAACTTTTTACAAATAATTAATTTTAACAAAAATTGATCAACAAATTTGAAATATATTTCAAACACCATAAATAATTCAAAAGCATGAATAACAAATATTAACAATTAATTTCATGCAATCTATGATAAAGAAAATTAATTGCAAAAATTAAATAGTAGAGGGTTAGAAAAATTAACACCGGAAATTTATAGTGGTTCGGCAAACGGCCTACTCCACTCCCCAAGCTCCTCTTGGGTATTCGATTGAAGAACACGACTCTTTCCACGGCTTAGAGTCCAACCGATACAATGTTCTTTTTCCGGGAGCAAGAACAAACCCGATCCTTTCCACGGTTTAGGATCAAACCGTTACAACCGCTCCTTTTTGGGCTCAAGAGCAACCCTTACAAGATTTGGAAATTACAAGAACAAAATTACAAACTCTCTCAAAGAGTGGATATACAAATTTTCGCTCACAAATTTGTAAGAAAAAATCTTACAAATTAATGCCCTCAAATGGCTAAGAAAAATAAAATTGAATAGCTCAAGAATCTCTCAAAATAAAACTCTCACAAGAATTTAAAGAAACATTGATGAATTGGAGAGAAGAAACATGTAGAGAAATTGGAGAGAATTTAGAGAGAAATAGTTGTGGTATTTTGTGAGAGAATGAGGTATATATAGAAAGGAGATGGGGTTGAAAGAAATTTGAATTTGAACTTAATTTGGACCATTGGATTGAAGTTAAAGAAAAACCAAGGGTGGAGATTAAAAGAGATTTAAAATAATAATATTAAGAATAATAAAATTTAAAAAAAAAAAAAAACTTTGTAATTTTTCAAAACTTCCAACGGTAAAAAAACAAATTTCAAATCAATATTATAATAATAATAATAATAATAATAATAATATAAATAAAAAGTAAAAAGTAACGGTAAAGAATATATATATATATATATATTTCAAAAAAAACTTTTCCATCCCCTCAGCATTTAATGCGACTGACTTTCCTTTTCCTTTTTCTTTTGTTTTTTTTTTTCAAATAGTTGTTACTCACATATGATAAAATAATATATATATTAATTTAAATAACCAAAAGCCCATGTGTCACTCTCCCATTGCTCCACGTGTCGTCGTCGGATTGATCCATTGATGCTGACTCAGCCCGCCACGTCATCACCTCGGGTATTTTTCGTTGAAACTTGTTTCGGCTATAATTTCTTCATTTTAGCTCCGATTTGAGTGATTCAAGAGGCGTTGGAATCGTTGTTCCGAGCTCTACGCTATGGGCACATTAAAACAATGAGATTTTCAGTAATTATAAATTGGGTTTGTTATCATCAAAACATTGATTAATTAATTAATTAAAATTAATTAATTTGAGATTAAGGGCCAAAAAGCCAACAATCTCCCCCTTTTTGATGATGACAAACCATACAAGAAAAATAACTTGAAATTCATATAAACCATAGGTAGCACATATATCAAGTGATAATTTCAATATAAAGTCCAACATATTACCATAAAGATCATTCTTGAAATTCACTCAAAAATAAATTCTTCCCCTAATTAATATAATCAAAATCATAGCAGAAATACATAACATATTTTTCTTAAACTTCTCCCCCTTTGGAATCATCAAAAAGCATAATTAAGAAAAATTTAGAACTACATAAATGATTCCCTTAAAAAACATGAACTCAAATTTAGCACAACTCCCCCTAAGAATATTAACACATGTTTTTCATATCTCACCCTATCAAAATGCCTTCTAGAAGATTTAATAAGTAGAATTATAAAATCAAGAGGCATTACAACGAATAATACCGAGCTCAAGCCTATTTTTGCAAAAGCTTTCCTCATTCAAAGGCTTGGTAAAAATATCCGCTAATTGATTATTAGAGCCTACAAATTCAAGAATAATATTACCATTTTGCACATGCTCTCTAATAAAGTGATGCCTAATATCAATATGCTTAGTCCTAGAATGATGTATAGGATTTTTAGTCAAATTAATAGCACTAGTATTATCACAAAATATAGGCACATTATCAAACTTTAATCCAAAATCACAAAGAGTTTGTTTCATCCAAAGAATTTGAGCACAACAACTAGCAACCGCAATATATTCCGCTTCGGTAGTGGATAATGCAACCGAATTTTGCTTTTTACTAAACCAAGAAACTAAGGAACTACCAAGAAATTGGCAAGTCCCACTAGTACTCTTACGGTCAAGTAAACTACCCGCAAAATCCGCATCGGAATATCCTACCAAATTAAATTCAACATTTCTAGGATACCATAAGCCTAAATCAATAGTACCAAGCAAATATTTAAAAATTCTTTTAACGGCATGCAAATGTGATTCCTTAGGACAAGATTGAAATCTAGCACAAAGACATACACTAAACATGATATCGGGTCTACTAGCGGTTAAATAAAGTAAAGATCCAATCATACCTCTATAAGATTTTATATCCACACACTTACCTTTTTCATCCTTGTCAAGCTTAGTGGATGTGCTCATAGGAGTTTTTGCAATTTTACCTTCATTGAATTTGAACCTTTTGAGCAAATCCCTTGTGTATTTCTCTTGACTTATGAAAATACCATCCTTGAGTTGTTTGATTTGGAGTCCAAGGAAGAAGCTAAGTTCTCCCATCATACTCATCTCAAATTCACTATGCATACACTTAGAAAATTCTTCACACAAAGATGGATTAGTAGAACCAAAAATAATATCATCCACATATATTTGAACTAAAAGCATATCATTTTCTTTAGTCTTAATAAAAAGAGTAGTATCAATTTTACCCATTTTAAAACCATTCTCAAGCAAGAAATTACTAAGCCTATCATACCAAGCTCTTGGAGCTTGTTTTAAGCCATAAAGAGCCTTTTTCAACTTATAGACATGGTTAGGAAAATCAAAACTTTCAAAGCCCGGAGGTTGTTCTACATAAACTTCCTCCATGATATAACCATTTAAAAAGGCACTTTTCACATCCATTTGATACAAAATGAAATTTTTATAAGAAGCAAAAGCAAGCAACATTCTAATAGCTTCTAATCTAGCAACGGGTGCAAAAGTTTCTTCATAATCTATTCCTTCCTCTTGACAATAGCCTTGAGCAACAAGTCTAGCTTTATTTCTAATAATATTTCCATTTTCATCCATTTTATTTCTAAAGACCCATTTAGTTCCAATTATAGAAGCATTAGAGGGCCTAGGGACTAATTCCCAAACTTTATTCCTTTCAAATTGATTTAATTCTTCTTGCATAGCTAAAATCCAAAATTCATCATTTTCGGCATCTTTAAAACTTTTTGGTTCAATTTGAGACACAAAAGCAAGATTATTAAACATATTAAGAGAGGAACAAGTTTTCACACCTTGTTCGGGATCACCAAGAATTAATTCCTTGGGATGAGAAGGAGCATACCTCCACTCTTTAGGCATGGATGAAGAACCAACTTCATTCTTTTCGATTAAGCTCACCTCTTGCTTACTTGAAACAGTTTCCTTGCCTTTGTCACTAACAAGTAAATCTCCAAAATTTCCTTCTAAAACATCACTACAAATAGGCTCATTAGAAATAACATTGCAAGATTCATCAAATACTACATGCATAGATTCTTCAACTACTAAGGTTCTTTTATTGAAAACTCTATAAGCTTTACTAGTAGAGGAATAACCAAGGAAAATACCAACATCCGTCTTAGAATCAAATTTTCCAAGTTTTTCTTTGTTATTCAAAATAAAACATTTGCAACCAAAAACTTTGAAATACCCAATATTTGGAATTTTGTTATGCCAAAGTTCATAAGGAGTTTTATCCAAAGAAGGTCTAATTAAAACTCTATTTAAAATATAACAAGCGGTGTTAACGGCTTCCGCCCAAAAGTATGTAGGTAAACCATACTCATGCAACATTGATCTAGCAAATTCTTGCAAAGTACGGTTTTTCCTTTCAACTACACCGTTTTGTTGAGGAGTTCTTGGAACGGAGAAATTATGAGAAAAACCATTTTCATCACAAAAAGTTTCAAAAGCATTGCTATCAAATTCTCCTCCATGATCACTCCTAATTTTAGAAATCAAAAATCCTTTTTCATTTTGAACTCTTTTCGCAAAACTAGCAAAACTCTTCAAAGCATCATCCTTATGTTTTAGCATCAAAACCCAAGTAAATCTTGAAAAATCATCAACTATCACAAAGGCATAATAGTTCCCTCCAAAACTAGCAATTCTAGAAGGGCCAAATAAGTCCATGTGTAATAGTTGAAGGGGTCTAGTTGTAGAGATCACATTTTTAGATTTGAAAGAGGACTTAGTTTGCTTACCCATTTGACAAGCATCACAAACTTTGTCTTTTTCAAATTTAAATTTGGGAAGACCTCTAACCAAAGAATTCTTGGAAATATTTGAAATTAAGTGCATGCTAGCATGTCCTAGTCTTCTATGCCATAACCAAGAATCATCATGCAAAGCCGATAAACATTTATCACTAATAGGACAATCATTCAAGTCAATAGTATAAACATTTTCATCTCTATTTCCAACAAATATAACTTTTCTATCACTAGCATTTTCAATAATGCAATTCTTTTTATCAAACACAACTCTAAAACCTTTATCACACAATTGACTAATACTAAGTAAATCATGCTTCAAACCATCAACTAAAAGTACATTTTCAATTAAAATAGAAGATTCATTACCTATACTACCCTTACCAATTATTTTACCTTTCTTGTTGTCACCAAAAGTTACAAAACCTCCATCCTTTTTGGAGAGAGAGACAAACTTGGATGGGTCTCCCGTCATGTGTCTAGAGCAACCACTATCCAAGTACCACTTGTTTTTCTTGGAGGCTTTCAAACATACCTACAAACACAAATGTTCAAGTTTGATTCTTTGGTACCCACACTTGTTTGGGTCCTAGATGGTTAGCATTGACAAACTTAGGAATCCACTTCATTTTTGCATAGACATTCAAGGCATTGGATTTTGACAAGTAACAAGAATAATTTGTATGTCCAAACTTGCCACATGAGAAACAAACAAAATTATGCAAAGATTTATCTCTTACAACAAATTTATGCACTCTACTTTTCTTGGAGAAATTATTCCTTGGAGCATTGTGAAACTTTGCCCTTTGAGAAAAATTTCTTCTTGGAGAAGTAGTATGAGCATATTTCAATTTAAAACACTTAGGTCTAATATGACCTTCAACACCACAATAATGACATATAGGCACAAAATTAGATTTAGCATGCTTAGACACAACCTTAGGCATATTAGGCTTAGACATATTATGAGATGTTTTAACAAAGATAGTTTTAGAACTTGAAGGAGTAGAACATTCATCAATATAGCCTAAACCTCTTTTATCACCAAAAGGCTTACCTACTTCAATTATCTTGTCTAATCTTTGAGCACCTATTGTCAACTTTTTAATAGATTCTTTAGCCTTATCAAGTTCTTGCAAAGCACTCAATTCCTTTTCTGTGAGTAATTTAATCAAATTATCTTTTTCACAACTATCATGCTCAAGAAATTTAACTTTGTCAAGCAAGGCATTTTTCTCATCACAATCAAAAGCATGCTTGTCACAAGAGATATTCATTTCATCAATATGCATAACATCATGCTCATTCTCTTTTAAGCAAGCAATTTCTTCAAGTAAAGACTTATTTTTACTAGATAAAACATTGTATTTCTTTTTAAGCACAACATACTTAGAACTAAGCTTTTCTAAATCATTTTGCATATTTTCAAAAGCTTCAAATAAATCATCATAAGAAAGGGGTTCTAGAGTTACCTCATCATCTTGTTCATCCTCTTTGTCACTATGAGCCATGAAGCAAAAGTTTGCCACTTCTTCATTATCACTCCCACTTTCGCTTTCATCGCTATCATCCCAAGTAGCCTTCATTGCTTTCTTCTTGGATTTCTTGGATGATTTGAGAAGAGGACAATCGGTTCTAATGTGACCCGGTTTCTTGCATTCATAGCATATTACCTCATCCTTTTTGCTCTTTTCACCTTTTGACTCTTTTTGGTTGGAGAGATGCTTCTTGAATTGTTTCTTTCTCTTTATGAAATTTTTATACTTACGAGAGAGATAGGCAACGTCTTCTTCATCAAGAGCATCCTCATCTTCGGAGTCAACTTCCAAGGAGATGGTCTTTAAGGCTATACTCTTCTCTTTCTTTTTCTTCTCATCCTCCATGTTTTTCTTGATCTTTATCTCATGCGTCAACAACGAACCCATGAGTTCATCAATGGAGAGAGATTTGAGATCCTTTGCCTCTTGAATGGCGGTGACTTTAGGCTCCCATTGTTTAGGCAAAGACCACAATAGCTTCTTTACCTTCTCAAGATTTGAGTACTTTTTCCCAAGTCCTTCTAAAGCATTGACAATGTTAGTAAATCTAATAAAAATATCGGAAATAGTTTCATTTTCATCAATTTTAAACATTTCATATTGATGAACTAACATGTCAATCTTTGTTTCTTTTACTTGACTAGTTCCTTCATGAGTAATTTCTAATTTATCACATATCTCTTTAGCGGTTTTATAAATAGACACTCTATTATACTCAATTTCATTCAAAGCACAAAATAAGCAATTAATAGCTTTGGCATTTAATGAGCATGCTTTCTTTTCATTTATTGACCATTCTTCCTTAGGTTTTATAGAGCTAACACCATCAACATCTTTTGTTGGAATTTTAAAGCCTTCCTCAACAATATCCCATAAGTCATAATCAATAGAAAGCAAGAAAAATCTCATTCTATTTTTCCAATAACTATAATTAGTACCATTAAAGAAAGGAGGCTTTGTAATAGATTGACTATCGGTAAAAGGGATAAAACCTAAGGTTGTCATAGCTCAAAAACAATTAAGTTTATCAAGAAAAAATATTTCAAGATGAGCAACCCGCTCTGATACCAATTGTTGGATCGATATGGCAACCCTAGAGGGGGGGTGAATAGGGTTTAATTAAACTTTTTACTAAAGTGGGCCAAATTAAACTAATTAATACACTTTTTATAAACAATAAGAAAATTTCAATTTATGCAACAAATAAGAACAAACTAAAGCATGCAATAAATTGCTTAAATTAATTGCAAAAATAAAAAGGAAAGAGTTAGAGAAGAAGACACCGTAATTTTTATAGTGGTTCGGTCAAACTCGACCTACTCCACTCAAACCCGTAAAAGGAGCGGTGGTGTAACGGTTGGGCTCTAATCCGTGGAAAGAGTCGAAAGGTTTTTATTCAAATTCCCAAGAGGCGCTTGGGGAGTGGAGTAGGTCGAGTTTGACCGAACCACTATAAAAATTACGGTGTCTTCTTCTCTAACTCTTTCCTTTTTATTTTTGCAATTAATTTAAGCAATTTATTGCATGCTTTAGTTTGTTCTTATTTGTTGCATAAATTGAAATTTTCTTATTGTTTATAAAAAGTGTATTAATTAGTTTAATTGGGCCCACTTTAGTAAAAAGTTTAATTAAACCCTATTCACCCCCCCCCCCTCTAGGGTTGCCATATCGATCCAACAATTGGTATCAGAGCGGGTTGCTCATCTTGAAATATTTTTTCTTGATAAACTTAATTGTTTTTGGGCTATGACAACTTTAGGTTTTATCCCTTTTACCGATAGTCAATCTATTACAAAGCCTCCTTTCTTTAATGGTACTAATTATAGTTATTGGAAAAATAGAATGAGATTTTTCTTGCTTTCTATTGATTATGATTTATGGGATATTGTTGAGGAAGGTTTTAAAATTCCAACAAAAGATGTTGATGGTGTTAGCTCTATAAAACCTAAGGAAGAATGGTCAATAAATGAAAAGAAAGCATGCTCTTTAAATGCCAAAGCTATTAATTTTAAAAGAATCAACTTGTCAACTTATCAAATTCAAGCAACATTTAAAACATCATAATGATACCAAAATATGAAATGTTATAAAACAAGCATATCATCACTTAGGCCACTTAAAAAGAATTTATCAAATATATGCAAATAACACCATAAAAAGATTAACTAAATAAACACTAATACCAATTGTTTTTGTGCATAGGTCCACCCCAACTCATGAAAAAAAAAAAATCAATCATGTATAGGCAAGAAACATTATAAAAGAAAAAAATTGATACCAATTGTGGTTGATCATAGGTTAACCACGATCTATGTCATAAAAAATATATCGATCAAATATGGACATAGAAAATCACAAAAATTAAGCACTTTTGAGCAACATGCTAACAAAATTTTAAAATCAATTTCCTAAGCAAAATTTAAAGACAATCAAATTTTTAAAAAAAAAATAGCACAATTTTGAAATTAATTTCCATAGAAAACATATAGTTCAGGGCCAAAAAACATCCAATCAAATTATTTGAAAATAACATATATCTATTAAAAAATAATTCTTATTTTCAAAATTTGGACAAATCATTAACCAATAAATTAGATAAATATCAACATTAAAAACCAACAATCTAATATCATGCAAAATATGCCAAAATAGATATTCAATAATTTCTCATGGCATATAACTCAATATTTCAAACAATAAGCAAAAACAATTATGGATAAATCTCAAGAACATTCTACCACAAATTTTCAAGAGCATTAATCCACTAATCCATAAATATTCAAGCAAAGAGTTTGTTTCATCCAAAGAATTTGAGCACATTATCAAACTTTAATCCAAAATCACAAAGAGTTTGTTTCATCCAAAGAATTTGAGCACAACAACTAGCAACCGCAATATATTCCGCTTCAGTTGTGGATAATGCAACCGAATTTTGCTTTTTACTAAACCAAGAAACTAAGGAACTACCAAGAAATTGGCAAGTCCCACTAGTACTCTTACGGTCAAGTAAACTACCCGCAAAATCCGCATCGGAATATCCTACCAAAGTTATTTTTCTTGTATGGTTTGTCATCATCAAAAAGGGGGAGATTGTTGGCTTTTTGGCCCTTAATCTCAAATTAATTAATTTTAATTAATTAATTAATCAATGTTTTGATGATAACAAACCCAATTTATAATTACTGAAAATCTCATTGTTTTAATGTGCCCATAGCGTAGAGCTCGGAACAACGATTCCAACGCCTCTTGAATCACTCAAATCGGAGCTAAAATGAAGAAATTATAGCCGAAACAAGTTTCAACGAAAAATACCCGAGGCGATGACGTGGCAAGCTGAGTCAGCATCAATGGATCAATCTGACGACGACACGTGGAGCAATGGGAGAGTGACACATGGGCTTTTGGTTATTTAAATTAATATATATATTATTTTATCATATGTGAGTAACAACTATTTGAAAAAAAAAACAAAAGAAAAAGGAAAAGGAAAGTCAGTTGCATTAAATGCTGAGGGGATGGAAAAGTTTTTTATTCAAATTCCCAAGAGGCGCTTGGGGAGTGGAGTAGGTCGAGTTTGACCGAACCACTATAAAATTACGGTGTCTTCTTCTCTAACTCTTTCCTTTTTATTTTTGCAATTAATTTAAGCAATTTATTGCATGATTTGGTTTGTTCTTATTTGTTGCATAAATTGAAATTTTCTTATTGTTAATAAAAAGTGTATTAATTAGTTTAATTGGGTTAATTTAGGAAAAAGTTTAATTAAACCCTATTCACCCCCCTCTAGGGTTGCCATACCGATCCAACATCTTCAAATATTCATACTTTGCAAACAAAAAGTAAATCTGGAATTTCGAAAAAGAAAATATTCTTAGCCAATGTTTGTGTACCAGAGGAAGAATCTTCTTCTTTTACTAAGGCCTCTAAATTTTATGTCTGGAAAAATGCTATGAGGAATATAGTACCTTGATGCAACAAAATACTTGGTGTTTAACACCTTTACCTCCCGAAAAAAAGTAAATGGGTGTAAATGGGTTTATAGAATAAAACGACACCCTGATGGCAATGTTGCTCGATACAAAACCCGCCTTGTTGCTAAGGGTTACCATCAAGAAGAAGGTATTGATTTTGAAGAAATTTTCAGTTCGGTTGTAAAAAAAAATTAAAAAAAATTAAAAAAAAAAAACTAATGTCCGAGTCATTTTATCATGGGCAGCTCACTTTGGGTGGCAACTTCGTCAACTTGATGTTAAAAACACTTTCCTTCATGGAGAGCTCCAAGAAGAAGTATATATGCAGCAACCCCAAGGGTTTATTGACTCTCCTACACATGTTTGTAAATTGCTTAAATCCTTATATGGTTTGAAGCAAGCACCATGTGCTTGGTTTGAGTGTTTCACTTCTCATCTGCTACAACTTAGTTTTATTGCATATGCTGTTGATAATTCTCTATTTATCTTGCATGATCAAGGAAGTTTTATCTACTTACTTCTCTATGTAGACGACATTATCACATTGATTCACTTGTTTCCCAATTGAAACAAGGATTTGATATGACTGATTGGGGCATTTGAAATACTTCCTTCGTCTTGAAATTACTAGAACATGTTCTGGCCTTCTTGTGAATTAGGAAAATTATACACGAGATGTTTTAACACGTTTTGGCATGCTCTCAGGCAAACCTTGTTCTACTCTCATGGCTTTAGTGAGTTCTTCTGAACTTGACAATCCTTGTTCCTCTGAAGATGCCAAGAGCTATCAAAGTTTGATTGGAGCTCTTCACTATTTGACATTCACTCGACCGGATATAATGTTTGTTGTTGGCAAACTTTCACAGTTTATGCATGCTCCACGAGAATCTCATCTTGTTGCTACTAAACGAATACTACGGTACCTTAATGGTTCTGCTCATTTCAGTATTCTTTTTAGAAAAGGGCAATCGAATAGTTTGCGTCTCAATGCCTTTTCTGACTTCGATGAGGCCAGTGATCCTATTGATAGACGTTCAACGTCTGGTTTTGTCATATTTCTTGGACCAAATCCTATTTCTTGGAGCTCCAAGAATCAAACCACTGTTTCAAGAAGCTCTACTGAAGTAGAGTATATCAATCACTTGCTTCTACCGCTGCTGAATTATTCTGGATACGACGGCTCTTGAAGGATCTTCAAATTTTTAACCCTCAATCACCATTACTCTGGTGTGATTACATATCAGCTACTCAGTTAGCAAAAAATCTTGTTTTTCATGGCAAGACTAAGCATGTTGAAATAGACTTTCATTTCATTCGGGAACGTGTGGTTCGAAAAGACATTGATCTGCAGTACATTCCTACTCAGCAAACAACTTGTCGAATTGTTTACAAAGCCTCATACATATGATCGATTATCCTTTTTGCAGTCCAAACTCATTCCTCAGTGAGTGTTCGTTTGAGGGGATGATAACTGACTATTATTTTAATTGTTATTTATCTTGTAAAGTTTGTTTTAGTTTGTTATTAGCCAGTCTTATTTTCAGTTTTCCTTGATACATCTCAATCTTATAAATAGGCTTCTAAATTCTCTTTTAGAAAATGTAAAGAATACTCTCACACTGAGAGATTATTTTACCATGGAAATTTTGAATTTCCACTTATTAACAAACGAGCACTTAAATAATGTGATTGAGTTAGCTTATTATCCAAGTTCAAATAGTACTTTTTTGGGTATATATGCTACTTCCACAAACAACTTTCCTTATAAAAAGATCACATTCCATCAATAAGAGACCACGGGAAGGGTCTTTATACACGTCTTGTCCTTTGTATGAAAATGAGAAGGTGAAGGACCCACTCAATTGACTCATTACCAATAAAAATATGACCTTTAAAAAAAAATTGAACAAAAGATGGACGAATTGATTTATTTCTAATTTGCGTAGAAAAATGAAGGTTTTGTTTTATTAGAGATGTAGTTTAACTTTCAAAGTTGTATCAATTAGGCTCAAGTTTCTCATAGGTATCTGAACTTTTAATTTTGTTTCTAATAGATTCTTGAACTTTAAAATTGTTTAATAGGTCTTTGAACTTTCAATTTTGTGTCTAATAGGTTCTTGATATATCTGATACTTTTAAAAATTAACTAATCTACTATATATAAAATCGAATTTTATGTCTATTGAGACTCTAAGGGCTTGTTTGGTAAACAATCTGGATCTTGTTTTATGTTTTTGGATTCACTGAATCAATATGCATTTGGCAGATGTGTTTATGAAAACTGTTTTCGGATTATGTAAACTTTTTTTATGTTCTCAGTGCATCCAGATTTTGAATTTTGAATTTTTAAATGCAAGATTAAATTAAAGAATATAAAAACTTTAACAAATATAGTATTTCATGTTATAAACTCAATTCATTTTTGTGAAATTAAAATTTTTATAATATAATGTATTATAAATTATATGAGATTGTAAATAATAATTATATAAAATTTATAACATATAACATGTTTATAAATTGATTAATAATAGTTTATATTCAACCTAATATATTTAGTTGATAACTACAAATAGTTTATGATTTATAAATATATCATCAAACACATTTTGAATAATTGTTTAAATTGAGATCCAATTTATGAATCCACTACCAAACACATATCTGAGAACATGAAATACAACTATGTTTTCATTGAATCCCTTGTTTTCAAATCACCAACCAAACGCACCCTAAATTTTCAATTTTGTATCTAGAGTAGGCTTGTGAATTTTAAAAGATGTTGAATATGTCAAAGACTTATAAGACACAAAATTAAAAGTTGAGGGACCTATTGAACACAAAAGTGAAAGTTTAAGAACCTATTTGATACTTTTTAAAGTTCAGGAACCTATTGAAAACAAAATTGAAAGTTTGAGTACCTATTTAAAACTTTCTATAGTTCAGTGACTAAATTGACACAACTCTAAAAGTTCAGAGACTAAACATGTAATTTAACAAAAAAAAAAAAAAAAAAAAAAAAAAAAAAAGTTTATAATGAATGTTGTCTGGGTTCATAAATTCAACTTTTATTTAACTAACAATGAATATAGAAAAGAAGATGAGTTAATGACATATATCAACATCACAATCCTAACACAAGCATAACATAAGATTACATCATGGCAACGTCGCCAATTGAGTCATTTTACCTACCGCACAAAGTGCCCTACAAACACGGCAACATACTATAATACAACAATGTGAATGCTTTTAAATTCATCCCAAATTTTATCATTTTGTCCTTCAAATGGAACACCCCCTTTTTCTTCTCCAACCAATATCATCCACTTTTCCTAATAAATACTCTTTCCTTCTTTTGTAGTTTTTTTTCCTTTATTATTATTATTTTGCTTTTTGTGATGTGTTCATACATATGCTCAATCATACTAATAATGTTGACATTATTCAACCTTTAACTCTACTTGATTTTAGAAAAAATATTTTTGTCCTTCATAATTAATTAGAATAATTCTAGAATGTTTGATGGAAAAAAAATCCCTTTTCAAAAAAAAATTATACTAGTTAAAGTTTAAAGAAAATTATAAAAAAAAAGTTTATTTTAAAGTGATTTTTGGTCCAATCACTTATAAGACTATATATTTAAATTTCAAAATTATTCTATTTGTTTTGGGAATTGAAATTCACAAAATTATTTTCTTATACCCTGTCGAAAATTTATATATATATATATATATATATATATATATATATATATATATATATATAATTATCGGTTTGTACTCTTTGTAGTGTTTAATTATCATTTGACATGTATCACTTTGTGCAACCAAACAAATATAAAAGTCTTTAAATTAAGATTGTTTTAATGAAAAGAGTTAAGAGAAAAATATTTCTTTTTTTAAAAAAAAATGTTTTGACTAGTAACATGTCAAATTCACCTTAAATATATGATCTAAATGTTATGTGAATTTTTTTATGTCAGTCATGTTTATAGAAAAATAAAATTGTGCATATTACCAAATTTAAACTTTCATTATAATTTTCGTATTGCAATTTTATAATAAAAAAAAAAAAGAAAGAAAGAATTAAATGCATATTTTTTATAAAAAAAAAAAAAAAAAATCACTTTTCCAAATTTCTTTTTTACTCTTTTTATCCGTTTCAAATTATTCTTTTAAATAATTATGAGTTTGTCATCAACTATAATGTGAAATTTTTTGTCAATAAGTTTTCTTGGAAAGCAATTCCATTTTTGTCAATATGAACATAACTCAATTTGCATAAAGTTTGTATTAATAACTAAGAGGTCTGTTCGAATCCTTCCATCCCACATATTGTTTTTTAAGAAGAAAAAAAAATTCAATTTTGAGTTGAAAAGATTATTGCAAATTAGATGGTGTGAAGTAGGCAGTTTTTAAATTTTCCATGAACATATTGATTTTATGAAATTAACCCACAAGGTACTTTTAATTTTATTATTAAAATTTGTTTTAATATCATATCATTATTTCTTTTATAAATTTAACATTTAGCAATAATAAATAATTGATTAAAAAAACTTGATACATAAATTATGAAATTTGAATACTGAAAATATTAAGTATGAAAAAAATGACATATGTTTAGCCTACAAAAGTACATTTTTCCTTAGATTTCATTTAAACTTCTAAGAACTAAATTGATATATTTGATTAAAACAAAAAAAACTAAAACCTTGTTTAATATTTATTTAAAACTGAAATTTTCAATATTTTTTTTGATTTACTATAGTCATCTTCTTTGAATGTGCACCAACACACTATATATTAATATAAATATCTAAATATATCATTTTTAAAGTTTTTATTTTATGTTTAGTGAGAAAAAGTAACAAATAAGATAACAAAATTTATCACGACTGACCAAAATTAATAAAGAGGCTTCGTGATGCATGCCCATTTGAAAAAGATTTTATTGATGTTCGTGGTTTTCAAAAAACATAAATAATTTTTCATCGCTAAATTTAATACCGTCAATTTTAACCTAACTTTTTAGTTGTGTTAAATTCAAACTTAAATTTAAAATAAATAAAAATAAATAAGTTAGCCAACTTGAACATAGTTCAAATGACATAAAATTTGTATTAATGATAAGAGATTTGTGCTTCAAGTTTCTCGCGTTCACAAGTTGTTAAAAAAAAAAAAAATTAAAAACTTTGTTTGACATGAATGTAATTTTGCAATCAAGACAGCTAGGTCAAAATTTAAATACTTCCACATTTATACTTGAAATCACGAACTAACTTAAATCATATAAAATTTAATTGAACTCTCCAAATTGCAACAAAAAATGCTCAAACATGATCTTGAAAATATCCAAATCAATGACAAGATTATGAGAATGTTGGAAGTTAACTACCTATAAAAATAAATAGAAATTTAATTATTTGAAAATATTATTTTTTTTTTTTTTGGAAATATTAATTTTTTGTAGTACATTCAATATATTATTATTATTATTTTGAAAATGTTGAATATATTAATTTAGTACATCAGCTTCTTGAGTTTTTAATTATGTTTAATAGGTCTCTAACTATATAATAGATACAAAATTGAAAGTTTAAGAATTTCAATTTTATGTCTAATGGATATATTAATTTAGAAAAAATGATAAATATATCATAAACTTATTAAATAAAAAATTAAAAATTCAACAAAAACTTTTGAAGTCTAGAAACCAATTTGATTGTTTTTAAGAAACACAAACCTAAAACTTCAAGACCAACTTGTAATCCACCCATAATTTTACCACTTATTCTATTTAAGAATTAGTTTTTTTTCTTGTTCTTCTTCTAATAGAAGAGTAAAATAGAATTGAAGCAAGGAAAAAAAAAATCTAGCAAAAAGAGTCTTAACAACAATTCACGAACATCAAAGCGAGTATAACTAAGCGGTAATTGACATTTATCCTCAACCATGAGATCAGAAGTTTGAATCCACCCATCCCAAATATTGATGTACTAAAAAAAAAAAAAAAAAAAAAACAACGACAACAATTGACGAACTTAAGGGCCGTTTGACCCACGGGTTTGGAATGGATTGGAAAGGAATGCCCATGTTTGGTTGACCTGGAATGAAATGGTGGGCATGTGGATTTCAATCCATTCCCACATTTTGGTGGGTCCCACTATTTCTCTCTCCATTTTTCTTCATAATTTTGATGGGACCCACCATTTCTTTTTATATTTTCCTTATAATTTTGGTGGGTCTCACTATTCCTCTCCCCATTAATTTCAACCCAAATCCAATGCACCAAACACAGTCATGGGAATCATGATTCCAACAAAATATTCTCATGTGAATCACATTTCATTCCATTCCAATCAAATTTCGGCGCACCAAACAATCCCTAAGATCATTAGGTGTCCCCACCTTATCTGACTCCTCACTTTCTTGGGAATAGAAAAACTGCTTCTTCTTCATAGAAAAAAGACACAGAAATGGAAACCCCAAAAAAAAAAATCATTTTTATTTTTATTTTTATTTTTTTGAAAAGAGAAATCATTAAAATCACTCTTCTTAGCGATCGCTTTCGATGTTCATTTCCAAATACAAATAGCTCCTAGTAGAGTCATTCAATGCCGAACCAGATTGAGATCAAACTCTATTAAAGACCGCCTTTATTTCGCAGCCTCAGGCTGAGCTGCGTTCTTCTCTAAAATCTTCAAGCCGCTTCCAGATTCTCTGTTTTTCGCCACTTGCTGCAATTTGCTTGCTTTGCTACCCCTTCAAGAGATTTCCCACCACTGGATTTTTCCTAATTTGTAAAAGATATTCTTGAATTTCACCCGTCCTTGTCACTTATTTAATTGGCGCTGCTGCAGAGTGCTTATAATAAGGGCGCCCTCCTGCATGCCCTGCAAGTGTTCGATGAATTGTCGGACCGAAAATTGAGGTTGTTTTTTTAAGTTCTTGTTTCTCTTCCTGGATTTGGGTGTTGGGGTGGAGAAAATGAGCTACTCTGGCGTTGGTATTAGCCCTGGGAATGTCCCTGTGTATCACGGCTCGAATTTGAAGGTCTTTGATAAGAGGGTGAGGGTGGTTGAGTTGGTGTTGAGGTTTGTGATATGTGGCCTTGGAGTTCTTGCTGCGGTTCTTGTTGGGACTGATACTGAAGTTAAAGATATCTTTACCATTCGGAAAAGGGCCAAATTCACGGACATGAAAGCTCTTGTGTAATCTCTCTCTCTCTCTCTCTCTATCTTTCTCTGTTTATTTGAACCTTAACTGTAACTGGGTTTTTTGTTTCTGTACTTGGTCGGATTTTGGTCCTACCTATTAACTACTACAAGCTTGTGAGATGATATTGGTCCTACATATACATATGAACAGTTACTGGGTCTTTTGTTTCTGTTCTTGGTTTGATTTTGGTTTTACAAGTTAAACTTACTGGACTCATAAGCTTAATTAAACAAGATTAAAATGATGGGTTATGGCATTCACATTCTTAACATTTCTTTCACTTGAAGGCTAAAATATTAGCACAAAATTCACCAGAGGTTACCTCCTATTATAACACAGCTTCTCTGACACTACGATATAACACAGGTTTTTGGTGGTAGCAAATGCAGTAGCTGCGGCTTACTCGTTGGTCCAAGGACTGCGATGTGTGGTGAGCATGGTGAGGGGAAATGTGCTCTTCAGCAAGCCTTTAGCTTGGATAATCTTCTCTGGCGATCAGGTACATTTCAGACCTGGGAGATAACCTCAGCAAATCTAAACTCCTTTTTTTTTAGCCTTTTTTGCTATTTTCACTGAATAAACTAAATGACCATCTTTATATAAACTAGGATAATGTTTTGTTTTTTTTTTTTTTTTTTTTTTTTTTTTTTTTTTTAAATATGTTTTTGATTGTTTCTTTTCTCTTCTGCTGCGAGTAATCTTTTATTCTGACCATGAATAAATCGATTCATGACTTTGGTTGGTATTGTCTGAGGATTCCATTGTCATGGACTAAAGGGAAAATCACTTGTTATATGGCTATTAAAATAATAAATGCAAGTTCCAAATGAACTTTGGTTCTACCAACCTCCGTCCAAACATTTATGAGGCCTACAATAGTCAATAAATATTCTTGTGCACTTCAGCATCTGCTTATCTATCTATCTTGCTTTTTGTCCATACATTTTTACGTATTGTCTTTTAGTTTTGGTTAAATCACAACGTTTTTTTTTTTTTTTTTTTTTTTTTTTTTTTTTTTTTTTTTTTTTTTTTTTTTAGTTTTGGTTAATTCACAACTTCTTTTTACTCCATACTTCAACCATAGTTTTAATTTAGTCCTCATACTTCCAGAAGTTTTATTATTGCCCCTATTATAGGGTTAAAACTTATCGAAAGTCCTTTTAGTTAGAAGTATCATAAGTTATTTGAGCTTGACTCCAGAAAGAGTAAAAGAAATTCAATGCACATCATGGTGGCACTTCAAAACAAGATCAATTTTAGTCTTAAAATTTTCTTTTGAATGAAAGTAATATCTTAAAACTCAGCCCAAATGCTTATTTATCAACCAATATAACTTGTTAGACCCCACATCATTAAAATACAACGTCACAACAAAGGAGCTTATCTGTCCTATTCATGAATAACTTATCACACGATAGATGATTGCCAAATTCTAAACAAAGGATGAAGTCGATGGTGAGACTTATGAGGACTGATAACGTTCCAGTTTGACAAGTACAGTTACTTGCGCAGATTATGGCTTATGTCACAGTGGCAGCAGTGGCATCGGCCGCCCAGTCGGCAGTGTTCGGGAAGCTGGGGCAGCCAGAGTTGCAGTGGATGAAGATATGTGATCTATACAAGAAGTTTTGCAACCAAGTTGGAGAGGGACTTGCAAGCGCGGTCGTGGTCAGCCTGAGCATGGTGGCGCTGTCCTGCATTTCAGCCTTCAGTCTCTTCCGCCTCTACAATGGTGGCAAGAGCAAGAGCAGCTCAAGATGGTAGAGGCCTTTTGAGTTCGTCAGTAACCTTCAAACCTCCATAGCCTGATCGCACTCTGAGCTTCTGTTAGGAAATGTTAGGATTTTCTGTGATTCTGGTTAATGAAATGTATGTTAAGTGTTTTAATTCTCTTGAAAAAGTATGATGGATCGTTCAGAAATAAAGTTATGAGTTGAGGAATAAACGTTTATTTGGGAATATTTGATCCTTTTACTTCATAAAGTGTAAGTATGAAGCTGATAAATCTGGCTCAAAATTAAGGATTCGTCAATTATCATATTGGTTGTACGAGGGAAAAAAAAAAGTATCTACAAGAATAGACTGAAATCGGTCTATATATTTCACTTTTGTCCAAAAACCTTGAAAATATCATTTCAGTCCAACCCGTTTTAATTAATTGTAGTCCATTTACCAATTTGACCCTCTGATATTCAAAATAAAAAAAATAAAAAAAGAAAAAAGAAAAGATAGAAAAGGAAAAAACGTATATTGCATTTGAAATATATAAAATAATATAAAACAAAAAAGGAAAGAGAAAGGATTTGAATTTTCTTCCTAAAATCGTGCAAATCAAGGGTGGTTATCTTTCCTATTTTTTTTCCCTCATTTTCTCTATTTTGCCATTTGTTCTTCACGAATTTTTTACATGGCCGCCTCCAATCTTTTGCTTCTGATTCTTTAGCTACGGGTAAATAACCATTTTTTACTTCTGCGTTTTTTTTTTTTTTTTTTTTTTTTTTTTTTTTTTTTTTTTGCTACTAGAAAATAGTGTTTTTTAGTCTGGTTTTTTTTGTCGTATAGATCTGGGTTTTTTTGCCGTATAGATCTGAGTTTTTTTTGCATCTTCTACGATTCCTTGTTAAATACCCGATATGGATTTCTAAATACCGGGTATGAATTTTTAAATACCCGGTATGAATTTTGAAATTTGCAATAATTTTTTTTTTTGTCGTATAGATCTGGGTTTTTTTTTGTCGTATAGATCTGGGTTTTTTTGCCGTATTGATCTGGGTTTTTTTGCATCTTCTACGATTCCTTGTTAAATACCAGGTATGGATTTCTAAATACCGGGTATGAATTTTTAAATACTCGGTATGAATTTTGAAATTTGCAATAATTTTTTTTTTGGCGTATAGATCTGGGTTTTTTTTGTCGTATAGATCTGAGTTTTTTTGCCGTATAGATCTGGGTTTTTTTTTTTTTTGCATCTTCTACGATTCCATGTTAAATACCCGGTATGGATTTCTAAATACCGGGTATGAATTTTTAAATACCCGGTATGGATTTTTGAATCAACCAAATCGAAAAGCAGACGACAAAAAACTAAAAAGAAATTTAAGAATTCCAAACTGGATGTGGGAATAAATTTGAAAATAATTGTTACATAAAAGGAATGAATTGAGATAGATATCTAAAAGAATGTCTATAATTAAATTAAAAACCCTTGAATTGCTCAATAAATTCCAAGACCTCTTTAGCCGATGCTGCCTCTGATAATCTCTGCCGCAATCCATTCTGCAAAGCTGAGAGAGAAAACTCCAACCCCTGAATTGCTCAATTTTCTCCCTGAGTTCAACCAAAGGAGCTCGCATTCGCACGACTGTCACTTCCACATCCACAAGCTTTGTACTCAAGTTGACAAAATCGGTATAGTCATGATTAATCAAATCAATAAGCTCACGATTCAGAGGAAAGATCTGTTCGTGGATTAGAAGGGACAAAATAAAAGCTTATTTAGGAATATAAAATCTATAATTATAATTTACAAAATTAGATTTTTTACTAGGATCCCTAATTATAAGGAAATATTTGTCTGGGGCAGTATTTAAGGAAAAAACGACAATTGAATTATATTTCCCCAAATTCTTTAATTGAAAATTTGAGATTTATTCTAATATATTATTAAATTAAATTTATTTCATTCATTAAATGAAAGGGTATTTTGGTAAGAAAAACAACTCAATTAAGGTGAAAAAACCTACCCATAATAATTTTGATTATTAAAGACATTTGTGAAATTTGGGGATCAATTTGACCCATCCTCTATAATTTCTGAAAAAAAAAAAAAGAAATTCTCATATTGGGCTCTTAATCATTACTTTGGGCCTCTTTGGATCTAAGATATTAAATAGAGGCAACAATAAAAGAGGGGGCAATCAGATAAATGGCCATTTTAAAATAGCCGTTTTGAAAAAAGGGGTTTCTACAAGAATGGGCTGAAATTAGCCTATATATTTCACTTTTGTCCAAAGACATTAAAAATTTCATTTCAGTCCAACCCGTTTTAAATAATTGAAGCCCATTTACCATTTTGACCCTATGATACTCGGAATAAAAAAAAAAAAAGAAAGAAAATACATAAAAGGAAACAAGCTGTTTCGTATCACATTTGAAAAAAAATCCCTAAAAGCACGCAGACTATTCTTCCTTCCGAAAACACCGCCCATCGTCTTCTTCCTTCTGAACACTGCAGACTATTCCGCCCATTCTTGTATCGTGTCGATCATCTCCACCGCCGTTGTAACGCCCCGCATTGCGGAATCGAACCCTGTTGGTATATGTTGAGCGTTTTATTCTAATTTGAAAATTTAGAATTTAAGCTTAACCTCGGGTCATTAAATTAAATTTCTATAATTTAGGGAAAAGAGTTTTTTTAATTAAATCTTTAAATTTCCTAAATATTGGAGGTTTAATATTTGAAATTTATTTTAAGTTTCGAAAGACCCAAAATTTCCTCGTAATCAGTTTAAATCCTGAATTCTTTAGGAGCTAAGATTGGGATTGAAACTCAAATTGGGGATTTAGATTGAAATCCTAATTCCTTTTTAAAGTGGGCTTTCTTTTGACTAAGGTTTATTTAAAGAGGAAAAAAAAAAGAAGCCCTAAAAGTCTCTCATCTTCTCCCTCCTTCTTGCGTGAGGTTAGCCGCCAGCCACCCCCCCCCCTTTGCGTTTTCTTCAGCCGCTGGCAGCACCCTCGCGAATCTCTCCCTCTCTCCGTGTCGTCGTCGTCGTCGTGTATCCCAGCCCGCCGCGCCGCCCTTGTTCGTGGTCTTTCTCCCCACGATTTTTCTTCAACCGGCAGCCCCCATCTCTCTCTCGTTCTTCCTCGCGTTGGAGCCGCCAGCCGCAGATCTTGTTCTCTCTCTCTCTCTCGCGTTGACGTTCGGCTCGAACCACAAAGATCCACGCGAATCTCCATCTCCGGCGTCTCTCTCCCTCTTCGTGTCGTCGGCCAGCTGCAAGGAGACCCACGACTCATTTTCTCTATTCCTCGCACAGTAAGGTTCTTTTTTCCTTACTTTTGTTCGATTTCGGCGAATGGTTGGCTAAAATATCTCTTCCTCGTCTCTTTTTCCCGCCAGCAGCAAGGAGCCCACGTCGTTGCCCTATTTTTCATCACCGTTTGCACGCCTCTGCGAGTCTCAACCTGCGAGCGTCTTCTGTGCAGCGTAAGTGGCGTGGTTCTAACTCTCCAAGCGGTGTTATTCAAGGTTTCGGTGAGATTCAGTTTGTACCCATGGTTATTTGGGCTCAATCTTGGTTTAACCATTCCGTTTCAACCCCCTTATCGCTCTAAATCGTTGCTCGCCATTTATCGAATTAGAATTTCATTGACCCATTCGTTATCTACTTCAAAATTTCAGGTTTAAGGTTCGTTTTAGCGTGTCTAGGCTCTTTTGGTAAGTTTTCGTCGCCACCCATGCTTTCTTGGCTTTGAATTTAGATTACCCAATATTTTTCAGCGTTTAACTGGGCCTCGTGGCTGATTTCTTGTAGTTACGACGCTGTGCAGTGTTGTCTTGGACTCGAAATTGGCTTTTGACGAATACCCATAACCCGAACAGCCTTGGGACTAAATGCCCACAAGCTAAGAAGTTCGAATTGGTGATTTCGAACTCATTCGGACACTAGGCAGCAAGCTTCAAGGTCGTTTAGGTGCCGATCAGTAAGTTTCGATGCTCTCAAACCTTTATAATTTTATTAGGTTGGCTTTAGAATAGCTTTCAACCTTTGGGTGTCTCGTTAGTTTCAATTTTAAACCAACTCGAATCTCGGACAGCACGTATTCAAGGAGCTCTAGTGTTGTTCAACGAATTCCAGCGAGCATCGCACCTCGTTTAGTGGTGTTTGGTAAGTTTTAGAGTTTTTAATCTTGTTAGATCTCTTGCTAGGCTCTTCAAATCAATTTCCTAACTTTGGAAGTCATATACTTGGAGCGTTGGTTCGATTAGAGCTTGTTTTAAGTAACTTCCAGCATGGGACAGATTTGTTGGTGGAGTTAGCAAGTATTAAGTCTCTTTAAACCCTTTCCAGCTTGTTTAATGATCGATAGGTTAGTTCTAATTCTTTAGGAGTTATCCTTGCTGTTTAGGTTTTTATCTGGATCTTTAGAGCTGTTAAAGGAGTTCGTTAGGAGCGGTTTTGTTTTCTTCTTGAGTTATTTTGCCGTGAGTTGTTTTTCTTCCATTAAGAGTTTTTGAGAGCTTGTTGTAGAGTGATTCGTGAGCCTTTTTTTTCTTGAGAGAAAAGTGAGAGAAATCATTCTTGAGCGTTGTAAACTCTTGTAACTTTCTCCCTGGAGTTTTAGTGGAACCTGCATCGGTAGCAGAGAACTGGACGTAGCCCACATTGGGTGAACCAGTATAAAACTCGGTGTCAATTTCTCCTCCATTCTCTTTTATTTATTATTGTTCTTGTTGCTTAGAATTTTAGATTGGTTTATCTATTCTTCTAAGCTCTTGGTTTCAAATTATTTATTTCACATTATATTTGAAATCGGAATCGGATCTGGGAATTGCGATAAATTATATTTTGTCTGAATTTAGATTGATTATACTTTTATCGCCTAACAATTGGTATCAGAGCATTCGGGTTGTAGAACAATGTCAGGAGGGGATGAGAAATTGGTTATATTTAATGGATCAGATTTTTCTTTTTTGAAGTGTCAGATATTAGATTTTTGCATTCCAAGGAATTGGATTTACCATTAGAAGGAAGACCTGATGACATGGGAGAAAAAGAATGGAAGAAGTTGGACAGAAAGGTGCTGGGACTATTCGCCTGACTTTGACAAAGAATGTGCAAAGCAGTGTGGCGAAGGCGACGACCACAGCAGAGCTGATAACAGCGTTGTCCAATATGAATGACCTCGGTAAATAACAAGGTGTATCTCGCAACTAAATTCTTTAACTTGAAAATGGCTGAAGGTACATCTGTCACTGCCCATTTAAATGAGTTTGATTTGTTGATGAACAAATTAGCTGCTGTTGAACTAGAATTTACTGATGAAGTAAATGCGATTTTGTTGTTGAGATCTTTGCCTGATAGTTGGGAAACCATGAAAGCTGCACTTTCTAATTCATGTGGTAAAGATAAATTGCAATTTTCACAGGTTAGAGATTCTGCTCTAGCAGAAGAAATTCGTAGAAAGGACTCAGGTGTTGCTTCTACTTCTGGTTCGGCATTAAATGTGGACAGAGGAAGAAGTAATAACAGAAGTCATGGAAATCGAGGTAAATCAAGAAACAACAGAAGCAAGTCTAGGAATGGCAGATTAGAATGTTGGAACTGTGGTAAAACTGGACATCTGAAAAGGAACTGCAAGACCCCGAAGCGAACTGAAGGGAATGAAGCCGGTGCAAATGTTGTTGCTAATGAGATGCATGATGCTCTGGTTCTGGCAGTGGAAAGTGCTCATGACACATGGGTGATTGATTCAGGTGCGTCATTTCATACTACAGGTCAACGCGACATTCTTGAAAACTATGTTGCAGGAAATCATGGAAAGGTGTATCTAACTGATGGAAAGCCTTTGAACATCATTGGGATCGGTGATGTCAAATTGAAAATGGCGAATGGTTCAACCTGGAAAATTCGCAAGGTACGTCACGTTCAAAATATGATGAAAAACTTGATTTCTGCAGGGCAGTTAGACAGCGAAGGATGTGAAGTATCTTTTGGTCAAGGAAACTGGAAGGTTACAAAAGGTGCCATGATAATTGCTCGAGGATGCAAGTCAGGGACTTTATATGTCAACAACGATGAAAAAGATATGGTGGCTATTGTAGATCACTCGAGTCAGACAGATTTGTGGCACAACAGGCTGGGACATATGAGTGAAAAAGGTATGAAGCTTCTTCACTCTGCAGGGAAGTTACAGGGACTGAAGGCAGTTGAACACAAGTTGTGTGAGGGTTGTGTATTTGGGAAGCAGAAGCATGTCGGTTTCTCAAAAACAGGAGCAAAGCCAAAATCCACAAAGTTGGAGTTAGTTCACACTGATGTGTGGGGACCTTCTGAAGTTTCTTCTCTTGGTGGTTCTAGATACTATGTGACCTTCATAGATGACTCAAGCAGGAAGGTATGGACTTATTTTCTCAAACATAAGTCTGATGTATTCTCTGTTTTCAAAACTTGGAAGGCTATGGTTGAGAATGAAACAGGTCTAAAAGTTAAAAGCTTGAGGTCGGACAATGGTGGCGAATATGTTGATGAGGAATTCAAGAAATATTGTGCAGACAATGGGATTGTGATGGTAAAGACCATTCCAGGGACACCACAACAAAACGGTGTGGTTGAGAGAATGAACAGGACGCTGAATGAGTGTGCCAGGAGCATGAGATTGCATGCAAGATTGCCTAAGATGTTCTGGGCAGAGGCAATCAACACGGCGACCTATCTGATCAATAGGAGTCCGACCACATCTATAGACTTCAAGTTGCCTGAAGAAGTCTGGAGCGGTAAAAAGGTAAACCTTTCTCATCTAAAGGTTTTCGGTTGTGTGTCTTGTCTCCACATTGATGCTGCAGACAGGAGTAAGTTAGATGCTAAATCCAAGAAGTGTTACTTTCTCGGGTATGGCGGTGCTGAGATTGGTTACAGATTTTGGGATGACCAAAACAGGAAGATAATCAGAAGCAAGGATGTGATCTTCAATGAAGAAGTTCTGTACAAAAACAGAACAACAGTTGACTCAGAAAAGTTAGAGTCAGATGAAAGCAAAAAGGAGAAGACTCAGTTTATAACTATTCCAGAGGTTGAGACTAGAAAAACAAGAATTGAAGATCAGAATACAACTACTCCTGAGGAACCAGTTGTGGACTCTGAGGAACCAGTTGTGGACTTTGAGGAACCAGTTGTGGAAACTACTGTAGAACCTGATGAAGTTCAGAGAACGCCACCTACCGTAGTCAGGAGATCTACTAGAACTATCAGACCACCACAGAGGTATTCCCCTACTTTGAATTATATATTACTAACTGACAGAGGTGAACCTGAATATTATGACGAAGCGGTTCAACTGAAAGATTCTGTCAAGTGGGAGTTAGCCATGAAAGATGAGATGGATTCACTCATGACAAATCAAACATGGCAACTAACTGAGTTACCTAGAGGTAAGAAAGCTTTGCAGAACAAATGGGTTTACAGAATCAAGCAAGACCCTGATGGTAGCAAAAGATACAAAGCAAGGCTTGTAGTCAAAGGCTTTCAACAGAAGGAAGGTATTGACTTTAATGAGATATTTTCTCCTGTAGTAAAATTAACTACTATTAGAACTGTATTGTCAATAGTGGCAGAAGAGGATCTGTTTCTGGAACAGATGGATGTAAAGACCGCATTTCTTCACGGTGATTTAGAGGAAGAAATTTACATGGTACAGCCACAGGGTTTCACAGTACAGGGACAAGAGAAAATGGTTTGCAAACTTCAGAAAAGCCTGTATGGTCTCAAACAGGCTCCCAGACAATGGTATAAGAAGTTTGATAGTTTTATGTGCAACAATGAATTTCAGAGGTGTCAGGCAGATCACTGTTGCTACATAAGATCTCAAGGTAACTTATATATTATTTTGCTACTCTATGTTGATGATATGTTAATAGCAGGGACAAACGAACAAGAAATTCTTAAGATAAAGGCTAAGTTATCTAAAGAATTTGATATGAAAGATTTGGGAGCTACCAAACAAATCTTGGGAATGAGGATCGAGAGAAAAGATGGTGCATTGACTTTGTCACAAGAAGAGTATGTGAAAAAGATACTAAATAAGTTTCACATGCAAGATGCAAAACCTGTGAGTACTCCTTTAGCTTGTCACTTTAAATTATCAAAGGAGCACTCACCCACTACTGAGCAGGAAAGAGATCATATGGCTAGAGTGTCATATGCTTCAGCTATAGGAAGCCTGATGTATGCCATGGTTTGCACAAGACCAGACATTGCACATGCAGTGGGAGTTGTTAGCAGGTATATGAATAATCCAGGAAAACAGCACTGGGAAGCTGTAAAGTGGATTCTCATATATCTGAAAGGTACAACTGACTATGCTCTGCATTTTAAGAAGTCAGAAGATTTTAAATTGCAGGGTTATGTAGATGCAGATATGGCAGGTGACACTGATGGCAGGAAAAGTACTACCAGGTATGTTTTTACTTTGGGTAATACTGCTATTAGTTGGATTTCTAGACTGCAGAAAATAGTGGCTTTTTCTACTACAGAAGCTGAGTATGTTGCAGTTACTGAGGCAAGTAAAGAGATGATATGGCTTCAGTCTTTCTTAGAAGAACTTGGTTTGAATTTGGGAAAAAGGACTTTGCATTGTGACAGTCAGAGTGCTATTCATTTAGCAAAGAATCCAGTGTTTCATTCGAGAACGAAACACATACAGGTAAGGTACCATTTTATCAGATCAGTTTTGGAAAATGGAGTGTTGGTACTTGAAAAGATTCCAGGAAGTCAAAACCCAGCTGATATGTTTACCAAGGTTGTTCCTACTGATGACAACTTCAGTTGGACTCTTCCATGAGTAGAGGGGAGTCGCTACCGTTGCAGGGGAGACGTGTTGCTTGTTTTGTCTCCAAGTGGGAGATTGTTAAGTATTATGAAGCCCAAAACAAGGCCCATGAAAATTGGCAGCAGATCAAGTGTGAAAGGAAGAAAAAATTAAGGCAGCCATTTTTTGCTTAATCAGGAAGAAAAAAAATCTGATTGGTTAAAAAAGTGGTGGATGTGCCTATATAAGGGAGGAGGTTGTCTTCATGTTTCATCATCCTACACAGAAGCAAAATTGGAGAGGTTTTGTTTTCTTCTTGAGTTATTTTGCCGTGAGTTGTTTTTCTTCCATTAAGAGTTTTTGAGAGCTTGTTGTAGAGTGATTCGTGAGCCTTTTTTTTCTTGAGAGAAGAGAGAAATCATTCTTGAGCGTTGTAAACTCTTGTAACTTTCTCCCTGGAGTTTTAGTGGAACATGCATCGGTAGCAGAGAACTGGACGTAGCCCACATTGGGTGAACCAGTATAAAACTCGGTGTCAATTTCTCCTCCATTCTCTTTTATTTGTTATTGTTCTTGTTTCTTAGAATTTTAGATTGGTTTATCTATTCTTCTAAGCTCTTGGTTTCAAATTATTTATTTCACATTATATTTGAAACCAGAACCGGATCTGGGAATTACGATAAATTATATTTTGTCTAAATTTAGATTGATTATACTTTTATCGCCTAACACATGATTCATGAGTCTAGAAGCATGTTGCAGGGCATATGCATTCTAGTAGATGTGAGATATAGGTCAAGGACCTAAAGCGAGAAAGAAAGGAAAGTTGGGTGAGTGTCAGTGCACCTCGGGTACAAATGGTCGAGGGGTGGCACGTCACCATTGGTTTTAAGAGGAGCATCGAGGCCTTGGGTACAAATGGTCAAGGGTCGGTGTGATGAGTCTAGAAAGCAAATGTTGGGCGCCTGGGGAAGAGCCAATGCTTTGCTAAGTCATCGGTGCACCTTGGGTACAAATGGTCAAGGGGCGATGCACAGTTCGGGGCCTTGGGTACAAATGGTCAAGGGTCGAACGCCGAGCTCCGTAGAGAGCATTGTGGTCCTGGGTACAAATGGTCAGGGGACAGTGCGACTCGAAGGATTAGTCTTGGAGAGCCATGTGAGGGCTAAATATGAGCTTTGAGTGAGCTCGTGGAGCTTGAGTGGTTAGCAAGTTGCATATAGAGAGATGCATGAGTCATGGCTTAGGAGAGTCACTCTTTTTACTAGCTTTTGAGCATGATGTTGTGTTTACCGCTTTTAAAAGCATGTTGTTTGCGCATGAATAGTATGTTGTTTGCCTGTTTGCTGTTTGGTGGCTTCTCAGGTAGGGGCTGCTTACCAGTACCTTAGCGTACTGACCCCCTCCCCTCTCTCTCCCCCCAACTACCAGATTTTGCAGGATACGAGGACTGCGTGGACCATGGTGATGCAGAGGAGGTGCTTGAGGAAGGACCGTAGCTAGTTCGTGTTGTTCTCTTTTATTTTCTTTGGTTTAGGTTAGGGTAGTTGTTGCTTGGTATTGCTAGATAGTTGTTGTTTCGTTTGGTTAGTTCTGAAATTGTTATTGTTGAACTCTAGGACTGGTTGTGTTGGTTTAAAGAACTCCATCTATTCATTTAGTTTTTAATAAATAAGTTGATTCGTGTGAATAATGTTATAAGCTTTATTAAAAGTTGTGTTCCTGATTAGTAGTTGATTTTGCGAGACCTGCCTCGCAGTTGGTTCTGAGGAGTTGTTGCTTTGTAGTTTGGTGGTGCAGTTGATTATGTTATATTGAAGTGTTTTGTTCTTAGCAGGTTATAGAAAAATTTTGGGTTAGTCCTATGTATGCCATTATGCTACCGAAATTTTCGGTGCACACGGTTAGTTTTGGGTTAAGAGATAGTAATGTTGCTAGGATAGCTATTAAAATCCTGGGGCGTTACAGCCATAACTTCCGCCGCCGTGATGTGAGTGCGACCCACTTCCCTGCGGTTCCATTACGCCCGTGCTCGACACCGACCGATACAGATTCAGCCCTGCAAGTATGTTCAAGTACCCCTCACTGGAACTGTTATTACCTCTACCGATGCCTGACCCGAATTGCTGACACGGAACCAACGCCACCAGGGCCGGAAAGTTCATGAAATGCAACCCACTCGACATCGTCCCTCTATACAGACCGTTGTTATTAACCGACGGAAAAGTCCATAAATTCACTATAGTCCATAAATTCACCCCCCATCACTTGGTTATTCGTATTCGTAAGCATCCAGAAATTCACTATATACCTACTGATTTTTGAAAGGGGATGAACAGACGTTGATAGGAGGTCTTCTCTCACGATTTTTTATTAATGGTTTCAGAATTTTGTCTCTGCTCTTCTCTTGCATTCTTTGAAATTTGACAGCACACAACATTTTTAAATACCCGGTATGATTTCTAAATACCGAGTATGAATTTTTAAATACCTGGTATGGATTTTGAAATTTGCAATATTTTTTTTTTGCGTATAGATCTGGGTTTTTTTTTTGTCGTATAGATCTGGGTTTTTTTGCATCTTCTACGATTCCTTGTTAAATACCCGGTATGGATTTCTAAATACTGGGTATGAATTTTTAAATACTCGGTATGAATTTTGAAATTTGCAATCATTTTTTTTGGCGTATAGATCTGGGTTTTTTTTTTTGTCGTATAGATCTGGGTTTTTTTGCCGTATAGATCTGGGTTTTTTTGCATCTTCTACGATTCCTTGTTAAATACCCGGTATGGATTTCTAAATATCGGGTATGAATTTTTAAATACCCGGTATGGATTTTTGAATCAATCAAATCAAGAAGCAGGCGCCAAAAAACTAAAAAGGAATTTAAGAATTCCAAACTGGATGTGGGAATAAATTTGAAAATAATTATATATATTTGTTACATAAAAGGAATGAATTGAGATAGATATTTAAAAGAATATCTATAATTAAATTAAAAAAAAAAAGATTCCATCTTGGGTAGTCGGCTTCTCGATTTGAAATCTCAAAAAATTGAAAAAAAAAATTGAAATCTCAAAAAACACCAAATTTTGGTTGAAATCTCAAAATAATGAAATTTGAAAATAAATTCCATATTGGGATTGCCCCTTATTTTATAGAATCAACAATTTTAGAAGAATGATGTCAAAGTGAAAATTAGAGTTAAAAGAAATTTGGTGTTTTAGAAGAAATCTCAAACGATTTAAAAGAAATCATTTATAAATAAAATCAGAGTTACCAAATATTGTGTTGATAAGCTGGGATTAGAAGGGACGAAAAAAGCTAATTTAGGAATATAAAATCTATAATAATAATTTGCAAAATTAGATTTTTTACTAGGGATAAAATCTGGGGCAATATTTAAGGAAAAAACGGCTATTCCCCTAAATCCTTTAATTGAAAATTTGAGATTTATTCTAATATATTATTAAATTAAATTTATTTCATTCATTAAATGAAAGGGTATTTTGGTAAGAAAAATAACTCAATTAATGTGAAAAAACCTACCCATAATTATAATTATTATGGACATTTGTGAAATTTGAGAATTAATTTGACCCATCCGCTATAATTTCTGTTGAAAAAAGGTCATTCGTATTTTCAATCTGAGAAATGACCAAAAGCTAATTTTAGTAAATTTTTTTGGCAACATAATGAACGAAAATACCCCTGACCCAAATCTTAATTCAAAAATAAATTAAACCAAATACACAATAAATAAGGGAGAAAATCTAGCTTTGTTACCGATTAATATGGGTAAATAAATAACAAAGTTCCAAAATGGGAAATTAAATCTGGGAACTTAAAATTAAAATAAGAGATTTAAATTCAAATCATAGAGAAAAAATAGGAGAAGATAAAAAAACACAGTATATTGGAAAAAAAAAAAAAGAACTGACCTGTTGAAAATAGAATTCAATCTGCAAATTGAAGAAATGGAAGAACAACCTCATTCACCTTAAGTAAATGACCAATATCAGTAGGCATCCATCATTAATCTTTGCACCTAAAACATCAAATCAAAATAGAGTATAATTTGAAAAAAAAATAATATCACTGTAATTTTAAACCAAAATGAATTCACAGTGAAATTTTCTATCACATCCCATCTCAAAAAATCACATCTCATCTCAAAAAAGGAAAAAGAAAAGGCTGAAACTCTTTAGCTTCACCTTGGAAAACCCTCCTTCGCAAACCCCATCTCAAAAATCAAAAAAGAAAAAACCCTTACCTTTGGAGAAACCCCAACCGATTGAGCTTCCTCTTCGAAAACCCTTCAGCCTTCTTCGATTCTTCTTCTCCAAACGCGATTCTACTCTGCAGATAACCGCATTCTTCCTCAAGCTTCTTCTCCTACCTTGATTCTCAAACCCCTCGACGGATTTACACTGTATTTACACAGACATTTGAAGGAACATTCGGAAGCTCCAAGATAAGTTATGTCGACATTCCATGGTATGCATGCTTCGATCTCTTCTATCTTTTGGTTTATATACATATATACTGTTTTTTCCTTACAAATAGGACAATATCGAAAAGGGACCGAAGCTAGGACCCACCATTTTAATAAGAAAATGATAGACGATAAAGTAGGGATCTTTTATCTCTCTAAGCTTTCGAATAACAAAACTAAACGAGAAAGTAAATATCCTTTATCGATTTAAAATCTGTCACACACCATTTTAAATGATATATCACGTTTTAATTGTTGGGTTTTATGCCCTAAAACTCATAGATAGTGAATGTAAACAAATTGTATACTTGTTTCAATAAAGTGTTATTGAGTTTCTACAATAAAGTGCTATTGTTAAATATTGCACAATTTGACCCAAATCCAATAAACTAAGATCCAAGGTTGTTTGTATGTAACTTGAACTAGAATGTGGGGACATATGGGGATCGATGTTCAAGTAACAATCTAAAAGGTTTATAGTACAAGGATAAGGTTGGGTACCTTATCCTGGTAACACTATGTGATACGACCTACTTTGTATTTGATACAGACGTATTGATCCAAAGCGTCCATGTAGTAGACATGTGAGCGGGGGTATCATATGCAATGAGTTTGCATAAGACTGGACCATGAAATAGTAAACCACTAGATATAACACTGTTAACTAGTTAGGTTACTATTTCAATAGGATGACCTAGGTAACTCAGTCTTAATCTTGAGTGTGTCATGAACTCCTTCTCATGAGGGATTGTCCTTTGATTAGCATGGGTGAGAGTGGCCAATACGCCGACTCAATATGCCTTCCTTTTTGGGGACAAGACCGAATGGGAGGCTGGGGACATGACAACACAAGAAGGAATTCACTCCTTCCCACTTCTAGGAGAAGTAGATGAGTGTTCCCTTAAATGGTGACTCCGGGACTTGAACAAAGGGATCCCACCCTCTCACTGGCCCGAGAGGGACTTTCTGTTTAATGGTTGGACCATAAACCGGTTATTCATTAGAGGAACACTGGTACTTAAGGAGACAGATGTAACATAGGGGTAAAACGGTAATTTGACCCAGCTGTGATTACAGACACTCGTGAAGGATTGACTTACCGGTATAGGTCTATATCTGTGGACACATAAATGTTTTACAGTGAGAAGAGTTTAGTTGTGGGTCTTTAGTGGAATGACCCGCAGTTAATAAATATTGGTTAACCTAATTAATGAGTTTAATCAGTTAACCTCATATCATTGGAGCTTCTGATTTGTAAGTCCATTAGGTCCCCCTGCTAGCTCGTAAAGAGTAATTATGAACAATTATATCTTGAGAGAATTTGAATAGTTCAAATTCATATTGGGAATTAAGTAAATTGTATGAGATACAAATTAATATAATGTATAGTGATACATTAAAATATAAAGTCTAATTTGAAATTAAACTTTATTATTATGAGAGAAATAAATATTTGAAAAAGTTCAAATATTAATATGAATTTGATTCATATTAAATTTATAGGATATAAGAGAATTTGAAGGAGTTCAAATTTTAATATGAATTTGATTCATATTATAGAATTAATTAATTGAAAGCCTGAAATTAAATATATGATATTTAATTGAGTAATTAATTAATTAACTAATAGAAGGTCTAAAATTAAATATATGATATTTAATTAGTGGTTAATTAATTAAAGAATTAATTAATTAGAAATTAATCAATTATGGAAATGATTAATCACGTATGGAAGTAATTAATCATTTATGGAAAGGATATAATTACTTATGGAAGTGATCAATCATTTATGGAAAAGATTAATCAATTATGAAATTGATTGGTTATGGAATTGATTAATTATGGAAAAGATTAAATCGGTTATGAAAATAATTGATTTTAAATGAATATTTTATTCATGACCTTTCTCCTATAAATAGAACACTAAACATAGGGTTTAGGACTACAACATAAGGCCACAAGAATGCATTCTTGCATTCTCTCTAGCCTCCTTCTCATATTCTCTCAACCCATGAACACTAGGGAGAATTTTCTCTCTAGAGTTTTTCGCATTCAAGATTAGGTAATCCCACAACTACATTCCTAATCTTAGAGTCGTAGCAGGGAAGATCAATTGGTGGTGTCCCAATTGTTGACGCTTGGTCCCTATGAAATCAAGAAAGGCGTTCTTGATATTTCAGAGACGACAACGACGATATGTTCGCTTCTCCCCTTTAGATTTAGATCTAATAATTTTTTTATGCTTAGCCTTAAGTTTGTATAGAATTTGTTCTATGTTTTTTGCCAATGTAATGATATTTTTGGATAAACAAAATTAACTACGAATCGGTCCCAATTGCGCTTCCGCTTTATAAAAATAATATAAAATATTATATTTTAGAAAATTCAAAAATAATTTTTTTAATAAAAAAATTAGTGCCACGTCAGCATTCCGTTAATTATTAACGGAAAATTGGATGGAAGGACCAAAATGAAACTAAAACCAAACCTCAGGGACTAAATTGTCGAGTTTGAAAACTCAGGGACCAAAATGAAACCTAACTCAAATCTCAGGGACTAAAAGTGTATTTTTCCCAAAATTTAATTTGGTCAAAATTGGGTCATATCGTATTTGGGTCAAGTTTAAACGAACCCCAAATCCAAATGGCTAGACCCAAACTCAATAAGGCTCAAAAGTCATTCAAGCCCAAGCCCACATACCCATGGAAAGCTCTATAAATAAAAGAGCTCTCTTCCATTTCAAAAGGATTAGAAATTCTACACTCTCACTAGGGGTGATCATCGGTCGGTCGACATCGGTTTTGAGCAAAAACCGACGCCGACCACCAACATGTCGGTTCTGATCGGTCGGTGGTCGTCGGTTTGGGAGCTATTATGAAACCGACCGACCGACTATAAGAAAAAATCGGTCGGTTTCGATCGATTTTGGGAGTTCGTGTGGAGGAGAGAAACAAGCGGTGTTAGTCTACGATAGCTTTGGTGAAGGTGAGAGAAAGAACGAACTATCAGAGAAGAAATGAAGGGGAAGAAACAGAGAAGGGAGAAAAAGAAAGAATGAAGGTGAGAAAGAAATAACAGAACAGAAAAAAAAAAAAAAAAAAAAAAAAAAAAATTAATCTAAGATAAGAAAAAAAAATGAAGTTTTCGTGTTCTTTGTTTCTCATCTCCATTTCCATCTCCTCTTCGTTCTTCTCGCTGGTTTTAATTGAATCATCTTATGTCTTCTCTCTTCCATGGCGATTCTGAGTAAAAAAAAAAAGAAATAAAGAATGAAGATGAGAAAAAGAGAAGGAAGAAGAGGAGATGAGAGAGTATAAGAACACACGAAGGGAATGAAAAAGAGAGTAGGATGAAAAAACAATCCAAATAAAATAATAATAATAATAGAAAATTTTAAAAATAATAATAATAGGTAATGATTAGCTATTTAAAATAGTTAATCATTACCTATAAACCAGCAGCTGGTTTTCAAAAACCAGCAACTGGTTTCTCAAATTTGAATGGGAAAAGGACTTGGAAGGCGTGCGTTTTATTTTATTTTTCTTTCTTTTTTTTTTTAAAAAAAACAAGTATCAGTCGGTTCGGTCGGTTTGAGCTTTTTTGAGCTCGCCGACCGACCACTGGTCGGTCCCCGACCAATACTATAAAAATCGACCGACCGAAGTCAGTTCGGTCGGTTTTGATCGATCGGCTCGGTTTTTCGGTTAAAGTTGCTCACCCCTAACTCTCACCAAGACTAAAGAATTCAGAGAAACTCTATTGAAAGGGAAGATTGAAGACTCTCTGAAATCCTTCTTAAAGACCGAACACTCTTCAAGACCTAAATACTTCAAGACTCCAGAGGATAAAGCTAGAAGACTCTCTAACGTCCTTAAGTCCTTGATTGTTGAACACTCCTTAAAGACCAAACACTCTTCAAGACCTAAACACACCTTAAAAATCGAACACTCTTCAAGATCTAAAGAGAAAATCAGAGGATCAAAGTTACTCACACATAAGAGAGAAAATCAGAGGATCAAAGTTAGATATTACACACTCACATTCATACGACATCAATACAAATACAAATTTATTCCACGTATTCCATTCTTTTGAAATTATGTGTGAACAAACATCATTTAAGAAAAAATTCTAAATTTTTAATCCTGAAAAAACTTATGTTGAACTATCAATATACATTTTTTTCCTACAAAATCACTCAATACTTATGTGTATATAATAACACATACATGAAAGCACAAAAGTAATTGTATACAAACACGTAATAAGTAAAACAACATATATCTATATATATGTATATACAAACAAGCATCATATGGATAACGGTATATATCTCTAGCATCCCTATGTACATAAGAGTATAAACATATAGTTAATACAGTAACTCAACATTTACCTAGTTCTCACCATCTCCCTTGACAAGGGATTCGTCATCATTCTTCGCTTTCTCTTTGTATTTGCTCAATGGAGACTCGAAATTGATGATGATTATTGATGAAGTTTACTTTTTGTCTGCAGACACTTTTATGAAATCTGAAACTCCCTTGTAAAATGCTTTAAAATCTCGTCTTTGAGGACCCTGTTGACACAATCCAAAACTTTCTTGTAATGATATTACTCAGCTATACCTGTATTTAACCATATCTATTGGTTAAATACAAGTTGTAGTTGAGTAAAAAGTAGTGTGGACAACTAAATTATCCAGATCCCCACCAGAGAGAATCTTCCTTTTAGAGCTAGTGTGTAAACAATCTTTTTCAAGTTAGCTTTTTGCAAGCAAAAATGCAATCCTCGAAATTGATGAACTTTTCTATCAATGCATCAATTCCTTCTAAATTAAGAAAACAAACATCATCCTTCCCCGAGTTGCTTTCTTTAGTGAATTTGGTCCAACACGACATCTTTGAATATTGTTATCTACAAGCCCAACATCCACAACAAAAAAACTTCTCTATCAATGTGTCAATTCCATTTGAGTTAATGAACCCAAAATTTTTCTCCCCTAGGGTTGAGCTTGCTCTTGAATCGTTATTGTCTATATCGATATCTGCATTCTATACGTCCACAACTAAACAACGTTCCTTGTATGTCTCATTCTAAAATCCATTGATCATCCAAAAAACATCTATCTTCTGAAAGAATTATGTTGATTGGATTGTTTGACTAGTTTCTAAAGAGTGACAACCGAGAAATACTACTTCCATTTGAGAGTTTCAGGTGGTTCGTCACACATTCCTTGAGCTAATTGAGGTTGGAATCACACCAAACAGACACGGTCCTAGACTTAAAATCGTTGTAGAAGTTCTTTGTGTTCCAGACATCGTCGAATACAATTGTAATCTATTGTACAACCATTTTCTAGGATTTGGGAAAATTTGAATTAAGTTATGATACTCATTTAAACGAAGAATAAAAATCATTAGTTATAAATCCAGGTAAATCTAGGAATGACCTTGTTCACACGTAACTTCAGGGATGGAGACACGTGGAATAAATATATATTTGTATTGATGTAATATGCGTGTGAGTGTACAATCTCTAACTTTAATCCTCTGATTCTCTCTCTTGTGTGTGAATGTGTTTCACTCGAGGGTTGTAGTGCTTGTTCTCGAGTCTGAAGCTTCAATTGATTCTTGGAGCTTTTGAAGCCTTTGGAGCTTTCGAAGTCTTGGAGTCTTGATGAGTCTTTGGTCTTCAAGGATTGTTGAAGTCTTCTAGTCTTGAAGGGTCTTTAGTCTTCAAGAAGTCTTGGTAGAGTTTCTCTGAATTCTCTGACTCTGGCTGAGAGCTTTCAAAATCCCCCCATAAAATGGAAGAGAACCCCTCTATTTATAGAGTTATTGCTGGATGGGCCCTGATGACTTTTGGGCCAACAACTTGGGCTTGAGCTTTATTGGTCTTGGGCTCAACTATTTAGTCTTGGGTCTGGTTCATATTTGACCCAAAACCATATGACCCAAATATTTAAAAGACCCAAATTTGATCCAAATAATTATTTTTTTAATTAATTGGTCAAATTAATTAATTTGATCAAAATAATTTAATTTTAATTAATTGATCAAATAGAAATTCGGCTCTATAAATTTATAATTGGCCAATTTTGACCTCAAATTAAATTTGGGACACATGTCAATTTATAATTGGTCCCAAATTTAATTAATTATAATTTCGTCATTAATTTCATGTAATGACGTGGCAATTTGTGATTGGTCAAAATTTCTCTTCCAACAAATGCCCCCTTTTCGAGATTTAGGCACAAGTTATGTGTGAGTGAATCTCGAAAAGAAATAATTCGGAACCAAAACTTAAGTTTTTTTTTTTTTCGTTAAATTTTGACTCCACTTGATGTGTCAATCAAAATATGAAATTTGGTCAAATTTTTGATTGATTTTGATTTTGAACTAAAGTTTGACATAACAAATTTGGATTATGCTCAAACTTTAATTTGAAATAAAATTCCAATTTTGGCTTGAATGGAATTTGAATTGGAATTTATTGAAATTTCAATTTGGGATAAAATTTGGATTTTGCCCAAACTTTAATTTAAGTAAATTTAAGACTGCATTCAAAATTTGGTGGGAATTTGAAATAAAATTTTCATGTGGAACTTCGAAAATTTGATTTGGGATAAGAGTTTAATTATACTCAAATTCAGTTTAATTCCATCTAAATCAATTTAGGAGTCTATCCAATCAATTTGAATTTATCTCCCAATTTGATTTAAATCAAATCTCATACCCTGGATTAAAATTTGAAACAAAATCTCCAAATTTTTATCTTTCAATTTGATTTAAATCAAATCTCATATTTTTGGGTTAAAATTTGAAACCATCATCCCAAAATTGATGAAGATTGTTGGAGATAAGATTTGTCTATTTGAATCCAAACTTTCCCTTCTATAAATAGGGTTGAACGTGAGTAGGGGACAACATTCAAGAAAGGATTTAAGTAGGAAACTTTCTTCTCCTTTTTTTTCTTAATTTTCTTTAATTTTACTTTTTTTTTCATTTTTTTTTAATTTTCGTGTTTTTTTTTTAAAATTTTCGTTTTTTTTTCACATATATTATTGCAATTTGTTTCTTTCTTGCTTGAATGCGTAAGCTTCGTGCAACAGTCGTCACCAAATTCACTTGTAGTGATTTCACCACCTGTCTAGACCAGTCACTTTGACGACTGTAGTTTCCTGCAGGGGTGGTCACCAGATTTGCCTACAATGGTCGTCATCAAATTCACTTGCAGTGATTTCATCACCTGTCTAGACCAGTCACTTTGATGACTGTAGTTTCCTACAGGGGTGGTCACCAGATTTGCCTACAATGGTCGCCATCAAATTCACTTGCAGTGATTTCACCACCTCTCTAGACCAGTCACTTTGATGATTGTAGTTTCCAACAAGGGTGGTCACCAGATTTGCTTACAATGGTCGTCATCGAATTCACTTGCAGTGATTTCACCACATGTCTAGACCAGTCACTTTGATGACTGTAGTTTCCTGCAGGGGTGGTCACCAGACTCATCTACAACGGTCGTCATCGACTTCATTTGCAGTGATTTCACCACCTGTCTAGATCAGTCACTTTGATGACTGTAGTTTCCTGCAGGGGTGGTCACCAGACTCGTCTACAACTTAAACTACTCTAACTTTTGAGACAAAGGATTTAATATAATCCAACCGAAAAAAAAAAAAAAAAAAAAAAAAAAAAAAAAAAAAAAATGGTCCAAATCTAAGCAGACAACCAATTGAGTTTATCTGATATTCAGCTAGCTTTCCATTCCTCGATCATCCTAACTCCAAGCTAGCTACTAGCTTGCTCCGGACTAGCTCGTTCTCAACTCAAAACGGTCCCCGAGCTCATAATTTAGGCCTGCAGCAATGTTACCATCAAGATAAAGCATTTTTCACATAAATTCAACGCAAATAAGCAATTTAGGAGGAGATAAACATAAACAAATTTGCTCTATCAACTCACCCCCAACCTAAATCTTGCTAATCCTCAAGCAAGCCTAAACTATATAATATGAATGGCAGAGATTCAAATGTTGAAATTTATCATGCTCAAATTCTTGTGCTACATATGCTAAGCCTTTTGCCTAAAAGAAGCTACTGCAAGCTAACAAAATATGAGACAATCAAGACTTTCCAAAAAAATTCTCACGTGGGTGTGTGATTAGCCTCTCCTAGAGCAACCCCTAATGGCCCGGGAATGATTTATAAGACCCTTCACCTATCTTCCCCCTACACTGGAACTAAGGCCTCACTTGAATAAGGCTAAAAGGCCAAATTAGGTTGCTTTCACTATACCTGGGAGCCTGAATAAGGATTCCCCTTTTCTTTCTTTTTTGCATTCTTTTAAGGCGGGACACTAGCTTTCACACTACAATGCAGGGACCCATAACCCGAGTTTAACCCTTGGTTGGCCTAACTGATCACACTGCAGGCAGCTCTTTTTATCCCTAATCGCTCATGACTATTGCAAGCATTCTCCTTATGAAAATAAAACAAGAGAGAGCATACTTTTTAATTTTCAAACTCAAGCTCACTCACTCATATTACCATTCACTTTCTTTTAGCAGGCATGTATTCTTTTCTTTCCCCAGGCAGGGGTCACACGCTAATTTGTAAAATTAGACTTTCAAGCTAAACCTTACACCTATCGGGGTGACAACCGATCTATGGAACTCATAAAGCAGACCTAAAACACCTAAAACTTTCAAGACTAACTAAAGAAAAGGCCAAGTGCTCAAACATGCAAGAAACTCAAGAAAAAACTAAAAAAAAAAAGGCTCAAATTATGCTAACATGCTTCACTTCACCAAAACAAAAGAAATAGGATAAATGCACATGTAGACATTATCATAATTGAAAATTCAACACCTAATCACAGCAATTAAGCTCAAGAATTTAAAAGTACATGGACTTTGAGAGTTCAAGAACCAAAGTATTTTTTAAAGTGAAAGTAGTATCTATAACTTAATCTTTTAAAATAAAAATTTAAAACTAAAAATAGTTATGGAATGGACCTAATATCACACAATTTAAAAAGCTGAAGCGAGCATAGAATTGGCAATATACCCTTGACCAAAAGGTCAGAGGTTTGAATCTCCCACCTCCAAATGTTGTTGTACTTAAAAAAAACACTTTAAAAAATAAATGGAATCCAAATGGACAAACGGATAGAATAGAACTAAAATAATGATTATTTAGGACCCGTTTGGTAACGTTCTCGTTTCTTGTTTCCGTTTCTTCATTTTTAATAAAGAAAAATAGAATTTCATGACCTTAACAACTATACGTTCAATAATAATAAACTTATATTCTTATTTATGTTTGGAAAAAATTGGAAACAAGAACAAAAAAGGAGAAACTAGTTTTAGTTGTTCCCAAAAGTTCTATATAAATTTTGGGAGTGTTTCTAAAAAATGAGAAACAAGAAACATACATAGTTATTAAATGTTTAGATTTCTTAATAAAATTGGAAACAAGAAACAAGAAACGAGAACGTTACCAAACGGGCCCAATTATCCTTTTAGACAAAAATAGAACAAAGTCGAAGTTAAAAGTTAGAGTAGTTTAAGTTGAACATACACATACACTAGGATTACTAAGAGTAGGGGTGTAATTTTTTCGGGTCGGGTCGGTTGTACGGACAAACCGACCCGGCCCGATTCAGTGCTGACCCGAATCGGGTCGGGTCGGGTCGGTTTTTAAAGCATTTTGGGCAAGAAAACGATTAGGGCACAAACGCAAGAGTCAGGGTGGAAAACGATTTAGGGTTCAAACGCAGTCGTCTTCGACTCTTCTCGCCTTCGAATTCGTTCACACTGAAAAATCAACCAAACTCAACAAACACACTCGCTAGAAACCTGCTGACCGCCAGATCTCGCCGGAAAACACCCACGAACAAAGACCCACGCCGCACAGACAGGTTGCTCACGACCCACTGCACTAAAAACGCGGCAAAACAGTCGAAAAAAATGCCCTCTGCCAACTGCTGCTACACCAACGCCGTCGTGGGTCCTGGCTCGCTGGAGAAGATAATCGGAGGTGGGGAGATGCACTGCTGGCCGGCGGATCGCTGAAGATGAAGATGAAAAGAAAAAAACTTGTTCGAAGACGAAGACAATGAAAAGACGAAGAGGCGGACATCTGAAGACGAAGAAAAGTGGAAAAGCGGCGGACGGTTTAACGAAGAGGTGGAGATTTTAAAGAGGTGAGGACCGGTTCGGTCCGGTCAGAATTAAATTGTCAACCGAACCGAACCAGACCGAACCGGTTCGGTTCTTTTCACCCCTTACTAAGAGTACCAAACAAGTGGAAGCTAGGTTTCCGGTCCATCATCCACAGCTCATTTCCGTTCATCGCTGCACAAATTACGAACATGGTAACTTTCTCTCTTCCTCTGATCTTTTCAGTTCATCTCTTCAGTTACGTGGTTTAATTTCCTTTGATTCGGGTGTGAAAAATGTGTTTGCTAAAATTGGCAGACCATTTCGAAGCGTGTAGCGGAGAGGAAAGTTGCCAAGTTCCAGAAGAATACCAGCAGAAGGGGTTTAGTTCCTCCAAGAAAGGATATGATTATTCAGTTGCTCCAATTTTTCTTGGCTTCTTCGTCTTCGTTGTTTTTGGATCATGTGTGCCTTCTTCTTGCTTGCTTCTACGATTTCTTCTAATTCTCTTTAGAATGGTTACTTTCTGTTGTCTTGCGCCCTGCTACTGCTCTTTCTTATACATCTTTGTTCTTATACCTTATATCCTCGAACAGTTCACATGTTGAACTAGAAAGACAGTTTGGTATCTTAATGTAGTTTGAACTAGAAGTTTACCACCAATCTACACCATTGTTGCATACTTCTGTGTTCATTTGGTCTGGAAGAGATTTTTGTTCGGCTTCAGTGAAAAAGATCAAATTCTGATAATTTAACAGGGTTAGTTTCAAATTCTGATGAATGAAGAGTGAAATAAACTTTTCTTCATTTCCCTTTTGTGACAGTCCTGTTTCAGATAATTAGAACTGCAACAAGCAGAGGTATGGCATGAGAACTGATACTGGAAACTGAGTTTTGTATGACAATCAACCTGATATCATGGCTTGCTTTGTAACTACTATGTACAGTAAAACGTAAGCTAAAGCCTGTATGATCACTTAAGAAAAGAAAACGTGTAGTATATATTGTATATGGCACACTAGTACTTATATACAACTTCTTGGATGAAAATTAGTACCTGATTGAGTTGCCGCTGACTTGCTAAGTCACCGCCCGGTGATTTTATGAAATGGGAAGTTGAGTCTGAAAGATGCTTCTAACTGTTCATTCATTCTAAATTTCACTTGTCAATTTCCTTTTAAAAAGAGTGAAATGAAACACAATCTTAAGCCTAATGGCATATTGGTTCAGGCCCCAGTGCATAATAGTAACACTCTCAAAGAACTACGACCATTTACTATTATTGATGAGCTTTTCAAATGTAGCATGTACACAATGGTATTACTCCCCCTAAAGCTCAAGGAATAAACAAAGAAGATCGGCCGGCATTATAGCCCCAGTTGTTGGATCAGATCCAACATAAACAATGGTTCATACAGTGACAGTAGGTGACAAGCTACAAAAAAGTATGTAGAAGGATCAAGAATGTGAACCCGAACTGGAAGAAATTGAGGTTCAGTAAAATTTATGCATTGGTTTTCCATATGCGTATTTGGCCTCATCGGATCTTCGGGCTGTTTTTGTAGTGTTTGCTTTGTCGGAATCCTGTCTGCAATCAGAACTTTTGGACAATTTCCTGGAACAAGATTTAAAACCAGAGTCCATTCTGTTACGGGATAAAATTTCATCTCGAGGAGAATCATATCCCATTGCCTCAAACTCCTGTAGGAATGAGTTCAGTTGATTAGTTTGCTGCATGGATACTCTTGGGGTGTGAGAAATTAACAGCAGAAAGTGGCAGTTATACCTTGGATTTAGTTGCATAATAAGGTGTTAGACATGGATTCACATCCTTCAGCAAAAAGTCATCTGGACTACCAGGGGACGTTGGATCGCAAGCACTGAACTCCTGAATAATATAAATATGCTGCATGAGTGATTTTGCATCTAGTAGATAAATAGACCATGTTTTGGTTGAGCAAAGTCCTAGATGATTTTGATAATTAGAACCCTCCTTGTGATCTTCCTAAACTCTAACTCTTATTTGAGCAACAGGGCAATTATAACAGGACTCGTATCAACACAAAAGATGGACATGAGATCGAAGGATATCTTTTGTGCTTACCAATGAGTTGGAAGCATCCTCGTGATCATATGTTGGTGTGTGAGGAGAACTACTACCTTGTAACCAGGACTTTCCTGAATATTTATCTGCCTTCACCTGCTCAAAATAAAATGCCAGTTGGGCTATGAGCTAAATCAATCACCACAGAGAAAGCAACAAATACCTATCCAATAGCAGCTATTCAGTACCAGAAACATATCACGGGAAGTCTGGATTTCGTTAGAGGCTATGTTTTAAACAGAAATTTCGTAGTTCATATCAAAGAAATAAAAGTTTTCAAGGTCTGGAGGTAAGTTGGATCATCCTATCGCTAAAAGCATTAGGTTCAATTCAACAAAGCCCCTTGGCGATCAGCCAATCAGAGTTTTCCTATGTTTCAGGTCTTACTTGTAATGCTTCTCAAGGATTTTTGTTAAATAGAAAGTTGTGTTGTGTGTATATATATCATGGAAAATAATACTACATTTTCTCATACCTCGGCAAGGTCCTCGGCGAGGGAATGAAGCTGGCCAGTGAGAGTAGTGACCTGCTTTTGTAGAGTAGGGATTATTTGTTTGGCTTGCTTCAACTCTGAGTCCTGCTTTTCAAGGATATCTTGAAGCTGAGAGTTCATAACATCTGGGAACAATATCGCATTCTTCAACGACTTTATTTCTTCTCTTTGTTTCAAACACAAATCTTTCAACTTCTCAATCTGATAACAACAACAATAAGCAACATTGTTCTGTTAACAAACCATGCATGGAAAATTTCTCGCACGTCATTCATTGCTCACAGATCTTAAAAAAATGTATTTAGTTTTGTTTTACCTAAACAAAATACTAAAAAATTCCAACTATATAAGTGCTAAAATCACAAAATCAAACAGGTGAAAAACTGTCCGAACTTAGTAATGAAAATGTCAAATCTAGCCAAAGAGCATCTAGCATGAACAAAAAAAATTCAACCACAACAATGTTTCTTTAAAAAACTGAAAATTGACTAAAAGTATATTAATTTTACCATCTAAGATATAATTGAGTAGAATGGAATGTTCAAAATTAAAAGTAAAAAGTGAAAGATATTTTAAAAAAAAAAAAAAAAAAAGTAAAATTAAGAAGCGTATCCTATTCCTGACCTCTCTGTACTTCTCCTCCAGAACTAATTTGAGCTCAGTGATCTCCAACTCCTGCTCCTTATTCAAACTCAAAAGCTCTCTTTCACTCCTCAGCACCATCGCCAATGTCCTCGTATTCCCTTTCACCTCCGTCAACGCCTTCACCTCCTTCTCCTTCTTCTCCACTGTTCCCTTCCCAAACAGCTTCTTATGCAGCCCACCGAAGTTCGTCCCCTTCCTCGCCGTCTTCTTCAAATCCTCCGCAATCAAATCCGACGGAATCACCAATCCCGCCGCCTGCTTCACCGTCTTCGGCTTCGAACCAGATCGCTTCTCCATGAATTTCTTCACCATCGCCGTCAAATTCTGATCCGAGGGCTTCGCCTTAGCCCTAGCCAGATCAGCGGCCTTGCTCTTAACAATAGCGCGCGAAGACGACGAATTGGCCGCCATTGGAGACTTGAGCTTGAACTCAGAAGAAAAAGAAGGGTCGGAGAAATGTGAGGAAGTGGAAGATCGGACATCGTACGAACTGTAGCGCGAAGAGGAGGGCTTGATGACTTTGGCCATAGAAGAAAAGCTCGAGATCTCGAAGAAGAAAGATACGAATTACACAGAGAGCTTCGAAGAACTGAGATTTTGCAGAGATTGATTCAGCGCATTGTTAGGGTTTTTTGAATTGGAGAAGATGGAGCGAAGAGATTGGTTTTTTAAAAGGACAAAGGTTTGTTTTCGGTTCGGAGAGGACACGTGGCAGCTTCTGCAGCTCTGTGTTGGGCGCTGTCTGAATTCAAATAATCATAAACTATACGTTGGCGGGAAAATGAAAGCGGTGGATGAAACGGTGCCGTTTTGGGAGTGATATCTTTTCGAATTCAAAAAACTTTCTAAGAAAGTCCAATTTTGCAGCTGGATTTTTGAAGGGGTGTGAATTAAATTGAGCTTTATTTTCTATACCTGGAATTTAATAGAATGTCTCAATTATTGGAAATTGAATGCAATGGAATTATTGAAGTGTGAAATTTTAGAAATATTGATTCAAATGTTTATATTACATGTCTGTCAGTCACCTCATAAAATAGCTTCCCAATTAATGTTTAAAAAAAAAAAAAAGTAATCAATAAATTTATTTCATCAATCAATTTTAGTTAATGGAACCTACCAGATTAATCATGATTAAATTATTAAATCTACATTGATTTAACCAAAAAAAAATATAGAATTTGGCTAAAACTCAATCTTTCTCCATACTTAATGGAATATTTTGCAACTTTCTCTAACATATTTTAAATATATTAAAAGTAAAATCGGCTGTTTCAACAATAGAAATTAACGTTCCAATGATTATTAATAAAAATTTGCGGTTCAATAAGAATTCAGGGGAGTAATCATTTCTCTCAAATCATAATTAGTAAATACTAGACTTGTTTTTTTTTTAAAAAAAAGATATATATATATATATATATATATATATAAATATACTGTAATGACTTATTCTAAAATACACTCAACACATATATATGTATATTGTAAATGGCCTTTCTAATCAAAGATGCCAGTAGAAAGTAGAAACCTTACATAAGATTTCATCAGATGACCTCAATTAACGAAATAGGGGATCATTTTCAACCTATTTCTTGTTACAAACTAACTGATTGAACAACCCAGAGAATTTTATCAGCAAATCAAAACAAATCCATGAGATTAGATGATACGTCTTCAACTACTATTCATTTACTTACAAGAATTTCAAGCATCATCAAGTCAGACACTTGATTCAAGTGTTTCCTCAATCAACTCCCATCATTTTCTGCCAATCATGAACTCAAAAGTTGGCATTTCTTCGGCACAATTGTCTGAAACATTTCCGAGTTTCGATTCCGAAAAGGCAGCCATGAAGAGACGGTGTGTAAACATGAAGAAACTGCATTATCAGAAATCTGGGCTACAAAAACTGACCGAAAAGATCTGTAGTGTACATACATCTTTTTAAATTGTATCATGTCCAAGGCCTCCTGTTGTATGTGCTCTCTTTCACCTTGAGGCCCTCATTCTCATTCTCCTTGTATGAAGGCCTCTTCATGAAAGGGGTCTATACTTCTTTCAACCTTGGACTTATTTTCAGTATTTGTACTTTCACAGACAACTCCAGTGTTTACCACTCCATTTCTATAAAGAACATCTAATTCTTGAAAGTATGGGCATGTCTTACCATTTGCAATGCTAGCCTTCCCGGTTCCAATCGTCCTTTTGAAATATTTGTTCATATTTTCCCATTTTTCTTTGCATTTCTTTGCCGAACGGTTGTAACCCATCTTCTGCATCTCAACTGATATCTCCTCCCATATAGAGCCTTTCGAGCCTGTGGCACGAAATTTGTGTTCTAGTGACGTTCGAAGTGATATCAAGGATTGTACTTCAGCCTGAGGCCATCTCCTACTACTTGGATCGCTTTTTAGCTCCTTCTGAATGCTGCTTTCACCTCCATCATCTTCTGTACATTGGTTTTCAACTGGTTGGGAGATTTGAATTTCATGGCCAAGCAAATTTTGGATCAAGGAAATGATTGCTAAACTGCGAGATGTTTCTTGGGCTCTTAACTCCTCATCCCTTCTCATTCTTTCAATCTCAATCTGCTTCCAAGCTTCTTCTCTGACTATTCTCTCTTTCTCCTTCTTTTCTATCATATCTATCAACTGCCTATGCATCTGCTCCTGTTTATCCATTACCTTTGTTACCAAATTTTCCACAAAAAGCTCGAGTGATCTCGTCCTTCTCTTTCTCTTATGATTTAAAGGTTTTTTTGTGCTTATAATGCCGTCACCACCATCTGAAGTTGAGCTGGAGACAAGTGATCAAACAATTTCCGTTTCAGAAGAGTTCAAGTCATTAAATATTGAGCACAACTATATATAACTTTGTACCTACGTATGTATCATGCTGTGCTTTCTACTTATTTTTGGTCTCAATAAAACTTCAATCATGATTACATAGGCTGCTGTGTAAATAATACACTATATTAAACAATAAAACGTAAGAAATTCCACATAACAACTTACGTTAAGCTTGCTTTCAATAATAGAGCAAGCAGCCATAAGAAGGGATTTGCAGTTTTCAAGTTGGGACTTTATGGATAGGAGTATTGGGAAAGAAGAGGATACTTTCAGAATCGAAAGGGAGTTAAATATACGTCTTGCCCTAATATTGGGAAAAATAAAAACGTGGAGTTAATCAGCAACGGAAAAGACTTCGGTCGAAGTGAAATGGTGGAAGAAGACCTAAATTGTTTGGTCAAGCTTCCAAGTTTGAATGGGGTCATTGGTCAATCTCAAGAATAAATTTGGAGCAGACTTATTGAATACTTGAACAAATCAGGGATGTATCTGACACCAGTTTCTAGTAGCGGGAGTAAAAAAATTATTGAAGGGGAGGGTAAGTTTCTGAAGGATGCAAGTTTGTCTTATTTCTGAGCTTAACTACAGAAAAGATTGATTATTTCTGAGCTCAACTATTGAAAAGATTGACGGTTTTTTTTCCCTTTCTTTTTGGTGGCGGGTGGGAGGTGGGGATGGGGCTGTATTCTTCTAAAATGAAGAATTTGTTCTTATGAATTTTGTAACTTCTGGATTATCAATGAAAGGTTTCGTTTCCTTCTCAGAAAAAAGTAATACAAAAGCAACAGTTTCTAAAAATGGAATGACTTCCAACGCCTTACCACAAATCTCAAATTACTGCAATAACGAGAAACCACCATACCAGAACAAGAACCTTCTGTTCTATGCACTCTATCCCCAAACCCAGACCTATTGGTACAGTATCAGCAGGTGACCACAACAAAAAGAAAAACCATGACTGGCAATACTACTTAGATCAGAAAATACTTCACTTCACCAGGACCACAAGAATTCACGAGATTTTGATAACAAAATTTCTTTTTTTGATAAGAAGAATTCACAAGATATCGATTTTCAAGAATCAAAAGCCTATCAGTTCTGAAACCAGTAACACATTCTTGCAGTTCTAGATTTCAAATACAATACAATACAAAGGAGGTTAATGTATAATGTTTCTTTCTCCCCTCACCTCTTCTTTCCAATTGTCGTCTTAGTTTCGTTTCTTTTGATTGCTCCCATTATCTATTGAAAGAGACATCTAATTATCATAATTCTCAAACAAGCTTTAGTAGTTCTGAACTCTTCTGTATAAATCCATTTCTTGGAACAACCTCTTTCCTTTAAAAGGAGAGCTAGTATTTTACGGGACAATATGATGATTGCTAGTGATGGGAACTTTAAAAAAGGAGAGAAAAAGAAGAATATTTTATGACTCTGTTGACCTTGTCATTTTGTTACTTCAAAATTGGTGCACTCTCTTAAAAGGGGTTTTGTGAAATTACTCCCTGTTAGGGATTTTTTGGGAATCTCCTGTTTGTATCTTTTTCTTTTCATCTCACTTAATAATAATAATAAAAAATGTTTCTCCTTAAAAAAAAATTCATTTCTCCTATTTCTAACCTTAAACTTTGAAAGTGATACACGATTCATCTTTTACTTTTCTATTATGTTTTTATGAAACAGAGAGAGAGGCCTCAAAGATGAGAGTAATGTCCATAGTTCTACTTGAAAAATCTGGTGAAATAAAAATTTCTTCTCTCTTTTTTGGAGAATTGAAAGAAAGAAAACAGGATTTGAATGAAGAGAGCCCAAGGAAACCACCAAACTGAAAGGACAATTTCTTTTTCATATATTATAAGGATCACTTTCCAGGGAAGCTTTTTCTTTAATCTTCTCACTTTTCTATAAGAATTCAGAGTTTACCACCATAATATAATTGACATTTCCTAACCAAATGCCAATCACCCAACAACTCTAAACAAAAATCAGTAATCCAAGTAAATAAACTTCAACAGTTCAAGTGAAAAACAAAAACCCCCAATTCATGAGGCGATGTTAAGTTCAGAGTTCAAAGTTGAAACTCACCAAGAATCATCATCTAATTGAGGTCCTTCACGGCTCCGGCTCAAATTCTCCGCAGCGATGACAGCACCGGAACCGCCGTTCTTCGTCTCTTCCTCCGAGAAGTAATTGTTTCCGATGATGTCACCGAAGCCGCCATTATCCTTGACTTCGGGCTTCTCCTCTTTGGCCGAGGAATTGAAGTACTCGCAAGGATCAATACTAGCCACACAGAGCTGATCGCCAGAAAATCCGCCCTCAGGCGACGACGAAACGCCATGGAAATTCCTTAGGGCTCCATCGAATATGTTGTCGGCCTGAGAACCCGCCGGGGACCTGCCGCTGCAGCGGATGGGACGGAGCTTCTGCGGCGGCGGCGGAGGGTTCGGAAGGTGGGCGATGATGTCGGCAGGGGGAAATACGGCGGACGGGGCGGCGTAGAGGAGGTCCGTCGGATCGGGAAAAGGAGCTACGTGCTGCGGGAAGTCGTCGGAGCTCGGAATCCGGTGGTCGCCGGTGAAGAGGTCCATTTCGCGGCGGCTGAGAAGTGGTAAAATTTTTGCGGCGGTGAGGGTCTTCGGTAGGTGAAACTGGCCGAGTAAATGGAAGTAAAAAGGTTAAATGGAAGTGCGTAATTATGATATTGCCCTTCTTCTTTTTCCATAATTCCTTTTGTATCCCCTCAGCGAAAATGGGCTCGGTTCGTTCATGTTTGAGTCGGCCCATTATGTAATGGACCCGATCCAAAGTGACTTTTTTTTCCTTTTTTTTTTTGTGATATAATCAAAGATTCAAAATCACTTGAAAATAGATGGTTATTAGTATTACTTATTTGTTAAATATAAAATCTGAAGTTTTTTTTTTTTTTTTTTGAAACTGAAATCTGAAGTTAAATCACAATTTTTGTAGTTTGAGTCCAAATTCAACTAATCTTACATGGTTTAATTTGCTAGTTTGAGTTTAGCTAAAATTTGATCTTTTATAATTTTAAATTTTTTATTTTAGTTTGGTATGATTTGATCAAACTTCAAAAATCATCTAATATTACAAAGGTAGATGTGTTAAATTTATATGGTAATGAATTGTTTTATATTTAGTTGATTGTGATAGTTTTTTTTTTTTTTTTTTAAGTTCATAGTTGATTGTGATTTTTTTAATTCAATACATGTGAGAGTGGAGATTCAAATCTTTTGTTGATAATATCATGTCTTGATCAATTGAGTTGTGTTAAGGTTTGTTAATGATTAAGATAGTTTACTATATTAAAATGAGTGAAATTTGGAGGTAAAAAGTGGGTTTTTTTTTCTTTTTTTAGTTCAATAATTGTGGGGTGAAAATTGAACAATTGATCTTTTTTATACTTTATCTAATGAGTTATGTTCGGATTGACAAATGAGTGAGTACTAAGTAAAATCCGATTTAGAGATAATTTGTGAGCTAAAATCATAGAGTTCAAATTGAAAACTAAGGGTGAAATTGAAATTATGTTTGAAAACTAATCTCAAACTATATAGGTAAAATTAAAATTCTTAAAAACATAAGAATCAAAGTGGCACTAAGATCAAACTATAGTGCCAAATTGATAATTTAACCAATATACATCTTTCCTTTTTAACTATTATTTTATTATTTTATATTTGAAAGTTTCTTATTACTTATAAGATATTATATTTTCTTTCCAATCAAGTTTTTACTAAATAATACTATTTTATTTTATATATTTTAAAATTTTCAATTATCTTAAAGATAACAATATTTTTTATCAAGTTTGTTTAAAAAAGTAGCATGAATTTTGAATAATAATATGGTGGTATGACCCTTTAGAAAAAACAAAATGATGGTGACATGACATTTAACGAACAATGTTGCATTTCTAATATTAAATATTGATATAATCTACTTAGTTTAAAAATAAAAATAAAAATTCAACAAAGTAGCACGCACTAAAAATTAAAAAAACTACCTACTTGAAATATTATATTCATATTCACAAGAGAATTGCACAGTTATTTCTCCTTTGAATTTATCACAATGGACTCGAGTTATATCCTTTTTATTTAATTGTCCAAAATATTAGAAAAAAAAAACATTGCAAATTGTTTTCATTAAATAAGGTTTGTATGTGCGAATTAAATTTCGCACATGCAAATTTTGCCCTACGTTTGTACACAATTTTTTTAAGAAAAAATTTGGGGTAGATTTCTCATTGGTGCAAGTAGGAATGTCCACGGAACGAAGTGGGAATGGGGATGACTTCCTCGTCCCCATCTCTACCTCCCATTTCAATACTCATCCCCATGAAATTCTCCATTAAATTTTGTGGGTAATGAGGCGGGAATCAGGGTCCCCATAGAAAATTATTTCCCATTTAATTTTTTTCTTGTTTTTTTTCGTTTTTTTAATTAAATAATTTTTTTGATAAATTTTTAAATAGTTAATTTTGCGTGAAAAATATTTATTAATCTTCAATTGGATAGTTAATTATTCAAATAAATTATTCATTTAAATAGTTAATTTTCTTTAAAAAATTTAAGAAACAATTATTAAATCTCCTTGTTCACACGTAACTTCGAAGATGGAGACACGTGGAATAAATATATATTTGTATTGATATAATATGTGTATGGGTATACAATCTCTAACTTTAATCCTCTGATTCTCTCTCTTGCGTGTGATTGTGTTTCACTCGAAAGCTGTAGCGCTTGTTCTCGAGTCTAAAGCTTCAATTGATTCTTTGAGCTTTTAAAGTCTTAGAGTCTTGAAGAGTCTTTGGTCTTCAAGGATTCTTGAAGTCTTCTAGTCTTGAAGGGTCTTTAGTCTTCAAGAAGTCTTGGGGTCTTGAAGTCTTGAAGAGTCTTTGGTCTTCAAGGATTGTTGAAGTCTTCTAGTCTTGAAGGGTCTTCAGTCTTCCAGAAGTCTTGGAGTCTTGAAATCTTGAAGAGTCTTTGGTCTTCAAGGATTGTTGAAGTCTTCTAGTCTTGAAGGGTCCTCTGTCTTCAAAAAGTCTTGGGATCTTGAAGTCTTGAAGAGTCTTTGGTCTTCAAGGATTGTTGAAGTCTTCTAATCTTGAAGGGTCTTCAGTTTTCAAGAAGTCTTGGGGTTTTGAAGTCTTGAAGAATTTTTTGGTCTTCAAGAATTGTTGAAGTCTTCTAGTCTTGAAGAGTTTTCTGTCTTCAAGAAGTCTTGGGATCTTGAAGAGTCTTTGGTCTTCAAGAATTGTTGAAGTCTTCAAGTCTTGAAGGAAGCTTCAATTTTCTGAATCTTGCAGAAGCTTCGATCTTCAGAGTTCTTGCAGGAGGATTGGAGGTTCAATCTTCAAATCTTGTAGGAGGATCAAAACTTCAATCTTCAAAGCCTTCTGAGAGCTTCAGTCTTTCTCTTCTCCCTTTCTTTCTGCTCCCCCTCAAATGAGCCAAAGTCTCCTATTTATAGAATTTTCCAGAGGCCTTTGCGAGCTTGAGCTCAAATTGGGCTTGGGCTCAACTATTTGGTTTTGGGTTTGATTTATATTTGACACAAAAACCACATAACCCAAATATTTAAAAAACCAAATTTGATCCAATTAATTATTATTTTTTTAATTAATTGGTCAAATTAATTAATTTGATCAAAATAATTTATTTTTAATTAATTGATCAAATGGACATTTGGCTCTAAAAATTTATAATTGGTCAACTTTGTGTTCAAATTAAATTTGGGACACATGTCCATTTATAATTGATCCCAAATTTAATTAATTGTAATTTCGTCATTAATTTTAAATAATGATGTGGCAATTTGTGATTAGTCAAAATTTCTCCTTCAACACTCCTATTAAAAACAAAATGATATTTCATATCAAACTATCTAATTATCTATACATATAATTCAAATGTTTAAACCATATAATTCAAACATATCCAATTTTCTAAATCATTAACAATAAAACTTTAAATTTATATATAGAGAAATAATAATAATAATAATAATAATAATAATAATTAAAAGAAAAAGTAAATATGAAAAACTTGAATACATAAATTTTTACTTAATTATTTTTAAAAATTTATGATTTTACTTTGAATTAGAATTGATAATGAAATTTTTGTAGTCTGGAAGATAAGAAATAATTGTTGTGTCGTGGACAAAACCACTGCCTTGAAAGCAATTTCGACACAACCAAGGTGCTAAATTGTTTCTATGTTGGTTGCTCCCCAAGGTTAACACAACACCTCCTTGTTCGTGCACTCGAGAGAAAAGGATTTGGAATCAAGGAAAGATAGGAAGATCGAATGAATGAGTGATCTGCCACTCTACTTAGCAAGGTTTTGTAGGGAAAGACCTAACCAATTCAGCCGTAACAAAAGCAGCTGGGTTATGGCATGGGTGCCATGTGTTATGGACCAATTTTGCCACAGATGAGGAGTCGCCACGCGTCCGCATTGAAGGGGATGAAAGCCCCGGCTCAGCGGAAGTGCATCGATAGGGTATTGCGCTGTATATTAATTAATATCAAAATACCGTTACGAAAAGGCAAAACGGAACTTTAAACATGCTTTAAAGCAGCTGTAAAACGCTATAAACATGCTGAAAACAACTAGAAAATAAAACTACTTTTATTTTCATGATTTTCTAAAGAAACGGGAAAGAACTGTTACATACCTTCGTTGTAGACTTGATCGATTCGCCAACGACACTTCAACGAACAAAAACGCAGTAGCCCCTTTTGATTTCTTCGTTGGAAATTTCTTCTCAAGAACGCAATCACCAAAGAGGTTACACAGGTGTGTCTTTAAGTTTAGGAGGCAAAAGACTTATGGGAGTCTTTCATTAAGTGGGAGGCTAGAGAGAATTCTAGGGTCTTGTCTTCATTAGGCCTAGTGTTCTATTTATAGGAGAAAGTCCATGAATAAAATATTCACAATAAATCAATTATTTCCATAAATGATTTAATCTATTTCTTATTTAATCAGTCCATGATCAATCAATTCCATAATTGATTAATCTTTTCCACAAATGACTAATTACTTTCATAAGTGATTAGATCATTTCCATAAATGATTAATCACTTCCATAAGTGATTAATTATTTCCATAATTGATTAATTTTTAATTAATTAGTCAACAATTAAATATCACATATTTAATTTTCGACCTTTAATTAATTAATTGCCCAAATTAATTTTAGACCTTAAATTAATTAATTCATATTTGAACTCTTTCAAATTCCTATAAATTTAATATGAATCAAATTCACATTTATATTTGAAATTTCTTCAAATATTTATTTCTCTCATAATAATATATCAATATATATTATATTGTTTCCCTTAGTAAATTGAACACTTTCAATTTACATTTATTACTTAGTTGCCTCAAATTACTTTATGAGCTACCAGTGGGACCTAATGAACCTGCAGATCAGAAGCTCCAACGATGTGAGATTAATGGGTCAAACTCATTAACCAAATTAATCAATATTCGTTAACTGTGTACATTCCACTATAGACTCACAGTTGCACTCTTCTCACTGCAGACATATTTTCTGTGTCCACGTATATAGACCAATAACGAATAGTTAGTCCTTCACGAGTGTCCGTAACACCAGCTGGGTCAAATTACCGTTTTACCCCTAGGTTACTTCTATTTCTTTAAGTACCAGTTCTCTTCTAATGAACAACCTGTTTGTGGTCCAACCATCAAACAGAAAGCCCTCTCGTGCCATTGAGAGGGTAGGGCCCTTTGTTCAAGACTCGGAGTCACCACTTAAGGGAACACTCATCTGCTTCCCTAAAGTTGGGAATGAGTGAATTCCATCTTGCATGATTATGTTCCCAGCTCCCCACTCGATCTTGTCCCCAAAATGGTAGGCTTATTGAGTCGGCGTATTGGTCACTCTCACCCATACAAATCAAAGGACAATCCTTCATGAGCAGGAGTCCATAATCAACTCAAGATTAAGACTAAGTTGTCTAGGTCGTCCTAGTGAAACAGAGACCTAACTAGTTAACGGTGTTATAACTAGTGGTTACTATTTCGCGGTCCGGTCTTATGCAAACTCATTGCATATGATACCTCCACTCGCATGTCTCCTACACGAACGCGTTGGATCATAGCGTTTGTATCAAATACAAAGTGGGTCGTATCCATAGTGTCACCAGGATAAGGCACCCAGTCTTATCCCTATACTATAGACCCTTTAGGCTGTTTCTTGAACAGTGATCCCCATATGTCGCTACATATAGTTCAAGACTCATATTACAGCCTAGGATGTCTAGTTTATTGGATTAGGGTTATTTTAGGCAAAGACAAACAACAAAATAACTAACAATACTTAATGGAAAAAATACATAAATATTATTTCATTAATATTCGGTCAACGGTTACATTCACTATCTATGAATTTTAGGGCATAAAACCCAGCACGCACAACTTGGTTTTCTGTTTAGACTGATTCACGCCTTGCCGCATGTCTTTACATTCCGTTAGACCAATTCACGCCCGCAAAATTTGGGTTTCGGTTAAAGGATAAGAAAAATAGAAAAGGTTTTTGGCCCAAAAAGTAAAACCGCTTCTTTATTACACGTTGAAGGAGTGTGCGAGACTCTAATTTCTTTTAATTTTAGAAACAAAAACATGCACTTTCATAAACCGAAAAACAGAGCAAAAATGAACCAACCTTTTGGCACGAAGTCAAGCTTCTCCTTTCGGTGTTTTTGGATCACGAACAGGTTGTGGACGACCACAAAAGTCTTCCCCGCTATTCTCCGGCCTTAGAACGTGTTGTGGGACACGAATTTTTGATGAAATTGGAAGACGTTTATGAGTATAAGAGAGTTTGAAGCTTGTATCTAAGAGAGAGTTTTCCAGTATTTTCCATCAAAGACCAACTCACTTCAGCTTGATTCACAGCCTTCTTATAGAAGGTTTCTTATAGAAGGATTTCATGCATAAGAACTCAATGAATCAAGCCAGCAAATAACTCTTGGAATAGGTGTCTTAATGGGTGTCATTTGGAGGTCTATTTTGAGGTGAGTCAAAATTACACCACCTCCAAAATTGGTAGCATTTTCATTTCTTTGTAAAATTAATTTCTAATTAAAATTAATTCCAAATTAATTTTAATTCAAATAAATAATTAATTAAATTTATTTAATTAATCAAATATCAAATGGATACACCAATCTTGATTTCTCTCAATACCGATCTTATCGAATATGAATCCCTATTCATATATGCAATATTTAAATCATATTTAAATACTTCTAACTCTCTCTAATTAGAGTTTAATTCATAATTAAACTATTATGTTAAATATATCGAATATAATTTAACGACATCTCCCTAAATTGAATTTGAATTATTCAAACTCTTCCATTGCACTTGTTCTAAGGTTTAGTCTGTGTAATGGGTATAAGGATGCCCTAGTTTATTGTATTACTTGTATATTTACTTTTCACGTAATATACAATGTACATTACATTCCCAACTTTAGATTATTGGATTTACTTCCCATCGACTAGAGTTTTAGTTCAAGTGGGAGTTTGTTGGGTTTTATGCCCTAAAACTCGTAGATAGTAAATGTAACGATTGACCGAACATAAATAAAGTATTGTTTGATGTTTTTTCAATAAAGAGCTATCGTCTATATTATGTACATTTTTCCTAAATAACCCTAATCCAATAAACTAAACATCCTAGGCTGTGAGATGAGTCTTGAACTATATGTGGAGACATACGGGGATCACTGTTCAAGAAACAGCCTGAAGGATCTATAGTATAGGGATAAGGCTGGGTACCTTATCCTGGCAACACTATGGATACGACCCACTTTGTATTTGATACAAACGCAATGATCCAACGCGTTCATGTAGGGGACATGCGAGTGGGGGTATCCTATGCAATGAGTTTGCATAAGACTGAACCGCGAAATAGTAACCGCTAGCTGTAACACCGTTAACTAGTTAGGTTTCTATTTCACTAGAATGACCTAGGCAACTTAGTTTGAATCCTATTATGGACTCATGTTCACGAGGGATTGTCCTTTGATTTGTATGGGTGAGAGTGGCCAGTACGTCGAATCAATAAGCCTACCATTTTGGGGACAAGACCGAGTGGGGAACTGGGAACATAATCACACAAGGTGGAATTCACTCCTTCCCGACTTTAGAGAAGCAGATGAGTGTTCCCTTAAGTGGTGACTCCGGGTCTTGAACAAAGGGCCCTACCCTCTCACTGGTCAGAGAGAGGTTCCTGTTTGGTGGTTTGACCACAAACAGGTTGTTCATTAGAGGAGCACTGGTACTTAAGGACATAGAAGTAACCCAGGGGTAAAATGGTAATTTGACCCAACTGATGTTACGGACACTCGTGAAGGACTAACTAGTCGTTATTGGTCTATATTCGTGGACACAAAAATATGTCTGCAGTGAGAAGAGTGCAACTGTGAGTCTATAGTGAAATGAACACACAGTTAACGAATATTGATTAATTTGGTTAATGAGTTTGACCAATTAATCTCACATCGTTGGAGCTTTTGATCTGCAGGTCCATTAGGTCCCACTGGTAGCTCGTAAAGAGACTTGAGGCAATTAAGTATAAATTGTAAATTGAAAGTGTTCAATTTATTTAGGAGAATCATATAATGTATATTGATACATTATAATATAAAGTTTATGAAAATTTATTATATAATTTTGAATTAATTTCAAAATTAATTATTGAGAGAAAATATTTGAAAGAGTTCAAATAATTAATATGAATTAGATTCATATAAATAATTTAATAAAATCCCTAAGATTAAATATATGATATTTAATTGGGCAATTAATTAATTAATTATTTATTTATTAAAATTAGATATGAATAAGATAATAGATTTGATCTTATACATGACCTTTTCCTTATAAGGAAAAGGTCTTGGCCTTTTTTTATAAATAGGACCCCTAGGGTGAGGTGAAAGGCATCCCATTCATTCTTTTACTCTCAGAGAATTCTCCTGAAGGCTCCCACTAGTCTCCTACCTCTAGTAGTCTTAGAGTCATACCGGTGTAGCCATAGTGATAGTGTTCGCAATAGTTCGTGATTATTTCACAAGCAGTTAGTGAATTTAATCTGAGTCGTCAACGAGAGTAACTTGTTACTATATAAATTAGATTTAGATCTAATATTTTTGTACGCTTAACTTTAATATAAATCTAGAATAGTTCTAAGTTTATTGCCAATGTATCAGTATTTTAGATTAAACAAAATTAACTACGAATCGGTCCCAATTACGCTTCTGTTTTACGGAATTACGGAATTCCAATCCCTTCATAGTCCGTATGAGCTAGTAGGGGGACCTAATGGACCTACAGATTGTGGACTCCAACAATCCGAGATTAACCGACTAAACTCTTTTAACCTAGTTAACCAACATTCGTTAACTATCGGGACACTCCACTATAGCCTGATAGTTGAACTCCCCTAACTGTAGATATATTTTTGTCCACTCGATATAACCATGATTAGTAAGTCGATCCTTCACAAGTTGTTCGTAACTACAGTTGGGCCAAATGTTTGTTTTACCCCTGAAGTTACATCTAGTTCCTTAAGTCCCATCTGAGTCCCTAATGAACAATTGGTTTGTGGTCCGACCACCAAACCTAATACCTCTCGGGCCAATGAGAGGGCAAGATCCCTTTGTTCACATCCCGGAGTCAGCACTTAAGGGAACAACCTCTCTACTATCCCTAAATCGAGTAGGAGTGAATTCCGTCTTGTAGGACTATGTCTCTAACCATCTACCCAGTCTTATCCCAAAATGGTAGGCTTATTGAGTCGGCGATGATGAGCCACTCTCACCCATGCAAATCAAAGGATAATGCCAAATAAACAGGAGTTCATAGTTAGCTTAGGATTAAGATCGAGTTACCTAGGTCATCACATTAAAATAAGTCAGTTTCAACAGTAAATGATGTTATAAAGGAAATTGACTTATTTCTTGGTCCTGATCTTATGCAACCTCATTGCATAGGACGCCCCCACTCGCATGTAGAATGAACGATTCAGGATCACCTCGTTTGCACTTTATACAAAGTGGGTCGCGTCACATAGTGTTCCCAAGATAAGGTACCCAGCCTTATCCCTATACTATAGACCGTTTAGGCTATTGTTTGAACTTGATCCACTTTTATGTCACTACATAAAGTTCAAGTATTCATATCATATAGCCATGGATGTTAGTTTATTGAATTTGGGTTATTCAACGTGCAATTCATTTATTTAATAGGAAAATCCTTAGAAATGGCCAAAAATTACAGGGTACTTTTGAAAAATGGTCAAACCGGATTTTTTTAATGAAAAATGGTCAAACCGGATTTTCTAACCTATTTTCGTGCGATACCAAATACCATTTTTACCCTTAAGCCATCCCCCACGTCTCTCCTATATTTGTGCAACCGTATCTGATTATTTTTTTTTAAATAAATCTGTAACCTCTAATTCCATGAATCAAGGAACTAATAGTTACAGGATCAATTATCTCTCTCTTCCATCTGCAACCTGTTTTCCAGAAGATTTTCACTGCGCAATTTCTCCCTCTTCATCTTTTCTTCGAAAAATATACGTTTTTTGGTTTTCCAGAAGATTTTTACACCATCAATTCTCTCTCTTCATCATCTATCCGAACAAGGTTGATCGAACACCGTTGGGCGACCATAGAAAAATGGTAAGATTTACACTGTATTTTTTAAAAATGGTCAAACAGATTTTTTCAATGAAAAATGGCTAAATCATTTTTTTAACCTATTTTCGTGAGGATTGTCTTTCCAATTATACCCTTGAGTCAAGTTTCACATTCACACCCTTTTTAGGAAGCCACTATCTGATTTAATTAAAAAAAAAAAATTATCCTTAAATCAAGGAATTACAGTATCTATCTTCTCTCTTATCTCTCAAAATTCAAAATCAGATTTTATTTTTATTAAAAGTGAAAGATTACATAGAAATTAGGTTTTCATTTTTAATTTTCAATTAGATTCTTAGATTTTAATTATCTAATCAGCATCTTCATCATTTTTCCCAACTTTTTGTCATCCATCGATTGTTTGCTCTGTCGTTCATATCACCATTGAAAGGGTTATTGTTCTACATCATAGGTATGTTAAATATTGTATTTGTATTTATCTATCATTATTTTCCTCATTGTATCTTATTTTTCAACACAAAGTATTTTTTTTATTTATTTTTTTTCAAAGTCTTCAATGGTTTCCAAATGAAAGCTTTTGGAGGAAGAATAGAATGGAGAAAAGTGCCCAAAAGAAAATCGAAGGTTTCTCAAGGATTTCGTTTGTAATGGTTGGAAGAAGATGAGAATGGGAAAGACTGCACAAACCGAAGAAAATTGGGAAGAATCTCAAAGGTTTCAGATATTTATTTTTTTAAAAAATAGTGTAAATACTAAATCCCAATTTTCGAATTAAGTTGAAGGGAAATAGTGAGTAATGATTTCTTCTCGTTTTTTAAATGATTTGATTTTTACCATAGTAAATACATGCATGTTGTCTAATATGTTAGTATACTATATACACTGTATTTGCATAATTTGTTTACTGAATACACTGTATTTGCATAATTTGTTTACTGAATACACTGTATTTGCATAATTTGTCTTTTTATAAACTTTAATGTTTTTTTATTGTTCTAGTAACCATTTGTGAGTAATGATTTCTTCCCGTTTTTCAAGATTGAAATCATTTGCAAGTTTACTGATTACACTTTGAAGTTAGGTTATTGAGGGTTTGGAAAAAAAAATAGGGTTTTTGTGTGTAAGTGAATTTAGTAATTTAAATACACACTAGTTAACCGATTCAATCATTTTCGTGCACTCCCTATTTTTATGGTAAGAGTTAACAGATTTTTTTTTAAAAAAAAATCTACCACTCTCTCCCTTGATTTATGCTAATTGGTTGATGTTTGTTATCTTATTTGTTATGTTTGTTAACTTTGAATTTGATTGATTTTCAATGGGCTCTTAAATTAAGGGTAAACACTAGATTCTCTCCTAAATTTACGTATTTGTATTTATAGTTCACTGCAATTACGCTGTATTTGAATTTATCGGTTCATTAGATTTAGATTTCGTTTAGGGGCATTTTCGTCCGATTCGTTGTAAAAAAAACCTACTAAAAATAGCAATTAGCCATTTTTCAAATGAAAAAATCATATGGTCATTTTTCAAAATGCCCAATTAAAAATAGTCATTTATCTAGTTGCCCCTATTTAATAACTTGTGAACAAAAACTCGACAACAACTTTATCGAACAATTATACTACTATTTGTTTCATTCACTATCTATGAGTTTTAGGGCACCAACCCCAACACGCGCGAGTGTTGTTACCCAAACCCGCTCATCTGTTCGACCAGTGGCGGCGGTGACACATGTGTGTGGAAAAAAAGTCTTAGTACCACCCTTAACCATATTTACAAGAGCAAGGAAGAGTGATTGTATAAAAACACTCTTCCCAACTCTAAATTTATCCATATGGGACAAACCTTCAAAGGGTCAAAAGTCCAAGTCATTCCCAACAGTCCCCCACGAATGACTGTAAACAATATTTTTTTTAGCAAAGGAGGAAATAAAAGCTTAAGCATTAATATCTTTTGATTTGAATTAATGCATAGTGAAATAAGACAATAACCAGCATAAAGAAAGTAAGTTGCCTTTTGAACTTTCAATAATCATGGTTTAGACCCACGTTTAAATCCTTATATTTTCCTTGATTCCGCAATATAGTAGTAGAACAAGTGCTATATATTTAAGGTCATGCACATAAACCTTGGGTCATCGTGAAAGCTTTAGAAAGAGATCATTTACACTCTTTCATACAAGGCGACCACATCTTCACAATTACGCCATGCTTCATCAAGTCTATCACAAATAGACCACTCAAAATTTGAGCTATGAAGACTTTAGAGAAATTTGTCCATCAAGTCCGTACTTGGACCACCAAAATAAAGGGTTATGGATTAATTTCAATGGTCTGAGTCCCATACATGCTAAAGACTCTAGAATTACTCTCCTTGTCAGGCCTTTGGTAGGAGAGTCTACCAAATTCCTCTCAGACCTCATATACTTCAAGGAGATAACTCCACTTTTCAACAGTTGTTTTATAGCTCCATGTCTCAAATGTATATGCCTTCTCTTGCCATCACACAACTTTTGGCAATTCCTATGGCTGCTTGTGAGTCACAGTGCAAGGAGACTGGCACTAACGACCCCACAGTGGTACATCTCGAAGTAAAATTCTTAACCATTTCGCCTCTTGCCCTGTAAGCTCGAGAGCTATAAATTTAGATTCCATGGTGGATAGCGCAATGCACGTCTACTTTGTTGATTTCTAGGAAATAGCTCCTCTACCAAAGATGAACATATACCCGCTAGTTGAGCTTACTTCATCGTTATCGGTTACTTTATTTGGACATTCTAATGAAAAAGTCAAGATCAAAGTTCTTCGCAGGTCATTCCCCCTAGTATGGATTTCAACAATGTTGTGGTTATAGGTTTATAATAATATAGATTAATTTATGGTTATAGGTCCCAGCTATGGTGTCAATACAAGGTAGTTTATCTGTCTTCCATTATAGAAATTCCTATCATCCAATTTTCTGAATAATATGTTGCAAATTTTATATATTCAACTCAATGAAGTTGCTCCCTGCTATGGTTTCAATACAAGCTATTTGTGTTTATCTGCTTTCCATTGTAGAAATTTGTCCAATTTTCTGAATAACATGTTGTAAAAAATTAACAATTACAGAACATCACGATAGATATAAAAATTTTGATGTAATCAGAACGAATTAGATATGTTTTGAATGTTAAAATTAGGTTACAAAATTATTCTTTCATTTTAGAGATTGGAAATAAAATTGATTTGTTTTATTTTAAATCCCAGATTCGATTAAAAAACAGTGTAATTCCAGTATTTCAATTATATTTTGAACTGAGGGTATTTTTGTAACTTAATAATTTGAATTTATTAATAGATAAATTTGATTTGGTCAATTATCTAAAAAATTAGCTGTGTTGCCATTTTTCAAAACGCGACTTTAATTATGGTCATTCTTGTCGTAATTTTTTTAATGGTTGGAGTAAAGAAAAATCATAACTTGGGCTATAAGGCTTAAATTAATGGGGCAACTAGATAAATGACTATTTTTAATTGGTCATTTTGAAACATGGCCATCGGAATTTTCCATTTGAAAAATGGTGAAATCCTATTTTTAGTAAGTTTGTTTAGCAATGAAATGGACCAAAATGCCCCTAACTGAAATCTAAATCTAGAGACTATTTAAATTAAAATACACTCTAAAATGGGGAGATAATCTAGGGTTTAGAGATTAATTTAACACCAAATTAAATCAACAAATTTCAAAAAAAAAAAGTATGATATTAATTTATCATCGACTCTTCTCAATCGAAGCACAAGTTCATACACTATATATGTTCTTGAAAGAAATGCAGTTGCATATGTGTGAACGGGATCAACAAATACATTGTATATATTTTATTACATAACTAATATTTAATAATTTAAATAATGCACTTGAGCATATGTGAGAATGAGATCAACAAATACACTGTATATATTTTAATACAGAACTAATATTTAATAATTTAAATCACGCGCTTGGGTTTTTTCATATCAATCTTTGATTGGAAAACATATTTTTCTTCCAAAGGTATGTTTACGGCGGAAGAATCAATGTCAATGAAATTAATGAACTTAAGATTATTAAGATTCTTGTTTTTTTAAAAGAATGAGGGATTTCTTAGGATTTTCTTGCATACATACTATATGTTAGAAGCACTTACAGTCTCATAATGATCATAGTCTACTACTTGATAATTTAATTGACCTCACTGTTGTAGATGGAAAATAATAGACATGAAACTCCCCATTATCAGAACTATTGTTATACATAAAGAGTTGATTAATTGTTTCATTATTCTCAAATTCAAGCTTACTATTTATGCAATCAATGAGATGTTGGAATGAAGAATCTGATTGTCATTATCCCACAACCTATCGTATACCATATAAAAAGGAGAATAGTAGACATCTAATTTTGAAAAGAAAGAGGAATACTTTCGTGAATACAAGAATGAATAAGATTAAAAAAAATGAAAATGAATATAAGGAAACATACCTATGATCAACAGTGAAGGCCAAGAAATCAATCAAACTTCAGAATGGTTGGAAAAAACGATGAAGATGATGATTATTGGTTGATTAAAAAAAATCAAAATCTACTTGATTGTTTGCCGTAACTACCAATAATCTATCAAATTCCAAGAGAATAAAATCTTGATTTGAATTTCAAATGATAAAAGAGAGAGGATATATATGTTGTAACTACTTGCTTGATTCATGAAGAAATGATTTTTTTTTTTTTTAATTCATAAGTTAACCTCAAATATAAGGTGAGACATGGGAAACAACTCAAATGGTATAATTGTAAGAATAAAATGCACGAAAATAGGTTAAAAACACGGTTTGACAATTTTTCATTAAAAAATTTTGTTTGACCATTTTTCAAATCTACACTATATTTCTAGTCATTTCTAAGGATTTCCCTAAATTAATTTGGTCCTTCTCCTCTTTCATGGATTGAATTCATCAACACTCGTATAAACTTGATTATCATACATGGCTGCTTTTTGACCTAAAACTTTGTGATTGATCCTTGAGATATGGTCGGCACTCTCATTATTAGATCACGTAAACTTCTTTTTTTCTCCTCAACTCTTCTCCTATTTTTGACTCATGACCCTTCTTGATGGTTCCAATTTGTGTGACTTGTGCCCTCTCGACTCTCCGACTCTCCTTTTTCAGATATGACGCTCATTTTTTATCAAGTGGTGATAAGATTTATGTTACATATATATAACTGAGGACTGAAAGATTCTCCAAAGGTAAGTCCAAATCGAGAGACGAGACTAAGTAAAACTAAATTAATAAGTTTGATTGAAAACTGATTCTCCCTCTAATTGGAAATTGATTTGGTTCAATGATTTTCAAAACCGAATTCATCGATCGAATCCCTAATTTAGGCTAGAATAGAAAGAACCAAAGTGATGAAGACCCTCAACTCTAATAACAATATTTTATGTTAGTGACCTATTGAATTGGACAGTTATTCTTTTTTACTTCTTTGCTTAAACATTTCTTAAAGTCAAAGTAAATAATTTGCTCTTACATGCTTTTCATGTCACAATTGCATGATATCTTCAGAATAGCACAAACAATCCACTTGACTAATATACCCACAATCATCCCAAAAAATCACATAAAGCCCTTTTGAATTTTGATACTTCTTTCTATCAGAAGAAGTGTTTTTAAAATCAAACTATCTGATTCTTCGGTTTGGTTTCTATTTCTAAAAATATATATTTTTTTAATTTTATCAAATTAAAATTCATACTTAAAAAAGGGTGAGATTAATATATTCTTAAAACAAAATTAGATTGTTCATGATCCAATAAATAAATCACACAAAATTCCAATGGTTAAAAACATAAAATGAAATCATAAAAATATATAAACTCACAATAAATAAACACTTTAACCCAACCACAAAATCAAGACACATAACTTACAACAATTTTTTTTTCAAGACATTGGAAGCTCAACTAACTAGCTACATATATTAATTATAATTACTACCTATTTACGATATCAAATTTGAAGTTTAAGTTTGACCCACTGAAATAAACATAGAACTAGAAGTAAGAAATAAAACTTTACATTCTTTAAAAGAAAACTTAGCTAAGATCTTCTAAGTATCAAAAAAGCGGTATGCTTAAGAACAAGTTCTCGACATAGCTGAAAGTGTATGGATGAATTGTCATTCAAGGAAAAACTTAGTAGACCTTTATTTAAGAGTAGGTCGGTTGGGAAGCGATTAGAGTCCCTACATCCATTAGAAGAGGGAAAAAAAACTACAGAATACGTCATGAATATGAGATTTTTTAAATAGACTTAAAATAGACGATATCGTACAATCGTAGAGTTATCGAAAGGTTGTTCTCTCTTACTTGCAATAGGGTTGCCATACTCTTAAATGCACAGGTAAACCACCAAAGGAAAATTTCTGCAAAGAAAGATGTGTAATTGCTTAGCCTTGAGACATATATCATATAGTTGAGGTAGCTTTGAAAATTTGGATGTGGATGGGAAACCTTGTGTGCTTTTCTACCAGAATTTATTTTCTTAAAGCTTGGTACACCAACTTCACAATTCTTCTCTCCCTATCTTAGATCTTTCTGTGATGTTAAAGCATACACAAAGTATAATAGGATATTGACCTACTTTATCAACTTCCCCATCCAACTACCAACTTCTTCATGTACATATCTGTGAAAAGACCCTTTTGCCCCTTATCTCCAATATTGTTTTCCTACCAACAACACTAGCAAGGAGGGACAAAGATATCTGAATCAAATATTTTGTAATTATTTTAATAAAAGATAAAGGAGGGTCAATTTCCTTTCCTCTCAAGAAGGCAGCCTTGTGGTCAAATTCACATAAAATACTTTAAAAACAAACGATCTTTTTCATTTGGTAAAAGCCTACCTAAGAGGGGAATATGGCAAAATCCAACATAGAGAGAAACTGCCCAAGTCAATGTCAAACCCAGAAAGGGTATTTCCGTAAATTCGACATGTAGAGGAACTGCAAGTCGTCTCCTTTGGGATACATTATATAAACCATTGGATATGTATCTAAAAATGGCGTCAGATTGATTTGTGTTATCATATTGATGAAGTTTCAGCTTCCCAAAAGCCAAAGCAAGAAGAAGATGACCAGATTTTGCAGCTTCCACAATTCTGTCAACCTATTTTGGTTTTGTTTCTTCTTCTTCTTCCTTTTCGGCTATGGATTTCCGATGGTAGCCGAATCTGCAGAAGGCGAGACCCCGGTATCTGAACTTTTGAGTCGAGATGAATGGAGGCAGATTGCGGGTTATGGTGAGGAGAGACTGTCCACAGTTTTGGTCACAGGCTCTGTTCTTTGTGAAGCTTGTATGCATGGTGATGAACCTCAAGTTCATGCATGGCCTATTAAAGGTATATAATTGCAGCCTACCTTTTTTTTAAAGAAAAACAACCTATGAAATCAAATAAAGGTTGGTTTTTTACCTTTCTGATGAGTTTATTCAAACCAAATCAATCACTGCAGGTGCCATGGTGGGTGTGAATTGCCACAACACTGGAAAAAACAGCAAATCTTCTGATTGGGTTCATGGAGTCACCGATGAATTTGGAGACTTCATTGTTGATATTCCATCCCATCTTCATGCAACCCGCAGCTTTGAAAAGGTCTGTTCCATCAAGATTCTTCGGACACCGAAGAACACACGCTGCCGACCTGCTCATTTTGCTGGTCAGGAACAGCTGCGATTATCGTCGTTTGGAGGTGGCATCCGTACATATACATCTGGAATCCTCAGGCTGCAGCACCGAACATCTCTACCCCTGCAAGCTTGTACAAATACGGGGAGTGGTGACCAACAGACCTCATGGTAGACAGAAGCCTAGTAAAGTGAATGAATTGGTTGCAGATCATAATATATGGCTCATGTAGATGGCGCTGAAGTCACAACGATGAGTTATTGGTTCATAGTTAGAATGATAAATCGAGCTTGCTTAAATATGTATTGTTTGTGTATAGATACATCTAGATTATGTAATACAGCAATCTATTTCATACCATATACGACATATGCGTCGACTGCATCGAGTCTTCCACACAGTTGAATGTACTCACTCACAAGGTTGTAATTGTATTCATCAAAAATCATTTGGGTGCCAAAGAGATCATGTGTTCTTTAACTATCATTGCGCAGCCTGATGGATGATCTAATCCCAAACAAAAAATGAACCAACATAAAAAGATCGGGCTATATAGTAACCGAGAAAACATTAGTTAATGGTCATTACACGTTGATAAATGACGAAAAACTGAAGTTCCTCTCAGTGTTTCTCCTCTTTCTTTTCCTCAACTCGAGAAGTTATGTATCGAGCTACATCGGCACAGCAGGTAAGCTTATCTGCCTTTTCATCTGGGATTTCAATGGAAAATTCTTGTTCGAAAGCCATAACCAGCTCCACCCTGTCCAGGCTGTCCAGGCTTAAATCTTTCTGGAAATCGGCTGTTTCAGTAACCTGCTCGGTTGAACACAACATCCAACGTTAAGAAATATTTTTACTTCAACAAATATATAATATTGCATTTAACAGGATATGATAAATAGGAGAGAACCTACAAAGATCCTGACAAGTGATACAAAAGTTTCAAAGATAAGATGATAGGATGGCCTCAGACTAATTACCTTACAGGCATCAATTCTATCGAACTTCTTAACCAATCCAATCACTCGTTCAACTATTTCGTCGGAGCTTGTACCTGTTGATGTGCACAGATGGCGAGCAGTTAGTTTATCCATTACATTTTTATCCTTCACCAACAATTGTGTTGTAGTATTAGGTCCTCTGATCTTCATGTGCTTCAGGATCGAATTTCTGATGCTTTGCATGTTTACTGAAACTGAAATGAACAAGTTCCATCATCAGTCCAGGTAATAAAGAATTGACAAGTTCTGGAATCATAAAAGTCTGAAATGAGAAATGTCCCAGTGTGTGATGGGAGTCCATCAAAGAAATTAACACGTGCATTTTTGAGTTATGAAGATCTAACTTTTCTCAAACATGCAACTTCAAGAACTTGCTGAAACATATTACAATACCAGAGTCTTTGAAAGGAAATCAGGCTTGCCCATTGAAAATAATGTGTAGTAACTTTCGCAGGAATAATTACATAGAATTGGAAGAAATGGAAGTTGTTTTGTTGTACCAAAAATCTAATCATTGTAACTTTCCAAATATTGACCAATCACATCATCAGTGAGTTTCGAGTCATATAAAGATAAAACTATGAGCCAGCGAGTGGGGAACTGAATTTCATTAGGATTTAGGATAAAAGATACCATATAAACAGCTGACCATAAATTTTGTTAGTAAAATCAAGAAATTTAAGGGCGTATCTAACTAGAAAACGCATCACCATCTGAACTGAGTCCACAAGGAACAACTTCCTATGCATAACAAAGCCGGTACAGAAATGGAAGTCAACCAAATTGGAAAATGTTAAATAAAGGAAATTAAAACAAAGGGCAAATGAGTGAGTGAAAAGTTCGTAGGAGGTTATGAAAATGAATTGTCACAACTTCCTACACTAGACATCACTTTGTAGGCTAAATAGCATTATAACAAATAATATATTGTTCTTAATAACATACAAGAATATATTTCATTATAAAGTTAATATTGACGTACAAAGTCCAAGGGGACAGGACATCCTCCAGGAGAGACAAATTACTTCGAAAGTCCATAACGTAGAACAAAATGGAAAAAGAGGTAAACTAAAGGCAGCAAATTGTTTGTGCCACCAGATAGGCAAAAGTGAGATTAAAAAATGGTTTAAGAAACTACGTAATCATTGCCTTATAAGCACTTACTCTGGTCAACTTTTTGACTATAGCACTAACAAAGTGATGATTCGAAGGATCATATAAAACTATTTAGAACTCAACTTCCAAACTATTGAAGAAACCGTTTATTTCATTTTGGATTTTCTTCGAAACACTTGTATAGATTGTATTGCTAGAAATATGTAAGGACTTCTTTTAACTTTTCGTATATGTCTTACATTTTATCTTTGTTTTGTCTTGTATGTTAAATTCAAAATGTAAATTTTCAAATCAGCAAATCAATAAACTGAATAAAAATATTTGAATATATTCAAAGACACATGCTTTTTGGTTACACTTCATGGCCTAATTCTGTAGAAAATGAAAGTTGTTTGGTCCTTCCTTCTTGAATCAAATTTTTGTCCTCTGTTATGACTTATGAGCCCATGTTTCTTAGCCCCAAGCTGTTCCTAGCTGCACTTTTTTTTTTTTTTTCCTTTTAGTAAGAAACCAAGCTTTCATTGAATAATGAATACAAGGGCAAACAAAAAAACAAGTACAAAAAGGACTCCAAACCAAAAGAACAAGACCAAGATCATAATTACAAAACGGTCCAGTGACCAACGCCCACAAAGAAGCATTGAATCTAATACTTTCTTGGACCTCCTCGTCCAACCTTTCTTTCTCTCTAAAGATCCTATTGTTCCTCTCTAGCCAAATATCCCACAAAACATCAAAGAAACCGGCATGCCACAACACTTTGCGTTTCTCCCTAAAGGGAGGATGCAAGAGCACCTCCTCCATCAAAGATCTCTCATCCCTATGATGCACCCTGCTAACCCCAAATGAAATACTCCAACATCCCTAAAGGAAGTTAGCAAACTGGCACTCCCATGATAAATGTTCCAAGTCCTCCTAATGCCTCCTACAGAGAACGCACCATTGGAACAAAACTAAGAAAAAGTGTCTTTGAACACAATCTAAAGTGTTAACCTTTCCAAGTAAAACTTTCCACGAAAAAAACCTCACTTTCTATGCTTTTGAAGTTTAGGGACCAATTAAACACATGATTGAAAGTTTAAACCCCTATTAGATACTTTTTAAAGTTCAATGCTTAAACTTGTAATTTAACCTTAACCATTTTTTCTTTCATATCCATGGTCTTTGGCCCACTGCTTGACATAAAGCCTTTGCAAGTCCTGATATCAACTCCAGCAGTCGATTAGAATTTTCTCTGATTTAGAATTCTAGAACATTCCACTCGCAGGCTTAAACCCAAACCTAGAACTTAACTTCCACCCAAAACTCCAACCCCTATTACCACCAAAGCGGGACAGTTGGGAGTATTTATAGAATCATCTTTTAACCTCCAATGACCTCACCGTTGCTGTACACTGCACACTGCTTAAAAGGAACACAGAGAAACCACGGATGGAATCTATGGAAAACATAAAACAGCACAAGCACCAGAACGAAATCAGCAACCTAAAATTCCAAACGCATTCCCAAAATAAACAAAGAATCAAACAACCAGATTCCTTCGAACCTCCCCATCCCCCTTTTCATTGTCACAAACCAACCAAATTTTACCCAAAATGGTGGGAAAAATTGGCAAGACAGCAAAGTAGAAGACGATGCAGCTGTAAAATTGCAAGAAAAGTAAAGGATGAAAAGACAAAAAGGTGGAAACCTATTTACTCACGAGACTTGCAGCTAAAGAGTGTAAGCTGGTGGAAATATTCGCGCCGAATTCCCTGAAGGAGAACCTGGAAGTGAAACTGCTGAACGTTATACGGTCGTCCTTTCAATTTTCAAGTCCTCTGAGAAGATTCGGAGTTTTGGAGCACTCGGTAGCCTTTAGTGGCTCAGGAGCCAGACCGGCTGAAGAATTCCAAGGGCCCAATCCTCAGAAATGGCCAATGGCCAAACCGGATTTTATAATGAAAAATGGTCAACCGTATTTTCATCGTCTTTTCCAGTAGATTTTTATATTGCAATCAACAAATCAGATTGTTTCATCGTCTTTTCCAACCATTTTGAAGTTTGATTGATTATTGGTCTTCATCGTTCCTTCCAACACTGTAAAGCTATTGATCATAAGTATATTTCCGCATTTTTGCTATTGCTTTCATGTTTTCCGTTACTCCAAAAGTAAGCGTTCAGATTGATTATTGCTTTCATGTTTTTGTTCACCCGAGTTATTCTTTTCATTTGTTGAAAGCTCATTTGAACTTCCTTCTGCATCAGTCTCGATCACCTTTAAATCTTCCCTCTCCTACTAAATAATTTTTAGAAGAAACCCTTACCCGTTTTCATACACACTGTAATTGTGATTAGACAAAGATCACAACTACAATGATTTTTCTTCAATTTCTTCAATTTACATGATGAATTCCAGCCATAACATGTATGATTTTTTTTTTTTTTATCGATATATTGTATTTTGTTATGTTCCCCTATTTTTCCTCCATAAATCGTGATTTGAATTTAGTAACAAATTTCTTAATTAAAATTTTTGTTTTCGAATTATACTGTTAAGATAAATTAATATTAGACTTATCTTTTTTATTTTGAAATTATTTTATTGAATTTCACATTAAATTAATCTGTAAATCCTAGATTATCTCCTTTTTTATAGTATATTTAATTTAAATAATCTGGATTTAGATTTCGGTTAGGGTAATTCTTATACATTTTGTTACTAACACCCTATAACGATTATTCGTATCATAAGTATGTTTCCACATATTTGTTATTGCTTTCATGTTTTCCATCATCCCAAAGTAGGCGTTTTTGGTTACTGCTTTTATGTTTTCCTTCACCTAAGTTATTCTTTCCGGTTTCTAAAAGCTCATTTGAACTCATCAATCTCAATCACCTTTGAATCTTCCTCTCCTACAAAAGTAAATAATTTTTAGAAGGAACCCTAACCCGTTTGCATACACACTCTAATTGTGATTAGACAAAGATCATGATACAATGATTTTTCTTCAGTTTCTTCAACTTGCATGATGAAATTCCAACTGCAACCGAGATGATTTTTTTTTTAATTGATATTTTGTATTTTTTATGTTCCCCTATTTTTCCTCCATAAATCCTGATTTGAATTTAGTAACAAATTTCTTAATTAAAACTTTTGTTTTCAAATTATACTTTAAGATAGATTAATATTAGACTTATCTTTTTTATTTTGAAATTTGTTTATTGAATTTCACATTAAATTATTTTGTAAATCATAGATTATTTCCCTTTTTATAGTGTATTTTTTTTTTTTTGAAATAGTTTTATAGTGTATTTAATTTAAATAATCTCTGAATTTAGATTTCGGTTAGAGGCATTCTTGTCCATTTTGTTACTAAAAAAACTTACTAAAATTAGCAATTGGCCATTTTTCAAATTGAAAATTCGGATGGCCATTTTTCAAAACAGCCATTTAAAAATGGTCATTTATCTAGTTGCCCCAGGGTTAACTACATAAATTGACCATATTGGATTCAAAATTTCATAAATGTCTAATCTTGAAAAAAATTTCAACTTTGTCCTAAGCCAAGCCAAAATAGATGTTAATTTACATCAATGCCCATTATATTATAATTAAGAAAATAAATATGGTTATTATCAATATATTATATTTTCGAGTACTAAAAAAAAATAAATAAATATTTTCGTAATAATTAGTTATGACTGCAAAAATCTTTTCAAATCCTCTCTCCAAATAACTCTTCGATTCCCTCAATATTTTATTTTCAAACCCCAAAAAATATATCTCCCAAATAGTTGTTTATTCTTCACGTCGGCCTCCCTCCCTCGCGATTTTTTGCTTAACGCTCACTCCCTCGCGATTTGCCGGCCATTGTCGCTCACTCCCTCTATGTTTCGCCATCCATCCTCCGACCGCGCGCTACTCTGTTCCCGCCGTCACTTCCTCTGTGTTTCGTAGTCCATCCTCCGACCGCTAGCCGCTCTTTTCCCGTCGTTTCATCCTTCAAACGTCGTGTGTTTTGTTGTTGTCTCATCCTTCAAACGCTGTAAGTGTTCCCGCCGTCTGTATAACGCCGGCGGCGACGCTTATGCCGATGGATGCTTCTTTTTTTGGTTTTCTTTTTCTTTTTTTTTTGGTGTGGTTCTTATGTTTTTCTTGTTTAGATAAAACGTCCTCAATCCGTCGATTGGCTGTTGGAGTTTATTCGAAGGTATATTTGGGTTTGTTATGTAGTTTATATAAAATATACTGTTTGGCTTGTTTACTTAGTTGTGGGTTTATACAAATCATTTTGTGTAGTATATAAAATATACTGTTAGTTTGATATATAAAAAGCATTCAGCCAAATTTACTTAGTTGTGGGTTTATAAAAATCATTCAGGTAGTTTTTGTGGTGTATAAAAAATATTCTGTTAGTTTGGTATATTTGGGTTTGTTATGTGGGTATAAAAAATTATATAATTTGGATAATATATTATTTAGTTGTAGGTTTATATAATATATCTGGTGGTTTATATAAAACAAACTGATGGTTGATCGAATGGTTTATATATATGTTGAAAGAGAAATTTTGGCCAATCACAAATTGCCACGTCATTATTTAAAATTAATGACGAAATTACAAATAATTAAATTTGGGACCAATTATAAATGGACACGTATCCCAAATTTAATTTGAAGACAAAGTTGGCTAATTATAAATTTTTAGAGCCAAATGTCTATTTGGTTAATTAATTAAAAATAAATTATTTTGATCAAATTAATTAATTTGACCAATTAATTAAAAATTAATAATTAATTGGATCAAATTTGGTCTTTTAAATATTTGAGTCATGTGGTTTTTGGGTTAAATATAAACCCAAAACCAAATAATTGGGCTCAAGCTCGCAAAGGCCTTTGGAAAACTCTATAAATAGGAGGTCTTGATCACTCATTTGAGCGGGGGAGCAGAAAGAAAGGAAGGAAGAGAAGTTGGAAGCTCTCAGTCAGAGTCAGAGAATTCAGAGAAACTCCACCAAGACTTCCTGAAGACTGAAGACCCTTCAAGACTAGAAGATTTCAACAATCCTTGAAGACCAAAGACTCTTCAAGACTTCAAGACCCCATGACTTCTTGAAGACTAAAGACCCTTCAAGATTAGAAGACTTCGACAATCCTTGAAGACCAAAGACTCTTCAAGACCTCAAGACCCCAAGACCGAAGACCCTTCAAGACTAGAAGACTTCAACAATCCTTGAAGACCAAAGACTCTTCAAGATTTCAAGACCCCAAGATTTCTTGAAGACTGAAGACCCTTCAAGATTAGAAGACTTCAACAATCCTTGAAGACCAAAGACTCTTCAAGACTCCAAGACTTCAAAAGCTCAAAGAATCAATTGAAGCTTTAGACTCGAGAATAAGCGCTACAGTCCTCGAGTGAAACACAATCACACACAAGCGAGAGACTCAGAGGATTAAAGTTAGAGATTGTACACCCACACGCATACTACATCAATACAATATATTGTTTATTCCACGTGTCTCAATCTTCGAAGTTACGTATGAACAATATATATTAGATGGTTTCTGCTAAGGATAATATATTTTATATGATTGTTATATTTGAATATATTCATGGTCAATAGAAATATATAGTTGTGCATTTTTTGAAATTTAAATTTATTTAGAGAATTGCATTTGAATAATACAAAGGTGCGAATTGAAGGATTTGGAATTCCCCAATTCCGATAAAGCGGAAGCGTAATTGGGACCGATTCATAGTTAATTTTGTTTATCCAAAAATACTATTACATTGGCAAAAAACATAGAACAAATTCTATACAAACTTAGGGCTAAGCATACAAAAATTATTAGATCTAAATCTAAAGGGAGAAGCAAACATACCGTCGTTGACGACTCTGAATACTTCAACAGACACCTTTCTTGATTTTGGACCAAGCATCAACAATTGGGACACCACCAATTGATCTTCCCCGCTATGACTCTGAGATTAGGAACGTAGTTGTGAGACTACCTAATCTTGAATGGGAAAAACTCTAGAGAGAAAATTCTCTCTAGAGTTCTTGGGTTGAGAGAATATGAGAGGGAGGCTAGAGAGAATGCAATAGTGCATTCTTGTGACCTTATGTTGTTGTACCTAAACCCTAGGTTTAGTGTTCTATTTATAGGAGAAAGACCATGAATAAAATATTCATTTAAAATCAATTATTTCCATAACTGATTTAATCTTTTCCATAATTAATCAATTCCATGACCAATCAATTCCACAATTGATTAATCTTTTTCATAAATGATTGATCACTTCCATAAGTGATTAAATCATTTCCATAAATGATTAATTACTTCCATAAGTGATTAATCATTTCCATAATTGATTAATTTCCAATTAATTAATTCTTTAATTAATTAATCACCAATTAAATATCACATATTTAATTTCAGACCTTCTAGAAGTTAATTAATTAATTACCCAAATTAAATATCATATATTTAATTTCAGGCCTTCAATTAATTAATTCTATAATATGAATCAAATTTATATTAAAATTTGAACTCCTTCAAATTCTCTTATATCCTATAAATTTATTATGAATCAAATTCATATTAATATTTGAACTTCTTCAAATATTTATTTCTCTCATAGACTATAGTTTAATTAAATCTCATTTAATTTAAACTAAATCAATTCATAATTAATTAATTCATCTTCTAATTAAATACCCTATATTTAATTAGACATATATTTGAACTCTTTCAAATATATCAATCTCTCAATAAAGTTTAATCTCAAATTAGACTTTATATTTTAATGCATCATTATACATTATATTAATTTGTATCTCATACAATTAACTTAATTCCCAATATGAATTTGAACTATTCAAATTCTCTCAAGATATATTTGTTCCTAATTGCTCTTTACGAGCTAGCAGGGGGACCTAATGGACCTACAGATCAGAAGCTCCAATGATATGAGGTTAATAGATTAAACTCATTAATCAGGTTAACCAATATTCATTAACTGTGGGTCATTCCACTAAAGACCCACAGCTGAACTCTTCTCACTGTAGAACATTTTTGTGTCCACGGATATAGACCTATGCCGGTAAGTCAATCCTCCACGAGTGTTCGTAATCACGGCTGGGTCAAATTACCGTTTTACCATTGTGTTACATCTGTCTCCTTAAGTACCAGTGCTCCTCTAATGAACAACCTGTTTATGGTCCAACCATTAAACAGAAAGTCCCTCTCGGGCCAATGAGAGGGCGGGATCCCTTTGTTCAAGTCCCGGAGTCACCACTTAAGAGAACACTCATCTACTTCTCCTAGATGTGGGAAGGAGTGAATTCCTTCTTGTGTTGTCATGTCCCCAGCCTCCCACTCGGTCTTGTCCCCAAAAAGGAAGGCATATTGAGTCGGCGTATTGGCCACTCTCACCCATGCTAATCAAAGGACAATCCCTCATGAGAAGGAGTTCATGACACACTCAGGATTAAGACTGAGTTACCTAGGTCATCGTATTGAAACAGTAAACTAACTAGTTAACGGTGTTACATCCAGTGGTTTACTATTTCGTGGTCCGGTCTTATGCAAACTCATTGCATAGGATACCCCCGCTCGCATGTCTCCTACATGGACGCCTTGGATTAATACGTCTGTATCGAATACAAAGCGGGCCGTATCACATAGTGTTACCAGGATAAGGTACCCAACATTATCCTTGTACTATAGACCTTTTAGGTTGTTACTTGAACATGTCCCCACATACTAGTTCAAGTCACATGTAAACAACCTTGGATCTTAGTTTATTGGATTTGGGTCAAATTGTGCAATATTTAACAATAACACTTTATTGTAGAAACTCAATAACACTTTATTGAAACAAGTATACAATTTGTTTACATTCAGTATCTACGAGTTTTAGGGCATAAAACCCAACACGAATATAGGGTATTGCATGCTCTTTATTTACTAAAATATAGTTTTATGTGTATGGAGATAATAGATTAGGCAATGGGGAGAGAAAAAAGATCTTCAAATAAGAATCCAACTCGAAATTTGATGTACATTTGACGTACAAAACATCATGATTTGATTTGATTGTCCTATACTGAAAATTGTCCCTAATAGCAATTGCACCTAACGCATTTTGTACATTCACCTTATCAGAAAACATGTCGTTCACATCAATCTTAAAATCTGCAGGCAACTTTGCGACATCAATAGAATGATGAAATCGACCTTGTCGAACCAAGTTGGATGAGCTTGAACCAATAAACGGTATATTATTAACCAAACTAGCCAAACTATTTCTACAATCAACTATTAGGGAACATAATTCTAAAACACCTTTAGATAAAATGTTGTACAACCAATGTACATCCTTGTCTTCCACAATCTTCATGTCGTTATTCATGAATCAAAACTACCTGGGCTGCCTAACTTTTGGGTTACAACTTCAATCAAATTAGTGAACGACATTCCTTCATGAATACAAATTTGAGAAACTTGGTAATTAATATAGTTATTAATCTCATTCCAACGACCACCAAACACCATCTGTATGGGAATGAAATTATTACCTATAAAAAAATGTATGAAGAATATTTAATCAGGATTATGTTGCATGACATTTATTTATAATTCTGAAAATTCACTTATGAACTTTACAAATCATGACATATATATACTATATATAAAGGTTTATATAATATAATTCCAAGTATATATTTATGATACAATATACAACCTAGTATATATTTATTATTCTGACGTTTGATTTATGAACTGAATACACAATGATGAATATATAATATATAATGGGTTCAGTATATTGATTATATATTATAATGCATAGTATATATTTATTATTTGAATAAACATTACATTCTACAATCAAATGGGTAATTAGATGTAAATAAGGGTTAGTGTAAATTAGAAACATCTTATAACATAAGATATTAATAACAAAAAATATCTATTGATAACAAAATTGAAAAAAAAAATGCAAACTATGTAATTGGATTCCTATTCATACTGTTTGACAAAATTAAAAAAAAAAAAAAAAGAGAGAGAGAATAGACAAATATAATCTCATGATATTCATACTGTTTAACAAAACAAAAAACAAAAAATAAAAAGAAGAAGAAGAAGATGAATAAAGGAATACTCATGTTGCTTCAAATTAACGGCAAATAATGGAGAGGTAGAGCTGCAGATAAATTCCACCGCTAATGGAGCCGCAAAAAAATACTTCAAATTGACAGCAATTGGAGGAAGAATTTGGTGACGACAATTGGAGAAATTTTTTGGTGAAACATATTTAAGGTTAGGGTTGGGTATTTGTAAATCTTCATAGTAGATTTTATTATGGAAAGAATTAATACAAATCAATTTTTGATGTGCAGAATTTTGGAGGGCAAAATAGGGAATATTTAATTGGAAAATTTTGAGCCAAGACAAAGCTGAATTTTTTTTCATAATTGGACATTTGTGAAATATTGGTTCCAAAACGGTCTATTTCCTATAATTTCTGTATAAATAGCTAATTTTAATCGGACATTTTTGAAAAAAAAGACTATTTGAATTTTTCGTTTAAAAAATGGTCCATTATAGTATGAATATTAGAATATTCTAATTAGATGCCCATAACCCCATAGGTTACATATCCTCATTAATCCCTCTCATTAACCCTCTCATGAGTTACAATTTTTGAATTATGTAGATCTTGTAACCTACACTCTTGTAAGTCCTATATATAGTGGTTGTATGGACACTTTGAAAGACACACCTCAATTGAGAATTATTTTGCTCTCTACTTTCTTCTCCTCTCCTATTTGCTCTCTAATTGTTCTTCTTTGTGTTCTACTTGTTATTCTTTTGCTCTAGTTTTATAATACGTTATCAGCACAAGTCTCTACCACTTTTCTCTGCTAAAGGTAGGTTTTTTTTTGTTTTTGTTGTTTGTGTTGTGTACATTCTACATAAACAGTGTATATGTATTAAATACTTTATATATACACTGTGTATTTTTTTGAACGTTGATAATCTATTATTTTATTCATATTGACATATTATTTTTATGTTTTTCATGTTATGTTTCAAAGTAATTTCTCGTTTATCATAATTCTATGATCGAATCCATATTATTGTTTATGATTCAACATTTAAATTCATTTTAAGGTTTATGATTCAACATTTGAATTCATCTTATTATTTTTCATGATTCACCTTACTCGTTCATGATTTATCTTATTTTACATGTTACATTTGAGATTTGTGGCAATTCATATAATTCAAATGCTTTTATCTAATTGTTCTTAATTACTTGACATCAATATTTTCATGAGCATATTGAATTTAAACTGTTTACTTGTTTAAGTGTAAAGTGTTTATATTGTTAAATGACAATATTATTGCAATCGATATTTTATAACAGGTATTCAATATTGCAATATCACAATATTATTACAATCAATATTTTCAAGTGTTTATTTATCTTTTTCCTTAAATAATCTATGTTAAAGAGATATTATATATGTTTAAATTCTTATTAGTTGATAATCTAAAATTTGGTATATGTTTGTTATGTGTATAAAAATGCTATGTACATAACCTAATTTCCTATATTGATATTGTATATTGATTTTTGTTGATTTTTGTGTTATATACATTATTGTTCATCTTTTTCTTGAATATCATATGAACAATACATATTTTTTCATATATATAGAGCATGTCATATATATTGAATATATGTTTTATAGACACAATATAAGTGCATGTTTGGGAGTGATTTTGAAATGACAAAATCAATTTTTTTATGTTTGAAATTATCCCAAAACATACTTTTAATTATTCAAAATCACTTTCATGTTTGATTTTACACTTTTAAATGTTATTTCATACCATCAAAATTAATTTTGAATTATTAAAGGTATGTTTCGGAGTGATTTTGAATATAACAAAAGTGATTTTGACCATTTTAAAATCATTCCCAAACATGCACTAACTTGGTAATTACCTACAATTTTTAGAATCCATGTTTGATGTATCAAATTTATAAATATTTCTTATGATAGTTTTATCCATATGAAAATAATTATTTTTCATGAATACTTAATATGTTGAAATTTATTTGGAAGTTATATATTTGAAATATTTTCATATGGATATATTTTGTATACTCATATAATCATTATTAGTGTGAAATATCTTATGACAAAGTTTGAAAGATATATATGTATATCAATTAATTATTCTTCCTAAAGCTCATTTTGATAAGATGCACTTGAAGTTGCATAAGACAATAATGCTCATTTTGATAAGATGCACTTGAAGTTACATAAAAATACAATAGTGCTCATTTTGATTATAAGCACTTAAAGTTGAATAGTTATAAATCAATAAGTGCTAAATTCGATAAAATGCACTTGTAGTTGTATGATGTCAAATCAATAAGTGTTTTTAAAAATTAATAAGCATATGTTAGAGAAGACATGACATTATTTTCTATATAGAATATGCTCCTGTAGTAGCAATATCGAGAAAGTGATTTTAAACATATTGCGATAAGAAAATATCTTGTCTTCTTAAGATTAAATAAAACAATGAGCACATAGAGAATAATCATGAGTCTCGAGACTAAATAGTCCAATATCATTCCATGTAGTGAATGTTGTAATATTTAATAATTATGGTCAAGATCAAAGTCATGATCATAATATAGGAAGAAATAATTACTGATTTTGTGGTGGTTGTAGATCATTCAAATTTCAAGAAAACCACACATATATAATAATCAAAAGAAAATTTGCACAAAATAAAAATCTATATCTATATCTATATACTATAACAAAATGCTACTAACTTTGAAAAACATTTTTTTTGTCAATTTTACCCTCAAAATATTTAGTTAATTACATCCTTGACATCTTTACAGTTTGAAAACCAACTCTAATCTACTGAAATAAAATTGAAGTCTATATTGTAACTGTAAATCGTGAAATAAAATTGATCCCATGATGTCACATGTAATTTAAAATAATCATTACATACCGTTTTAAAATAATTTTAAATTGTTTTTATGAATTTGTAAAGACTCTTTATTTGTAATAGAAGAAAAAAAAAAGTGACATCGTTGTTATTTTTTTTCAATGAAATGCATTTATTTTTACTAATTGGCATTCAAATTTCTCTATAACAATTATAACTTCTTTTATTTTAGTATATAAAAAAATTACCTTAACCTGGAACTAAGACTACCTTAAAGCAATTTTAAAATTTGAGTCTATCTAAATTGTGTTCTACTTTTCATACACAATCTGAAGCGTGACCACTGAAGGTAGGTGCAAGGTATTATTGTTTGATTTTGTAGTATTTTGTTATGTATAATTCATTAAAATAATGTTTGATTGCCATTAGATGACAGAGATGATAATCGTTGAGCTAAAGTCATTTCAAAGAGGATGGTCAACAATTGTTACCGTTGTTAGAAAATTTATGAGGCAACAATTCAAAAATCGAAAGGGAGAACCAATCAACATACAAAAGTTCATTGCTATTGATAGGGAGGTAAAAATAACTTCTAATTTATCAACATTAATTTTAATACAATTAGTTATAACAATTCTGTTTAACATGTTTCTATAGGGTGAAAGCATTCAGGTAACCTTACTTAACGAGTTGATTGAGAAATTTGCTAAGAAATTAGAAAGGGGAAAAACCTATCGAATACTTGATGGAAGTACAAAACCAATCGATACAAGATATCAAAATGTTAATGACAGAATTGAGATATCACTGTCACAAACCAGTGAAGTAGAAGAAATTGACGGGGAAAGATATACTTTGAAGAATCTAAAATTCATCAACTTTGAATTGCTGGCAAATGACAAAGACATGGATTCTCAAATGGGTAAGTTTAATATATATTTTTTTCTTTAGCTTAATATCTTTCGAATAATAATTTATTACTTTATTTTCAAATGTTATAGTTGGTGTGATACAAGTAAATTCAACGATTATTAGAAAGTGCCAGACCAACTATACCAAGAAGTGTGAAATTAAGGTCATGTACAACAAGTATGTACCATTTAGTTATATTTGCAATTTTATGTTTTACTCTACCAATGCATAAAACTGTGCTAATCACTTAATAGATGTGTAGTCTTAATATTATCAAGTTGAATCTATGTGATGATTTGGCTGAAGTTGAAGGACAATTCTTAGAAGAAAATTGCAGTCAAAATAATACAATTCTCATCACAGATATCAAAAGGAAGTAACTATGAAGGTAAATAGTTCTTCTTTGTGTATACTAGAAATTTGAACCAATATAAATCATATGCCTAACACTAATTATTTAAGGTGAAATTTTAATATCATCCACTAATTTAAGTGTGATCACAATAAATCCACCCATAGATAGAGCAGAGACACTAAAAACCAAGCAAGTATTTTTTTTAAAAAAAAAAGTTAAAAATTAAAGGAGCATTATTTTGGTTTAAAATAGTTTATTTGTGTTAAATTTTTCAAATGCATTTTTTAGGATGCAAAGTCTGTCAAAAGATAAAAAACTTAGAGATTGGTAGAAGCAAAAGAAGCAACATTAGAAGACATAATTAAAGGGAAGGTTGATGATCTATACTGTTCTTTTATTGGAAGAATTGTGAAAATACAAAATAAGGACAATCCATAGTTTGAAAAATGTATTGCATGTAATGAAAGACTCTTATCCTGTGGAATACGATTCAACAGCATCCTGTCTAATTTGTGAGGATGAGAAGTCAAAATTTGTGAGAAAATATTTGTTGAGGTTTATCGTATCAGATGGTGAAGAAGAAGCATATTTGACAATGTTTGATGCTGCTGAATACTTGATTGGATGTAGTGCAACATAATATTTTAATGATTTAAAAGTAAATATTAAAAATAATTTATTTCCATTCTTTTTTTAATTAAAAAATTAAAACAATTGTATGATGCAGGATACCAAAAAGGAGAAAAACAAATGTTATAAAAACTTGGTGGTGGTTGAAGATAAAAAAATATTACTTTTTGGTGAGGATGGATAAAACAGGGACAATTTTTATTAATATTGTAATTTTTAAAACTTATTATTAAAATAGAGTAGTTTTTAAACTTATTATTTAAATATTGTTGTTTTAATTTTTCAGGTGTAGGTCATCTCTTGAAGAGACGACCATGACCCGTGTGTCTGCATGTCGTCTCTGCAGATGTGGCAATAATTTTTTTTAAAAAAAAAATTGGTCAGGGATGCAATCTACCTTCTTGATTCCAGAGTTCGATCCCCAGCCGCTACATCTTTAATTATTTTTTTTTCTCTTTTGTATTTTGAAAAATGCTAGCATTTTTTTTTCTTTTTTTCACTAAAATCGAAATTTATATACCAGAAATTTAATATAAAAAAAAGTACAATTTCTACATTAAATTAAATTTCAAAATTAAAAATATACAAAAAAAAATGTGCAATTTCTACCTTAAATTAAATTTCAAAAATAAAAATATACAAAAGAAATGTGCATTAAATTTCAAAAATAAAAATATACAAAAAAAAATGTGCAATTTCTACATTAAATTAAATTTCAAAAATAAAAATATACAAAAAAAAAAAATTGTGCAATTTCTACTTTAAATTAAATTTCAAAAATAAAAATACAAAAAAAAAAATGTGCAATTTCTAAATTAAATAAAATTTCAAACTTTGGTATGCAAGAAGGAAGACTGCATCTCTGACCACCCTACCAACCTTTCATATTGCGTTATACATACGTGGAGGTCGTCTCTTGAAGAGACGACCAGTTTTAAAAATTACAATATTAATAAAAATTGTCCGATAAAACAGGAGAGCATGATCGAGCAAGAAAATAAATTATTGTTCAAGAAGTTTGTACTGTTGGTTCAATGACAAGCAAAAAACATGGGAAAAAGTGGGAAGAAAAAAAATTAGAGCATGCAACAGAAAACACCAAATGTGCAAAATTGGCAGATTAAATGGATAGTTCAAGAGATGTTATATGTTTTGAACTATTCATTACATTTTTCCATGTTTCTTTTTTATGTTACGATATTCCAAAGTTTCATTTTTATGATATGATATGATGTTCTATTTTTAATGAATTATGCTTTTGACATCTTATATTTATTTATGTGATGTCCAAGTTACAATTAAAACAAAATTCTAAAATCCTAACCAATTATGTTATCAATTAAATTATAAAATACTAAGAATATGTCACTTAAAATTTCAAATAAACTCAGGATGTTAAAACTAAAACAAAATAACCAATTATTTGAATTAACAACCAATAACTAATACAAATTTAGAAAATTAGGCAATGTCCATTTACTTTATCAATGATGCTATTCTCTGAAATCCTAACTATATATATGAATTGACAACAATTAAATAATTATACTCATATCAATTAAAAATATATACTAAATTTCAGGCAAACTTAAGATTTTCTTAAAAAAAAAAAAAGTTAACTTCAGATGTAACAAGTATATATATGTTAGATTATATAAGGAAATTTAACTTTATATTTTATTATTCTAAATAAAACTTTAAACTTTAAAATTCTCTCCATGGAACAAAAAAAAAAAAAAAAAAAAAAAACAATTTAAACAAGATGTGTAATTATATTATACTACAAAGATAAAGGAAATTTAATATATTTGCCTATTCTAAAATGAAATCACAGTAAACTAAAACAAAAGTCTAAAATCAATCCTAACCAATTGTGTTATCAGTTAAATTATCAAATACTGAGATACAAATGTATATTAAATTTTAAATAAATTTAAGATGTTACAACTAAAACAAAATAATCAATTAAATGAATTGACAACTATTAGAATAAACAACTAATACATAATAAACAATTCAAACCAAATATATATGAAAATTAGAAAATTAAGCAATGTCCATTTACTTTATCAATTATACTATTCTCTAAAATCCTAACTATATATGAATTGACAACCATTAAATATTAGACTCATGTCAATTACAAATATATGTTAAATTTAAGGTAAACTTAAAATGTAACAAGTAAGTTAGATTATATAAGGTAATTTAACATAACAACTAAAACAAAAGTCTAAAATCCTAATCAATTGTGTTATCAATAAAATTATAAAATACTCAGATACAAATGTATACTAAATTTCAAATAAATTCAAGATCTTACAACTAAGACAAAATAACCAATTAAATGAATTGACAACTATTAGAATAAACAACTAATACATAATAAACAATTCAAACCAAATAATACAATGAAAATTAGAAAATTAAGGCCCCGTTTGATAACCATTTGGTTTTTGGTTTTTGGTTTTTGAAAATTAAGCTCATACACACATACTTCACCTATAAGTTTCGTTGTTTTAGTATCAATCTTCTACCTTGTTTTCAAAAACCAAGTCCAATTTTGGAAACAAAAAAAAAAAAAAAATAGTTTTCAAAAACTTGTTTTTGTGTTTTAAAATTTGGCTAGGAATTCAAATGCAACCTTAACTATGATAAAAGCCATGGTAGGGAATTTAGGAGAAAAATAGCATAATTTTCAAAAACCAAAAACAAAAACCAAATGGTTATCAAACGAGACCTAAGCGATGTCCATTTGCTTTATCAATTATACTATTCTCTAAAATCTTAACTATATATGAATTGTCAACCATTAAATATTAGACTCATGTCAATTACAAATATATATTAAATTTAATGTAAACTTAAGATGTAACAAGTATATGTTAGATTATATAAAGTAATTTAACATTAAACTTTAAAATTCTCTCAATCGAATTGAAACAAATTTCAATTTTAAACAGGAAAAAAATTAGAAATTTTTATTTGAACAAGATGTGTAATTATATTATACTACAAAGGTAAAGGAAATTTAATATTTATTTATTCCTTAATGAAATTGTTCACACGAGATTTCAGGAGAGCAATTTGATTCGTGAAACAACTTCTTGTATGTATTGATTTCTATATGTGTGTAGTGGATTACAATCTCTAGTTACAACCCTTTGATGCTTTCTCTCACAAACTCAAGTTAGCTTGATCTACAGAGTATTCAGGAAGCTTTAGTCTTCAGAGTCCTGAAGTTTTGTTCTTCAGAATGATTTGAATTCTTCTAGATGGATTGAGGTAGACTTCAGTCTTCAGGTTCGCAGGAGGTTCTGAGCTTCAGTCTAAGGTTTTGCAGGAGGATTTGTAGATGATCTAAGCTTCGATCTTTAGTTCTGACGTGAGATTTGAAAAGGATCTGAGCTTCGATCTTCGATTCTGCAGCAGGATTTGAAGAGGAATTGAGCTTCGATCTTCGATTCTACAGCAGGATTTGAAGAGGATATGAGCTTTGATCTTCGATTCTGCAGCGGGATTTGAAGAGGATCTGAAACTTCGTTCTTCAGGTTTGCGTCGGGATTTGAAGATGATCAGAGCCTTGTTCTTCAGTTTTACAGCTGAATTTGTCGAGGATCTGAGCTTTGATCCTCGGTTTTGCCGGAGGAGCTTCAATCTTCAGAGTCTTCTGAGAGCTTTCTCTTCTTCCTTTCTTTCTGTTGTCCCCCAAATGAGAGGTCATGCCTCCTATTTATAGAGTTTCCCAAAGGCCTTCGTGGGCTTGGGCTTTGGCTTGGTTGCATTTGGACCCATCCATGGGCTTGGGCCTGAAATGCATTTGCCATGGGCTTGGGCCTGAAATGCATTTGGGCTCATTCATGGGCTTGGTCCTAAAATTTTGGGCTTTTGGTCCAATTACCTTAATGAATTTGGGTTTAAATTGAATCCAATTCAATATAATTTCATGAAATTAGCCTATTTTAATTTCATGAACTTAGACAATTACTTGAAGAAAAATTTCTATACCAACAGAAATTACAAAGAAAAATGGTGAATAAAATTGGTAAACAACTAAAACAAAAACAAAAGTCTAAAATCCTAACCAATTATGTAATCAATTAACTTATAAAATACTGAGAATAAGTCTTACAAATGATAAAAACAGATACATGATTAAAGATAAAATATAAATTGTATCGACTCTTGATATTTTAAAGAACATTGTAACTGAAATTTCTAATTATTGAAAATGGTTTAATATTGTAACTGATATTTCAAAATTTAAAAAATGGTTCAATATTGTAACTTATATTTCAAATTTCAAGAAATGCACATTTAAGAAGAAAAAAAAAACACTAACGGGTAAAAATGAAATAATGATTAGTATTAATGTAGACAATAAAACAGTTAAAATTAAAATATACATAAGCCATATATTATTTCTATTCCAGTTTGCTTCAGCTCTAAGTGTCTCAAGTTTTCTTTCAATTCCACCTTTTATATTTCTATAGTTTTCTACTATTAGTATTGGTTGCAAGTTCGAAGTACAAAGCAGAGAGAAATTATCCAATTCTAATGTACACTTAGAGAAATTGACATCAGAATCTTTCATTGTGTTCAGGTAATTATCTAATTAGCCTATCATGAAATTGATTTATTATTATAGGATTAGTTTTACATACATAACTTGAAAGCAAATTAATCTATATAATGAAATTTTGTCTACTTATAACTTGATTTTTCTTTGTTTTTGTAGAAATAGTTAATGTGGATCTTTATTCTGTTTGTAAACAACCCAAGAAATTAAATTTGGTAAGTTCTACAAGAATTAAAATAATTTTTTTTAGAGTATGGGAGATTTAGTCAATAATTTTTTTTTTAAATCAGTCAATAACTTATTTATGCAGTAAAAAGTGTAATGTTATGATTATTATACTATGAAATATTGTTTGTTTAGGAGAATAAAATTTTATTAGATATGACTTTTAACCTTCATTTTTTTTACTTTGAGTTCCTTGTATAGATGGATTAAAACTTAAATAGGTAATCAAAATATACTTAAATGTATGGAATTTCAATTGAAGAAAAATCAAGATGATTAAACATAGAGATTGTGAACAATCTTAACAACCCCATAACTTAAAATAATACACATGAGAAGATACTATCATAGATATTCTTGCTTTAAAGATTCATTAACTTAATTTGTTTTTCTAAAAAAACTAATATTTAATTAAAAAAATCCAAAAAAAAAAAAATCAGAACCAAATCCCGGAAGAATTAATGTTTTTTCCTAGGAAAAAAAATTAGTAAAATTTATGGGAAAAGATCCATAAAAAAATGGAAACCAAAACACAAAAGACTTGAGAAATTCAAAATAATAATAATAATAAATAAATAAATAAATAAATAAATAAATAAATAATAATAATAAACAAATAAACAAAAATTTTGAAACTCACCGTAGATGGTTTTCTTCTCCGAACAATAAATCTTTTAACCATTTCCGTAGCCATAGATGTTCTTTACCTAAACATGCAAAACAAGGATAGATAATATCAATCTTATTTATCATTTTTTTCTTAAAATCCCAAGATAATTTCTTCCTCCATAAATATTCTTTTTTTATTAGTATTTGTACAATTTCTCGAGCCTTGCAATTTGACAGCACAGTACACTTTATCAAGTCTTACAATTTGGCAGCACATCCCTTGAATTCAAAATAAGTACATTTATGAAAAATTTTGAATTTAAAGAAATTGCAATTTTTTTATTATATTATTTTTTTTTGTTAAAATCCCAAGATTTCCACGTACAACTCTTGTTTGAAGATTTACTATTTTTTAATTTTATTTTTTTGTACTTACTAGCTGTAAAGTAAATTTACACAGCTAAAAAAATTAATGTGCACTGCTCAAATCTGTCAAATAAGACACCAATTGATCTTTCTCATTAATAACATTGATTATAAAAAAAATTAGTTTCTTAAAATGGTCTCCCACAAATTATGCTGCCATATTTGAAATTTATTTCCTTAATTTTTTCCAAAGTTAATGTACTTCTTTCCATATTTTTTAATTTATTCAATTAATGGAATTTAGCTCTGAACAAACTTATAAACCTTTTTTTTCAAATAAATGATTAAAAATACATATCTTACTTTAAATCGAAAAATTAAGAAAAAAATATGTTCAGTTCGTATACATAGTAATATTGAAATTAAAAAAAAGTTAGGATTAAGTACAATTAAATTATGTATTTTATATGAAATAGAAGATACATTAGAAACACTCATTTATTCTATCAAGTTGTTGGGCTTGGAAATAGCTTTTCAAATTGATTTTACACAAAATGGTTCCACTCCAAAGCCTCCCAAAGGAAAAAAAGAAATGAAATAAAAGGCATTCTCAACAATCATAGTAAATGGGTGGAAGTTGAAGATGAAATAGGAGCTGTGGCTACAAAATATTTCAAGAATCTTTTATGCTCAAGCTGCCCCAGCAAAAACAGCATCCTGGAAGTGACTAGTGCAATATCTTCCAAAATCTCGGAGGATCAAAGGAAAAAGCTGGATGCTAATTTCACTAGAGAGGAAGTCGAAAAGGCTATTAAAGGCATGAATCCTTCAAAAGCTCCGGGTCCTGACAGAGCTCACGCAATGCTTTACTAGAATTACTGGGACATAGTGGGGGAGGATATAGTGAGAGTCTGTCTAGGGATCTTAAACCTCAAGGACGAAGTGAAGCCAATGAACAAGACTCTAGTCACGCTGATCCCTAAGACCAAGGATCCTAAGAGAATGAACGAATTTAGGCCTATAAGTTTATGCAACGTAGTGTACAAGGTGGTGGCCAAAGCCCTGGCTAACAGATTGAATCATGTGCTTGACTCAATCATTTCCCCATCACAATCGACTTTCGTTCTTGGGAGACAAATATCTGACAATGTCCTGGTAGGGTTCGAATGCATTCACGCCTTAAACAACAAAAGGAAAGGAAAAGTTGGTCTTATTGCAATCAAGCTCGATATGAGCAAGGCGTATGACCGAGTAGAATGAGTTTTTATAGAAGAAATCATGATAAGTATGGGCTTCAGCGAAGTGTGGATTCAGAAAGTGATGAGATGTGTCTCGTCGGTTAGCTATTCGATACTTATAAACGGATCCCCCCAGGAAGTCTTCAAGCCAAGCAGGGGACTTAGACAAGGAGAATTATAAATTTTATTTGACGACTAAAGGAGAATTCGACACCCTCCTAGCGGTCCCGTCACCAAGCCATTTCGGTATATACTATGAGTTGTTTCTGGTTACCTTCTAACATTTGTACCTTTATTGAAAGGTTGTGCACGAAATTTTGGTGGGGTTCATCGGGAAACAAAGACAAATCCCACTAAATAAGCTGGAAGAGGATGTGCAAAAGCAAAGATCAAGGAGGCTTCAGTTTCCGTCAGCTTCAAGCTTTTAATCAAGCGATGCTGGCCAAACAAAGTTGGAGGCTGCTAAGGAATACCAATAGTATCCTGTACAAGATCCTGAGAGGAAGATATTTCAAAGGAAGAAATTTTCTCGAAGCCCCTATAGGAAATTCGCCTTCCCTCCCGTGGAGAAGTATTTGTTGGGGTCGCAACCTCTTCCTTAAAGGCTTCAAGTGGAGGGTGGGGAATGAAAATCTTATAACTATTGATAAGGACCCTTGGATCAGTAGAGAAGGCAACCCAAAAATTTACTCAAACCTTTCCTCTCTTAAAGGCAAAAGAGTCAAGGAGCTTCTTGATGAAAACAACAATTGGAGAGAGAAGGTGATCTTTCAAGAATTCTCCCCCCAAGAGGTTTTGGACATTCTGAACATGCCGACCGGAAGTAGGGACACAAAAGATGAAATAATGTGGTATCTTGATAAGAGAGGAATATTCTCTGTCAAAAGTGTTTACAAACTCGCCATGGAAGGAATCTCCCAACAAGAAAGCTCTCAATCGGATACATCTAAGTCTACAACTCTTTGGAAGTGTTTGTGGAAATCTAATGTGTTGCCTAGATCAAAAGTTTGTGCATGGAAGATAATAAACGACATTATCCCATCCAAGGCAAACATAAAAAAAAAAGGGAGTAGATCTCAACCCTTTGTGCTCTTTTTGTAGGAAAAAACCAGAAACTTCCCATCTAATATGGGGTTGTAAATTCTCGAGAGGCCTATGGTCCAGATACATCCCTAAATTTCTCTCTTTGTTTTCTTTTTGCAGAGATGAGTGGTCGACGAAGGAATTTTGGAGCTGGATGGAATCAAATTTGAATAAAGAAGAAATATCAATCGGGATCATCATTATGTGGAAAATTTGGGAATACAGAAACCAATTATAAGCTTTCAATCAACTGCCAGCAGAGGAGATAATTCAAAACAGAATTGAAGCAAGTTTAAAGGATTGAAGTTCTTCTTACCTCAAGACCCAATCCCAAAATAGGTTGGGGAGCCATGTGAGTCAGGTGCATCGGGAGAAGCCACCACCAAACATCTGGAGAATGAACTGCGATGCCACCTGGAACGAACAAGAAGGGCGAGGAGGATTAGGGTGGGTAATGCATGACTCAGATGGATCCCTGATTTGTGGTTGTATGCATCAAATTTCAAAGAAATGGGCAATCAAATCGTTGGAGGCAAAAACAATTTTAGAAGGAATCAAGCATACCTCGAAAATGTGCAGCCAGTAAAGCATTCCCCTCGTGATCAAATCAGATGCCTTAACTGTGGTGAAGGTCCTCAATGGCGAATCAGAAGACCTCTCCGATCTGAAAACTCTCACAGATGAAATCGCCTTTAGGGCCGACCGAGCTCATTCCACTTCTTTTCGTTACTGTAATAGGCTTTTGAACACAGACGCGCACTGTGATGTGAAGAGAGCAGCTACTCTTCCCCTCTGGTCTTCTTCATCCCTCTCTTCTGGTTCTTCATTTTTTGTTCGGACAGAGGAGCCTCTCTCTCACGGGAAATGGAACAGGTCTTTTGGGCTCCCAATAACCCAAGTTGTTTTTTCCCTCTCTTTGAAGAGATTAGTGTAACAGTCAGTTTTTTTTAATGAATTATTCCTTTCTCAAAAATAAAATAAAAATAAAATAATAATAATCAATCATTATTAATTATTATCTTATATAGATCTCATATTAGTTAATCATTATTTATATTGATTGCTTTGAAATAATTTTTATCTACATAATTCATATTCATTAATTTGTATATATTTTGTTTACATAATAGTATGAATGGTAAAAGAAAAAGAAAGACATACTCTACACTTTCTCAAGAAGAAAGGAGGAGAACAATTGAATTGTCTATAGAATCAAGGAGAAAAAGACAACTTGAAGGAAATGGCAAACATCATACTAAAAGAAGAAATCCTTTTAATATGGCCACACAAAATATGGAAAATGAAATTCAAGGTAAACTTTTTATTTATTATATCTCAAAACTAATATATTTAAATATTACCTTTATTTAGATTATTCAAATTAATATACGTCTTTTGATGTCTAATAGGATCAGAAATGCTACAACAACCATTTCACTCTCCTATACATGAGCTTAAAAAGATTAGATCATGTACTTTTTGTAAGGTAGTAAAATTTGAGCACGAGACCCCAACATTTTGTTGCTTCAATGGTCAGGTACAAGTTTCTAAAGTCAAAATATTCTATTTAATATTGTATTTAATAGACACATTAATTATTAATTCATGATCTTTATTTATGATCTATGTACATCTTGCTGAAGTTGTAGTACCTGAGAACCTTAATTATTTATTTACATCACAATATGAAAAGGAGGTTTTATTTCGAAAGAATATTCGAGCTTATAATAGTATGTTTTCTTTCACATCATTTGGGGTAAATTTAGATAAAGATCTAGCATCTTCGAGTAAAGGAGTTTACACATTCAGAGTATAAGGACAAATATATCATGACCTCCCAAGTTTATTACCAGAAGATAAACCAATATTCTTCCAACTATATTTTTATGATACCATGAATGAAATTACAAATCGCATGGAAAGATTAAGAGATGTTGGGTTGGATCAAAGTCTTATAGAAAAATTAGTAGAAATTTTAAGGGAAAAAATCAATTTTGACCCCTGAACTTTGCAGGCTGTGTCAATTTTAACCCTAAACTTTCAATTTTATCAAATTGAACCCCAAACTTAACAAACTGTATCGATTTGAACCTCCAACTTGCATAATTGTTGCAATGTAAACCTTTGATCAACTTTTCATTTGAATTGCTATTAAAACACGTAATTGACAATTTCCTTTTTTTTTTTTAATTCACATTGCATTTGAGTTAGTGTTTTGTAAGAAATTTGTTGGAAAAACTCTTTAAGAAATCAAATATCCCAGACTATTTTTCTCATTATTATATAAAAAAAATCACAGAGTTATTGGCAACAAGAAAAATCCAGCAAATATGAAAAATAAAAAACTCGAAATTTCTTTATTTCCGTTTCCTAGATTTGTACATTCTTCTAATTAGCAAGAAAATAAAACGTTAAAAGAAGGAAAAAAAATCCCACAAAGTTCTTAGCAACAAGAAAAAACTAGTGAATATTTGAAGATAAAATTAAAAACCTTCAAAATTTCTTTGCTTTCGTAATCTTAAATAGCAGCAAAAAAGCCCGCACAGAGTTCTCAACAACAAGAAAAAGTCATCTAAAATAAAGTTTCTTCAATATTTTATTTATAAGAAATCAATTCAGCTGCAATGTGAATTAAGAAAAAAAGAAGAAATAATCAATTATGTACGGTGGTTCAAATGGAAAGTTAACCAAAGGTATACATTGTAACACTTATGCAAGTTTGGGGTTAAAATCGATACGATCTGATAAGTTTGAGGTTCAATTTGATGAAATTGAAAGTTTAGGGTTAAAACTGATACACCTTGTTAAGTTTAGGGTTCAATTTGATGAAATTGAAAGTTTAGGGTTAAAATTGATACAACCTCCAAAGTTTAGGGTTAAAAATGATTTTTTCCCAAATTTTAAAAGTTAATCCATAAGCCAAATTTTTTAGAAGCTTGAAAGATCTCCAGACAATTGAAGATGCTCATATACATATTGCTACGGATGTACAAGTTGATCAACGTGTCTATAACATGCTTGGAGTAGATCAAGTAGCTGCTGTTTGGATTAAAGGAAACAATAACAACATTCCATTTAAAAGAGACATTGTGGTACATGCACATTCTGGAAAACGACACAAAATACAACATTATTTTAGTTGTTATGGTTCACTTCAATATCCTTTACTATTTCCAAATGGAGAAGCTAGCTAGCATCAGGACATCAAGAGAAATGTTAAGCAAAATCACGACAATGAATTATGCAAAGTTTCCATAGAAGGAACATCAAACATTATACAACTTGAGAGCATTGAGGATATCATGAAGAGTGAAAATCAAGGTTCGTTCGATTTATCATTACACATTAAAAAAACTTATATCTACTAACAAATATTGATTAATATATTATTCATAATATAACAATTTGTTATTCAACTTTCACAGGAATTTCAAAAGGTCGATCGCCCACAATTTCATGCAAAGAATATTACTGTTATAAGCTACAAATACGTGAATCCACTAAATCAGTATTACTTCTAGCTGGACGACTTTTCCAACAATATGTTGTTGATATGTACATGAAGCTTGAAACAACTCGACTTGATTTCTATAAAACACAACAATCACACATTCGATCTGAATTGTATCAAGGGATTGTTGATGTTGTAAATGCTGGAGAAACAAGAGGAGACAAGGTTGGAAAGCGTGTTGTTCTTCCTTCAACATTTATTGGTGGTCCAAGAGATATGCGACGTCGATATTTAGATGTTATGGCCTTAGTACAAAATTTTGGAAAGCCAGATCTTTTCATAACAATGACATGTAATGTCGAATGGAAAGAAATAAGAGAAGAACTAGTGGAAGGCCAACTTTCTCAAGATAGACCAGATCTAACTTCAAGAATTTTTAGAGGAAAGTTAATGGATCTGAAAGACCAAATTGTGCACAAAGAAATATTTGGAAAAGTTGCAGCTTTTGTATATGTTATTGAATTTCAAAAACCAAGGTCTTCCACACATGCATATGTTGGTCATATTGAAAAAAGATTTAAAGATCACAAATGCTGACCAGTATGATAACTATGTTAGTGCAGAAATTCCAGATAGCCAGACAAATTCTGCCCTTCACAATGTTGTTGTGAAGCACATGCTCCATGGCCCATGCGAAGAAGATAACAAAAAATGTCCGTGCATGATCAATGGAAAATGTAAATTCCATTATCCAAGACAATTTTCCTAAAAAACAATGCAAGGAAAGGATGCATACTCAATATACAGGAGGAGAGACGATGGAAAACAAGTATTTATAATAATAACAGTTATTTATTGTTTTATTTTAAATTGTTTATAATATACTCCATGATAGTGATTTAGTTGCTAAATTTAGTATTTAATAGTATTTTTCTAATTAAATTAAAATTTTCTAAACTTCAAGGTAACAGTAAGAAATAAGATTTTCGATAATCGATGGGTTGTCCCTTATAATCCATATCTATTTTTGAGATACAACTGCCACATGAATGTGAAAGTATGTTATGGATTGAAAGCAGTTAAACATTTATACAAATATATTTACAAGGGACATGATTGAGCAGCAGTTTATATATCACATGATGGTGAGAACAAAAATATTGATGAAATAAGGGATTATCAAGATGTTAGATGGGTATAAGCTCAGGAAGCCTTATGGAGAATTTATGACTTTAGGCTAAATGAAATATCTCCTCCAGTGATAAACTTACAACTCCACCTTCCTAATATGCAATGTGTTTCTTATTGGGAAAATCAAAATTTGAAGAAATTCATTCATTGGGATCATATCTCGAAGACAATGTTAACATAAATACATTCATATGTGTCAAAAGTATGAAAGTGCTAGAAATTTGTTATACAAAGAGTTTCCTGAACATTATGTATGGGATAAACAACTACGAATGTGGAAGGAAAGAAAAAGAGGAGTAGTTGTATCACGTATTGTAGGAGCAAATCCAAGAGAAGGAGAAAGATATTACTTGCGATTGTTACTAAATCATGTTAGAGGACCAACATCATTTGAGTCCTTATTAACCGTAAATGGAAAAAGAGTATCAACATTTAAAGAAGCAGAACAAGAAAGATGATTCTTAGATTCTGATCAAAGTGTAACAGAATGTTTGGATGAAGCAGTATCATTTGAGATGCCTTATGCTTTTCGAAGACTGTGCATTATTAGTGTACTGTGAACCTATTGACGTGAGAAAATTGTGGGAAGATTATTCTCATGTATTATCGGAAGATTACAGAAAAGATGAGCCAACAAATTTGGAATATCATATGCAGTGTGCATTGCGAGATATTAAGGTATTCCTTGTGTCAATGGGCAAACAAATCACCATGTATGATTTAACAATAATCAAGCATATGACAATAGATGAAAAAAATTGTTATATGAAAGATATATTGGATGAAAGATCAGTTGTTGTCTTATACGAAGATATTCAAGCTTCATCAAAATTGAATGAGGACAAAAAATTGGCATACGATATTATTCTTCATAGAATCGTGGAGAATAAAAGCGGTATATTTTTTATTGATGGACCAGAAGGAACAGGAAAAACTTTTTTGTATCGTGCATTGCTAGGTATTATAAGATCAAAAGGGATGATAGGAATCGCAACAACATCAGGTGTCGCTGCTTCAATTATGCCATGAGGACGAACTGCTCATTCTAGATTTAATATACCACTACCAGCAATGGAATCATCTATTTGCAATATTTTAAAGCAAAGTAATAGAGCAAAATTAATTAGGCAGGAAAAAATAATTATTTGGGATGAGGCACCAATGGCAAAAAAATGCACAATAGAAGCAGTTGATAGAACCTTCAGAGATATAATGGATTGTACTCAACCATTTGGTGGAAAAGTTGTTGTATTTGGAGGAGATTTTCGACAAGTGTTGCCTGTAGTTCCACGAGCAACAAGACAACAGACTGTTAATGAAAGTTTGGTAAAATCATATCTTTGGGAGCAAATGGAAAAGATACAACTACAAAAATCATGAGAGCTCAAAGTGATAGCAATTTTGTAGAATATCTATTAAAGATCGGAAATGGAATGAAACCATCAGTAGAAGACAATTATATTTGCCTCCCATACAATATTACTATTATAGGTGAAAATGATGAAGATGCAGTAATGAAGTTACTAAATATTGTCTATCCTGATCTCCAGCAAAATGCAACTTCAATAGAATACATAACAAACAGGGCAATTATATCAACTACAAATGAGTATGTTAATCAGATCAATGAGAAAATGATAGAACTATTTCCTGGAAAAATTGAAGAATTCATGAGTTTTGATGAGGCAATTGACGACACACATAATTACTATCAAGAAGAATTCCTCAATTCATTATTGCCTAATGGTGTTCCTCTATGATAGCACCAAATTGGTGCTAATTATTTCTGTAAATTTTGCTTATCCTAATGCTATTATTTGTGATATTTGACTAATTTTGAGTCTTATTGATGTATAGATCAATTTGGTGTTCTCGGGATCAGAAAAGGGCATTTTGGTAATTAAGAAGTGAAAGTCAACCAAAAAGTCAACCAAGAGCGTCAAGACCCCCAAAAACGCCGCAAGCACGCTGCAAACCCGAGACGCTACGAAAATTGAAGGCAGCCAAATTAACGTCAGTGTCTCGACGCTGCTGCGATTTCTATAAATACTCCCTTTGCGATTTAGGTCATTCATGCTCCAATTCCAACCGTTTTTCTTCCATTCCCTCCCAATTTCTTTCCTCTTTCTTTGTAATACTTAGTTTAGGCTTAGCTATGGTCGGTTAATCAAGCCTCGGTAGTAAGTATGATTTCTATTTCATGAGATTTTTGTTCCTTCTTGCATGATTTACTGTTTGAATGTTGTTTAGACTCGATGTTTATCAATTTAGCAATGTTTGTAGAGATTGACAACCTCGCCAAAACTTGTTAAATTAATATGCTAACTAAAGTAGCGAATAGGTCTAAGCATGTAGCGATTTGGCGTGTTATCCCAAGTTTAGCGATGGCATGAAAGATCTAGAGTCTAAATATGTGTTTGAAATTAATCTAGGCTTTTCCTAGTTAATCTAGAGCATTCTAATCATCCTTAGCTTAATGAAATCGATTAGTAGTTAATGTGCACGATTAACTTATTAATCGATTAGGACTAGTCTCGTTGCATTGGTCGGACTTAGTAATTTAGGGATATTATGGCTTGCTGGCTTTTCCAGTTTAGTCGATTAGGCTTTCAATTGGTAAATTAATTTTCTTGATAATCAATGAATGAAATAAATCATACTGAAACTGAACGTCTCAGATTACAATGATCTTTGTGGTAAGATTAACCTGCTCGTTCTTATTTTCTGCATTTTATTTTTCCATATTTTATTTTCCTCGTTTTTAATAATTTTCTCTAATCTCTCCCCCCTTTTGGTTACTTATAAGCATAAAAGAATTTAGAAATAAAACCAATTATTCCCCGTGATCGACCCCAACCACTGTTGCTACAAGTTAGCTTTAGGTGTCGGTGATTATAAATTTATTTGGCACGGACTTTGGAGAATTCAACACTCTCCAAATCGTCCTGTCAAATTGGCACCGTTGCCGGGGAACACAGTGTTTTATTTCTTCTCTCTTTTGTGTTTTTCACCTTTTTCTAGTTTTTTGTGTTTTAGTTCGTTCTTGTAGGATCTAGTGACAAACCTTCACAAGAGCAAACCCGATTTCTAGCCAAGAAGTGAGAAAAAGTATTTGGGCATCATGAATATCCAGCAGACACTCAACCAACCATCCTCTGAGATCAAAAGGGTCGAGCGTGGAGTGCCAACCAATTTTTCAACTCCTAATTATCATCCGCCCCCATGCATCATTTATCCTGACGAAGGTAATTTCGAACTTAATGTTGATTTTAGCTTACTCCCTTCCTTTAGTGGTTTTGCAGGAGAAAATCCTTGTCTCCACGAGTTGGACTTCTTCGAGCGTTATTCTGACTTGGTGAAATGCGATAGACGTATCGAAGACCGGATCAAATTGAGGATTTTTCCTTATTCTTTGAAAGGTAAGGCTAGGGAGTGGTTATATTAGTTACCTTCCAGATCAGTGTCAAAATGGGCAATTAAGGCGACTTTTGGTGGATAAGTACCTCCCGTCTACGCGACAAATTGAGAATTCCCGAGAGATTTGGCATTTCTCCCAAGAGCTTGAGGAGGCGTTACATGAGTGTTGGGATCGTTTCAACGATTTATGCACACGACCTCTGATAACTCTCCAAAAGGAAGTTATTTAGGCCTTAGTTCTATAGTGTTTTGTGTGTCTTTTGTGCTAAATAGGGTTGCTTTTAGATGAATATTATATGTTTTAACCTATTTGGAAGAATGGATGCTTTGGAAGTTATTTTGTGCAGAATAAATTGTTGAGCGACTTGAGGGAGCAAATCTATGATCCAGCAAAACAAGGAGCAAAACGGCCACGTCACAGCTCGTTATCCATTTTAATGAACTGAAGTTAGTTGAGCTATTTTCGGATCTAAGAAGCTAGGAGAGCCTTCCACGTGTCCAATTTGACCTAATTAGGGCTTGCTATCACTCTATAAAAGGAAGAGCCGTCTCAAGTAAAAAACATTCCACTTTTGGGAAATATCGTTTTCTCATTTCCATCATTGGGAGCCGAATAGAGGATGAAAGATTGGAGACTTCAAGAAGACCATCAATTACGGATTTGACCAAGGGAATTAGTATTTTCTGGTAATTTCTTGTAATTATGGATGCACATACTCAGATTGTAGCGTGTGTTATCATGAGCTTTATGAACTAAATTTTCTTAGGTGTTGGTTAGGAATTATGTAATTGTCGTGCTTATTTCTCTATGCAATATATGTTGATTTGAGCATCTTGATTAATTGTTGTGCATATCTTTATTTTGTGCCCGCCTGGCCAGCCGGTATGAATACCACTTCTTAGTTTCATGGATGATTTGAGAAGTGTGTGGCATTTAATCACACTAGATCATTGTGTATTGGTGAACGTCAGTGACTGAGTTAGGGATAGCCAGTTGCCTAGTGCTTGATCGATAGAGCATCATTGGAGTTGAAACACATTCCAAAAAATCCAGAGTTCTGGGAGGATCCTGCTAGTAAGACTGCAAGAGTTTTGCCTAATCAATAATATTGCTAGAGCATCTTTTAAAACAATTACTGAATTCCTGACCAACGCCTGTTTCTAATCTGTCTGCTTTATTTGTTTACTTTCTGTTCTGTCATTTCTTTTGCTTCAACATTTTATCAAAATCAATCATTTTTACCACTTTTGAAACCATTAAAGAGTTATACAAAATAGATAAAGTGAGAGCTATTCAGCCCCGTGGATTCGATAAATACTTATTACTTGTTGCGGATTGTGTATGCTTGCACAGTGTTCTAGAGTCTATTTTTACTACATTTTTACACACTCTAGAAACCCAACAACCTCATTACTCGCTCGAAGAGGAATCCTAGATCGAGATCTTCACTGAAGGCTTAGCATCAGAAGGAAAAGGGATTCTCCTAGGAAGCAGTGGGATAAATGGTAAGACACCTAGCGAGGCGAGGGAGTTAATTGCAAATTTGGCAGAGAGTTCTCGGCTCCGTGCAATGCAGAATTTGAATCAAATTTTAGAGCAGAAGAGCGATCAAATTGCCACCTCCTTCGATGACGTAGAAAGCCAAATTCCAGAGTAACAGCAGCAAGGTAAGCTAGAAGAAAATCTTCTCGAGGTTAGTGAAATCAAACTTTCCTTAGATTCTGAGTTTGATTCTTGTAGTTTGTCATGCATGATAGGAGAGATAGAAACTAGAGATGTTGAATTAGACTTGATACATTCCATGACTATCTCTGTTTCTCCTAAGATTCATAGTTCTGAATTGCATGAATTAGACTTTGTGATTCTAGTAGCTGACCATACTACTATTAGGCTTAAATGTCTTTTATTGAGAATGCTTGGGATGACTGATGATTATGTGCTTAAATTTTCTTATGTTGTGCACTCTGTGTGCAAGTTGAATCTGTTGATGCAGGAGCTGATTAAGAAGATGAAGAAAGATCCTCTCATGATCAAAGAAGTAGATTTTGGTTGAGCACATGTGAATCCCGTCGAGCAATCGACGTTATAATTTTCGCTTCTAGGAGGCAACCAGTTTTAAAAATAACTTCTATCCCTTTCTCTTGTTTTTCATTTCTTTGGCTGTTTACTTGCTTAGTTCCTTTTCTTGTTTATGTTTTGTAGAATCCCCTAAATCGGAATAGGAGATCATTCTAAGCAACTTCAGTCACCACTCCAACCTTTGTGCCTAAATTCAGGGGAGGTTTTCTATTCCCCTTTCTTTTTTGTCCTTTTATTTAGGAAGAATATTCGAGCTTATAATAGTATTTTCTCCTTCACATCATTTGGGGTGAATTTAGATAAAGACTTGACATCTTCACATAAAAGAGTGTACACATTCAAAGTTCAAGGACAAATATACTATGACCTCCCGAGTCTATTACCAGAAGATAAACCAATATTCTTTCTGTAGGTGTTAATATCACACATGCGGAAGCAATTTTGGATCTTAGGCACACACTTTGATCAATTTAATCTGTGAAGTTATGTTGTTCATAAGAACAAAAAACAGAGTAATAAGGTACCTACCTCTTGAAGCTCCCAATTTGTATAATCTGATGCTTTATAATTCACACGAACAACTTTTGGACAACCACTTGGATCTTCTCTACTATCCTCAGGCCTTGGAATGGATTGTGGGATCCTCAATTGATAGGAATTGGAAAGGAAAGCTTATGGGTATAAGCAAGCTTGAGAGTATGAACATGGAAGTTCTTGGGAGAATTTTGGCAGCATTTTAGGTTGAGAAAATCCACTAATTTTCATCAGCTTATCCTCTATATATAGAGGAAAATCATGCACAAGAATTGCACAAAAAATTGACAGCAATTTGGGAGTGATTTGAGTCATGGATTAGGTGGTGCAAGAAGGCTAATCTAAGGTGATTAGTCATTAAGCACCACCTCTAAAAATTACCAAATTTTTGAATTTCTTTTAAATTCAAAATTTGTAATTTTAAATATAAAATCTGAATAATCCCACTCAATTATAATTTTATTTTAATTTAAATAAAACTTATTTAATTTAGAATAAAATCATTTAATTTAATATCTTATATTAAATTAATACCACTTGTGTAATCTTGGTTTTTCTCCCAACGAAATTTCTCGAACATGAATCTTTATTCACGTGTTTAATATTTAAATCATATTTAAATATATCCAACTCTCATTTTTAAGTTTAATTTCACAATTAAACTAATAAGTCATTAAATATCGTATATAACCGACTTTTGTATCCTTATCTGAATTTGAACGTTTCAAATTTTATCCTATCATATTGTTCCAAGTTTTATTCCTATTGAGCTAGTAGAGGGACCTAATGGACCTACAGATCATGGGCTCCAACGAAATGATGATAACCGGTTAATCTCATTAACCTAGTCATTCATCGTTCGTTAGCGTTTGGGACACTACACTATAGCCCGTAGCTGCACTCCCCTCACTGTAGATATATTTCTTGTCCACTTTAGATAACCATGATTAGTAAGTCGACCCTTCACCGGTTGTTCGTAACTAGAGCTAGGTCAAATGTTCGTTTTACCCCTATAGTTACATATTGTTCCTTAAGTTCCACTGATCCTCTAATGAACAACTGGTTCGCGATACAATCACTGAACCAAGTCCCTCTCAAGGTTATGAGAGGGCGGGGCCCCTTGTTCAAGACTCGAAGTCAGCACTTAAGAGAACAACCTTTACTAACCCTAAAACGGGTAAGAGTGAATTCCGTCTTGCAAAGCTATGTCCCCAGCTATCCATTTAGTCTTATCCCCAAAATGGTAGGCTTATTGAGTCGGCAATGTTTGGCCACTCTCACCCATGCAAATCAAAGGATAATCCTAAATAAACAGGAGTTCATAGTTAGCTCAGGATTAAGATCGAGTTACCTAGGTTATATGTATGAGATGTTCAGTTTCAACAGTAAACGATGTTGTAAAGTGAAAATGACTTATCTCCTGGTCCGATCTCTATGCAAACTCTTTGAATAGGACGCCCTCACTCACATGTCTTATACATGAACGATTAGGATCACATTGTCCGTCTTTAAAGAACAAAGCGAGTCGCGCCAATAGTGTCCCCAGGATTAAAGTACCCAACCTTATCCATATACTATAGATCGTTTAGACTATTTACTTGAACTTGATCCATACTTATGTCACACATAAACTTCAAGTATACATAAAATAGTCATGAGTTCTTAGTTTATTGAATTTGTGGTTATATTTAGGCAAAACAAATATATAGAAATAATACTTCATTGAAGCAAGTCAAATGTTACATTTACTATCTACAAGTTTTAGGGCATAAAACCCAACACTTTCAACTATATTTTTATGATACCATGAATGAAATTCAAAATCGTATGGAAAAATTGAAAGATACTGGGTTGGATAAAAGTGTTACTGAAAAATTAGTAGAAATTTTAAAAGACAATCCCTATGCCCAGTTTTTTTGAAGCATAAAAGACCTTCAATCAGTCGAATATGCTCATATACATATTGCTACAAATATACAAGTTGATCAACATGTTTATAATTTACTTGGAGTGGATCAAGTTGCTGCTATCTGGATTGAAGGAAACAATAACAATATTCCATTTAAGAAAGATATTGTGGTGCATGCGCATTTTGGAAAATGACACAGAATTCAACATTATTTTAGTTGTAATGATCCACTTAAATATCCATTACTTTTACCAAATGGAGAGGCAGGTTGGCATCAAGACATCAACTGAAAGTCTACGCCAAACCATAATAACAATGGTAGCCACAACATTTCGACAGAAGAAACATCTGATGTTCGACAATTTAAAAACATTGAAGACAACATCAACAATGAAAATCAAGGTTGGTGTTTAATATCCCATTATAAAATACAATATTTTTTTAATTTCATTTTAAAATTGTGAGTTTATTCATAGTATAACATTTAATTTTGAAACTTTAATAGGAGTTTCAAAAGGCCGATCGCCCAAAGTTTCATGCAGAGAGTATTACTGTTATAAGTTACAAATGCGCCAGCGTACTCCATCGATATTGCTTCTAGCTGGTCGACTTTTTCAACAGTATGTTGTGGATATGTATATAAAGCTTGAAACAACTAGACTTGACTTCTATAAGACTCAACAATCACACGTTCGATAGGAGTTGTATCAAGGGATTGTTGATATCGTAAATACAGGAGAAACAAGAGGAGACAAAGTTGGAAAACGTATAGTTCTTCCTTCAACATTTATTGGTGGCCCAAGAGATATGCGATGTCGGTATTTAGATGCTATGAATTTAGTACAACATTCTGGAAAACCAGATTTATTTATAACAATGACATGCAATGCTGAATGGAAGGAAATAAGGGAAGAGTTAATGGAAGGTCAAATTTCTCAAGATAGGCCAGATCTAACTTCAAGAGTTTTTAGAGAAAAATTATTGGACTTGAAAGACCAAATTGTGAACAAAGAAATATTTGGAAAGGTTGCTGCTTTTGTGTATGTAATTAATTTAAAAAACGAGCACTTCCACACATGCATATGTTGGTAATCTTGGAAAGAGACAACAAGATCCCTAATCCTGACCAATATGACAACTATGTTAGTGTAGAAATTCCATATAATCAATCAAATCCTCCTCTTCACAATGTTGTTGTAAAGCACATGCTCCATGGCCCGTGTGGCAAAGATAACAAAACGTCTCCATGTATGATTAATGGAAGATGTAGATTTCATTATCCAAGACAATTTTGCTCGAAGACAATGCAAGGAAAGGATGCATACCCAATATATAGGAGAAGAAACGACGGAAAAGATGTATTTATAATAATTGAAGTACTATATTTTCATATATATTTAACTATTTATAATATACTTTATATGATAGTGATTTAGTTAGAAAAGTTAGTGTTTAAAAAATAATTTTCTAATTATATTATATCAAAAATTTGTGAAGGTAATTGTTAGGAAGAAGACTTTTGATAATCGATGGGTGGTCCCTTATAACCCATATCTACTCTTGAGATACAACTGCCACATAAATGTAGAAATATGTTCAGGGTTGAAGGCAGTTAAATATTTATACAAATATATCTACAAAGGACATGATAGAGCAACAATTTATATATCACATGATAATGATAGTAAAAGTATTGATGAGATAAAGGATTATCGTGAAGCGAGATGGGTATCTTCACAAGAAGCCTTATGGAGAATTTATGATTTTAGATTGAATGAGATATCTCCCCCCAGAAATAAACTTACAACTTCATCTTCCAAATATGCAGTGTGTTTCTTATTGGGAAAATCAGGATTTGAAGAAACTAATTCATTGGGATCATTATCAAAAACAATGTTAACAGAGTACTTCCATATGTGTCAAAAATATGAAATTGCTCGAAATCTTTTATACAAAGAATTTCCTGAACATTATGTGTGGGATAAACAACTTCAAGTATGGAAAGAAAGGAAAAAATGAGTAGCTATATCACACATTGTTGGAGCAAATCCAAGAGAAGAAGAAAGATATTACTTTTATTATTCCTTGAGTCAATGGGCAAAGAAATTACCATGTATGATTTACCAAAAATCAAAGATATGGCAATACATGGACATGAGCACTATATAAAAGATGTGTTGGATGAAAAGTCAATTGAAGTCTTGATAGCGAGCATAGCTAGCTATGTTTCCCTAATTAATTAAGCTAGTCTTTTATATTTAATTGGCCAAAATTATGCATTTTATGTTCTTTTTGTAGGAATCATGTTTCGGAGTTAAATCGAGAAATTGGAGCTAAATACGTGTTCGGGACATGAAAATTGGCTAAAGAACGGAAAAGATTCAACCAAGAAGAAGTCAAAAGAGAGCCATCCGTAGGCCAGCGTCGGGACGCTGCTCTTGGAGTGTCTCGGCGCTGCCTTTCCTTTTCTGAATTGGGCGGCAACAGAGACAGCGTCGAGACGCTATCTCCTTAATGTCGAGACGCTGTGACAGCGTCGCGACGCTATGTACACAGAGTCGCGACGCTACCCGCAGATTTTCTATAAATTCCTCTTTTCAGCTACGGATTTGGGAGGCCAATTGGTTAGATTTTAGCCCTAATTTCGACTAGAGACCTTTTGTGGGAGCTAAAGGCAAGGCCAAGGAGCAGGAATCAAGCAAGAAGACGTGGAGATCGTGACGGGGACGTGCCGGTTTCGACGGATTCGAGTTTTCCCTTTTCTTTCCCTTAACTCTTGTAGTTTTTATGGCTTTTCTTTCAATTAGTGTTTATGGTTTAGAGACTATGAATTGCTAGTTGTTTGTCTTAGGGATTGATGTAATTGTTTAAGTTTGTTGGATTAATTTTTGGTATGAATGTGCTTTTATTCTATGCATGCAATTTTGTGTTTAATGCTTTCAATTACTTGATCACTAATTGAATGATTTAAGTGTTGAATCTAACTCGGGAGAGAGGATTTGGCCTAAGACTTACCTTGTTTAATTGCATGACTAGAGTAGAAATTCTAAGTTTGTGACGGGATTTGGAATATCTTTAGAAGCATAACAAGGACCGAACCGAATAATGCCTTGCATGTTAATGAACTTAGATAGGGATATCAAGTTGGTTTATATGCATGAGAATCAATTATACTCGGGAGAGGTAATCGTGATAAAAGTTTCCTTGGCTTGTAGAATAATTGCACGGTCAATTCATTCCTATTAATCAATCCTCATTCTTAATCAATGAAATCAATTCCCTAAGAATCTTTCCATTTGAGTCTCCACTTTTATTTTATGCTTTTTGTCTTTAGATTTATCTTTTATCATTGAGTTTTGCTCCCTAAATAAAATTGAACAAAAGTATTCACGATACTTAATTGGACAAAGTTCACCAATAATGTAGTTAAAAAAACAAATGATAAAATTAGAGTAGTTTTGAAAAAAATAATTTTAATAATGCAAATAAAAAAACAAATTATAAATTTGAGGTAAGAGAGAAAAGTATTGACAAATGTAGAGTAGTCTTTGCCAGCAACAAACTCGTGTACCACGTACACGATTTAGGGTGGTCTACGTGGCGGTGAGGTGGTGAAAATCGTGACGGTGAGGTGGTAAAACTCGTGTACATTGTACACGAGTTTGCAAAGAAATCGTGTACAATGTACACAATTTCCATATTTGGAAATCGCGTACCACGTACACGATTTCTATATTTGGAAATCGCGTACCACGTACACGATTTCCATATTTGGAAATTCCTTTTTTAATAAAAATATTTTTTTCCTTTTATATCTATAATATGTTATATATTTATGTATAATTTTGTAACTTTTCTCGCCCATTAAGGAAATAACCACTTTCTTAGTCCTCTTCCTATTTAAGAGTGGTAGAGTAAATGAATCAATGGTCAAAATTCCAATGATTTTGCTAGACAATTTTTTTTTTTGTACAATTAGTTTTTCTAAAATATATGTTTTTTTTTTTTTGTATATTTATATTTTATATATTTGTCTGTGTAAAATTTTAAAAAAAAAATAAAGAGAAAATCGTATTCAACACTTAGTAACATTCAAATAAACATACTTCTAAAAAAAACATTAAAATAAACATATAGATCATATAGTGTATATATATATGTATTGCAAATTTTAAATAATATATAAAACAAATGACAAAAAAAAAAGAACACATAACCAGATTTGATCCCTGGAACTAGAGAATCTTTAGTAATAATTTAAGCCACTGAACCAATAGAATATTTTGAAGTTTGAGTTGAAAGAAGATTTACATATGTTTGCCGAACTCGTGTACATGGTACACGAGTTCCACGTGGAACTCGCGTACACCGTACGCAAGTTTTGCACGGTGGCACCAGTCGGAGACATGACATGTAAATCGTGTACCGTGTACACGATTTACACTCAGAATCGTGTACCTGGATCACGATTTAGAGAAAACGTGACCGATGTACACGATTTAGCTACCCCAGATTTGGAATTAGTTTCAAAACTACCCTAAATTTGTTTTTTGTTTTTTAAATTACATTATTTTTTTAAAAAATCCTACTTAATTTGCTAGAAAACCAATCCAGAGGACGACACTCGTTTTACACGAAAACACTATATTATTACTTGACCCGTACACTTGCGGTTAGCAATTTGCACATCAAGTTTTTGGCGCCGTTGCCGGGGATTGGCATATTTAGTCAATTTTAATATCGTAGAAAAATTGTCCGGTCTTAGTTTAGGGTGTATTTTATTTTATTTTTTTGTTATTTTTGTTAGTTTTATTTTTAGGTAGATTGCATTTTTTTTCCTTTGTTGTTTTGTTTTCCATATTTAGATTTGTCCATATTTGTTTGAATTTTCCTTAGATAGAATTTTTCTTTTTAGTTTTTTCCTTTTTAGTATAATTTTTCCTTATTTGCTAGTTTCCTTATTTGTTTTTTTCCATATTTGTTTTTGCATTCCTTATTTGTTTATCTTTTCCTTTTGTAGATCATATTTTCCTTATTTAGATCAAGCATTTTTCTTTTTTAATTCTTTCCTTATTTGTTTGATTTTTTCTTTAGTTGTTTTTTCCCTTAATTATCTTTTCCTTATTTGTTCTTTTTCCTTTTTGATTTCTTTTCCTTATTTGTTTGAGTCTTAGTCCTTTGTTCTTGTTGGGTTATTATTTAATTGGAAGCCTAATATTCATTGTTGCTTTAATTGATTTGAATGGCTTTTTATTCAACTCCGTATTCCAATTTTTCATCTTCAAGTTTTACCCCTTTAAAAGAAAATTCTTCCTTGGAAAGCATAGTTCAAAATTATATTGAGGAGTCTAGAGCGAGGTGTCTAAAATTTGATGAAATTATAAAAGGACTTCAAACCCCAAAGGAAGTTAGTGAGGTGGGATCCACTTCCATAGGATGTCTAGTGAGTCATGTGGCCGATGATTCATTGGCACCTATTCAGGAGCGTATTTCTTTCAATCTTGTTGAGGATGAGCATTTAGGGGTGAGTTGCATGAACAGTGGGGAAGAATTGGAGAGTTGTAGCACCTTTCAAGAACACGTTTGTGAGGAAGAAAAAGAAAATGAGCTTGCAGTGACAGAGGAAGTTCAGGAGGTAGAGTTTGAGGTTGATCAACCTTCGTCTGTTTTATCTTCTTTATCCTTTGTTGAATATGATTGTTCTTTTTTCTATTCTCACGAGTCAGTTTTAGAGTCAGAGTCTATTTATTTTGATCTTTCTCCTTTGATGCTTATTTTAATAAAAAATTCCAAAAATAGATCTGTTTCAGGGGCCCATGAGAAGCTAGTAAGCTTGCTAGCGATCGTGTGTTTTATTGATTCAAGGAAGAAGGGCCCAAAGAAATACGAGAATTTTTATGTGCCTTGACAGACTGCACGAGCACGTCGAGCTAAAGACGATAAACAAGCGCTTATGGGAGGCAACCCAAGTTACTTTGTTATTGTTTTTTATGTCTTGTTGTTTTTGTTTTGTAGGAGTTCCCGTGCTCTTGTCTTTGCCAAGCATTCATGAAAAGGTCATCATTCCAGGGCAGTATCGTTCACTCCTCCTACTCTTTTATTGTTCTCATGATTGATTAAGCTTTATTGATTTATACATTGAGGACAATGCATGTTTTAAGTTTGGGGGTGGAATATCATGTTTGTGGAGCCCTTGAGCATCTGAGTTCGGGCTATAGTTTTGAGCTTTTTTTGAGTTGAGCATATGGTTGTTTTCTGGATGCTATTTTTGCATGACTATGATTTCCTAGGATAAGCTTTCTTGTCAATTTTCAAGCTTTCGATGAGTTGTAAGCATGAGTGCCCAAAAAGGGAGACTTTTTAAAATTTTTCTAGGAGATGGCTTGCATGAGTAGAGTATTTGTCTTGGCTAGATTTGGATTTGAATGCTTAGGAGCGAATTATTAGGTTCATATGCTTGTTGTCACCTCGATAGGTGTAGGGAAGAGCTAAAAAGTAAATGTTTTGCAAATTAGCATGTTTGATCTTGCTTAGGAGGAAAGAAAAGAATATATGCTATTTATGCTCATAAAGAAAAAATCATTCTTGTTGTTACTGTTAGAAAAAATTATTATGCCATGGCCTGTGCACAGTTTGCAATGTTTAATAAAGATTAAGGCAAAAAGAGCTACCCCTGTTGTGATCAGTTAGGCCAACCAGAGAAAACTCAGGTTAAGGGTCCCTACAATGGGTGTGTGAAAGCTAGTGCCACATATACATGCTTAATTTAATTGTTAATTATAAGCACCTAAGTTTGGAGGAAAACAATCTAATTTGTTCCATTAACTCATTAGTGAAGCCTTAGTGCCAGTGTAGAGGGAAGATGAGCTGAGGGTTTAATAATCCAATCCCGAGCTAGTAGAGTCTGATCTTGTTGAGTTAGATCTCGCTTGTGCAAGTTAATTTTGGAAAAATTTTAATTTGTCTCCCTCATTGGTCCTTATGTGCATGTCTCTTGCTTGCTTGACTATTGACTTTTCAGCCTTGAGGATTGAGTTATGATTATTGCATCCATTCTTCCACTGTATGCTTGATTTTTAGTTTGCTAGAGGACTAGCAAAAGCTTAAGTTTGGGGGTATTTGATAGCGAGCATAGCTAGCTATGTTTCCCTAATTAATTAAGCTAGTCTTTTATATTTAATTGGCCAAAATTATGCATTTTATGTTCTTTTTGTAGGAATCATGTTTCGGAGTTAAATCGAGAAATTGGAGCTAAATACGTGTTCGGGACATGAAAATTGGCTAAAGAACGGAAAAGATTCAACCAAGAAGAAGTCAAAAGAGAGCCATCCGTAGGCCAGCGTCGGGACGCTGCTCTTGGAGTGTCTCGACGCTGCCTTTCCTTTTCTGAATTGGGCGGCAACAGAGACAGCGTCGAGACGCTATCTCCTTAGCGTCGAGACGCTGTGACAGCGTCGCGACGCTATGTACACAGCGTCGCGACGCTACCCGCAGATTTTCTATAAATTCCTCTTTTCAGCTACGGATTTGGGAGGCCAATTGGTTAGATTTTAGCCCTAATTTCGACTAGAGACCTTTTGTGGGAGCTAAAGGCAAGGCCAAGGAGCGGGAATCAAGCGAGAAGACGTGGAGATCGTGACGGGGACGTGCCGGTTTCGACGGATTCGAGTTTTCCCTTTTCTTTCCCTTAACTCTTGTAGTTTTTATGGCTTTTCTTTCAATTAGTGTTTATGGTTTAGAGACTATGAATTGCTAGTTGTTTGTCTTAGGGATTGATGTAATTGTTTAAGTTTGTTGGATTAATTTTTGGTATGAATGTGCTTTTATTCTATGCATGCAATTTTGTGTTTAATGCTTTCAATTACTTGATCACTAATTGAATGATTTAAGTGTTGAATCTAACTCGGGAGAGAGGATTTGGCCTAAGACTTACCTTGTTTAATTGCATGACTAGAGTAGAAATTCTAAGTTTGTGACGGGATTTGGAATATCTTTAGAAGCATAACAAGGACCGAACCGAATAATGCCTTGCATGTTAATGAACTTAGATAGGGATATCAAGTTGGTTTATATGCATGAGAATCAATTATACTCGGGAGAGGTAATCGTGATAAAAGTTTCCTTGGCTTGTAGAATAATTGCACGGTCAATTCATTCCTATTAATCAATCCTCATTCTTAATCAATGAAATCAATTCCCTAAGAATCTTTCCATTTGAGTCTCCACTTTTATTTTATGCTTTTTGTCTTTAGATTTATCTTTTATCATTGAGTTTTGCTCCCTAAATAAAATTGAACAAAAGTATTCACGATACTTAATTTGCTAGAAAACCAATCCAGAGGACGACACTCGTTTTACACGAAAACACTATATTATTACTTGACCCGTACACTTGCGGTTAGCAATTTGCACATCAAGTCTCAGACGAAGATATTCAAGCTTCATTAAAGTTGAATGAAGAACAAAAATTGGCATATGATATTATTATAGAAAGAATCACGAATAATAAAAGTGGTGTTTTTTTTATTGATGGACCAAGAGGAACAAGAAAAACATTTTTGTATCATGCATTGCTAGCTACTATAAGATCGAGAAGGATGATAGCAATTGCAACAACAACATCAGGTGTCGCTGCTTCGATTATGCTAGGAGGACGGACTGCTCATTCTAGATTTAACATACCACTTCAAGCAAATGAATCATCAATATGCAATATTTCTAAGCAGAGTCATAGAGCAAAATTGATTAGACAAGCAAAAATCATTATTTGGGATGAGGCACCAATGGCCAAAAAAGCCACAATAGAGGTTGTTGACAATACTTTTAGAGATATAATGGATAGTTCAGAGCCATTTGGTGGAAAGTCTGTCGTCTTTGGAGGAGATTTTCGACAAATACTTCCTGTTGTCCCACAAGCAACAAGACAATAGACTGTCAATGAAAGTTTGGTAAAGTCATACCTTTGGGAACAAATGGAAAAACTACAACTAACCAAAAATATGAGAGCAAAAAATGACAGACATTTTGCAGAATATCTACTAAGGATTGGTAATGGAACAAAACCATTTGTAGAAGAAGACTATATTTGCCTCTCAAATGATGTTGTCATTACAGGTGAAAGCGAAGATGATGCAGTATTAAAATTATTGAATATTGTTGATCTTGATCTTGAAAAAAATGCTACTTTGATAGAGTATATTACAAGTAGGGCAATTCTTTCAACCACAAATGAATATGTCGATCAAATGAATGAGAAAATGATTCATTTATTTCCTGGAAAAATAGAAGAATTCATGAGTTTTGATGAGGCAATTGACGACACACATAATTACTACCAAGAAGAATTCATCAATTCATTATTACCCAATGGTGTCCCTCCTCACAAATTGATATCGAAAATACATTGTCCAGTCATGTTATTGAGAATCTTAGACCCACCAAACGATTTATGTAACGAAACTCGAATGGTTTGTCATGAATTTCACAAAAATGTCATTTATGCAAAAATCGCAGCTGGACAACATGCAGGAAAGAAAGTTTTTCTTCCACGCATACCAATGAGTCCTGCAAATGATGAATGATATCCATTTAAATTCAAAAGAAAACAATTTCCAATACGACTCTGCTTTGTCATGACTATTAACAAAGCTCAAGGACAGACATTACCTAATGTTGAAGTTTATCTTCCTCAACATATTTTCTCGCATGGACAACTATATATAGCACTTTCAAGAGGGGTTTCTATGGAAACGACAAAGGTATTGATCAAATCAAGCGGCAATTTGACCAAAAACGTATATAAAGAAGTTTTGACTTTATAAACCAATTTCTTTAACATGTATTTTTTTATTATTATTTAGCATAATTATTGTTACTCCATTTGCTATGATAAGTCACATATATATTATATTAATTAAAATTAGTCATATTAGAAAACAACAAAACTAATATAAAAATGTATAGAGAATCTTAATTAGTTTTAGGGAAAAATACACTTTTGGTCCCTGAGGTTTGGGTTAAGTTACACTTTGGTCCCTGAGTTTTCAAACTCAACAATTTAGTCCCTGAAGTTTGGATTTTGTTTCGTTTTGGTCCCTCCATCCATTTTTCCGTTAATATAGCTAACAGAAGCTGACGTGGAATTTTTTATATTAAAAAATATTTATTTTAAATTTTCATTATTATTTCTTATTTTTAATTAAAAAACCTTTTTTTTAATTCTTTTATTTTTTTTCTCTCTCCCTTCTCTCTCCTCCTTCATCTCTTTTCTCCTCCAAGCCGACAATGTCTTCCTTCTCTCACCTCCCTCATCTTTTTTCTCCTCCACGCCAACAAACCTCTCTCCCTTCTCTAGAACTCCCTCATCTCTTTTCTCCTCCACGCCGGCAACTCCCTGTGTTTTTCTCCTTCCCTGTGAACCAGCCGGCAACAAAGCTCATCCTTTCTCTCTCGATTTCTTCTCGCGCACAAGATCCACGTCGGCGACAGCACGAAAGTCACGAACAGATCACACTCTCTCTCGATTTCTTCTCGCACTCAAGACCCACGTCGGCGACACCACGGAAGTCACGAACAGAGCACGAAACCCGCACAAATCTCTCCCTCTCTCGGTCTTCTCCTTCTCCGGCGACAAGCGTCTATGACGTGAACCCACGACGACACGAGTTTTCTCTGAAACAAAGGAGAAACCCATTCATTACAGATCTGGAACAAACCCAAATCTAGTTCGTTTCAAATCTGAAACGAACCCAGATATAGTTCGTTCCAGATCTGAAATGTTCCCCTTCGTCTGTCTTCAAGTCGCGGGTCATGGGTTTACTGTTGTAGTGTGACTCGACTGGGCAACGCAATGGATCTAATGGCGGAGCGACTTGACAGTGGTGGTGTGAGTAGAGGGAGAGAGATTTCGAGGGGGACAGGGATTGTTGAGACAGACGATGGTGAAAAACCGAAAGGAAAAAAGAAGAGAAAGAAAAGAGGGAGTGAATAAAGGAGGAAAAAATTTTCCGACGATGGTGGCGGTGGTCGGCGGCGGCTGGTGGCGGGAGCGGTGAAGGTATGCTGAAATTGGGGGTTGGAGGAAGAAGATGGGGAAGAGGAAAAAGAAAAGAAAAAGAAAAATTTTAAAAAATTAAAAAAATGAAATAATAAAAAATATATATTCTTTAAATAAAAAATAATTAAAAAAAAAAAAGCCACATCAATTTTCTGTTAAGAGTTAACGGAAAAAATGGATGGAGGGACCAAAATGAAACGAAATCCAAACCTCAGGGACTAAATTGTCGAGTTTGAAAACTCAGGGACCAAAGTGTAACTTAACCCAAACCTCAGGGACCAAAAGTGTATTTTTCCTTAGTTTTAAATTAATTTTACTTCATAATAATTTAGTCAAATTATTACACGTGCATCGCACGTGGTACAAATCTAGTAATAATAAAAGAAAAGGAAAGGAAAAAATAACCTAAAGAGTTAGAATACGAGTAGTGTATCCTTTACTTTTATAAATTTATTCTAACAATAAATGAGTTTGTCTTTAGTTATAATTAATAACGAAATTTCAAAAGTTTGGCGTCTCAAAGAATTTTGTAAATTCTTTACTTTTTTAGCTATATAAGTAGTTTATCTCATATACTTTTTTTTTTTTTAATAGAAATTTAAGTGTCATCTTTTTTCTTTTTTATTTACTTTTTCTTTCATTGTTTCTATTCAACTTATAACTTTCGTTGGAATGTTCGATCTAATATTCATGTTTAGATTTTTTAGATGCAATTCTAATAGTGTGTATGTATATGTGGATAGTTATAATTTAATTGATACCATCAATCTTAATGTTTATATGTTTATAATTACTTAATATACAAATAACTTTTTAAATAGAAAATTAATTTAGATATTTGATTAAAAAAAAATCATGTGCGGAGCACATGTTGCTACTAGTAGTTTAAAAAGCATGCTAAATAGGTTCCATTAATTATCTAGGTCTTAGTCGCATTGCCCAATCTTTAGAAGTTCTTCGAATGCATTATGTGAGTCATTTACTTGCTGTCCAGCGGCTGAAAAGGCTTAAACATGGTCGTTTGGTGAATACCCATGGCCCGTAGTGCCTTAGACATGGTTGCCAATGGTTTAAAGCTTTTGAGTTTTCATTATGAGGAATGTTTGAAGGTTGTCCAACAAAGAAATAGGCTTAGTAAAGTGGTTTTGGCCCCTTAGTAGCATGTTTTAGGGCGTTCTCTTCTAGTTTAGGCCTTCTTTGATGGATAGTAATCTTTGTTGTAGTTTTAAGGTGCTTTTGGAGCTTGGGTTGCACGAGTCGCCTTGTTGGTAATTTAGAAGCGCTATTGTAAGTAGTTTCTACTTGTTGGGTCTTGTTTGATTGCCTGTAGCATGATTGTGTGGTTACTTGCCTAACTTATATACTTGTGCAAAACATGATTTGCTATGTTGATTATCGTTGTTTTGCTTGAGATGAGCATGTTCTGTTGTATTGTTTGGGATAAGCATGTTTTTTTTTTTGTGTTTAAGCATGACGAGGTGTTGCATTTTAGCATGATGGGATGTCGTGTTAATCATGTTTAGTTAGGCTAGCATGTTGTCATGGGATGTGTAGCATGAGTCTAGCGGTTGCGTTACATGATGCGTAATTCATGTGTAGGTGTGTAGCGTGGCTCGTAATTCACGTGTTTGGTTTTGCATAGCATGACACATAATTCATGTGTTTGATTTTGCGTAGCATGACGCGTAATGCATGCATTTGTTTAACGTAGCATGACACAGAAATCATGTGGGCTAGGTGCTCAACGTGGCGCGTAATTCACGTGTTGGTTTGTGCAGCATGACGCGTAATTCATGCGTTAGGTGCGGAGCATGACACGTAAATCATGTGATGTCTAGTAGGGTATGGGTGCATAGTGTGGGAAGCATGTGCATGGTGGATATTTATTGCTTTGTGAGCATGTTGGGTTTTTATTGCTTTTCAAGCATGTTGTTTGCGTGTGGGAAGCATGCTGTTTGACATTGGTCGATGCTTGTGACCTAACATGTGTGAGCTACTTACCAGTACCACGGTTGTACTGATACCCCTTCCCCATCTACCCCCAACGTTTTAGATGTTGCAGGAATGGAAGATGATCCGGACCTTGGTGGCGAGGAGGAGAACTACGAGGAAGATTCCTGGGATGTTAAGTTTTCCTTTGTTCATGCTTGGATAGGCTAGTTTAGTGTTGGTTGAAATATTGTTTGTCATGGTGAGAGATTCACCTAGAGGATTTGATTTCTTGTTTTAGGATCTTGTGGTTATTGCTGTTGTTAGCTTGGTGGAATAATATAATTTGGATTAGCTAGAATGTTGCTAATTGAGTTGCTAGACTTAATAAAAAATTGATAATTCGACCTGTTGTTTGGTTTGGTTTAATAATCTTGTGTGATTGATGCTACGAGACCTGACTCGTATAGTGAAGTTAGGTTATGAAAACTGCTTGTAGTTTGGTGGAGTTTGGTTTCGAATATTTGGGAATGTTGGATTTGCTTATCAGGTGTTAAAAATTTTGGGTTAACCAGTTTTACGCTGTTATGCTGTCGAAATTTTTGATGCACTCTGTTTAAAATGATTCAGTTTCATGGTTAAGAGTTTTAAAAGTTTGAAGCGTCGCTAGGCTAGTGGTTGAAATACCTTGGGGCGTTACATCTTCTCTTCTTCTTCTTCCCCTGTTGGGTTTTATGTCCTAAAACTCGTGGATAGTAAATGTAAACAAAGTCAATTATAATCGATAAAGTGTTATCGAGACTATTTAATTTCTGGTTGTCGAATAGTTGTTTTAATTATGTATTAATTAACCAAAATCCAATAAACTAGAATCCTTGGCTATGATATGAACACTTGAACTTTATGTAGTGACATAAAAGTGGATCAAGTTCAAGTAATAGCCTAAATGGTCTATAGTATAGGGATAAGACTGGGTACCTTATCCTAGGAAAAACTATGTGACGTGGCCCACTTTGTTTTAGTACAAACGATGTGATCCTGAATCGTTCATGTAGAGACATGTGAGTGGGGGCATCCTATGCAAAAGAGTTTGTATAAGACAGGACCGCGAAATAAGTCACTTTCACTTTATAACGCCGTTTACTGTGAAACTGACTATTTCAAGCGATGACCTAGGTAACTCGATCTTAATTTTGAGCTAACTATGAACTCCTGTTTATTCGGGATTATCCTTTGATATGCATGGGTGAGAGTGGCTCAACATCGCCGACTCAATAAGTTCCTACCATTTTGGGGATAAGACCGAGTAGATAGCTGGGAACATAGTCTTGCAAGATGGAATTCACTCCTACCCGACTTTAGGGATAGTAGAGAGGTTGTTCCCTTAAGTGTTGACTCTGGGACGTGAACAAAGGCGCGTCGTCCTCTCATTGGCCCGAGAGGTTTTAGGTTTAGTGGTCGGACCACAAACCAATTGTTCATTAGTGACTCAGTGGAGGCTTAAAGAATAAGAAGTGCTATAGGGATAAAATGGACTTTTGACCTAGCTATAGTTATGAACAACCTGTGAAGGTTCGACTTACTGATCACGGTTATATTGGGTGGACAGAAATATATCTACAGTGAGGGGAGTGCAACTACGGGCTATAGTGGAGTGTCCCGTTAGTTAAAGAATGTTGGTTAACTAAGATTGAAAGAGTTCAACCGGTTAATCTCGGATCGTTGGAGCCCATGATCTGTAGGTCCATTAGGTCCCCCCGCTAGCTCAAACAGACTAAACCTTAGAACAGAATGATGAAAGAATTTGAAAACGTTCAAATTCGATTTTGGGAGATATCGTTAATTATATTCGATATAAATTAACAGATCGGTTTCATTATTTATTAAACCATAATTAAGAGAGAGTTATAATTATTTAAATATGATTTAAATATTGGAAAATGTATTCGATACATGTTCGGTTTGAATAATGAATAAGGGATTCACATTCAAAATCGAGATTGAGAGAGATTGGGATTGATACATTTATTTAATTTGATATTTGATATTAAATTAAATAAATATAAATTAATTAAAGTAGTTTAATTAATTATAAATTGATTTTAGTTATTTTAATTAATTAATTTAAATAGTTAAATTAACTGAAATTCAATTTTGTGATTACATGAATCACGCAATGGATGATCCCATGAATTGCCACCTTAGTTGATGACTAACACACTTCCAAGTGAGGTGTTATTCTCTCTTTAAAAGGCTTCATCTTCTTCATTTAAAAAGGTGTGAGATTGCTGAAGAGGTGGAAGTAAGGAAAAGAAAAAAAAAAAAAACTCTCTCAAATCGTGGGATATGAAGCTCTCAAAACCCATTTACTTTCTCCCTAAAAATTCGTCATGTTCAGCTCCCACAAGCTCGTTCTAAGGCAGGAGAATAGCAGGGAAAATCTTGGTAGTCGTCCACGACTTGTTCGTGCTGAGCATCATCCAACGGAACGCTCCAATTTGTGCTCCAAAGGTTAGTATAACCGAGCCTCTGTTTTTCGTGTTTTTGGAGCATGATTTTCCAAAATGAAATTAATGAAATTAAGTGCCTAAGATCCGTAATCGCTTCCACTAGTGTATCGTACACTCCTTCAATTGGTATCAGAGGTGGTTCAGGCGTTTAATTTGCATTAATTTTGTGTTTGGTGGGTAAATTTCATGTGATGAATGAGTTGTGTGGCTAAAGTGGATATTCTTGGTTTTGGCATCATTTTAACGTTTAATTCGTTGGTTAAAATTGTAATTGCCTACATGTATATGGGCTTTAATGTGTTGCAAAGAGTCTGTACAAATTCGAGAGTCATTAGAGTTGATTAAGGGGTTCAATTCGAAGAGAGAAGGAGAAGAACCATGGCTGGCAGAAAACAGAGCATCTGTGTTCTTCAAAATTCTGGAATTTTCTGGGTAAAGAAAAGATGATGGGTCGACTTGAATTTAAAGAAAAAAGTCGTGCGCGGTTCACTCATTCCCGACTGATTCGCGTTTTGGTCAGCGGTTCACACGTTTGGGCAGGCGGTTCTCGGGTTTGTGGTCTGGTTCGCGAGTTTTGGTCAGCTGGTTTGTGCGGTTCATGCTGCCCCAGGTTCGGTTCGCGAGCATTTGGTCGAATTCTCGGCCGGTTTTTCATTCCAGCGGCTGTTTTTATCCATTTTCGGTCTGGTTCAGCTCATTTCCTCCTATTTTTCATCCAGTTCATCCCCAATTTTGATGGATCAAGCTAATTTGGAGCAGTTTGGGCATTTCGATTAGTGTGGGAGCAGCTCAACCTCAATTTTAAATTATTAATGTAATAATTTAGTTAATTTGCTTGATTAGGATGCCAAAACCAGTCCACTTTAGTGTGTTTAATTATTTATGTGTTAGGAATGTATGTTATAATTAAATTAGAATTGAATATGCATAATGTATGTCATATAGATTTAAAATCCCACCATATGAAAGCATGTTTCATGCATTAGTAATTTATTATAAGGATTATAATAAAAGGAATGCATGTTGGGTTTCATGATAGATGCATGTTCGTTGGTTGTTTTAATTTTTCGTTTATGAATGTTTTAATTTTTCGTTTATGAATGTTTTAATATAAGCGTTATATTAATAAACGAAAACGAACAAGCATGCAACATGAAACCACCTAAGCATAGATGAGTGTTATAGGTTGTCTATATTATAAATTGTTATAAAATCGAGATAGACGTTAAAACCTATAACAAAGATAAATGCATGCTCACTTAGGGTTAACGGATTCCAATATCCAATGATTTGCATAGAATAGGTCGATATCTTGTAAAGCTAAGGTTACAAGAGAACTCACCCGGAAAGATGTTGTCTAAGGTTGGAGGTATTTAAGATGATGGTTTACGGAACACCTGATACTTGGGTGGTGGAAGAGATTGTCGCAGTCTCTTATCAAATAAATTTATAATCCTCAACCTCTAAAGCTAACTTGTAGCAGTAGCGGCTGGGGTCGATCACAGTTTTAGGTAACCAAAAAGGGGGGTTTTTATATTTGGAAAGAAAGTAAACATGGAAAGAAAAATAATTATGGAAAATGTTGCAGAAAGAAAGTAAGAGAATCAAATCAAAGAAAGAAATCAATACCTCAAAGATCATGCAACCGGGTTAGTCATGGTAAGTTCAATTCAATTAAATCATCAATTTAACTAATAAGTCAAAACAAGTTTAAGCCCAGTGTATTCTGATAACAAACCGAGAATCATGATCCACTATCACAAACATGCAACCGCTAAGTTTGATTCTATTTTAAATTAATAATTGGCCGATTAATTAACCTAAACCGCAATGGGATCTAGCCGAGTTAATTCACATGCAACGGGCAACAAACCACAATTACAATTAATTAAATCATTTAGTTCTAGGGACACATGCGTATAATCATAACATTAACCTATATGCTACTAAGATTTAGCAAGTAAATTTAGAGAGGGCGCGGTCAAGGTTGTCAATCTTTCCTACCACAATCTAAACTTATGGAAGAAGAACTAAAATCACATAAACATGCTTTGATAATTCAAACAAGAAATTTCATTAAAAGAATATGAACTTACTCTTGACACCCCGGTTACATGAATGAAGAACTTAGCCTCTCATGGAGCAAGAGCAAGCTTGAATCTTCATTGAATACATAAAGGAAAGCAATAAAGACTAAAACTAAGAAGAATGGTGGAAAGGGGGAGAGAGATGGACTACAAAGTTGTAGTGAATTATGTGTTGAAGGATGATTCTAAACCTATACCAAGGCCCTCTATTTATAGTGTTTCTTGGCCTTCAATTCGTGGTAGAATGGTGCTGAATTGGGTCTTCAAACAAGGAAAAATTCCAGCCAAAATTGGAAAAAATTGATTCTGGAAAACTGCCTAGCGTCGAGACGCTAGGACACAGCGTCGCGACGCTAGGCCTTCAGATTAGGAATTTATTCTGTGGATCAACATAGCGTCGCGACGCTCTCGCTTCAGCTTCACGCCCACGTCTTTTCCTTATTTGAGCAGTGTCCCGACGCCTGGGTTGAAGGGTCTCGACGCTGCAACGGCTCCAGGGGCAGAATGGTCATTTTACGCTCCGTTTTGCTCGTTTAAGCCCCGAATCGCTTCCAAAGCTCCAGTGAGGACCTATAGACATATTATACTCATTTTAAAGCATTTTTCGCAAGGAATTCAACTAAGATAAGAAAATTGGGAGATTCTAAGTGTATAATAAATTGGACTTATCATTGGGCATTGAGCCGGTAATTGAGTTAGGTTAACCCTGTTTTATGAGCATGCGTGAGCAATGTGAGGTTTTATCACCTAGACATCATAGAGTAATAGTTATGCCGTTAGAAATCCCCTAGACATAGGTTATTTCAAAATGTTTATGCTTTGTGAATGGTGATTTATTTTATATAACTTGAATTTTGATTGTTATATGCTTTCATCACCATTAGAAGCATGTTGTAGGATTAATTCATTAAAAGTTATAATAATTATAAGGTTTATGAATAGAAACCGTCAACCTATAACAAAGAGTTGCATGCTAATATAGGATCTTAGGTAGCATGATATAATTTTAAAACGTTTAAAATTAAATTAGACCTAAGATCACTGTTTTCTAATAGGATTAAAATAATGTCCTACTTAGTGTTTTAATAGAGTTAAAATATGTTAAGTAGGATATAAGGCTTTGGTTATAAGGGAACTCTCCCGGTAATCCGGTACCTGAGTTGAATTAACCACGATCTTATTAGCATGCAATGTCTCTAGGAAATTAAAAGGGTTTAATTCGCCTAGCCATTAGAGTAAAGACCTTATTTAAAAAGTTAAATATAAGGCGTAAACTTAGATAGATTCGTTTAGCCGGAATTTACCTAAGTAAAATCACCCTAATAAACATAGGACACTTCAGTGGGAGGAAAAGTATACAAACGAGATACTCAAATCAAGTTTTTACTCTCACGTCCCCCTGTGTTCATACCGTGAGATCCATGCTCGGCTTTGTGTCATCTTGGAAGCGGCCTCCCATTTGGAGAGTGTTTGCATGGGTCAATACCAAGGTGAATGGGGAAAGTGTTCATAGTAAGTGGGAGAAGGACACGTGTCAATACATCATGCGGTCTCCTCCCCTAGGTTGCACCGTGAGATTCTTATGATTCGCTTGCGTGTCGTCTTAGTGCGACCATCCCGTTTGGAGGGCCTGATCATAGGTTTTGGAACACCGCGAACTCCAGGAATGGATAGGGTCACTTAGGGTAATCACCAACAATTGCCTTTCCTATTGGTAGCCTGTTGGTGCTGAAGGAATTGAATCCTCAGTGGAAGCGGTTTACACCGTGCGTGATTTAATTTCAATCAATTTAGAAAACCAATACGTTGGGCAAAATAACAGAAACTATTTCTAAACTATAGATTAAGCATGCATTTTTCAGATCTAAACAATTTTAGATTAGATAAAACTTACGTGAATTGAAACAAACACTGCACAATGCTCCTATCCACGTTCTTTGATCTTCCAATGAACACCACCACCATGGATCACCCACTATCCTCTTGAATTGCTGAGATTTTGGCTTGTGGGAACCAAAAACCGTCTTGGAAGGGAATTTGCAGCCAACAATATGGTTGTTTTTTAGAGAGATTTTGAGGGAGCAAACTCCTCTGTGATAACCCCAATTGATCAGAACTGAGAGGGTGTAATCTTCCACTAACAAGAACCCCATCTACACATACTTGAAAAGTGGACAGGAAGTTACCCATAACTTCCCTAATGATTTTTGGCCATTGATCACAATCACTAAAGATCTGGACCGTTAATTATTATCAAATAATAATTAACAATCCAATTAATTATAAATAATTTAATTAAACCAATTTTCATTAAATTAGTTATAACATAAAGTTTTTAATTCAATTAAATCATATTTAATTGAATTAAATAGGTCAATCAATTAATTCTTAATTAATTGTTTCCCACATTAATTAAATATCAATTACTTAATTAATTTTACAATTGAATCATATTCAAATGTACCTCTCTCATTTAACCTATAGTTTGAATGCGCATCAAATGTACATTAATTATAAACTATTGAATTAATTTGATTAAATCACATTTAACCAAATTAAATTAAATTAATTAATTCTCCAATTAATTAATTTATGAATTAATCAAATATCACATATTTAATTAAATTCTTAATTCTCTCATTAATTAATTTTGAAATACATCCAAAATTAATTTTATTATAAAGTTTAATTCTCTAATTAAACTTATACTATAATGTATCTGAAAGTGTTAATATCTAAAAAGCGGAAGCAATTTTGGATCTTAGGCACTTGATTAGTTCAATTTGATCAAACATTGCATGCTGTCCAAGTGGAGAAAAACAGAGTATGTTTACCAACCTTGATTCAATGGAGAAATTGGTTGGATTTCCTTCACATTTTTCTTCACCAACGAGTCACGAACCACCAAAGGATCTTCCTTGCTATCCTCAAGTCTTTGGAACGGATTGTGGGATCCTCAAGTGATGGAATTTAAGAGAGAAAGCTTGAAGAACAAGCTAATGGAGGTGGGTTTGGTGAGTATTCAATTTGGCAGCAATTCACTATGTTTCAAGATCCCTTACTTCAGCCATCTTCTTCCCTTTTATAGAGGGATTAATCCCTATTCATGTTTTTGGTATTTAAATCATATTTATATATTAAATACTCACCTATACGGTTTTCACAAAAACCTAATGTACCGACAACGCCTATCACCTCTACTCATTTTTCTCAGCATGAACTTAAAGTAATTCATATTTTATCCATCATATTGTTCCAAAGGTTAGTCTCGAGCTAGCAAGGGGACCTAATGGACCTACAGATCATGGGCTCCAACGGTACGAGGTTAAACTAGCCAAACTCTTTTAACCTAGTTAACCAACATCCGTTAACTACCGGGACACTTCACTATAGCCTAGTAGTTGAAGTCCCCTCACTGTAGATATATTTTTGTCCACTCGATATAACCATGATTAGTAAGTTAATCCTTCACAGGTTGTTCGTTACTATAGATAGGTCAAAAGTCCGTTTTACCCCTATAGCACATCTTAGTTCCTTAAGTCCACTGGTCCTCTAATGAACACTTTTGTTCATGGTCCAACCATTAAACAAGATCCCTCTCGGGCCAATGAGAGGGTGGGGCCCCTTGTTCAAGCCTTGGATTCAGCACTTAAGGGAACAACCTCTTTACTATCCCTAAATAGGGTAAGAGTGAATTTCGTCTTGCTTTACTATGTCCTCAGCAATCCATCTAGTGTTATCCCCAAAATGGTAGGATTATTGAATGGAATTTTATGACCACTCTCACCCATGCAGATTAAAGGATAACCCTAAACAAACAGGAGTTCATAGTAAGCTCAGGATTAGATCGAGTTACCTAGGTCATCGCATGAAATAATCAGTCTTAACAGTAAACAACGTTATAAAGTAAGAGTGACTTATTTCTCGGTCCAGTCTTGTGTAAACATCTTTTACACATGATGCCCATACTTGCATATCTTTACATGAACGATCCATGATCACGTCGTTTGCTTTATTCACAAAGTAGGTCGCATCCATAATGTTACCAGAACAAGGTACCCAACCTTATTCATTTACTATAGACTATTTAGGTTATATACTCGAACTTGATCCCTGTCCATATATACAATATAGTTTGAGTATCTCATATTATAACCACGGATGTTTCTTGTAACGCCCCAGGCCCAGGATTTGAAATTCGGATTCGGCACCTGACGACCCTAGCATTCTCCTACATCCCCTACGACCTGGCGACGTCACCATACTTGTCTGAAATTGCTTCTAAGAGTGCAGACTTTCCCCACAAACCAACACGGGGTCCTTTTAGCATGCTTTGTCCTCACTCACATGCTTTCTAGAGAAATTCCTAGGAGGTCACCCATCATAGAACTTCTCCAAGCCAAGCACGCTTAACTTCAAAGTTCCTATGATTGAGCCACCGAAAAGGAAGGTGCACCTTGTTGGTATAGGTAGTATCTATCAATTCTTTTAAGCTTATCTTGACCATATTTTCATGTCCTCAGGATCCCTCTAATTCAGATGTGGTCTCGGTTCATTCATGTACCCCTCCTAACTCGGGTGTTACATGCCCACCATCTTCCGCCTTGGTTCGTCCCCGAACCACATCCTACTGGGTGAGGTTCCGCTCTGATACCATCTGTAACGCCCCAGGCCCAGGATTCAGAATCCAGATTCAGCACCTGACAACCCTGGCATTTCCCTACATCCCCTACGGCCTGGCGACGTCACCATACTTGTCTGAAATTGCTTCTAAGAGTGCAGACTTTCCCCACAAACCAGCACGGGGTCCTTTTAGCATGTTTTGTCCTCACTCACATGCTTTCTAGAGAAATTCCTAGGAGGTCACCCAACATAGAACTTCTCCAAGCCAAGCACGCTTAACTTCAAAGTTCCTATGATTGAGCCACCGAAAAGGAAGGTGCACCTTGTTGGTATATGTAGTATCTATCAATTCTTTTAAGCTTATCTTGACCATAATTTCATGTCCTCAGGATCGCTCTCATTCAGATGTGGTCTCGGTTCATTCATGTACCTCCTAACTCGGGTGTTACATGATCAATGTCGTGTCCTCGTCCTTAACAAGTGGTATCAGAGCCCATGAAACCCATGCTACATGACTTTCCTTTTCAGGTGGTACTCGATGACATCAGACGAGTGGCGAGGGAAGTGACTTGGCTAGGCTATGGGATGCAGCTGCACATCACGTCCCTAGAAGTCTAGGACTGAGTTTCCTAGTTTCATGTTTTCAGATGTTTTATTTAATATTCAATTTTATGAAAATTGTCTATCATTGTTTTCGATTGTTCGTTTATTGTAAAATGACTTATGTTTTTGGGCCCAAGTTATTAAATAAAGAGTTTTTACTTATAGTCTCTTCCGCCTTAAAGTTTAAAAAATTTTACGTGTTCATGTATGTAGTAGCGACCTTCAGTCGTTACAGTTGGTATCAGAGCCATGCCCCAGACATAGCCGTGTCGGGTGGAATCCTCAGGTACCGAACAAAGAAGTTGTGAATATATGACTGTTTGAGGGGAGGATTGTTGGGAGTGCGACCAAAGTCCCACATTGGCTAGATAAGAGGATGATCATGGGTATATAAGGGAGGACAAATATCTCCATTGGTATGAGGCCTTTTGGGATAATTCAAAAACAAAGCCATTAGGGCTTATTGCCCGAGTTAGGAGGAGTACATGAATGAACCGAGACCACATTTGAATGAGAGGGATCCTGAGGACATGAAAATATGGTCAAGATAAGCTTAAAAGAATTGATAGATACTACCTATACCAACAAGGTGCACCTTCCTTTTCGGTGGCTAGGTGCACCTTCCTTTTCGGTGGCTCAATCATAAGAACTTTGAAGTTAAGCGTGCTTGGCTTGGAGAAGTTCTATGTTGGGCGACCTCCTAGAAATTTCTCTAGAAAGCATGTGAGTGAGGACAAAACATGCTAAAAGGACCCCGTGTTGGTTTGTGGGGAAAGTTTCACTCTTGGAAGCAGTTTAAGACGAGCATGGTAACGTGGCCAGGTCGCAGGGGAATATCGGGGCCTTAGGTGCCAAATCCGGATTCCGAATCCTGGGCTTGGGGCGTTACATTTCTATTGGATAAATAAACAATTTCACTGAATAACATCTTTATTTATATAAAGGATAACAAAACTTGAGTTCTAGGACATAAACCCCAACAATATCTCCATACATTATATTAAATCCCTTAATATTCAAGACTAATTAATCTCAGTACCCGTTACGAGCTAGCAGGTGAACCTAATAGACCTACAGATCAGAAGCTCCAACGATACGAGATTAACTGGCTAAACTCATTAACCAAGTTAATCAACATTCGTTAACTGTGAGTCACTCCACTAAAGACCCACATCTGCACTCTTCTCACTATAGAATATTTCTGTGTCCACGGATATCGACCAATGTAGTAAGTCAATCCTTCACGAGTGTTCGTAACACCAGCTGGGTCAAATTACCGCTTTACCCCTGGGTTACCTATAGATCCTTAAGTACCACTGATCCCTCAAATGAACAAGTCATTTAGGGTCCAACCACTAAATAGGAGTCCCTCTCAGGCGAGGAGAGGACGACGTGTAACGACCCTACTTTTCATGCCTAGATCCTAGAGCCGTTACTACATACATTTCTTTCTACTTCTAAGAATGGCGAGGAAATATCATTTAAAGAAAACATACTTAGAAATTTTGCGAAACTTTTCAGCCTGGGATCCCAGTTAAAACAACACAAAAGAACACTTTAGCCATTCACACAAAACTTTAAGCGGAATAAACCTTAAATCATTCGCAACACAAGTTCAAAAGAAGAATTTCAAAACATAAAATGCGGAAGACTATCCTAAAGGAGATCCATGGCTCAGCAGCTCTCCGTCACGCGTTCTGTACACCTTTACCTCTACCTGCAGTTGTATGTAAGGGAAAAGAATGAGTATTTAAGAAAATACTCAGTAAGTAGCAATCAAGGTTTAAACATTTTATTCGAGTTAAGGGCCTAAGGGTTAGGTCATCTCATTCTCATTCATTTCATTTCATTTCATTTATCTGTAGTTCGGGTCTCGTGTTCAATTATCACACCTATATACATATAAGTTTGCCAACTCACTGACAGTGCACAAGTGGGAGTTTTGGGAGGTCTCTACTCCTACTGATGGTAGATGGCACCCAGTCAGTGGAGTTAAGTCTCGTCCCCCAAGGCACTAATAGGCGCGTAGCGCTCTAAACTACCATTTCACTGGTGGGGTGTTCATGGGTTTAAGTCAGGAATTAACTTCCACAGTTAGTAAATGGCACCTAGACTGCGAAGCCAAGTCCTGCCCATTAAGCCCCTCATTTCAGTCTATCACATCTCAGTCCTAGGTGTTTAATTGACACGGCCCTCGTCTAAGGCACTAGCCTATTCCTTTCCCTTTTAGGACCCCTTAACTTTTGCTATTTTTAACTGCAACCCTGTTTAATACATCGGTTTCTTTTCTCAGATTACTGACAGGCTAACTAATAGGTACCATCCCAACTCAGTCATATCTCAAGACAAAGAAATGGAGGCGACAACTGATACTCCTAATAGAGAAAACCACAACTTCTCGTTGCCCACAAACAATGTCAGTCAGCTTTAAAAATATGCAACAGTCATACACTCGCTTCTATCACACAACACAGATATATATATATATATATGCCGTAACCATGATCTTTAAGATTAACGCAACATATCACCTCAGTCACAATCCGAATAACTTATACCCATTCTCATGCCAGAAGTAAGCAAACATTTCAGAACATATACATTCCATTCCAATGCAGCAAGCTACTTACATTAAGGCTAACTCAACATGCTACAACTAACCTTAACATTTTCATATAATCCCCTTGCTTCAAGTGAATCAAACATGCTTATTGGAACCCAAGGGTAAGACTTAGATTTTAAATCCAACTCATGCTTCCAAAAGAGTAAAACAATCATGTTCCCCAATTCTAAGGCTAACCATTCATACTTATCCCATGCTAGCATAGTGACATAATGAATACATGGGTCCAAGGCATACGACATAAACCAAAAAAAACTACTTACCTTAGCCCAACAAATCCTTGATCGACTTCTAACCAATTTTCCTTTAAATTCCAAGACTTCAAGCAACCAAAGCAGAAACTTAGCTTGCTGTCCGGGCTCTCAAATCCACCTAAATCCAACAATTTAATCACCAAACGCAATGGGCATCTTAAATTCAATGGCCAAAATCAATGGGTATTCATCTAACACACATAAATCATTCCAAAACTTGACTTGATTCACTTACCCAATGACGAACTCGCTCAAAGAGGCTGAAACTTGAAGATCCGCTTCTAGAACGTCGGTTATGAAGAGAAACGCCTGCTGAATGGAAAGGGAAGTGAGTGGGTAATTGTTTAAATGCAAGAACTAACCCACATAAGCCTCAACCAACTTACCCACTGCGAGAACTCACCTAAAACGCCCGAAAAACGCAGAAAAATGGTCCCTCCTCGCTGCTGTCCGCGCCTACAGTGTTGCTGCCGGAAACAACGCTAAACACGCGCACCCATGCTGCTACAACATGAGACAGAGAAGGGAGGGGCTGGGCGTGAGAGATCGACTAGAGAGGAGATGCATAACCGCAAGCCACACAGAAGAAAAAGGAAAAACGAACCTGCTGTGATGGCTGGCCGAAAACGAGTTGTTGCCGTCGTGTGTACCGCGAGTCACCGGAGAAGGGGGCGCCGGCGTCGTGGCGTGCTGCGGCGGTCGGAGAGGGAGGCGTGCGGCGGCGTCAACGGCGGAGGGAGGCGGCGCGGCGGCTGAAGGGAGAGTACGAGAGAGAGGGAGAAAGTGCGGTGAGGGAGAGAGAGAGAGAGAGTGCCGAGAGAGGGAGATGAACGTGAAGGAGAGAGAGGGTTCAGTTTTTTTTTCTTTCTTTTTTTTTTTTTTTAAAGGTCACTTTGACCGAAAATTGGGGGGGAAAGTTTCCCCCCCCCCCCTTTTTTCCCTTTTGACCGGCAGCCACTTCCCCATTTCTTCTTTTTTTTTTTTCAAACAAAGTGGCTGTTACACGACGCGCCTTTGTTCAAGCCCCAGAATCCGCCCTTAAGGGAACACACATCTACTTACCTCAATAGGGGAAGGAGTGAATTCCATCTTGTACTGTTATGGTCCCAGCCCCCACTCGGTCTTGCCTTTGAAATGGTAGGAATACTGAATCGGCAAACAGTCCACTCTCTTCCATACAAATCTAAGGACAATCCCTCCTGAAAAGGGGTTCATAACAGACTCAGGATTGAGATTGATTTACCTAGGTCATCCTATTGAAATAGAAACCTATACTAGTTAACGGTGTTACATCTAGTTGTTACTATTTCGCTGTCCGGTCTTATGCAAACTCATTGCATAAGATACCCCCACTTCATGTTCCCTACATGAATGCTTTGGATCAACGCATCTATATCGAATACACAGTGAGTCGTATCACATAGTGTCACCAGGATAAGGTACCCAACCTTATCCCTATACTATAGACCATTTAGGTTGTTACCTGAACACCAATCCCCGTATGTCCCCACATACTAGTCCAAGATTCATTTAAACAACCTTGGATCTTAGTTTATTGGATTTAGGGTTTATTAATGCACACTCGATTATTCAATAACCAAATTACTGAATCACTCCAATAATGTTTTATTGAGATTATTTAATTTGTTTCATTTACTATCTACGAGTTATAGGGCATAAAACCCAACAGGTGCGTCTCTCTAGGATCTAGAGCAAAAGGTTTGCGACCTTGACCAATCCATTTATGGATTGAACTGAAGGCTTCGATCTTTGAACATAAGGTTTAATGCACGATTAAATCTTATAGTTTTGACCAGAATATTAATGAGCCTTATGTCGACAAGACTATCGTCATTTGGTGTTGCAGCTTTTCTTAATATTGTGTCTGAAAGATATCCTACTCATCGGGAATGATGTAGGTTATCTAACTGACTTAAAGAAGTTAGCTAAGAGCCCAGTTCCAAATAATAGATTTGAAAAGGCTTGGTTTGTTCTTAAAATCCAACATGTACGGAATCACAAGAACAAAGATCTCTAGCTCTGTCTCAAATATCTTATATGGACAAAAGTGTTGGCTAGATATAAGATTAGAATTCTAGGAATGGTTTGTTACCTATCCGACATGGAATTCGTTAAGTCACAGGAGCAGTGTCCTGAGATGCCTCAGAAGGTTGAGGATTTGAGACGGATTCCCCGTCCCTCGACAAACAGTTGTCAGGCTTGGCATATGGTATGCAGTAAGGATTGTTCAGTAGATACCAATTCAGTCCAGGGTAAGGCCATTGGACTGTAATAAAAATGTCCTCAAGTATCTTAGGAGAACAAGGAATTATAAGCTCGTGTATGGTGCTAAGGATCTGATCCTTATAGGATACACTAATTCTGACTTACACACCGATCAGGATTCTTGGAAATCGACATCGGTATTAGAATTCACCCTTAACAGGGAACTATAGAATGGCGTAACATCGAGTAAGGATGTATTACAGACTTTATCTTGAAGGCCAAGTGACTTGTTGTTTATAAAGCAAACTCGGGAGTCTGTAGGACTTAGGAAGTTCATTTGGAAAGTTGTTCCAAATATGAGGCAAACGTATAAAACACAAACGTACATCTCATATGAGAGATTATGAATAGAGGGAACGTGATTTTCACGAGGATAACCTCATAGTAAAATATTGCTGATCCATTTACGAAGGCTCTCACGGCTAACAGTGTTTAAGGAACAACTAGATGGTCTAGGTCTACGAGTAATGTACAAAGAGATAATCTAGGGCAAGTGGGAGATATGTAATGGGTATACGGGATGCCCTAGTTTATTGTATTTCAAAATCCACTATGGTTCTGGATTGTTGTACAACCCACTAGAGTTTTAGTCCAAGTGGGAGTTTGTTGGGTTTTATATCCTAAAACTCATCGATAGTAAATGTAAACAAAGTCAATTATAACCGATAAAGTGTTATCGAGACTATTCAATTTCTGGTTGTCAAATAGTTGTTTTAATTATGTATTAATTAACCCAAATCCAATAAACTAGAATCCTTGGCTATAATATGAACACTTGAACTTTATGTAGTGACATAAAAGTGGATCAAGCTCAAGTAATAGCCTAAATGATCTATAGTATAGGGATAAGACTGGATACCTTATCCTAAGAAAAACTATGTGATGCAGCCCAATTTGTTTTAGTACAAACGATGTGATCCTGAATCGTTCATGTAGAGACATGTGAGTGGGGGCGTCCTATGCAAAAGAGTTTGTATAAGACAGGACCGCGAAATAAGTCACTTTCACTTTATAACGTCGTTTACTGTGAAATTGACTATTTCAAGCGATGACCTAGGTAACTCGATCTTAATCCTGAGCTAACTATGAACTCCTGTTTATTCAGGATTATACTTTGATTTTCATGGGTGAGAGTGGCTCAACATCGCCGACTCAATAAGTTCCTTCCATTTTGGGGATAAGATCGAGTAGATAGTTGGGGACATAGTCTTGCAAGATGGAATTCACTCCTACCCGACTTTAGGGATAGTAGAGAGGTTGTTTCCTTAAGTGTTGACTCTGGGACGTGAACAAAGGCGCGCCGCCCTCTCATTGGCCCGAGAGGTTTTAGGTTTAGTGGTCGGACCACAAACCAATTGTTCATTAGTGACTCAGTGGAGGCTTAAAGAATAAGAAGTGCTATAGGGATAAAATGGACTTTTGACCTAGCTATAGTTATGAACAACCTGTGAAGGTTCGACTTACTGATCACGGTTATATTGGGTGGACAGAAATATATCTACAGTGAGGGGAGTGCAACTACGGGCTATAGTGGAGTGTCCCGTTAGTTAAAGAATGTTGGTTAACTAAGATTGAAAGAGTTCAATTGGTTAATCTCGGATCGTTGGAGCCCATGATCTTTAGGTCCATTAGGTCCCCCTGCTAGCTCAAACGGACTAAACCTTATAACAGAATGATGAAAGAATTTGAAAACGTTCAAATTCGATTTTGGGAGATATCGTTAATTATATTCGAAATAAATTAACACATCGGTTTAATTATATATTAAACCATAATTAAGAGAGGATTATAATTATTTAAATATGATTTAAATATTGGAAAATGTATTCGATACATGTTCGGTTTGAATGATGAATAAGGGATTCACATTCAAAACCGGGATTGAGAGAGATTGGGATTAATACATTTATTTAATTTGATATTTGATATTAAATTAAATAAATATAAATTAATTAAAGTAGTTTAATTAATTATAAATTGATTTTAGTTATTTAATTAATTAATTTAAATAGATGAATTAATTGAAATTCAATTTGGTGATTACATGAATCACACCATGGATGATCCCATGAATTGTCACCTTAGTTGGTGACTAACACACTTCCAAGTGACGTGTTATTCTCTCTTTAAAAGGCTTCATCTTCTTCTTCATTTAAAAAGGTGTGAGATTGCTGAAGAGGTGGAAGTAAGAAAAAGAAAGAAAAAAGAATTAAAATTTATTATTTTTATTAATTTACTTTCTCTCAAACTGTGGGACATGGAGCTCTCAAAATCCATTTACTTTCTCCCTAAAAATTCGTCATGTTCAGCTCCCACAAGCTCGTTCTAAGGTCGGTGAATAGCAGAGAAAATCTCAATGGTCGTCCACGACTTGTTCGTGCTGAGCATCATCCAACGGAACGCTCCAATTTGAGCTCCAAAGGTTAGTATAACCGAGCGTCTGTTTTTCGTGTTTTTGGAGCATGATTTTCCAAAATGAAATTAAAGAAATTAAGTGCCTAAGATCCGTAATCGCGTCCGCTAGTGTATCGTACACTCCTTCATCCCAAACTTTTCTTTCTTCTTTTTTTTTTTAAAGAAGGAACGAGGAGGGTTTCCTCCTCCCTCCTCCCTTTTCCGACGTCGTTTCAAGCGATCTCTGGCGGTTTGGGCTTCATTTCAAGCAATCTCTGGCGGTGAGTGACAGTCTAGCAGCATGGGTTTATCGTGCAACTTTCGAGTTCCGTTCATCGAGCAGCTTTCGATGTCGTTCCTTCGTCCCCTTTCCATCGATACTGTTCTTGCAACTTTCGATCCCTGGCGATGTGGGTCAATCGATGTCGTTCCTCGTCACCCGCAAGTTGTTCCTCGTCTTTCTTCTACGCTTTAGCCATCGATTCTCCTCCACCTGAAGATCCGTCGCTTGAGTCATCGACGAGAGAGCTATGGCTATAGACAAAGTGGACGTGAGCTCGTTGTTCCAGATCTAACTTGCTCGATTTTGCGCCGCCTGAGTGTTACCTTGGTCGTCACTAGCTGCAACGGGTATCGCGAACGGGGAGGAGGAAACCCTGAATCGGGAGGAGGGAGGAGGGTTTCCTCCTCCCTGTTCCTCTTTTTTTAAAAAAATAATAAAGAAAAGTTGGGAAAGAAGAAGAGAAGCAGAAAAAAAATTATTGTCGGCGGCGGCGGCCAGTCGCCGAACTGGTTGATGGTGTGAGGATGGTTGAAGAAGAATGAGGGTGGTGGTGAAGGGTTGAAGAAGAAGAAAGAAAAAAGAATTAAAATTTATTATTTTTATTAATTTTTATTTTAAAAAATTAAAAATAATTTTTTTAATAAAAAAATAGGTGCCACATCAGCAGTATGTTAAAATCTAACGAAAAATGGATGGAGGGACTAAAATGAAACGAAATCCAAACCTCAGGGACTAAATTGTCGAGTTTGAAAACTCGGGGACCAAAATGAAACCTAACTCAAACCTCAGGGACTAAAAGTGTATTTTTTTCCCTAATTTTTATTGTATTATTATAGATATTATAGATTATAGATATTTTTTACTAATACAAAAATATTAATAATAAAATATCTATTTTTTAATTAATAAAATATCTATTCAATAGTAGATAATGAGATCAATGAATTCTTTTTCAAAAAAAAAAAAACATCTCAGGTAAGAATCCAATAAAACCAATAAACCCTTAGAACTAACGAAAATCAGAATACAGATTTTGGGGAAAATATCCTCCAAATAGATAAATATATAATCTTTGTAAATACTCAGTAAGCAATAAGAAATAAATAAATAATAAATATTAAACCAAGTCCAAAAATCGACTTTGGAAAAAAAAAAAAACCTTCAAACTAACCAAATCATAATAATAATTTCTAAGACATCATACAACAATATCATCCCAATTTATTTAAATAAACAAAAACAATGATAAATAAATATATGATTTTTATTTATAAAAATAAGAAGTAATTATTTAATTTTCTTCAACCAAAACAAGCAAAATAAATTAATTAAATTTAAAATTAAGCTAACAAGAGTTTAGCTCAATTGGCAGAAAGTTGAACTGATAATCATAAGGTGTGTGGTTCAAATCTCCCTTCCCCACATATTGTTTAAAAAAAACAATATTATCCTATATCATTTATATTGTTTTTTTTTATTTATTTAACTCCAACATATATATTAATTAACAAGATATAAATGGATGGATTTGATTTCAAGTTGAACTAACCAAACTAATTGATTCTCTCTTATACCTTTTGGACCAAACCAAACATCTCATAAAATAAGAACTAAACTAAACCAATTTGACTTATAGATAATATCAATTATGTACCAGTTTTGAAAAGTAGTGCCAAAAATTTAGAAAATGAAAAAAGATCAATTACCTTTATAAATTATACACAACAATATATTAATGAACAATGATAAAAAGTCACAACAATAATGATTAAGATGAGAACATATTTATTAGCATTAGAGAGAAGGTGAAATGTAAAAGAGTAATACATGTTGTATGTAATTTTGGACCACTCCGGAATTCAAGGACTAAGTAGGACAACACAGCACCGACCCGAAGACGCAACCAGAAGGCAGACCCGAAGGAGAGGCAAGTTGAAGGGGTTGGGCCGAGCCTGGCCCAACCCCGTGGGCCGTGGTCGGCCTCGGCCATGACCCTCGGCCCACGTGCATGGCCAAGCTTTTTCCCCTCTGCACAGCTTCTGGAGTCCTAGATCACCCCGGTTCAACCTGGTTCAGTCCCGGTCAGTTTGGAGATGGCTAGAAACCCTAAGGTAGGAACATGTATATAAACCATTCTTCGTCATTAAAGAAGGGAGGAGAAACTCAGTCTCTAAACTCTACTCCTCCTCTTGCTTTTGGCTCTCTTGCTTTCTCATTTTACTCCTTGCTAACTTAAGCATTGGAGGCGGTGTGGCAAGCACCACACCGGTGTGTAGATTTACCTTGTTTTGCAGGCCACGTCTTACCCCTTCAAACAAATTCACTGCTGGTGTCAAGTGAAGGTCAGGTGAGTTTTGCCTGTCCAGATTTTGGCATCAACAGTTGGCGTCGTCTGTGGGGAAGAAAGCTTGCTGGTCAAATCTGCGCATTGGTCGTTCAATGAGTAAGGGGATGGAGAAGAGAACCCAAAATCCAAACACAGAAACTTCAGAAGATAACCATCATCCCCAAAAATCAAGAGAAGAGAATGACGTGCGAAGGTCGCTGAGACGAACAGTCCAGGGAGCCGAGGCCGAGGAGAAGAGGCTGACACCAAAATTGTCGTCCTTGAGGATAAGGTAAGGGAAATAGATCGGAGTTTGTCCTAGCACCAAACTCCATGAGTAGGACTTGATTAGAGATCCGAGGACGGGGAAGGAGTCAATTGAATACGTTGAAGAGTCGGAGAAAAAATCGAAGGGAAAGAAGACCAACAGCGCGACCAGCAAGGTCGGGGGGCTGAAACCTACAGAACACACAATTTTGAGGAGCCTAAAACCAAGTGTCAGCCGTAGAACAGGCTTGAGGAACCTGATTGAGGAAAAGTGCATAATGGCCAAAGCTGCCGAGGCCGAGACTAAGGCAGTCGAGGCCAAGGCTAGAGTGGCCGAGGCCGAGGCCAAGAAGGACAATCTCCCTTGGAAGACCGAGCTTCTGAACACACTAAATGAGCTCAGAAATTCCCAAGGGGACCTACAGGAATCAAAAGACTCTGGAGAACAAGACTTGGAAGATCTGATCGACTAGGTTGATCCACCCTTCATTAATGAGGTCATGAAAGCTGAGGTGCCCCAAAAGTTCAAGGTACTCACATTCAAGTCGTATGATGGCAAGAAGGACCCTGTACAACACCTAGATGCCTACATGACATGGATGGACTGCCACGACGTTTTAGATGCAATCAGGTGTCATGCTTTCTCTTTCACTTTGACAGAATCAGCTAAGCAATGGTTTCAAAGGTTGAAAAGGAGATCCATCAGCTCTTTCAAAGAATTAGCTCGAGCATTCCTCTCGCAGTTCATGGGAGCCAAATAACAACACAAGCCTCACATCAACCTCTTAATTGTCAAACAATAGCACGGTGAGAGTTTGTGTGATTATATAACACGTTTTAACGAGGAAACACTACAGATGAGGGATACAGTGAGGGAGCAACCCTAGTAGCCATAACAGCAGGACTAGAAGACGAGAGATTGCTTAATTCAATAGGTAAGAGCCAACCTCGAACCAATGTTGAATTTGTTTCCAGTGTCCAGAAGTACATGAGTGCAGAGGAGTTGCTCAGATCGAAGAGGTCAAAACACAAGAGGTATTCTTCATTCGACCGAGACCAGAAGAAGGACAAAAGACAACAGACAGACGAGGTTGGCCGAGGCTGAGCCGACCAGACCGAGGAGACTACCTAAAAAAGTTTGAAAAGTATACTCCTACCTCAATCCCACAGGAGCAAATCTTGATGGAAATTCGGAATACGAACCTCCTCAATGTACCTAGAAAGTTGAAGTCAAATCCTGACAAAAGAGACAAAGGCCAATATTGCCTCTTCCATCGAGACCACGAGCATTCAATCAGAAATTGCATTCAACTGAAGGACGAAATGTAGCCACTAATTCAGAACGGATATCTGAAGGAGTTCACCACCAAGGCCGAGACTGACCAGAGATGGCCGAGGCCGAATAGAGATGACCCAGGAAAAGACGATGATGGACCCCTTCTGGAAATCAGTTAAGGGCCCAGACAGACCCTCCTATAACCGAGGCCGAGGTTGAGCCCGACCATACTTCATGCTAGGTTTGAGGATAACATTCTTGAAAACACATCGAGTTTGAGCTTAGGAAGTTCTAGTCTTTACTTATTGCACCTTTGTTATTCAATTAGAGCATTGTAGCTCATTTTAATCTTGGTAGATATGTCGGGTTTTATGCCCTAAAACTCGTAGATAGTAAATGTAACATTTGACTTGCTTTAATGAAGTATTATTTCTATATATAGTTGTTTTGCCTATATATATAACCACAAATCCAATAAACTAAGAACCCCTGGCTATATTATGTATACTTTAAGTTTGTGTATAACATAAGTATGGATCAAGTTCAAGTAAATAGCCTAAAGATCTATAGTACATGGATAAGGTTGGGTACCTTAATGCTGGGGACATTATTGGCGTGGCTCGCTTTGTTTTCTAAAGACAAACGATGTGATCCTAATCGTTCATGTATAAGACATGTGAGTGAGGGCGTCCAATGCAATAAGTTTGCATAGAGATCAGACCAGGAGATAAGTCACTTTCACTTTACAACACCGTTTACTGCTGAAACTGAATATCTCATACAAATGACCTAGGTAACTCGATCTTAATCCTGAGCTAACTATGAACTCCTGTTTATTTAGGATTTTCCTTTGATTTGCATGGGTGAGAGTGGCCAATCATCGTCGACTCAATAAGCCTACCATTTTGGGGATAAGACTGGATAGACAGCCGGGGACATATTTATACAAGACGAAATTACTACTACCCGTTTTAGGGTTAATAAGAAGGTTGTTCCCTTAAGTACTGACTCCGAGTCTTGAACAAGGGGCCCCGCCCTCTCATAACCTTGAGAGGGATATGGCTCAGTGATTGTATCACGAACTAATTGTTCATTAGAAGATCAGTGGAACTTAAGAAACAAGATGTAGCTATAGGGGTAAAACGGACATTTGATCCAGCTCTAGTTACGAACAACCGGTGAAAGGTCGACTTACTAATCATGGTTATTTCGAGTGGACAAGAAATATATCTACAGTGAGAGGAGTGCAACTACGGGCTATAGTGGAGTGTCCCAGAAGCTAACGAACGTTAAATAACTAGGTTAATGAGTTTAACCGGTTATGCTCGTATCGTTGGAGCCCATGATCTGTAGGTCCATTAGGTCCCTCTACTAGCTCAATAGGAATAAAACTTGGAACAATATGATAGGTTAATATTTGAAACGTTCAAATTCAGAATAGGATACAATAGTCGCTAATATACGATATTTAACGACATAGTGCCCACGCCAACATGCGAGCCTAAGCCTTCAAGCTTAGTGCCCACGCCAACATGCGAGCCTAAGCCTTCCAGCTTAGAGCCCACACTTACATGTGAGCCTAAGCTTCCACACTTACATACGAGCCTAAGCCTCCATGCTTAGTGGCCACACCTACACGCGAGCCTAAGTCTTCGAGCTTCGTGCCCACGCTTACATGTGAGCCTAAGTCTCCAAGCTTAGTGCCCACGCTAACATCAAGACCAAAGCCGAGCCAAGCCATCTGGCTGAGGCCGAGGTCGACCCTATGGTCTTACCCCGTGAGCCATATAAATGGACAAGCGAGAGAAGTATTTACACAGGGGGCTTCAAGATAAAGGAATGGACTGAACAACGTCCAAAATAAGGGATGAGAGGCACGAAAGTTTGGACTCGCTCCAAACGTTAGCCTCGGCCTCATCTCGAGGCTGAAGCCAAGGCCGGGTTATTTCTTCAACCCCTCACTTCTCTCATTTTTCTCTCACCTAACCCCTATTCAGGGAGCTTCTGCTTTGTCTAGTTTTATCCTATCTTGTAGCATAGCAAGAAATCCGCACATAAGTCAGCACAGGGCGAGGGTCATACTCTTAAATTGGGCTTAATAAAAAGCTCGACTTATAGCGATAAGCCTCACCTGAATCCAAATTCAAGAGTGGGGGCTTAATGTTGTATGTAATTTTGGACCACTCCGAAATTCAAGGACTAAGCAGGACAACACAGTACCGACCCGAAGATGCAACCAGAAGGTAAACCCGAAGGAGAGGCAAGCTGAAGGGGTTGGGTCGAGCCCGACCCAATCTCGTGGGCCATGCTCGGCCTCGGCCTCAACTGCGTGGACTGAGCTCTTCCCCCTCTGCACAACTTAATTCTGGAGTCCTGGATCACCCCGATTCAGCCTGCTTCAGTCTCGATCAGTCTGGAGATGGCTAGAAACCCTAAGGCAGGAACATGTATATAAACCCTTCTTGACGAAGGGAGGGGAAACTCAGTCTCTAAACTCTACTCCTCCTCTTGCTCTCTTGCTTTCTCATTTTACTCCTTGCTGACTTAAGCATCGGAGGTGGTGTGGCAAGCACCACACCGGTGTGCAGATTTACCTTGTTTTGCAGGCCACGTCCTCCTCTTTCAAACAAATTCACTACTGGTGTCACGTGAAGGTGGGTGAGTTCTGCCTGTCCAGATTTTGGCATCAACAATACACATAACTAATGAAAAGGAATAATGGCTATGAAATAAGAAAAGTTCAATAATTTTTGGGTTGTTTTCATAAAAACTTGTGAAAGTGAGAGAGTTACATAATATTTTTAAAATTGCAAATCATGATTTTAGTTATTAAAAAAAACATAGTATTGCATCAAAGGGGAGGGTATGAGAAGGTAGAAAAATAATGGGTATTGAATATGAAGAGAGAAAGAGTAAGTTGAATTGAGAGAGGAGATAACAAATAACCATGAAAATATGATTTGATGGACATTTAATTTAAATAAAAAATTATAACATTCTAATTTATTTGGATCCACCTAATTTAAACAAACAAATATTTATAAAAAATTTGAAAATAAGTTTTTAAAAAATATACTATGAATAAAATAAATATCTATAAAAATAAAACATAAAGTATAGAAATTTAAATAGAAGTACTCATTTAGATTAACATTTTATTTAACTATTCAAATTTTATTGTCTAAAATATTTAAAAAAAATTATTAACTTGACACAAATAAAATTATAGTTAAATCAGTTGTAAAAAAAAATTATAGTTAAATTATAATCATCACATGTGCAACCCACGTTAACATTGTCTAATTACTATAAGTTTCTTATATTACCATGGCTAAAAAATTAAATACATATTTTTAATAATTTTAAAATAGTTGATTTGTCCTCCCAACAAATTTCTGGTTTCTTATTTCAAAATTCAAACTAGACCTCCTAACAAATTTTAGATTGTTGATTCAAAATCCAAATTGATTTTCCTTCTCTTCAATAAAAATTAATAAAGAAATACTAATTTTTCTTCTTAACAAATTTTAGATAGGTTAATTTAAAATTGAAAGATCATTATTAAAAATTTAAAGATGTGCTAATATTTAATTACATATAAATTATTTAAAATAAAAAATGTAGCAAGTCAATTGAAATATAAAAATTATATATATTTTTTTATATCTTCGAGCCAGCTTGCGGACACCTCGACTAATCTCCGAGCCTACTAAAAAAAATTAAAAAACAGTTGAACGATATTATGTGTTCACACGAGATTTCAGGAGAGAAAATTTGTAACGACCCGACTTCTTAATAAGCCTTTAAGGGACCGTTACGACAATGCATGCTTTGGAGGCCTTTTTAAATAAAATGATTTGAAACATAAACACTGATTTAAACAAAAACTTTCAAACAAAACTTTTATTCGGGATCCCTAAATTTTAAAGGTTTTAAATATTCTTAAACAATTGCTAAAATATAAATATACATGACCTCTAAAAAATTTCTCAAACAGATTTATAAATCAATAAAGTAAAGCAGAAGAAAAATATGAAACTCAGGTCCTCTCATGGCTGTCTATCGAATTCTCATCAATCGCCTTTCATCTGCCATTGCCTTTACCTGAAAAAAAAAATATTTTTGAAAAGAATGAGTATTTTAAATACTCAGTAAGTGACCCTACTGTTGATGTTGGGTCACGCTTTAAAAACATTTTTAAAAATCAACAACAAATATCTTTTGGTGGCTCTAAACTTTATTTTAACTTACTAATAGAAGATGATATACATCAATTTCATGCATATCCTATAAACATCAATTTCATGTGTCTCCTACGGAGGCCGTCAATTTCACGAAACCTCGAGATCGTCAATTTCACGAACCTCGACTTAGGTACATCAATTTCATGTCTCTAAGTCCTATGCAGGCATCTCTGAATGTACATCAATTCCATGTACTCTTATAAAACTCATAAATAATTCCTTTAATGGAATTTTAAACTCATTCCTTTAATGGAATTTTGAGAAACCACCAACTCAGTTATTTTAAACAGCAATTGCAATCAATAATAATAATTTCCATGCTTTCAATAACTTTTCATAAACTCATGCATAATTGAAATCACAAATTGTCATGCTCAACTTGCATGCTTTTAATAATCATAATAAATTTCAAGAACAACTCATAAACACGAATATTTTAGAAAATCAAATATTCGCACCCAATTAAAAAGGGTTCAACTGTAAGTTCACTTACCTTGGCTTAGTAGATATTGATTTAACCTCCTTAAAACTCCTTAAATTCCAAGAACTTAGGCAATCCAAATTAATCTTTAGCTTGCTAGTCGAGAGTTCAAATTTCACTCTAACGCCAAAATCCAACCTCCTATTGCTATGGGTACCTTGAAAACAATAACCAAAATTAATGGGTATTCAATTAAACCTTAAAATCCAACCTAATAAACTTGAATCTCAATTACCCACTCAAGATTTGCCGGAATTTAAGCTGAGAACTTGCCGAACGAACTAATTAATGGATGGGTATTCAAACTAAAAACTAAAATCAAGTAAGACAACCTTCAATATAGCTTACCCAATGTTGGAATCGTTCAAAATCCCGCTTAGACGACACCTACTGTTGCTGGAAAACGAACCCACGCTCAAGCCGCGAGTTGCTGAACCGAGGAGGCCGGAAAACACCACGGAAACGCTGCTGCTATGGATTGGAGTTCGCCGGAGAACACGCGTCCGTCGGAGCTGCTGAAGGAAGTCACCAGAGAGAAGACCCACGCCTGAAAGCCGCTGCTCGCCGAGAGGTTTGAGAACGAGAAACACTGCCGCGAATCTGCTGGTCTACCATCTGCTGAACGGGCGCCGCCTCTATGGGTTTCTCGAAACTATGTAGATCTTGCTACCGTCGTCGCTGCTTGCCGTCGCCGGAGGAAACTGCTGGTCGGAGGAACACGCACGCCGGAGCTTCACTCTTGCGGCTGCCGTCGGGTGCTTAAGGGAAAAAAAAGAAGAGGATGGTTGCTGTTCACGAGAGAATGGAGAAGAAGATGGCTGAAAAAAATACTCCTCGGGTTGCGTGCGAGTTGGCTAAGTTCTATAGGAAAGAATTCGGGCTTAGAGGGCTTTTGGCTTAACTCCAAACTCACTATAATTACAAAAACGTCATTCCAGCTTTAAATTATTAAAATTCCACCAATTTCCCCTCCTCTTAATTTGAAAATTTCCCTCTAAATTCCAAATTAACTCCAACTAAGGAAATTTGAAATTTACCCTAAATTACGGGTGTTATAAAATTGATTCGTGAAACAACTTCTAGTATGTATTAATTTTTCTGCAAGTATAGTGGAATACAATCTCTAGTTACAATCTTTGATGCTTTCTCTCATAAACTCAAGGTAGTTTTGATCTATAGAGTCTTCAAGAAGCTTTAATCGTTAGAGTCTTGAAGGCTTGTTCGTCTTTGAAGGATTTGAGTTCTCCTGGGTGGTGGATTGAAGTAAACTTCAGACTTCAAGTCTTTAGTCTTTTAATCTTTAGAAGAACTTCACTTCAATCTTCAAGCTTGCTAGAGGGTTTGGACTTTGATCTTCAATATTGCAGAAAGATTTCAGATTCAATCTACAGAGTCTAGCAGAGGCTTCAATCTTCGGAGTCTTACAAGAGAACTAGAGCTTCAAAGTCTTGCAGAAGGATTAGAGCTTCAATCTTCAAAGTCTTGCAAAGAGCTTCAATCTTCAGAGTCCTGCAGGAGGATTAGAGCTTCAAACTTTCAAATTCATTTCATTGGTTCTTTTTAATTCTTTTTAAAATTCATCAATACGGAGTGGAGGATTGAACCTCTAAATTTCTAGTCAAAGTGATAATGTTTTATACATGAGTGATGTCCAGTTTGATCATCCAATTGGAACTTGGGTTTAGAAAAAGACAAGTATCGAAATTTTTATGTTTATCAACTAATTTCAATTATAATTAAAAAAATGCAATATGTTTCTAAAAAAAATCAACATAAAAATCTAGATGATTCTTATGAATTTTAATAAAGGGCAAAATATATTTTTGATCCCCCAAGTTTGGAGTTCATGTCTATTTAGTCTCTAAGGTTTAAAAAGATACACATTAGTCCCGAAATTTGAAAAATGATTCTAAATATATCCTACCGTTAATTTACTTAACAGAACGATGATGTGACAGTTAAATGACATGCCAATTTTAGCTCGTTAGACTGTGACATGGCATCTCTCCCTCTCTTCCCTTTCCTTCTATCTTTTTCTCCATTCTTCTTCGCCTAGGTTCCACGCTCGCTGCCACTGCACACCAAATTTGATGTTTGGAAACAAGCTTGAATCTAAAAGGAAAAAGACACTTGGTTTAATGCTCGGCGCCGCCTTGAACGAAGACCTAGATCTGAAGTGTGGGCGCTCGTTTCTCAGATCTGGGACTGCGTTTGCTCCTCAGATTTAGGCATTTGTTCAACGCTCATCACCGCACACTGTTGTCGTTTGATACTTGTCGCTACATCGTCATCTGCCACACGCTTGCTACGCCACTTCGAATTGTGAAGGACTGTTGCGGTGTGTGGTCCCGGTAGTAAATCTCGAGATGAGTAGTAAATTCGTTGGTCAACATACCTTGCCTTCATGCCTGATAAAGTGAGATGAAATAATATTCGAAGCCATCAGACGAGGACATCAATTATCAACTTTATAGTGGAATCCGACGCATCCGATATCGGATATGGAGGAATCCTGAAACAGTGTTGATAACAAAGAATCAATTATCAGATTTCATTTTGGAGTTTGGAATAGTACTCAGAAAAACTATTCAACAGTCAAAAAAAAGATTTTAGCAATAGATTTATGTGTCCAAAAGTTTCAAGGAGATTTAATTAAGGATATTTTGATTCCAATGGGTTGGATTGATGACCTTTTTTATTTTTAGCTTAGAATAAGCTATTTTTGAAGGATCATTTCTGTCGGGGATATGGGTTATCTCGACAAATTTTGAATCAACAAGAATAAATTTGTAATATTTTCTTGTTTTGATTAAGGATTTTGGGATGCTATTGTTGTTTGATACTTTTCGCTGCGTCGTCATCTGCCACACGCTTGCTACGCCACTTCGAAGTTGAAACGTACACCCAGATCCGAAACGAGGGATTTGGGTGTTTGTTTGTATTAAATGGTTGTAGAAATCATGATATTTCCACTATTTCAAGTACTATTTTTTTATTCTTGATTCTATCGGCTTCCTTATTTGCTTTTTAACAAGTCAAGGTTGACAAATTTTGTGGAAAATTGTTGGGTTTCTGCTAGAAGGGACAGAAGTTGAATCCTAGTTGTATGACAGAAAGAACGCAAACGAAAGAATTGAATTTCTAAACCATCCATTATTGTTCATTTGCTAAATTTTTGTTATTTCCTTCTCTTTTAATCATATGATCCCTAAAAGCACCTAGTTGTCCAACTCTAGATCTGGGAAATGACCGCTCTCTCTTTCCAAATCTGGTTCTTTGTTAATTTGAGTTTCGTTGATGGCAACCACGTTGGGAAGAGCACTACAAGAAATCAGACCTTTAGCGTCAAAAATATTTCGTCGCTAAAAGTACAAATTTGACGCAAATACTCATCAGCGTCGAAAATTTTTTTTTCGCAAAAAACGTCGCTAAAGCTGTGTCGCAAGCAGGATTTTGCATCAAAATTTTCAAATGCGTCGCAAGTTGAGACGAAACGGCACAATGCGTCGCAAGGTGTGACGAAACAACAAAAAAAGTAGCATATTTCGTTTTCAAAATGTTTGCGACTAGAGGAAGAATTCGTCGCAAAGATGATGCGACGAAAAACAGAAATTTGTCGCAAAGCGTGCGACGAATTACATTTTTTCGTCGCACATGTCGATCTTACCAAAAACACAATTTTCGTTGCAAGCATTGCGTCGAAAGTGTTTATTTCGTCGCAGATTTTAATTCATTTACCACAAAACCCCTAAATTCGTCACACAAACGATTGACGATAAAATATATATATATATATGTTGAGTTGTGTCATCTAATGGCTCGATTTCATTTCAATTGTTCTGATTTACATTTTATACAAATAAGCATTGAACATATAAAAAATAGATATTTTACCAAAGCATTCATCCACTTTATACAAAATAATTAAGCATTCAACAAAAGTATGTTTCACACATATGAACATTTTACCCAAATCCTTGCTAAGCTTAAGAGTTCCAAAAAATAAAGACCAAACAAGTATCCAAATACAAATACAGACATGTACTAAGTCTATGTTAGCTCCAAAAAAGTAATATTCGTTTGGTCATTGTTGTCGTCAGCAAGTTTACTTCAATCCTGCAAATAAACAACATATTACATATACATAATCACAATATAATAATGACATATTAAGTTACAATTGCAATATAAGGTTTTCATTGAAAACTTTTCACCCAAATTAAGTTAAAAAGTTATTTCTCAAGAACAACCACGTGGACAACTTAAATAGAACCTCAAACAGTGTAATCAGAGTTCCAACCTAAAAAATGAACTTAAATTCCAAGTTCTAATCACCAATATTACACCCCCTCCTCAAAACACAATAAAAACCTTTGAAAAAGATATATTTGACAATCTATAATGAACAACCAACCCCGTGACAATCTATAATGAACAACCAACCCCCTCTCCTCCTCAATTCATCCTCAAGTTGAAAACACACTCCCCCCCCCCCCTCTTCAATTCATCCTCAAGAACAAACATTTTCCCCACAGTCAACCACAAAAAAAAAAATATAATGACCATTCTCATTTAGAGAATCACACATACATAGGAACAAAACATATGAAAACAGAGTCTCAAACAGTGTAATTAGAGTCCCAACCTAAAAAATGAACTTACATTCCAAGTTCTAATCACCAATATTACACCCCCTCCTCAAAACACAATAAAAACCTTTGAAAAATATATATTTGACAATCTATAATGAACAACCAACCCCCTCTAATCCTCAATTCATCCTCAAGTTGAAAACACACTCCCCCCTCTCCCCCTCAATTCATCCTCAAGAACAAACACACTCCCCCCCTCCCCCTAAATTCATCCTCAAGAACAAACACTCTCCCTACAGTCAACCACAAAAAAAAATATAACGATCATTCTCATTTAGAGAATCACACATATACATAGGCACAAAACATATGAAAACAGAGTCACAAATAGTGTAATCAGAGTCCCAACCTAAAAAATGAACTTAAATTCCAAGTTCTAATCACCAATATTACACCCCCTCCTCAAAACACAATAAAAACCTTTGAAAAAGATATATTTGACAATCTATAATGAACAACCAACCCCCTCTCCTCCTCAATTCACCCTCAAGTTGAAAACACCCCCCCCCCCAATTCGGTAGGTTTAAATGGGCCTGCGATGAAAACTAATTTTTGTCTTAAGCCTTGCGGCGAAAAACACCAAAAAGTCGCAAATTTCTGCGACCAAAAATGAAACTCGTCGCTAACGTCATTATAGGGGTACACTGCACAAGGTCTGTGACTGAACAAGGGTCATGGTCGCACGTGGGAAATCAGTGGGCGCACACTTGGAAATTTTAGCGGCATGGCATCGGCCGTTGCGACGAAAATAATGTTTTCAACGCAACGCTCGCAACGAAATTATCCTTTTCGACGCAGACGTGCGACTATTTTAGTCTTTTCGACGCAATAATGCGACGAATCATGAATTTTGTCGCAACGTTGCGACTATTTATTCATTTTCGTCGCAATCCATGCGACGTTTACTTTTCATCGCAAGACTTTCGTCGCTAAAACCCTTCTTTCTTGTAGTGGAGGCAGTGCTGCTAGAGAAGAAAGGAGAAAATGAAAGAAATAAGGGGAAAGGAAGAAGAGAATAGCCACGTCACAGTCCAATCAATTAAAATTGACAGGTCATCTAACTGTCACATCATCATTTCGTTAAGTAAATTACGGTAGGGACTATTTAGAATCATTTTTTAAACTTCGAGGACTAAAGTGTATATTTTCAAACTTTGGGGACTAAATAGACATCAAACCTGGAAAACTAAAAGTGTATTTTGCCCTTTAATAAAAATCAGACTTTAATAGATAGATATACAAAATTCAAGCCCCACAAATGTCAATTTAAGCCTAGTTTAGATGAGGTACCATTACTTGTTTCAATGTTAAAGGTTCAATTCTCCCCCTTATATTTTTTAACTAAAAAAAAAAAACAAACAAACAAGACATGGTTAAATAATTTTGTCCTTTCTCTAGAGACCTCATCAAATTTATACTGTGCACCTATTTGTAATCTATGTAATGAGCATAATTTTTTCTTTTTTTTTAACTATTCTTCCCATAGAAGACTAGTCAAAAAAAATAAAAACTACCATGCTTATTGAAGTCTATGATTTAATTTTATCGAGTTGAAAGTTTAAAATAAAATTTGGCATATTTTACCAAGTTCATATAGTAAAAGTTAAGATTTTCTAATAAAATTATAGAGAATAACAAGTAATCTTGTCAACATATTAATGGTGACCAATTTTAAGAAGCATCAATCTTCTAACTTGACATTAAGTTATCATTTTTATTTATTATTTATTTTTATAGAATAAAAATATGAAGGTGAAGATTTGAATATGTGTTATCAGTTCTTTAATCATTGAGTTATGTTGGGTTGATGGTGTCATAAAAAAATGTCATTACCATGCAATTTAATTTAAAAAAATGTCTTGTAACAAAAAAGAAAATTATTTTAAATTGATATTTTTACTAATTCACTCTTTTGAAATTTAAAACTAAATTTCAAATTAAATACTACACTACTCTCTCTAGTAGTTTAGATTATGCTAATTATATCTTTCAACCCTAAGAAAACCTTCGATCTTTCATCTTTTCAATAGTGTGCACAAATACTACAACAACAACATATGTTCATAGTTCTCTCAATTTCTTCCATCTTCTATTTTTTTCATTGGTACGACATTTTATTTTAGACTCTTTTATGATAATCTTCATTAATAGTATCTTTGTTTAATTCAAGATAAGGTAGGGATATATCTATATCGACAACACCTTAATAAGAAGATTTTATAAGTCCCTTTGAGCAAATTAGTTACTACGCTAACTCACTAAGTTTTCTAGGGGTAAGTTCATATGTCAAGTTTCTTTCTTTAAGTAAACGGTATTGAAAGAAGAGCCTTTCTAGAGATCTAGCTAATGTGGAAGTAATTGACTATTGCCCCCACTTTGAATAATAATATTAGTGAGGTCATGCCTAGCTTTTTAGATCTACTAGGTATTATATAGAGTTTGTGCAAAACTTTAGTAACGATCACGACCTAACGCACACATAAAGTAATTCATTTGTCTAGAAAGGGACATGTGTGAGCCTATAGTTTCTAGGATGTCATGATTAAAGTTTGCAAATATATTTCACAACCAACAAAACAATCCTATGACAATAAGAGATAACCTATAATTTAAAATACTAATCAAAATGGTCCCGAGAGTGATGTATTAAAAGTCGTTTCAATTGAAATTTAGAGCTAACTGTTGAAACATGGTGAATATAGAATGCAAAGTAGTCAAATATCAATTACTCGTAAATCCATGTCTCAAACCAATTTTTCAAAGAAAGAGAAAATTTTCAAACAAACAAGAAGTATGCACGAAAGCACTTCTATAAATTAATTGAACGACAATCTTGATTTGACTAGAATTTAATTTATTTTTATTCTACTATGTTTGTAAAATGAGAGAGTACTACAAAAGACAACACAAAGTTCAAAGAATGAAGACGAACAAAAATGCAATTGTGAATATCTTTATAAATTGGCATGTCTAATTTTCCAAGTGCGTTCATCAATAGCTATAACTTGATTTTAATGGATTATAGTTGGTCCTAATGGATTTTTTTTTTAAGAAAAATTAATGATTTATCAGTTTTCCACCAAAATTTCTTGGCGTCTATAATCTTTCAATATTTTCTTTTATTATTTCAATTTGTTCTATTCTTACTCCAATAAATAATTCCAAACCCAAATCAAACATAAGACAAATTACCATTTCATCAAGTATATTTCTTTTATTATTTTATTATATCAATCATAGCCATAGGGCCATAGATGAGTAGGTGGGATCAATTATATTCAAACATATTGGCATTATAACAAAAGTAAAAATATTGCTCTCATTACAAAGGTTGAAGATATTTTATAGGAAGATTGTGCCCTCTTAGCCAAAAACTTCATAAAATTTCCAAGATATAAAAATGCCAAGAAACAATTAAAGAAAGACAATGATGAGATGATATGATTGTTTTAGAGTTCATTTCTCATCTAAATTTTAGTAGAAAGTAGAGACTAAAATAAATCTTTTTACTATTTTAAAGACCAAATTAAAAATGAAAGTTAAATTTTTTTAGGGCTAAAATTGAAATTTAACTGAATTAGTAGGAGGAGAATGAAGATTGGCCCCGGCATTCCCCTGCGACCTGGCCACGTTATCATACTCGTCTTAAACATAGAACTTCTCCAAGCTAAGCACACTTAACTTCAAAGTTCCTATGATTGAGCCACCGAAAAGGAAGGTGCACCTTGTTGGTATAGGTAGTATCTATCAATTCTTTTAAGCTTATCTTGACCATACTTTCATGTCCTCAGGATCCCTCTCATTCGGATGTGATATCGGTTCATTCATGAACCCCTCCTAACTCGGGTGTTACAAATTGGTTCTTAAACTTTTAAATATCTAATAGATCCCTAAATTTATAATTTTGTATCTAATAAATTATTTACCTATTTAATATTTTTTAAATTTTATGAATCTATTAGATACAAGAGTTAAAGTTCTCGGTTCTATTAGATTTTTTTTTCAACTTTATGTTTGATATACCATATTGATTTTGTAAAATTTCAAATATGTTAGAGGTTTATTGGTCATAAAATTGAAAATCAAGGAATTTATTGTACACTTTTAAAGTTTAGAGACCTATTAGACATTTTGTAAGGTTTGTGGATCTATTAGACACAAACTTTAAAGTTTATGGTCTAAACTTATAATTTAACCTTATTATTATTATAGATAAAATATACTTTTTAGTTTCTATGATTTGAATTATTATTATTTTCTTTTTGTAATTTAACCTTATTATTATTATTCTTTCTATTTGGTATCAAAATTTCAAAATTACTACCTTTAGTCCTTAAAATTTGAACTTAGTTTCTATTTGATCCTTTAAAGTTTCAAAAGTAACATATTTGATCCTTGAAGTTTGAATTTGGTTTCAAATCAATCCCTAAAGTTTAAATTTGATTTCAAATTGGTCCCTAAAGTTTGAAATTGTTTTCTAAATGATCTAAGTAGAGTTGATCGTTAGTTGACCTAATAGAATGATGACATAGTAATTAACATTTGCTAACCAGACTTTGCTTACGTGTATTTTTTAAATAAATTGAATTATATATATATATATATATATATATATATATATATATATATATATATATTTTATAATTTTTTGTATACTCATACATGACCAATTAGAAACTAATTTCAAATTCGAAAACAATTAGAAATCAAATTCAAACCAGGACCAAATATATCAGTTTTAAAAGCACTAAATAAAAACTACATTCCAATCTCAAGAATAATTTTGAAAACCTATAAATGAAATAAAAATTAAGATCAAATGAAATATTGGAATAGGAAAATAAATGGTTACTGCAGAAATACCAGAGGTGGAAACAAGCGAGTCGCATTCACAGCCCACGGGTTTGTTGAAAGGTTCGAAGCTTAATTATGAAGTTGTGAAAGTATGTGTGATAAATACAATGAACATTCTCATTAAATAAAAAAAAAAAAAATCATTGAACAACTTTTGATTCATAGGTTCATATTAATTATTTATTCAATCGAAACTCTATTATTTATTTATTTATTATTATTATTTTCAACGACATGTAGGATGAAATATTTGAATATCTGTCTTCTTAGTTGAAGACATATATCTTAACCAGTAAAACTATATTTAAGGTTTAGTTTGAGATTGATGTAACTTCTGAAATAATTGTTGTTAATGTGCTTTTAAGAAAATCAGTACTATGAAGTAAATTAGAGTTTGGTAAATTTTAGTGTTATAGATGAAAAACCAAATTTTAGTGTTATAGATGAAAAAACAGGTTGAGGTGTTTGGTAAATTAATTGTTGCAGCTTAATTATATTTTTTCAATAAATAAATTTAATGTGTTGATATTATAAGATAATTTCAAAATTATTATAAGATAACTATATATATTTTTAAACATATAAAATAATTGTTTTAACTTTCATATGATTTAAAATATAATTTTATGTTTAATCTAGGATATGTTTATATTTTGCTTAAAAATTTTATTTCAATTTCAATAAAAATAAAAACAAATAATTTCAATGGAGTATAAGATAATAGAATAAAAATATTTAACTTAAATTAAAAAAAATGATTGACATGAATCACGTCTCAACAACGTGTAGAGAATAAATAGTTAGTTACAAATTAGATTTTTAGGAAAGCTAAACGGAAAAGTTGTAGTTGAAAATGTACTTCTATAAAAATTAATTTATAATTTTGTTTTACCAAATGCTAAAAACAGTGAAGATTCTTTTTTAATCACTTTAACTCCCTCCAAAATCAACGTCAAACGCACCCTAAATTGAACTTTAATCTATTTTAGTCTCAATATAATCAAAATATTTATTTTGATTTCAATACTTCAAAAAATGGTTTTAGGGTGTGTTTGGTTTAACTTTTCAAGTGTTTAATTTTGAAAATAAATCATTTTGAAAAAATTTCTAGTGTTTGACAACCACTAAAAATGACTTATTAAAAAAATGAGATTGAGAAATAAACTATTTTGAGAGAAACACTTGAAACCAACTTTTAAAAAAAGAGTTTTTAAGTATACAATAATTTGAAACCAACTATTTTAAAAAGAGTTTTTAAGTATACAATAACTTGTGTATAAAAACGTTTATGATGAAATGTAACCAAACATATGAGTGTTTAAATTCTAAACAATTTTTATACAAAATGTTTTTGAAAAAATTTATTCTTGAAAAACATTTAAATTAAAATGTATTCCAAACGGACTCTTAGTCTATATGTGCTTATAAATTCCTAACACAATCAAAACATTTTAATAAAATATTACAATAATATTTTAATAAATTTATTGTGTTTATGCTAAAATTATGAGTAGACAAAAGTAATATTAGATAAATGACGAAAACATTCTTCAAATAAACCTTTGGTTAACATAAGAATCACAATCAATAATAAAATATCATAGATAGATCAAATAAATGTGTTCTGAAAATAAAAGAACCAAAATACATGTTTTGAACTTAAGTTATTTTTACCAAATAACAAATTTTTTCGAGGATAAGTGGAGTAATATATCTACAACTAAACGTTAACTTATGAATAGATTTCAAGTACTATAGGTATGTATGTATATATTTCAAAAATACCGTCCCAAACAAGTGGTGAAACTTTTCAAAGTTTAAAAATAAGCTAAATCTATTAAATAATTCTTAATCTTTCATAAAAAAGAATTATAATTTGTTAATAAAAAGCTTACGTGTCATTAGATTATTGTTATATTAATTTATTCGTTAAAATATCACTTGTCCCTTTACTTCAAATTTCATTTTATTTTAGACCTTGTATTTTCAAATGTTCAATTTTAGTTTCTGTAATTTCAATAAATCTTAAAATTAGTCGTTCGAAGTTTTTTTTTTTTTTTTTTTTAATCGAAAATCTTAAAATAATAATAATAATTCATCCAATAAAACACACTATATAAATAAGTTTTCAAAATTTATAAGGAAAAAAAATAAGAGAAACTATTTTTTTTTTTTGAAAAATTTAACAAAAAAAAAAACAAACTATAGGGACTAATTTTGAGCTTTATTGAAAGTACATAAACTAAAATTTGACATTTGAAAGTACATAAAATAAAATGGAATGAAATTCAAAGTACAGGACCAACATGGTATTTTAACCCTAATATATTTGGACATGCACCATATACTTGTAACACCTTATTGATTGGTGGGTTGGGTTTCATGTGCCAAATGGAATCATATATCCTCATGTCCAAATATGTAAACAAAACAATAATTTAATAATGCAAAATTTTTAACATTTTTTTTCTTTTAATGAAAAGATCTAATTAATACACTAAAAGTAAATTAAGAATTTTAAGAGATTGAGGATGAAATATATTAGCCTATAAAATATGGTTTTCAATTTTAAAAGAATACTTGTAAAATATTGATAAAATATGTAAGGTTAAATTACCAGCTTTATCACTGAATTTTTAGGTTTGTGTCTATTTGGTCACTCGACTTTAAATCGTATCTATTAGGTCCCTGAATTTTCAATTTTGTGTCCAATAGGTCTTTGAACTTTAAAAATATCTAATAACTTCTTGAACTTTCAATTTTGTGTCTATAAGGTCCCTAACATATTTAAGACTTGTAAGAATTAACCACTCTATTAGATATAAAATTAAATTTTATTCTTCATGAGACCCTAAACTTCCAATGTTGTGTTCTAGTAGGCAGTTGAATTTTAAAAAATGTCGAATAAGTCAAAGATCTATTAGACACAAAATTGATAGTTGAGTGATCTATTAGACACAAAAGTAAAAGTTTAAAGACCTACTAATTACTTTTTAAAGTTCAAGAACCTATTGGACAAAAAAATTAAAGTTAGAGGACCTATTTGACATTTTTTAAAGTTCAAAACCAAATAGACACAATTTTAAAAGTTAGACTAAATTTGTAATATCACCAATATTACAATATATAATCATTTAATGAATTAATTGTTCGAGAATTTCTTTTATAAAATAATACATTACATATAAAGTAGAGGATTTGAACTAACGCTCTTATAAAATTGAAGTAGAGATGCTTTAACCGCTGACGTTGGTGGTTGGAAACTCATTTTCTTGTTTGGTGCATGTTTACTTTCTATGAAAACAATCATTCCAGTGTTTGTCTCTTTTCTCTTTTGATTCAGCAAACATCCATTAATGCTTAATTTCAATCCAAGTAGGTCCATTTTTGTTAATTGTAATTTTCTGGCTCTGTTTGTTAAAGTTAAAGGTAATGCTGATGTAATTCAACTGAATGCTAAGCATTTCCACACACTTTTTGATCTCTTTTTTGCTAATGTAATTCAACTGAATGCTCCACACACTTTTTTAATCACTTTTTTTTCTTCTTAATCATGATGGGTTGTCATTATTTCTATTAGACTATGAGATTTTCATTTTGTTTTTTGTCCATTAAGTCTATGAACTTTCAAAAGTATCCAAGAAGTTCTTAAACTTTAATTTTGTGTTCAATACGTCCCAAAACTTTTAATTTTGTGTACAATAAGTTCTTGATCTATTTGACAATTCTTAAAATTCACAAGCCTTCCAAATACAAATTTGAAAGTTTAGAGTCCCAATAAACAAAAAAAAATCAATTTTTATATCTAGTAGAATGGTTATTAATTTTTAAAAATCTCGAATATACTGAGGATCTATTAGACACAAAATTAGTTTAGGAAGATATTAGATATTTTTAAAATTCAAGAGACCTAAACACAAAACTCAAAGTTGTAAAATTTATTGGACGGACACAACCCTAAAAGTTAGGGACTAAATTTGTAATTGAACAATTTTTTAATTAGTCCAACTTCAATGATGATCTAGCTTGAAGTAGAGAGAGATAAAAGGGGCAAGAAAACAAGAACAATCTCACTTTTTTCAAAATTTCTTTTATCTCTACCTTAATTCTCACTTTTGTACTCGTGTGGGGATGAACCTGAAAAATGAAAATTACAACAATCTGGTCAGAAAAACACATTCAGTAATGGAGTTGGTGTAGAGGCCCCATCAATGGCCTCCACCGTCCATTGAATCAATTGGAAGCAATGCACACAGAGGGGGAGGCGACATCCATGGCTACTGTAACAAATTTGTTTTTAGGGCAAAAAAATTTCCAAAATATCGAAAGCTTTTGTCAATGATGACGTGAGGAGGACAATCCCCACTTTCTTCTCCCAACGCAGCTCCCTTGGGCCACCTCTGGATCTTCCCAAGTCATCGGAGAATCGAATTCAACCCTTCCAACTTTCTCTTTACACCATTTTATTATGCTCCATCTCACTGCTTTTCTAGCTTTGATTCTTTTAGCCCTCTCTTCAAAAAAAGGGGTCTACCGATTCTCCTCCTATATGCATTTCTGTTGAGCCATTTTTCTTTTCTGGGGTTTTCGTTTTGGTGCCTCTGATTTTTGCTTCTGAGATTCTCCAAGTGGGTTTTTGTTTTGTTTTCTTGTTCTTGCTCTTTTCTTCTCGAAAAGGGTTTTGGGTTATAGTTTATACTGATAAGTAAATGGGAAACGTGAATGGGAGAGATTATGTGGAGGAGAGTCCATCTGAGTCTGTAGATAATGAAGATGATGAAAATGAAGAAGAAGAAGTAGAAGAAGATGGTGTAATTGTGCATGAGGGCGTTGCTGTGGCTGATGGGGCTCATATTCTGTACCATCCGCTAGGTGTTTGTTCAAAGTTGATGGGCGGCCAGTCCCCTCCACAGAGCCCCACGGCCACTCGGTCGCCATTGATATTCACTCCTCAAGTAAGCTCTCCCTCTCTCTCTCTCTCTCTTGAGGGGTTCCTTTTAGTTTCTTATAGCCAATTAGATGTGCAGATTAGTGTTAGACATGTTATGAATTTTGAACCGATATGTCTGGATTTTGAATTTGCATTGAAGATCGAAATGACTTCTTTTAATAGAGCTCGTGTGACAATGGATGTTTCTGAACTTCAAGTTTGATAGAGAGATTTGTTATTGGTTGAAAGAAAGGTGGGAGAAGTTTTTTGTTAACCCTTTTCTTTGTTGGGGTTAATTGAAGGCTTTTACCCACATTTTCTTCTATCCAGAAGTTGGTTTAAGGCAGTTGCTTTGCTTTTGCTTAAACAAATTCAAGTTACAGAGAGAACCAGAGAAGTTGATTGAAATGGTCCTCTGTTGTGGTTTCTTTCTCAGTTGGTTTATTGGTTTTTTTTTTTGGGGGGATTCAGGATGGATTGTTGTTTACTATACTCATTAATTCTTTGCATGCATGTTTCTTTTACATGTTAATCTTCAGGTTCCACTCAGTCCTCTACGAAAACCGGATGAAATGCTCATACTAAGCCACTCCCGAATGAAAAATTCCTCGGTTTACGAAGAAGTGTGCAATGAACAAAGCATTCCAACCATGATTACATGGAGTTGTGGTGGCAAGGATGTTGCTGTTGAGGGATCATGGGATCTTTGGAGAACAAGGTTACCTTCTCTATTTGTACTGCCTCGAAAAGCGATTATCGTTTCTGAACTGCTGTCGGAATCTCTGATACTAGTTGTACCTCATTAACCAGAATGCCCTTGCAGAGATCGGGGAAAGACTTCTCTATAATGAAAGTGCTTCCTGCCGGGGTTTATCAATATAGGTTTCTTGTAGATGGACAATGGAGGTACGATCCGGAGTTGCCTTGGGCCCAAGATGATGCTGGCAATGCTTACAATGTTTTGGACTTGCAGGTAATTAATAACGTAGGATATGCAAGGAAAGGGGCAAAGTTAATCGACTTGGAGAAACGGGTGTTGTCTTGTAAACAACCATTACATACTGACAGGCTGTCTTAATACTTTTTACCTATGGGGCTAGAAACTTGGTTTGTTTAACTAACAATTAAGAGTCCATCTACATAGACAATCTACCTTTGTATATTATCTTCTAAAAAAAAAATAAAAATCTTTGTATATTATTTGCTTATTCCACTGGTTCATCATTCTTGTTGTTACTATTCTCTCAACTAGTCTCCACGCCATTCGTGTTATTTACTCTTCAAACAACCTTGATCAAAGCCTACCTCTTTTTATTGTAAAACAGTTGTTCCGATCTGATGCAGTCCAAACCCTTATTGTAGAATATAAGTTCAAGTTTTTTGACATTTTCCTTTTCTTAAAAAAGGGGCCAAGGACGGGAGAGAAGGGGGTCTGGGAAGGAGTAGTCCATTCCCCCTATCATCTTATAGTCGAATAGATGCTTTAGGTTGTCGAAAATAGCCAGTTTCCACTGTTTTTTTTACCACTTCTAATTTACATGGCTACAAATTGCATCTACTCTTTTGTATGATCTTCTCTTATATCTTTGAGATCTATTTATAAGTCTTTAAAGTTTTCCCATCAATAGCCATTGTTCTCATACTGCTTGTTGGATCACTCTTTATCAATTGAAATGGCTCGATGTGTAGGGTCATGTTCTACTTGAAACCGGTAGAAATGGGTATTGGCAGGCCTGTGGCCCTCGATAGATCTAACGTCATTCGTTCATCAATTATGTAGGATAATGTGCCTGAAGATATTGAAAGCATCTCTAGCTTTGAGCCTCCTCAATCACCAGACTCAAGCTATGACAATTTGCTGCTTGGTTCTGATGACTTCGCGAAAGAACCGCCATTGGTTCCCCCACACCTACAGAGGACGCTGCTTAATTCGCCTTCATCGTTCATGGAGATTCCACCCTGTTTGTCAAGGCCACAGCATGTAGTATTGAATCATCTTTACATGCAGCGAGGGAAGAGCGGCCCATCGATTGTAGCACTCGGTACCACGCATCGGTTTCTAGCCAAGTATGTAACCGTTGTGCTCTACAAGTCTTTTCAGAGATAAATCTTTTAGCTATCTTATGAAGTGCCAATACCAAGTTAGTTACTGAGTTAGTTGAGGAGGATGTAATATGGCAAACCAAGTTTGTGCTTTGAAATTCTTTCACAAACCTCTAAATCCACCCTGATCTTGGTCTGATTTGTTCTCCAGTTGACACACGTTTGGGAGATATTTAGCCTACTGTTTCAACACGTCTGAGTTTGTTAAGCTTGATTTTGGGAAGCTTCGGTTTGCCTGTACTTATGTAATTTGAGTTTATGTAGCTGATTAGCAAATCCATGGCCTAGGTGAAACAAATCCTTGTAATTTTTAAATGTAGTCTTGATTTCTTACATTACACCAACCTATTTTGTTAGCTAAGCATCCTCTCTAATTGTTCTACTCATATTTGGGACTTCTTTTTTTAAAAAAATATTATTATTATTATTATTCTTTTTGCAAACTTATTTTAAAAAATATTGTACATTTTATTTGGGCAAGATGAAGTCCATCATGAAAATGAAGTTAGCCTTTTAAGATTACTTTGTCTACATGGGGTGAAATCGTCTCGTTAGTAATGTGGTTAGGTCATCTCTTGAAGAGACAATTTTGCCACATGCGAAGTCCTATCCTCCAGAGATATCCTTACATGTTATGTATATGTACTACATATAGACTCTCGTTTAGACATTAAATTATAAAATGGGTAAAAACCAATTTAACTTTTGGGGTTGTATCACTTAAAACCTCAAATTAATAATTGCATCAATTAAAACCTTAAACTTTTATAAGGGAATCAATTTAGATTCTTCATTAGAATTTTATTATTAATGCATAAATTTCACATGTATAGGACTTCACTAAATTTAGGGATTAACGTAAATTAGGGAGAAATGAAGGAATCAAATAGATAGTAACAATTTTTAATTAATATGAATGGGTTTTTCATATTCTTGTCATCCTCTGTTTTTATCTACTTATTAGAAAGAACTATGTGACAATTTTTTTTTGTTACTTTAGTGACATTTTAAGAGAAATAATTTTATTTAGGTAATTTTGAGCTAAATTTAAATGGAAAGAAATAGCTAAAAGTTACTAACACAAGGTCTAAATTGATTTAATTGAAAGTTTAGGATTGAAATTGATAAAATTATTATTTTGGATTTTGATTGATACAACTCTCAAAGTTTTGAGATATAAAATGATTTAAAATAACGAAAAAGGAAAAAAGATCTTCCTCTTTCATCATCTCCCACCTCTTTTTTTTTTCTTCTTTCCCTCATCTTCTTCGTTGTATTCAACTAGATTTGGCATCGATTCCAGATATGGAATGACACTAGATTTAGTGCGAAAAAAATATGGTGTGACCAAATTTGGAATTGGAACAATCTAGAATGAACTAGATTTAGCTATCGTCTTGCGTTGTTTTAATTCTAGGAGTTAGGATGGGAGCGAAGAGAAGGAGAAGGAAGAGGAAGAGAGAAAAAAAAGGAGAATAAGGGTTTTTTTTTTTTTTTCTATCATCAAATTAATTTGGTGTAGTTTAGAAGGAACAAGAAAAAAAATGTTTTGTTGTGTTTTTTTGTTTTGTTTTGTTTTATGGAATTAATTTTTTTTATGAATAACCGAGCTTTCATTAAGAAAAAAATGAAAGAATACAAGGGGATCCAAAAAACCAGCCCCAAAGAAGAAACCCATCTACAGAAAAGGTTTCCAATCGATCAAAATAAGACCTAACGTGTAGTTACAAAGAGCCTTAGAAACCGAGGCCCATAACGAAACAAATAGTCTAATATTAGCCCAAACCTCACTAGGAAGTCTCTCCACCCCTCTAAAAATTCTATTATTCCTCTCGCCCCATAAACCCCATAAAGTAACACAAACGCCAGCAAGCCATAAGAACCTTCCCTTCTCTCGGAATGGCGAATGGAGAAGGAACTCCTCGATCACCTACCTGCATCGACACTGGTCAGCAAACTGGAACTCAAACACCTCAAAGAAGAGGCTTCAGACTAAGCGAGCAAAATCACAACCCCACAACAAACGATCAAAATCTTCCTTCGCCTTTCGACATAGAATGCAACAAAAAGGGCCAACCATAGGGGTCATCACTCTCGGATAGCCTTTCAAGAGTGTTAACACAACCTAAAATGACCTGCCAAACGAAGAACCAAACTTTCCTTTGGATCTTTAACCTTCCATAGACTCGAAAAAGCAGACTCTCTTACCGGGCAGGGATTAACCAACTACAAGAAAAGCCCCTAGAGGGGTTGAGACTCCAAAAACGGACATCTCTCTTATCCAGACTACGATTAACCCCCTCTATCAAAGAAAGACGAGTCATGATGTTCTTGGTTTCTCTGTCAAAAACCAAAAGGAAATTGAAGTGGAGCTCCCCACAAAGCCAAGGACTTTAGCCACAGTGCGGTTTTTCATTAAGGATAAATGATATAAAAGAAGGAACAATGAGCAAAGCGAATGATCCCCCACCCAAAAATCCTTCCAGAAACAAGTGTCCCTCCTATCCCCCGCAATGCACTGGACTAAGGAAGAAAAGGGAGAGGGGGGGGGGGGAAGCTCCAGAGAAATGTCTTTCCAGGGATTCCTGAAGGTGCCTGTTACCCCACTCGAAAGCCAATTGAAGGGATGTCGCCCATATTTCCTCTCGATAATCCTAACCCAAAGAGAATCAAATTCAAGGCAAAAACACCATAGCTATTTAGCAAGCAACGCTCTGTTACGGATTCTCAGATTGCCCAATTTTAGACCCAGACTCACAGGTTTTCCAACTGTCTTCCAACTCACTAAGTGAGCCCCTCTCCCTTCTTCAACTCCCTCCCAGAGAAAATCCCTCATGAGTTTCTCTAGAACATTACAGACCGATGTGGGAACTCTGAAAAGAGAGAAAAAGTAGATAGGAATGCTGCTTAGAACAGAACAGATGAGAGTCACTCTACCCCCTTTAGAGAAGAAGCTTATCTTCTAGGAGGCGAGTATTTTCTGAACCTTGTTAATGATTGGGTTCCAAAATGAGACGAATTTAGGATTATGACCAAGAGGGAGACTTAAATAAGAAGAAGGGAAGACTCCAATCTCACACCCAACCAAAGAAGCCAATCTTCTTAATTTGTCTTCTGGTAACTTGAAAATATCAAAGTTATTAGGTGTCTAATTTAAGCTTATTGTGATCCTCAAGAGAGTGAAAAACCCAAGTTTTAACTAATTTATATGCTAGACACAGTAATATTGATTTATTGTATTAATGTGCTCATATTGATTATTATATTTGAAATTCATACAAAACTGCACTAATTCTAATGTATTGATGCATCAGGAAAAATTGGTCTTCATGTTGTAAAAGTCTGGCGCATGGAAGCTGGATGAGCTAGAAGCATGATGAGCTAGAAGCTTGGCGCATGACGAGCTAGAGCTTGGCACATGAAAAGCTTGATGCTTTAGAAGCTTGATGAGTTGGTGAATAACATTGAGTGGGGAGCAAGTTTGTGTTGAGTAGGGAGCAAGTATCTATCCAATGATCCTTTGGCTAATGTAAGAGGAGATTATAAATAGAGGGGAGATGAAAGGAGAAAAATCATCCAATGATCCAAGGATCCAAGGCATTTCTTACATTTTTATGTTTTATTGTATGTTTTATTTTGTAGCACGAACTAATTTCATTTTTTTTATCAAGGTTTAGCCTAGGCACCCACGAGGCATTAAGATTATTTTTGTATGCGATGCAATAAATCAATAACATTGATGCTTTCTACTTACATGCGATAATTATTTCATTACTGATATCCATCTGATCAACCAATAGAGGTAGCAACATGATAAATCATCGCGAGGGTAACACATGTGGAAATATCTAAGTAGAGCAAGATGATGCATTACATGTAGTCTGGTTGCATTAGGAGTAACTCAGCCGCTTAGGATATTTCATGGATGTGTTTGGGTTACTTTAGGGATAACTCAACCACTTGCAAACATAAAGAGAACTGAGTAAACACATGAATTAAGCAATAGGAATATTCTTAGTTCATCGCATGTGTAATACCAAGAGGGAAACCATGATTATTTCTCGCTTAGGCATCAGTAGTCTATCAATTCATTGTTATGCACTATATTAATATCTTATCTGTCGCATGTGGTTGTTGTGGTGAAAGTCTTGATAGCTCATCGCCCATTGCTTTTCCGCTAACGCATTAGTTTCTGTTTTTATATCATCGCATGTTCATACCACATCTCAACTCGCATGTTCATATTGCATCTCAACTTCTTAAAAAACTCTTAGCACCACTGCATTAGGATAGGATTTAAAGAAATACATTTTCACTACTCGCCCCTCCCCTGTGTTCTGACCCTAGAATACTCCAGGTATTACTTGGTAGTGCATAGTTTATACTTGGATTAATGCACAACAACGTATTCTTTAGTTAATTCAATATAATTAGATGTGAATACAATTCACACCAAGTTTTTGGCGTCGTTGTCGGGGAAGGCAACAGTAGTTTAGAACGTCTTTTATTATTTCTTATTCTATATTGTGCTATTACAACTGATAATGCTCATTTATGTGCGTTATTTAGCCTTAAAAACCTAGGTTATTGTTTAGAAAGCAAGGACTTTGTGTTTAAAATCTTATCATTTCAAGTCAAATTAGCAAAAGTAGTAGAATCTTGTAAAAATCTTAGAAATATAGAATTTATGTTTAAATTGTACAAAAAAAGATTACTTTTGTAAAGAATTTATCCAAGTTAATGTTTTTGTGCAGGGGACTTTGCGAAGGAAATGCGCCTGCAAATAAAAGAATAAAGGTCAACGGAGCAAAAGAGTTGAAGTGAAGTTTTGCGCTTGCATCTGGACCTGAGGATGTAGGAGATGCGACCAAATATGCGCCCGCAACCTTATAAGGAAAGTAGCCCTAGCTGAAGACAAAATTGTCAAGGCAGTGCACACAGAGATTTTGCACCGGATATGCTGCCGCAACTGGGCTTTCCGACAGAATACCGAGATTTGCGGGATCTTCACAGAATCATCCGAAAATCTCAAATCTGGTATCAAATCTCCGAATATTGTGGATTCTTACCTTCCAAGGCCTTCTCACATTGATCTCCGCAGCCAACCTCACCTTTCAAGATCTATAAAAGGGGACCAAGATTCAAGAAGCAAAGGGAGCTTGGAATTTCGTCCTTAAGATAGATTTTGTGTTTTTTCTCTCTTCTCATCTTGTAACCACTCCGAGTTTCGGGTCTTTCAGCCTCTATCGGCCCTTCTATTCGAAAAAAGAAGAAGGGAAAGACTTGTCTCTCCTTGAAAATGGACTAGAGCAAGCTAGATAGAGAAAGAGATCCTTAATAGAGTCTTGTCTTTTATTTTCTGTTTCAGTTTATTATTTCCAGCATTCTTAAGTTTCTGTTTTCTTTTATTTCAATTGTAAGTTTTAAGTATTGTACTCAATTCGTTTATTTAATATGAATTCAATTTGTTTTTCCATTATGTGTTCTTTTTACTTATTGTCGTGCACTTTACTTTCATCCATGAGTTAAACTTCTTTTCGAGGGTTCAAATATGTGGATTCCTTGAGTAGAAGAAAGCCCCGCCTATGCAAAAGCAACATTGCTCCTTCTTAGCATTGTTTGTTTTTGTTGAGTTAATTGTCATTGTTAGCAACTGATCACTTAGGTTAGCATAGTTTGCATTTAGCTGATGGTCGAAAGGTTGGAGTTAAATGGGCAGGTTCGCAAAACAATAGTGGAAAAGATCCTAGAAATAGGACTTTGTTTTCATGCATCCTAGAAATAAGACTGGAACCACTAGGGTTTTAAGAGTCATGAGCATTATTTATCTAAGTTTCAACTAGCCCTAGAAATAGATGTCTAGTTGGCTTAGTCTTCTACAGGCAACTACAGTGGAGCTGAGTAGAAGTAGGACTTAACTCACAATCTAGTTGTCAGGGTGATTGCAGGCGCAACTGTGGGATGTTATCTGCACCATGTCTACGTGGGCAATATAGATAGTACTCTGCAGTCGTTTGTAGTTCCTGGGTAAGTTGCGAGCGCATAGGTGGGTGCAATCTAATGCTTAAAGTTGATACTATTTGAATTCTCCCGTTTATCTCATAGAGTTTATCTATTTTTATTTACTTGCTTATTTTACTTTTGTCTTAAACCAAAACCATCTACAAAATATTTCTTTGGTTACCATCTTCCTGTTTGCAAATTTAGAGGAGGTTCCCATTTTTACAGAATCTTATGTTTAATTAACTAGTCACCATCACCCTTGGGTACGATATCCGGAATACTTTCTACTTTATTACTTGATAGTGTGTACTTGCACTCGAGCAGTGTTATAGTGCACACGCTCGTCAAGTTTTTGGCATTGTTGTCGGGGAGATTTTGGTAAAACGGTTGATTAACACAATTTTTAGTTTTTGTAAAGCAGGAATTGCGATCGGTTTGCGACCGCAAATTCCTCTGTTAAAGGACATCAATTCTTTTTGTAGGTATTTCTTTGCTGATTGGATTGGTGTATGCTCAAAAGAGACCTTAATTCAATTGTGATCCTGAGATAGAGAAGACTTTCCGACAGTGTCGTAAGGAGCAAAGAAGGAAGTTAAAGGAACTACGAGAAGTTCAACAACAAGAAACCCCAGAAGAAATTTTTCTGCCGGAAATTGCTATGGAGCCACCTGTTGGAGACCCTCTCGGTGCGCAACAAAGAGGAGCACAACCTAACAATGTGCAGTAGCAAGCTGCGACAGTAAATAATCCAGTACTTATTGTAGATGAAAGGAATAGAGTCATTAGGGATTATGTGGCCGCAACTTTTTGTAGGGATTAAAACCCTTACGCAACAGAAACTTATCAGAGATCCGACTCAAATTAAATAACGATAGGAATACTAATACGAAGGCAAAATTACAACAACTATATCTAATAATAAACATGCTATAAACAGTGTATAAAACATGCATAAATTAAACCTTGAATAAAACCTAGATCTAATTATCTTTTATTCAAGGGTTTCACTACAACAAATTGCACTTTTAATGTCGGACAAAAAAAAACGCGCTGGATATATAATGTCGGACAAAAACACGCTAGGCATATAATGTCGGATGAGTTAAAAATATGTGTTAGCGGAATTTTGGAGAGACCTATAATGTCGGGCATTGCCCGACATTAAAGGATGCGTTATATATATAAAAGGAAGGAAGCCCTAACGCGCGCCACTTCTCCTTCTTCACGCTGTTTCCTCCACCGTTTCAGCAAGGTCAGTGTTGCCATCCTCCACATTCAATCCCCTCGCACACACACGCTCTTGGGAAACCCTAACACACGCTACTTCTTCTTCTTCTTCACGTTGTTTCCTCCTCTGTTTCAGCAAGCTCAGTTTCAAACAGTCCCCCACTGCCCACTTGATCTGCAAATGGTCCTCCAAGTTGCGGTCGAGGCTCATCGGGGGCTGTATGTTCTTCTTTCCCTTCCATCTCTAGAAATTTTTTCGAGTTCTTGTCAATTTTTCAAATCGGAGGTTGTTTTTTTTTTTTTTCCTCTTGCAGACCCTTTCAGCCATAGGGTTCTCTTAACTTTAGAGGAGAAGAAAGTTGCTTACAAAAGGTATATCATCAATCTCTCTGACAAACCCAGTTGGTAAATATCTCGAAATTTGCCTTCTATTTCGATTCCATTTGGATTGCATGAGAAAGAGGGTTGTTGGAAAATGGGATTTGTGGATTGATGTGGCAGGTTCTTGGAAGGGAGCTCTGAAGGGAAGGTGCCGGTTGTGAAATTTGATGATAAATGGATTCCTGATTCTGATGTCATTGTGGGGATTCTTGAGGAGAAGTATCCAGTCGAGCCTTCGCTTGTTACTCCTCCTGAAGTTTCTTCTATGTAGGCTTATTTATTTATTTTTTTTTATAAAAACCCTTTTCTGATTTGATCATTTGTTTCATATCTCAGTGAAGTTTATGCCTTCTGTGTGTTGTGCTTGCTGTGCATTTATGTTGGCTAATGTTTTCAACCGTTCTTATTTGAAGTTTTTATTTGTTGAGTTGGGTTGATTGTAACCACATGTCTTTGTGTTTGTTTGATGTGTCCATTTTTTCCATGTCTCACTGCTTTCTAGTTTGACCCTTTATTTTAGCAGTATGTGTTGGTCCCGTCCTGTTGTAGCTAAATTTGTCTTGTGATTTGCGAAAACCTTGTGTTTTTTTTTTCTCGTATGAGTCAGACTATGAAGTTGATGAGTATTCAAAGGATTAAAAATGAATATATAAAAAACAAAGCACAAAACTATGAAGTATTTCCATATCCCCACCTAGTCTTATTTTGAAAGATCCAACTGTTTCCCTCATCCAACCGATCCAAAGCACAATAGTTTCTTTTTTTCAGAGGTAGCTGAAATTTTTCCTTTTTGAGGGGCATGATTGTGTTACATTAAGGCATTAGGTAGGTTCAAAATCTAGATAACCAGTATCCAGATGAAGAAAACAAGGGGGCCAAAAGCACTTCCCACCTAAAATCATAATGTCTGGGAGTAATAGAAAAGGTTCAAGTACTTCAAAGTGTGTGTTTTTTGGTTGATATACTTGATTGGAAGCACTAAAAAGTACTATTTTATTAAAATGTGGAGTTAAGTACTTGTAGAGTGTTTTGTTGGTTGATATACCTAATTGGGAAGCACTAAAAAGTACTTTTTTTTTTAAATTAGAGCTAAACATCGGGATGATTCGTTATTAAACATTTTTAATAGAAATGGCTTATAATTCAACTACTACTACGTTTACTTTGAAAACACTTCCAAACATACCTTTAATCTTTGAACTGGTTTGGATGACAATTAACACATGATTTCTTATCTGAACTGTCCGAATTTCTTATTTCTCTACCTTTTAAACAGCAAAAAAAAGTGTCTGAATTCGGTCTGCCACCCACATGATGGGACAAGAATTTGTTGCATGATTAGTTCATGGACATTGAGATTGTATTTATAACGACGTGACAAGAATATGATTTTCTTGGATCTATACTCTTTATTATATTATTTGTCTTAGTAGTCTATTACGTAATTTAGTACTCTCATTATGGCATTGGCAAGATTGTTATTGTGAAGGCTTTCCTCAACTAAATCACAAACTTGATTCTGAAAAAAGTGTCCTCTGTCTACTCTGGCTGATAGGGGATCAAAGATATTTGGTGCTTTTGTAACATTTTTGAAGTGCAAGGACCTGATTGATGTTTCAGAGAAGGATTTTCTTGAAGAGTTGAAGACACTCAATGAGCATCTTAAGGCTCATGTATGTATGTGTAATTCATAGAACAACCATATTAAAGTGATGATAATTTTACTCATCTCATTTTTGGCAATCTCATGTGGTGTCAGGGTCCTTAAGTCACTGGACAGAAGGTAACTGCTGTTAATTTAAGTCCAGCACCAAAGTTGTACCATGTTGATGTTGTTCTCTGCCATCTTAAGAAGTGGGCTATCCCTAAAGACTTAGCCAGTTTAATCACCTACAAAGAGGTATGTTATAGTTACACGAACATTACATAGCTTGTGATTTTTAATTCAATTAAATCTAAGTAGTTTCTTTTGTATCTTATATATACTGGATGACACATGTATATATCCATGTGTGCGCGTGTGTATATATTGGCAAAAAAAAAAGCGAGGAATATTTGTAAGAAAAAAGAACGAGTATATCTTTTGATTGAAAATGCCATATTTTTCATAACCACTTGGCACTTAGCTTGTTGAGGAATCTTGAGTAGATCACTGATGCTAGTCATGATTTGTGGTAGTTTTTCCCTCCCTGGTGTTATTATTTGCGTTATTCCTTTTCTCTTTTCCTCCCCAAAGTGGGATGTAAATAGATATATATATATGATCACTTATCCTAACATTTCTTTGAATTGACCCTACTAAATTTTCTAATTGTTGTCTAGTTCTCTAGACCTCTGGTTGATGTAATTTCTGCACCATTACCTAGTAAAATGTTCTTCTCACATTTTTCTTCTATTTTAGGTCTTGCGTGGGGGATAATAGTTCTCTTGAAAATGACATCCAAAAAGAAATGAAGGTAAAACTTTGACAATGTTTACACTTCACCTTCAGAGGGATTTGATGTACTGTACATGTTTTTCTAGCTATGTCTATGGACTTTATTTATGGGAAATAAACTTCCCAAGTGACTGTAGAACAATCAATTCTTGCATATATGAGGTGGAGCTTATTCATACACAGATGGGCAGAGGCCTTGCAAATCTCTTGTGAATGTCAGAATTGTTACTTGAAAGAGTAGTTGACAACATATTAGTATAACAATTAGTAAAGGTACTTCTTAACCATTATGGTAAATTCTTGTTAGAGTTGAATAATAGTTTATTTTAGGTTTACTCTTAATTGTGGCTTTTAAAAGAATTGTTATTATAGATTAGACTAGTTTTTTCATTAAATGCAGTCTCTCCTTTTTGTTCTACAACATTTTTATTCATCTTCTCTTACTGTTTTTCTGGTGTCAAAAGTTTATGCATGAAGTTGCTATTCTAGTTAAATTCCTTTTTGTTCTGCAACATTTTTATTCATCTTCTCTACTTTACCCATACGTCTTGAGCTTTAATTTTAGTTTAAGGATTTGATTGGAGATGTGCGTCGATTGTATTTCACTTATACGTTTTTTATTTGTATAAGGTTTGAAATTCATCTTGTTATGTTGCAGATGATGAAATGGATATTCTTGAAAAGAAGCTCGAAGATGAACTTGGGAAAGAGCATTTAAGGAGTTGTGTACTTATTTTGTTTATTTTACTTTTTCTTTGTAAATTTGGTTCATGGATGTGATTTGTGGATGGACGGAAAGTTTCATGTATTATATACACTGTTATATTTTATTAATTAAATTCATGTTCGTTGAGTTTTAGTTGTTATGTAAAATACTTTCGAGATTTTATTTTGTGTATTTTTTTAAATTTTATTTTGTTTACAGGTTTTTACAAAATGAAGAAATAGTATTGTTGGTTAGCTACGTGTGCAACCAACAATTTTTTTTTAATTTAATATCGCACATTTAATGTCGGACACTTTTAATGTCACAACTTTTAATGTCGGGCAATGACCGACATTAAAAACTGACCGACATTAAAAGTGACCTTTAATGTCGGACAAAGAGTGGTTGACCGACATAAAAAGTTCACTTTTAATGTCGGGCATTGACCGACATTAAAAGTCACTTTTAATGTCGGTCAAAGCTTGTTGAATGACAATAAAAGGGTTCTTTTAATGTCGGGCAATGACCGACATTAAAAGGGTACTTTTAATGTCGGACAGAGCTTTTAATGTCGGGCAATGACTGACATTAAAAGCGACCGACATTAAAAGAGGCTTTTAATGTCGGGCATTGCCCGACATTGAAAGCGACCGACATTAAAACTTTTAATGTCGGTGTTTTTAATGTCGGTCAGTGACCGACATTAAAGACTTTTAATGTCGGGCATTGCTCGACATTAAAAGCTAAATTTGTTGTAGTGTTTCAATAAGATTTAAGGAAACATACTCTCGTTGTCGATCTTGATCGATTTTGCCAATTCTTTGCACTTTTGTTCTGAAAAACAAGCAGCCTCTTGATCACCAACACCTTGCTGGAAAATTCACCAAGAAGACACCACCACGAGATTGCACCGGTATTCTCTGCAGGCCTTTTTCGGAGAGGTTGCTTGTGGGAACAATTATCTTCACAAGGGAATGAGAGAGGAAAATCTTTGGAGTTCTCTCTGGAAAATGCACACCGAAAAAACGAATGAGCCAGAGAGAGAGGCTAAAACGATTTGGCTTATCGATATAGAGAGTGAGAGTTTTCAGAAGCCTCATGCACGATCAGGTAACTGATCTAATCAGTTACCTGATATTTTAATTTTAAATATAATTAAAATTAAAATCAATTTTAATTTAATTAATTAAATCAATATAATCTAATTTAAATCATATTTAATTAGATTATTCATTTAATGATTATTAAATGAACTTCCCTCTTTTACCCTATAGTTTTAATATCATTTAATTAAATCAAATTTAATTAAACTAAATTAAAACTTATAATTAATTAATCATAAAATTGAATATCACATATTCAATTATTTTTCTCTCACATATACTATAGTATTAATGTGTATCCAATGAAAATAAATTTTAACCTATAGTTTTAATATGAATGCAATTCATATTAATTTTCCCTTAGTGAATTTACCTCAACACCTTATACGAGCTACCAGTGGGAGTTAATGGACCTACAGATCAGAAGCTCCAACGATATGAGATTAATTGGCTAAACTCATTAACCAAGTTAATCAATATTCGTTAAACTGTGGTTCACTCCACTATAGAACCACAGCTGCACTCTTCTCATTGCAGATATATTTATGTGTCCACGGATATTGACTAATAACAGCAAGTCAGTCCTTCATGTGTGTTCGTAACCCCAACTAGGTCAAATTACCGTTTTACCCCTAGGTTACATCTATATCCTTAAGTCCCCAGTGCTCCTCTAATGAACAGCCTGTTTGAGGTCCAACCTACAAACAAAAGTTCCTCTGATGCCATAGAGAGGGCAGGGTCCTTTGTTCAAGTCTCGAAGACACCACTTAAGGGAACACACCTCTACTTACCCTAATATCGGTAAAGAGTGAATTCCTTCTTGTGTGATTATGTTCCCAGCTCCTCACTTGGTCTTGTCCCCAAAATGGTAGGCTTATTGAGTCGGCGTGCAGGCCACTCTCACCCATACAAATCAAAGGACAATCCCTCGTGAACAGAAGTTCATAACTCACTCAAGATTGAGACTAAGTTGCCTAGGTCATCCTAGTGAAATAGAAACATATCTAGTCAACAATGTTACAGCTAGTGGTTTACTATTTCGCGGTCCGGTCTTATGCAACCTCATTGCACAGGATACCCCCACTCGCATGTCCCCTACACGAACGCGTTGGATCATTACGTTTGTATCACAATACAAAGTGGGTCGTATCCATAGTGTCACCAGGATAAGGTACCCAGCCTTATCCCTATACTATAGACCCTTTAGACTGTAACTTGAACATCGATCCCCGTATGTCCCCACATACTAGTTCAAGTCTCATACTAACAGCCTAGGATGTTTAGTTTATTGGATTGGAGTTATTTAGGCAAGATATACGCAATACTAACAATAATAAATGAATAATACATGAATTATCCTTTTATTAATGTATGGTCAAATGTTTACATTTACTATCCACGAGTTTTAGGGCATAAAACCCAACACTTTTTACAATCTCAATACAGGAATTGTTGAGTCAGTCATTGATGCCAATCATTTCGAGCTCAAGCCAATCATGTTCCAAATGCTTCAAACCATAAGCCAATTTTCAGGACTTCCTAGTGAAGATCCTCACAAACACATGAAGCAATTCTTGAGAATATGCAACTCATTCAAGATCAATGGAGTATCCAATGAAACTTTGCGTTTGAAACTTTTTTCGTTTTCTTTACAGGGTAATGCAGAAGCATGGTTAGATTTTTTTCCACCGGATAACAACACCACATGGGATGAGCTTGCTGAAAAGTTTTTCTTGAAATATTTTCCGCCCACAAAGAATGCACAAATCCGAGGAGAAATTATTACTTTTAAACAAGGACCACAAGAAGAAGTAGACACAACATGGGAGCGCTTCAAAAAGTTGATAAGGAAATGTCCACACCATGGTTTGTCTGCTTGTCTTCTTATAGAGCACTTTTACAATGGATTGACTCAAGCTTCCAAAGCAATAGTCAATGCTTCAGCTAATGGTTCGTTGCTTAAAAGGACTTTCAATGAGACAAATGAAATTTTGGACGTTATTGTTGCAAATCACAGTCAATGGGGAGAAGAAGAAACACCATCTAGGAGTAGTGTCAAGGTCCAAGATGTCAATCATCTCGAGACACTCTCAGAGCGGATGTTAACTATGAACTACATGCTTATGAATCTTACTTTAGGAAATCAAGTTCAAGTTGCAGCCGTGAGTCAAGTTTCAACCCCCATGTGCACTACTTGCAATGAAGAGCACTCATTTGAAGATTGTCCTCAAAATCCAGCTTCAGTATGTATTGTAGGTGTGCAAAAGAGAATAAATCCTTATTCCAACACATATAATCCAGGATGGAGACAACACCCTAACTTATCTTGGGAAGGACAAAATGCAAGTTCATCAAATGCAACCTCTTTTGTTAAGCAGAGAGGACCAACCAGATTTAATGGTCAAGCTCAACTACAGATTGCACAGCCTTTGCAGCCACAAATGCAACAGTCGATGCAAGTGCAACCCCAATCCACAACAAACTTGGAGAATCTTATGAGGGAACTAATGACCAAGAATGTTGCTGTAATTCAAAGTCAAACGACTTCCTTAAGGAGTCTTGAATCTCAGATTGGGCAGTTAGCAAAGGAAATGAGGAACAGACCAATAGGGACCTTACCAAGCAATACAGAGAACCCTGAAAGAGAAGGCCTAGGCAAGGATAAGGCCTCCATTAACCCCAAGTAATTCGAGTATGAGATTGTGTAAATATGTATGTTATTTTGTGGTTGTATTTGTTTTCTTTCTGTTTTGTGTTTTTTTTATTGTTTACTTTTCTTTTCTTTTCTTTTCTCTTGTTAAAATAAAAAATTTCAAAAAGATTGAGCAAAAATGTCTAGAGTGGTGGAAAAACAAGAAAAACAAGTCTTGCGAATCAAAACTTGCATTTTCATGATTTGCCAAAATTCTATCTTAATTCTTCTTCAAAGTTATGAAATTCTTCTTCAATTAACACTTAACCTGTGTGAACGTTTTAAAATTACACAGAGAGAGCAGCAACTATCACAGACCTTCTGTGTTTTCCTTTTACAGGTGAGGGAGGGGAGTTACACTGACTCCCCACTCACTCTGTGAATTCTCCCACACACGTCTCTCCTACATAATTGTTTGGAGAGATATTTTATATTACTAATTAATAATAATAATTATTAATTAATTAAAAAAAATTAATCAATTAACATATAATATATTAATCAAATTAATATAATCCTAAGGTATTAATTTAATTAATTTAATTTAATCATATTTAACTAAATAAAATTAAATTAATCAATTAATTAATTCCTTAATCATATATTTAATTAACCTTACATTTGAATCATATTCAAATGTACATCTCGCTCATAACCTATAGTTTTTAATATGATTCCAATCCACATTAAATTTAACCTATAGTTTCAATGTAAGTCCAATTCACATTTAACTTATATTTGAACCCCTTCAAATATATTATCTCAAATAATTTTGAATCAAATTCAAAATTAACTTTATATTATAATGTATCACCATACATTATATTAATTGTATCTTATACAATTAACCTAAATTCCCTTAAGTAATTTGAACAATTCAAATTCTTTTCAAGACTAAATGTTTTCAATTACCCTTTACGAGCTAGCAGGGAGACCTAATGGACCTACAGATCAGAAGCTCCAACGCTCTTATAAAATTGAAGTAGAGATGCTTTAACCGCTGACGTTGGTGGTTGGAAACTCATGTTGAAATGTGTGGTTAGCTCAAGCGCAATCTACCTAAAACTGAATTGGATCTTGTGCTTAAATTGATATTCCTTACTTTTATCTCACCAACATTCTCAAACTTTTTTTTGGTTACCTTGGTTGCACTTATGAAGCGTTTTTATCTAACTCTAAATTTTGCAAACAATCTCTTAGGATACAATACTAGGAATACTCCCGAGTTTTTACTACTTATCAATAGTGTGCACTTGCACTCAACTGAATTCTCTTTCAAAAACCTTTCTACAAATAAAGTCACAAACAATTCATTCATTAATATTCGTACAAAATTTATTTGGAAGTTTAAAACAATTCATCATAATATAAGTGGAAATTTCTCACTCTTTATCAACACCTCCTTACCTCCTACTAAAAATAAATGTCCTCTTCATCCTTGTAACACCTTCCCAATCTTCTCCTTACATGCATGAAAATCCTCCCCCTTATTTTGGGTGAACGAAGAGGGAAGACCAAGATACTTCCCAAATTTGGAACCCTATTCACACCCAAAACATATTGCAAACAAACCTGAAATTCCAAGCCAAGAAAATTTATGGAAATTTACACACTGACCTAACACCAACTCATAGTCCCTTAATGTTTGTTTAATAACAGCACGCTCTCTTGCCTTAGCCTTACAGAAAATAAAACTATCATCCACAAAAAAGAGATGAGATACATACGAACTATTATGATGGATAGAGATGCTAGAGATAAAATTTATAGAATGAGTATATCGCAAAATAGAAGAAAGACCCTTAGCAACTAAGAAGAAGAAGAAAAAAAAAAGTAAGGAGAGAGTGGGTCACTTTAATGAAAACCACATGTTGGAATGATACAACCTTTGACTTTTGATGTACTTAACCCTACTATAAGTGGCTTAGGCAACTCTTGTATAAACAACGCCTCATAAACACACACAACAACACTTAATACATTCACAAGGAATCACTCAAAGGGAAGAAGAAACGACTAACTTGATGGTCAAAACTTTGAATAGAGAGTACTTTTTCTCGATCCAAAGTTAAAAGCCTCCACAGGTTTGAGAATCAATCAAAGCTTGAAAGTAACGAGGTGCAAGGTCTAAAGCAAGAAAAATGAACATAAGAGATGCTCACGATTTGGAGCAAAGAAAAAGGCTCAAAAGCTCTCTCTCTCATCTATGGAAAATCCAACCTTTCAAATTGTACAAGTGTGGCTTTTAAATAAGCTTTGGAAAGAAAAAACCAACTAAAGGAAATAAAGACAAACACTTAGCTAACCTAACTAGAATATTGTTCTAAGTTACACAAATTTAGGGGTTTCTCTAATTGGGTCTCTAAAATGTGCATATAACCTCATTCTTGGGCTTAAGACCTATTAAATAAATTACACATGAAGTCCAAAAGAAGGTAACAAGAAGAATTTACATGAAAACACTACTTTAAGGCTCAAGTCCTAAATAACCCTAAATTAGAGCTCTTGAGTTTGGTGTCTTTATGTTCCACTGAAGCAAAATTCTCCACTTGTTTTCCTTCCTCATGAAGCTTGATACTGCAAATGTGTTGAAGTGGAGATCCCTTCTTCATTGGTTGGTCCTTATGGCATGAAGTGCCTTGCTTGAAGTATATCATCACAACTTCCCCCATTGACAATGACGAAGAAAATAGGTGTTGAAATGTAGTCCATGATTGAATTCACCCAACAATTATCAAACCCCGTTTTTTTCATCATCCTCTAAAGAAAAACTCACTCAACTCCATTATAAGTCTTGCTTGTGTCAAGTTTTTAGAGCCACCAAATCAAATCTCCCCTTCTTGCGATTTTTCATATAATGTTCTCTCTAGACCATGGATCAAGTTAAAGTCTAAAGGAAGAAGCTGGTTATAAGCATTCTAAATTGCTCGTTTCTAGATAGTAATTAATGCAAGAGATCAAATGACAATTAACACTCCTACCTCATCGCCACAAAGCAGTTGGACACCGAGAAAGACAAAGGTCCCCTGCAACCTGTCGACGTTGAGCATTGTTTGAAAAATCATTCATAAGTCACCCATCTTGACTTATTTCTCCCCATTTCTCAGTGTCTCATAAAACTTCATTTAGATCACCACCCATAATCCAAGCAGAGTCATCATGGTCATACATTCTACGAACAAGGTGTCACGTAAACTTGTGCAATTTTGGATCAGAATTCTCATACAACTTCGTAAATGGCCAACTTTTTCCATCCACACCTATAACAACATCAATGTGTGCATACAAAAAAAGAACAAATGTAAACGTCAACATTCCCTTTTCACAATAAACAAATGTGCTCCTATAAACTAGAATTACTCATAGGAAGCAACCATAAAACTCAAGTTTCAACTTCATTTTATTCATAACAAACGCATTTCAGTTTGTTTCAGTAAGAAATAAAACCAAGGGAGTGAATGAAATTGTTCTTTGTGCTCCCCTGCCGACACCATTTCAGCCTCAAATTAATTACTTTATCTATTTTACACTAAACTTTTAAGTATTTAAAAGTTACATGATAGGTACTTATTTTAATTACATTTCTTTTTAAAATAAATTAATAAAATTTAATGAAACATCTTGGAAGAATAATGAAACCTTTTAAATTATAGGAATTTAATTTCAACAAAATATACAGATTAAAAATATTTTTAATCCAATCTATTCATTTTTATTATTTTTCTTTTTACATTTGGAGGGCAAAAGAGGAAAAAAAAAGAAAAGGAAAAAGGAAAGCTTTTGCTTTTATTTTATGCTTTGCTCTCTCCACTAGCATAATCAAACTAAAAAGCATAACCTGTATTTAGCATGCTGCCATGTAAACCCACCCAAATCACTTGAACCTCTCATTACAATCAACTAGAATTTACAAACAACAAAAGCAAAGCAAGAATCTGAACTAACACAGTTGCTTAGCTCTCTAACATATTTGTTATCAGTTTCGTCGTCGTCCCCCCGCCTCCAACGATCTTACGAAACTCCCTTTTCTTGCATAACCATGATCAGTTTGCTGCTGCTAGAACACTGGACATCCTTTCACAGCAATCCCAGGGGCGGTTGGACACTTTGCCAAAGGGCAGTGGTCTGGTTGTGATCCCCACCATCTCAAGTTATGGCCTGCATTCTGCAGCACAAAGAAAAGCAGCACGCCCATGAACGCCGTCCCTGCATCGAGCGCTGCCGAGAGGACGTAGTTGTACTTCTGCCACCAGCGCTTGTGGTATCGGAAGACGAAGTAGTTGAAGATGGTTCCAGTGATGAGCCAGCTTGCTATGTTTGTAGGAGTTGCTGGTGGCATCCCTGCAAAGCCATAGGATATAACTGGTATGTTTATCAGTGGAATCCATTTCTTTTCAGGGAAAGCTTTGCTCAACGCCCAGATGGGGACCGGAAGGAAGGCTCCAATGAGGAATAGCCACACCAAGTTGCGATACAACCCACCGGGTCCAAACAACCGCCTCGGTCCGATCAGTCCCCAGATAACAGAAGCATCAAATGTGACTCGGTATTTTGGACAAGTCCATGGGCTGTCAGGGTGGAGAACATCAACATCACAGATGTTCTCTATATTGTCCAGCATCCACCAAGCAACGGCCAGGTTAACCGTCCCAGCAACTAGAGTCCCAACTAACTGGGCAGTGTACATGCATCTTGGTGGGATTTTCATATAATGCCCAAGTTTAAGATCAGATAAGAAAGACAGAGCATGAACTGTACTGATCCTCCCATATATCTTGAAAAGCAGATTTGCAATTGGCTTTCCAGGAAGAATATAACCAATAATGAACTGTGCTATAATATCATATCCAGGTTGCTGCATATGATTCCATATGGATATTATTAGTCTTTTGTTATGGAATACGTTCAAGAGAACCTAAAGCAAGAAAGACAAGCACTACTACTACTAATTCCCGTTCGATTCGGTGTTCAATACCTGGTTGGTTGTTGCTTGAATGACCCCAATTGGGAGGGTAACAATCCAAGCCATAGCAAAGGCAAACAGCATCCCCCACCATGGCAGCTGTACATCGTCTTTCCACACGAACGACATCAGAAGAGACAGCGCAATGCTCCCGAACAATAAGATCAAGAACCACCATTCTGGCACTTGTTTGTAGCTTTGCATCAGCTTTGCATGGATGTCCAATTTAGCATTCTTGACTGCTGCCCTACTTTGCTTCCATATCTCCCTAGAAAATTAGAAGAGCACAATTCATCACATCAGGAACTCAACTTAAAACTCAAATCTTGACCTTTTTCTGATTATGTAAAGTCCATTTCTGATTATCATCTAAAGCTAGAAAGATTCTCAAGATCCACTTTTGTTCAACTTCTGCTTTTAGAAAGTGAGGCAAATTATGAGATAATTCTTCTATACTAGACAAAAAGATTTCACATCTTTAATAACAATTCAAGCAAGATTGCAACTCAATAAGAACATAATATTTATAGAACCATATTTACTTCATAGGATTGAGGTCGCGGAATAAGAATCATGTAGCATGGATTTATTCCCCTAGATCAAGTATTATTTTATTTTCTGTCCCATCCCAAAATTAAAAATCATTTCTAGTTTGAAAAGCAATGATATTCTCTTATCCAAGATTAGAGAATGACATTCTCATTCCCCATTCTAGTAGGACCCACCTTTATTTTCTTTCCATTTCTTTTTCTCTCTTCTTTCTTTCATATTCATTCCCCCTTCCAGAAGCTCCCCCATTCCATTTGTCCCTCAGCAGTTCACTTTCCACTCAGACAACATGTAATAAAATAAATATAGTTTCTAAACTTTAGTGGCTATATCTATTTAATCCCTAAAGATTAAAAAACTTGAACTACATCAAACTTTAATATATAACATGTCTAATAGGACAAACATCAGTTGATTTGATACGACCTGATAAATAACTAGACAAAATACAATAACATGGTCTATAAAAAGATTTGATATGTTAATTAAAAAGGAGCAACAAGTTGCATGTGCCACTTTATATTATCCAACCTCTTAATTCTCTTTTTTTTTTCTTTTTTTCAAATACCTCTCAATTCGCTTTAGTCATTTGACATAACATATGCAAATCAACCAATATTTATTCAATATACACATCAAGTATTAAGAGCACTAAATCACAATACAAAGTCGTTTTAAAATTCAAAGACCTAATAAACACGAGCAGCTATCAAAGTTGATAAACAAAACTCAAGAACTTAACCTAAAACAACAAAGTATGGCAGATTCAAATAACATATTGACAGTAGAAGGAAAAAGAAAAGAGACAAAAACATAGCATACCGGCCATGGAACAGGGCAACATGGGTGAGAGTAGCAGTAAACCTGGCAAAACCAGATCCAATGGAGAGGGCAAAAAGAGGGCTAAGATAGAGCTTCCCATAGCTATTATAAGCAGCAATATTCAGATCAAAATCCTTTGTCAAAATCTTCGTCGTGTCGTATTTCTGGCCGGTTCTGGTGAAGAGCTGGTTAGAGAAGATGGGGAATTTGTGGGCGTCGAAGGTGTTGAACTTCCAGTAGCAAACAGGGACGATGATGTAAATGAACATCACAAACCCAACTCCCACGTTGAGAATTGAGAACCATGGCGAAACGAGTGGGCTTCCATGGTAGGCCGAAATCCCAGCCCAATCGAAGGTGAAGGCACCGAGCCCAAGCCCACTTTGGCTCGACCCGATTTGCTGAGCCGTGATGCTGCGAGGCCAAACCCAACAAACCCACGAGAAGAATGATAAGATTTGGAACAAGTAACCTGGAAAAGCGTAGTACACAAAGCTTGCTCCCATGGCGATTAGGAAGAATTTCATCCTTGTCATTCCTTTTGATTTGTCCTCCCTCTCATGAAGGGCTCTGAAAACAGGGGAATGAAAGGAAAAACAAAACAGAGCAAATCAGAATATGCATTGGAATTGGGTCAATTGCTGCCATTTTCAAGTTCTGTTTAGAGTTATATGCTCGAGGGAATATAATTATGTCGTCATTAGCGCATAATCATCACTACCCACCAACCATTTTCACAGAGAATTGATTGAAATAAAACCCATTTTCTTTTTTTTTTTTTTTTTTTTTTTTTTTGCTTAGAATCCAAACCAACGAATGGACCCATTTATGGAGTTAAAAGCTGCTCAAGACTTTGAAGTTTGAACTCCAAATCTGAAAAAGAGACGAAGAAACCGTACCTAAACAGAGAAACCTGAGCCAAATTTGCAGGCCACCACATTTCAACAGGATCCACCAAGTACCTTCTGAGCATCCCAGCCCATCCATATCCCAAAACCTACACCAAAATACAAATAAAATTTGTAAAAAAAGACAGCAACAAAAAAAGGACCCAAAACAGGGGAATATAAGAAAAGGGCCTGGATTTTATCCATCTGGGTATTTTAAAAAAAGGTGTTCAGTCTTTTGACTAAAATGAAAATTCAAAAGACAGAATTTTCGAAATGAATTAGCCCTCTCTTCCTCACCCCTTTTGGGAAGAGAGAAAGAACAACCAAGAAAACGACCAAAAAAGGCAAAAAGGGGAAGATCAGAAGAAGAAAAACAAAAGGCAGAAACCTGGGTAGTTAAGACGATGAGGAGGGCCAAGAGGAAACTCAAGCTCTGTTTGTAATAAGCCTTCATGACAGTAATGGCGCCGATGGAATAGGCATCGCCGCCGCCATAAGAGATGCCACAGTTAGCAAAAATGGTGATGATAACATGCTCCTTCATGTTGAAAGGGCCAGGATTGAGAGTGAACTTCCACCGGAAAAAATGGAAGTCCCTGTTTGGGAGAGTGGAGGCCATGAAGCGGCCAATTGGGAGAACAGCGATCTGCATAAGAATGGCGGAGATGGCGAGAGGCTGAGAGCGGTAAGTGAAGAAAGTGTTGAGGAAAATGAGAAGGCAGCAAGAAGCGAGACCCAGAACCCATGATCGAAAGGTCATGACCGGAAGAGATGGGTCGTCGGTCTCCGGCACCACCAGAGCCACCTCCTCGACCGGACAGCGATCCTCGGACGGCGGTTCGGCGGCGCCATTGGACTTGGCGGAGGAATCTGGGTGGGGCGGGGTTTTCGAGGACATTGAAAGGGCGTTAATGGGGAAACAGAGGAGGGTGTGTATGTGTTTTGTGTTTGGGATTTGAAGCAGAGGAGTTTTGGAGTTGGGATTTTTGTTGTTTTCTCTGTGTTTTTGTTTCTCTCTCTTATCTGTAATGACTCTTATGAGGGGAAGAGAGAGAGTTGGGAGAAGGAGGAGTAGAGTAGGGAAGTCAAGAGGTTGATTGAGAAATGTCAGTGATGAGATGTTGAATATTTATAAGGGAATTTTGGATTTTTCTCCACCCCTAAAATATTTTAAAAAAAAAAAAAAATTATCTTGTGTTTCTTTTTTTTTTTTTCTTTTTTTTTGAAAAAAAAAATATCTTTCTATTGTATAAAGAGTTTAATTTTAATGTGATATTTTTGGGTTTAAAAGCTTTCCTTTCTCCTTTTCTATGGTTTCTACTATAATTTCAATCTTGTCCCTAAAGTTTTAAAAGTCTCCGTATAAGATTTTAAGATTCTTTTTTAATTAAATAAAGATTTGAACCTCTACCCTATTCGCATATAAGAGTTATGTTTAACTTAAAAATTTTTAGGGTAGGATTAAGCTCTTGAGAATCATACCTAAGTCATTATATCTTTTATCCACCTAAAAGTTTACCTATTTTTCTCCATATTTTAGAGGGGCTATACTTTCCTACGGACAAAAGTAACACAATCCATGAGATAGAAAACATTTACTCGTTTTTATATTAAAAAAGAAGAAGAAGAAAAAGTAGCATGTGTACTGTGAAAAAAACAATTTTTGAAATTTGAAAAAATTATAGGACCAAATTAAGGATATGTTTGAAATACCTTTTGGTTTAAATACTTTTTTTAAAAAATATATTTTCAATAAAATTGTTCCTATGTTTTACATATAAAAGTGATTTAAACAGCAAAAGATTTTTTTTTTTTTTTTTTTTTTTTTTTTTTGACGTGAGAGGGGTGGAGGATTCGAAAAGAAAAAAATCGTTATACTATATGTTATAGGTAATTTTGGACCACTCTGATGCACAAGGAGATGACAAGGACAACCGGGCAGAGATAGGACCAGGAGCTTGGTCGCCTCCGTTTGGTCCCTACTGCCTCTGGCCGCCCTGGTTCCGCCTAGTTTGTCCCAAAACGCCTCCGAATTCCTAAAAACCCTAGGAGCATGAGTAGGTATTTAAACCCCTCTTCATCACTGAAGAGAGGATCCCGAACTCTATTCTCGATTCTCTACTCTCTTGCTCTCCTCCTCCCGTTTTCTGACTTAAGCATCGGAGACAGTGTGGCAAGCACTATACCGGTGTGCAGGTTTTCTGTCTTGCAGGTCACGTCTTCCCCCCTCTCAAACAAATTTACTGTTGGTGGCACGTGAAGGTCAGGTGAGTTCCTCCCGACCAAATTTGACCATCAACACTATATTCAAAAGTGATTCTATTAATTTAAAATAGGTTTCTTTTTACTACATATTTTGAAATTTTTCAATTAAGTGTTTCTTCAAAAATAGATTTTATCCATTTTTTAAGTACTTTTTATTTATTAAGAATTTTTTAAAGAAAATCCATTTTTTATCCTCTAAAGTCATACTGCATACTTTAAATTATTAATTTTTATAAAGGGCTTTTAGAAAATTTGATTTTTTCCAAAAACCAAATTTTCCCAAAGTTATTTCGAACAACTATAAAACTAAGCTCAAACTATAAAATCAAGTTAAGACTTTGGGCTCGTTTGGTAACGTTCTCGTTTCTTATTTCCGTTTCTTCATTTTTAATAAAGAAAAATTGAATTTCATGACCCTAACACCTATACATTCAATAATAATAAACCTATATTCTTATTTATGTTTGGAAAAAATTGGAAACAAGAATAAAAAATGAGAAACTAGTTTTAGTTGTTCCGAAAAGTTCTATACAAATTTTGGGAGTGTTTCTAAAAAATGAGAAACAAGAAACATACATAGTTATTAAATGCTTAGATTTCTTAATAAAATTGGAAACAAGAAACAATAAACGAGAACGTTGGTAACGTTGATAAACTAATTATCATTTTATTTACTCCCTTCCATCCTGGATGAATGTAAGTCATATTTCTGTATTTAATAGTTTTATTTATTTATTTTTAGTTTGTTCCATTTTGGTATAAGTTCCTCAACATTTAAAAAATAATCATTTCAATTTCAATCTTTACAAGATTATTTTTACATCTAATATGTGCTTGTCCAATGCTCATTTCTAATCTATGTGGTCTGAAATCATGTCCATAGTAACATGTTGATACACATACTCAAAACTACATTAGTAATGTTTTAAAATCAAAACAAAGATAAGGACCAAAATCTTTTTCTGAAGTCCTAACACATACATTTTAAATATTCATGGGTCAAAATAGAACAAATCTAAAAGTTTAGAGTTCAAATTAAACATTTTGAAAGTTCAAAAACAAAATAAAACAAATTCAAAAGTTCAAAAACTAAAATGAAATTATTTTTTTTATTTTACTTGTGGTCACACATGCACATAACATATTTATAGATACTTTTTTTTTTAACTGATATATATTTATAGATACTAAAGCCCTTGTGTACAATCATATTGATGCATATCTTTCATATATATATATAGACAAATGTTTAATGTCCCTAGAATGACAGTGACAATAGTAGGAATACTATGTTTTATTTATTTATTAGTGATATTTTTCAGATTAAATATTTCCTCATGAATTTCTTTGCAATTGTCATGCTTATGGCTTCAAAATTTTCCTAGTTGGTGTTGTATTTAGCTAAAGAGGAAATTACCTCTAGTGTAGCTCAAGTGGCAGATTTTTCTTAGTCGTTGTTTTTGGAAAAAAGAAAAGAAAAGAAAAGAAAAGGAATGAATATTTCCTCTTAAAGTATTAATCAAATAAAAAAGAAAAGAGTAAAATATAAAATTTTAGAATGAAATGAAAAATGAGGGATGATTTGACGAAAATGCCCTCTGTCATTAACCCTAATTACAAAACGGTGACAAACAAAGTGGTCTTTTTGGTCTACAGTGTCTGAAGACTGAAAGTACGCTCTCGATCCGACAACAGTCGTTTCTCATTGTTAATAATATTTTCAAAAAACTGACTTTTACTTATGTATTTTAATTCCATGTACTTCTTTCTATTCTTTCTTTTTTTTTCTTTTTTTCTTTTTTTTGAAACATTCCATTCTTTCTTTCTTTTTTCAATAATTAGAAAAATTAGATATGGATTAATATTCGATGAATTAATTTCAAATTAGTGCTAATATGAATTATATGTAATTTTTAAAAAATTATTCAATATATCCACCATATCTTGGTTGTTTTTTTTTTTTTTTTTTTTTGAAATATATCTGGGTTGTTTTCTCTAACCCAAGGATGTATAATTAAATTATAATTTTTAATTTCTCTCTTTTTATATCTAATGATATAAAATTGTTGTACTAAAAAAAAATAATGATATAAAATCGTCTTGTCACTTTGTTTCAACCAAGGATGAAAATATCGATATCGGTACTAATATCGGTAACTCAGATTTACGGATATATCGACGGATATTTGAATATCGACGGATATTCCGGTAAAAATGACGGATATCACGGAAACTCATAAAAATATTATGAATTTTTTTATGAAACTTTGAACTAAGCTAATAGACTATTAGTTTAAGCATATATATCAATAATTATAAGCTAAATATGAATAGTAATACAATTATAGATAACATTGAAGATCGAAAAATGAACATGAACTTGAATATTTCATTGATAAAAATTTGTAGTCATACAAGTACATGTTTTAATAATAACATGACGATCTTGGAGGTACCAGACCGGCATTGATATAATTGATTTGATAATGACAATATTGTTCCCAAGTCATGGTATGCTCAAAATTCATGCTTGAAGTGAAAAAATAATGACAATGTTGAAAATTGAAATCAAGTGTGGGAAATACCAAAAAATATATAGGAAATTGTAGAAGGTCACATGTAACAAAAAGAAATTGAAGAGGAATTAAATCAAAGTTTAAGGGAAAGGAGGATAAAAAATTTATCTACAAAATTATTACAAATATGCTATTTATTTATTAAAAAATGAAAACAATAAGTATTCTATATAAATTAAATTTAAAATTATATTATAGTATTAAAAAGGTATAATATAAAGTACAATGTGATTGTAGTGGAATGAAAGAGAGAAGAGGGAAAGAAGAGGGAAAGAAAAAAAAAAACAAAAAAAATTGTACAATATCAGGATTGAACTCGTGCATTCAAGAATCAAAGCTATGTAAGCCAGCCAAAGCTACAAATTTTCAGATGTTGTTAAAAAGGTTTTATTAAATATTTATCTTCGATTTTTTGCCAAAGTTTCCCCGATTTTGTACCGATATATCCGCGATATATCTTCCAATCTCCGCGTTTTTCATTTCTTCCATCCGATATATCGTCAAAACGATATATTGCCGATATATCCACGATATTTGGTAAAAACGATCTTACCCCCCCCCCCCCATATCCATATTGCACCCTCGAGATTTTGGACGCGATTTTTTCATCCTTGGTTTCAACCACCTTAAATGATCTATAATTTAAAGCAATGTTTAACAACAATTTTGTGTCAAAGCGAGCTTAGCTCAGCGGTAATTGACATGTACCATTGACCATGAGGTCAGCGGTTCGAATCCCTCCATCACAAATGTTGATGTACTAAAAAAAAAAAAAAACAACGATTTTGTTTTAATTTTTTGTTTTAAAAAATGGTTTATTTTTTCACAATTTATTAAAACTATTTTTTTTAGGTCTTGTTTGATAATTATTTGGTTTTTTTTTTATTTTTTAAAATTAAGTCTATAAATACTAATTCCACCTCTATGGGATCTTTTTTGTCTTGTTATCTACTTTTTATGAGTGCTTTTAAAATTCAAGTTAAGTTTTAAAAACTAAAACAAATAGTTTTTAAAAATGTTTTGCTTTTGGAATTTGGTTAAGAATTCAAATGTGTCTTTAGAAACAAACACAATTTTCAAAAACCAAAAACTAAAAATCAAGTGGTTGGCCCTAATATTCAAATTTTGGTTTGGAGTTCGAAAACATTTTTAAGGTAGATAATGAAACAAACTCATAGATAGAAGCAATATTTATAAACTTCATTTTGAAAAACTGAATGGTTATCCAGCAGAGTTAAAGTAATTAAAATTGCATTATTGTACTAAAGTATGGTTTCCAAAGAATATCTTAATAAATCAGTATACGAAGTTAGAACACTATAATTTTCTTTTAAGAATAAAAATATATATTTTAAATGGGTTCAAATCCCCCTCCCCACATATTGTCAAAAAAAAAAAAAAAAAAAAAAGTTCAAACCACCCATAAAATAAATACAATTTTAACTTAAAAAAATATCAAAAAATATTTAATTTCTTTCCAATAGAAGAGTAAATTATTGATCACACACATTTCTATAAATAAGAAATTACACTCAAGATTTTCTTGGTACTATGAGACTATCATACTCCTTTTGTTTACACTATATATATATATATTTTTTTTTATATAAATATTGTTTTAATGTTGGTGAATCTCATATATTCTTAAAAAGATGTTGGCATGACAAGCAATATATGGGAGTAGTAATCATATTTCTATAGTACTTGAAATGTTCTTGAAAACTATAGAACAGTATGAACTTGACACTCAATTACATAATCATTTCGTGTGAAAATAGAGCAAATATTCTTCCAAACTAGTAAGGTAGTATAAGCTCATAGAGAGAGGAGCACAACATACCTAATAAGAACCATCTCCTTAAAAAACAATAGCTTCGCTCGATGCTTTGATAGATGTGTATCATTAATCAAGTGAGAGATTAACCTTTAAAAATCTTTCACACTTAAGAATCTAGAGATGACATATTGTTCTCGACATCATATTGTCATTCTTCATTAGATAACATGAGGTTCCACTTATCTTTTCAATGTGGGGTTCACCATTCTTGGATCGGATTCCAAAATTTATTTTTATTGGATCGAATACTGGTTTGGATTTAATGGACTCTGATACCATATTAGATAATATGGGGTTCCATCTCAAAACCAATTGACAATGAGTGGAGTAACCCATGTATCTTATAAATTGTGAGGTCTCCATTTATCTTTTCAATGTGAGATCCTCAACATTCTTTTTAGGTACCATATTATAGTGATGACCATTACTCTCTCTATAATTGAGATATGCAATATTTCTCTAGTATCTCCGACTCTTTTTTACCCTAGCTCTTATATTACTGCTAAAGTGAGCATAGCTCAGCGATAATTTGCATTTATCCTCGACCAAGAAGTCAGAGGTTCGAATCCCCCCACCCCCAATTGTTGTTGAACTCAAAAAGAAAAAAAGAAAAAAGGAAAAGTCTTATATTACTTGAGTGTGTCAAAGATAATTTAGCAAACACCATACTAGTGTCCCATTTTTTCTTCTAAATATGGGTACTCTTTCATCTTTTTCCTATCCCCTTCAATATTGACATTTTCTAGAGGTCGAGCGATACTAACATGGAGCATATTGGCTTAATTTCTAAATTAGAACACAATAACAACATTATTCAAAGATTTTTTTTTTTTTTTTTTTTTGTCATGAACATATATATCTATTTTTCCTACTTATATAGTTCAACAATTATTTCAAGATATTTTGAAAAAGGTTCTCACAAATAGCTCAATATGGTAAAGAAATAATCTCAAAGTACAAGATTAGTACATCCAAAACCTTATATTCAATTTTATTTCAACAAAGATACACATGAAGATAAGAAGAATATTAAAAATTCGTCAAAAATCTTATCAATAATGAAAAAGATATATGAAGAGAAAATATAACTAAACGCATCAAATTATTTGACTAAATAAAACCAACAAACTTGAATCCTACGCAATTTATATTTTACTATTTTAATTATTAGGGGAAAACTACAGCAATTCCATTTTCTCTAATGACATTTTGAATCATAATTAATTAAAATTTAATTTTATTGATGGTAAAAGGAGTTGGCATTGACATTATCTTTTTTTTTTTTTTTTCTTTTCTTTTTTGAAAAGCAAACATTATCTTATAAGTATATAAAATAACCAATTAATTAACTAAGTGGGAGTAGTGTTTGGAATATTGAAAAGTTGAGGTGCTTTTTTAAGATGAGCAAAGAGTCAATATGTATATTGAAAAACAGAATGTTTTCAAGTTCATGGCATCAAGAACCTCCAAAAGTAGGAACAATTTTTTGGTGCTAGACAGCTTCCATTTTGTAAGGAACACATAATAATTAATATTTGTAGCAATACAAAGTAAAAACTTATATGAATTGTCAAAGTCTTTGGGTGCATATTGGAAAAATAATGTAATTGTAGACATATATGGATGATTATTGTTTATGATGCATAGAGTTGTAGTCTAAAAGCTTAGAACTAGACATTGATGTGTTGTTAGTTTAAGAAGCCAATATGGTAAAAAATTAGTGTTTTCGGAGAGCACGACTAAGGGTCCGTTTGGTAGGTGATCTGAAAACAGAAATTGAAAACAAGAGATTCAATGAAAACAGAGTTGTATTTCATGTTTTCAGATATGTGTTTGGTAGCAGATTCAGAAATTTGATTTCAGTTTCAAAAATTGTTCAAAATGTGTTTAATGATATATTTATAAACCATAAACTATTTGTAGTTATCAACTAAAGTATTAAGTTGAATATAAACTATTATTAATTAATTTATAAACCTTTTATATGTTATAAATTTTGTATAATTATTATTTTATAATATCATATAATTTATAATACATTATATTATACAAATTTTAATTTCACAAAAATGAATTGAGTTTATAACATGAAAATACTATATTTATTAAAGTTTTTATCATTTTTAATTTAATTTTGTATTTAAAAATTTCAAATTTAAAATCTGGATACACTGAAAACAGAAAAAAGTTGTTTTCAGATTTTTCATTATTTGGATCACAGAATCCAAAAACAATTTTAAAAAACACATCTGCCAAACGCATATTCACTAAATTCTGTGAATCTGAAAGCATATAAAACAGAATCCGGATTGCCTACCAAACAAGCCCTTCGTAGTTGTAAGTCAATAGTGTTAGAATGCTGATATATTTGATTTTTTTTTTAGAAGATGAAGAATTTGTAAAATTTAAGTCTTTTTTTTTTATAGTGTTACAATCTAAAATATTGGGATGTTTATGAGAGATTACTACTATCTTAATTAGTTGAATGGTTTGTGGTCACATCTTTGTGTTTTATATATTTAAGTTGACTGTAAAAAAAAATCAAAAGTATTATTATTGAATTAGTTGATAGAGATTTAATGTTCAATAGCATTTTGTTTCTTGATTCTCCATTTATCTCCCTAGCTTTCTCCTTTAAATACTTTTTATTATATTCTCTTACTTTTCATTTGCTTTTTTTCAAAAAGTGCATGGGATGGTTTCTAGTTTAGTTTTTTTTTTTCTTCTTCTTGTTTAAGATGTATGAAAATGATGAGAGTAAACTAAATATTTTCATTCTAAAATTTGTAAACAATTTTAAACGGGTCTAAAACGATAAGAAATATGAAATCTCAAGATAGAGTGATAACATAAAAACACATTATCTTTATTAAAAAAAAAATAAAAAATAAAAACACATTTATCAATACAAGTCCTCCTCCAACAAAAGATGATAAGATAGATTAAGATTTATGAAAATTTTAAAAAGTTTTATTTTTCACAAAAACAAGCATTAAACAAAAAATTTAATTTAACACAAAAATTAATTGAACTATTTATTTATTTTTTTTAGATTACATTTTGCAGAAAAAAATAAAAGCAAAATATAGAAGATTCGGATGAATAAAACTAGTGAATATACAAGTGTCATTTTTTCATCATTATTTTCTCAACATTTGAAGGTTGAAATTAATTCTCACATGGTTTTCAATTCCAGCCCTAAATTTAATATTCCTCTCACTATCATTTTCTACTTTTTTTTTTTTTTTTTTGGTGAAGAAAAATGAAAAATCCTATTTTTGAAAGAAAGAAAGAAAATGAAAATCCTATTTAGACACCCTTCTCATAAATATTTAATACCTCCAAAAAAAAAAAAAAAAACGATAAAATGCTATACAAATAATAGATCAAAAACAAATATGAATTTAGGGGGAAATGCATGTGAGTGAATATCAATTACAGAAATCAACCATTAACATATTATTGAAGAATGAATACAAAAAAGTTTCAATTATTTTGATGGTTGTTGGTTGTGTCTATTAAGTTCTAAATTTTAGAAAGTTTCAATTTTGATTCTAATGAATTTCTAAAGTTGGCATGGTTATGTTAATTAATTAAACTAACGAGTAGTGATTTGATACAACATGCCAACATATGACAGAAGAGAGTAAATTAATTAGATGAAATAAAAATTTATAGTTAATAGCGTGAAAAAAAATCATATTAACTTGTATTTTGTGATCACATATCATCTTTTTTTTTTTTTTTTGACAAATTTCTCTTATTTTATCCCATTGACATATTCTTTCGTATCATGTTATGTCAAATCATCATTCGCCACTCCAATCAGTATGTCACATTAATGTTAATGTGATAAAATCAAAAGTTCAATAACCTAATTAATATATTTTAAATTTCATGTTTAAATAGATATAATCCTCAAAGTTCAAATGCCATTTTTTTTTTAATTTTTAACAAAAAAAAAAAAAAAACCTATATTTATGGTTACTTTTCAAAAATGAAAGTTTTTATTTATTTTTATTTTTTTAATAAAGATAGTTTTGAACCAAAATGAAATATAGGTCCTTAATAAGACTCATGAAGAAAGTACCAGCACCAAGTACAACAAAAAAAACCTCCATATTTAAACGATAAAGTTTCGGAATCATTGAATTCAATACCGAAAATAAAAAAATTTTATTTTACGGAAAACGTGGACATAGAAAATTTAACATTACCGTTAGCCAATAAGCCAACACTTTTTGATACGGATCCTTGAAAAAGCTAAAATTATTCTACTCTACAAAAAACAATAATAATAATAATATTTTAAAAGAAAAAGAAAACTAAAAATTACCATCCATTGGTCGCGTGTGAATGACACACCGAAAGTCGCGTCCCCCACGCGCTCTCTCGCCTCCACACGCACCTTCCGTTCGACCCCTCCACATCGGACACACTTTCTCCCAACTTTATCTGACGTCAACCCAACGGCGCTTTGACGCCGTCGCCCAATCTCATGGGATTACCGTTCCACCGTAATCATTGAGGAAACGTCACCGTTATCTTTCCGACAGGGTGGTTGCCAGGTGGACATGAGGCTCGTGTTTGGAGTGTGTTTTGTGCGTAAAGGACAGCTTCGGTGGGATCCACGTGGCTTTGTGTCATTAATGTGGTTGACTTTTTTTATGAATGAGATAAAAAGGTGTTTGTAATGTAATGCAAGCTTTTATTGTTCATTGAAATTAGTGACGTGTCGTTCCAACATCCAAAGTATTCGGATTTTCTTTCTTTCTTTCCTTTTTCTTTTTTATTTATTTTTCTTCCTCCACTTTCTAAATAAATTCTTGGGTTTTCTTTAAATTAAGAATCCATAATAAATGCACTTACTATGTTTTTTTTTAATCAATAATAAATGCACTCATTATGCTTTTTTCCCCTTTTTTTAATTTTAAAAAAAAAATCTCAATCAGAACTTAGTTCAATTGACATAAAATTGTACTGATAACCACAAGGTATGTGGTTCGAATAACCCTCCCCACATATTGTCAAAAAAAAAAAAAAAAAAATAAAATAAAATAAAATAAAAAAAATGGGATGAGAATTCAAACAGATATTTAAAAGAAATTCCTTATGTCTTCGGTTTTTTTTTTTTTTTTTTTTTTTAGGAAATGTCATTGGTTGAGTTGTGTTTTAAGTTAACAAATGATACTAATATTACAGTGTTGAGCCAACATCAACGTAGCTTAATTGTTAAGACATTTATTTTTTACCTTGAAATTTAAGGTTTAAATGTCTGTCTCATATTTATTGTAATAAAAAAAAAAACAAAAACAATACAATATTAGAGTTAGTTTAAAATTTTAAAATAATATATATATATATATATATTTTACATCACAAATATAGGAATGACTTTACAACATTTAAGATAGATAAATATATTTTAACTAGTAAAGTATTACATTCCAATCTTTGACATTTTATATTTGGAATTGGTATTATTTCAAATATATATATATATATATATATAGAAATAGTATTTAGAATCATTTAAATTCACCATCTTAAAGTACTTTTGTATTTAGAATTTTTGGCCTTTTCTTTTACTATCTAATCAAACGTAGCTGAAAATTTGAAAAGTAATTTTAATTAATAAAAATATCCTAAGAGTCAGGCTAAAGATACTTTCTTTTTTTTTCAAAAAAAAAAAAAAAAAAAAAAATCTTGAACACTTTATTCTATAAAATTTTTTAAAAAAGTTGTGCTAATTAAGATTCAAAACCAAGCTCTTAAATTACTTTTGGACATGTTTGGAGAGTGATTTCGATATCATCGAAATTACTTTTATCATAAAGAAATCTCTTCCATTTAAGAATGGTAATGTTTGACATCAGTGGATAAGTGATTTTAGAAAATTTCAACATTCACTTGAGAGGTGATTACAAAGTAATATTTACCCTGTAAACTTTCATGTTTGTATCTAATAAACCTTGAATTTTTAAAAATTATTAATGGGTCAAATAAGTCTTTAAACTTTTAATTGTGTGTATAACAAAACCTTTGTATATTCAATATTTCTTTAAAAAAAAAAAATTAGAAAATGTATTTGGACATAAAATTAAAAATTTGTGTCTAATAGGATATTATTGAAGGGAATAAAAGTCCCCACGCAGCGGAAGCGCATCGATTGGACCTTACGCCGTATATTAATTAACATTAAAATACCGTTACGAAAAGACAAAATAAACTTTAAACATGCTTTAAAGTTGCTGGAAAATTGCTATAAACATACTGAAAATTAAATCTAAATTTATTTTCATGTTTTTCTAAAGAAACGGGAAAGAACTGTTACAAACCTTCGATGTAGACTTGACCGTTCTTCGCCAACGACGCTTCAACGAACAAAAACGCAGCAGCCTTCTTGTAGTTTCTTCGCTGGAAATTTCCTCTTCAAAGACACAATAACCACAGAGGTTACACTGGTATGTCTCTAAGTCTAGGAGGCAAAAGACTTGTGGGAGTCTTTCTCTAAGAGGGAGGCTAGAGAGAATTCTAGGGTCTTGTTTTGTGAGTCTAAGAGCAAGAGGAGAGCACTGAACCAATTAGGTCTAATGTTCTATTTATATAAGAGTGACCATGGATAAAATATTCAATTAAATCAATCTTTTCCAAAATTGATTCAATCTTATTCCTTATTTAATCAATCCAAGATCAACCAATTTCATAATTTATTAATCTTTTCCATAAATGACTAATTACTTCCATAAGTAATTAGATCATTTCCATAAATGATTAATCACTTCCTTAAGTGATTAATTATTTCCATAATTGATTAATTCCCGGTTAATGAATTCTTTAATTAATTAACCATCAATTAAATATCACATATTTAATTTCCAGCCTTGAATTAATTAATTTGTCCAAATAGATTTTAGGCCTTAAAATTAATTAATTCATTATTTGAACTCTTTCAAACTTCCATAAATTTAATGTGACTCAAATTTATATTAATATTTGAATTTCTTCAAATATTAATTTCTCTCATAATAATATATCAATATATATTATATTGTTTCCCTTAGTAAATTGAACACTTTCAATTTACATTTATTACTTAGTTGCCTCAAATGACTTTATGAGCTATCAGTGGGACCTAATGAACCTGCAGATCAGAAGCTCCAACGATGTGAGATTAATTGGTCAAACTCATTAACCAAATTAATCAATATTCGTTAACTGTGTGTACATTCCACTATAGACTCACAGTTGCACTCTTCTCACTGCAGACATATTTTCTGTGTCCACGGATATAGACCAATATCGACTAGTTAGTCCTTCACGAGTGTCCGTAACACCAGCTGGGTCAAATTACCGTTTTACCCCTGGGTTACTTCTATTTCCTTAAGTACCAGTTCTCCTCTAATGAACAACCTGTTTGTGGTCCAACCATCAAACAGAAAACCCTCTCGTGCCATTGAGAGGGTAGGACCCTTTGATCAAGACTTGGAGTCACCACTTAAGGGAACACTCATCTGCTTCCCTAAAGTCGGAAAGGAGTGAATTCCATCTTGTACGATTATGTTCCCAACTCCCCATTCAGTCTTGTCCCCAAAATGGTAGGCTTATTGAGTTGGCGTATTGGCCACTCTCACCCATACATATCAAAGGACAATCCCTCATGAGCAGGAGTCCATAATCAACTCAGGATTAAGACCAAGTTGTCTAGGTCGTCCTAGTGAAATAGAAAACCAATTAGTTAATGGTGTTATAACCAGTGGTTACTATTTTGCGGTCCGGTCTTATGCAAACTCATTGCATAGGATACCCTCACTCGCATTTCTCTTACACAAACGCGTTGGATCATAGCGTTTGTATCAAATCAAAGTGGGCCGTATCCATAGTGTCACCAGGATAAGGCTCCCAGTCTTATCCCTATACTATAGACCCTTTAGGCTGTTTCTTGAACAATGATCCCCATATGTCGCTACATATTGTTCAAGACTCATATTACAGCCTAGGATGTCTTAGTTTATTGGATTAGGGTTATTTTAGGCAAAGACAAATATAAAATAACTAATAACATTTAATGGAAAAATATATCAATATTCTTTCATTAATATCCGGTCAACAGTTACATTCACTATCTACGAGTTTTAGGGCATAAAACCCAACAATTTTAAAATAACTATTATTTTAAGTGTAAAAAATATTGTTCTATTTCACTCTATTTTATCCTAAAATTTTAAAATATTTTCTCTTTCTCAAATGTCTAACTTTATTTATCTTTATTTTTTTCTCACCCTCTCTCATTTTTTTTAATTTTTTTTCTTCTACCTTTTTTTTTCTCTCAAATTTCAATCAAACTCCCTCTCTAACTTTTGTTCTGTATAAATATTTTTTTCCTTCCCTCCAAATTCCTTCCATCTAAAGTTTCATTTTATTTCTCTCTTAACTTTTTTTTTTCACCCAACTTTTACGCTAAATTGTTTTATCTCCAAATTTTTTATCTCACTCTTTTAACTTTTTTCTTCCTCTAAGGTATTTTTCACTCTCTCCAAACTTCTTTTATCTCCTCTTACAATTTCTAGCTTTCCCTTTCAAGTTTCTCTTTAATATGTTGTCTCTATCTAAATTTTCCTCATATCTTGAAACTTTCTTTCAACTCTTTTCACTCTCTTAAAATTTTGTCTCTCTCAAAAAATTTAGGGGAATTATGCTGGGTAGCTACAAAAAAAAAAAAAAAGCGGTCTTATTTTTTGGCTTCAGAAGTTCAATATTCGCAAGGGTGGCTACTAGGTTTTTAGGAACTGGTTTCAGATTTTTTTTTGACTTTTTTACCCTAGTATATACGGGTATACAAAAACGCCATTAACAGACGTTTTCTCTATACGGTTTTCCTTCCATTTTTTTTGGGAATGGAAGAATCCCGATTTACAGGGGTTATTTGTTGCGGGCTGTTGCCAATGGTATAAAAGATTTACCTATTTTGTAGGCTTCGGTTACCAACGAAAAAAAAGATTTTGTCATCTAGGGTTTGGCCCTCATTTAAATGTCATGTATTAGTTTTCATTTGATTCATATCACGATCATTTTGGTGCTCGTAAATTTGCGATTATAATTTGTTCCTAATCCAACATGACGACAGTTCATCAGGTAACGGTTTTGTATGGTGGTGTCTGGAATGCGGATGGTCGTTACAGCGATTTCAGGTCTGGAAGTGTGGATGTTACGTGTGACTCTAATCTCAAACAGTTTAAAGTATGTGTGGCGAAATACCTCCAACTCTAAGACGACAATAGTATTAGTCGACTGACACTCTTCAGGAGTTGGTCGAATAACCCGATTAATAATCATTTCCGAAGACAAAGATGTCTTTTGGATGATAAACGGTTTCCAAAACGGTACATACAGGGGGTGCTGTGTAGTCGCAGACATTCGGGGGGTCGATACCACCATACATAATGTGGGGACTGACGCGGGGGCATCCCGGGGGGACATGAATTTTGATTTTGTCAATGCGGATGGTATCGACACTGCTTTAGACAATGTTACTTTGTCGGAGGGTTGCACTTTTGCTTGCAAAGATCATCTGAAGAGGGCAGTGTAAAACATAGCACTGAAAGAAAGTTTTCAATTTAAGACTGTTAAATCTAACAACAAACAGTTCAAGGTATCATGCGTAGGTGACTCATGTCCATGGTATATACGTGCATCTACATATCACGGAAGCCAACTTTGGATCATCAGGAAGTTCAGCAACGAGCATACGTGTTCCTTTAATGCAGTCCATAACGACCACGGACAGGCTACTGCGAGTGTTGCTTGTGAGTACGCTAAAGCCATAATGAGAACCACTAAGAAAAACCATGGGATCACTATCAGTTACGACAAAGCATGGAGGGGGAGAGAGAAGGCATTAACTGAGTTAAGAGGTTCCCCCGAAGAGTCGTATGCGCGTATCCTGTTTTGTGTGTGCATGTATTTTGATAGTAATAGCAGTAAATACTTGTAGTTACCCGACTCTGTATTTTCAGGGACGTACACTGCTCAGGAGGTTGATTCGAACGATAGGTTTAAATTCTTCTTTATGAGTATTGCGGCGTCCATTGAGGGGTGGAAACATTGTCTGCCAGTCATTTCTGTAGACGGTACATCCCTCAAAAACCAATTCAATGGTATTGGTAACGGGGTGAGGAAGGTATATAGCGCAGCACACCATGGTGTGTGTATCTATCACCTGCTAAGGAACATTAAATCAGACCACAAGGCGAAGGCAATCTACGAACTGTTTTACAAGTGTGCTAAATCGTACACCATCGGGGATTTTGAATATTATATGAGACAGATGGAGCAAATTATCCCCTCGATCAGGAGTGAACTAGAGGAGGTAGGGTATGCGCGTTGGTCTCGCGCTTTCTCCACGAGCAAACGGTATGTAGTGAGGACCACTAACGTTTCTGAGAGCTTAAACGTTTTTTTGATCGAGGCTCGTGGACTACCTATAATACCACTCCTGGAGTTTATTAGGAATTTTTTACAACGTTGGTTTTATGAGAGAAGGGAGCATGCAAGTTTCCAAATGTCTACCATTACTGCCTATGCAGTGGGGGAAATACGGGATGCCCTGCAAGCAAGCCGCACAATGGATGTATGCATTTTTTCAACCTTTTATGTTAAACTAATTATCTATTTACACATACATACCCCAAACAATGTGTTTATATACTTGTGTAAATCCACAGATATATCCCATTGACCGTGTGCAATTCCAAGTTCACGACCAGAACAAGCAGTTCGAGGTAAACATCACAAACCGGAGTTGCACGTGTAGGAGGTGGGAGGCGGATCTTATCCCGTGCGCTCATGCATGCATAGCTATTTGTCGGAAAGGTTTGAACATTGATACGTTTGTTCATGAGTTTTATCGTAACTCAAACCTGCAGAAGATGTATAGCGCGAACGACCACCCCATTGGATCCATGAGGCAAGACGTTTCCACATTAACGGTTGAAGCGAACACAGTCCACCCGCCCATTTCAAAACGTGGTGCTGGGAGGCCAAAAAAGAAGAGGATTAGGCCTCGGAGCGAGAGAGTCCAGGCTCAAAGGTGTGGGCGGTGTGGGCAGCTAGGTCACAACCGGAGACGTTGCAACAACCCCATCGTTCGATGAACTCAGTCATTTTATTTTTAAGCTCTCAGTCGTGGCAAGATGCAACTAACTTATGATCAAATGTTTCACGTTTTTTGCTATTTTGTTCTTATGTACTAATAACAAATTTTACGAAGGAATAAATTTTTCGAGGCGTTGGCAATGTATATCTTTGTACATACTAAGGACGACAATATATAACAAACCATTTGCAATCCAACTACTAACAAAATATTCATTGCAAAATAGGTTCTGTATCTGTAAAATGGCAACAAAACAATCCAACAGATAGCAAATAAAGTCAAGTAGCAAAATAAAAACATTCAGGAGTCAAGTAGAATAAAAACATAAAGTCAAGTTTCCAACAGATGCATATAACAAGAATGACAACTATTCCCTGGGCTGGCTGAGCTGCAGGTCGAAGGAAGGCATATAAAATTGTGGGGGTAGGTCCTCCGCTGCATCCTTTTTCCATGTCCCCCGCAGTGCGTCTATGTTTATACCTTTGGCCTGGACTGATCCACCCACACTTCCACTTGTCTCTGGGGCGGCACTTCCTCGCTGTATACTTGCACTGACCTGTGCACATTCACAGTATATACAGATAAATACATTGCACGCACAGGTAGTTTGCATTGTACGTTGAGGGATCAAGTACTATGTAACTATGTTTACCTTTGGAGTCCCCGAGGCGGCACTTCCTCGCTGTATATTTGCGTTGACTTGTGGACATTTACAGTATATACAGATAAATACATTGTACGCACAGGTAATTTGTATATATAGTTTCATATACACACCTCGCGTAGTGGGGTCCTATGTTGTACGATTGGAGTGCTGGGTTCAACTATCCTTATCCCTTTTGCCTATAGAAATCCAAAGGTCAGAGTATATAATGATTAGTTGCATTGTACGTTGAGGGATCAAGTAGTATGTAACTATGTTTACCTTTGGAGTCCATTTTTGTCCAACATGGGGGGATGGGGTCTTCAGCGGGGTAGAATGCAAGCCCTGTTTTGAAGTGGACGAGTTAGATAGTATATAAAATAGATATCTTGAAGATTCTATTAGTACTTACCACCACAACAACTTTCCCTTTTCTGTCTCTATTAAATTTCTCAATAATTTTAGCCTCATCAATCGACAGAATTGCCTTGTTGACTGGGTCGTTCTCCTCATCACAGGCCTGTAAGAAACATTGGTAAGCAGCTACGCACAATAATGCACCATGAAAAATCACTTGGGATCAGTGGTGGATCCAGAACTTTATCTTAGGGGGGCTTGATATATTTTGATATTAGTTTGTTCAATAGAAAACATTATTAACATTTTTTAGGTTAAAATACAATTTTGGTCAATGTACTTTAGGTCTCATTTCATTTTAGTCTGTATACTTTTAAATGTCCAAATTTAGTCCACGTACTTTCAATAAATCTTAAAATGAGTACTTATTTTGGTAGTTTGAAGTAAATTTGTATTAAACTTCGTAAAGTTAATGATAATAATTTTCATTTAAGAAAAAGACACAATGTCAATATGTTTCCAAAATTTATACACGGAGGAAGTAACACACGTTACAATCCGAGTAAGTGCATCCATAATTACAAAATATTATAAGAAAATACTAATTCCCTTAATAAACTTCGCAATTGATGGTCTTCTGAAGATCTCCAATCTTTCTCCTTTATTCGGCTCCCAATGATGGAAATGAGAAATGATCTCTTCCCCAAAAGTGGAATGAATTTGACTTGGGCAGCTCTTCCCTTTTATAGAGTGAAGACAAGCTTGAATTAGGTTAACCTAGACACGTGGATGGCTCTCCTTGCTCCTTGAATCCGAGAATAGCTTAACAAACTTCAGTTCATTAAAATGGATAACGAGCTGTGACGTGGCAGTTTTACTCCTTACTTTGTTGCAGCGTAGATTTTGCTCCCTCAAGTCGCCCAACAATATATTCTGCACAAAATAACTTCCAAAGCATCCATTCTTCCAAATGGGTTAGAACATGCAATAATCATCTAAAAGCAACCCTAACTAGCACAAATGACACACAAAACACTATAAAATTAAGGCCTAAATAACTCCCTTTTGAAGAGTTATCATGCATCAACTCAAAGGGACGAGTATTCATATCACGCCACATAAGGTTCAATGAGGAGGAATTTCCGTTTCAAACTGGATTTCAGTCCACTCCTACAATTACTTCCAGTGTTGATATGTCACCTTCTGTTACTTAGTGGTTCTCTCATCTACCTATGGGTCATGGTTCAATTCATACCTCCTTAGGCCAAGTACAAAACGGACCATCATCTGCCACTCCAAGTTCCTCAATCCCATCTCTTGAGTCCTCACCGCCTGGCCTAGCTACTGATCGTTCCCCAGTCACAGAAACCTCACTTCTTGACAGTCCCTCATCTCAGTCTCAATCTACCTCAGGAGTGCCCCAACCTACCTTGCCATCCCCTATCTCAGATATCATACCTGTACCGTTTGCTTCTGGTCATCAAACACCACAACAACATGCAGGGATTATAGCCCTACGCAGCGGAAGAATAATCATACCATATTGCGATTTTATTTTTAATCGAAAAACCGATACGGTTTGCAAAAAATATTTTACAGCAACCTAATCTAATATTAACCTTGTTGGAAAACAATATAAAACATGCTAAAACATGGAAATAACTTAGATCTAATCTAAGAAAACGATCCTAATGATCGAGGATCAAGAAAACCTTACTATGATAGAAGTTCTTGATCGGTTTCGCCTAATTCCCTTGAATTGGGCACCAAAAACAACAATAAAAACTTTTCCTTTTGCTGTCAGCAACCTAATCTAATATTAACCTTGCTGGAAAACAATATAAAACATGCTAAAACATAGAAATAACTTAGATTTAATCTAAGAAAATGATCCTAATGATTGAGGATCAAGAAAACCTTACTATGATAGAAGTTCTTGATCGGTTTCGCCTAATTCCCTTGAATAGGTCACCAAAAACAACAAAAACTTTTCCTTTTGCTGTAAAACGCCCACAAACACCACTGATTAGATTGCACCGGTATTCTCCTTGGAACAATGTAGAGGATGCTTGTGGGAGCACAAATCTCTAAGTTTTTGGGAGAGATTTTTGGTCTCTGTGTTCTTTAGAGGAAAAACGCAGAGTGAGGATTAGAGAGAGAGGCGTGAGAGAGTTTTGGGATATCGTCGAAAACTGATCAACCAGTGGTTAACGTATGAAAAACTAAAACCCTTAAAAAACTCTCAAATGCGTGGAGCAATTTTAGGGTAGTGGGTTTGAATGATTCCCTTCAGTTAAAATTAACTGATGGGATATTAATAACAATAATATAAATAATTATTATATAATTAAATTAATAATTAATCTAATTATCAATTATATAAATCCCATTTATATAATTATCCCACTTATCCTATAGTTTTAATACAATTTAATTAAATAAAAAATTTAATTAAATTAAATTAAAACAATAATTAATTAATTCTCCAATCAATTAATATTGTAATTAAATATCAAATATTTAATTATTTTTCTCTCATATGAACTATAGTATTAATGTACATCTAATGCGCATTAATTATAACCTATAGCTTTAATATGAACCAAATTCATATTTTAATTTAATATTCGAACTACTCCGAATATTCAATTCTCCCTTAGAAATTTACCTCAACGCCCTTAGTGAGCTACCGGTGGGACCTAATGGACCTACAGATCAGAAGCTCCAACGATATGAGATTAATTGGCTAAACTCATTAACCAAGTTAATCAATGTTCGTTAACTGTGGTTCACTCCACTGTAGAACCATAGCTGCACTTTTCTCACTGCAGATATATTTCTGTGTCCACGGATATCGACCATCAACAACAAGTCAGTCCTTCACGTGTGTTCGTACCCCAGCTAGGTCAAATTACCGTTTTACCCCTAGACTACCTCTTTATCCTTAAATACTAGTGCTCCTCTAATGAACAACCTGTTTGAGGTCCAACCAACAAACAGAAGTCCCTCTCGTGCCATAGAGAGGGCAGGGCCCATTGTTCAAGACCCGGAGACACCACTTAAAGGAACACACCTCTATTTACCCTAGAGTCGGGAAGGAGTGAATTTCATCTTGTGTGACTATGTTCCCAGCTCCCCACTCGGTCTTGTTCCCAAAATGGTAGGCTTATTGAGTCGACATACAAGCCACTCTCACCCATACAGATCAAAGGACAATCCCTTACAGACAAAAGTCCATAATCCACTCAGGATTGAGACCAAGTTGCCTAGGTCATCCTAGTGAAATAGAAACTATGCTAACTAACGGTGTTACAGTTAGTGGTTAACTATTTCGCGGTCCGGTCTTGTGCAAACTCATTTCATAGGATACCCCCACTCGCATGTAAACTACATGAACGCGTTGGATCAGTATATTTGTATCATAATACAAAACGGGTCGTATCCATAGTGTCACTAGGATAAGGTACCCAACCTTATCCCTATACTATAGACCCTTTAGGTTGTATCTTGAACATTGATCCCCGTATGTCCCTACATACTAGTTCAAGTCTCATACTAACAGCCTAGGATGTTTAGTTTATTGGATTAGGGTTAATAAGACAAGATTACTGAATACAAACACAGAGAAATGAATAATACATCATTTTATTAATGTTCGATCAAAAGGTACATTTACTATCTACGAGTTTTAGGGCATAAAACCCAACACAACAAACCTCCCCAACGCCTCAAAGCTCCCAACCTCAGCCCGCCCTACCATTGTCCAGCCTTCCCATCCTATGGTGACACGAGGATAAGCTGGTGTGTTCAAACCGAAATTATGGCTTTCTCAGACCACCACAGATTGGTCTTCCACTAAGCCTACAAGAGTAAAAGATGCGTTGGTGACACCACAGTGGTGTGAGGCAATGGACTTAGGGTACTCTGCCTTGATCCGAAACAACACCTAGAAGTTGGTACCTTTGTCTCTTTCAATGAATGTTATTGGCAACAAATGGATTTTCAGGATTAAAAAGAATTTCGATGGCACCATTCAACGGTATAAGGCCAGGTTAGTTGCAAAAGGATTTCATTAGAATCTAGGTATAGATTTTTTCGAAACTTTTAGTTCGGTGGTAAAAGCTTCCACAATTCGGGTAATCCTTAGTATTGCAGTGACAAATGGATGGCAGCTCCGTCAACTAGATTTTAACAATGCCTTTCTAAACGGTACCCTTGAAGAGGATGTCTACATGTCCCAGTGGTGCAGCAGAGGTTGAATGATGGATGTGAGTTAGATGATAAATAATAATAAAGATAAATTCAGCCAACCTTAGTGCTTATACACTATCGCACGGAGTAATAAAAACCTTAGAATATTCCAAGGGTATCGATCCCACGAGGACTAAATTGGAAATTTATATTTGAAGAAGAAACTGCTCAACTGATTACTTAAAATAGGTAACCAAAGAAATAATTGATGATTGATTTTTAGGAAAAAAAATAAATAACACAAGTAAATAAAGAAATAACAATGATAAATAAAACGAGGTATTCAATATGGATTCATCCCAAAGGCAATAACTTTAATCATGGATGATTCAACTTAAGCCTATTCAATGCATTGGGTCAGATTTAACTTCTATTTTGCCTTGCTCCCAAGAACCGTTAGAAGGCTAAGCGAGTACCGTTATGCACATTTCTGTGTCTCGACTCCGACATAGATAATTAACGAATGCAATCTATAACCCTATAGTTGATATAGGGTGCCTCAGGCAGCTTGACCTATACCACCAAACAATCTCTTTCGAGCTTTTTCTCCTATATCACCTTTATGAAAACCGATATTGTCTGTCCCTTTCGATATCAAACTCACATAGCATGCAAAGTCTAAGTGATCAATTTAAACTCAGCAAGATCAGAATGATAATCAATAAAGAATGATATGCATTGAACAATACTTAAGCAAATAAAATACTTTCAAGCTATTGAACCATAAGGGAATTCACCATATTGAACCCCTCAACGGAATTTAGCTACTCATGGTGAGATAAAGTGCAAATGAATACCTTTTCATTGAAAATAAGATGTAAAGAATACAGATAAATGAAAAGTAACACAAGCTGAAAATAATGACAGTAGTTAAATACTAGGGTTTTTTCTATTTTATCCAATCCTTCTAAAGTTCGCTCGACACTCCACTCTCTCGCTTTTACAAGTGGGAATAGGTGAAAATCCCTACAAACCCTAAGGTTTGATGTCTAACTAAGGTTAGAATTTAGTCATTTAAGAAGAACCTCGGGAATTGTTGCAATTCTGAAGTGGTTAAAAATATGAGATAAATTAACTCCAGAATACTGTGCAAGTATACACAATCTAGCAGCAAGTGATAAGTATTTATTGTATCCACAGGGTTTTGAAATGCCTACCTCTATTGATTTAATTTGCCTTTTTAGTGATTTCAAAAGGTTGGTTAAATTGATTGGGTTTTTAAAATGCTGAAACAAAAGAAATACGAAAGCAGTAAATGATTACGACTAGAGAAAACAGAATGGAAACAAACACAGGTTAAGACTTCTGTAATTGTTTATAAAGATGCTCCAGCAATTCTTTTGATCCGTCAATCTCATGCAGTATTATCAGCGGGATCCTCCCGAAACTCCGGATTTTTTGGAATATGTTTCAACTCCAATGAAGCTCTACTGATCAAGCACTAGGCAACTGGCTATCCCTAACTCAGCCACTAGCGTTCACCAATACACAATGATCTAGCGTGAATTATCGCCACACAACTCCTAAATCATCCCTGAAACTAGGAGAAGCTATACATACCGGCTAGCTAGGCGGGCACATAATGAAATTGAAGAACAACAATAACTCAAGATGACATAATCAAATAGAATTTCCAGATTTTATAAATATAACAATCACATAATTCTTAACCTATGCCTACAAAGTAATTAGTTCATGATTGAAAACATAAAGTACGTTACAATCTCGATAAGCACATCCATAATACGAAATACACAAGAAATACTAATCCTTTTAGTAATTGGGGAGATGAAACGGCTGCTCCAAACCACCAAGAACATGGAAGAACTTCGTCTTCTTGAGAGGAATCGCACTTGGTCTTCTTAGATCTCCATTCTACCGTCAATTCGGCCTCCAGCCGATTGATTCGGTCTCCAAGTCATGAATGAATTTATCTTTGACGGCTCCCTTCTTTTATAAGATGAGGTTTAACCTAATTAGGTTAATTTGGACACGTGGAGGGCTTTCCAAGCTTAGAAAATAATCCAGCTAACGCCACTTTATTAAAATGGATAACGAGCTATGACGTGGCAGTTTTGCTCCCAGTTTTGCTGGATCATGGAAATTGCTCCCTCAAGTTGCTCAGCAATATTTTCTGCACAAAATAACTTCCAAAGCCTCCATTCTTCCAAATGGGTTAAAACATATAATATTCATCTAAAAGCAACCCTATTTAACACAAATGACACACAAAATACTATAGAACTAAGGCCTAAATAACTCCCTTTTGGAGAGTTATCAGGCATCCCTACTCATAGGCGTCAACTAGGGTTCTGTCACCACCCTCTTCTTCCAAATGAGTTCTGCTTGAATTTGACTTCGAATCAAGGCCTTATATAGTGTTGGAAGTGGTTGAGGAGCTGCGAAAATGGTGCTGGTAGGTAGCTCAGATGATTTCGGGGTCGCCGGTTAGGTGCGCAATAGTCTCGTTCAAAACGACCCGCGATAGACTTGGAATTGCCTCTGTTTTTCCAGAAATGCGGTCACATTTCATTTTGCCTTGCATTTCTGGGCAAATTCCAACTTTCCTCTATTTTTCTACACAACAACAAACTTAGTCAAATTCCCTTCAAATTGAGTCTTTTTAAGCACAAATGAGCATAATTTGACAAATGTGACTCTCAACACCCTAACTTATCAACTTTGACATATTTTGAGCTCGGAAATAGTAAAATTGATCAAAACATCCAACTTTTGACAAGGAAATGTGCTAAATATAAGGGTAAAATAGGTATATTTTGAACCCTTATCATACCCCCAAACTTAACTCATTGCTTGTGCTCAAGATATAGCAAATCAGAACGTTAGAGATCAACTTTTTAATTGCAAATCAGAATGTAAGAGCTCAATACTAATTGCAAACCAAAATGTTATGGATCATATGTAATTGTCAATCATGGTACTAACATCAACTTTCAATTGTAATCAAGTGACATGGAATCAAGTAAACATGTTTTTCAAGATTGTTTTCTAAAAAGTTTGCCTTTCAGGAGAGGGTTCTACTCTAGTGCCAGTCACAACGTCTGAGTTTCCTAGGCATGAAGATTTCTATTGTTCTTTTCAAAGCAGAACTCTCCCTAGTCCATCCTAACCAATGTGTTTAAACTACCTAACTTCTACTCATTGAGCCTAGTGTAGTCCTTTTAGTTAAGAAAAACAAAACTTGAGGTTCCTTGAGCATACATGAGTTACTAGACCTTTTCTATCTCCCCCAAACTTATTTGACTGCTGGTGCTTTTTTTATTCAACTTCTTTTTCTCCCAAGAGTATCCTTGCTGTCACCTTTACCTTCGTTCTAGCTTATCGACACTTTGTGGTGAAAATATCTAACTACGAGCAAAGTTCACAAGCTTGGAATAATACTCACTTCCCTAAGTAAACCTTTCATGCAGTGGCAAACCATGGGTGTCATGAATGCCCCTGGTTACTCAGTAAACTCTAGGAAGGAGGAGTAACTCTCGGTTTTCATTTTTTTTAAAATACTGAGCACATATTCTTTTCTAGCAGTTCAAATTTACAAAAAGCATAGCATAAAGCATAAATATTTACAAGGTAAAACACCCCCCCCCCCCCAAACTTAAGATTAGACAATGTCCTCATTGGCTTTGTTTTTTAGGCAAGGCTTTGCATAAGGCTTTTTGTTTTTCAAAACTTTAAGGCTAAACTCTCCCAGGGCGTTAGAAAGGTTAAACATGAGGAAGTTTAGACTTAAGAAACTTTTGTAAAGAAAAAGACTAATGGAAAGCCAATGAAAACAATTCAGTTGACGGTGGCACTTTTGAGATAGAACAAAGCTCTAGTTATCATCATCAAGGGCTTAAAAGAAAACTCCTTTGAAAACATGCTCTTCCAAAACATTTTTTCAAGCAATTTTTTTCCTTTAAAGTTGATTTTTCTTCAAAGAGTTCATAGGTTAAGCTCAAAAGCAGCAAGCAGAATTTTTTCGAAAAGATTGAAAAACCCAAGAGGATTTCGTTGCATATCTTTCTGTTATGCCTTTCACCTATGGATTGTGTACATTTGTCCTTTATTATTTTCGTTGATTATTGTTCATTCTTTATTATTTGGGAATTGCCCTAAATTCCCCCTTCTATATAATTTACCCCCTTCAATATAATGTATCCTCCTTGAGACTTTTAGTCCTGTTGTGGAACCCATTACAATTCAAGTTTGTCACTACTACAAAATAACCCTTTTATGACGGTTAGAACAAAAACGTGCAAAGAAATAATGACGAACGAAATAACATGTGCATAACTTTTTAAAAAATGAAACTGAACTTCAATGTCGGTCAAAAACTGCCATTGTATAGGACCTATAATGGCAGTTGAAGATTGCCAGCAAAGCCTGCCAACTTCACTCTTCTTCCTTTTTCACTTGTTTCACTCGACCGTGCGCTCTCACTCATGCCCCCCTCTATCCCCGGGTCTTATTCTCTCTCACTCTCATCGACGATGCTCTACTCTCTCAAGGTCGACGTTCGCTGTCGTTCACGTTATCTAGTCGTTGTTCCTCTGTCGTTTGTCAGTAGCTGTCTGCCATGCGTGTGAAGTTCATTTTCTTCATGACCCTAGGGTTTGTGAGTTTTCTGCAGCGACCCAGATCTAGCGAAGCTTTGCCGCTGTGAAATCACTATCGCTGTCCAGATCTAGCGAAACTCAACCGCTGTTCATGGGTTACTCTTTCTCCGTCTAGATCTACTTGTGGCATGTGGGTGAGTATCATTTTCCAACTTGAGGTTCCATTCCACAAATTTCTGTCCAGACCTAATGTTCATTGTTTACCTCCCTCACCCATCGCCTATCTCACTGATTATTTCGAACGTCGCTTGCCGACGTTGCTTCTTCTTTTGCCACATACGTCCACCGGCTTCACCTTCTCTTCTTTGGTAAAAGTTAGTTAATACTATCTCTAAAGCACGTTTTTCTTCATTCCTAGTATTTGTTATGTTTAATTTAGGTTTTTTTTTTGTTATGTATATGTTCCGATTTTTCATTTGTGTTGTTCGACTGGTCCATCTTTTTAGGTTTCTTGTTATGTATCTATTTTGGATGCAATTCTTAAGATTGAAGAATTTCAACCTGCCTTATCTTCATTGTTTCAACTTTGGTGGACCGATTATCCACGAAGAGGAATTGGATTCTTGAAGAGAAGGAAAGCATTGGAGAATCAAAGTCTTCCCGAATTCTTAGGAGGAAATCGTTAAAAATCTGGAAATCAGAACAACGACCTATTTAGTATGCACGATTTAGAGATTAAAGGCCTCAGGACCATCAATGAGGCTCAATTACAGTTCCTTGGTTGGAGAGGAAGGCCGTAAATTCATGGACAACCGTTCAGGGTACTTTCTATTCCACCAAGGTGATTGTATTTTTTGGATTTTGAGTTTGGTATTGTTTGTAGATTATAGAAATTCGATGCTTTTAATGATCGAAGCTTACAAGGATAATTGTTTTCATGATGGAGTTCTTTGTTTAACTTGTTTCTTTGTTGATTTACAGTTATAGGTACGTATTCTTATCGTTGCTTTGATGAGGAGTGTTATTTTCCTTGTTCTATGTCAAATTTCTTCCATACTGTCATAAGTCTTAACCGATCCAGACCGTTGTTGCCTCTTGAAATGGTTAAAAACATAGTTAAATTTCACCACAAAATGTTTTGCAAGTATACACAATCTCGCAGCAAGCGATAAGTAAATTCTCGTATCCACAGGGATTTGATTTGCCTAACTTAACTAATCTAATGGGCTTTTTGATCAATTGGTTGATTAAATTGATTGGATTTTAAAATGATGAAACAAAAGAAATAAGAAAGCAGTAAATGAACACGATTAGAGAAAACAAAATGGAAACAGGCACAAGTTAAGATTTCTGTAGTTAATTTGAATGATGCTTCAACAATTCTTTTGATTTATCAATTTCATACAGTCTTATCAGTGGGATCCTCCTAGAACTCCAGATTTTTTGGAATGTGTTTCAACTCCAATGAAGGTCTACCGATCATGCACTAGGTAATTGGTTATTGATAAGTGCAAAAAATATACGTATTTTTCTCCTTATTCTTATCTTATTTCTTGTAAAACTTGTATGTTTTGAGTCAATTTGCCTTATCCCGAGCCTAAAAAGTAATAAAATTGGTAAGTTGAGTCTTAGAGAGTCATGTTTGTCAAATAATCATGCTTATTTGTGCTTAAAATGACTGTTTTTATATGAATTTGACCCAATTTTACTTGTTGCAGGAAAACAGAGGAAAAACATAGTACCAGGTAGAAACTGTTTTCCAGAATCTTCGTGAGTCAGCGTTGAATGAGCTTTCCACGCACCTACCTGACGATTTTGACTCCAAAACTGACTAGGCTACCTACTAGCATGAATTCGTGACTCCCCAACGACTCCTCACTCTATAAAAGACCGGAAAATGTGAAAAAATCTAAGCAGAACTCACTAGAAAGATATGGGTGGTGACAGAATAGATAGCGAGCAGAAATGTCTCTATTTTAGTCCCAATTTATTAGGCTTTTTAGTGTTTTAATTGTGTTTTTATTGAATATATTTAATATATTTTGTTAATTGGTCTTTAGGAGCAAAATTATGGATTTTGGAGAAAAAGTGCCCAAAAAGAAGTCATTTAAGCCCAAAATCTATGCATGGGTCAAGGGGGAAGCCATGAAGGTCAACCATGAAGATGAGGCCCAAAGGAAATGAAGGGAGGCCCAAATTCAAGCCCAAAACCGTAGCTGAAAGTTCTGGAATTCGCCTAGTGTCGAGACGCTGTAGGGACAGCGTCGCGACGCTGATCCCATTTCTTGGCCGGCAAGTCGATGACGTCACAGCGTCGCGACGCTGTGCCAATAGTGTCGCGATGCTACCCCATTTCTGAGCCTATAAATAGCGCCCCTTGGATCCAATTTCAAGCATCAATCATCATTTCTTCCATTCTTTCCTTGCTTCCTTTGGCTCCTTTGGAGCCTCTCTCAAGGCTTTTTAGCCTTTTTGAGAGTTCTTTAGTGGGAAAACTTTGGGGGGAATTTTGGGAGCATTCTAGGAGGCTCAATGAGAGCTTGGAGGGACTCCAAGCGTCAGCGAAGGGGTCTTCGACGGTCAATTCCTTTCCTTTTATTATGCTCTTAATTATGTTTTTCATTGTAAATTTTGTGGATATTCTAGCTATGTATAGCTAAACCCCAATTTGGGGTCTTGAAATGAAATTATAGTTCAAATGTTGTTATAATTGCCTATCTCTTGCCCTTTTTCCTAATTATTTGTATGGATGTGCTTAATGCTGTATGCAATCTGGCCAATTGTGTATTGATCTGATTCTTAATGGAGACTCGACGGAGAGAAATTAGGATAGATCATAATCCATGCAACTAGTTTAATTGCCCGTCGTGACAACGGGATTAGTTGGTTAAACTTAGATTCCTAAAATGAATCAGAGCGTAATAATTAATGAATTTTAATAGCGCTAAGGACACTTAGGTTGTTGAAATGAATTAATTACAATTAGGGGAGACCGACAGGAGAACCTATGTGATTAACGGAGATTCTAGGATTATAATTAGTTGGGCAACGAGATAGGATAATTATAATAAATGTTTAGCTAATAATTGATTTTCAAGACCCCACTTCCCATTAAAAACTCTTTCTCCATATTTTATTTTCCTTGATTGATCAAATTAATTTCTTTAATTGCTTTGATTTTTAAATTCTCTTCAATTGCATGTTTTGGTCCCTAAATATTATTTCTCCCAAGTATTTTTTGTGTTCAAAAGAATCTTTGCTTGCTTAAATTTCGCTTCGCCTCCCTGTGGATTCGATACTCGGAATTCTTCCGTTTTACTATTACGTGTGACGACCCGTGTGCTTGCGGATAATCGCCCAACAAGAACCCTAGCTCATACCCATGAGTCATAATGCCTGCAGTCCTTGCTAGAAGACCAAATTCTAACCTTAGTTAGATATCAAACCTCGTGTTTGTAGAGATTTCACCATATTCCAACCTTGTAAAAGGAAGAGTAGAGTGTCGTGAGAACTTTTGAGAGATTGGATAAAGAGAAAAACCCTAGTTTTACCTACTGCACATTAATTTTATCTGTTCTTTTCATCATTTCTTGTATTTATTAATTTCTATTCAATGAAAAGTTATTTATTTATATCTTACTCCATCATGCGTAGCTAAGTTTCCATTAAGGGGTTCAGTTTAGTGAATTTCCTTGTGGATGGATTAGCTTGAAAGTAGCTTATTTGCTTAAGTTTTATTTATGTATATCATCCTTTATTGATTATAATGCTATCTTGTTGACTTTAAACTGATCACTTAGACTTAGCATGCAATGTGAGCCTAGTACTGAGAGGGTCGGATAATAACGGTTTTCATAAAGGTGATATAGGAGAAAAGCCTAGAAATAGAAAATTCGCTGTTATAGGAAAATGTCGCCTATAACAACTATAGGGTTATAGGTTGCATGCATGAATCATCTATGTCGAAGTCTAGTCACAAAAATGTGCATAACGATACTCGCTTAACACACGACACTCGCTTATCTTTACTAAATGCCTTGTAAAAAATGCTTTTAAAATGAGTATAATATGTGTATAGGTCCTTGACGGAGCTTTGGAGGCAATTCGGGGCTAAAATGAGCTAAACCGGAGCAATAAATGACCAAATTGTCCTTGGAGTCAAAGCCCAGCATCTAGACGCTGGTTGGTAGCGTCTCAACGCTCTACAACACCAAATTCAAACCAAAAAGTCGAGGCTTCAGCGTCAAGATGCTACTCGACGCTACACTCAACGCCACAAGACAGAAGCCCAGCGTCGAGATGTTGTGGCCTAGCGTCGAGATGCTAGGTAGTTTTCATAAGGAAAGTTTTCCTTATTTGCACAACGATTTTTCCCATCTTTGAGCCAATGATTCGGCGCCAAATTCAGACGATTTCAAGGCCAAAGACCTCTATAAATATTTAGCATTGTATTGGGGTTGAAGGCATCTTGTAATACCTCAATTTCTCTCAATTTGTGGCCGTTTTCCTTTTTAACTTTCAAGTTCTCTTTAGTTTTCTTAGTCCAAGGGTTTCTTGATCAAGCCTCGAGCTTGGAGTGTGCTTGTCTATGGCCAACTAAGCTCGAATTGCTGTAATTGGGACTCGATAAATGTAAGTTTTGATATTCTTGAGACCTTGTATTTCAGTTTATTGAATTACTGTCGGTTGGGTTCTAAATTTCTGTTTTAATTACAATTAGATCGATAAAATAGATTGACAACCTATTTGCTTGACTTGGTTTAATTGTTATGCTATATTTGTTAGTAATAGTTTATTGTGTTAATTGTGTTGAAAGACGTGTTATCCCAATTAGCTCAATTGCATAATAAATCTAGGAATTTAGATTTAGAATTGTATAAGCCCAGGTTGTTCCTAGTTTACACGAGTCTATCTAACGATCCACTTTTATTTAATGCGGTCAGACTCTAATTAATTTTGTGCTGTTAATTAGAAATCTAATTAGGCTTCGACTTTGATGCATTGGTTGGGTTGGAAATATTAGGGGTCCTTAATCACTGGTTCCAGTGACGGTTAGACAATTTGTTAATAATTCAATAAATTAAGAGAGTCAATGATTGAATTACCAAACTTACATCCCGAGAATCATTTACATAATCCTCGTGCTCCCACGATTGCTGTCTCTACTCATTGTTGTGATATTTTTAATGAAGAACATATAATCAATAATTGTCCATTAAATCCTGCTTCTGATTTCTATGTAGGACAATGACATGTGTAGTGCTGCAAGCGCAACACCTTGCTCGAGTTCAAGTATACACTATCAAGTAATAAAGTGGAGAGTACTTCGGATATCGTACCCAAGGGATATGGTGACTAGTTGAAAAACACTGGATTCTGCAAAACAAGAACCTCCTCTAAATTTGAAACCGAGGATGGTAACCAAAGAAATAATTTGATTGAGGTTTTGTGATTTGAAAACAAAAAGATAAAATAACGCAAGTAAATGAAAGTGGTAAAGATATATGAGATAAGCGGGGAATTCAAATAGCATCAACCAAAAGTTTTAGATTGTGCCCACCTTTGCGCTAGCAACTCACTCAGGCATTGCAAACGGCTGGAGAACGCTATCTGTAGTGCCCACATAGACATGGTGCATATAGATTCCTCTAGTTTGCTCTTGCAAATACCCTGACAACTAGATTGTGAGTTAAGTCCTACTTCTATTCAACTCCGTTGTAGGTGCCTTTAGAAGACTAAGCCAACTAGACATCTATTTCTAGGGCTAGCTGAAACTTAGATAATTATTGCACATGACTCTCAAAACTCTAGTGGTTCCAGTTCTATTTCTAGGTTGCAAGAAAACAAAGTCTTATTTCTAGGATCTTTTCCACTATTGTTTTTCCGAACCCACGCATTCAACTCCAACCTTTCGGCCATCAGCTGAACACAAACTATTCTAACTTAAGTGATCAGTTTAAGCTAACAATGAAACTTAAACTTCAACAAAAACAAATAATGCTAAGAGGAAGCAAGGTTTCCTTTGCATAGGTGGGGCTTTCTTCTACTCAAGGTATCCACATATTTGAACCCCAGAGAAGATGCTTAGCTCATTGAGGAAATTGAAATGCAAGACTTAAAGTAAAGAGTGCACAAAGTAAAGGAATAAACTGAATTCATATTAATTAAATGGAATGAGTACAAGAATAAAGAACTTACAACTGAAGAATAAAGAAAAATAGAAAAGTACAATAGCTGAAATAAAAGACTAAACAGAAAGTAAAATGCAAGACTCGACTAAGGATTTTCCCCTCTCTATCTAGTTTGCTTTAACCTTTTTCGAGGGGAGACAAACCTTCCTCTTCTTCTTCTTTCGAATGGAAGACCCGACAGAGGCTGAAAGATCTGGAACTCGGAGTGGTTACAAGATGAGAAGGAGGAAAAACTAAAAACTATCCTAAGGACGAATTTCCAAGCTCCCCTTACTTCTTGCACCTTGGTCGCTTTTTATAGACCTTGGTGTAGGGATTAAAGCCCCACACAGCGGAAGACTTATCAGAGATCCAACCTCAAATTAAACAACGAATGGAATACCCGTACGACGACAAAATTTTACAGCAATTTAAATCAGATATAAGCTACTGTAACGAGGTTATAATCATGCTGAATTTAATAAAAAACATAGATCTAATCTAGATAAAAGCCCTAGAGATCGAAGGGTTAAGGAATAACTTACTTGCGTTGAAGACTTGACCGGATTACACCAATTCTTCACTGTTTACAGCAGCCCCTTGATCTTCAAGATTCGCTGAAAATTTCTCCAAGAAAACACCACCACAAGACGACACCGGAAAGGCTTCTTAGGGATTTTGGTTGGGAAGCTTGTGGGAACTAGTTTATTGTAGGGATTTTTGGAGAGAATCGTTTTTTTTTCTCTATGAGACCTGAGAGTGTGAAAGCCAGAGAGATTTCATCAACTGAAGAAGCAACTCCCACTTCTCTCTATACTTCAGGAGATAAAAGAGGAAGACCTAATCGTGTAACCACACACGATTAGGACTTAACTGACTAAGTCAGTTTTTCCATTTTTTAATTTTAAAAGATAAATTAAAATTAAAAAACAATTTTAATTTAATTAATCAATATTAATTAAATTAATAATATCTAATTAAATCATATTTAATTAAATGAATGATCCTCATTTATCCTATAGTTTTAATGTGCTTTAATTAAATCAAATTTAATTAAAACCAAATTAAAACAAATTTAATTAAAACCAAATTAAAACATACAATTAATTAATTCTTTAATTGATTAATTATTCAATTGAATATCACATATTCAATTATATTACTCTCACATAATCTGTAGTATTAGTGTGAATCCAATGCACATTAATTTTAACCTATAGTTTAATATGAATCTAATTCATATTTTAAATTTAATATTCGAACCACTTGAAATATTCAATTCTCCCTAAGTAAAATTACCTCAATGCCCTAAATGAGCTACCGGTGGGACCTTATGGACCTACAGTTCAAAAGCTCTAACGATATGAGATTAATTGACTAAACTCATTAATCAATTAACCAATATTCATTAAATGTGGTTCACTCCACTAAAGAACCACAGTTGCGCTCTTCTGACTGCAGATATATTTTTGTGTCCACGGATATTGACCAATAACAACAAGTTAGTCCTTCATATGTGTTCGTAACCCCAACTAGGTCAAATTACCATTTTACCCCTAGGTTACATCTATGTCCTTAAGTCCCCAGTGCTCCTCTAATGAACAATCTGTTTGAGGTCTTACCTACAAACAGAGGTCCCTCTCGTGCCATAGAGAGGACAGGGCCCTTTGTTCAAGACCCGGAGACACTACTTAAGAGAACACACATCTACTTACCCTAAAGTCGGGAAGGAGTGAATTTCGTCTTGTGTGATTATGTTCCTAGCTCCCCACTCGGTCTTGTCCCCAAAATGGTAGCTTATTGAGTCGACGGGCAGGCCACTCTCACCCATACAAATCAAAGGACAATCCCTCGTGAACAGGAGTCCATAACCCACTCAGGATTAAGACTAAGTTGTCTAGGTTATCCTAGTGAAATAGAAACCTAACTAGTCAACAGTGTTACAACTAGTGGTTAACTATTTCACCGTCCGGTCTTATGCAAACTCATTGCACAGGATACCCCACTCGCATGTCCCCTACACGAACGCGTTGGATCATTGCGTTTGTATCATAATACAAAGCGGGTCGTATCCATAGTGTCACCAAGATAAGGTACCCAGCCTTATCCCTGTACTATAGACCCTTTAGGCTGTAGCTTGAATAACGATCCTCGTATGTCCCCACATATTAGTTCAAGTCTCATACTAACAACCTAGGATGTTTAGTTTATTGGATTAAGGTTATTTAGGCAAGATATACACAATACAAACAATAATAAATGAATAATACATCAAATATCATTTTATTAATGTTCGGTCAAATGTTTACATTTACTATCCACGAGTTTTAGGGCATAAAACCCAACAAACTCGCACTTGAACTAAAACTCAAGATAATGGGATAATGTATATACAAAAAATAATCCAAAGCTGGAAATGGTAAATGTATATTGTACATTACATAAAAAGTAAATATACAAAATACAATAAACTAGGGCATCCTTATACCCATTACACATCGCCCACTTGCCCTATATCATACAATATACATATCACGTAGACCTAGACTCTCTAGATGACCCTCGAACACTTTAGCCGAGAGAGCCTTCGTAAATGGATCAGCAATGTTGTGCTCCGAAGCGGTCTTGGTAACGATCACATCTCTTCGTTGCACAATCTCCCGTATAACCTAGGTTTTTAAGGCTAAATAACGCACATAAATGAGCGTTATTAGACAACAAGGGAATCAAAACCATTGGAATCCATATTCAGCTACATACAACCCAGGTTGGAGACAACATACAAATTTCTCCTGGGGAGGTTAAGTAAGTTCCAGTAACGACAGTGTAAACCAGTTTGGAAAAGCTTCGACTGTTGGGTTTTATGCCCTAAAACTCGTGGATAAGTAAATGTAACAAATTAATTAATATGAATAAAGAGTTATTGAAATTATTTAATAAGGAGTTATTGAATTTGTTATTTTTAGTCTTGCAATAATTAACCTTAAATCCAATAAACTAAACATCCAAGGTTGTTTTATGAAACTTGAACTATATGTGGAGATGATGTGAAATTTTCCTACCGCAAGCGCACGGGTCAAGTAATAGTAAAGTGATTTTTGAAATCGAGTGTCGTCCTCTGGATTGGATTTTTTTTAATCAAATTTAATTACAGAAAATAATCTTGTCCAATTTTATTTAGGGAACCAAACAAAGTGAGAAATAATGGAAATCTAACACAAAACAATAAAATAGTGACAAACAATTGATGACAACGGTCTTAGGGAATTGATTTCACCAATCGGGATTATGGATTAATTCATGGTTTAATGACATGCTATGATTCATAAATCTTGGGAAACTAAAATCACACATATCTCTCCCGAGCATACATGATTCTCCCACATGCAATGAACCCGATATCCCTATCTAAATTCATTAAACATGCAAGACATTAAGGTTAACCTTTTTAACGATTTCTAGAATTAATTATTATCTCCCGATTTCTAGCTAAATCCTAGTTATGCATAATGATTTCTAAGCTAAATCCTCTCTCCCGAGTAAGATTCAAGCACAAACAACAATCAATTTATGGCTGGTAAATTAAAAGCATTAAGAACACAATTATGCATAAATGACATTAATAGCAATAAAACCATAAAATCAATCCATAAAGTGCCTAACGGCTACATCAATCCCTAAGAATTAAACTTAGCTACACATAATCCAAATTACAATATAAACTAAGTCTAAACATGTCATAAAAACTACTAAAAAAAGGGAAAAGAGAAGTAAACGCTAAGTAGGCCGAGACCGAACGTCCCCATCACGATCTCCACGAACAAAGCCTTGAAATCCACTTTTCTCCACTTGCTTCAGCCTTCACAGCAACCTTTTCTCTCTGTTTTACGGCTCCAAAGTCACCAAAAAAGTCCCTCCAATCAGCCCTAATCGCAATCTTTAAATAAGGCAAAAATTGGTCGTAGCGTCGCGACGCTACCGCGAAATCTCGGATTCTGGAAGTTCGCCGAGAGCGTCGCGACGCTATGATTTTTTTTTTTTTTTTTAATAATCTCGAACTCATATGACTCCAATTTCTCAATTAAGCTTCAAACACATACTTCCTACAAATAAAACATATAAATGCATAAATTTGGCCAAATAATTGTAAAAGACTAGCTTAATTAATTAGAGAAAAATAGCTAGCTATGCTCGCTATCAGGAGACATACGGGGATCAATGTTCAAGTAACAACTTAAAGGGTCTATAGTATAGGGATAAGGTTGGCTACCTTATCCTGGTGACACTATGTGATACGACCCACTTTGTATTTGATACAAGTTTATTGATCCAAAGCGTTCATGTAGTGGACATGCAAGTGGGGGTATCCTATGCAATGAGTTTGCATAAGACCAGACGACGAAATAGTAACCACTAGATGTAACACCGTTGACTAATTAGGTCTCTATTCTAATAGGATGACCTAGGTAACTCAATCTTAATCCTGAGTGTGTTATGGACTCCATTTCATGAGAGACTATCCTTAGATTTGTATGAGTGAGAGTGGCCGGACTTGCCGACTCAATAAGCCTACCATTTCAAGGATAAGATCGAGTGGGGGCTGGGAACATAACAACACAAGATGGAATTCACTCCTTCCCGTCTTTAGGACAAGTAGATGAGTGTTTCCTTAAGGATTGATTCCAGGTCTTGAACAAGGGTGCCCATCCTCTCCTGGCTCGAGAGGAACTTCCGTTTACTGGTTGGACCATAAACGGGTTGTTCATTAGAGGAATCAGTGGCACTTAAGGAAATAGAGGTAACTGATAACTCTCCAAAAATAGAGTTATTTATAGTCCTTTTGGTTTGTATGTCATTTGTGTCATTTGGATGTGTTTGTTAGATGAATTTTATTGTGTTTTAGCCTAATTATGAGAATTGATGCTTTGGAGTTCTTTTGCAGAAAAATGTAAATGTTGAAAGATTGAGGGAGCAAAATTTGATGATCCAGCAAAATATCAGCAAAACGGGCCACGTGAGCTGCACGTGATTCATGAAATGAAGTGGTGTTTTAAGCATAGATCTCGGACTAATCCGGCTGGGAAGTCACTCAACGTGTCCAAATTAACCTAATTAGGTTAAACCTCATCTTATAAAAGAAGGAGCCGTCAGAGATGAATTCATTCATGATTGGGAGACCGAATCAATCAGCTGGAGGTCTAATTGATGGCAAAATGGAGATCTAAGAAGACTAAGTGTCCTCTCAAAGAGACGAAGTCCTTCTATGTTCTTGGTGGTTTGGAGTAGTCGTTTCATCCCCAATTTCTAAAAGGATCAATATTTTCTTGATTGTAATCGCATTATGGATGTGCTTATTGAGATTGTAACGAGTTTTATGTTTTCAATCATGAACTAAATGCTTTGTAGGCATGAGTTAAGAATTATGTGATTGTTATCTTTATAAAATTTGGAAATTCTATTTGAGTTTGATCATCTTGAGTTATTGTTGTTCTTTAATTTCATTATGTTGCCTGACCAGCCGGTATGTATATCTTCTCCTAGTTTCAGGGATGATGTAGGAGTTGTGTGGCGATAATTCACACTAGACTGTAGATAGTTGGTGGACGCTAGTAATTGATTTAGGGATAACCAATTACCTAGTGCATGATCGGTAGAGCTTCATTGGAGTTGAAACACATTCCAAAAAAATCCGGAGTTTTGGGAGGATCCTGCTGATAAGATTGCATGAGATTGGCTGATCAAAAGAATTGCTGGATCATCTTTATAAACAATTACAAAAGTCTTAACTTGTGTATGTTTCCATTCTGTTTTCTCTAGTCGTAATCATTTACTGCTTTCTTATTTCTTTTGTTTCAACATTTTAAAAACCCAATCAATTTCACCAACCTTTTGAAATCACTAAAAAGACAAATTAAACCAATAGAGGTAGGCAATTCAAAACCCTGTGGATACGATAAATACTTATCATTTGATGCTGGATTGTGTACACTTGCACAATATTTTGAGTTGAATTCTATCTATAATTTTAACCACTTCAGAAGGCAACAGTAACCCAGGGGTAAAACGAAAATTTGACCCAGCTGGCGTTACGAACACTCGTGAAGGATTGACTTACCGTTATTGGTTTATATCCATGGACACAAAAATATTCTAAAGTAAGAAGAGTGCAACTGTGGGTCTTTAGTGGAGTGATCCGCAGTTAATGAGCATTGGTTAAACTGATTAATGAGTTTAGTCATTTAATCTTATATCATTGGAGCTTCTGATCTGCAGGTCCATTAGCTCCCCTTGCTAGCTCATAAAGGGTAATTAGGAACAATTAGTCTTGAAAGGAATTTGAATAGTTCAAAATTCATTATGGGAAATCAAGTTAATTGTATGAGATACAATTAATATAATGTATGTGATACGTTATAATATAAAGTTTAATTAAAGATTAGACTTTATTAATTGAGAGAAATACAATTAAATACGATTTAATTGCAGGCTTAAATTAAATATGAGATATTTAATTTAGTAATTAATTAATTTGAGAATTAATTAATTATTTAATTTAATTAAAAACTATAGGTTATGTGAGAGATATTCATTTAAATATGATTTAAATGAAATTAATTAAATTTGATTTAATTATTGATTTAATTAATTAATTAAATGAATCCTCATCCTATTAGAATTGGGAAAAGTAATATATCCCTAACCTATTATGAATAGGAAAGGGATATGAAACTCTATAAAAAGGACATAATCCATTCCGAATTGATATAACTCATAACACAAGACTTTGCTCTCAAGCAAAATTTCTCTCTAGAAATTTTACAACATTTTAGTGGGAATTCAGGAATTTCAATCCTTCAATTGGTATCAGAGCCCTTTTCGTATGTTTAATTTTAGTTTTCTAAAATTTGCATTGGTTTGGAGGGATTAATTGCATGGTGGATGTAGTTTTGCGAATGAACGTTTTCGATAAATTTGGCCTTAGAATTTACTACTTTGATATGATCAAAATTGTAAGGGTCCTTGTGTAAATTCAAGTCTTTTGTAAGTTTGGGTCTAGATTAGACAAAAAAATCGATGGATATCGAGACCAATTTTTCCAAAATCGAAACAAACAGTCATAGAAATTGCCCAGATTTGTTGCCAGACGTAATAACATCGAGACGCTGGTTCATCAACGTCTCGACACTGTGTTAATTCCCAGCCACGTGCGGAAATGCCACAGCGTCTCGACGTTGGCTCCACAACGTCTCGATGCTAGTTCGAGTTTTAGCAGTTGATACGCAAATTGCTAACCGCAAGTGTACGGGCCAAGTTATAATATAGTGAATGTGAAATTCGAATGTCGTCCTCTGGATTGGGTTTCTAATCAATTTTAATTACCGGAAATACTCTTGCCCAATTTTATTTAGGAAACCAAACAAAGTGAGAATGAATGGAAATCTAACACAAAACAATAAAAAGTGTGACAATCTAATGGTGGCAAATGTCTTAGGGGGTTGATTTCACCAATTAAGATTATGGATTAATTAATGGATTATTATCATGCTATGATTCATAAATTTTTTGGAAACTACAATCAGACATATCTCTCCCCAGCATACATAAGCCTCTCACATACAATGATCCCGATATCCCTATCTAAATTCATTTAGCATGCAAGGCATTAAGGCTAGTCCTTTTATCGATCTCTAGAATTAACTATTATCTCCCGATCTCTAGCTAAATCCTAGTTATGCATAACGATTTCTAAGCTAAATCCCCTCTCCCGAGTTAGATTTAAACACAAACAACATCCAATTCATGGCCGGTAAATTGAAAGCATTAAACACACATTATGCATAAATGAACTCATAGCAAAAATCCAATGAATCAATCCATAAGTGCCCAAAGGCTACATCAATCCCTAAGAATTCAACTTAGCTACTCATAATCCGCGTTACGATATAAACTAAATACAATTCAGCCATTAAAACTACTAAAGTAAAGGGAAAAGAGAAGTAAACACTAAGTAGGCCAAGACCGCACGTCCCCGTCACGATCCCCACGAACAAAGCCTTGAATCCCGCTTTTCTCCATTTGCTTCAGTCCACAGCAGCTCTCTAGTCGAGTTTTTGGCCAAAAAGTCACCAAAAGAAGTCCCCCAATCTAACCTAATCGCAATCTTTAAATAGGGAAAAAAAATTCAGCACAGCGTCGCGACGCTGTCGCGATACTGCGGATTCTGGAAAGGGAAGCCGAGAGCGTCGCGACGCTGAAAACCTGTTGCCGCCAATGTTAATTAAGGAAGGCCAGCGTCGAGACGCCCAAAAAGCAGCGTCCCGACGCTGGCTCTCGGATGGGCCCATTTTGGAATTTTCTAACTCCAATCCTTTTTCGTTCTTCGGCCCCTTTTCATGTCCCGAACACACGATTAGCTTCGATATTTATTTCCTACAAATAAAGTATGAAAATGCATAATTTTGGTCATTTAATTATAAAAGACTAGCTAAATTAATTAGGGAAAACTAGCTAGCTATGCTCGCTATCAAACACCCCCAAACTTAAGCTTTTGCTAGTCCTCAAGCAAACTAAAATCAAACATACAATGGAAGAATGGATGCAACAAACATGACTCAATCCTCAAGGCTCAAAATTCAATAATCAAGCAATCAAGAGACATGCACATAAGGACCAATGAGGGAAACAAATCAAAAGTTTTCCAAAATTAACTTGCACAAGCGAGATCTAACTTAACTAGATTAGACTCTACTAGCCCAGGATTGGATTATTAAACTCTCAACTCATCTTCCCTCTACACTGACACTAAGGATTCACTAACGAGTCAATGGAACAAATTAGTTTGTTTTCATCCATACTTAGGTGCTTATAATTGAAAATTACAATAAGCATTTATATGTGGCACTAGCTTTCACACACCTATTGCAGGGACCCATACCCGAGTTTTACCCTTTGGTTGGCCTAACTAATCACAATAGGGGTAGCTCTTTTTTGCCTAAACTTTATTAAACATTGCGTTGCGCGCATAAGTCATGACTTATTTTTTCTTTTCTTTTTGACAGCAAGAATAATTTTTCTTTATGAGCACGATAAGCAATTCTTTTCTTTCCTCCTAGGAAAGATTAAACATGCTAATTTGCAAAAAATTAACTCTTTAGCTCTTCCCTACACCTATCGAGGTGACAACAAGCATATGAACCTAATAATTCGCTCCTAAGCATTCAAATCCAAATCCAGCCAAGAAAAATACTCTACTCATGCAAGACATCTCCTATAAAAAGTTTAAAAAGTCTCCCTTTTTGGGCACTCATGCTTACAACTCATCGAAAGCTTGAAAATTGACAATAAAGCCTATCCTAGGAAATCATAGTCATGAAAAAATAACATCCAAAAAAACAACCATATGCTCAATTCAAAGAAAGCTCAAAACTATAGCCCGAACTCAGATGCTCAAGGGCTCCACAAACATGATATTCCACCCCCAAATTTAAAACATGCATTGTCCTCAATGTATAAAGAAAATAAAGCATAATCAAGCACGAGAACAAATAAAGAGTGGAAGGAGTGAACAATACTACCCTAGCATGACGATGATCTCTATGGAAACTTGCAAGCAAAGAAGAAACTGGAACCAAGACCTACAAAACAAAAACAACAAGCAAATCAAACGAAAAACACAACTGAACTTACTTGGGTTGCTTCCCATAAGCGCTTGTTTAACGTCATTAGCTCGACGTGTTGACCGAATAGGCATCAAGGTGGTCTACTGGCAGGTGTTCCATCAATAGTGCTCTTCCTAGCACCTTTCCTATAACCCACCAACATGGTCTCTGATGTGTTCTGAGGGTCCTCAAAAGCTTTTAGGATCTCCTTCTCCTGTTGGACTCTAATGATCAGCTCCCTGCTGTCAATATCGATTATAACCCTCCCCGTAGCAAGGAATGGTCTCCCTAATATGATAGGCATGACATGATTCTCTTTAATGTCTAAAACAAAGAATCAACAGGAAGGAAAAATCTACCTACCTTAATCAAAACATTCTCCACAATTCCATATGGACTAATGATGACCGCAAAGTGCACGGGCCGCAAGTAATATAAAACGGTAGTAATACCGAGTATCGAATCCACAGGGAAGCGAAGCGAAAATTAAGCAAAAAATCTCTTGAGCACTAAAAGTACTTAGGCAAAATAATATTTAGGGAACAACCCATGCAAATAAGAGAAATTTAAAATTCAAAGCAGGAAAATAATTTGATCAATCAAATAGAAAAAAATATGGAGAAAGAGATTTCTTTTAATGGGAAGAGGGGTCTTGAAAATCAATTATGAGCTAAACAATTGTTATAATTATCCTATCTCATTGCCCAACTAATTATACTCCTAGAATCTCCGTTAATCACATAGGTTCTCCTGTCGGTTTCCCCTAATTGTAATTAATTCATTTTAACAACCTAAGTGTCCTTAGCGCCATTAAAAATCATTAATTATTACGCTCTGATTCATTTTAGGAATCTAAGTTTAATCAACTAATCCCGGTGTCACGACGGGCAATTAAACTAGTTGCATGGATTATGATCTATCCTAACTTCTCTCCGTCGAGTTTCCATTAAGAATCGAATCATTACACAATTGGCCAGATTGAATAAAGCATTAAGCACATCCATACAAATAATTAGGAAAAAGGGCAAGAGACAGGTAATTATAACAACATTTCAACTATAATTTCATTTCAAGACCCCAAATTGGGGTTTAGCTATACATAGCTAAAATATCCACAACATTTACAATAGAAAGCATAATTTAAGAGCATAAAAGGAAAGGAATTGACCGTCGAAAAACCCCTTCGCTTGGCGCTCAGAGCTCCGCCGAACACTCCTTTGAGCTTCCTAAGATGCTCCCCAAAATTCCCCAAATATTTCCCACTAAAGAATTCTCTCAAAAAGGCTAGAAAGCCTTGAGAGAGGCTCCAAAGGAGCCAAAGGAAGGAAAGAATGGATTGAAGAATGAATTGATTGATGGTAAATGAGGCACCCAAGGGTGCCTTTTTATAGGCCCGGATTGGGGGTAGCGTCGCGACGCTACCTTGCACAGCGTCGCGACGCTGCAACGCACGCGGCTTGGGTAACACGAAAAGGGTAGCGTCGCGACGCTGCTTACATAGCGTCTCGACGCTGCCCTAAAATTCCAGATTTTTCAGCTTCTTTTTGGGCTGATTTTTGGGCCTTCTTCTTCATTTCTTTTGGGCATTTTTTCATGAGTGTCTTCTTTGGGTCCCCTTTTGATCCATGCTTGGATTTGGGCTTCATTTGCTTCATTTTTTGCACTTTTTCTCCCAAAATCACCAACTTTGCTCCTAAGGACCAAATAACGGAATTCATTAAATATTTTCATTAAAAACACGATTAAAGCACAGAAAAGCCTAATAAATTGGGACTAAAATAGCGACCTTTCTGCTCGCTATCAACTAACCACAGACTGGTTAGCCAACTGGAGCCTAACAGTAGTAAATTTTATCTCTCCTATATTCAGCTTTTTGCACAAAGATAATGGAATGATATTTATGCTAGCCCCTAGATCACATAATGCTCTACATGAATAAGTACCAAAATTACAAGGAATAGTAAAACTCCCTGGATCAGTCAATTTCTCTGGTACTTTCTGTTGGACACGAGCACTACATGTCGATGCGAGGTATACTGTCTCCATCTGCTTTTCCTTTTTCTTTTTGTTGAGCCATTCCTTCATGAACTTCCTGTAGTGACGCATATGCTCCAGTGCATCTGCGAAAGGAATATTAACAGTCAAACCTGTAAAAGCATCAAGAAACTTATCAAACTGAGCCTTAGAATTTTTCTTTTTCCTATTCTTTGACTTAGGAACTAAAGCAGTAGGAGAAGGGATAGAGGGCTCAAGAATAAGCTTTTCAGCTTCGTTTGAGGTGGTGCCCTCCTCAGCTTCTCCAGTGAGTTCCTCTGGTTCAGTTGCTTCCTCTTCCTCAGCTACTTGAGTCTCCTCCTCGTGATGCACAGTGACAACTTTGCAGTACTCCAATGGAGATTTCTCCTGTTCAGCTGGGGCTTTACCTTTATTCATGGTGTTGACAACACTTGCCAGTTGTCCCAGTTGAGTCTCTATGTTCTTGATGCCTGCAGAATGACCATTGACAGTGGTGTTTATGGCAATCACGGTCTCCTCGAGCTTGTTTGTCCTGTTACTTGATTTTGCAATAAAAGCTCCAACAAGATCCTCTAAAGATTTTTTACTTTCTAGACTTTGAGGGGCAAAACCAGGAGGATTTAACATGTTTTTATTGTTAGCATAGGAAAAATTCTCATGATTTCTATTACTAGGGTGATAATGTGTAGGTGTAGAATTATTATTGTATCCCCTAGAATTAAAATTGGAAACATACTGAACCTGCTCTAGATTCTCCTATTGAGTATAGGATGTAAGGGCAGCTACAGACTCGATCGATTGAGCACTCCCTGTACCTGAAAATTTCAGAAAAGCATTAGCTAGGGAAGACATTTGGGCCTGAAGTGCACTTACGTTGTCAATCTCGAACACTCCAGCAGCAATCTTTTTCGGTCCCGACCACTCAGATGGCCACTGATAGCTATTGGTGGCCATCTCCTCCAGCAACGTCCTAGCATTCTCAACAGTTTTAGACAACAGAGTCCCACCTGCAGCTGCATCAACAATAGTTTTTGTACTAGGAGTTAAGCCATTATAAAATAATTGAACCTGAAGCCAGTCGGGATAGCCATGCTGAGGGCACTTCCTCAGCAGCTCTTTAAATCGCTCCCATGCCTTGAAGAGTTGCTCATCAAATTGTTGCTGGAATGTCCCAATTTCGGTCCTCAGCTTGATCGTCTTGGCAGGGGAAAAGAATTTCTTCAAAAATGCCTGGACCAAAGCATCCCACGTGGTAATGCTCCCAGGTGGAATCGATTGTAACCAGTGTCTAGCTTTGTCCTGCAAAGAAAAAGGAAATAAACGTAAGCGAATGCCATTTTCAAAAACTCCATTTAATTTTACCGTCCCACAGATGTCTAGGAAGGATTCCAGGTGAGAATTTGGATCCTCGGTGGGCGATCCTCTGTAGGCACAGTCTCGAGCCATCTGAATGAGACCTTTTTTGGTAGACTATCCCCGACTGTTACTCCTGGAATACCGACTGAAAGTAGTCCCTAATGGGCTTAGGCTCCTCGGGGTTAGGATTGGCCATTTGGATATGATTTTCTTGGTTTTCCCTTCGAAGTCTATTAAAAGTTCTTTCGATCTCTGGGTCAAAGGGAACTAAGGCCAACTCCCTAACCTTTTGCATGCACCAACTAAACTAACCTAAAAAGGAAAATAAAAGAAAAGGAAATAAAACAAATTAGGAAAGAATCTAGAAAAGAGAATACTAAATCTAAAATAGGGAAATATAATCTATAAAAGGAAAAGATAAACAAAAAAGGAATGCAAAATCAAATATGGCAAAAAAAAAAAAAAACAATTAGGACACTACCAAAAAAGGAAAAATTAATCTAATAAGGATAAAACTAAAAAGGAAAATTCTATCTATGGAAAATTCAAACAAATATGGACAAATCTAAATATGGAAAGGAAAAACAATAAAGAAAAAAACAATCCACCTAAAAACAAAATTAACAAAAATAACAAAAAATAAAATAAAATAAAATACACACTAAACTAAGACCAGACAATTTTTCCACGATATTAAATTGACTAAATATACCAATCCCCGGCAACAGCGCCAAAAACTTGGTACGCAAATTGCTAATCGCAAGTGTACGGGCCAAGTTATAATATAGTGAATGTGAAATTCGAATGTCGTCCTCTGGATTGGGTTTCTAATCAATTTTAATTACCAGAAGTACTCTTGCCCAACTTTATTTAGGAAACCAAACAAAGTGAGAATGAATGGAAATCTAACACAAAACAATAAAAAAGTGTGACATTCTAATGGTGGCAAATGTCTTAGGGGGTTGATTTCACCAATTGAGATTATGGATTAATTAATGGATTATTGACATGCTATGATTCATAAATCAAGGAAACTACAATCAAACATATCTCTCCCGAGCATACAGAAGCCTCTCACATACAATGAACCCGATATCCCTATCTAAATTCATTTAGCATGCAAGGCATTAAGACTAGTCCTTTTACCGATTTCTAGAATTAACTATTATCTCCCGATCTCTAGCTAAATCCTAGTTATGCATAACGATTTCTAAGCTAAATCCCCTCTCCCGAGTTAGATTTAAACACAAACAACATCCAATTCATGGCCGGTAAATTGAAAGCATTAAACACACATTATGCATAAATGAACTCATAGCAAAAATCCAATAAATCAATCCATAAGTGCCCAACGGCTACATCAAACCCTAAGAATTCAACTTAGCTACTCATAATCCGCGTTTCGATATAAATTAAATACAATTCAGCCATTAAAACTACTAAAGTAAAGGGAAAAGAGAAGTAAGCGCTAAGTAGGCCGAGACCGCACGTACAATGAACGCTAAGTAGGCTGAGACCGCACGTAAAAGAGAAGTAAACATATCTCTCCCGAGCATACAATAGCCTCTCACATACAATGAACCCGATATCCCTATCTAAATTCATTTAGCATGTAAGGCATTAAGGCCAGTCCTTTTATCGATTTCTAGAATTAACTATTATGTCCCGATCTCTAGCTAAATCCTAGTTATGCATAACGATTTTTAAGCTAAATCCCCTCTCCCAAGTTAGATTCAAACACAAACAACATCCAATTCATGGCCGGTAAATTGAAAGCATTAAACACACATTATGCATAAATGAACTCATAGCAAAAATCCAATAAATCAATCCATAAGTGTCCAACGGCTACATCAAACCCTAAGAATTCAACTTAGCTACTCATAATCCGCGTTACGATATAAACTAAATACAATCACTACTACAAATTCTATCTTACTTGACATTTGCAACTTTTAATTACTTGACATTTTAATAAAAAAAATGTCAAGAAACATGCATTTTCTAAAGAAATGTCAAGAAAAATGAAAAAAAAATGCGGAAGAAATGTCAAGAAAATTGAAAAAAGGCGGAGGTTGACGGAGTTTTTCGGATTTTTTTAACACTAACATAAAATTTGACTTTTCAAAACCGTCAAATGTTATCTTAATTTACTTGCCACATTTTAGATGTCAAGGATAATTTAGTTTCAAATAAAATAATTTTCTCAAGCTTTTTCTTCCCCCACCATTCACGATTTTTAGCAGCCCTAACTCACCATTCACCCCTCTCACCATCTCTTTCTCCCAGCCATGTGTGTTTCCTCCCCTCCGGTGAAAATCTCCGACGACGGCGCAACAGCAGCGGCGATTTGTCGGCGTCGAGCACTCCTTCGCGTGGTCAACAACGATTTCTGCGTGGGTTAGTGTATTTCTCTTAGTTTTTCTCTCCTCAAGGCCCGATTCCTCTCTCTCCTTCGTTCTCTCTCTCACTCGTGATATCCCTCTTTGTTTTCTAGCGTTTTCCCGACGAGTTTCAAGCGGGGCAGTGGTTGTTTTCGCAATTTTCCGGCAGGTGCTCTGTTTAGGCGCGGACAGCAGTGTTTTTGGGCGTTTTTAGTGGGTTTTTGAGCGAATCGACCTTGGGTAAGTTGGATTGAAGGTTTTATTGGTTGGTTATCATGTTTAATTGAATACCCACTCACTATTAGTTCCGTTCAACAAACTTTCCCTTCAAATTCCGGCTGTTCAAGCAGTGGGTTTTCGACTTTCAACGTCTTTAAGCAATTTCGACATTGGGTAAGTGTTTTACATCAAGGATTGGGGTTGATTTTAGTGTTTATTCAAATACCCATTGATGTTAGCTTTCAATTTCAAGGTACCCATAGCGTTTGGTGATTTATTCGTCGATTTGGAGTGAAATTGGAAGCCCGGACAGCAAGCATTTGTTCTGTTTTTTGGGAAGATTTGTATGTTAATTTCCCCAATTTAATGGAAGCATAAATATATAATCGAATTCACATGGGTGAACGGTCCATTACCAGAGTCGGTAAACATTTTCTCCTATAAATTTATGTGGTTAAGTTTGTCTTTGTATATATGTATATATTTTTTTTTTTGTTGAAGTTGCATATTTGAGGGAGTCTCTGCATTTTTTCTTTTACTTTTTATTTGTAATGTTCTTTTACTTTTTATTTTTGTAGTTGAAGTTGCATCATTATTTTGGTTGAGTGACCCATCAATGTGAGCTAAAAAAGAGACTTTGCATCGTTAGAAAATTTCCAACAAATGTCTTGGTGGGTAATTTTAAGGGTGGATACTTTTCTTCAAAGTTATTTTTGAGTTGTCTATGGATTTGATTTTGTAAATTACACCCTTTTTATTTTGACTTTCTCCTCTCTCTCAAACTTCCCTCTTTGCCATCTTGAGTTGTCTATGGATTTGATTTCGTAAGAGTTGATACCTTTCATTTTTCCTCTCCTGCTTTAAATGACATAGCTCTTTAGTGCACCGTGTAATGTATCTCATCTATATATGTGGTTCATAGTCAAAGCTTAAATTAAAAGGATGAACTACTATTTTGAAAGTGTTTTTAACCTCTGTTAGCTATTTGTTCACAATTCTTAAGTTAATGAGATTGTTCTACTGATTGTGTGCAATGTTTCTTCTTTTCTTTCCTTGTTAAAGTTGTTAATAAACATTTTCTTTTGTGAGTCGTGACAAAACCTGCAAAGGTGAAAGTTTTCAATTGAAAAACTATAGGATGATCGAGTTAGTTGAGTTGCATACTTTGGAGTAGTGTAGTTGCGTACTTTGAATATTGTATTTGAGCTTCTGTACACTACAACAAAATATCCCTTTTAATAGCGTTTTAGGATAGCTTTTCATACAAAAAAATTTTGAATATTTCATAAAGGTCAAATTTTCTTGTTGATGTTCCATCTAAATGTGCTACTTATTACATGAATTGCAAATTATCTTAGTTTATCTAGCCAAGTTTCGAGAAGTGACAATGAGAAATTGAGCATATGCACGATGGGCCAAATCTTTGAGTATAAACACACAAGGGAGTGTGGGAAGATCCTTTATTTTTTTTGTGTCACTTTACATTCTTTTGCAGCTTGTTTTACAAAAGAAGTTCATCAAAATCCATAGCCAAAAGAGAAGTAACAGAGAAATTGATAATAGCACAAGACCAAGGAATTCTCTAACCTTTTTGAAGGTTGGTTTTTTGATGCCCATTGTAGAGTACTTTTCAATATATTGCTTCCTTAATGGAAACCTATAAAAGGGTTGTAGGTCTAAAATTTCCATATCATTGATCCTTTCTATGAAAACCTTTAGACTTTCTAAGTTTAACTACTAATGAGGTTGCATCAATTATTTTCTAGATATACATACCTAAAAACTAGACAAGGTTTGTTCTTATTTTCAAGTCTTGACAAGTACCTTTTCAACACATTCTTTCATTGTTGCAAGTATTCAACCTTGAAGGATGATATATAAAAGTTCAATGAAATACAGAAATGCCCCTTGAACTTTATGCTAAACTTGAGGGTTGTTTCTCTATGCCAGTTCTAATTCTCTCTCCATAGGTGCCAACTCAACAATCTAACTCAAAGGATTTTTGGTTTCAAAAAAGAGAAGCTCAAGTTGAGAGAATATATTGTGTGGTTTCCAAGAGATAAATATGAGAGTTAAAAATTATATAATCATTTGATTTGTAAGCTATTGATTAGGTGCTATTTTTGTGCAACTTCCCATTGATAATTTGATTAGACTAATGCTTTTGATTATGAAGTTGTTTAGGGTGTGCTTTCAAAGTAGTTTTTCGTCCCCTCTGCAATCATTGTTTTCCAATAGCCATTGAACATAATCGTTTAAAGCCATATGTTGTTCTTTATTCCCTCTCCTTAGTGAATAAGTTTTGAATGTTAAATTGCTTCAGATGTGGTTTGGTTGGTTTTTGATTGAGCAGGTCATATTAAATGTATGATATAAATTAATTTCATAGATGTTAGCTACGCATTTCGTCGTAGCTGTTCATGAAGGATCTAGTCGCTTGATTAAATTCTACCATAAGTACAATGGATCAAAAGCAGAAGAAGGAAATCAAGAAGGAACCTTTGCCAGTCTATGAGGTAATAATTAATCAAGAAGGATCTAGTCTCTCTTTATTGCCATTTCAAGCAACCTTTAGCCACCAGGACAACCAACAATATTTACATTGTGTAAGAATGAATTAAATAATAGTCCTAGGATACATTCTTTATTTACATAGCGGAGTTGACTAGCTTTACCTTCACAAGAAGGAACCACCAAATAGGTATGAACTTGATACTTTTGTAATATATAATGGCAATAAACTATTTTTAGATTTGTTATATGGCTATTCTGCAGTTATGGTAGCCAAGGATTTGAGTATAGGGTGGTGGTTAGTGCTACAAGATTGATTTGAGTACACGCGGTGGGTTTATTTATTTGTACTTGATTTTTTTTTATAAATTTATTTGTTATGTTCATAACTTTAAGTTTAGATAAATTTAGCTTTGATGTTATACTCATTAAGTTTAGATAAGTTAGTTTAAGTTTTGTTGTTATGAACTTAGTTATTTCTTTTGATGCATGTAAAGGTCGTTTGTTTAGTTAAATCTATTATGTAGAGGAGTATGAAAGTTGATTTACATGTTTATGAAAGTTGATTTACTTGTACATATAATTGCTTTTTTTTTTTTTTTTGACAACACACATAATTGTTTGTTTAGGTTAAACATTGAAAAGTATGGACGTTCATTCATTTGTTTAGGTTGACTTGGTATAACTAGAGTACTATGACTATCCTGCAGTTATGGTAGTCATAGTTTTGTTATGATTTGTGTTGGTAAGTTTGTTTTCCATTGAGTTGTTAATTATTATGTTCGCACTTTGTTCTTTTAATAAGTTGTTACATTCTTGTGTTTATGAGGATCGCTACATTGATGCACTTAGTTGTTTGAACAAGTTTAGCACTTTTGGTTGATAAGTTTAGTTGTTTCATTGAAAATATTTTGATGATTTGAGATAAGTTTAGTCTCATTTGTTTTCCGTTAAGTTGCGTTTATGAGAATTGCTACATTGTTGCACTTAGTTGTATTAGCAAGTTTAGTAGTTTTGGTTGATAAGTTTAGTTGTTTCATTGTTGCACTTTGGCACCTGGCCAAGCCACTAAAAAAAGATGTCCTAATTTGTTTACTGTTTATACGTAAGTTACCTATTGTTGGATGTGTATTGATTAATTCATGTGGCACTGCTTTCATGTAGATTTTTTTTGTTTTTCTCTCTGTTGGTTGATTGAATGAAATGTAATTGTGATTCCGTAAATGTTTTTTTTTAGAAGTATGCAATGAAATGTAGTTGTGATTCTTATGTTTTTGTTACATTCTTGTGTTTATGAGGCATTGTTTACAAATTTTAGTTTATTTTATGATGTTTACTTTGCACCTGGCTTACTTGAGAAGCTTGTGCATTTTTGTTAAAAACCACTTCTTTATTTTGTTATATTGAAGTTCTTAGCCAACCACTAAAATTCCTGCAGTTGCACCATTAAACTTCATTGGCAATGTAAGTTTATTTAGGGAGTTAGGTAGAAAACTTCAGTCTCTTGGAATCTATATTTTTGACCGAACACAAGGGAGGTTGATGAGACGGTTTGCAAACCTGATGATGAAAAGGTTCTTCTTTGTTGTCTTCTTCTTTTTAATTCTTAGCATATGACATTTTTGTAGCTTTTGTTTAATTATATTATATTTGTGTTTCTTTGTAATTCTTTTCATTTAGTCTCCACACTTGTAATATGTCCAGTTTTGATTTTGTGGAGCTATTTGCTGTAAATGATGTCGATGAATTTAGTTCCATCATAAAGCTTGATGTTTTGCCATAAGTTCTAATTACTACTTGTCATTTTAATTTTATTGTAAGATTCTTCATTATTACTAGTTATACAATAATTTAGTTTTTAGCAACCTGCACTTAATGGAAACCAACCTAAAGCACTCACCATTTGATAGGACTTGGTAGCTTATATTTAAGTCTTCTGCCTTTATGTGACTCACTATTTGCATATTACACTTGCTTTTATATTTGCTTTTAGTGATACCAAATGCACATATTTGATATTTTCTACTCGTATTTGTTTTTTCACACAAGAGATGAACTAACGATTTGAAGAAAGTTCTACTCATATTTGTATTTTCTAATGAACACACACAAGGATAGTATAGAAAAATCTTGTAGCTTGTTATTCTGGCGATAACTTTGTGTGTCTGTGTGTGTGTTTTCTCACTTGTAGATTATAGAATATGAAAATGCCATGGACTTCACGTCTTTTATGGTTGTTCATACGAGTAGGAGAAAATTGGGTGAGCTGAAAGTCTTTCATAAATTAACCTTGTTTTTCCATCTTGCATGTTAATGTCTCTCGCAAACTTGTTTTCTCTTTCTCTTCAATATTTTGTTTACTTAGCTGTTTAGTAAACTAGATTCTTTTCTCAATCTACATTAATGTTTTGAAAATCTTTCAGATGACCTTTTAATTATTGGATTACCTGAGGGACTTACTGCCCCCTTTAAGATATCAAATGTTGTCTTACGTAAGGATATTAAGGTATGTGTTTCAAGTCAATGAAATAGTATGCTCCACTTAGTTCTATTTATGAATTGTTGCATTCTATGTTAACTACTACTGGTTTTTTTTTTTTTTTTTAGGAATAAATTTTCCATGAAACTCTAACCATTTTATATTTGCTTGCTTGTAGAATCATGGAAATCCAACTAGCCACGAGCCAGAGCTTGTATTGACTAACTTCACAATAAGCTTTGGTCTTCATGTTGGAAGGTTTCTTTCTGTACCTAAATTTCTGTATCTGAATATACTACCTTGTGAAGACTGCATTTCATATGTAGGGTTCTTACTCTTTCCTGATTATTACGCTTCTCTGATTTATATCTCTACTCTCAAGTCTCAAGTTTTTTTTTAATGCTTTAACTTTTATTGTTACCTATTTTCTTTAGATTAATACAATCACTCTATTTAGTTTAATTGTTATGTTGATAAATTTTGATAAGTTAGTTAAGTATTGTTATTATGTTCTGATAAGTTTAATTATTCTTCCTTCCTATATTTTGATAAGTTAGTTCAGTTGATATGTTCCTAAGTTGTGATAAGCTTAGTTTAATTTAGTAGTTATATTCATGATAAGTCTAGCTGATATGTTTCTAAGTTGTGATAAGCTTTGTTTAATTGTTATGTTCATGTTTTGATAACTTTAATAATTCGTGTTAGTTTTTTTATGAGTCTAATATTTTTGTTCGTTATAAGTTTGGTTGTTATGTTCTTAAGTTTTTCTGAGTTTTGTGTAATTGTTATGTTCATGAACTTTTGATAAGTTATTTAAGCTTTGTATCTATATTCAATGAAGTTTCATAACTTTAGTTGTTTGCGTTAATTTGATGAGTTTAGTTGTCCATGTTCCATTGAATATATGTTATTCATACCCCAAATCTTAAATCTCTTGCTTATATTATTTGCATTGTTTCTTGTGTGTTAGATTTGTTGTTCCTATGCATCAATGGCTTCAAGAACAAATTGCAGCACGTACGTTCAATCAACCTTCAAAGAGTTATGTGGGCTTTTTGTTTTCCTTTTTTTGCAATTGATAATATTGTACTTGACAAACACCATAATGTAATGGAAATTATATGTGACCATGTTATACTTATTTTATTGGGTTAATACTTCTTGTAATTTTGGAATTGTTCATATATGAATTTTGTTAATGTTATTGGTGAAAATTTGGTTGATACATCTTGAATGTGTATTGTTTATTTGGTTGATAAAATTATGCCTTTTTTCAATATATCAAATTGTAGGAGATTCAAGATAATAGGGAATAACTATTATAATTGAAAAAAAAAAAACTACAAACAAACATTACATGTAAAATATGTCAAGATAACAATTAATTTGACGGTCATAGAATGTCAAGTTACAATATTATTGATACGTAGAAAGTGTCAAGTTCTTATAAACATGACGTTCTATCGTTTTATTCTCTGACAGTTAATAAACATCAAGTATCAAGCCAACCTTGACACGACTGAAGTATCAAGAAATGTATAACATGACGTGTGTCCGTAGTCAAGTTTTAACACACTTTTTCTTGATGGCCGGTTCGTCGACGCTAAGAAAAACGTCAAGTATAAAGTTACTTGACATTTCGAAAACGTCAAGTAACTTAATTTTTCTTGTAGTGAATTCAGCCATTAAAACTACTAAAGTAAAGGGAAAAGAGAAGTAAACGTTAAGTAGGCCGAGACCGCACGTCCCCGTCACGATCCCCACGAATAAAGCCTTGAATCCCGCTTTTCTCCACTTGCTTTAGCCTCCACAACAGCTCTCTAGTTGAGTTTTTGGCCAAAAAGTGAAGGTGTTCATATAACACATGCGGAAGCAATTGAAGATCGAAAGCACTTAAGACATTCAATTTTACTCCTAAAGCATGCATGTTCTAGAAAGGGTAGAAAAGAGAGTAAATGAGTACCAACCTCTTTGATGCTCACTTGTAAGGAACTCCTTGTGATATTATCTTTCTCCAACTTCTCTTGGACAACCTTTAGTGTCTTCCCTACTATTCTCTTGAGCCTAGAAAGACTTGTGGGAGTCTATAGAAGAAAGAAATAGGAAGGGAATGCTTGATGGTACAAGCTTTTGGAAGGAGATGAAATGAGAGAGAATTTGAGGGAGAAAATTTGCAGCATAACACTAAATGAAAGCTTGCTTCTCTTGAATCTAATTCAAACCCCTTTTATAGACCTCTCCCATGCAAAGACAAGCTTCATGACACTTAGCCACATGGTCAAGATGCAACTCAAAGTGGATTCTAGGTGTCTACTTCACAACACATGCATCTAATGCATGTTTGTGTTGTTTTCCACTATGTATAATTATGCAAGAGTGGAAAAACCACTAAATCCACTATGAATTGAATCCTAATTGTGAATTTTCAGCTTTCAATTCATTTCAAATTCAATTCAAAATTGAAATTGATTTCTAGGCAATTAATTGGGACATTTCCAAGTAATTTTGATATGATTGATCCAATCAATCTTTATCACCTAATGCCATGAATTATATATGATTCCTAATACATATATATGGTATTTAAAACACTTTTAAATACCTCATCTCTCAATTCCTAATTTAATTCATAATTAAATCATTGTGTCGAACATGTTTTACGATAAAACCCTATTTCCCGTTTTTGAACGATTCAAAGTTTCCTATCAAAATATTCTAAGCTTTATTCCGATATGAGCTAGTAGGGGGACCTAATGGACCTATAGATCATGGGCTCCAACGATTCGAGGCTAACCGACTAATCTCATTATCAAAGTTATCCAACATTCGTTAACTACCGGGACACTCCACTATAGCCCGATAGTTGCACTCCCCTCACTATAGATATATTTCCGTCCACTTGATTTAACCATGTTTAGTAAGTCGTTCCTTCACAGGTTGTTCGTAGCTATAGCTAGGTCAAATAACCGTTACACCCCTATAGTACTTCTTGTTCCTTAAGTTCTAATGAATAATCGGTTTGCGGTCCAACCATCAAACCTAAGTTCCTCTCGATCCAACGAGAGGGTGGGGCCCCTTGTTCAAGTCCTGGAGTTAGTACTTAAGAGAACAACCTCTCTGCTATCTCTGAAATGGGTAGGAGTGAATTCCGTCTTGCGAAACTATGTCCCCAGCTATCTATTCGATCTTATCCCCAAAATGGTAGGCTTGTCGAGTTGGCGATGCTGGCCACTCTCACCCATGCAGATCAAAGGATAATCTCGCATAAACAGGAGTTCATAGATAGCTCAGGATTAAGAACGAGTTACCTAGGTCATCTATGAGAAATAGTCAGTTTCTTCAGTAAACGGCGTTATAAAGAGAAAGTGACTTATTTCGTGGTCCAGTCTTATGCAAACTCATTGCATAGGACGCCCCCACTCGCATGTCACCACATGAACGATTTAGGATCTCATCGTTTGTACTTAATACAAAGTGGGCCGCGTCCATAGTGTCTCCAGGATAAGGTACCCAACCTTATCCTTATACTATAGACTATTTTGACTATAAACTTGAACTTGATCCTATGATATGTCCCTACATATAGTTCAAGTATTCATTTTATAGCCAAGGATCTTAGTTTATTGGATTTAGGTTAATCATTCGCAATTTACATATTCAATAACATCTTTTACTAAATAACCTCAATAACGTCTTTATTGGAAATATAATATGTTTAATGATTTACAAACTACGAGTTTATAGGACATTAAACCCAACAAAAAGTCGCCAAAAGAAGTCCCCCAATCTGACGTAATCGCAATCTTTAAATAGGGAAAAAAATTTGGCACAGACTCGCGACGCTGTCGCGATACTGCGGATTCTGGAAAGGGAAGCTGAGAGCGTCGCGACGCTGTAACCTGTTGCCGCCAATGTTAATTAAGGAAGGCCTACGTCGAAACGCCCAAAGAGCAGCGTCCCAACTCTGGCTCTCGGATGGGCCCATTTTGGAATTTTCTAACTCCAATCCTTTTTCGTTCTTCGGCCTCTTTTCATGTCTCGAACACACGATTAGCTCCAATATTTATTTCCTACAAATAAAGTTTGAAAATGCATAATTTTGGCCATTTAATTATAAAAGACTAGCTAAATTAATTAGGGAAAACTAGCTAGTTATGCTCGCTATCAGCAGTGGCGGCTAGGGTTTTGATTGGCACGGTTCGTGATGTAGGCGGTTCGGTTCGGCTCCGATTCGTAATGGGATGCCTTGGTTCGAGGTTTTGAAGGCTGGTTCAGGTTGTTTTGGTCTGGTTCTGGAGCGGAAAAAGACTTATTAGGATGAAATTTTGATAAATTATTATAATTTATTGCTTTATTTTATCCTAGGGGCCAAATTATCAGTTCATTTGCTATTTAAATGCTTTGTGGATGTCATTTAGATTAAATCCCACCTTAGGTTAAGCACGATGATACATTTTAATATATATTATAAATGTTATAATGTATGATATTAATGCATGATGGATGGATTTCATGAGTTATTTAATATAATGGTTATGTTAAATATATGAAATTAAATGAGCATGTAACATGTGTTCACACTTAACTTTGAAGATGGAGACACGTGGAATAAATATGTATTTGTATTGATGTAATATGCGTGTGGGTGTACAATCTCTAACTTTAATCCTCTGATTCTCTCTCTTGTGTGTGAATGTGTTTCACTCGAGGGTTGTAGCGCTTGTTCTCGAGTCTGAAGCTTCAATTGATTCTTGGAGCTTTTGGAATCTTCGGGTCTTGAAGTTTTGGAGTCTTGAAATCTTGAAGAGTCTTTGGTCTTCAAGAATTGTTGAAGTCTTCTAGTCTTGAAGGGTCTTCAGTCTTCAAGAAGTCTTGGGGTCTTGAAGTCTTGAAGAGTCTTTGGTCTTCAAGGATTGTTGAAGTCTTCTAGTCTTGAAGGGTCTTCAGTCTTCAAGAAGTCTTGGGGTCTTGAAGTCTTGAAGAGTCTTTGGTCTTCAAGGATTGTTGAAGTCTTCTAGTCTTGAAGGGTCTTCAGTCTTCAAGATGTCTTGGGGTCTTGAAGTCTTGAAGAGTCTTTAGTCTTCAAGGATTGTTGAAGTTTTCTAGTCTTGAAGAGCCTTCAGTCTTCAAGAAGTCTTGGGGTCTTGAAGTCTTGAAAAGTCTTTGGTCTTCAAGGATTGTTGAAGTCTTCTACAAGTCTTCTGAATCTTGCAGAGGCTTCGATCTTCAGAGTCTTGCAGGAAGCTTCAATCTTCTGAATTTTGCAGAGGCTTCGATCTTCAGAGTCTTGCAGCAGGATCTGGACTTCAAACTTCAGAATTCTTGCAGGATGATTGGAGCTTCAATCTTCAAATCTTGTGGGAGGATCAGAACTTCAATCTTCAGAGCCTTCTAAGAGCTTCAGTCTTTCTCTTCTCCCTTTCTTTCTGCTGCTCCCCTCAAATGAGCCAAGACCTCCTATTTATAGAGTTTTCCAAAGGCTTTTGCGGGCTTGGACTCAAATTGGGCTTGGGCTCAAATTGGGCTTGAGCCCAACTATTTGGTTGTGTTTGATTTATATTTGACCCAAAAACCACATGACCCAAAATTTAAAAGACCAAATTTGGTCCAATTAATTATTATTTTTTAATTAATTGGTCAAATTAATTAATTTGATCAAAATAATTTATTTTTAATTAATTGATCAAATGAACATTTGGCTCTAAAAATTTATAATTAGCCGACTTTGTGTTCAAATTAAATTTGGGACACATGTCAATTTATAATTGGTCCCAAATTTAATTATTTTTAATTTCGTCATTAATTTTAAATAATGACGTGGCAATTTGCGGTTGGTCAAAATTTCTCCTTCAGCAACATGACATTACATAGTTTAAATATAAAGAGTTATATTTAATTTAATGTCTTATGGATGCTTGTATGTTTTTCATAATTTATTTGTTATAAGCAGTTATATTAATAAATATGAAAATCGATTTGCATTGAGCATGACACATATCCATAAGTCAATATAATTGTTATATTAAGTCATGAAATGCAAATGTTATGGTTTATTAATTAATTTGAATTTGATTATTAATTAACTAAAACCATAGAAAGTTTATTATAGGGCTAATCATTAAAATTTGAAAATAGTTTTAAGAATTAATGATTAGAAACCATCAACCTATAATAAAGATTGCATGCAAACATAGGATCATAGGTAAATGAATTAATTTTAAAATGTTTAAAATTAATTAGACCTAAGATCACGTTAATTCTAATACGATTAGAACTAAGTCTTGCTTTGTTCTTAAAATAGTTTTAATGAGACTAAGTAGGACAAACATATCCGATGGTTATAAGGGAACTCTACCGGTGAAGTTCTGTCTAAGGCTTGAGGTACTTAAGATGACGGTTTACGGAACACCTCGTACCTGGGAACTGACTCGGAACTTGAATTGAATTAACCATAGTTATGTTAGCATGCAATGTCGCTAGGTTAATTAAAAGAGTTTAATTCACCTAGATCTTTAGAGTAAAGATTTTACATTACTATGGTTATAAGGGAATTGATCTCCCGGTGAAGTTCTGTCAAAGGATGGAGGTACTTAAGATGACGGTTTACGGAACACCTGCTACCTGGGAACTGACCCGGAACTTGAGTTGAATTAACCATAGTTATGTTAGCATGCAATGTTGCCAGGTTAATTAAAAAAGTTTAATTCACCTAAGACATTAGATTAAAGACCTCCATATAAGAGTTATATAAGACATAGACTTAGATAGATTCATTTAGCCGGAATTTACATGAGCAATAAACCCTAATCTTTAAAATACTTAGTGGGAGAATAATGATATATATGATATATCAAATTTTTAGCTCTCACGTCTCCAAGAGTTCACATCGTGAGATCCATGCTTGGCCTCGAGGCGCGTTGGGAGCTTCCCCCTACGGATGGTGTTTGCATGGGTCAATAACAAGGTGAATGGAGAAAGTATTTATAGTAAGTGGGAGAAGGACACGTGTCAACGTATCCCACGATCTCTTCCATTAGGTTGCACCGTGAGATTCTCATGCTCCGCTTGCGAGTCGCCCTAGGAGCGATCACCCTACGGAGGACTTGAGCATGGGATTTGGAACAACGCAAACTCCATAAATGGATAGGGTTTCTTAGGTTTTGCACCAACATTGTCTTTCCCTATTGTAGCTTGTTGGGGTGGACCTCTGGGATCTGAAAAATGGTGGGTCACACTTACGAGAAATTATTAAGTTGTTAATGATTTATTGACTGAAAAACGGTAGTTAAAAACTATTGGAATATGAGTTATTCTGGTAATAGTGATTGTCTGAGATTGTCTCAATTCAAGGAAAGAGTAGTTGACTACCCTACGGTAGCTGTTGCTCTAAACCTCTGAAGTATCGTTGAAAAAACTAAATCAATAGTTATTAGGGTTATTTGATTGCTTGTTTTTGCTAAAATTGATTGGATGCTTGTTTTGCTTGTGTAATGGGTTAATGCAAGATAATTAATTCAAATTAATTTTTTTGATATCAACATATTTAGTTTTGTGAATGCCTTGTCCAATGCCAAATGTAATAATGGTATATCAAATACAACCAAAGAAACACACTTAGATACTAAACTCGTGGTAGATAACTTAAGATTGGTCTTAACTGAGGAATGTCCTTAGACCCATATGTCTAATTAATCTCAAATTGTTCATGATGAATATGACATTAATTGCCTAGCCAATACCAATGACAACAAATGTGATTTACTTGTCATTGAAATGTGCATAATGGAAAATGAGGATACAGCCTGGATCCTAGATTCAGGTGCCACTCATCACGTTTGCTTTTCCTTTCAAGGAATGAGCTCCTGGGAAGAGTTAGATGCTGGTGAGATGACTCCCAAATTTGGAACAGTAGAGTTCATCTCGACTAAGGCAGCGGGAGACATTAAGTTGTTTTTCTCCAAGGAACATTACATGTTATTAGATAATATATAGTTCCCAAGATTAAAATAAATTTGATTTCTATATCTTGTTTGCTTGAACAAGGTTATTCAGTATCCTTTTCTGTTAATGAAGCTTTCATTTCTAAAAGGGGTGTTGATATTTGTTTAGCGCAACTAGAGAACAACTTGTATGTTTTAAGACAAATAGAGTATAGAGCTATTTTAAATCATGAGATGTTTTAAACAGCTGAGACTCAACCAAAAATGCAAAAGGTTTCTCAAAGTACCTATCTTTGGCATTTGAGACTTGGCCACATTAATCTCAATTAGATTGAGAGATTGGTTAAGAACGGACTTCTAAGTGAGTTAGAAGATGGCTCTTTACCTCCATGTGAGTCATATCTTGAAGATAAAATGACAAAACAACCTTTTACTGGAAAAGGTTATAGAGCCAAAGAGCCCTTAGAGCTCATACATTTGAATCTCTACAGTCCAATGAATGTTAAAGCTTGAGAAGGGTATGAATATTTAATCTCCTTCATAGATGACTATTCAAGGTATGATTATTTATACCTAATGAGTCAAGGAGTATAAGACTGAAGTTGAGAACTTATTAGGTAAAACCATTGAAACACTTTGATCTGATCAAGGTGGAGAGTATATGGACTTAAGATTCTAGAACTATTTGATAGAACATTGAATCACGTCCCAACTCTCAGTACTTGGTACAATTCAGTAGAATGGTGTATCAGAAAGCAGAAACAGAACTTTGTTAGACATGGTTCGTTGAATGATGAGTTATGCTTAGTTGCCTAACTCGTTTTGGAGTTTTGCAGTAGAGACTGCAGTTTACATTCTGAATGTAGTTCCATCAAAGAGTGTTTCTGAAACACCTTTTGAGCTTTGGAGAGGGCGTAAAACTAGTTTACATCATTTCAGAATTTGTGGTTGTCCTGCACACGTGCTGGAGACAAACCCAAAGAAACTGGAACCTCGTTCGAAATTATGCCTAATTGTAGGCTACCCCAAGGAAACGAGCGATGGATACTTCTTCGATTCACAAGAAAATAAAGTATTTGTATCAACAAATGTTATTTTCTTAGAAGAAGACCACGTTAGAGATCATAAGAACCACAGTAAGATAGTGTTAAGTGAGCATTCTGGTGAAGCTACAAATACATCAACAAGAGTTGTTGATGAGGCTGGACCTTCAATAAGAGTTTTTGATGGGCCCAGTACATCCGGTCAGTCCAGTCCTTCTCAAGAGTTGAGAATGCCTCGACGTAATGGGAGGGTTATTATACAACCTGAACGCTATTTGGGTTTAGTTGAAACTCTAGTCGTCCTACCTGATGATGGCATCGAGAATCCATTGACCTATAAACAGGCAATAAATGACGTGGATAAGGACCTAGTCAAAGCTATGGACTTTGAAATGGAGTCTATGTACTTCAATTTAGTCTGGGGCCTTATAGATCAACCTGAAGGGGTAAAACCCATAGGGTGTAAATGGATCCACAAGAGGAAATGAGACGCAGCTGGAAAGGTACAGACATTTAAAGCTCGACTTGTGGCAAAGGATTATACCCAAAGGGAGGGGGTGGACTATGAGGAAACCTTTTCTTATGTTGCCATGTTAAAGTCGATAAGGATACTCTTGTCCATTTCCATTTTTTATGACTATGAAATATGACAAATGGATGTCCAGATTGCCTTTCTAAATGGCAATCTTCAAGAGAGCATCTTTATATCTCAACCAGAGGGGTTCATTGCTCAAGGTTAAATGCAAAAGGTTTGCAAGCTTAATCGTTCCATTTATGGATTGAAACAAGCATCTCGATCTAGGAACATAAGATTTGATACTGCGATCAATTCTTATGGCTTTGACTAGAATGTTGATGAGTCTGATAAGGGTAAAAAATATACCTATTTTACCCTTATAGTTAGCTCATTATCTTGTCAAAGTTGTATGTTTTAGATCAAAAGTACTATTCCCGAGCTCAAAAAGTGTTAAAGTTGATGAATTAGTAAGTTGAGAGTCATGTATGTCAAATTATGCATATTTGTGCTTAAAAGAACTCATTTTGGTAAGAATTTGACTTGGTTTTGGTGTTTTGCAGAAAACAGAGGAATCTGAGACTTCCCAGAAATGCGACCGCATTTCTGGTAAGGCAAAAACCAATTGCGACCACATTTCTGGGTAGATGAAGACCGTTTCGAGTCTATCGCGGGTCGTTTTAAATGAGTGTTTTGAGCACCTAATCGGCTGTTTTGACTCCGAAACTGACTGAGCTACCTGCTAGCACCATTTTCGTGACTCCTCAACCACTTGCCACACTATAAAAGGTCTCGATTCGAAGAGAAATTCAAGCATAACTCACTGGGAAGAGGAGAGTGGTGAATGAACCCTAGTAGATGCCCATGAATAGGGATGCCCGAGGTCCTTGCTAGATGACTAAATTCTAACCCTTAGTTAGACATCAAACCCGAGTGTTTGTAGAGATTTCACCCTATTCCAACTTGTAAAAGGAGAGTAGAGTGTCGTGAGAACTCTAGAAGGATTGGATAAAAGTGAAAACCCCTAGTTTTAGCTACTGCACTATATTTTTCCAGCACTTGTTTCTTTTCATTATTCTATATTCTTTATTCATTATGTCAATGAAAAGTTGTTCATTGCATTATATTCCATCATGCGTAGCTAAATTCAATTGAGGGGTTTGATATAGTGAATTCCCTTATGGTTTAAATGGCTTGAAAGTGCTTATTTGCCTAAGTTTTATTTATTGCATGTCATCCTTTATTAATTATCATTATGAATCTTGTTCAGTTTAACTTGATCACTTTGACTTTACATGCTATGTGAGTTTGATCCTAAAAGGGACAAGCAATATCGGTTTTACAAAACCCAACATCATCTATTTCTTTTGGTTACCTTTCAAAAGCAATCTTTGAGCAGTTTTTTCTTCAAATATGTGTTTCCAATTTAGTCCCTGTGGGATCGATACCTTTGGAATACTTCTAGAGATTTTATTACTACATGCGATAGTGTATACTTGCACTAGGTTGGCTGAAATTATTCTTATTCTTTATTATTCATCTTTTCCAACATCTACATTCAGCCCAACACACATCAGAGCCTTGTGTCAAGAAAATCATCAACAGTTCAGTAGCATTTCTGGTGTTGTATGATATCCAATCCAAGGTTAGACCACTGGACTGCTATGAAAAACATCCTCAAGTATCTTCGGAGAACGAGGGACTATATGCTTGTGTATGGTGTTAAGGATTTGATCCTTACAAAATACAAAAATTTTGACTTTCAGACTAATAGGGGTTCTAGGAAATCCACATGCATCAGGGTCAGTGTTCACCCTTAACGGGGAGCCATAGTCTGGCGTTGCATCAAGAGAGGATGCATTGCAGACTCCACCATGAAGGCTGAATACGGCGCTGCTTATGAAACAGCTAAGGAGGCTGTATGGCTTAGGACGTTCTTAATTTGGAAGTTGTTCCAAATATGAACTTGTCAGTCACCCTTTATTGTGACAATAGTGGTGAAGTGGCAAATTCTAAAGAACTTTGTGGCCACAAAAGAGGCAAACACAATATTGTTGATCCATTTATGAAGGCTCTCATGGCTAAAATGTTCGAGGGTCATCTAGAGAGTTTAGGTCTGTGAGATATGTACATAGGATAATCTAGGGCAAGTGGGAGAATGTGTAATGGGTATATTGGATGCCCTAGTTTATTGTATTTTACATGTATTTGTACATTTTATGTATTATATTGTAATAATACAACCCACTAGTTTTAGATTATTGTGTTGATGTACATCCCACTAGAGTTTTAGTTCAATTGGGAGTTTGTTGGGTTTAATGCCCTAAAACTCGTGGATAAGTGTGTAACAAATTAATAAATATCAATAAAGAGTTATTGAAATTATTTAATAAGGAGTTATTGAATTTGTTATTCTTAGTCTTGCAATAATTAACCTTAAATCCAATAAACTAAACATCCAAGGTTGTTTTATGAAACTTGAATTGTTTGTGAAGACATACGGGGATCAATGTTCAAGTAACAACTTAAAGGGTCTATAGTATAGGGATAAGGCTGGGTACCTGTTGCCTTCTAGAGTGGGTTAAAAATATGCTAAAAATAAACTCTAGAATACTATGCAAACATACACAATCCGCAGCAAGTGATAAGTAATTTTATCGTATCCACGAGGTTTTGAATAACTTCCACTCTACCTATTTTATGTAACTTTTTAATGGTTTCAAGATTATTAAAATGATTGATTTTGATAAAATGCTGAAGCAAAAGAAATAACAGAGCAGAATGTAAACGAATAAGCAGACATATTGGAAAGAGGCGTTGGTCAGAATTTCTGTAATTGTTTTAAAAGATGCTCTAGCAATAATATTGATTAGGCAATTCTCTTGCAGTCTTATCAGCAAGATCCTCCCGGAACTCTGGATTTTTTGGAATGTGTTTCAACTCCAATGACGTGATACCGATCAAGCACTAGGCAACTGGTTATCCCTAACTCAGTCACTAGCGTCCACCAACACATAATGGTCTAGTGTGATTAATTTCCACACACCTCGCAAATCATCCTTGAAACTAAAAGGTGATATTCATACCGGCTGGCCAGGCGGACACAAAATAGAAATGGACACAACAAATAATCAAGATGCTCAAATCAACATATATTGCATAGAGTAATAAGCACGACAACTACATAGATCCTAACCAACACCTACGTAAATTTAGTTCATGGAGTACAAGGTAACAAACGCTACAATCTGAGTATGTGCATCCATAACTACAAGAAATTACAAGAAAAGATTAATTCCCTTGAAAAGATTCGTAGCTAATGGTCTTCTTGAGGTCTTCAATCGTTCCTCCTCTATTCGGCTCCCAAAGATGGAAAGTAAGCCTCCACGAATGGAATAAGATTTTCCTTTCTCGAATTTGGAATATTTTTTACTTGAGACGACTCCTTCCTTTTATAGAGTGGAGTCAACCCTAATTAGGTCAAACTTTACACGTGGAGGGCTCTCCAAGCTTCCTAGATCCGAGATTAATTAAGCTAACGCCACCTCATTTAATGAATCACGTGCGGCTCACGTGGCAGTTTTTCTCCTTGCTTTGCTGGATCATAGATTTTGCTTCCTCAAGTCGCTCAGCATTATTTTATACACAAAATAACTTCCAAAGCATCAGTTCCTCTAAATGGGTTAAAACATATAATATTCATCTAGAAGCAACCCTATTTAACACAAATGACACACAAAACACTATAGAAATAAGGCCTAAATAACTCCCTTTTGGAGAGTTATCTTTGGAGAGTTATCAGTACCTTATCATGGTGACACTATGTGATACGACCCACTGTGTATTTGATACAAACGTATTGATCCAAAGCGTTCATGTAGTTGATATGCGAGTGGGGGTATCCTATTGTTGCCTTCCAAAGTGGTTAAAAATATGATGTAAATTAACCCTAGAATACTATGCAAGTGCACATAGTCTGCAACAAGTGATAAGTAATTTATCGTATCCATGAGGTTTTGAACAATCTCACTTTATCTATTTTTTTTAGTATTTTAATGATTTCAATGTTGTTAAAATGATTGGGTTTTGAAATAATGCTGAAGCAAAAGAAATAACAGAGCAGAAATGTAAACGAATAAAGAAGACAGATTGGAAACAGACGTTGGTTAAGACTTCTGTAATTGTAAAAAGATGCTCTAGAAATTATATTGATGAGGCAATCTCTCGCAGTCTTATCAGTAGAATCCTCCCGAAACTCTGGATTTTTTGGAATGTGTTTCAACTCCAATGACGCTCTACCGATCAAGCACTAGGCAACTGGCTATCCCTAACTCAGTCACTAGCGTTCACCAACACATAATGGTCTTGTGTGATTACAAGCCACACATCTTCTAAATCATCCCTGAAACTAAGAGAAGTTATTCATACCGGCTGGCCAGGCGGACACAAAATAGAATTAAAACAACAAGTAATCAAGATGCTCAAAGTCAATATCAATTGCTAGATTATTAAAGAAATGACAATTACATCGCCCTAACCAACACCTAAACTAAATTAGTTCATGGAATTGGAAACAACACACGTTACAATCTATTCACGTGCATCCATAACTACAAACTTTTAGAAGAAAGAATAATTTCCCTTGAAGAAATCCATAGTTGATGGTCTTCTTAGGTCTCCAATCATTCCTCCAATATTCGGCTCCAAAGATGGAAAGAATTAGACTTTCCTCCTCAAATATTTTGACTTGAGACGGCTACTTCCTTTTATAGAGTGGAGTCAACCCTAATTAGGTCAAAGATTACACGTGGAATGCTCTCCAAGCTTCCTAGATCCGAGATTGCTTCTGAAAACGCCACCTCATTAATGAATCACGTGCAGCTCACATGGCCAATTTTGCTCTATGCTTTGTTGGATCATGGAATTTGATCCCTCAAGTCGCTCAACATTATTTTCTCTGCAAAAGAACTTCCAAAGCATCAATTCTTCTAAATAGGATAAAACACATAATATTCATCTCATAACACACCTATTTGGCACAAATAACATAGAAATAAGGCTTAAATAACTCCCTTTTGGAGAGTTAATCCTGATGATTACATGCAAACCCAAACGGTAATATTTTATTTAATGGAGGAAGATCTTTCGGTTTGGATCTTAATTGCTAGCGCTTTATTTATACCCAAGCCCAGGTACGTTTTCTTTCATTACGTCTTCTTCTTCGCTTTTATTCTCGAGTGTTTTTAGGATTTCTACTGTTATGTTTTTAACTTTTGTTTCTGCTGGCTGTTGGGCGATTATCCGATTACCGCAAGCGTACGGGTCGTCACAAGTAATATAGTGATTTTGAGTATAGAGTATCGTATCCACAGGGATTGGATTTATTCAATTAATTACCACAAATACTCTTGCTTAGCTTTATTTAGAGAACAAAATCTAATGCCAACAAGAATACAAAAAGCTAATCTAGAAAGCAAAAGATAAATGGAGACACAATTTGGTGGGATAATTCTAGAGTGGTTGATTTAATCAATTGGACCTTTAATCGCTTAATCAATTAACTAATATGGATTAACTAATCATTTGATTCATAAGTCTAGAAGCCTAATGACAAGGACTCTCCTGTCGTTCTCCTCCTATCTCATACCTTTCAATAAAGAATCTCCTTTCGGTCTCCTCTTTATTTACTTAGCATGGCATTACGACCCTTCAATACAACCTCTAATGTTATTTATTCTATCCCGTGTCACCCGGGTAAATAACATTAGTCATGCATTCAGTTCTAGTCTAAGCTTCTCTCCGTCAAGTCTCCACTTAGTAACGATTCATTTAATCAGTGATCAGTTGATTAAAAGCATTACGGACAAAATGCACAAATGAACAATAATGACAATTAAACCAAATAAATTCATTAATCAAGCAAAGGTTCAACATCTAAATCAATCTCATAGAATTTAGGAATTTACTACTCATAATCACTATAAATCCAATAATTCCTAATCACAACGATTCTAGAAACTAAAACATAAATGAAAAGGGAAGAGAAATGCTCATAAAAGTGTCGATCTCCTCGATCCCGCGCCGACCTCCATCGATCCCGAGCTCCAAAGATCTTCAACAAAGCTCCAAAACTCTCCCAAAAATCCTCAATTTTAGTGTAGACTCTAGAATGGGGTGAAAACCCACAAATTGGCTCACAAAACTTGGATGCAAATGGCTCCTTTTATAGGCTCCCAGCAGGCGTAGCGTCGCGACGCTACGTCACAGCGTTGCGACGCTCTGACGTCATCTTTTCTTGGGCTCCAAGTCGTCGCAGCGTCGCGACGCTACCCCATTTCTGGATCTTTCCGCACGCCTGCCAAGCGTCGAGACGCTTCGGCCTAGCGTCGCGACGCTAGGCCCTGGATCTTCTAGAATGGCCCGATTTTTACTCAATTTTTGGGCCTTCTTCATTTCCTTTGGCCCAAATGCTTTTGCTTGAGCATTCCTTCTAGCCTGGTCATCGCTGCGGCGAGAAGTTCTGAGGTAGCATTGTCTTATTTTGATCCACCTTAAGCTTAGTCCTAGTCCCATGCTTAGTTTAAAAATTCAGAGTAAAAAAATTAAGTTTGGGGAATAATTATATAATTCATTGGGGACAATGAATAATTTAAGTTTTGGGGACTTAGAGGCACTTCTCTTGTTTTGCCCGAGCATTTCTCTCGTTCATAATTTTTTTTCTAGGTTGTTGAGTAACAAAGGACATTTGTGACACCCACAGTTTGTCTTTGTGTCAAAAGATGGCCTAGGAAGTAGTGAGAAAAAATGATGAAAAAATATATATGTTGAAAAAAAAAGAGTGAAAAATTTGCTAAAAATTTTGAAAGAGCAAAACTTTTGAAGGATGAATGATAATCTGGCAGTTTTCTATCTCTCAGGGCTTAGGTGAGCTTCATCATAACATGTCGCCATTCTGAGAAGCAAGGAATGGATAACTAAAGATTTTTGGGTTTAGCAATGAGTGTTTAGCCTAGTTGGTGATAAGCTTGAGGCAAGGGTATACTGCATCATAAAATGGGTCATCTCATGTTCAAGAGCTTATGACTATAGGGTTGTTTTGAGTCTGAAGAAAAAAAATCCCCTAAAAAGATTGTTAAGAATATCTGATAATATAGCTGAGCTATGGTAGTTCTTAGGATTGAGTTAAAGGTGGTGATTATCTGTACAATGCTGAAAGTACTGTTTTGCTGCAGCAGTGCGTGGTTTTGCATATGCTCAGGTAAAGGTTGAAGGTAGTGTTGGACTATCTGTTTTAATTGAGTTGTGCTATGATCAATGCTTTGAAATTTCAGAGAAAGTGAGTTAGTATTGCTTAGGACGCGCAATAGTTCAAGTTTGGGGGTATGATAATTGTCCAAAAGGGAGTTATTTATGCCTTATTTCTATTATGATTTATATGTTATTTGTGCCAAATATGTGTGTTATTGAAGGATTGGAATTTCGTAATTTCGTAAAGCGGAAGCGTGATTGGGACCGATTCGTAATTAATTTTGTTTAATCTAAAATACCAATACATTGACAATAATATTAGAACTATTCTAAATATATATTAAGGCTAAGCATACAAAAATATTAGATCTAAATCTAATTTATAAAGTAACAAATTACTTACTCTCGTTGACGACTCAGATTAAATTCACAAACTGCTTGTGAATTAATCACGAACTAGTGTGAACACCACCACTATGGCTACACCGGTATGACTCTGAGACTTCTAGAGGCAGGAGACTGGTGAGAGTCTAGAGGAAGCCTTGAGGGGAATTCTTTGAGAGTAGGAGAATGAATGGGATGTCTTTCACCCCACCCCAGGGGTCCTATTTATAGGTAAAGGCCAAGACCTTTTTCCTAATAGGAAAAGGAATACCTTTTCCTAATAGGAAAAGATCTCTAATTTTAATAAATAATTAATTAATTCCATAATTAATTAATTTCCTTAATCAAATATCATATATTTAATCTTAGGGATTTTATTAAAATTAAAATTAATATGAATCCAATTCGTATTAAATTTATTTGAACTCTTTCAAATATTTTCTTTCCTAATAGGAAAAGGTCTCTAATTTTAATAAATAATTAATTAATTTCATAATTAATTAATTTACCCAATTAAATATCATATATTTAATCTTAGAGATTTTATTAAAATTAAAATTAATATGAATCCAATTCATATTAAATTTATTTGAACTCTTTCAAATACTTTCTCTCAAGAATTAAATTTTTTTAAATTAATTCAAAAATTATATTATAAAGTTTCATAAACTTTATATTATAATGCATCAATATACATTATACGATTCCCCAAATAAATTGAACACTTTCAATTTACAATTTATACTTAATTGCCTCAAGGCTCTTTACGAGCTACCAGTGAGACCTAATGGACCTACAGATCAGAAGCTCCAACGATACGAGACTAATTGGCCAAACTCATTGACCAAGTTTAGTCAACATTCGTTAACTGTGGGTCACTCCACTAAAGACCCACAGCTGTGTCCACGGATATCGACCAAGCAGTAAGTCAATCCTTCACGTGTGTTCGTAACACCAGCTGGGTCAAATTACCGTTTTACCCCTGGGTTACCTCTGGTTCCTTAAGTACCACTGATTCCTCTAATGAACAAGTTGTTTAGGGTCCAACCACTAAACAGGAGTTCCTCTCAGGCTAGGAGAGGACGGCGCGCCTTTGTTCAAGCCCTAGAATCAGCCCTTAAGGGAACACACATCTACTTACCCCAATAGGGGAAGGAGTGAATTACATCTTGTACTGTTATGTTCCCAGCCCCCATTCGGTCTTGCCCCTGAAATGGTAGGCTTATTGAGTCGGCGAACTGGCCACTCTCACCCATACAAATCTAAGGACAGTCCCTCCTGAAAGGGGTTCATAACAGACTCAGGATTGAGATTGAGTTACCTAGGTCATCCTATTGAAATAGAAACCTAAACTAGTTAACGGCGTTACATCTAGTGGTTACTATTTCGCGGTCCGGTCTTATGCAAACTCATTGCATAGGATACCCCCACCCGCATGTCTCCTACATGGATGCTTTGAATCATTGCATCTGTATCGAATACAAGGTGGGCCGTATTGAAGGATTGGAATTCCATAATTCCGTAAAGCGGAAGCGTGATTGGGACCGATTTGTAATTAATTTTGTTTAATCTAAAATACCAATACATTGACAATAATATTAGAACTATTCTAAATATATATTAAGGCTAAGCATACAAAAATATTAGATCTAAATCTAATTTATAAAGTAACAAATTACTTACTCTCGTTGACGACTCAGATTAAATTCACCAACTGCTTGTGAATTAATCACGAACTAGTGTGAACACCACCACTATGGCTACACCGGTATGACTCTGAGACTTCTAGAGGCAGGAGACTTGTGGGAGCCTTTCGGAGAATTCTCTGAGAGTAGGAGAATGAATGGGATCCCTTTCACCCCACCCCCAGGGGTCCTATATATAGTAAAGGCCAAGACCTTTTTCCTAATAGGAAAAGGGAGACCTTTTCCTAATAGGAAAAAGTATCTAATTTTAATAAATAAATAATTAATTCCATAATTAATTAATTTCCCAATTAAATATCATATATTTAATCTTAGGGATTTTATTAAAATTAAAATTAATATGAATCCAATTCATATTAAATTTATTTGAACTCTTTCAAATATTTTCTTTCCTAATAGGAAAAGGTCTCTAATTTTAATAAATAAATAATTAATTCCATAATTAATTAATTTACCCAATTAAATATCATATATTTAATCTTAGGGATTTTCTTAAAATTAAAATTAATATGAATCCAATTCATATTAAAATTATTTGAACTATTTCAAATACTTTCTCTCAAGAATTAATTTTTTTTTTTAAATTAATTCAAAAATTATATTATAAAGTTTCATAAACTTTATATTATAATGCATCAATATACATTATATGATTCCCCAAATAAATTGAACACTTTCAATTTACAATTTATACTTAATTGCCTCAAGTCTCTTTACGAGCTACCAGTGGGACCTAATGGACCTACAGATCAGAAGCTCCAACGATACGAGACTAATTGGCCAAACTCATTGACCAAGTTTAGTCAACATTCGTTAACTGTGGGTCACTCCACTAAAGACCCACAGCTGCACTCTTCTCACTATAGAATATTTCTGTGTCCACGGATATCGACCAAGCAGTAAGTCAATCCTTCACGTGTGTTCGTAACACCAGCTGGGTCAAATTACCGTTTTACCCCTGGGTTACCTCTGGTTCCTTAAGTACCACTGATTCCTCTAATGAACAAGTTGCTTAGGGTCCAACCACTAAACAGGAGTTCCTCTCAGGCTAGGAGAGGACGGCGCACCTTTGTTCAAGCCCTAGAATCAGCCCTTAAGGGAACACACATCTACTTACGCCAATAGGGGAAGGAGTGAATTCCATCTTGTACTGTTATGTTCCCAGCCCCCATTCGGTCTTGTCCCTGAAATGGTAGGCTTATTGAGTCGGCGAACTGGCCACTCTCACCCATACAAATCTAAGGACAGTCCCTCCTGAAAGGGTTTCATAACAGACTCAGGATTGAGATTGAGTTACCTAGGTCATCCTATTGAAATAGAAACCTAAACTAGTTAACGGCGTTACATCTAGTGGTTACTATTTCGCGGTCCGGTCTTATGCAAACTCATTGCATAGGATAACCCCACCCTCATGTCTCCTACATGAATGCTTTGGATCATTGCATCTGTATCGAATACAAGGTGGGCGTATCACATAGTGTCACCAGGATAAGGTACCCAGCCTTATCCCTATACTATAGACCATTTAGGTTGTTACTTGGACACTGATCCCCGTATGTCCCCACATACTAGTCCAAGTTTCATTTAAACAACCTTGGATCTTAGTTTATTGGATTTAGGGTTTATTAATGCAAACTCGATTATTCAATAACCAAATTACTGAATTACTCAAATAACACTTTATTGAGATCGATTAATTTGTTTCATTTACTATCTACGAGTTTTAGGGCATAAAACCCAACAGTTATTAGATGAATATTATGTGTTTTATCTTATTTAGAAGAATTGATGCTTTGGAAGTTCTTTTCCAGAGAAAATAATGTTGAGCGACTTGAGAGAGCAAATTCCATGATCTAGCAAAGCATAGAGCAAAACTGGCCACGTGAGATGCACGTGATTCATTAATGAGATGGCGTTTTTAGAAGCAATCTCGGATCTAGGAAGCTTGGAGAGCATTCCATGTGTAATCTTTGACCTAATTAGGGTTTACTCCACTCTATAAAAGGAAGTAGTCGTCTCAAGTCAAAATATTCGAGGAGGAAAGTCTAATTCTTTCCATCTTTGGAGCCGAATATAGGAGGAACGATTGGAGACCTAAGAAGACCATCAACTACGGATTTCTTCAAGGGAAATTATTCTTTCTTGTAAAAGTTTGTAGTTATGGATGCACGTGAACATATAGTGTGTTGTTTCCAATTCCATGAACTAATTTACTTTAGGTGTTGGTTAGGGTGATGTAATTGTCATTTCTTTAACAATCTAGCAATTGATATTGATTTCGAGCATCTTGATTACTTGTTGTTTTAATTCTATTTTGTGCCCGCCTGGCCAGCCGGTATGAATAACTTCTCTTAGTTTCAGGGATGATTTAAGGGATGTGTGGCTTGTAATCACACTAGACCATTATGTGTTGGTGAACGCTAGTGACTGAGTTAGGGATAACCCTAGTGCTCGATCGGTAGAGCGTTATTGGAGTTGAAACACATTTCAAAAAATCCAGAGTTTCAGGAGGATCCTGCTGATAAGACTGCAAGAGTTTGCCTTATCAATATAATTTCTAGAGCATCTTTTTAACAATTACAGAAGTCTTAACCAACGCCTGTTTCCAATCTGTCTTCTTTATTCGTATACATTTCTGCTCTGTTATTTCTTTTGCTTCAACATTATTTCAAAACCCAATCATTTTAACAACATTGAAATCATTAAAATACTAAACAAAATAGGTAAAGTGAGACTGTTCAAAACCTCGTGGATACGATAAATTACTTATCACTTGCTGCAGACTATGTGTAGTTGCATAGTATTCTAGAGTTAATTTACATCATATTTTCAACCACTCTGGAAAGCAACAATTATCCTTAGATTTGTATGGGTGAGAGTGGTCGGACTCGCCGACTCAATAAGCCTACCATTTCAGGGATAAGACCGAGTGGGGGCTGGGAACATAACAACACAAGATGGAATTCACTCCTTCCCGTCTTTAGGGCAAGTAGATGAGTGTTTCATTATGGGATGATTTCGTGTCTTGAACAAGGGCGCCCATCTTCTCCTGGCTCGAGAGTAACTTCCGTTTACTGGTTGGACCATAAACGGGTTGTTCATTAGAGGAATCAGTGGTACTTAAGGAGACAGAGGTAACCTAGGGGTAAAACGAAAATTTGACCCAGTTGGCGTTACGAACACTCGTGAAGGATTGACTTACCGTTATTGGTCTATATTTGTGGACACAAAAATATTCTACAGTGAGAAGAGTGCAACTGTGGGTCTTTAGTGGAGTGACCCGCAGTTACTGAACATTGGTTAAACTGATTAATGAGTTTAGTCATTTAACATTATATCATTGGAGCTTCTGATTTGTATGTCCATTAGGTCCCCCTGCTAGCTCATAAAGAGTAATTAGAAACAATTAATCTTGAAAGGAATTTGAATAGTTCAAAATCCATTATGGAAAATCAAGTTAATTTTATGAGATACAATTAATATAATGTATGTGATACATTATAATATAAAGTTTAATTTAAGATTAAACTTTATTAATTGAGATAAATACAATTAAATGCGATTTAATTGTAGGCTTAAATTAAATATGAGATATTTAATTTAGTAATTAATTAATTGGAGAATTAATGAATTATTTAATTTAATTGAATTTGATTTAATTAAAAACTATAGGTTATGTGGGAGATATTCATTTAAATATGATTTAAATTAAATGAATTAAATTGGATTTAATTATTGATTTAATTAATTAATTAATATTAATTAATTAAATGAATCCTCATCCTATTAGAATTGGGAAGAGTAATATATCCCTAACCTATTATGAATAATGCATTCTGAATTGATATAACTCATAACACAAGACTTTGCTCTCAAGCAAAATTTCTCTCTAGGAATTTCACAACATTCTAATGAAATTCTTTTTCCCAAAATTCAAGAACACCAAGTCCAACAACTTGGTTCCTAGCCTCAGAGATATAGCAGTGGAAGATCTCGGTGGTAGTGTCCCTACTGTGATCATATTATTCTTGGTAGGAGTTCATTGAAGAAAGTCTTCAACAAGTAAGTATTTCATCCTTTTAATTATTAGATTTAGATCTAATGCATGCTTAGCCTAGTTTATATGTAGAATTATTGTTCTGTATGATTTGTCAAAGTACTGGTATTTTAGAAAACTTAATTAAAATACGAATCGATCCTATACGCTTCCGCTGGGAATTTAGGTATTCCAATCCTACAATAGACGAGATTCAATTCTCAACCTACACAGCAACAACATCAGAAGAATTTTCAACCAACACAAGTTCAAAACACTACTCAAGAGTTAAATCTAGAGGCTTTATTGAAGGAATACATGGCAAGAAACGATGCCACTGTTGGGTTTTGTGCCCTAAAACTCGTAGATAGTAAATGTAACAAATTAATTAATATCAATAAAGTGTTATTGAAGTTATTCAATAAGGTGTTATTGAATTTGTTATTTTAGTTTTGCATTAATTAACCCTAAATGCAATAAACTAAACATCCAAGGTTGTTTTATATAACTTGAACTGTATGTGGCAATATACGGGGATCAATGTTCAAGTAAGAAGCTAAAGGGTCTATAGTATAGGGATAATGTTGGGTACCTTATCCTGGTGACTGATGCGCAATTTTGCTACCGCAAGCGTACGGGTCAAGTAATAATATAGTGATTTAGAATCGAATGTCGTCCTCTGGATTGGTTTTCTAATTAGATTGATTACCGTGAATACTTTTGCCCAATTTTATTTAGAGATAACAACTTAGTGATGAAAACTATGATCAAAAGGTGATGCAGATTAAAAAATGGAAATTCAATTGGAAGAATTCTTAGGGATTTGATTTCATCAATTTAGATTTAGGATTAATTAAAGGGAATGAATTGTTAACGTGCAATTATTTTTTAAGTTTAAGAACCTTAAATCACAAATATCTCTCTCGAGCATAATTGATTCTCATGCATATAATAAACTTGATATCCCTATCTAAGTTCATTAACATGCAAGGCTTTGAGTTTAGTTCTTTTTACAACTTCTAAAGTTATTCTAAATCTCCTGATCTTAGAATTATACCTTAGTCATGCAATTAGTAAAGTCTAAGCTAAATCCTCTCTCCCGAGCAAGATTCAACACTAAATCATTCAACTAGTGGCCAATTAATTGAAAGCATTTAACAATAATCATATGAATAAAATAAAGGCACCAAACATCCCAATAAGCAATCCATAATCTTAAAAGAGTACATCAATCCCTAAGAAACACGTCTAGCTACTCATACATTGCGTTACGATATAAGCTAGAAATGAAAAAGCCATAAAAACTAACTAGAGATAAGGAAAAGTTAAGGAAAAACTCAATTCCACTGAAAACCGCACGTCCCCGTCACGATCTCCACATGTCCTTGAGTGATTCTTGCTCTTTGCCCTTGCTTCAACTCTCACAGAAGGTCTCCAATCGATTTTATGTCTAAAAACTCCCAAATTGAACTCCCCTTCGCCCGTGCAAGAATAAAATGTATTTATAGAAAATCTGTCGACAGCGTCGAGACGCTAGGACGCTGTCCTCTTTACCACCCAAATCAGATATGGAAACTTTGTAGCGTCGAGATGCTACACCTCTCGGGTTTGCCTCATTTGTAATCCTCCAATTTGAATCTTCTTCGCTTCTTTTGCTCTTCTTTAGGTCCCGAGCACCCGATCAACTCCAATTTTTCCAATTTATTCCAAAACTCAATATCCTACAAAATAAACATTAAAGTGCATAATTTGGCCAAATAGTATTCAAAGACTAACTGATGTGGAATTTTCCTACCGCATGCGCACGGGTCAAGTAATAGTAAAGTGATTTTTAAATCGAGTGTCGTCCTCTGGATTGGATTTTTAATCAAATCTAATTACCGAAAATAATCTTGTCCAATTTTATTTAGGGAACAAATCTTAGTGATAAACAATGCAATTCTAACCCAAAACAATAAGAAAAGTGACAATCTACGGATGACAACGGTCTTAGGGATTTGATTTCACCAATTGAGATTATGGATTAATTCATGGATTAATGACACACTATGATTCATAAATCTTGGAATACTAAAATCCCAAATATCTCTCCCGAGCATACATGATTCTCCCACATGTAATGAACCCGATATCCCTATCTAAATTCATTATACATGCAAGGCATGAAGGCTAACCTTTTTAACGATTTCTAGAATTAACTATTATCTCCCGATTTCTAGCTAAATCCTAGTTATGCATAATGATTTCTAAGCTAAATATTCTCTCCCGAGTTAGATTTAAGCACAAACAACATTCAATTCATGGCCGATAAATTGAAAGCATTAAACATACATTTTGCATAAATGAATCAATAACAACAATCCATAAAAATCAATCCATAAAGCGCCCAACAGCTACATCAATCCCTAAGAATTACACTTAGCTATACATAACCCGTGTTACAATATAGTTGTTGATATGCCTTGAATCTGATATGAAGCGCTCCGAACGACCAAGTACGGGGGTCTCGCTGCCCGGTCAGAGTGGTGCCATATATAAACCCTCTTAACCTATAGATTATGATTTTCCGTTTTGGGCTTTACTATTCTGGGCCTATTATGTTAGGGTTAAGAGTGGTGCCATATATAAACCCTCTTAACCTATTTTCGCCCTAGTCTCTGTAATCTGAATACTCCTCTCATAATAAGACGTTCTCTCCCTCTGCCCGTGGATGTAGCTAACACACCGTTAGTGAACCACGTATATCTGTGTGTTGTTTTTCTTCGCCCTCTCTTCATTCTTGTTACGTTGATTACGATTTCTGTCATAACAATACCAAAAGTCTAAACATGCCATAAAAACTACAAAAGTAAAGGGTAAAGAGACTTAAATGCTAAGTAGGCCGAGACCGCACATCCCCGTTACGATCCCCACGAGCAATGGTTTGATTCCCACTTTTTCTCCACTTGTTCAGCTTCAACAGCCCCTTTTTACCTCTGTTTTACGACTCCAAAGTCACCAAAAAGATCCCCTAAATCAGACCTAATCGCAAAATATATATAGGGCAAAAATTCGGGACAGCGTCGCGATGCTGTCGCGATACCGTGAATCTGGAAATTTCAACCTAGAGCATCGCGACGCTGTGACTTTTTTTTTTTTTTTTTAATTGCGACCTCCAAATATAGAATGTCAGTGTCGAGACGCCCAGAGAGCAGCGTCTCGACGCTGGTCTGTGGATGGGCCTATCTTCAATCTTCCAACTTTGATTCTTTTTAATTCTTCGGCTTCTTTTTCGCATCCTGAACATCCAATTGGCTCAAAACTATATTTCCTACAAATACAACACATAAATGCATAATTTTGGCCAATAAATTATAAAAAAGTAGCTAAATTAATTAGGGAAAACGAGCTAGCTATGCTCGCTATCACTAACTCAAATTAATCGGGAAAAATAGCTTGCTATGCGCGCTATCAAACACCCCCAAACTTAAGCTTTTGCCAGTCCTCGAGCAAACTAAAAATGAAGCATAGGTTGTAAATAGATGCAACAAACATAACTCAATCCTCAAGACTCACAAGTCAATAATTAAGCAATTAAGAGACATGCAATGAAGGAGACAAATCGAATTTTTTTCAAAATTAACTTGCATAAGAGAGATCTAACTTACTTAGATTGGACTCTACTAGCTTGGGATTGGATTATTAAACTCTCAACTAATCTTCCCTCTACACTGGCACTAAGGATTTACTAATGAGCCAATGGAACAAATTAGTTTGTTTTTATCCATACCTAGGTGCTATAAACTAAAATTGAATCAAGCATTATTAAGTGGCACTAGCTTTCACACACCTATTGTAGGGACCCATAACCTGAGTTTAACCCTTGGTTGGCCTAACTGATCACAACAGGGGTAGCTCTTTTTGCCTAAGACATTATTAAACATTGGATAGTGCGCATAAGTCATGACTTTAATTTTTCTTTCAAATGTTAAAACAATAATGATTTTTCTTTATGAGCATGATAAGCATATATTCTTTTATTTCCTCCTAGGCACGATTAAACATGCAAATTTGCAAAAAGATTAACTCTTTAGCTCCTCCCTACACCTATATATCGAGGTAACAACAAGCATATGAACCTAATAATTCGCTCCTAGGCATTTGAATCCAATTCTAAACCAAGAAAAATACCCCACTAATGCAAGACATTTCCTAGAAAAAATTTTAAAAGTCTCCATTTTGGGGCACTCATGCTTACAAACTCATCAAAAGCTTAAAAATTGACAAGAAAGCCTATCCTAGGAAATCATAATCATGCAAAAATAGCATCCAAAAACAACCATATGCCATAATAACAATAAGCTAAAAAAATATAGCACGAACTCAGATGCTCAAGGGCTCAACAATTCCATATGGACTAACTTTGATTAAGACATTTTCTACAATTCCATATGGACTAACCACAGACTGGTCAATCAATTGGAGCCTAACAGAAGTAGATTTAATCTCACCTATATTTAATTTCTTGCATAAGGATAAAGGAATGATATTAATGTTGGCACCTAAGTCACACGATGCATGAAAAGAGTAAGTAGCAAAGCTACAAGGAACAGAAAAACTCCCTGGATCTGCTAATTTATCAGGTACTTTCTACTGCAATATCGGGCACTTCTTATCGAGGTGAGGTACACTGTGTCTATCTTCTATTCCTTTTTCTTCTTTGAGAGCCATTCTTTCATGAACCTATTGTACTGGGGAATCTCCAATGCTTCTGTAAAAGGTATATTAATATTTAAATTTATAAAAGCATTCACAAACTTTTCAAACTGAACCTGATTGTTTTTCTTCTTCTTTTTCTTTTTAAGGACTAACACAGTAGAAGAAGGGATAAGAGGCTCAGGATTAAGCTTTTCAACTTCATTTGAGGATGTGTCCTCTTCAGCTTCTCCAGTGGTGCCTTCTGGTTCAATAGTCTCCTGCCCCTCAGCTTCTTCGATCTCCTCCACTTGGTGCACAGTGATGGCCTTTAACGGGACTTGTCGAGGGTCCCAGCTAAATGAATTTATACTCCACGACACTACAACTATTTTGTAGAAATAGTGGTCGGGGTCGAACACATGGAAGGGAAATCTAGTGGATGCAATCTTTTGTGTTCACACAACAGAGGGGTTTTGAAATGAATAGGTGAAAACAATAAATAAAATGTTGAATGTAAATAAGACTAAGCAGAACAAACATGCAATAAAGAGAGATAAGATAAAATTCAATTTTGAACAAGGATCGTTGGATTGGGAATACTATGCTTCAATATTTTGCTACTTAGCTTCCTAGTTTTCTCTAATAATCATTCAATGTTATTTATATGAACCCGGTTTAGCTTATTTGTTACTCGGAGGACCTCCCTACACTAACCTGTGTTTAATTAATTAATTAACCCAGAACCCTGCAGCTAACATAATTAATTAATTTGATTTATCGCTCGCTACCCCACATCCATAGCCCAATGACTACCAAGCTATATCTAACTAATCTAAAATAAACAACCCGAAACCTCGCAATTGCTTACATACATTAGCTGCTTTAAATTCATGGATCCGGAATTGCATTAATCAAATATAAACAGGATTTAAATTCAATTAACACAACCTTTAACATGCATCTTAGGCTTATCAAGAAGCTACACTCAATAGTGATGGACTTGCCTCGGCCTAGTGGCTATTTCAAATAACTGATAGAATACACAGAAAATAACTTCCTAGAGTTGTCAATTCTAAGACATTAATCCCATGCATTGGTTTAAACAAGATTACATGTAAAGCTCATAGAAAACATCAAAGAACATAAAGTACCCAGAAAACTCAGCCAAACAACATAATATTCAAAGCATAAACCCAATCCAACAATTCCAAGTAATTTTGCTACTCATAGAGAATGGAAAACTACAAATAGATCCAAAATAATACATAAAAATTGACCCTAAAAGGTCTACATAGCAGATGAAAACGAAAAATCTAACCTAACGGCAGACTAAACCGAAACCCTATATTTATAGAAAACGTCGCAGCGTCGAGATGCCAGGCTCGGTGTCTCGGCGCCACAAACTTTGTATTCCGTGTCGACGTCGTCCCCAATCCGAGCCTTGCTGCCTTTTTTCCCAGTTTAGTCTCAGTCTTTCTTGGTACGGGGCTTCAACCTTCAATTCTTGGTGTAGTTCTTCAGGCCCGCTTCAATCCACTTGGGTATTTTCACCTCCTTGTCGTCCAAGAACATCGAGATGGCTCCAAAACTCCGTAATTGGCCCGAAATAACACCAATTTGTGTGATTGGCTCCCGACATCACCTATGCTCGAAGTATCTGCAAATAAGACTATTAAAGCATAAAATCCCTCTAACAAGTTTAGATTAGAGGTAATAAAATTGCATGAATCAAGTGTTATCAGCCTTACAGTACTCCAACTGAGTCTCGATGTTCTTTATAGCTGCACTGTGGCCCGTTACTGTGGTATTGATGGCAATGACTGCCTCCTCAAGCTTATTGGTCATGTTGCTTGATTCTGCAATAAAAGCTCCAACAAGATCCTCAAGAGATTGTTTATTTTCTTGCTTTTGAGGGGCAAAACCAAGAGGATTTAAAACATTTTTATTATTAGCATACGAAAAATTTTCATGGTTTCTATTGTTAGGGTGATATTGTGTAGGTGTAGAATTATTGTATCCCGTAAAATTAGAATTTGATACATATTGAACCTGCTCCATGGTGATCTCCTCCTAAGACTAAGATGCAATAGCAGCAGCTGACTCGATAGACTATGCGCTCCCTGTACCTGAAAACTTCAAGAAAACATTAGCAAGGGAAGACATTTGGACTTGTAAAACACTTACATTATCAATCTCGAACACTCCAGCTGTAACTTTATTTGGTGTAGACCGCTCAGATGGCCACTGATAGTTGTTGGTGGCCATATCCTCTAGTAAGGTTCGTGCATTCTCCACGATCTTGGACAACAGAGTCCCACCTGCAGTTGCATCAACTATAGTCTTAGTACTAGGATTTAAACCATTATAGAATAGTTGAATTGCAACCAATTAGGGTATCCATGTTGAGGGCACTTCCTCAGCAGCTCCTTGTAGTGCTCCCATGTCTCGAACAACTGTTCATCGAACTGTTTCTGGAATGTTCCAATCTCGGTCCTCGGTTTGACCGTCTTTGCAGAAGAAAAGAATTTCTTCAAGAAAGCCTGGACCAAAGCATCCCAGGTGGTGATGCTCCTAGGGGGAATAAACTGCAACCAATCTTGTGCTTTATCCTGTAAAGAGAAAGGGAAAAGACGTAAGCAAATAGCATCTTCAGTCACTCCATTTATTTTTACCATCCCACAAATGTCTAAAAAGGATTCTAGATGGGAGTTAGGGTCCTCGGTGGGCGATCCTTTGTATGCACAATCACGAGCCATCTGAACGAGACCGATTTTTAGCTCAAAGTTGTTGGCATTAATCGGGGCGTAGACAATCCCCGATTGTTGCCATTGAAACACGGGTTAAAAGTCGTCTCTAATGGACTTAGGCTCCTCAGAAGGATTTGGGTCGGCCATTTGGATAAGTCTTTCTTGGTTCTCCCTTCGAAGTCTATTATAAGTTCTCTCAATCTCGGGATCAAAGGGAACTAAGGTCAACTCTCTACCTTTTCGCATACTGATAGCACCAAATTGGTGCTAATTATTTTCATAAATTTTGCTTATCCTAATGCTATTATTCTTGATAATTGACTAATTTTGAGTCTTATTGATGTATAGGTCATTTTAATGAAACATGGACAAAAAATTTATATTGAAAAAATCAAATTTTAATGAAACTTGATTTTTTTTTTAAAAAAAAAAAAGAAAATTGACAAAATCAAGGTCCTTCTCAATAGACACAAACGTTAACAAAAAAAAATTGACAAAATCAAATTTGAATGAAACTCGATTTTTTTTTAAAAAAAAAAGAAAATTGACAAAATTGAAATACTTCTCTGGAGACACAAAATGTTAAAGAAAAATTAATAGACAAAATAAAATTTTAGTGAAACTTGATTAAAAAAAAAATAAAATTGGTTTTTTTTAAAAAATAAAATAAAATTGACAAAATCGAAATCTTTCCCCGTTGACGCAAAATGTGAACAAAAAAATGTAAATTCACAAAATAAAATTTTAATTTTTTTTTTTTAAAAAAAAGAAATTTGACAAAATTGAAATCTATCCCAATAGACACAAAACGTGAAAAAAAAAAAATTAAATTGACAAAATCAAATTTTGATGAAACTTGATTTAAAAAAAAAAAAAAAAAACAGAAAATTGACAAAATCTAAATCTTTCCCATAGACACAAAACGTGAAACAAAAAAAAATTTAAAAAATTGAAATCTTTCCAGTAGAAACAAAAGGTGTGGAAAATATTTAATTGACAAAATTAAATTCCAATGAAACTTGATTTAAAAAAAAAAACAAAAGAAAATTGATGAAATCAAAATCGTTCCTTGCAAACACAAAACGTGAAAAAAATAATTAATTGACGAAATTGAATTTTAATGAAACTTGACTTATTTTTTTAGAAAAAGAAAAAAGAAAATTGAAAAAATTGAAAGACACAAAACATGAAACAAAATTTGAAAAAATCAAATTTGAATGAAACTTGATTTTTTATTAAAAAAAATAATAAGAAAATTGACAAAATCGAAGTCCTTCCCAATAGATACAAAACGTGAACAAAAAAAATTAAATTACAAAATCAAATTTTAATGAAACTTATTTTTGTAAAAAAAAAAAAAAAAAAAGAAAATTGACAAAATCTAAATCCTCCCGGTAGACACAAAACATGAACAAACAATTGACAAAATCAAATTTTAATGAAACTTGGTTCTTTTATTTTTTTAAAAAAAAATAATAATTGACAAAATTAAATTTTAATGAAACTTGATTTTTAAAAAAAAAAAAAAGAAGAAAAAAAGAAAATTGAAAAAATCAAAATCCTTCCCATTAGACACAAATCATGAAGAAAAAAAAATACACAAACCGTATTTCACATAATTAATTACTAAATCATATACAATTTAATTAAATGAAGAAAATCAAAAAGAAAAAAAAAAGAGATACCTAAAGCATAGATAAACAGAGGAGATAACTAATTTTAGACTTGAAAATCACGAAAATAAATTGAGGGGGAAAATTAAAGTTAAACCATAATATTTGAGAATGACATTCTTCTAATTAAATTGACAAAATTGAACTAAACCATTATTATAATAATAATAACTCAATGGAGATATCTAAAACGAACAATAGGAGGAGAAAAATAGTCGTAGATGTGAAAATCAATCGGAGAAGATGAAATATTTATAGACGAAATGTAGACTTAAATAAAATATTCTTTTCAATTTTATTAAACAACTAATTTTGATTCTGGATTTTGAATATTAAAGGATAAAATCGCATATTATTTTAAATTTTATTAAATTACGAATTTTGATTCTAGAATTTCAAAACTAATTATGTCTAAAAATGTTTTTCAGAAATTTTTGTCTTTTAATATAGTATAGATATAGATATAGATTATAGATAGATAATAATTTATAAATTTTTTTAATTTCTGTAACTTTTTTTTTTTTTAACTTTTAATATGGGTTGTTACATGATTTTGTAAACCTAGGTGGGGTGATTTTGTGCATATATACTTGGTTGTAGATGGGATGACAATGCATAGAGGTAGAGGGATGGTGGGTAGGACTACTAAAGGTTAATTACCATTCAAAGGAAGGTGGTTTTATAGCCATCAATATGATATTTGTCAAATGCACTTTAATAATGCTTAAATTGGTTTGAGTTTCATTAAAGTGAGCATAGTTGAGCGGTAATTGTCATGTACCAAGAGGTTGGAGGTTCGAATCCCCACACCAAAATGTTGTTAAACTCAAATAATAATGATAATAATAAAAAATTGATTTGTGTTTTGAGTTTGATAGAATTTGAAAATATATTAGGGACGATACAGGCAATTTTTCATGAACCTCTCGCGCACACACGCAGACACAATTGTTATTAGTTGTAATAAAAACTCACACGTTTCACACTCATAGAGTACGTTGTTATTAGTGGTAATACCAACTCACATGTTTCAACATACACACTCATATAGTTGTTATTAGAGGTAACGCCAACTCACATACAAAGTTGTTATTAGTGGTAATATCAACTCACGCGTTTCAATTCATAGTTTGCCCATTAATGCCATAGCTACAACTATGATTTGTTCGAAAGTCTTAAGCTTAAGTGCGTCATGAATATACACTAGTTATATATATATATAGTAACACACCACTAGCTAGTCATGTCTAATAGAGGAGGACTTTAAATGTAAATCCTTCTACTTTGTTTTGAGTGTCTAGGCTACAAGCTATGCTTAGGTGAGTGACTACTAACCTCACCTATTAGATTGTTATGATCCTAGTTACTTTGATAATTCCACTGTTAAATAACTTCTTACAGGGACAGATCGAGAGCTAAAATTTGGGAGGGATGGGACATAACTCACACTTTCTTACTTTGTTCAATTGGTCTCTAAACCTACAAACACTTTATTTTAGTTTAATCTTTGAGCTTAGTACTATAATCATTTTGGTTTTTATAATTATTGTTCTTCTCAACTTGAAATAATGTATACACCAAATATTTGCTTCAGCCAACAGCTTCAATAGATATGTAGGTCACTCGTAAGTTATTAATGCACATATATGAAGACATATCATCAACTATTAATTAATCCACACAAAAATAACTCCACGAGAATCAAAATAATTATCTTTTAAAAGTATAGAGACTAAAATAGACATTTTAAAAGTTCATAAATTAAAAATATGAAAAAATACACTTTTGGTTCATGAGGTTTGGATTAGATTTCATTTTGGTCTCTAAGTTTTCAAACTCAACATTTTCACGTATGGATTTCGTTAGACACTGTTGTCCCTCCTTTCAATGTTCCGTTAAATCCTAACAGATTAGTGACATATAGATATAAGCAGAATTTTAGGGGAGGCTGTAGCCACGATCTACCATGAGATGGACACAGCAACATACTTGGTTACTTCTCATCTAGAGCCCGTTTGGTAACGTTCTCGTTTCTTGTTTCTTGTTTCCAATTTTATTAAGAAATCTAAGCATTTAATAACTATGTATGTTTTTTGTTTCTAATTTTTTAGAAACACTCCCAAAATTTGTATAGAACTTTTGGGAACAACTAAAACTAGTTTCTCCTTTTTTGTTCTTGTTTCCAATTTTTTCTAAACATAAATAAGAATATAGGTTTATTATTATTGAATGTATAGGTGTTAGGGTCATGAAATTCTATTTTTCTTTATTAAAAATGAAGAAAAGGAAACAAGAAACGAGAACGTTACCAAACGGGCCCCTACAGTCTCTAATATAACATCCACCACCATTCATGTTTTATCTACCAATGGTATAATAAATGATAGAATTTTCAATTTTGTGTTTGAGTTCTCGATGTATTTGACATTTTTTTAAAAAAAAATTAACAAATATATAGACATAAAGTTAAGATTTGCCACTTCAATATTGTAATAAATGTCAAATAGTCCTAGAACCCTATTAGACATTAAATTAAAAGTTTGAAAACTTATTAGACATTAAATTAAAAGTTTGAAAACTTATTAGACATTAAATAAAAAGTTTAGGAATTTATTTGATTTTTTTTTAAATACTAGAATATTAGACACAATCCTACGCATTAAAATATCATGTCGATGTCGGTAGAAATGTCGAGGTCTCTATTTTATCAAAATTCAATGGAAATATAGACAAAATGTCAATGTCGATGGATTTTCTAGAAAAATATTTAAAACAAAAAGAACCGATAGAATATTTAAATTAATCAATATATATATATATATATAAATAAATATATTTGATAACTTATTTTGTTTATATTTTATGGTTCCTTTGCGGTACAATAGAATTGCCGATTCAACCCTCATGTCGATATTATGTGGACATGTATTTAAATAAATTAATCCTACCCAACTTGTAATTTAACTCCCCCCCAAAAAAAAAACTTTCATAAAATTGTCAACATGCTACATTTAAATCCTAAAAAGGGAGAAACTTTTAGGTGCTTCCAGTGCAATGCTCCAAGTAATTTTACACTGTTGGATGAATTGTAAAAGCACCTCGATTTTGTATCAAACAGTTACCAGGGACAAGACAAATTTAAAACATCAAATGGCGTAAAACTACCGAGAGCATCCCACCTAATAATTTTCAAACCCACAAGCCTCAAGTAGGTCCCAGAGTGTCTTTGTTTCCAACAGACTTTGCCTTACTTTTTCTTTTATTTTTCCAAAATAGTAGGTCCCAGTCCTACAGGGTTTGAGTTGACCCCCGTTGACCTAATTCACCTCCCCCACTTAAAATCAAAATTCGGTACATCATTTTCTAAATAAATACTCTGTCCAAATTATTTTATACTCCTCTACCAAAAAAAAAATGAAATAAAAAATAAAATTCATTATTTTCTTTTTTTTTTTAAAAAAAAGTTTGTCGTTTTTAAGACAGTTCTCTGCATGGGAATGGGAGGCCTGGTTCAGGTTTGCCCTGTTTGGTAACCCTCACATGTGATCACTTTTATTTTTGTTTAATATAAAACATTCTTCATTTCAAACCAATACAAAATTTCAGTTTGACTATTAAATACTATTTTGAATACAATATAGAAAAGAAAATAAAATAAAGAAATATGGTAATATTAAAAAATAGAATTTTTTATGGTATGAAGTATGGTCAAATTGGTATTTGCTGTTGAGGAACCCACATTGAAAAGATTAGTGGAGACCTCACAATTGGTTTTGAGATGAAACTCCAAGTTAATCTAATATTTGTCAATAGTTCAAAACAGATTTGTATTTAATTAATTACTTTCTTTAATTATGACTATTTACTAACATTGTTCTTTGCTTTCTAATCTATTTGAAAGATATATATTTTGGATTTTCATTTTAATAATATTTTTAAATAAAAATATATAAAAGCAATTAAAGAAAGAAAATATAAGCATATCTTACACTATACATAAATATTATATACATGATTAATGTTTAAAAGTATAGAATCTAAATCTAGATTACTATCAAGCTAGACCAGATTAAAATATTTCAAATATATTTTTTAACTTTAACAATATTAATTTTCTTATCATCTTGCAATATCCAATTCTAAATTAAATATTTATTTAATTAGTCTAATACATTTACAAAACCAAACCTCACATTGACTTCAAAGGAAGACAAGAAATACGACGAAATATTTGATGTAATTTTGGAACCTAACCAACAACTTGAAAATTAATAAATTACTCTATTTTATATATATTTCTGGGTGTACATTCAAACATATTATTACTTTCCTATTCATTAAATTATTATCATTTAACTGTCTCAAAAAAAAAAAAATTATTATCATTTAACTACCTAATTGAATTAAAGCACTATTAATTGATTTATTCTATTTTATCCCTCATTATCCATCATTAAAATATAATCCCTAAACATTTTTATGGGATGAAAATATTAATATCTTTACTCCATGTAAGATTTGAAATGTACACCTTATTGCCAATTTGACCGTGTAGATAAGACATTAATTAGCATTTCAAAGGTCATGATTCAATTTCTCACTTCTGCAACCATGAAAACCCTTACATCCATTTTCGATCTAACCAACTCTATTTTGAACCGAGATTTCTCACTCTATTTAAAGAGGAATAAATGGAGACTCGACCCCGGAAAGATTTTTGAAAGATCCCTAGATAAGGGAAAGTGGGTGTGAATTAGGAGACTGTGGTATGTATGATTGAAATGCCATTTGGCTAAAAGGCTATGCGCATGCAACAACATGCACGCCATGAGACTAAGTTTTGAAAGCCATCAACACAGCTGGTTCGCACCATACCATTATTTCTTAACTTGTTATAATATCTTTTCCAAATTCATAATCTCACTCTCTATAAAGTCTTGACAGTGACTAAAGATAATTAAGTTTTTGAATGAAAACTCAGCTTTATTGAGTTCTTTTAATTTACAGCCAATGATACCAATTACCACATATATAACATAATACACATTCAATTGAGTTTCGTTGTCAAGCAACTAAATGATGAGTTAAGACGTCAATTTCTAACTATAATATTCGAAGAATTTTCAAAATCCATCTTCATCCGTATCAACTTTTAAATCGTGTCAAAAACGATTATAGGAGTAGCCATCACATTAAATTACAAATATCGTATATCAAATTTTCATCTATGTACTATGTTATAGGTAATTTTGGACCACACTGACAAACAAGGAGCTGACGAGGACAATCGGGCAGAGGTAGGACCAGAAAACCGACCCAGAGGAAGACCGGACCAAAGGGTCGGACCGACATGGCCCGACCCATATGGTCGACCTCGGCAATAGGTCGAGGCCGACCATTCGGCCCGCGCACTCGATCACCTCCTTTTAGTCCCTGATGCCCCGAATCGCCCCGGTTTCTAGGTTCATCCCGAAACACCTTCGAATTCCTAAAAACCCTAGGAGTAAAAACAGGTATTTAAACCCCTCTTCATCACTGAAAAAGGGGTTCCAAAACTTGATTCTCAACTTCTTCCTTTACTTTCTAGTTTCTCCTCGGTTTTCTGACTTAAGCATCGGAGGCGGTGTGGGCTACATCACACCGGTGTGCAGCGGTTCTTGCTGGTTTTGCAGGTCACGTCTTCCCCAACTTCTACAAATTCACTGTTGGTGTCACGTGAAGGTCAGGTGAGTCTTCTGTTCGGATTTTGGCATCAACATACTATATATTTTCTTCTCCTTATTCCAAAACTGAATGACCAATTTGAAGTTTTTGGTTAATTTCCATATTTTCTATGGCAACTCCTAGGGGTGAGCAGCGGTCGGTCGGGGTCGGTTTTTGGCCAAAACCGACGCCGAAAACCGACCATTCGGTTTTGATCGGTCGGTGGTCGTCGGTTTTTTATGGGTTCGAGGCGTCGACCACCGACTACACCAACGGTCGGTCGGATTTGGTCGGTTTGGTGACTCCGGCGAACTCGAGAACAAAAAAAAGGTGTGGTTTTGTGATTCCGGCAAACGAGAGAACTAAAAAAAGTAAAATGAAAGAAGGATCGGAGAGAAAGAGAGAAAGGAGAAGAAGAACGGAGAAAAAAAAATATTTTCGTTTTTGTGGCGGGTTGTAGATTCCGGCGAAAAGAAAGATCGGAGAGAACGAGAGAAAGAAGAAGGAGAACGGAGAAAAATAAAAGACCTTCGTGGTCGTGGCGGGTTGTGGATTCCGACGAAAAGAAGGATCGGAGAGAACGAAAGAAAGAAGAAGAACGAAGAAAAATGGTCGTGGCGGGCTGTGGATTCCGACGAGGAGGTTCGGCAAGAAGCTCCATGAGAGAAAGAGTGAGAAGAGAAAAGGATAACAATGAAGAAAGAAGAAAAAAAAAAAAGAAAGAAATCGGATGAGAGAGATGAGAAGAGAGAAGGAGAAAGAAAATAAATCAGATGAAAGATTAAAAAAAAAACAATAAAATAAAAAAGTAATTTTTTTTTAAATTTTAAAATAGGTCATGATTACCTACTATGTCATGCTAATGTAGGTAATCATGACCTACCATGTCATGCTAATGTCCCAATCAACTTCACCATCACGTCAGATCTCATTAATTCCTTCTACTCTTTTTTTTTTTTTTTTATTGTAAGAGAAGAATTCGGTCGGGGTGGTCGGTTTTCGCCGTTTTAGGCGAGCCGACCGACCGACAGGTCGGTTTTGCATAATGCAAAACCGACTCCGACCGATGCTATCACAAAAACCGACCGACCGACGTCGGTTCGGTCGGTTTCGGTCGGTCGGCTCGGTTTTTCGGCTTGTTGTGCTCACCCCTAGCAACTCCATTCAGTTCCACTTACTCTTCTTTTGGATATATATAGAAGCACATTTAAGCTGTGGTCCCATTGCACTAAGTTTGATTTGAACGAGACGTGTCACATGTCAATTATATGCACAACTCATTTAATGTTAGACTCTCAGGTCTCTATATCTCCATAATCATATGATTCTACTCAAAATATCTTTATACATACATATATATACATATTATATTATTATTACTTAAGTTACTCTTTCTCGTCTTCTAATATAATTGATGTGAGATGTTTTTCCAAATGTCTTAATCAATTAAGTTAATATATAGTAATTGCTCTTGTAGGGTTGAACTCGTTAACATATTTAATATTATAGTTTAATTACTAATATAACTTTGAAGATGTGGCAGAGTTTAAAAATCAAGAAATATACATGACAACGTTTACACTCAATTTCAACTACGTAGAACATTAAAATCATTGTTACCATTCATTTCAACAACTAAAATATATATCATGCATTGACTGTTGGGTTTTATGCCCTAAAACTCGTAGATAGTAAATGTACCTTTGACCGAACATTAATAAAAGTGATGTATCATTCAATGTTTGTATTATATCTTGTCTTATTAACCCTAATCCAATAAACTAAACATCCAAGGCTAATAGAACGAGACTTGAACTAGTATGTAGGGACATATGGGGATCAATGTTCAAGTTTTAGCCTAAAGGGTCTGTAGTATAGGGATAAGGCTGGGTACCTTATCCTGGTGACACTATGGATACGGTCCGCTTTGTATATTAATACAAACGTATTGATCCAACGCGTTCATGTAGTTGACATGCTAGTGGGGGTATCCTGTGCAATGAGTTTGCACAAAGACCGGACCGCGAAATAGTTAACCACTAACTGTAACACCGTTAGTTAGCTCGGTTTCTATTTCACTAGGATGACCTAGACAACTTGGCCTTAATCCTGAGTGGATTATGGACTCCTGTCCATGAGGGATTGTCTTTTGATTTGTACGGGTGAGTGTGGCCTGTTCGCCGACTCAATAAACCTACCATTTTGGGGACAAGACCGAGTGGGGAGCTGGGAACATAGTCTTACAAGATGGAATTCACTCCTTCCCGACTTTAGGGTAAGTAGAGGTGTGTTCCCTTAAGTGGTGTCTCCGAGTCTTGAACAATGGGCCCTACCCTCTTTATGGCACGAGAGGGACTTCTGTTTGTCGGTTGGACCTCAAACAGGTTATTCATTAGAGGAGCACTGGTACTTAAGGACCAAGAGGTAGCCCAGGGGTAAAACGGTATTTTGACCTAGCTGGGGTACGAACACACGTGAAGGGCTAACTTGTTGTTGATGGTCGATATCCGTGGACACAGAAATATATCTGCAGTGAGAAGAGTGCAGCTGTGGTTCTTTGGTGGAGTGAACCACAGTTAACGAACATTGATTAATTTGGTTAATGAGTTTAGCCAATTAATCTCACATCGTTGGAGCTTCTGATCTGTAGGTCCATTAGGTCCCACCGATGACTCTAATAAGGTGTTGAGGTTTATTTCTAAGGAAGAATTGAATATTCGAAAGGGTTCGAATGATAAGTTGGAATATGAATATGATTCATATTAAAACTATAGGTTATAATTAATGTACATTGGATATACATTAATTCTATAGTTTATATGAGAGAATTGTAATTAAATATGTGATGTTTAATTATAATATTAATTAATTGGAGAATTAATTAATCATTGTTTTAATTTAATTTAATTAAATTTTGATTTAATTAAATTGTATTAAAACTATAGGTTAAGTGAAGGATAATCATTTAAATATAGTTTAAATGATTTGGTTATTTAATTATGAATTAACTAACCGTTTATTTTATTTAATTAATTTGTTAATTAAATTGAATTTAATTAAAATAACTTATGCATGATCAGTTATGAGGGAATGGGTGGTTGACCTATTTTCCCTCTCCTTCACGCCTACTAAGGAGGAGGTTACGGGATCTTTTGAGAGGTAGTTCATTCTCTTCGTGGTGTGGCTTTTCATCTCAGAAAAACTATCTCAAGAAATCTCCAAAAATCCTCCATTCTCTCAAATTTTCCCTTAGAGAAAGTAGAGTTCCCACTTACTCACTCAACTCAACCTTGTGAGTTCATTGGTGTAATCTCTTGGTGGTGTTCGTGGGAGATAAGCGACGATAAAGAAGAGTTCTTGCTGCTGGATTTTGGAGAAAACCACAAGGGAATTTGGTGAAAACCGTTGAGATCTTCAAGCTAAGTAAGGTTTTCCATTCCTTTAGTATTTAGGGTTTATTAGATTTATTTTAGTGCATGATCTAATAAACCTAGCATGTTTTATAGCCATTGTACAACATGTTAGTTTTCTGTGTTGATGCTGTAAATTATCTTTTGTGAACCGTACCGGTATTTGAATCATGACTAAAAATCAGTGTGATCCTCTGACCGTTTCCGCTGCGCTAGGGCTTTAATCCCTGCATTGACATCATTTATACCACCATCCATGAAATCAATTTTTGCACATCTGTTGCAACATCAATTTACATGAATGATGTTGTAAATGATCTCATATATACCTTCAAATTTTTATATACATTAACTGCTACATCAATTTCTATGCACTATTAAAAAAACACTATTTTAAACTTCATAAGTTAAATTGAAACTTTTTTAAAGTCTAGGAGCATAATTGAAATCCTATACTCCACAGTTCAAAAGTATTATGTATAATTTAAACTAATACCATTCTTTCTAAATTTAAACCCACATACAAATTTATTTGAAAGTTCATGCATATCAATAGAAGTGTTGTCTTTACTTATATACTCACGATTTTTTCTCACGTCTACGAACGTGAGACTTACGTTGACATCCTCTCAACAGTTTGAAACTTTTTCAAATGCTCTAATCATTAAGTTGTAATCAATTGCTCTCGTGGTCCTTGAAGGCATATAAATACTTAGAAGTTGGAGGCCTCTTTCTGAGCTTAGATGATGAAGAGAGAGGTCGTACAAAGTGTTTGTGGGATCATCAGTTATCACCATAACAAGACTTGTGTCCTTGGAGCTCTGAAGTTGAGCCCCTTTGGAGCCGCATACATGTGGAATTGTGGGGTTTTTGTTGGGCACTCAGCCCTACAAAATGGCTTTTGCCTAAAACTGCCACTACAGGGAATGAGATACTCTACCACTCCTTTGGACATGTTAGATTTGAAAACTACTTTACTTTTGCACTTAGTTTATATATCACTTTAGGTGTAGTTTCATATGAAGTGGAATTATATTATTGTTAGTTATGTACTTTTAAGAAAATTCTAGTGGTTAAGACTAGCGTAAAAGATTTTGTAGTTGTTATTAAGTCATACTACCTAAATTGAACTCATGATGCTTGATTTTGGCATGTATATATATAGTTTATTAGCTTCTACAATTGCACAATATTGGCTACTTTTGACCTAAGTTTGTAACCGTCTTTCAGCTCTATTTGAAAAGCCTTCATAAGTCTTACTAAGACTAATAATATATGTTTTAGTGATTAGTGTTTTGGCTTCTTTTTTTTTTCTTCATTTCAATCCCTATTGTTTTGAGTTTCAATATAGTCATTTACATCTTATTAATATTTTCAATTATGCAATTTCTAATGGTAAATATTAAAATTGGTGGATGATAAACTTACATGGGATGCACGATACTTAGTGACTTGATAAAAATTTAGAAGAGAAATTAGGCCACTTAAAAGAGGAATTTTGACTTTTCTTCTATAATTAGATGGTCTAATTCCTCTAATTTTTTTTCCCAACTCACTGAGTATATCACATGTTCTCTAAGTTTATCATCAACTGATTTCAATATTGACCAAAGAATAGACTAAATAAAAAAAATTGAAATATAAGATATTAAGTTGAAACTTTTAAAACAATAACGAGACTAAATTGAAAAGGGAACATTCTAACATTAGGGAATAATAAACATATACTTAACCATCACATAAACGTTGAAGGTAATAATTTTCCTTTTCTCACTACTAAACTCATATGGACTATATCCTCATACGTAAATCTTCAACAATTCTCCACCCCAACAAATAACCATGGAGTCTTTCCTCGAATAGTCAATTGTATCCGTTCTCTCTCTTAAACACCACATCGAAAAATTACTCATATATTTAGGTTGGCTTCTTTCAAAACACTTAAACCTACCTCGATAGATCTCAACCATATATCACACAATAAAACAATCGACATCGATCGCTCTTTTTCGTGTTCTACAGAGGACTTAGTGATACACAGTGAAATAGACTGCATAATAGAGAGAGGCATCTTGAGTGAGTGGTCTCTTTGGAGTGAAGGAATTGTGTCATCCAATTGGAGCACAAGTGAAAGAGTGGCCTCTCTCTCTATCTATCTCCATCTCTATCTCCATAGGGTGTGTGTTGGGCACATTTGGGAACAAAAGAGAAAGAGAAAGGCATAAATCCAAGCCAAGCCAGTGGCAAATATAGGTCAAGAATCCAGTGGTTGTCAAATGGGGATTATTAGTTTTTTTTTTTTTTCAAGTATATGGTGGGTATGTGTATTTTTCACTGCATGTTGGTGATGAGAGCACTATGAGTGGTAAAGCACAAACCCTTGACTTAGACTTCAATTTGTATCCTATGCTATGCTTTGTTTTTGTGTTTCCCTTTAGCTATTTAGATTCCAATCTTCAAACCCTTTGAATAGTTTTATACTATATATGTCTATGCCTTTTCCCCTCGTAATGGGTCGATTGGAATTTGGATTCCTCTTTGTTTGGAATGAAATAATGGGTCATGTGCCATTGGGCTCTTTCTTCAAACTCACTACATTACCTATTTTAGGCCCAACATAACTTTTTACTCTGATTTGGAAATGGGATGTAAGAACCCTAGTTGGGAATGAGAATAGTGTGGCTTGTTTTGGTTTCCTTTCCTTTCCTAGTTGGGAGCTTTTTGTTCTGCTTGTGATTTTGTTTTGGTGGTTTCGTTTGGTTGGTAGTTTCTGTTAAATTACATTTGGCATTTAAGCATTAGTTTTATACTTTCAAACATTTTAATTTAGTACTTATTTAGTTTCAATTTGGGTTTCCTAGCTATGTGGTTTTAATTTGATAATTTAGTCCAACTTTATAAATTGTCCCTCTTATTACGGATTGACTATCCAAGGCCTAAGACCATTTTTTCCCCTCATTCTTTAGGGGCTTTAGAAGGAGGGCTTTAATATAGGATATGAATCCAACTTTTATTTTACATACTTTTTTTTAAATGTGCTAAAACATATATATTGAAAATGATAACTAACTTCATTAAAATACATTTTTCAATAGATAATATTGCTAACTCATATAATCAGTTTGTTAGGACATAATTGACTTCAATTACGATTTGATTAATTTTAGTTATGAAAAACTAAATTATTTTAGGGCAAATTGCAAAAACCACTTCTGAAGTATGGTGGTTGTAACAATTACCCCTAATCCTTAAACCCTCAAACTTTCAAAATTGTAAAAATTAGATCCCTAAATTTTAAGTGTAAAAATTTAACCTTCAAACTTTGAAAAATGTAAAAATTAGATCTATTTTTATTCAATTTGAGAGTTTAATATTGAAATTATAAGTTTGAACATATAAAATTATTAGGAACATATAAACCCACGTCACAAAGACTAAATTATACAGATCAAATTGAAATTACATCTGAGTTGTAGGAACAAAAATTGTAATTTAACAGAAAAAAAAATAATAACTAAAACAAAGGAAGAAACGTTATGAGGTCAAATGGGCCAATATAGGAAGCATTGCTCAGTCCTGGTTAGTATAGATTGCCCACAATTGCAGGCCGACCGAACCATTTGCTAGAACACAAACCTTGACCCTTTGGCCCACAATTACCCTTTCAAATAGGGAAATTGGAGTAGATGGCTATATTTTTACTCAAAAATACAATTAAAAAAAAATATGGCTAACTCAGGGGCAAATTAATTCAAAAATACAATTAAAAAAAAAATTGTAAAACACAGCGCAGTTGAAAACAAATTAGGAAAATCAAGCTCTTTTTTTGTCCTTATTATTTCGTGTGTAGAAACCCAAAAGTACTAAACAATATATATATATTTTAAGAATCCGTGGCTGAGAGCCACAAATTCAACTTTTTTTTTTCCGGCAAATGACTCTATTCAAGCAAAAATCAACAGTGTACCAGCTAATAATTATTATTATTATTATATATACATATACATAAATTCTACATGAAAAAAGTTACTAATTATAACACAACACATTTTATATATACTAGGTTTTTACCACGTGCATTGCACGTGTAATAATTTCTGTTGGGAGTACGACCAAAGTATGAGGCCTTTTGGGATGATCCAAAAGCAAAGCCATGAGGGCTTATGCCCAAAGTGGACAATATCATACCATTGTGGAGATATGTGTGTGTCCAGTAGTCCCTTACAAGTGGTATCAGGGCCATGTCCCGGGCGTAGCCGTGTCGGGTGGAATCCTCGGGTGCCGAACAAAGAAGTTGTGAGTCTTGAAGTAGTCATGGGGAGATCCGTGGTTGAGCTCTGGGCAGGCGGGTATACTCCGGAGAAGAGGAGTCGTCCTGGATAAGAGCAAGAACTCTCGGTAAAGAGGTGAAGCCTAGAGAGTTGGACGGATAGATGACTATTTGAGGGGAGGCTCGGTGGTACTTTGTTCGAGGGGGAGGATTGTTGGGAGTGCGCCCAAAGTCCCACATCGGCTAGATAAGGGGAAGATCATGGGTATATAAGGGAGGACTAGTATCTCCATTGGTATGAGGCCTTTTGGGGTGGATCCAAAAACAAAGTCATGAGGGCTTATGCCCAAAGTGGACAATATCATACCATTGTGGAGATTTGTGTCGTGTCCTTGTCCCTTACAATTTCAATAAAATATTATGAACTAAAATGAATTTATAACTAATTAAGATTAGTTTTATACATTATTATATAAGTTTAAACAATCAGGTTAAAAAAAAAAAAAAAAATTTAAATAATCACTGAAGATTCACATTTTGATATGTACTTATTGTCCATCAATATAATCTCTCTCTTTTTTAAACGATTGACATTAGTTCTTATAGATATCAGTTTAACTTGGATTACTCCACCACCACATCTCTAAAATGAAATCAATATTAGTAAATAGTAGGATAATGTTATACATAAGTAATGTATCTCTACTTAAGTAATGTCAAACAATAATTGTCTCTAAGCTTTCAAGTTTATTCCATTTGTATGTCTAAGCTTTCGAAAGTGTGTAGCGTCTCTACTAATCTATCTGAGTTTTTGCTTGTTTATCATTCATGAGAATTTCAAAATCATTTTGATTCTTTGTGTTGTATACTTCTCATTCTAGTTATTCTATCTCAGTCATCTAAGATAATGAGATCTCAATCATTGCATGAACATTTTGATACATTTTATCTATTGGTTTAATATTACCATTATGGATCATATATATATATATATATATATATATATATATAATTTTTCCTTTTCAAGTTTTTCAATAAATTTATCAATGGTCTCATTGAACAAAGTGACCGGAACACATGCTCCCTGCATATAAGATATTTGTTTAAAAAAAATATGAAATTATATATGTTAAACATGAAGAAAATAACAAAATGTGTAATATTTCATTGTCCACAACAATCAATTTCATAATTCTTACACGATCTTCCTTTCTGGTTTTGAATTTTTGGATTGAGAATTTTCTAAGGACAGACATTTTAATCTTCCAACCTTTGTCAAGAGGTTTGAGTTCTTTAATCTATATATATAAGAAATTGTTTGAAAGAAAAGAATACACACAAAAAAAAAAAAAAAAAAATCATAACATCAACATTTTGAATTCAATTCAATGCTTATCAAATTAAGATTTCGAATCAACCTTCTTTTGAAATGAAATTATCATGTTTGATTTTTAATTGAAAATTCAAATTTGAGTGAAGTTTTATTTTTAATCAACCTTCTTTCCGACATTAGATTTTGTTCTCTAAATAAAGCTAAGCAAGATTATTCGCGGTAATTAATTGAATAAATCCAATCCTTGTGGAGACGATACTCTTATACTCAAAATCACTATATTACTTGTGCTCGTGCGCTTGCAGCGGGATTGCACCAGGTGCATCACAAACGCTGTCTAAATAAACATAATTCAAAATATACAAAGTTTATGATCTATTATCTATTGAAGTGTAATCCTTGAATTACAGGTTAAATTAAATAATCGGTCTTTATACTTTTAGATTTGTATCTGTTTAGTTGCTTGACTTTAAAAAAATTCTAATGGGTCACTGAGATTTCACACGGTAATGTTGTTCGTTTAGTGTTTATACTAATTTTTTTTTTTTAATAAATCTCTCAACTTTTGATTTTGTGCCTAGTAGGTCTCTGACAATAGTTTGTTTAATACAATACTTACATGACACGCTAAATTAAAAGATTATATGATGGAATAATTTTAGGCATAAATCTTTAAATAAAAATGTTATCATGTCACCAAGCATCAAACTAATGAAGTTAATGTCAATGACTTACTATAAAATATCTAAAGTACAGGGAGTAAATAAACATAACCATGAATCTTTTTCTTTTTTTTTTTACCTATATTGTTTTAATTTTCAGTTTTTAAAATTTGCCATATATTAATATATATAATTTTAACTTTTTCGCAGTTTGGAACTAGTTAGAATTATTTTATTTCATGTACAAATATATATTAATCTTTAGAAAATTATTTTAGAAAAAACTAATTACATAAAAAAAAAAAAACTTAATTCTATTTTAGAATATCTTAAATATTTGAAATTTGATTATTTGCTTATATTTTTAGGTGTGGATAATTTTAAAATAGTTAATTTTCTAATTAATATTACTTAATTTAAATATTAAATATCAACACATTTAAGGGTCCGTGTGGAATGCATTTTTTTAAAAACATTTTGTATAAAAATTGTTTAGAATTTAAACACTCATATGTTTGGTTGCATTGAGTCTTTTTATACACAAGTTACTGTATACTTAAAAAGTTCTTTTAAAAAAAAGTTCGTTTCAAGTTTTCTCTCAAAATGGTTTATTTATCAATCTCATTTTCTAATAAGTCATTTTTAGTGGTTGTCAAACACTAGAAATTTTTTCAAAATGATTTTCTTTTTCAAAATTAAACACTTGAAAAGTCAAACCAAACACACTCTAAAATTATATTTATATAAAAGTTAAATTACAAGTTTAGTCCCTGAATTTTATAATTTGTGTTTAATAGGTCTTAAACTTTCAATTTTATGTCTAATAAGTCCTAACTTTAATAATGTTTAATAGATATATGAACTTTCAATTTTGTAACTAACAGGTCTTAAACATATTTAAAACAAATTAAGTTTATTGCTCTATAAGACATAAAACTTCATTTTGTATCATTTTAAACTTTCAATTGTGTAACTAATACATACATTAATTTTAAAAAAATGTAAAATAAATTGAGAACTTATTAGACACAAAATTAAACTTTATGTCTAATATAACATTTAATTTATAAACATTTTGAATATGTCAAGGACCTATTGGATATATAATTGAAACTTTAGAGATCAATATTTGACAAAAAAAAAAAATGAAAATTCAAGGACCTATTAGACATTTTTTAAAGTTCAGAGACTATATAGATCTGAATCTAAAATTTCATGGACTAAACTTATGATTTCATCTAATTTGAACTTGTGCCCGTTACTCTACCATCAAGTTCTAGATCCACCATTGCATGTACTCTTATTGAGATTCAAATTCTCTCAAATTCAAATGTTGTGAACTAAAAAGAATGTCAAATCATATTAACACTTTAATCAAAGAAAATTAAAATTAAGAAATAATAAATGGAAACTTTTGAAAAATAAAATATCAAACTGAAACTATGTCTCTAAAGCATACGAAAAAAAAATTGTGTTTTTTTTTACAACATGTGGAGGTGGGGGTGGGAATTGAACCTTCGACCTCTTGGTCGGAATATAAAGTTTATATCAATTGAGTCATGATGTTGTTAGAAAAAAAAATTGTGTTTTTCTTAAAAAGAAAACAAGAAGAAGAAGAGAACATTATAATACATATTAAAAAGAAAAGAAAAATAAAAAATAAATAAAGGAGAAGAGTTTGCATGTGAAAAGGTCGAAATAAGTGTTGGATGGAAACGGTTGTATTATTAAGGCGGAAGGAACGTGTGCGCTTCAATCTGGTACCACGTGGGCCATCCCCTCATTATTCTATTTTATTTCACACTATTTAATACCAAATTCAAGATATCTTTGACTTTTTTTTCTTCTGAATGATTTTTTTTTTTTTTTTGTGTGAAGAAATTCTTCTAAATGAATTTAAAACTAGAAGACTTGAATTAGATTTTTTTTTTTGAAAAATAAGCATGTTATTTTTTTTTTTTTTGAGTACATCAACATTTGAGGGTGGAGAGATTCGAACCTCTGACCTCATAGTCGAAGGTACATGTCAATTACCGCTGAGTTAAGCTCGCTTTGACATTTGAATTAGATATTAAAGTAACTAAGTTGTAGAAAAAAAAAAATAATATGTGTGCTTCATAATTTGTAGCTTTATTTATGTTTATTTAATTTAAGATCTAGAAGTTATATATATATATATATATATATATATATATATATATATATATATATATATATATATATATATTTTGAAAATAGTCCAAAAGTATATTTGATATAGGTAGATTTTTGTATTTAAAATATGAGATTTTGGTTTTTATATAAATATATTTGTGTCAATATAATTTTACTATATTATTTAAGTTAAATTCCATGGTGCATAAACTTTTAGGGATGATGTATTAAAGTTTATATACTTTAAAAAGTTTCTAAAATGTTCTTGAATTTTCAATATTGTATGCATTTAGTTTATGTATTTTAAAAAGTTCTTAATAGTATGATTGTTCAAAGTAATCCCGAAAATCGAATCGACGTCGATCAGTCAGTTTAGAGGATGAGTTAGTCCGTTGGAACAAAAAATAATTGAAAACGGATGGATTGACCGAAATTCTAAGGCTGAAACATGTAAAGATTGATTTTGAAAAAGGTAGTTGTGAGAAAACCAAAGTAATACATGGTTTTGAAAAACCACTAATGGTTTCTAGAAATAATGTATTGTATCATTTTTTGTTTTCTCTCTCTCCTCTCTTCTCTCTCAACTCTTTTCCCTCCTTCTTTCTCTTCTCTCCCATCCGATCACCACCATGGCCACCATCATTTTCTTCTTTTCCTTCTCTCCTCTCCTTTCTCCACTCTTTCTCCCCTCTTCCCACCGGGCACCGCCACCTCATCACCGTGTCTTCTCCTTTTTTTTTTTTTTTTTTTTTTTTCTAGTTTTTCTTCTCAAGTTGCTTAAGTTACAAGTTGTGTAGGAGTTGGTTGGTTAATTGGTGAGATGTGATGGTGAGTGGCCTTAAAATCCCAATTTCCAAGGCCCAATCCAAATCCCCATCTCTATATAACGACAATTGTAATGATGGTTACGTGTTTGGATCTCACTCTTTCCTCCAACTACCATTACAATTCTCCTCCTCTTCTTTCAGATGCCATTTGGGTCGGGGTCTCATTCATTGCCCTTCTTTTTCATTTCCCTCTTCTCCTTTTTCTCTGCTTTTTGGTACAGCCGACGTTTTCCCCCAATCTTCCCATTCCATCAACGCCTCATCATCCATGGCAGACACCAAGGTTATTTCTCTTTTCGCATTATTCCTCTTTCTCTGTTGCCCTTTTCGTTTCCTCTTTTGATTTTTTTTTCTTTTGCACAAGCTTGTCATCATGATCCTTAAAGTCGACCTGCAGTGCCATCGTTGCTATAAGAAAGTCAAGAAACTTCTCTGCAAATTCCCTCGTGAGTTCTTTCATTAATTCCTAATTTCTTCATCCTTCTTTTCTCTGTTTTTCATTAGGAAATGCAACTGAGTTTCTGTTTGCTTTTGAACAAGAGAAATTCGAGACCAGATTTATGATGAAAAACAAAACGTTGTGATTATCAAAGTCGTTTGTTGCAATCCTGAGAAACTCAGACAGAAAATTTGTTGTAAGGGTTGTGGGGTTATTAAGAGCATTGAAATCAAAGAGCCTGAAGTTCCCAAGCCCCCTCCGGATCCTAAGCCCAAGCCGGCAGATCCGACACCCGCACCTAAACCGGTCGATCCAGCACCCAAACTCAAGCCGGTCGATCCTGTGCCCAAGCCAAAGCCGGTCGATCCAACGCCAAAGCCAAAGCCGACCGATCCAGCGCCAAAGCCAAAGCCGGCTGATCCAGCACCAAAGCCCAAGCCGGTCGATCCAGCACCCAAGCCCAAGCCGGTAGACCCAGAACCCAAGCCCAAACCGGTCGATCCAGCACCCAAGCCGAAACCAGTAGATCCAGCACCCAAGCCCGATGGACCAAAACCGGCACCGGCACCGGCACCGGTCCCAGTCCCAGTCCCGGCTCAACCCCAACCGATTCCGGTGAACATGTGCGTGCCAGTTCCCGGGTACCCGCCAGCGTACCCGATGGGGGTGTGCTGCAGACAGTGCTATGAAGGGCACGATGGGGGCCCATGTTACAGTGGTTTCGGTAGGCCCGGCCCATGTTGCGATGGGTGCGCTTCTGGAAGGCCCATTTACGATAGCTATGGCGGAGGAAGGGCCTGTTATGTTAGCCACTGTGAATATCTTAATGAAGAAAATGCAACTGGGTGCAGTGTTATGTGACACACGTGTCACTTTGTGAATGGGTGGTCATTGATGTTCATGTGCATCTCCTGGTGATGATAATGATAATAAAGCAGTTGAAGGGAGTTCTGAATTATAATGTATGTTGACTTGCCTCAGTACAGAGTTCGGTTTAGAGGCTTCAAGGGCCTAACAGAATAATAATTCTTTTTTTTTTTTTTAAAAGAATAATAATTCCTTTGTTATGTTAATGTTTGTAAAATGTTTTATATTATATTTGAAGTGTAAGTTCAATGTACTCTCTAAGATATCAATATAATATATAAATGTTGGATGTGTGATTTATTTTTTAATACTGGAACGAAATTCAAATCTTAAGTTAGGGTCATTTACATTTTTGTTCTCTAAAGTTTGAGTTTGGTGTCTATTTAGTTTCTGAAGTTTCAAAAAAGACCTTTTAGTTCTTAAGTTGACCGTTAATTGACTTAACTTAGTACCACTTTTCAAAAAACTTTCACAGTAATTTCATAATTTACCTTGTTTTTTAGAAGAATCGTCCCATGAGTTCTTGATCAATTTTATTTTAGCTTTTAGAAACACACTTGTTTTCAACTGAGTCATTGATCTCTTCCAATTGGTTGCTTCGTTCAAATCCTCAAGAAGAGATAGAACAGAGCTCTATGTTAGTGGCTCGTTAAAAAAGCTCTCAATTTTTTCCATGTTTTGAGCAATTTAGCAGCTTGTAAAATCAATTTAGCTCTCTTCAACTCCGACATAAAAAAGATTTCAAGATCATTTTTGAGTTTATTCATTTAGACGTACTTATCTTCCAGAGCCTATTTTGCCAATATATGAAAGAATCAAGATTTTTTTAGAAATCAAATTTTGAATGTTATACCGTGGTTGTCGAATTAGAGACTAATTAGAAGACTAAAATCATTTTTAAAAAATAGACAAAATAAGTTAGTCGGAAAGAAATTAGAAAAAGAGAGAGCAAGGAGAATGGAAGGAAGAGAAAAATAGCGAAGGGGAGGGAAGAAGGAGAGTAAGGAGAATGGAAGAAGGGGAGGAAAGAGAAGAAAAAAAGAAACAATAAGAAAAATATTACAAGTCAAGTATGATAAAAATAACATTAAATTATCAGGAACCTAAAGGGTGTGTTTGGGGCAAGGGTTTGGGTTTTGGAAGTTGGGGTTTAGAAAATAGGGTGTTTTGTGAAATCTGTGGGTTTAGGAAGTCTATGTTTGGGGTGCTGGTTTTTGAAGTCTGGGTTTAGGAAATCTGTGTTTGGGGTGCTGGTTTTTGAAGTCTGATTTAGGAAGTCTGTGTTTGGGGTGCTGAGTTCTGAAGTCTGAGTTTCTGATTTTTTTTTGTTTTTTAATGTTATAAAATTCTTCTAAAATTAATAAATCAAAATGTTTTTTCCATTAATTGTAAAATTGAGATTTTAAGTCACAATTTTGATTAAAAATCCAAAATTTAAAAAAAAATAAAAATTCATTTTCCATTCTTCAATTTTTTTCCACGTCTAAGATTGTTAAAAAATGAAAGTACAGGATATAAAATTTTTATATACTAAAGTTCAAAGATTAAATCATCACTTTCATGAAAGTTGAGGGTCATGAACTTGCATATAACAAAGCTCACAATTGATTAGGTATACGAGTTACTCGTCTCCTTGCCAATTAATTTTGAGATGAAACCTCATTTTAGATCTAAACCATATATATATTTCACCATGTGAATCTGTCGAGCTTCTATCCTTTCTTATTTTCACGATCTTGGACTTTTGGGCATTTGAATTTCTATGATACATAAGTTATCTTTTTATATCATCACCTCTATCAAATCGTTTATACCATATTTAACAAATAAAAATTTGGATCAATATTTTCAATTCTATTGAAATGAATCACATTAGTAGGGAATAAAATGGTTAGAGTTGCCATTTCAATGATGGGCCAACGTCAAATTAAATGGATATTCAGAAATTACAACATGTACCACTTTTCTTATAAAATTTCTTTCATATGACAAAGCTCATGAACTTGCATATAAAATTTCTTTCACATAAAATTTCTTGAGAAATTACCGTATGATAACAAAGGAGGGAGATTGGCAAAGTTGGTTTCTTTTCTGCCAAACAAAAACTTGCAACTTCTGATCTGACAAATGACTTGCTTGTAAACTCCAATCTTGACAGCGGTAATGCTTGCCAGTGCACTCTTCCTCAACTTCTTCAATCTTCTTCCAAATCTAACGTTCAACCTTCTAATTCTAATTCTCAGATTCAAAGGTAATAAACAAGTAACGAGATAAAAAATTAAAATGTAACCGGCCTCAGGTGCATCGGTTTCAAGCATGGTGCAAAATAGACAAAAAAAAAAATTCGTCCAGATTTTGCAAGTTGGATGCTCAAAGGGGGGAGTTAAAGGAACACAAGCACAAATTTTTAGAATAAGTTAGGAAAATTATAGGAATAGAGATGCCAAAGAACTACGTCAAGAACAACCACAAATGAAAAGGAAAATATAAACCATTGCCTCTGTTTGGTTGGTATGAAAATAGCTTAGATAAAGTAAACACATTGAAACAAGAAAAATGGCCAAAAAGAGGGTCCAAATGATAGAAAAAAAGATTGAATTAGAAAAATGGTCAAAAAGATCGAAAAAAGGCCAGAGACAGCCATAAAAGAGGGATGAAAAAATCAAAAATTTAAAAAATTGGATACAATAGAACCAAGAGACAGAGATGGGAACGAAGAACAAAGAGAACTTGACAGAACAAAAAAGCCAAAACAGAGATGATAAGGAACCAGTAAAAAAAATGCACAGAACCGAGACATATCAAAATACGTAAAAATTGGAACAAGGAGGGCAAAAATTATGCTTGCTTTACATTGAACATCCAATCAGATGCAGAAAATTTTGGATGTAAATTTAACTAACATGCAGTACTCATCATCGGCCGGCAAGGGACAAGAAATCTTACCTCTTCTTCCCACCCCTCACCATGCTCCAAGAACCTACCATGCATATCCAGCGAGCTCTCGGTAAGGGAAGGTCGACGGACGCGGCAAGTTGAAGCGGCATGGGGTGGGGATCTAAAAAAAAAATCGATAAGCATTAGATCTGATAATAGATCTAGGGTTTCGAAGAGGATGAACAAAGGGAAGATAGATCTAGGGTTTCCAAGAGGATGAGGAGAGGGGAGGGTGTCGAGTTAGATGAACAACAAGAAAAAAAAACAAAAAACGTTAGATCCATGAACCTATCGACGGAAACAAGGAGGATGAAGCGAAAGCAAGTTGAAGCGGCATGAGACCTTAGAAAAACGAAGAGTCCGAGAGAATCGAAGAGGCAGAGAGATGAGAAGACACACCTGAGAGAAACAAAGAGGCATAGAGAAACAACGAAGAAGACGAAGAGAAACAGGGAGCGATTTGGAAAGACGGAGAGAGAATCGAGGGACCGATTTGGAAAGACGGAGAGAGAATCGATGGACTGATTTGGGAAGTCTGAACATCCAAACGCGGGTTTCGGAAAATGGCTGCCCAAACGCAGACTTCGACGGGCTTAAAAACACGAGCTTCCAACATTGGCGGCCCAAACACGCCCAAAAAGTTTTTGGGTTTTCAAACTTGACCTCATTTTTTAAAACATGTTTTTAGAACCTATTTTTCACCAATTTGGTTACTTTTTAGTGGGACCCACATAGTGAAATGTCAATTTTGTTCTTCTTCACTAATGAAATGAATTTAATTCCAACCAATCAATTTTTGTCATATTTTATTTTCTCTCTCTTTTTTCTTTTGTTTTTTAAAAGAGTTACGAATAACATGGAGAAAGAAGTACATTGCTTTTGGTGAAGGGATGACTGGCTTCTTAAAAGCAAACTAGAAAAGTAAAGTTGGTGAATAATTCATTAATAAAGGTTTGCTTAAGGCTTCAAAAAGGTTGTAGCCATTATTGTAACTTCCAACCATTTACTATTATTATTATTTTGTTGGGGCAAAGTTTTGGATCTCTCTTTTCTCCAAACCCATTTCCACTCACCAACCTTGAAGCAAACAATGCATCTCTTCTCTCTTTCATCTTAACCAACCAAATATATGATTTTTTTTTGTTTTATGCCTTTTTCTTCCCACTTTTGACATGATATTTATTCGATTATTAAATTTTAAAAAAAAAAGTCGAATACGATTATTCATTTTGAATTTTACTTATTTTTAGTAATAGTTGTAGTAGTAACACTTACGGATTGAATGTATGACATTCAATTTCTTGAAACTTGATTGTGATGGGACGATCAAACACCTCATTAGATAGATAAAGAAATGTTTTAGTTACGTTTTTTAATTTTTTTTTTTTTTTTAGGAAACGTTCTTTAAATTTAAATTGTACTTTTTGTAAGTCCTTAATATTAACATTGATTAATGAAAAACACGTATGTCACTTTCAATTTCTTAAAATTTGAATGAGACAATGTAATATGCAGCGAATTCGACAAATAAGAAATAGATGAGTACACAATTTTGATTATTAAATTTTTGAGAATTTGACTTGATAGTAATTGAATTGGGTATTTATTTGTCTAGTGAATCTTCTATATTTTGAAAATGTTATGGGCAAGAGATTATACCATTTTGAAACCTAGAGATAGAAAATAATTATTTCTCAAATTTAAGCAACTAAAAAGATATTTATTCCTAATTTATTTAATTTTATTTAATAATTTATTCTTATAAAAAAATTAAGGCGTCTTTTTTTAGTTTAATAGCATGTGAGGTAGAGAGATTCAAATATTTGACCACTTGGTCAAAGACAAAAATGTATTATTATAAAAAGAATTTAATAATTCATTAATTTGATACCGTCAACAAAAGCATATAACTCAATTGGCATAAAGTATGTGCTCATGACCGAGAGGTAATGGATTCGATTTCTCCAACCTCTCATATTGTTGAATTAAAAAAAAATTCATTAATTTGATACTAAAGTTTGGCAGAATTAAATACATTAAATCTAATCCATGTAAAAAGACTAATTAAAACCCCTCCTATCACTAATAGGAGTCTATGCGATATACTACAATTGAAAGTGAAGTTTATCGGGGATAGGTTTCTATCACAGATAAACTTTAATCATAATTGCAATTATTATTGATCTGGTGTTGTTATACTAGTCTATTACTAATAGACTTCTTTAAAGTTTGATATACTATCAGTAATAGCAGTCTATCACTAATAGTATAGAAAGAAAAATTACAGTCTCTATCAATGACGGACTTCAATATGTAATTGAATTAGCTTCCTAATTGATGATAAACATCAATATCTGTTACCTCAACAACATCCTTCAATGTCTCACTTACACCCCTCCCGTTGCCTTTTAGCATTCTTCAATATGTAATTGAAGTTATTCATGACTGATGATAGACCTTAATAACCATAATTTGAAATTACTATCCACAAAAAAAGGAAAAAATCACACAACATATTTGTATACCAACAATAAGTTTCAATATCAGTCCATCATAGAGGAATGTAAGTTTATCAACAATTGTGAAAAAAGAGGAATGTAAGTTTATCAACAATTGTGAAAAAACATGAACATAATATTAGGCCAGTAAAGAAGCAAAAAACGTAGGATTGATAGTGGAGATAGACTTATTAGTCTATCACCGATAGACTTCAATTTGTGATCCAAGTCTGTCACTGATAGATTTGGACTGTGAATGCAGTGATAAGACTCTATCACTGATAGACTTTTATCATAGTTTGCCAGTTCCCGTAATTATAAATCTTTTTAAAATTGTTATAATTGCAAATAAAGGTACCTAATTTACTACACATTACAATTTTTCTCAAAAAAGATTTTTTTTTTTGACAACATGTGAAGAGGGGGAGTTGAACCTCTGAACCTCTTAATCGAGAGTACAAGCTATGTTGGTTGATTTTTAGAAAAGAGGTCGATATGCATAGAGTTTCATTCATAATTTAATTCAATAATTTGCTATACCTTATGGACTATGACCTAATAATCCTTTAAAGGAAAAAAAAAAATGGGGCAGTTGCATAGATGACAAATTGGACCAAATTAATAGCAAATATAGCACAGTTTCAAACTAATTACAAATATAGCAAAATTAATTGTACAAGACCAAAAAGCTGTTGTCGGATTCTATCCGTGTCTATCACTGATAGACTCTGATTATTCAAAGTATATCAGTGTCTATCGCTGATAGACTTCGATTATTCAAAGTATATTTGCTATTAATTTAGTCCAATTTGTCACCCACTGCAATTTTCCGGAAAAAAAAAGTATCTAGTGGCTTTTGTGATTGATAAGCACTAAAATTATTTCTTTATTTTATATGAAACTTCGTCCGTATTTGCAATTCATCTTAATATAGGCTCCATATCAAAATAAAGTATATTTATCTGAACATAAATTTCGTGAATTAAGTTGTGGCCACGTGGCAGAATAATTTTTAATGAAATGCAGTTCTCCTCTCTCTAAAATAAATAATAATTTCGAAAAATAGTGATCTTTAATTATGGAAGATATAAGATTTGAGGTCACAATTTTATTTTTAGTACAATTGTCTGAGCTGAAGGGTTGAAATTTTAATCCCAAAAAAAGACAATAGATAGGGGCGGATTTACGTTGGGGTCGGGGCCCCTGAAATTTTGAGTTTTATGTATATGTACTATGTTTTTCACTATACTTTAGATTCTTAATTGGCCCCATTGGCAAGGGTGGCATAGAACTATGCTTACCGTAATGTCATTATTTCGATTCAAGATTAATGTGTTTTTTTGAATTTCGTTTTGTTTTTATTTTGTTTATATATACTTTGATTTTTTTTATAAAAAAAATTGTTTAAAAAAATTTGTTTATATATTCTTTGAATTCCGTTTTTCATTTTATTTATACTGTTACAATTTTTAGTACACTTAATTTTTATTTGTCTACATGCTATTTTACTTTTTTAGTAAACTTTGGACTAATTATAATACTAGTTTTATGTAATAAGTTCTTTAAAAATTTCTAATAAATCTATGAAGTTTCTATTTTGAACTTAATGGGCTTCAAATATATTCAGAATATTTTTAAATCAGTCCATCCGAGCCTAGTTCAATAGATAAAGACACTAGTTATCATGTTAAGTTAATGATTCAATCACTCAACCCATCGAATATTGAACTAAAAAAAACATAAAATTAACTATTTCAATAGATATAAAATTGAATTTTGGTTGAACCATAAACTTTTAGTTTTTTTTTTTTTGAGAAAAGAAAATAACATTAAGAAGAAGGAGAAACGTTCGATACAGCAGAATCCAAAGAAATAATAGCATCTAAACAAAGCGGAATATTAGGGGGCCAAAAAATCTTAACATCTCCAGCATGGAAGAACGCCCCTGAACAAAAGAAACATCAACAAAATCCGACTTGCGGTGAAATTCAGCACCCTCACGAGCAAGGAAATTCGCCGCTTCATTCATTGATCTGGGACAGTGCTTAAAGGCGAGCACTCCCAGATTCCTGCCCACATCACGAATGGCTTCAACGCAAGACAACAATTCCGATCGATCATCATCAACCTCGTTCAGCACATTGACAAAGTCAGAGCAATCCGATTCAACTACAATCGATGGAGGTTTTCTGGGTAAATCAGAGACAAAAACCAGAGCTTCCCGCATGGCTAAAGCTCCCAGCACCTTGATAGGTTGTTCAATCGAGACGATTTTCGAACCCGAGCAGATAAGAGATCCTCTCAAGTCACGCACGATCCATCCGAGGCCGCCCCTTCCAGAAGAATGGTTCCACGAAGCGTCAGAGTTTATTTTCCAACCATATGGGCGCGAATGATTCCTCAACTCATGACTCCAGAGGTTCTCGAATCTCTTGCCTACGACATCGAACTGGTACGCAAAAAAATTTAAAAGTTCATGGACTAAAGTTATTTAATCCTAAATGAACTTGTGTCCTCTTAGCCTAAAGTTTTGGATCTGCCACCGATAGATATCTCGATCATCTAACCTATGTTTGGTGGAACCATTTGAAATTAGCATTTAATTATTGGTTAAATTACATATTTTATCTATGTATTTTAAGCATGATGTCTATTAGTCTTTGAACTTCAAAATTTTCCTTTATATTTATAGAAAATTATTTTTATTATATTTAGTCATTGTTATTAACCTTGATTGACTAGATATATACATATTAAGAATCTCACATTCAAGAGATGAGAGACCTCGTAATTTTTATAAGATTTATGGGTTATTTCTTTCATTACAAATTAATTTTGAGATGGAAAATGTGAAACCTCGAGTTGTTGAAGCCTATCTTTGATATGTTGGGTTTAGTTAGGCTTCTTTTTCTTTTTTTCTCTTTTGACCGTTTACCATTTTGTAGATTAAGATATCATTTTTTTCCTTTTTTTTAAACTATTTACCATTTTTGTCATCCAAAGGTTAAAATATATCATTTTCTTTCCTTTTTTTTAACCATTTACCATTTTGATTAATGGACATCTAAATGTTAAATTATCATTTTGGTCACTATACTTTAGGTTTTGTTCCATTTTAGTTGCTATACTTACAATAAAGCTTAAAATTGGTTCTTATCATAAGTTCAAAGTTAATTTTTATTGAAATCGGTTACGCTATATTTGTTCTTTTTCTTTTTCTTTTTTGAAACGGAAACTTCATTAATTAAAAAGAAGAGATACAACTACCCTTATAAAGGAGGGAACAAAACCAACTAGGAAAATGATCAGACCAAAAAAACCGCTCGTCTTCCCGAGAGAGAGATCTCCTGGCGTGGAACCATCGGAGCCTTGGTCACCTTGCGAGCGACATTGTGGGCGACAAAATTCTCGGACCTGGGGCAATGGCGGATAACCACTCTACCCCACTCTGAACACAGCGATCGGATTGCATCGACAATGTTCTTCAGTTCAGTGAAGTTGTCCGCACGATCGTTCAATAAATTCACTATTTCAAGAGCGTCCGACTCGATTTCAAGAGGTAAGCGATCCTCTTTTCTGAAATGCATTAAGCTTTTGAGCCCCTCCCAAATAGCTAAAGCTTCGAGGGCTTGAATTTCCCATTTGAGCTTGATTCTCCTCATGCCTACGTAGACCAGGGATCCATCGGAGTCACGAACTACCCACGAAACTCCTCCTTGAGCTGAACAGTCTGACCAGGTTGTGTCTGTATTCATCTTCCAGATGTTGGTCGGCGGGTTCTTCCATCTTTCATGACTCGGGTGGCTCCTAGATCGGCTAGCAGGCTGGGGACTTTGGTAAGTATTGTCCTTCACTATTATCTTAGAAATGCTGGCCTTCACCCCTCTGTGAATAAGCTCTAAATTGGGGATGAAGTTGTTTGCGACACAAAAATCTCTAGCTCCCCAGATCTTCCACATGATGACAATCGCTTTAGACAAATCTTCCTTTGACAAGTTCTCCGTCATCCAATTCCAATAGCCGATAGCCTCCCAAGAATTCCTGCATAACAGAAACAAATTTGATAAGCTTGGGATGTAATGTAACCACAACCCCCTAATGGTCTTACACTCCCAGATTAGGTGGGTGGTGGTTTCTTCTTTCTTTCCACAAAGGACACAGATAGGGGCTAGATTAATCCCTTTCTTCTTAATATTAGATCGATTGGGTATTATGTGGTTGATGATTTTCCAGGCACAGGCCTTTACCCTCGGGACGACATTAGAGTTCCATAGTTTTCTCCATGTAGGGATAGATCTGGACTTATCAGAGGCTGAAGCTTCTTCCATGGAGGAAATGCCCAACCAGAGATGGTAGGTGCTTTTTACAGAAAAATGCCTCTTTTGTCAAGGTTCCATACAATCTCATCCTTAGCGTTTTTGTCGCCAAGAGGGATTCTGAGAATGTCTTCTGTATCTAAGACATTAAAGTTTTGCCTTATGAGCTCCTCTCGCCAAGAGTGGTCGACGTCAATGATGTCATTCACACTTCTCCCTTTCAGGAACTCTGATGTAGAGGTGGGAGAGCGGCTACCTTGCCTGTTAATCCACGGGTCCTTATCAATTTCAATGTATCTTCCATTTTCGACCTTCCACCTATAGCCCTTAGCGAATAACTCCCTCCCCCAACAAATACTTCTCCAGGTTAACGACAGGTTGTTCCCTATGGGGGCTTTGAGGAAGTTACCCCTAAAGTTAGGGTTGTTCGTCGGTCGGTCGGAGTCGGTGCTTCATAGTTTTGGAATGCTCATGAAAACCGACCGACCAAATACTCGATCGGTCGGTCGATGTTGTCGGTTTTGTGATTCTGAAAGGAGAGATGGGCACTATCTTACATTTTGAGGAGAAAATAAGGGGCGAGAAAAGAGAAAAAATGAAAGACGAAGAGAGAAACAGAGATTGACGAGGAAGGAAAAGAAAAGAGAGAAAAGAATGAGCGAAAAAAATATTTGGTGTAGACGGAGAGAAATCTAGTAGAAGAGGGAATAAGGAGAGAAAAGAAACAGAGAAAGAAGATGGATGAAAAAGAAAGCAAGAGAAGAGAAAAAAGTAAGAAGAAGAGAGAGAGACTCACACGAAGAAGAAAGAAAGAGAAACAAATGAGAGAAAAAGGAAATTGAAAGAAGAAAAGAGGACATTCAAATGATGAAAAAAAAGAGAAAGAGAAAAGAGACAAAAAAAAGGGAGAGAAAGGAGAATAAAAAAATAATAAAAGTTTAAAAAAGCAATCATGACTTTTTTGAAAAAGCAAGCTGAATTGACTTGAGAAGACTTACATTGGGCAGTGTGCGTGACATGGAGAGACGTGAGAAGGCTGGAATTTCTTTTTTTTTTTTAATATATCAACATCGGTCGGTCGGTCGGTCGGTTTTTTCAAATTTTTATTGAACCGACCGATTGATGGTCGATTTTGTCAAAAAATCGACTGACCGACTTTGGTTCGGTCGGTTTCGGTCGGTCGAGTCAGTTTTCAGTGTAAGTTTGAACACCCCTACCTAAAGTACCTACCTCTAAGAATTTTAGCTTGGAGACTGTTGGGATTTCTAAGGATTCTCCAACTCTGTTTGGCCAACATAGCTTGATTAAAGTTGGAGAGTTCCCTAAAGCCCATGCCTCCCAAATCTTTACTTCTGCACATTTTCTTTCATCCCATCCAGTGACACTTGTGCTTGTATCCTACCGAACCCCACCAAAATCTTGCACACATCATGTTGATTTCATTACAAATATAGTGCGGGAGACGGAAGCAACACATAGAATAAACAGGGATGGCCTGGGCCACGACCTTAATTAGGACTTCTTTCCCACTTAGCGAGAAGAGCTTCTCCTTCCAACCTTGCAAGACTTTACCCATTCTATCTTTGATTCTTCTGAGGACTATTCCTTTGTTTCGCCCTACTTGAGAAGACATTCCAAGTTATTGCCCCAAGGAATCTGTATTCTTAATGCCCAAGATACTTTCACATTGCCTCTTGCGATCAATGAACACATTTCGGCTCGCCATAAAGGAGGATTTGCTTCTATTGATGGTTTTCCTCGAGACCAATTCATACCATTCCAGCACCTTCTTGATTGATAAAAAGTCTTTTGGGTAAGCCTTTGAAAAGATTAAGTTGTCATCTGCAAAAAAGAGATGGGTTAGAGGTGGACAGAAATTATTCAAGCGAAAACTAGTTAAGATAGATTGACATTCTTCCCTATTTAGCAGAGTCGAGAAGCCTTCTGCACAAAGGAGGAAAAGGTAGGGGGAGAGGGGGTCCCCTTGCCGAAGCCCCCTACTAGGCTTGAATTCGTCTGTCGGCGAGCTATTGATCAGAATCGAGTAGCTAATTGTCCTGATACACCTCATAATGAGCTTTCTCGATCGATCACTGAACCCCATTTTGGCCATGACTTCCTCAATGAAAGGCCACCCCACTTTGTCATAAGCTTTGCTCATGTCGAGCTCAATCGTGATGAAGTCGTCTCTCCCTTTTCTTTTGTTATTCAGGACGTGAATGCATTTGAACCCCGCCAATACATTGTTAGTGATTTGTCTCCCAGGGACAATGACAAATTTAGTGGGCGAGATAATAGTGTCCAGAACGAGCTTCAATCTATTCGCTATCACCTCAGCAATAATCGTATACATCACATTGCATAAGTTGATCGGTCTGTAATCGCTCATGTACCTTGGATCATTGGTCTTGAGGATGAGGGTGATTAAGGTCTTGTTGATAGGGCTGAGCTCTTCTTCATGATTAAGGATTTTGAGACAAATCCTAGTAGTATCCTCCCCTATCACGTCCCAATATTTCTGATAAAACATAGCATGGGCCCCATCAAGACCTGGGGCTTTGGAGGGACTCATGCTCCTGAGGGCTCTTTCGACTTCCTCCTTGGTGAAGTCAATGTTCAACCTTCTATTCTGGTCCTCAGTCACTTTTGCTTGGATAGCATCGACCACCTTAATGAGCCTCTCGGGAGGTGGGAAGCTTGTTTGAAACAACTCCTTAAAATAGTTTTGAGCCACCACCCCTATTTCCTCCTCTGATTCAACCCAACAGCTATTATTATCAAAAAGGCCTTTGATCTCATTTCTATTCCTTTTCAAACTAGCTTTTGCGTGAAACCATTTGGAGTTTTTATCTCCTCCTTTTAGCCATTCTTCTCGAGATCTAATTCTCGAATAGAACTCATCTTCTGCTAGGAGAGTTTCCAATTTTTCTTTAGCTTTAATGATCTTGTCGAAACTACCGCTAATTTCCCCATGGGTCAACTCTTTAATATCCTTTTCCTTCCTGTCAATGGCCCCTTTTAGGGATCCTTGAAGCCTCTCCTTGTCCAGCTGCTCATGGCCTTTAAGCTTAATTGAATTTTATTGTTGAAGTTCTGGGTTGTAGGTAAACCATTTTCTTTCCAAGATTTCTCTAGGATCTCTTTACATTTCTCAAAAGAACCCCAACTTTCCTCGAATCTGGTAATTTTTTTCGCAGACTTGACTTCTTGGATTGAGTTCTCCCATCTCATGCTTAAAACGATGGGTCTGTGGTTTGAGTTGTGGAAATTTGAATGCTCCACTTTGAAAAATTTAAGCTTCTGGTTCATGTCAACGTTCATAAAGAATCTATCTAACCTTTCTTTCACAGCATTACCGTTGGCCTTGTTTTTTGCCCAAGTGAATTTGTCCCCATTGTAACCAGCATCAATGAGATTGCATCTATTAATAGCTTCCCAGAAGTCCCTCATTTGCTTATAATTTCTAGCTGGGCCTCCACTCTTTTCGATGTCTAGTAAGATCTCATTGAAATCCCCACCAATAATCCATGGAAAATTGGAGGTCCATTCAGTCTTTCAAGGAGTTTCCAGGAATCTCTTCTTTTCGATGATTCTGGGTTACCATAAAAGCCGGTGAACCTCCAAGACCACTGATTAACTGTAATCGTTACATCAATATGACCCGGAGAGAAAGATTTAATGGAAATATCAGCCTGATTTTGCCACATCATAATCAGCCCGCCACTTTTCCCTTTACATCCCACTCTCAGGTCGTTGCTAAAGCCACATTTCCTCTTTAAGCTATCAACTTGAGTTCCTGGACATTTCGTTTCAGATAAGACCATTAGCATGGGGTTGAATTTGTGGATTTCGTGTCGCAAAGCTCGGACCGCCCGAAGATTCCGCACCCCTCAGATGTTCCAACATAGGAGATTCATGGCGTCCGGCGGGCCTGCTCCGCAGCCTCCGCCGATATCCCAACGGTTTCCTCGAAGTGCATGGTGCGAGAGTTTTTTTTAATCCTAGGCTCTCTTCTTGACTGTCTCTTTCATGTTTTCTAGATATAACACTACTAAATAGATTTCTAGAGTTCCCTTCTATTCCCACTTCTCCTCTGGCTCTTCTTTTCCAAGATCTACCAAGCTTTTTTCCCCTTCCTCTTTCGGCGTTGTGGTTACACTTGGTTCTTCATTGATGCTAATGATATCACCCATATTTCTTTCCCTTTGTTTGTGTTCTTCCAAGCTTTTCTCCATGTCTGCATATTTAATTTTGCTCTGTTGTTCTAAACTGGAGGTCTAGGGCTTCAGTGATTTTGTCCCAACCTCTGGGCCCCTTCCATTTGTCTGGGGCTTCATGGGTTTGTTTCTAGGATCGTGGCCCATTCTTTTGTTTAAGTTTGTTGGCATCATTTCTTCCGCTGATTCAAGGCCCATGTGAATAAGATTACCATTCTGATTGTCGGTTCCTTTTTGACTTCCAATGTTCTGCTTTTTGGACCTATCTATTCTTATGTCAAGTTTTGTCGGTGTCTTGTCAATCATCATTTATGATTGTTCTCCTGTACCTTGGCTCTTTGTGTCAGACTTAGCTCCGCCCATTTCTGATAAAGCCCCAACGGTCGAATTTCCTTCCTTGCCGACTGGGGTTTTTTCCGATCACTTTCTGACAACTCTTCCGCTTTCTCAGTTGCCTTAAGCTCACTGAAAAACTTGTGTTTTTCCTTTTTTCCATTGGTTCTTTCCGTTTCTCCTTCGTACTGATGTTCTTCGCTCCACTGAAGTTTATCCTTTCCTTTCCTTTCCCTATCGGCCTTTTCCTTTGGCGTCTGTTCTCTACCATCTATTATTGCCGTTAGTCTATGTCTACTAATCTCCGTTGGTGGTTTCGTACCTTCTTCTTCCTCTGTCTCATGGGCCTTCCGACCAATCTCCACAGCTTGGTTCTTTCCCCTGCCATCATTGCCACTTTCGGTTGAGGTTGGTTCCTTCTATCTTACGCTTTTCTGGACTTCGGGTCTTACACTATCCATTTCTCTGTTGTCCCCTTTGTTTAGATCTTCTCTCATTCCTTTTCTGAATCTTCCCCTACCTCTTCCCCATGGACCTCTTCCTCTTCTACCTTTGAAGTCATTCCTCTAGACTTTGTAGAAGCCCTTGCTTCCTTTGGTTTCTCTCATTTCCACTCCATAGCTCCTCTCTAAACATGCCTCAACTTCTATCTCATGGCATTCCTTAACTACATGTCCCAGTCTTCCACAAAAGTAGCAGAAATTAGACAATTTCTCGTGCGTAACAGGGATCCATGTTTCCCCCATGGATCCTATTTTCACATTAGTTCCTCTTTTGAGCGGTTCTTTGACATTAACTCTGATCTTGACCCTTAGCGTTTGTCCTTGCATTTTCTCATTTTCATATGTCTCGACAGCTTCGAAAACTCTTATCGAGTTATCCAAAGCCATTGCGTACTTCCTGCAAAAACACACATGAGGTAAGTTGTGGAAATGGACCAAAAACGATACAAACTGAAAGTCTAAGTCTTCCATGCTGCTATTCGCTTTAGGTTCATCAAAGATTATAATGGCATCATCGTAGTTCCACGATCCTCCTCTGATGATTCTGATCTTGTCTCTTATCCTTCTAAATTTGCAAAGGTACACGTTTGTTCCAGCTTTTTCCACTTTCACCGCTCCTTCGATTGCCCAGATCCTCGGCATGATTACCGAGAAGACCTCTGGATTTATGAATTTGGTTGTGAGTAGTTTGCAGGCTATTGCACTTTCGAAGTCTTTGTCTGCTTCCTCCAAGTCATCATCTTCGACTTCCACGACTCTCCTGTCGTCCTCCAGTTTTAATTTCTCCAGCAGCTGATACACTTCGCTATCTGCTTCCTCCTAACGGACACCTACCATTATCGAGTCCTCGATCTCAACACTTCCACCCTGCTTACTACCTTCCTCGCCCAAGCAATTCTGAGCTTTGCCTTTCTTTTCCATGGAGTATTCCTCTCGTGAGCAAACCTTGGGGCTGCTCTGAAGGTTTCCCTTCGTGTCCATAGCCTTTCTTCTCGAGAGAGAATTGATGGCTAGGACCCTCCATTCGGCCTTAGGCTATATTTTTTCTTATTTTTTAAATGTTCACTTTTCTTAATCTCTCATTCTTATGATCTTGTTTAGTGAGTTTGAGCTACACAACAATTATTTTTTAATTAAAAATTATTCATTTTATTGTTAATTTGAATAGTGTTAACGAGTATATATTAATTTGAAAATATTGTTAATTTGAATATTGTTATTTTGAATATATTGTTAATTTTAAAAACTTTTAATTTGAAATTGGTTAGGCTTATTTTTTTTTTCTTTTTTTAACTGTTGTTCTTTTATTTATCTCTCATTCTCATGATCTGGTTTACTCGATTTAAGTTGCATAGTAATTAATTTAAAATTAAATATTGTTCATTTTATTGTTAATTTGAAAATAAAAAAAATATATATTTTTTAAATTTTAATATGTCAACTTAAAATTAAATATTGTTTAAAAAATATTTATACGAGTAAGTTATCTAAAAAGTAAAGTATCATTTTGGTTGTCTAAATGTTAAAATACCATTTTGGTCCCTATACTTTAAGTTTTGTTCCATTTTAGTCGTTGTATTTTCAATAAAGCTTAAATTTGGTTGTTATCGTAAAGGTAGGTCTTGTTTGATAACCATTTAGTTTTTGAAAATTATGTTTATTTTCTCCCTATTTTCTTAGAATGGTTTTCATCTTTGTTAGAGGGACATTTGAATTCTTAGTCAAATTCCGAAAACAAAAACAAGTTTTTGAAAACTACGGCCCCGTTTGATACCCATTTGGTTTTTTATTTTTGGTTTTTGAAAATTAAGCTTATACGCACATACTTCCACCTACAAGTTTCTTGGTTTTTGTATCAATCTTCTACCTTATTTTCAAAAACCAAGTCCAATTTTGGAAACAAAAAAAAATAGTTTTCAAAAACTTGTTTTTGTTTTTAAAATTTGGCTAGGAATTCAAATGCAACCTTAACTAGGATGAAAGTCATGACAAAAAATTTAGGAGAAAACAAGCATAATTTTCAAAAACCAAATGGTTATCAAACGAGGCCTACATTTTTTAGTTTTCAAAACTTGTCTTGGTTTTTGAAAACATGGGAAGAAGGTGAGTAACATTACAAAGAAACTTATTGGTGGAAGTTGTGTTTATAAGCTTAATTTTTAAAAACCAACATCCAAAAACCAAATAGTTATCAAAAAGAGTCGTAGTTTTCAAAAAACGTGTTTTTGTTTTTGGAATTTGGCTTGGTAAGGAAATTGAGAGAAAACAAGGTTAATTTTCAAAAACCAAAAATCGAAAAAATCAAATGGTTATCAAACGGAGCCTAAATAAACATAATTCAAAATATACAAAGTTTATGATCTATAATTTATTGAAGTGTAATCCATGAATTACAGATTAAATTAAATTATCGGTCTTTACACTTTTAGATTTGTATCTGTTTAGCTGCTTGACTTTAAAAATTTTCTAATGAGTCACTGAGATTTCACATGGTATGTTGTTTGTTGAGTCTTTATACTAAAAAATATTTTAATAAAAATGTTATCATGTCACCAAGCATCAAACTAATGAAGTTAATGTCAATGTGACTTATTATAAAATATCTAAAGTACAGAAAGTAAATAGACTTAACCATGAAATTTGGTCTTTATGGATGGTAAAGAATGAATGTAATTTTTAGCTTGATAAAAATGAGACAAGGTTTTGAATATAGACTCTATTGGTGTATAAATTATAATAACTATATTGAACTAACTAAGACAGAATGAACATATTCTATCACTAATTTGATCTCTTTGGTTTTATAAGTTTCAATTTGGTATTAGGATTTGGTTAACCATCACAAGCTATCAAAATTGTTTTTTATCCACTCAAAAAGTTCACCTATTTCTTTCTCTATTCTATTTAACCTTAAACCATAATAAAGTTATCTAAGAGAATTGTTAGCCAAATAGATAACATCTCATTGTCACATAAAAAAGTGTTAATAAGGTAATAGTAGATTTTTGATGTTTGGTTAAACTATAAAGATGAAATTAAAAAGAAAAATGTCAAAGTGAGCATAGCTCAACAGTAAGTGACATGTATCCAGGGACGGATTTATGTCGGGGCCAGAGGGACATGTGCCCCCTGGAATTATAAATTATATATATATATATGTTGATAAGGGTAAAAAATATACCTATTTTACCCTTATATTTAGCTCATTTTCTTGTCAAAAGTTGCATGTTTAGATCAATTTTACTATTTCCGAGCTCAAAATATGTTAAAGTTGATAAATTAGGGAGTTGAGAGTCACATTTGTCAAATTATGCTTATTTGTGCTTAAAAAGACTCAATTTGATGTGAATTTGACCCAATTTGGTATTGTGGAGGAAAACAGAGGAAGCTGGAATTTACTCAGAAATGCGACCGCATTTCTGGGAAGGCTAAAATCAAATGCGACCGCATTTCTGGAAAAACAGAGGTCGTTCCGAGTCCGTCACGGGTCGTTTTGAACGAGACTTTTGCGCACCTAACTGGCCGTTTTGACCCCGAAAATGACTGGGTTACCTACCAGCACCTATCTCGTGGCTCCTCAACCACTCCCCACACTATATAAGCTTGTGATTCGAAGAGGAATTCAAGCAGAACTCACTGGGAAGAAGAGGGTGGTGACAGAACCCTAGTAAACGCCCATGAGTAGGGATGCCCGAGGTCCTTCTTAGAAGACTGAATTCTAACCTTAGTTAGACATCAAACCTTAGGGTTTGTAGAGATTTTCACCCATTCCCACTTGTAAAAGCGAGAGAGTGGAGTGTCGAGCGAACTCTAGAAGGATTGGATAAAAGAAAAAACCCTAGTATTTAGCTACTGTCATTATTTCCAGCACTTGTCACTTTTCATTCATTTGTATTCTTTTTATTTTATTTCAATGGAAAGTTGTTCATTTGCACTTTATTCCACCATGCTTAGCTAAATTCCGTTGAGGGGTTCGATATGGTGAATTCCCTTATGGTTCAATAGCTTGAAAGTGTTTATTTGCTTAAGTTTCTATTCAATGCATGTCATTCTTTATTGATTATCATTCTGATCTTGCTGAGTTTAAATTGATCACTTAGACTTTGCATGCCATGTGAGTTTGATCTCGAAAGGGACAGACGATATCGGTTCTCATAAAGGTGATATAGGAGAAAAAGCTCGAAAGAGATTGTTCGGTGTTATAGGGCAAGCTGCCTCCCTATAACAACTATAGGGTTATAGATTGCATTCGTGAATCATCTATGTCAGAGTCGAGTCACAGAAATGTGCATAACGGTACTCGCTTAGCCTTCTAACGGTTTTTGGGAGCAAGGCTAAATAGAAGTTAAATTTGACCTAATGCATTGAATAAGCTTAAGTTGAATAATCTATGATTAAAGTTATTTGCCTTTGGGATGAAACTATATTGAATACCTCGTTTTATTTATTATTGTTATTTCTTTATTTTATTGTTTTATTTATCTTCCAAAAATCAATCATCAATTATTTCTTTGGTTACCTATTTTAAGCAATCATTTGAGCAGTTTCTTCTTCAAATCTGTGTTTCCAATTTAGTCCTCGTGGGATCGATACCCTTGGAATACTTCTAAGGTTTTTATTACTACGTGCGATAGTGTATACTTGCACTAAGGTTGACTGAATTATTCTTATTTTATTATCTATCATCTTAACTCACATCCATCATTCAACCTTTGTCGCACCATATGTCTACATAATTTTGCATAATATTTATTAACATTGGTTATTGGTTTGTTGGTTACGGGGCACAGATAGCCGTTAGTTTATTAGCGATCCAAAGTTTGATTCTCACTAAATACACATTTGAATTAATTTTAGTTTTGACTTTCGCTCATGCAACCATTAGTTTAAATTAGAAAATAATAATAATAAAAACATGTAGATATTCAATTTCATTTATTTATGCAAATATTCAATTAATTTTTTTTACCTATACTGTTTTAATTTTCAATTTTTAAAATTTGCAATATATTTATATATTATTTTAACTTTTTCGTAGTTTGGAACTAGTTAGAATTATTTTATTTCATGTACAAATATATTTTAATCTTTAGCAAATTATTTTAGAAAAACTAATTACATAAAAAAAACTTAATTCTATTTTTTTTTTTTATAACAAAGAACTAAAATTACATCAAAAGGAACAAATATCATGATTAACAGCAGCAGAAATTTCTAAAGGAAAACTTTCCAACCAAACATAATTCCATTGCCGATCCAAAGCAAGCTTTGCAAGACCGTGTGCTGCCTGATTCCCTTCGCGGTGAGTGAAACTGAAAGATACCCTCTGGGAATCTTCCACTTGACATCGTATACCAGAAACGAGGAACCCCGCTTCAGAGAGGTCTTCCATGTCCGCCTGCAATAGGTGAAAAATGCGACTAGAATCCGTTTCAACTTGAATTGGAGTAAAACCCATATCCAGCGCCAGTCTTACCCCTTCAACCGCTGCCTTACCTTCCGCCCAGTCGACAGAAATTGCATGTGCCACATAAGAAATAGCAGAGAGGAGCACCGAACTAGAAAAGTCCCAAACAAGAATCCCCACACCGGCCTTCCGCAAATCTCGATTAAAAGCCGCGTCCACATTCACCTTATACAAATTTTCGGTAGGAGCTTTCCATCACACCAAATTTCAATTGACTGTCAGCCCCTGGTCGTGCCCACCTTTGGAAATTGCCTCACGAAAGACCTGCACATAATGACAAGCCCACGACCCAAGATCTTCATCTGGCAATTTATCCTGAGTTCGAAACCTGTTTCAAGCGTTCCAGAAAGCCCATAGGAAAATCGACAGCTCTTCCAACTCCCCCCACAATCGTTCTTCCCGAAACTCTTGAACCATTAGCCATAACGAAGAGATCAGACAGTGATTGAGGAAAGAAGAGAATTTTGATTGAGCCCACTGTCGTCGAGCAAATTTACACATCCGAAAAACATGAATGTCGTCTTTCCCATACCGTCCACAGAACTGACAGATATTGGGAACATCTAAACCTCTGCACAGAAGATTAAAGAGAGTTGGTAGTCGATTCAGACACAACTGCCACATTAAGATCTTAATCTTCCCTGAGATTTGCATCTTCCAGAAACTCTTCCACCAAGACAATAATGAAACAAAATTTGAAGTAGAAGGGTATCGTTGAAGAGTCGGAATTTGGCCCACTCGATAACCACTCTTGACTGTAAATTTCTCGTTAGCCTCAAAATGCCAAATAAGTCGGTCTGGGCCCAAAGGAGGGATAGGAATCGAAAAAATGAGATCTGCTTCCTCAGGAAGAAAATGGTTATGTATAGCCTGCACATCCCAACCCCCAAAATCCGTAAAAAGGTCACAGACCCGCGCATCAACAGGTAGGGAAACAGGAGATTTTACAAGGGGACAATCTTCTAGTGGCAGCCAGGGCATGTTGTAAACCCGAATTGATTGACCGTTCCCCAGACGCCAACGGAGACCCTTCTGCAAAATTTCCCATCCCCAAACTAAACTGCACCAGATAAAAGAAGGGTTATGCCTCACTGTTGCATCTAGAAAATCACAATGAGGGAAATAGCGACTCTTAAGTACTTGTGATAACAACGATGAAGGCTCATTTAAAATACTCCAACATTGCTTAGCCAGAAGAGCTTGATTAAACAATTCAAGATCCTTAAAACCCAACCCTCCCAAGCACTTTGGCCTACACAAATCCTTCCATTTAACCCAATGAATTCCTCTACCACCATCTGTTTCATTCCACCAAAACCGCGCCATTATTCGATTTAACAAATTCAGTAATGTTTTTGGTAAACGGAAGCAATTCATCGAGTAGTACGGAATCTTCTAAATAACAGATTTTAGGAGAAGTTCCCTACCCCTACAGAAAAAAGTTTACCCTTCCATCCCTGTAAATAACGCCAGATACGATCCTTAATAAAATTAAGCGTACATGTTCTGTTACGTGGCATAAAAGTGAGAAGACCAAGATAAGACAGGTGAACGCCCACACGAGGAACACCAAAAATCCTACCTATTACATCTGATATCCGAGAACCCGTATTAGGACTAAAAGAGATCGTTGATTTTTCAAAATTCACTGTTTGATCGGAAGCTCGCTCGTACCGGGCCATAATATTCTACACAGACCAGGTCTCGTCATCGGCCTCAATGGCACGAAAAAAGAGAAGACTATCGTCCGCAAAAAATAAATGTGATATAGTGGGGCCGCCTCTTGGAACTCTTAAACCAGAAATTTGGTTCCTTGATTCTGCCTGAAGAAGTAAACTAGATAAACCTTGGGCACACAATAGGAATAGATAAGGGGACAGGGGATCACCCTGTCGGAGCCCCCCCGGGCAAATATGACCAACACGCTCCCCATTGAGATTTACAGAGAAAGATACCATGGAGACGCAACACATAATTAAGCCAACCCAAGCGTTATCAAAACCCATACACAACATAATACGTTCAAGAAATGTCCACTTGACCCGATCGTAGGCCTTGCTCATATCGAGTTTTAGAGCCACATTACCTCGCCGACCAATCTGACGCGACTTCAAAGAGTGTAAACATTCATATCCCAAAATTGCATTGTTCACCACACATCGACCCGGAATGAAAGAGCGCTTTGATTAGGAGCAATAATATGGTTTAAGATACCCTTCATTCGACTAACAATAACTTTAGAAATTAATTTGTAGACAACATTACATAACGAAATTGGTCTGAATTCTGATAGACGCCTCAGATTCTAAACCTTTGGGATAAGGGTGATCAATGTATCATTTATGGGGCCTAGAGAAATTTGGTTGTTTAAAACCCCAAGGCACACATGGTAGACTTCTGCACTCACTGTAGGCCAAAACGAACAAAAAAAAAGCACCAGAAAGACCGTCTGGGCCAAAGGCTTTCGATGGGTGTAATTATTGGAGCGCTTGGTCAATATCTGCTTTTGTGAAGCTTTCTGTTCATCCCTGCTGTCACCGAGGGAAAAACCCTAGATACTACTGAAATTAACTCCTCTTTCGAACTCTGTTGTGAGGAGAAAAGATTTGTGAAAAACTTAGAGATCATACCAGTGACTCTTTCCTTGTAAGTAATCCACTGGCCTGAATCATCCTCCAGCCCAGTAATCCTGTTGGTCTTACGTCGGTGTGTCGCACGAGAGTGAAACCAACTAGTATTCCGATCTTTCAGACCTTAACCAATTCTCCCTCGACCGTTGGTGCCAATACACCTCCTCCTCAATTAGGAGTTTTTCCAAGTGATCTTCTGCTGATTCCAGATCCGCTCTAGAGCCTGATCGGTGTAAATTCTGTAATGTTGCCTGAACTTGGGTCGTAGTTGTAACAATTCGACGCGAATAGCTGCCAGTGACCTGTTTTCCCCAAAACAATAATGAATGAAGGCATCGGCAGGCCTTTGCTGCAAGAAGGGAAGGATTACCATCAGATTGATCTAAAACCCATCCCTCCTTCACAACCTCAGCACATTCCGGGTATTGTTGCCAGACCTCCTCAAAACGTTGGATACGCCTCCCCCTGTCACCAGAAAGAAACTGTGGAGGGCATAAACACAGAAGAATAGGTTAGTGGTCTGACCTATTAAAGTCGAGATGCTGCACTTGAAAGTTGGGAAATAACTGTTGCCACGAATCTGTTGCACAACATCGATCAATTCACTCACAAATATTTTCATCTCCTGCGCGCCTATTAGTCCACGTAAACTGTTCCCCAAAAAACAAAGATCCTCCAACCGGAAAAAATCAAGCACATCATGAAAACCAGAGATCTCATTGTCAGAATTATCACGCCCCCTACGTTTTTCATGGTGATACCAGAAGCCATTAAAATCGCCTCCCACAAGTCAAGGAAAATGTGCACTGCCACATAAAGTTTTCAGAAGGGCCCAAAACTTAATTCTATTTTAGAAGATCTTAAATATTTGAAATTTGATTATTTGCTAATATATTTAGGTGTGGATAATTGTAAAATGGTTAATTTTGTAATTAATATTACTTGATTTAAATATTAAATATCAACACGTTTAAAATTATATTTATATAAAAGTTAAATTACAAGTTTAGTCCCTTAATTTTATAATTTGTGTTTAATAGGTCTTAAACTTTCAATTTTATGTCTAATAAGTCCTAACTTTAAAAATGTTTAATAGATCTATCAACTTTCAATTTTGTAACTGACAGGTCTTAAACATATTTAAAACAAATTAAGGTTTTTTTTTTTTTTTTTTTTTTTTTTTTTTTGAGAAGAAAACAAATTAAGGTTATTGCTCTATTAGACATAAAACTTAATTTTGTATCATTTTAAAACTTTCAATTGTGTAACTAATACATACATTAATTTTAAAAAAAAATGTCGAATAGATTGAAAACTTATTAGACACAAAATTAAACTATATGTCTAATATAACATTTAATTTATAAACATTTTGAATATGTCAATGACCTATTGGATATATAATTGAAACTTTAGAGATCAATATTGGACAAAAAAAAAATTAAAAATTCAGGGACCTATTAGACATTTTTTAAAGTTCAAAGACTATATATATATGAATCTAAAATTTCACGACTAAACTTATAATTTCATCTAATTTGAATTTGTGCCCCCTACCATCAAGTTCTAGATCCGTCATTGCATGTACCTTTATTGAGATTCAAATTCTCCCAATCTCAAATGTTGTGAAATAAAAAGAATGTCAAATCATATATATATTTGACCATGAATGTCAAATCATATTAACACTTTAAAGTTTAATCAAAGAAAATTAAAACTAAGAAGAATAATAAATGGAAACTTTTGAAAAATAAAATATCAAACTGAAACTATGTCTCTGAAGCATACGAATAAAAATTTGTATTTTTTTGAAAAAGAAAACAAGAAGAAGAAGAAGAGAAGAACATTATAATACCTACAAAACTATTAAAAAGAAAAGAAAAATAAAACATAAATAAAGGAGAAGAGTTTGGTTTTGGTGAAATTGATGCATGTGAAAAGGTTGAAATAAGTGTTGGTCGGAAACGGTTGTATTATTAAGGCGGAAGGAACGTGTGCGCTTTCAATCTGGTACCCACGTGGGCCATCCCCTCATTATTCTATTTTATTTCATACTGTTTAATACCAAATTCAAGACATCCAATGCCCATTCCCAATCCCCATCTCTATATAACGACAATTGTAATGATGGTTACGTGTTTCAGATGTCATTTGGGTCTAATTGTAGGGACACATTCGTCATTTAACTTTTCTTTATGAAAGAAAAAAACACAAAACAAAAGAAATGAAAAGTGAAAAAAATGAAAATGAAGGCCAAGCCCAACTTCTAGTAAGAAAAAGAAAGAAAAAGAAAAAGTGGCTTCACATGAGCCACACACGAGAAGATAAAAAAGAAGGAAAATAGAGGGATATGTTCTTAGCAGTGGAAAAAAAAAGAGAGAGAGAAAGAAAGAAACGGAGGGGGAAAAGAAGGAGAAGGAGATCGAGAGGCAAGCCACGGAATCTTGCTGGAGTCTCGTCGAAAAAGCTTGGGTTAACACCGGAAATGGTTCAAAGGAACTCTTAAGCAAGAATTCAACTTGGTAAGTGATTTTTCTCGTGATGGTAGCTTGGAAAAATGAGAAACTTAGATGTTAGTTCATGGATTCTTCTCTTTATGTCCAAAAATCTTATGGGTTCTTTCTATGGTGCAAGAAATTTCATAGCTTTTTATGGGTATTCCTTGTTTGGGGTGCTTAAACTTTAAATAAAGAGTTTCATGTGAATATTTCCTTGTCATTTGATACTTGAATTAGAGTGGAGCTAAGGTTTGATTTTGGAGTTAATTGGTTAAATGGGAAGGAGCAAAATGAAATTTGGGTTCCTGAGATCTTGAATTTAAGAGGATCAGTTTGACTTAATTAAGGAGAAGAAACAAAAGAAGTGAGTCATGAGAAAGGCTTGTAAAACAAAGGAGGATTTTCAGAACTAAGATAATAGAAGCTTAAAGGTTTAAGATGTTTAAAAAAAAAACACGAAAAAAACATAGGATTGGATTGGAAAAGAGAGGCAAAGAGTTTGGGGTGAAGAAGATGAAGAGGCAAGGAGGAGAAAATAAAATAATAAAAATGAAATGGAACAAAAAGTGATGGGTTTAATGAGAGAGAGAGCTTCACACGTGGGAATAGAAGTTGGAGAAGGGAAATATTATTTTATCATGCTAAAATCAGATATGAAGGAGGAGAGAGAAATAGTTGTAGTGGAAGGAAAAGACAAATTGTACCTTAGTAATTATTGGGATGAGAGAGAAAGTGTAATTTGACATTTTAATTGAGAGAAATGACTTGGGAATTAGTTTGATTTAATTAAGGTGAAGTTTATATTAAATTCCTTTTGAGATTAGTTTATAACCTTTGTTATGATTATTGAAATTTCAGATTGGAAAGAAAGTGGAACAATTTACGTCCAAAGCATTGACGTCAATAATTCTGTGAGTGATTATTTTACAAAATGTTTCATTGTTATTTAATTATTATTATGACATTTCAAGAGCTTTACAATTATGTTGGAGTTTTAAAGGAACTCCTATGAATTTCGTCCAATAATGTTATAAGTTTGCTGAAATTATCATTTACAGCTATTAGAGATATTTTCAAGTCACTCGAGAATTCAAAAGATTGTTATTTGAGCCAGTATTTTATGATATTAGCTAGAAGTATTATTTAGAACTATGTGAGATATTTTATGGTTATTTGAGTAACGGGGAGCATTTGTGTTATTTGAGAAATCTCTCTAATCTATGAAATGTTGTTTTAGAAAAGAGAATGGTTTTAGAGTTATTGATGATGTCGAGTTTTTATGTTAAAAGTGGTTTGAAATCCACTAGTTTTATGTACCTATGATGATTACCCGTATACTATGTGAATGTGTTTCCGTAGTATAGAGAGAGGTCTTGGGACTCGCTCTAGCACACACGTAGGCTTTGGGTTGTGTGTTAGAGTGCTTAGCCCTTCGTGGGTTGCTCATCGTTCATGCATGACAGAGAGATGACTCTGCTATGCAATTCGAGATTACTCAATGCATAGTATGACAGAGATTGCTCTGCTGAGCGTATTGAGTTTACTCTATGCCAGTATGACTAGAGATTTGAGTACAGGTTTATGATAAATCTTTCTGACATGTGTTATTGTTTTCAAGAGTTACCCCTGTAAATATTTCTTTATGTTTTAGTTATTTTGAGAATTACTAAACATCTCCTGTTTTACATTGTTTTTCTAGAGTTATAAAATTATGCTTAAAGAGGAGATCAATTTTATGAAATTATTTTAGGGTTAACGGCAAGAATAGCCATAATTAAATGTGCATTTTGAAAAATGGCAACTTAGCTAATTATTTAGATAAATGGCCAAATCAAATTTATCTATTAATTAATTTGTATTATCGATTTACCAAAACACCCCCAAACACTAAAATAACTAATACACCAGAAATACTCGGGATATTTAACTGATTACATGATTTAAATTAAATAAAATCAATTTCGAATACATTAAGCTAAAATTAAGGAATTCGAATTTAATGATAACAAAGAGATTTGAAATTCAAATTTAACTTAAATCTAAGATTAAAAAATTAACAAATTACATCATAATTTTTTCACATACCTTATCAATATGAATACATCAATGCTGGAATAAATTTGACTTTGACTACAAACAGATATTGAATCATTATTCATTATTTTAAAGCCTACAATAAATGAAATGTCAAATCCCATTTAATTGAAATTAGAATTACAATTACCCATTTTTCTCACAAAAAAAAATAATAAAATTACACAACCCTGAAAGCACTACATACCCTCTGCCAAGAGATAGAAAAGAGGAAAAAACTTTTAATTTACAACAATCTAGGAACCCTTAAGAGACCCCTTTTACGGCAACAAGAAGATTGATTTGCAACAGGATAAAAAATTGAGACAGAACCAAAATACCCTTCGATTACCTAGGATTTTGCAGCAACAAGAGTGTTTTACGGTAACAAGAGAAAATCATCGTCATCCACTTCTTGTGTTGTATATGTGCCAGAAAACATACATTGTATATGTTTGAAATTACTATGTAAATGTTGAGCTGAAAAACGCACCTGGATTTTTTTTGGATTAATGAACACTAAATACATGGTAGATGTAAGTGTACGTATGGAAGGTGAAAGATTCCACTGCTTTCCTTGTTACCTCTCTCCATTCTGGGACCTCTCGGCCTTGATGTGTTGCAGTTGCAGTAAACACACGCATGAAATGAAATTGTCAAATTTCGGATTTTCTTAACGCAAAAAGTACTGGAGTTGATGATTAAAAAGAAACCTCTCATTCTATTTTTTATTGGAAAAACATTAAACCTCCTGAAGCAAAACTGTTCATCCACGAATGAAAACAAGATATATTAAGGTAGTTGCTTCCTTCTAACCTCCAACAACATAACCAAGCCACCAATCCCTTGGAAATTCCTGGATAAACACCACAACAAATCTTAAACTTGAGAAATCCTTACATTTTTTGAGTAATTTGATCATTCAAGCATTGGATTTGGAATCTGAAAGCAGTTAAGTTGGCATGAACCTTGAATTAGGCTTCTTTAATGGAGGAAAACAAGACAAGATTTGATTGCAACTCGAAACTGCGTAAAGAAGACTAAAAATATTGAATCTTTAGTACAGAGATTAAATTCAAATAAATAAAAGATAATATCATATTTTTAAACCAAATGATTAACTGATTGGGAATAAAATATTATTATTAAAGATGAAATCTAGGGGAAACAAAATTTACCTGATACATTTAAAAATAAATTAATTAAAAGATAAAGAATCGATTATTAAGATACAAATATTCTTTAATTTTAGGAATCTGCAGAAATTTGTTAATAAAAGAGAGAAGAAGAATATTACAAATACAGTTCCCTTACTTTTAGGAAGCTGGAGAAATACAGTTATGGAAAGGGCAAAAAGGGAAGACCAGGATACAAATACAGTCACGTGGGTCCCACGTTTTGGCCATTTTTCCTCATTTTTTCTTTTGTCTATCTATCTAAATCGTTATTTTCTTTTGGCTATTTCCATGGATTTCCCATTATTTTATTTATGAACTTACCACTCACTGGACTTTTCAGCTCATTCTTTTATTTTTATTTTTCCACCAGGTTGCTCTTGAGTTTCAACCAGAGTTGACTAACCAGAGTAAGCTAGTTAGGGTCTGCCACTAGTCTCTGCAATTCGATGCATATCATTTATTATATATAAAGTTTGGTAACAAAGTGTCGGGCTGAGTATCGTGGTTTGAGACACCTGTGTTCTAGCATGGTTCCAGGATGTGATATAGTATCTTTATTTCTAGGGAGTTTATATGCGTATATATCGTCCTTTTTCAGGTGTGTTTTAACCAAGTTTCAGGGAAAACTCTACCCAAATTTTTTGGTTACTAAAGTTATGGCTGGATGTACAATAATCTTCAGAGTGGTTAGGAGCATGCTAGGTGGCAATGGGGTGCTATGGTCGGTTGGGATACATTGTCGACACGCCACATCACTAGTTGTGCAGGAGTAGTCTGGGGCGGGATGTGTCACTAATTCATTGTCCTTCTTTTTCATTTCTCCCTTTTTCCCTATTCTTTTTTTCTCTACTTTTTGTTACAGTCGACGTTTTCCCCCAATCTTTCCATTCCATCAGCGCCTCATCATCCATGGCGGATGCAAAGGTCATTTCTCTCTTCGCATTCTTCCTCTTTCTCTGCTGCCCTTTTCATTTCCTCTTCTGATTTTCTTCTTTTGCAGAAGCTTGTCATCATGATCCTTAAAGTCGACCTGCAGTGCGATTGCTGCTATAAGAAAGTCAAGAAAGTTCTCTGCAAATTCCCTCGTGAGTTCTTTATAATTAATTCCTAATTTCTTCTTCGTTCTTTTCTCCATTTTTCATTAGGAAAGGCAATTGAGTTTCTGTTTGCTTTTGAACAAGAGAAATCCGAGACCAGATTTATGATGAAAAACAAAACGTTGTGATTATCAAAGTGGTTTGTTGCAATCCTGAGAAGCTTAGAGAGAAAATTTGTTGTAAGGGTTGTGGGGTTATTAAGAGTATTGAAATCAAAGAGCCTGAAGTTCCCAAGCCCCCTCCGGAGTCTAAGCCCAAGACGGCAGATCCAGCACCCGCACCTAAACCGGCCGATCTGGCACCCAAACCCAAGCCGGTCGATCCTGCGCCCAAGCCAAAGCCGGCTGATCCAACGCCCAAGCCAAAGCCAGTCGATCCAGTGCCCAAGCCAAAGCCGGTCGATCCAGCACCAAAGCCAAAACCAGCCGATCCAGCACCCAAGCCCAAACCGGCTGACCCAAAACCTAAGCCCAAACCGGTCGATCCCACACCCAAGCCTAAACCGGTTGATCCAGCACCCAAGCCGAAACTAGTAGATCCAGCACCCAAGCCTGATGGACCACCACCAACACCGGCACCGATCCCAGTCCCAGTCCCGGCTCAACCCCAACCGATTCCGGTGAACACGTGTGTGCCGGTTCCTGGGTACCCGCCGGCGTACCCGATGGGGGTGTGTTGCAGACAGTGCTATGAAGGGCAAGGTGGGGGCCCATGTTACAGTGGTTTCGGTAGGCCCGACCCATGTTGCGATGGGTGCGCTTCTGGAAGGCCCATTTACGATAGCTACGGCGGAGGAAGGGCCTGTTATGTTAGCCACTGTGAATATCTTAATGAAGAAAATGCAACTGGGTGCAGTGTTATGTGACACGCGTGTCACATTGTGAATGGGTGGTCATTGATGTTCACGTGCATCTCCTGGTGATGATAATGATAATAAAGGAGTTGAAGGGAGTTTTGAATCATTATGTATGTTGACTTGTCTCAGTACAAAGTTCGGGGCCAAACAGAATAATAATTCCTTTGTTATGTTAATGTCTGTATAATGTGGTATATTATATTTGAAGTGTAAGTTCAATGTACTCTCTAAGAGTTCAAATATATAAATGTTGGATGTGTGATTCATTTTTTAATACTGGAACGAAATTCAAATCTTAAGTTAGGGTCATTTACGGTGTCTATTTAGTTTTTGAAGTTTCAAAAAAGACCTTTTAGTTCTTAAGTTAATCGTTAGTTGACTCAACTTAGTACCACTTTTCAAAAAACTTCCATGGTAATTTCATAATTTACCTTGTTTTTTAGAAGAATCGTCTCATAGGTTCTTGATCAATTTTATTTTAGCTTTTAGAAACACACTTGTTTCCAACTGAGTCATTGATCTCCTCCAATTGGTTGCTTCGTTCAAATCCTTAAGCAGAGATGGAACAGAACTCTGTGTTAGTGGCTCGTTAAAAAAGCCCTCAATTTTTTCCATGTTTTGAGCAATTTAGCAACTTGTAAAATCAATTCAGCTCTCTTCAACTCCAACATCAAAAAGATTTCAAGATCATTTTTTAGTTTATTCATTTAGACGTAGTTAATTATCTTCCAGAGCCTATTTTGCTAATAGATAAAAGAATCAAGATTTTTCAAGAACCCAAATCTTGAATGTTCTATCGTGGTTGTCGAATTAGAGCCTAATTAAAAGACTAAAATCATTTTTAAAAAATAGACAAAACAAGTTAGTCGGAAAGAAACTAGAAAAATAGAGAGCAAGGAGAATGGAAGGAAGAGAAAAATAGCGAAGGGGAGGGAAGAAGGAGAGTAAGGAGAATGGAAGAAGGAGAGGAAAGAGAAGAAAAAAAAGAAACAATAAGAAAAATATAATGATAAAAATAAGGTTAAATAAAGTAAAATTGTCAAAACTAACCTAAAAAGTTTTTGGGTTTTCAAAATTGACCTCAATTTTTAAAACATGTTAAAACCCATTTTCCACCAATTTGGTTACTTTTTAGTGGGACCCACATTGTGAAATGTCAATTTTGTTCTTCTTCATCAACGGAATGAATTTAATTCCAACGAACCAATTTTTGTCATCTTTTATTTTCTCTCTTTTTTTCCTTTGTTCTTTAAAAGAGTTATAAATAACATGAATAAAGAAGTACATTGCTTTTGGTGCAGGCATGACTGGCTTTTTAAAAGCAAACTAGAAAAATTAAAGTTGGTGAATAATTCATTAATAAAGGTTTGCTTAAGGCTTCAAAAAGGTTGTAGCCATTATTATAACACCCAACCATTTACTATTATTATTATTTTGTTGGGGGCAAAGTTTTGGATCTCTCTTTTCTCCAAACCCATTTCCACTCAACAAACTTGAAACAAACAATGCATCTCTTCTCTCTTTCATCTTATCTTAACCAACAAAATATATGATATTTTTTTTTGGAAAAAACTTCCCCAATATGTAGGAATCTCCGTGCATACTACCATTAAAATGTTGACAACTAGGAGAGATAAATTTTTTTTCTCATTTTCTCCCTTCCTCTTTCTTAGTTGTCAAGATTTTAATGGAGTATGTAGGGAGATCTATACATACCGGTATGCAGGAAAGTTTTGTTCATTTTTTTTTATGCTTTTGTTTTCACACTTCTGATATGGTATTTATTTTGTTGATGCCAAAATCCGACCAAGCGCTCACCTGACCTTCACGTGACACCAATAGTGAATTTGTTTGAATCCGGGGAAGACGTGGCCTGCAAAACAAGGGAAACCTGCACACCGGTGTGGTGCTTGCAGGGAATATGAGCAAAACTAGAGAGCAAAAGGAAGAGAAGAGTGAGTTTTCGGCCCCCCTTCTTAAGTGACGAAGAGGGGTTTAAATACCTGCTCATGCTCCTAGGGTTTTAGGCATTCGGAGGCGATTTGGGCTGAACCGAGTGGAATCGAGGCAGCTGGGGGCACCAGTGGATCGAACGGAGGCGGAAGAACTCGGCCCGCGCAAGTGGGCCGAGTGGTCGGCCTCTGGGCCGAGGCCGAGCAGGGGGTCGGGCCAAAAACCCGATCCCTTCGGCTTTGGCCCGACCCTCTGTCCTGTTCTTCCTCCGGATCCCGTTTCCTGGCTGCCTCCTTAGGCTGGTATCGCGCTGTCTTCGTCAGCTTCTTGCATATCGGAGTGGTCCAAAATTACCTATAACATTAAGCCCCCACTCTTGAATTGGGATTCAGGTGTGACTTATTGCTATAGGTTGAGCTCCTTAAGCCCGATTTAAGAGTAAAGATCTTCCTATTGTGCTGACTTATGTGCGAATTTTCGTTATCCTGCAAGATAGGATAAAACTAAACAAAGCAGAAACTCCCTGAATAGGGGTTAGGCAAGAGAGAAGTGAGAAAAGTGGGGATTGAAGAAATAACCAGGCCTCGGCCTCGGCCTTGGCATGAGGCCGAGGCTAACGTTTGGAGCGAGTCCAAACTTTTATGCATTTTATCTCTCGTTTTGGACGTTTGTTCAGGTCATTCCTCTGTTTTGTAGCCCCCTGTGTAAGTGTTTTTCTCGCTTAGCCATTTAGATGGCGCACGCGGTAAGACCCTGGTGTCGGCCTCGACCATATTTCATACTATTGAAAATTTCGAGTTCCTGCATCGAAATGTTATCTGCAAAAGAAAAATGAGGGAAGAGACTATGGTCGGCCTCGACCTCAAGTCCCTGTTAACCCAAAATCTAAGTTGCTGCACTCATACGTTAGCTTTTAAAAAGTAAGATGAGGGAAGAGGCTAGGGTCAGCCTCGGCCTCAAGCCCCTGTAAAGAGTGACTAAGCAAAATCGATTACCATAAAGCTGCGAGCACTTAGAATGTGCTTCACCTGGTCGACCTTGAGCTTATGCCTTAAAGTATGGAGAATGACACTCTTGCATAAACAAGGTATGGACGTGGCCTGGTCGGCCTCGGTCCTGTTCCTGTAAAAATATGGTATGGGCATGGCCTGGTCGACCTCAGCCCTATTCTTGTAGAAACTTGGTAAAACACTTAATGTTATGCATTGGTCAAACAGAATAATGACATTTTTGCAAAAGAATAACATAGGTACGGTTTGGTGGCCACCACCTCTTACCATAACAATTTCAGCATCATCATTCCTGCAAAAAGCACTTAGAGCACTAAACATGTATTTAGCCTAGTTGGCCTTGAGTTCGTGCCTAGGCAAACAATTATCAATTTGCCATAGAAATATTATGAGCATGACTAAAATTGAATAGCCACAATAGCATACATGATAAAAAATAGAAAGGAAAAAGCAATGACTTAATCCAGCTTGGTCGGCCTCGGCCATCTAGACATATTCTTTCCAGGCAAGCTTTAATCATCACCCAATCGATAGTCTCCCCTCCTCAGCCCCCTACTCAAGTGTTATTTTAAATTTACAAATTATTCTTGAGTAAAAGATGCTTGGAATGTAATTTACCATACCTTGAAGCCTTAATGCCTCCGTACCTTCTTCTATCGGTACGGCTCTGATTGGAGCCCTGACTCCGTTCCCGAGGGTCAGCTAGTCGTCGTTGCCTTGGGGAGTATTGGCGTTGCCACTCCTCCAAGGACATTTCTGCAAGTCGATTACCTCGGGGAGTATAGGCGTTGCCACTCCATCGAGGGCCTTGGGAGTATAGGCATTGTCACTCCTACAAGGACATTATAAGTTGATTACCTCGGGGAGTATAGGCGTTGCCACTCCAACGAGGGCCTTGGGAGTATAGGCATTGCCACTCCTACAAGGACATTATAAGTTGATTACCTCGGGGAGTATAGGCGTTGCCACTCCAACGAGGGCCTTGGGAGTATAGGCGTTGCCACTCCTACAAGGACATTATAAGTTGATTACCTCGGGGAGTATAGGCGTTGCCACTCCAACGAGGGCCTTGGGAGTATAGGCATTGCCACTCCTACAAGGACATTATAAGTTGATTACCTCGGGGAGTATAGGCGTTTCCACTCCAACGAGGGCCTTGGGAGTATAGGCATTGCCACTCCTACAAGGACATTATAAGTTGATTACCTCGGGGAGTATAGGTGTTGCCACTCCAACGAGGGCCTTGGGAGTATAGGCGTTGCCACTCCTACAAGGACATTATAAGTTGATTACCTCGGGGAGTATAGGCGTTGCCACTCCAACGAGGGCCTTGGGAGTATAGGCGTTGCCACTCCTAAAAGGACATTATAAGTTGGTCATCCTCTGCATGTCGGGCTGTGCCTTCCCGTGGTGGGGCAGTGGTGCTCCATCTCTATGGAAGCTACTGGTAGTAAATCTTCAAGTGTTCCACTCAACCAAGGGCATTTTCGCCTGTCATTATTGAATCGTCTACAACAACAGAACTAAACATGGAACCTTTATTAAGATTAGCGCATCAAGCGTTTTAAATTTCCTACACCTACAAATGTAAATGCTAAAATCAGAATGAAAATGCAACCAGTCATTAAAAAACATAATGGGAACAAACACATAAGCTATCACTGCTTCATGAGGGAAAGAGGTTCCCCTGGTCGGCCTCGGCTTGGTCGTCCTCGACCTGGTCGGCCTCGGCCTCCGCCTTAACCTCGAATAATCTGTCGTCTTTCGTATTTGGTTTCTTTGCTCCAATCTTATCCTTGTCTCTTGTTCGACTCGATTGGCAATCAAAATTGCATTGACATTGTGATATTGGAGACACTTTTAGGCCTTGGAAGGTCGGTCTTGGCTTCGGCCTAGAGTTGGCCTAAATCCGGTACCTTTTTCTTCTTAGCCTCCAGTCTTCCTCGAGTGTTCGTTACCTCAATCTTGGATGTTGATAGAATGATTTTCAGTTCTTCAACGGGACTTTTTTCGCTGATTTGCCCTCCAAAGATGACCCTGATCGCTCGGGGGGTTTCGTCCTGACCTCGACCTGATCGGCCTCAGTCTGGTCGGCCTCGGCCTCGGGTCGGCACTGTTCGTTTTGCATCTGGAATCTAGTTTTTCTTCTTCATCCTCTTATCCGCCAGGTAACCAGTGTGAAAATCCCACTAGCAAGCTTCTTCCCCACAGACGACGCCAACTGTTGATGCCAAAATCCGGCCAAGCGCTCACCTGACCTTCACGTGACACCAATAGTGAATTTGTTTGAATCCGGGGAAGACGTGGCCTGCAAAACAAGGGAAACCTGCACACCGGTGTGGTGCTTGCCACACCTCCTCCGATGCTTAAGTCAGTAATCGGAGGGAATATGAGCAAAACTAGAGAGCAAAAGGAAGAGAATAGTGAGTTTTCGGCCCCCCCTTCTTCAGTGACGAAGAGGGGTTTAAATACCTGCTCATGCTCCTAGGGTTTTAGGCATTCAGAGGCGATTTGGGCTGAACCGAGTGGAACCGAGGCAGCTGGGGGCACCAGTGGATCGAACGGAGGTGGAAGAACTTGGCCCGCGCAAGCGGGCCGAGCAGGGGGTCGGGCCAAAAGCCCGATCCCTTCGGCTTTGGCCCGACCCTCTGTCCTGTTCTTCCTCCGGATCCCGTTTCCTGGCTGCCTCCTTAGGCTGGTATCGCACTGTCTTCGTCAGCTTCTTGCATATCGGAGTGGTCCAAAATTACCTATAACATATTTGATTTTAAATTTTTTAAAAAAACCGAATACGATTATTCATTTTGAATTTTACTTATTTTTAGTCATAATTGTAGTAACACTAACGGATTGAATGCATGACATTCAATTTCTTGAAACTTGATTGTGATGGGACGATCAAACACCTCATTAGATAGATAAAGAAATGTTTTAGTTACGTTTTTTAATTTTTCTTTTTTGTGAGGAAACATTCTTTAAATTTAAATTGTACTTATTGTAAGTCTTTGATATTAACATTGATTAATGAAAAACACATACATCACACTCAATTTCTTAAAATTTGAATGAGCAACAAATTCGACGAATAAGAAACAGATGAGTACACAATTAGATGATTAAATTTTTGAGAATTTGACTTGATAGTAATTGAATTGGATAGTTATTTGTCTAGTCAATCTTCTATATTTTAAAAATGTTATGGGCAAGAGATTATACCATTTTGAAACCTAGAGATAGAAAATAATTATTTCTCAAATTTAAGCAACTAAAAAGATATTTATTCCTAATTTATTTAATTTTATTTAATAATTTATTCTTGTCTTTTTTTAGTTTAATAACATGTGGGGTAGAGAGATTCAAATATTTGACCGCTTAGTCAAAGACAAAAATGTATTATTATAAAAAGAATTTAATAATTCATTAATTTGATACTATCAACAAAAGCATATAACTCAATTGGCATAAAGTATGTACTCATGACCGAGAGGTAATGGGTTCGAATTCCCCAACCTCTCATATTGTTGAATTAAAAAAAATCATTAATTTGATACTAAAGTTTGGCAGAATTAAATACATTAAATCTAATTGATGTAAAAAGACTAATTAAAACCCCTCCTATCACTAATAGGAGTATACTACAATTGTAAGTGAAGTTTATCAGGGATAAGTTTCTATCACAAATAGACTTCAATCATAATTGCAATTATTGTTGATTAGGTGTTGTTATACCAGTCTATTACTAATAGACTTCTTTCAAGTTTGATATATTATCAGTAATAGCAGTCTATCACTAATAGTGATAGAAAGAAAAATTACAATCTTTATCAATGATGGACTTCAATATGTAACTGAATTAGCTTCCTAATTGATGATAAACTTCAATATTTGTTACCTCAACAACATCCTTCAAAGTCTCACTTACACTCCTCCCCTTTGCCTTTAGCGTCCTTCAATATGTAACTAAAGTTAGTCCCAATTGATGATAGACCTCAATACCATAATTTGGAATTATTGTTAAAAAAAAAAAAAAAAAAAAGGGGAGAAAAAAATCACACAACATATTAGCATATCAACAATAAGTTTCAATATAAGTCCATCGTCATAAAGGAAAATGTAAGTTTATCAACGACGATTGTGAAAAATCATGAACATAATATTAGGTTAGTAAAGGATAATAAAATTGATAGAGGAGATAGACTTCAATCAATAATCAAAGTCTGTCACTGATAGACTTGGATTGTAAATGAAGTATGTCAGTGATAAGATTCTATCATCGATAGACTTTTATCATAGTTTACCAGTGATAGAAGTCTATCCCGGATAGACTAGAAGAATAAAATAGGAATAATGAAATCTTATTTTAAGGTTTTGCCATTTTACAAATCTTTTTAAAATTGTTATAATTGCAAATAAAGAAAACTAATTTGCTCCACATTACAATTTCTATCATAAAAGAGTTTTTTTTTTTTTTTTTTTTTGATAACATGCGGGGAAGAGAATTTGAATCTCTGACCTCTTGGTCAAAAATACAAACTCTATGTGAATTGAATTATGTTGACTCTTAAAAAAGAGGTTGATATGCGAGAGTTTCGTTAATAATTTAATTCAATAATTTGCTTTACCTTATGACTATGACCTAATAATATCTTTTAAAAAACTTATCTAGTGGTTTTTGTCATTGACATGCACTAAAAATAATTTTCTTTATTTTATATGAAACTTCGTCGTTATTTGCAATTCATCTTAATATAAGCTCCATATCAAAAATAATTTATATTTATCTGAACATAAATTTCGTGAATTAAGTTGTGGCCACGTGGCAGAATAATTTTTAATGAAATGCATTTCTCCTCTCCCTAAAAATGAAAATAGAATATAAAATAAATAATAACCTGAAAAATAGTGATCTTTAATTATTGAAGATATAAGATTTGACATCACCATTTCTTTTAATACAACTGTTTGAGGTGGGGGATTGAAGTCAAAGCGAGTCTATCTCAGAGGTAATTGACATGTACCCTCGACCATGAGGTCAGAGGTTCGAATCTCCCCACCCACAAATGTTTATGTACTCTTGATCATCTAACCTAACTATGTTTGGATAAATGATTTGAGATTATCATTTAATTATTGGTTAAATTACATGTTTTAATCCCAAGAAAGACAATAGATATCTTGATCATTTGACCTCTATGTTTGGATAAACATTTTGAGATTATCATTTAATTATTGGTTAAATTACATATTTTATCCATGTATTTTAAGCATGGTATCTATTATTCTTTGAACTTCAAAAAATTCCTTTATATTTATGGAAAATTATGTTTATTAGTTTTGGTCATTGTTATTAACTTTGATTGACTAGATATACACATGGTGTCACATTGAACAGATAGGGAGGTCTCATAAATTTTATAAGATACATGAATTATTCATCTCATTACTAATTAGTTTTGAGATGATATTGTGAAACTTGAAGTTGTTGAAGCCTGTTGATGGTCAAATTTCGCTCAGGAATTTACCCCTCGCTTCACGTGACGGTCAACAGTGAATTTGTAGGTGAGCGGGAAAAACGTGACCTGCAAGACGAGCAAACGCTGCACACCGGTGTGGTGTAGACCTCACACACTCCGATGCTTAAGTTAGCCTTGGCCGGAAAACACGTAGAATGTCTTTAGGGTGCAGTTTTTGGCATACCTGAGTGTGGGTGTGGTCTCCCTTTTTATAAACACCCCTAAGGGTTTTCGTCGCTGCCGAGTTCTGGTTGATCACTGGGCTTTTGGCCCTGGTCGGCCTCGGCAATGGGCCGAGGCCGACCTCCTCCTCGGCCTCCCACATGGGCCGAGGCCGAGCGTAGTTGTCGTGGGCCGGAGGGAGCTCTGGCCCTTGGCCTCATCGGCTTGGCTTCTCTTGACTTCGGGCCTAGCTAATTCGGGCCCACCCCGCGTAAAACATCACTGGACAATTTTGCCCATAACATTAAGCCCCCACTCTCTATTGGAGTTCATGTGCTTTTCTTGGTTTCCAATGGAGAGTAGAGAATTAGAAGCTTCACCTGCATTAGAAGGTGCATAAAGCAACAAGATTCTTTTGCACTTCATCATTAGACCCGTAACCATTTGGTTTGGAATCATGAGCCTTGGAAGGTAACCCTCTAGTTGGTTTGGAACCAACCTTGGAACTAGGAGTGCCAAAATCCCAAAGGAATCTGGTTAGGCAAACAAGACAAAGGAAAAAAACGAAAAAATGGGACTGACCGAGGCGGTCAGCCCCCTTCTGCCACGCCAGGCGCGTGCCTGGCGCGGCAGGTACCTGCTGCCAGGCAGCAGGTGAGCTCGGCCTCGGCCAATGGCCGAGGCCGAGCAGTCTAGGCCTGCCGTGGCAGGCCTAGCGCGTCCTGTCCCATCCCCTGCTTTTTTTTTTTTTTAATATGAAAAATTTTGAAAATCCCTTTCAAACTTCCCTCCACCTTCGCTCTATAAATAGCCTTCTCACCAAGGCCGTTTAACCCATCAAACTTCTCTCTTCCTCTTCAATCTCTCTCTAAGGTAGTCTTCTTCTTTGCAAACTTCTTCTCTTTTCTATCCATTTTAGATCGTTTTTCCACGTTATGGCCAGTGAGGAGTCATTCCCTTCTGGGTTTTATTCTGAGAGTGGTTCGAGTTTCTATGACGAGTCGTCTTTTTCGGAGGGGGATGGTGCCGTAGGAGCCGAGGGTACGGGTCATTTTGCACATCCATCGGCTATGTCATCCTCGATGACCGAGGCTTAGCTCGAGCGCCTTCGGTACGAGTATGACATTCCCGAGGATGTACACATGAGGTTTCCAAACCCCGATGAAAGCTTTTCCCATCCTCCAACGGGCAAAGTCGCTTTTTATGGAGCTATTTTAAATTTGGCATCCGCCTCCCCCTTCCTCTGCTCCTTCAACATTTCCTCATGCTTACCGGGCTTGCCCCTGCGCAGATTGTGCCCAATGGGTGGAGTCACCTAATTGGCTGCTTCATGCTTTGGGCATTCGGCAATCCCGGTGTGGATATGGACCCAAACATTTTCTTTTCCTTGCACTCTATCAATCGAAGTCCCAACTTCGGGCACCTATTTTATTACATTAGCGCAAGAAAAGGGGTCATTGTGAACACTCCTACCTCCGTAAAGAATTGGAGGAAAGGGTGGTTCCTTGTTAGCGGGAATTGGTTAGAACAAAACCCGGATGGTAGCCATTATGGCGTTTCTACTAATTTTTGAGAGTATGGTGAGTATTTTCGTATTCGTTGCTTTCTCCGGCTTCTCTAACTCACTTCTTCATTTGTCTCTGTGCAGTTCCCAGGAGAGTTCGCCGATCTGCAGAAGCTCGTGAATTTGCTGAGGTCATCCAGAAAATCCCGCCCTGTCACCGCTTTGGCCCCGATTTAGTTAACCAAGAGAACCTTGTGTTCCTCGGACTCGCCCGTCCCCACTCAAGTGGACCTTTTTTTGCATTTTATTCTTCATGTTTGCTTGACTCCATGCTAACACTGCAATAACTTTGTCTTGCGCTACTGCCTTGGATTTCAGCCATGCCTCCGCGCTTGATTTATGCTGAACGTCGCAAAGCCAGGAGGACCCAGAGTGAAGCGGGAACTTCCCGAGCCAACGTGACCGACCTCACCGAGGAGGACTCCGACGCTCCCTTCGTGGTCACCCGCTCCTCCACCGCCGGTCTGAGGAGGTCGAGCCGGAACCGCCCCCTGCTATTCCCAATCCTTCATCTGGGGAAGAGACTCCTCTTCCTGTCTGCGTTCTCCCTGAAGGCTACTCCGGCACCGGAAGCCAAGCAGATATGCTTACGCACGACTTTGCATGCTGGCAGGGTCTGCGGTCCCACAAACCGGAAGGGGAATTGGGTTATGACGATCCTGCTGAGAGCTTTCAATCTGTCCAACAACACCTTCGCGAGGTAAGCAATGCCGGGTTCCCCTCCATACCCTGATGGTCTTGATTTTGCCGGAGCGCCCTAAGTAAACTTTCTACTTGTTGCAGGCTTTTACTAAGGTCACTATTTCGGCCATGAGTCTAACAAACAAAATAAACGAGCTTCAAGCCAACAGCGTTCCCAGGCGTGAACTGGTTCAATCCCAAGAAAGTCTTGACCGGGTCAACCGCCTGCTCGAGGAGGTGAGGGCTGACCTTGAGTATCACAAGGCGGAGTGGAATAAAACCAAGGTTCAGCTCGCCGAAGCCAAGGCCCATTTAGCTGATGCCAAATTCCTTGCTGAAGAATTCAAGAAAACAGATGAATACATCATCTCCCAAAATCAGATGTGGGAGGATGGCGCAAGGTGGGCTGTTCGACGGATGAGAAAACACGTTCCCACCTTAGACAAGTCCATAATGCGCAATGAAATCTCGGCCATGATTGCTGACCCTGGTTCCTATCCGGCCTCAGAAGGGTCGTCAAGCGGGCGCGAAGACATGGACGACGGCCACTGAACGCTCTTCTGCTTCTTCTGATTTACTGACTTTACAGCTTTGTAATTCCGCTTTTATGAATTTTTCTTTCTGCTACTCCTACCGTGTATCCCTCACCTTTTCCTTAATTAATGAGAAATTATCTCACGCTTTAAATTACCCGTTGTCATACAATTTTGGTGACACACAAAGCGACAAAGCATTTCAAGAGGAGAAATTATAGCCATAAAGCTTGAGGCTCGCAACATAACTGATAATAATGATTACTCCCAGCCCCCACTCAAAAACATGTATCGAAGATTTAAAACATACATCTTTTGAGTAATTAAAGACTCGCTCCGTACCTGGGCTCTCGAGAGCAGTGCTCAACCTTGGCCTTTGAGCGGTCGGCCTCGGCCATGGAAAGAGGCCGACCATTTTGCCTATGTTATTTGCCCACCTGTTCTGTGATTGAGCTTACGTTTAGACCCACTTTTCGCTTTGATCATCCCCTCGCTGCCTCTGAGCCAGTTGAACCTCATTGTATACTTCGTGACTGTCCTCAAGGTTGGAGTGCTCGGCCTCGGCCTCGGCATGAGGCCGAGAATTTTTCCAAGGGAGGTCAAGGGAACACCCGAGCCTCTCTTCAAGCACTGTAATCATCCCAGGGGCGCGTTTACTCTTCTAGGGAACAGGGGCTTGGGGAGGCCTAGGAAGTTCCCAGGCCTCTCTTCAAGCGCTGTGGTCATCCTAGGGGTGCGTACACTCTTCTGGGGAAAAGCTTGGGGAGGCCTAGGAAGTTCCTGGGCCTCTCTTCAAGCGCTGTGGTCATCCCAGGGGTGCGTACACTCTTATGGGGAAAAGTGGCTTGGGGAGGCCTAGGAAGTTCCCGAGCCTCTCTTCAAGCTTCGTGGTCATCCCAGGGGTGCGTACACTCTTCTGGGGAAAAGCTTGGGGAGGCCTAGGAAGTTCCCGGGCCTCTCTTCAAGCGCTGTGGTCATCCCAGGGGTGCGTACACTCTTCTGGGGAAAAGCGGCTTGGGGAGGCCTAGGAAATTCCCGGGCCTCTCTTCAAGCGTCGTGGTCATCCCAGGGGTGCGTACACTCTTCTGGGGAAAGGCTTGGAGAGGCCTAGGAAGTTCCCGAGCCTCTCTTCAAGCGCTGTGGTCATCCTAGGGGTGCGTACACTCTTCTGGAGAAAAGCGGCTTGGGGAGGCCTAGGAAGTTCCCGGGCCTCTCTTCAAGCGTCGTGGTCATCCCAGGGGTGCGTACACTCTTCTGGGGAAAAGCTTGGGGAGGCCTAGGAAGTTCCCGGGCCTCTCTTCAAGCGCTGTGGTCATCCCAGGGGTGCGTACACTCTTCTGGGGAAAAGCGGCTTGGGGAGGCTTAGGAAGTTCCCGGGCCTCTCTTCAAGCGTCGTGGTCATCCCAGGGGTGCGTACACTCTTCTTGGGAAAAGCTTGAGGAGGCCTAGGAAGTTCCCGGGCCTCTCTTCAAGCTCTGTGGTCATCCCAGGGGTGCGTACACTCTTCTGGGGAAAAGCGGCTTGGGGAGGCCTAGGAAGTTCCCGGGCCTCTCTTCAAGCGTTGTGGTCATCCCAGGGGTGCGTACACTCTTCTAGGGAAAGGCTTGGGGAGGCCTAGGAAGTTCCCGAGCCTCTCTTCAAGCGCTATGGTCATCCCAGGGGTGCGTACACTCTTCTGGGGAAAAACGGCTTGGGGAGGCCTAGGAAGTTCCCGGGCCTCTCTTCAAGCGTCGTGGTCATTCCAGGGGTGCGTACACTCTTCTGGGGAAAAGCGGCTTTGGGAGGCCTAGGAAGTTCCCGGGCCTCTCTTCAAGCGTCGTGGTCATCCCAGGGGTGCGTACACTCTTCTGGGGAAAAGCTTGGGGAGGCCTAGGAAGTTCCCGGGCTTCTCTTCAAGCGCTGTGGTCATCCCAGGGGTGCGTACACTCTTCTGGAGAAAGGCTTGGGGAGGCCTAGGAAGTTCCCGGGCCTCTCTTCAAGCGTTGTGGTCATCCCAGGGGTGCGTACACTCTTCTGGGGAAAGGCTTGGGGAGGCCTAGGAAGTTCTCGGGCCTCTCTTCAAGCGCTGTTGTAAATTTCTGAAATGAAATTTGAAGTACTTTATTTCAAATGAATCAGTCGATTACATTCTGTATAACATGCTGCTAAGAATAAAAGAAAACTGAACATGGTCCCAGCGGACTGGAAAACATAACCAAAAAATCAATGCTCCATTGGAAGGGGATAGCTTGATCCCTCAAATGCTCGGCCTCGGCCATCTCCCGAGGCTGACGTTGCTTGAACCTTTCTGTCGATGTTCTTGAGCGCCATAAAGTAACATTCCCTCGACATCTTTTGTTCACCATACACTGCACCTACACCTTCTTCGGTTGGGAATTTCAGGACTTGGTGGTAAGTTTAGGCTACAGCTTTAAGTCCATGTAGGGTGGGTCGTCCCAAGATGGCATTATATGCTGGGACCCAGTCTACCACCAGGAAGTTGATCATTCTTGTTACTGTTTGTAGTCCTTCCCCAAACGTTACTGGCAGTTCGACGCTTCCTCTCGGGCTTACTTTCTCTCCGCCAAACCCCACCAGCGGCGTGAGGCTCGGCCTCAGGCGATCGCTTCCCAGCTTCATAGCGTCGAATGCAGTGCTTGAGAGTACATCAGCAGAACTTCCCCCCATCAACGAGGATCCGATGGACTTTTGCGTTGGCAACGTTAGAGTGACCACCAACGCATCATTGTGCGGATGATGTATCCCCGCGGCCTCTTTCTCTGTAAACTCTAATCTTGGTGAGTTTTCATCGAGTATGAGCGAGTACATACCTTGCTCTCCAGCTTCTTGATGTGCCTCTCGAATTGCAGCCTTTCGCTTTCTACTCGACTCCCCTCCCGATGGTCCTCCTAAAATTGTTCGTATCTCGAGCGGGGGGTTGGCTCCGCCCTTACCTTGATCTGGCAGTGGCCTCTTGCCTCTGTCATTCCCCACGAACTCCTTGAGGTAACCTTCTCGGATTAGGGCTTCTATCTCGTCCCTCAATTGTATGCATTCCCGGGTTGTGTGACCGTGGTCTCCATGGAACATGCAGTATTTGTTTCTGTTCCTCCTATCGGGGTTTGATCTCAATTTTTCTGGGCGTTTCAAAAAATTCGTGTCCTGTATCGCGATAAAGACCTGTTCAAGCAAAGTTGTTAGTGGTGTATACCTGTCGAATCTGGCCTTTGGCTCCGCACGGCTTTGTGGCTCCTTGGCCTCTGGTCGGCCTCGGCCATTGGCCGAGGAGTGCTCAAATCGACTCCGGCCTCTTCCCTCGACTGGGTGCCTCTTTCCCCTATCTTCTCGATACCGGCCTGATATTGCCACCCCCCGGCTCTCTCTTTCTTCCTGTTTTGATCTCAATAGTTCCTCGGCACTTATGTACCTTTGTGCTCGGGTCATAAACTCCACGTACGTTCGCGGTTGGCTCTCTCCGATTGAGTTGAGCAGCCTCTCATCCTGCAAACCTGAAATCACAGCAGTCAAGGCAACCCCGTCGTCATAACCTTCCACCTGAAAAACTTCGTTACTAAATCTGTTAATATAATCCTTCAGGCTTTCCCGGGGTCCCTGCTTTATTGTTAGCAAGTTGATCTGAGGCTTCTGCCGGCTACGCGCTCCTAAGAATTGCGTGACAAACGCTCGGGCCAGCTCCCTGAACGAACCAATTGACTTTCGCGGGATCTTGCCAAACCATTGCCTTGCCAAACCTGTGAGTGTCAGTGCGAAGGCTCGGCACCTTGTCGCTTCGTTCGCCCCGTGAAAGTCCATCCAGGTTTGGTATGCATCTAGGTGCTGTTTCAGATCCTTCTTCCCATCATACTGCGGGAAATTTGGTTTTTTGAATCTGTGCGGCACCTCTCCTCCCATTATTTCGTCGGTGAAGACTGCCCCACCTGTCCAATCAGCCTTTCTATGTCCTCGTTCTCTGTCTTCCTTTGGGAGGTTTGGTAACTATCTCCCTCTTTCAGCCATTTGGATGACTCTCGTCTCTTTCGGTCCTGATCAGCCTCGGACTTTGCCCGTGCCTCCAGCTTTTTCCTGTCATTATTTACTGTGTACGTACCTGGCGCTGCCTTTCGCGGAGAATTCCTGCGGGTCTTTTTGTGGCTTGGTCCAGCTTCCTTTTCGGTCTGGTCGTCCCCAGGAGGAGGCATTCGACTAGTTACACTCTCCGAATCCCCAACCTCTTCATCTGCTATTCCTTTACCCTTCTTGGGGTCTCTGCGTACATGCTCTTCCTCGGGCCTTACAGACTCGGGCTTCTTCAACAGACTGAGGATTTCAGTCAAATTCTACCCCATCTCGTTCATCCTTCCCCTAATCGCTGAGATCTCGATTTCCTGGGCATGGAGTCGAACATGGGGATTCGGTTCGTCAGTCACTGGTTGATCTTGGTGCTCCATCGCTGCTACGTTTTCCCGCCGAACCCAACGTTTGCTAGTCAGCGTCTTCCCCACAGACGGCGCCAACTGTTGATGGTCAAATTTCGCTCAGGAATTTACCCCTCGCTTCACGTGACGGTCAACAGTGAATTTGTAGGTGAGCGGGAAAAACGTGACCTGCAAGACGAGCAAACGCTGCACACCGGTGTGGTGTAGACCTCACACACTCCGATGCTTAAGTTAGCCTTGGCCGGAAAACACGTAGAATGTCTTTAGGGTGCAGTTTTTGGCATACCTGAGTGTGGGTGTGGTCTCCCTTTTTATAAACACCCCCTAGGGTTTTCGTCGCTGCCGAGTTCTGGTTGATCACCGGGCTTTTGGCCCTGGTCGGCCTCGGCCCAGACAATGGGCCGAGGCCGACGTCCTCCTCGGCCTCCCACATGGGCCGAGGCCGAGCGTAGTTTTCATGGGCCGGAGGGAGCTCCGGCCCTTGGCCTCATCGGCTTGGCTTTTCTTGACTTCGGGCCTAGCTAATTTGGGCCCACCCCGCGTAAAACATCATTGGACAATTTTGCCCATAACAAAGCCTATGTTTGATATGTTGGGTTTAGTTCGGTTTTTTCTTTTTTTCTTTTTTTTTAACTGTTTAACCATTTTGGTCATTTAAAGATTAAAACATTTTTTTTTTTACCATTTTGGTCATCTAAAGGTTTAAATGCCTTTTTTTTCCTTCGTTATTTTAACTGTTTACCATTTTGATTAATTGTCATGTACAAGGACTAAAGGTTAAAATATCAATTTGGTCACTATACTTTGGATTTTGTTCCATTTTAGTTGCTACACTTATAGTAAAGCTAAAAATCGGTTCTTATGGTAAGTTAAAAGTTAATTTTTGTCAAAATTGGTTAGACTGTATTTGTTTTTCTTTTTCCAATGGTTCAGTTTTCTTAATCTCTATGATTTTGTTTACTAGGTTTGAGCTATACATAGCAATTAATTTTAAATTAAATATTTTCATTCTATTGTTAATTTGAATATGGTTACCGAGTATATTGTTAATTTGAATATTGTTACTTTGAATATACGTTAATTTGAATATTCTTAATTTGAATATATTGTTAATTTGAAAACATTGATAATTTGAATATTTCTTTTTTGAAGGAATGATCTGAATATTGTTACTTTGAATATATTGTTAATTTGAATATCATTACTTTGAATATAGTGTTAATTTTAAAAATTGTTAATTTGAAATTGGTTAGAATTTTTTTCTTCTTTTTAAATGTTTTTTTTTCATTAAGCTTTAATTCTGAGGACGTGGTGTACTAGGTTTAAGCTGCATAGCAATCTATACTATATTAAAAGACAAGGATTCATAAAAAAACATTTTTAGACTAGAATAGCCTTTTAAATTTCAGATTATTACATAATTAGTTTTCAAATTTCAGAATCAAATTTCGTAATTTAATAAAAATCAAAATAGTATGTGATTTTATCTTTTAGTTTTCAAATTCGAGAATGAAATTTCGTAGTTTAATAAAGTTCAAAAGAATATAAGATTTGAGTCTAAATTTCGTCTATAAATTTTTTAGCTTCTCCAATTGTTTTCACATCTACAACTATTTTTCTCCTATCATTGTTTATTTAAGATACCTCAATTTTTATTAGTATGTGATTTTATCTTTTAGTTTTCAAATTCGAGAATCAAAAATCGAAATTTAATAATTTCAAAAGAATATTTGATTTGAGTCTAAATTTTGTCTATAAATTTTTCATCTTCTCCAATTGGTTTTCACATCTATAACTATTTTCTCGTTTGTTTCAGGTACCTCCTGATAAGGCAACCCTAATTCTTAGCCCAAAGATCCAAGCTTTTGTGGAGCAAGAACCCTTGAAATAAAGAGATTAACACCTCCTTACACAAATTAGAACCAACCAAGAGAAAAGGCTAGAAATTGATTACCTATCAATGATCTAGAAGCAAGATTGGAAATCTTGTTCTAGATTGAGTCATTCCACAATCAAACTTGATCAAGGCCGGATTGAATGACTCAACATTTAATTATTATTATTATTATATTATTTTTGTTCAATTTTATCAATTTAATTAGAAGAAGGTCATCCACAAATGTTATGGTATGACTTTTTTTTTCCTACCAATTTATTTTCGTGATTTTCAGGTCCAAAATTAGTTATCTCATCTGTTATCTTTTAGGTATCTATCTTTCTTCTTTCATTTTTTTTTATTTTCTTAATTTAATTACATTGTATATGATTTAGGCAAATTATGTGAAATACATATTCTATAGGTACAATTTATGTACTTTTTTTTGTTTCACAATTTGTGTCTGCCGGGAAGGATGTCAATTTTGTCAATTTTTTTTGTTTAACATTTTGTGCCAACTGGAAATATTTAAATTTTGTCAATTTATTTTAAAAGAAATATAAAACCAAGTTTCAATAAAATTTAATTTTTTCAATTTTTTTTTGTTTTAAATATGTGTCTACAAAGATTTCAATTTTGTAAATTTTCTTTTTTTCTTTTTTCTTCTTTTTTTTTTTTTAAAAAAAATCATGTTTCATTAAAGTTTTTTTTTTAAAAAAACCAAGTTTCGATAAAATTTGATTTTTTTCAATTTAATTTTTTTTGTTTTACCTTTAATATCAAATGAAATATTTCAATTTTGTTAATTTTCTTTTTTTTTTTTAAATCATGTTTTATTAAACATTAATTTTTTTTCACGTTTTGTGCCTACGGAGAAGGATTTCAATTTTGTCAATTTTATTTCTTAAAAAAAAATCAACTTGCATTAAAATTTTATTTTGTTAATTTTTTTTTCATGTTTTTTGTCTATTGGTAAGGATTTCGATTTTGTTAGTTTTCTTTTTTTTTTTTCAAAAAAAAAAAAAAAATCAAGTTTGCGTAAAATTTGATTTATTTTTTTTCCAAATCAAGTTTGCTTAAAATTTCATTTTTTAATTTTGATTTTTTTTAAAGGTCAAGTTTCATTAAAATTTGATTTTGTCATTTTTTTTGTTTCACGTTTTGTGTCTTTGCACAAGTTGTTTTTTGTTTCACGTATTGTGTCTACGGGAAAAAGTTTGATTTTGTCATTTTTTTTTGCAAAAAATCAAGTTCATTAAATTTTGGTTTTGTCATTTTTTTGTTTCACATTTTCTGTCTACTCGGGAGGATTTCGATTTTATCAGTTTTCTTTCTTTTTTTTTTTTTTTAAATCAAGTTTCATTAAAAATTGCTTTTGTCAATTAAATTTTCGTTTTGTTTCACATTTTGTATCAACTTGAAAGATTTTGATTTTTTCAAATTTCTACTTTTTTTTAATCATGTTTCATTAAAATTTTCTTGTCAATTAATTTTTTTTTTCACGTTTTGTGCTTAATGGGAAGGATTCCAATTTTGTTAATTTTCTTTTAAAAAAAATCAAGTTTCCTTAAAAGTTTATTTTGTCCATTTAAATTTTTTTCGATGCCTATTGGGTAGGATTTCCATTTTTTCAATTTTCTTTTTTTTTTTTAAACAAATTTCCTTAAAATTTGATTTTGTCAATTTAATTTGTTTTTGTTCACGTTTTGTGTCTTATTGGGGACTGGGGAGGACATTGATTCTGTCCATTTTCTTTTTCTTTAAAAAAAAAATCAAGTTTCAGTAAATTTTGATTTTTTCAATTTAAATGTTTTTTTGTTCAGATTTTTGTGTTTACTTGAAAAGAATTTTGATTTTGTCACTGTTCTCTGTTTTTTTTTTTTTAAATGAAGTTTCGTTAAAATTTGATTTTGTTAATTTATTATTTTTTTTGTTTCACGTTTTGTGTTATCGGGAAGGTTTTTTTTTTTTTTTTTTTTTTTTTTGTTTATGTTCACGTTTTGTGTCTATTGGGAAGGATTTTTATTTGTCAATTCTCTTTTCTTTTTTTTTTTTTTTTTTTAAAAAATCAAGTTTCTTAAGTTTTTTTTTTCACATTTTGTGTCTACTGGGAGGATTTCAATTTTTTCAAATTTCTATTTGATTTTCTCAATTAGATTTTTTTTTTCATGTTTTGTAGGAAGGATTTTTGTTTTGTCAAATTTATTATTTTTTAAAAATCAAGTTTCATTAAAATTTGATTTCTTCAATTTAATTTTTTTGTTTCACATTTTGTGTCTATTGGGAAGGACTTTGATTTTTTCAATTTTCCTTTTAGAGAAATCATTTTTAAATTTAAATTTGTCAATTTAAAATTAAACATGATAATTTCATTCCAAATGAAGGTAGATTCAAAATCTTAATTGGATAAACATTGAATTGAATTCAAAATCTTGATGTCGTGATTTTCTTTTTTTGTGTATTATATTCTTTCAAACAATTTCTTATATATATATTTTTTTATGCAGATGTCAGATATGTTAATTAGAGAACTCAAACCTCTTGACAAAGGTTGGAAGAGTGTAAGTGAAAATTCTCAATCCAACAATTCAAAACCAGGGAGGGGGATCCTGTAAAAATTATGAAATTGATTATTATGGATAATGAAATATTACACGTTTTGTTATTTTCTCCATGTTTAACATATATAATTGCATATTTTTTTAAACAAATATCTTATATGCATAGTGCATGTGTCCAGGTCACTTTGTTCAATGAGCTCATTGATAAATTCAGCTAAAAACTTCAAAATGGTAAATCATATATGATCCATAACGGTAATATAGAACCAGTAGATATTACGTATCAAAATGTTCATGCAAGGATTGAGATCCCATTATCTCAGATAGCTGAGATAGAAGAACTAGAAGGAGAAACATACAACACAAAGAATCAAAATATGGTTGATTTTGAAATCCCGACGAATGATAAACAAGCAAAAACTCAGATAGGTTAGTAAATATACATTACATATCTTAGCATTATCCTACTATTTACTAATATTGATTTCATTTTACAAATGTGGTGAGTGGAGTAATCCAAGGTAAACCGATATCTATAATAATCATTTAAAAAAAAGAGAGATTATATTGATGGACAATAAGTACGTATTAAAATATGAATCGTTAGCTATATATTGCTTACACTTCTAGAAGAATGTATAAAACTAATCTTAATTGGTTTTAAATTCATTTTAGTTCATAATATTTTTCTCAAATTATTACACGTGCAACACACGTGGTAACAACCTAGTTAGTTTTAAATTTATAAATATTTTTCATTTTATTGTTAATTTTTGAAAATAAAAATATATTTTTTAAAATTTTACTATGTTAATTTAAAATTAAATGTTGTTTTAAAAAATATTTATATGAGTAAGTTGTCTAATAAGTAAAGTATCATTTTGGTCGTCTAAAGGTTAAAATGTCATTTTGGTCCCTATACTTTGGAATTTGTTTCATTTTAGTAGTTGTACTTTCAATAAAGCTTAAATTTGGTTCTTACCGTAAGTTTAAAGTTACTTTTTTTTAATCGAAATTGGTTAAATAATAATAATAATAATTTTCAAACAATAAACGACACAATTTGCACATATTTCTAAAATTTATAGATGATATATATTATTTCCCTTAGTAAATTTGAACATTTCAAATTACATTCAAGACATAATTACCTCAATACCCTTTATGAGCTAGGAAGGGGACCTAATGGACTTGTAGATCAGAAGCTCCAACGATATGAGATTAATTGGCTAAACTCATTATCCAAATTAATCAATATTCGTTAACTGTGGGTACACTCCACTCTAGACCCACAACTGCACTCTTCTCATTGTAGATATATTTCTGTGTCTACAAATATAGACCAATAACAACAAGTTATCCCTTCAAAGTGTTCGTAACTCCAGTTGGGTCAAATTACTGTTTTACCCTTGGGTTACTTCTATCTCCTTAAGTACCAGTGCTCATCTAACGAACAATTTGTTTATGGTCCAACCATTAAATAGAAACCCTTCTCGGGCCAGTGAGAGGGTAGAGCCCTTTGTTCAAGTCCCGAAGACACCACTTAAGGGAACACTCATCTACTTACCCTAAAGTTGGGAAGGAGTGAATTCCATCTTGTGTGATTATGTTCTCAGCTCCCTACTCGGTCTTGTCCCCAAAATGGTAGGCTTATTGAGTCGGCAAATTGGCCACTCTTAATAGCACCTGAAATGTGCAATTTAATTACCTTTAATTTAATCTTGTTAGTTTATATTTTAAGGTTTAATTGTTTATTTTGTAGGATTTCGAGTAAAAGAGGATAATTAGGCCAATTTGCTAATTTGGATCTAATTCGAGAGTTTTAGGACATTTTCGGGCTAATTTGAAGTTCTCAAGATGATGTGGAGCTAAAGGACATGACCGGAGCGTTCGAGCCTCAAGAGTAGAGCCAAAAGGACCAAAAAGCATTCAAATATTGGGTATTCCCGAGAGCTAGCTGATAAGGGTAAGAAATATACCTATTTTACCCTTATATTTAGCTCATTTCCTTGTCAAAGTTGCATGTTTTAGATCAAATTTACTATTCCCGAATTCTAAAAGTGTTAAAGTTGATGAATTAGGGAGTTGAGAGTCACATATGTCAAATTATGCTTAAAAGTGCTTAAAAAGACCTAGGGAAAAATACACTTTTGGTCCCTGAGGTTTGGGTTAAATTACACTTTGGTCCCTGAGTTTTCAAACTCAACAAAAATACCCTTGAGGTTTGAGATAAGAAGCACTTTGGTCCCTGCCGTCTATTTTTCTGTTAAATACTAACGGTTGCTGACGTGACACTATTATTTTAATAAAAAAATTGTTTTAAAATTTTTTTAAATACAAAAATATTAAAATATTAAAATATTATTATTTTATCTTTTTTTAATACTTTATCCCTTTATTTCTTTCTTTCTCTTCCCCACTTCCTTCTCCAACTTATTCTTCCCAACTTCTTCTTCTTCAACTGCGGCGCCGGTGCCGTTCACCGGCGAGTTTTTTTTTTTAATTTCTTTCTTTCTCTCTCTTTTCTTCTCTCTTCTCTTCCCTTTCTTCACCTTTTCTTTGGTCGTTGAAGCTGAAGGATTGGAATTCCGTAGTTCCGTAAAGCGAAAGCGTGATTGAGACCGATTCGTAATTAATTTTGTTTAATCTAAAATACCAATATATTGGCAATAATATTAGAACTATTCTAAATTTATATTAAGGCTAAACATACAAAAATATTAGATCTAAATCTAATTAATATAGTAACAAATTACTTACTCTCGTTGACGACTCATATTAAATTCACCAACTGCTTGTGAATTAATCATGAACTAGTGCGAACACCACCACTATGGCTACACAGGTATGACTTTGAGACTTCTAGAGGCAGAAGACTGGTGGGAGTCTAGAGGAAGCCTTGAGGGGAATTCTCTGAGAGTAGAAGAATGAATGGGATGCCTTTTACCCCACCCCAGGGGTCCTATATATAGTAAAGGCCAAGACCTTTTTCCTAATAGGAAAATGTCTCTAATTTTAATAAATAATTAATTAATTCCATAATTAATTAATTTCCCTAATTAAATATCATATATTTAATCTTAGGAATTTTACTAAAATTAAAATTAATATGAATCCAATTCATATTAAATTTATTTGAACTCTTTCAAATATTTTCTTTCCTAATAGGAAAAGGTCTCTAATTTTAATAAATAATTAATTAATTTACCCAATTAAATATCATATATTTAATCTTAGGGATTTTATTAAAATTAAAATTAATATGAATCCAATTCATATTAAATTTATTTGAACTCTTTAAAATATTTTCTCTCAAGAATTAATTTTTGAAATTAATTCAAAAATTATATTATAAAGTTTCATAAACTTTATATTATAATGTATCAATGTACATTATACGATTCCCCAAATAAATTGAACACTTTCAATTTACAATTTATACTTAATTGCCTCAAGTCTCTTTACGAGCTACCAGTGGGACCTAATGGACCTACAGATCAGAAGCTCCAACAATACGAGACTAATTGGCCAAACTCATTAACCAAGTTTAGTCAACATTCGTTAACTGTGGGTCACACCACTAAAGACCCACAACTGCACTCTTCTCACTGTAGAATATTTCTGTGTCCACGGATATTGACTAAACAGTAAGTCAATCCTTCACGTGTGTTTGTAACACCAGCTGGGTCAAATTACCGTTTTACCCCTGGGTTACCTCTGGTTCCTTAAGTACCACTGATTCCTTTAATGAACAAGTTGTTTAGGGTCCAACCACTAAACAGGAGTTCCTCTCGGGCCAGGAGAGGACGACGCACCTTTGTTCAAGCCCCGGAATCAGCCCTTAAGGGAACACACATCTACTTACCCCAATAGGGGAAGGAGTGAATTCCATCTTGTACGGTTATGTTCCCAGCCCCCATTCGGTCTTGCCCCTGAAATGGTAAGATTATTGAGTCGACGAACTGGCCACTCTCACCCATACAAATCTAAGGACAATCCCTCCTGAAAGGGGTTCATAACAGACTCAGGATTAAGACTGAGTTACCTAGGTCATCCTATTGAAATAAAAATCTAAACTAGTTAACGGCGTTACATCTAGTGGTTACTATTTCGCGGTCCGGTCTTATGCAAACTCATTACATAGGATACCCCCACCCGCATGTCTCCTACATGGATGCCTTGGATCGTTGCATCTGATTCGAATACAAGGTGGGCCGTATCACATAGTGTCACCAGGATAAGGTACCCAGCCTTATCCCTATACTATAGACCTTTTAGGTTGTTACTTGAACACCGATCCCCATATGTCCCCACATACTAGTTCAAGTTTCATTTAAACAACCTTGGATCTTAGTTTATTGGATTTAGGGTTTATTAATGCAAACTCGATTATTCAATAACCAAATTACTCAATTACTCAAATAACGCTTTATTGAGATCAATTAATTTGTTTCATTTACTATCTACGAGTTTTAGGGCATAAAACCCAACAGAAGCTTCAACCATGCCCTAAAATTTCTAAGCCCTTCATAATCGCTCTCCTCGGCCCCGTTTGTTTCACACAATCGGCCATATCTCCGCCTGTGTTTCGTTCTCGAAAGTCACTGTTTCTTTCACACACGTCATTAAATCGGCTGAACCAGTCTTCTCAGTTCTGTTCTCTTCGTTCCTCGACGATTCGTATCTAGGTATGGCTCTCGATTATTTTTCTTTTCTCTTTCTTTTTTCTTTTTCTTTTTCCCCATATTCTTCCTCCCATCTTCTTCTTCAACCTTCGTCTCCGTCTCCTTCTCCGGCCGCCCAATCTCCGTCTCCGGCCCCCTTCGCCTTCGTCATCGGCCACCTCCGCTCCGTCTCCGGCTGCTTCTGTCTCCGTCTCCGGTTGCCTTCGCCTCTGTGGGCGTTCATCTCATGAAGCCCAGATCTCCGCGCATTCGACTGTTTGTGGGCGTTCATCTCGTGAAGCCAGATCTCCGCCATCAGCCGTCGAACTCCCGAAGTTGAAGCCCAGATTTGTTCTTAACGGAGGGAGAGAACCAGCACGAAGACCAAATCTATTCGTGACGGCGGCCGAAAAACCAGATCTGTTCGTGACAGAGGGAGAGAACGATAGTTGAACCAACTCGAAGCCCAGATGCGGGCGACGAAGGAGCTCAAACGTCCATGGCGTTTCAGATTTGTTCGTGAACTTCGAGGCGGTGAGGGAGATCTGCGACTAAACTCGCAAACGTCGTCGGAGATGCTGAACGGAGATGGAGAGATCTTCGACTAGACGTTGAATGAAGGAGGAAGATGATGAAATCCATCGGAGAGTAGTGGCATTCCGACGAGGCGGGGGCGACTCCGACGAGGTGTTGGTCCGAAGAAGAAGACTCTAAAGAAGAAGAACGAAGAAGATGGAAGAAAAAGATAAAAGAAAAAAGAAAAATAAAAAGAAAAAAGTATTTAATATTATATTATTTTATTTTAAGAAATTAATAAAAATATATATTTTTTTTTATTAAAAACTAATGCCACATCAGCATTCTGTTAGTATTTAACAGAAAAGTTAACTGAGGGATTGAGAATGTAACTAAATCCAAACCTCAGGGGTAATTTTGTTGAGTTTTAAAACTCAGGGACCAAAGTATAACTTAACCCAAACCTCAGGGACCAAAAGTGTATTTTTCCCAAAGACCTATTTTGATATGAATTTGACTTAATTTGGTGTTGTGCAGAAAAACAGTAGAAAGCTGGAATTTCCCAAAAATGCGACCGCATTTCTGGGAAGGTAAAATCCAAATGTGACCGCATTTCTAGGCAGACAGAGGCAGTTCCGAGTCCGATGCTGGTCATTTTGTATGAGAGTTTTGCGCACCTAATCGACTGTTTTGACTCCGAAACTGATTGGGCTACCTACTAGCACCTATTTCGTGGCTCCTCAACTACTCCCCACACTATATAAGGCCTTGATTCGAAGGGAAATCCAAGCAGAACTCACTAGGAAGAAGAGGGTGGTGACAAAACCCTAGTAGACGCTCATGAGTAGGGATGCTCGTGGTTCTTTTGAAGGGAATGTGAGCCCTCGGCGCAACGGAAGACATGGGCGCGTGGATAGAACCTACTCAGAGTCTTAGATTCTAATTGAAATACCAATACAATTTGCAAAAGAATACATCAATAAAACTATATTTAAGATGCTGTACAACGGCTATAAACAGGCTTAATAATTGTCTAGATGGTCCTAGTGGTCAAGGTTTTCAAAGGAAACTTACTTTCGTAGGAAGCCTTGATCGATTCGCCTTTTCTTGCTAGTGAGATTGAAAACGCAACAACCTTCTTGTGCGAACACCACCAATTGGTTACACCGGTATATCTCTGAGAGTACTAGAGGCAGGAGACTGGTGGGAGTCTTTTAGGAGAAATCTCTGAGAGAAGTAGAATGAATGAGATGCGTTTCACCCCACCCCAGGGGTCCTATTTATAGGTAAAGGCCAAGACCTTTTCCTAATAGGAAAATGTTATGAATAAGATCAAATCTATTATCTTATTCATATTTAATTTAATAAATAATTAATTAATTCCATAATTAATTAATTACCCAATTAAATATCACATATTTAATCTTAGGGATTTTATTAAATTATTTATATTAATATGAATCCAATTTACATTTAATTATTTGAGCTCTTTCAAATATTTTCTCTCAAGAATTAATTTTGAAATTAATTCAAAATTGATATTATAAAGTTTCATAAACTTTATATTATAATGTATCAACATACATTATATGATTCCCCTAAATAAATTGAACACTTTCAATTTACAATTTATACTTAATTGCCTCAAGTCTCTTCACAAGCTATTAGTGAGACCTAATGGGCCTACAGACCAGAAGCTCCAATGATACGAGACTAATTGGCTAAACTCATTAACCAAGTTAGTCACCATTCGTTAACTGTGGGTCACTCCACTAAAGACCCACAACTGCACTCTTCTTACTGCAGAATTTTTTTGTGTCCACGGATATCGACCAATAACGACAAGTTAGTCCTTCACGAGTGTTCGTAACTCCAGTTGGGTCAAATTATCGTTTTACCCCTGAGTTACCTTTACCTCCTTAAGTATCAGTGCTCCTTTAATGAACAACTTGTTTGTGGTCCAACCATCAAACAGAAACCCCTCTCTGGCCAGTGAGAGGGTAGGGCCTTTTGTTCAAGACCCGGAGACACCACTTAAGGGAACACTCATCTACTTCCTCAAAAGTCGGGAAGGAGTGAATTCCATCTTGTGTGATTATGTTCCCAACTACCCACTCGGTCTTGTCCCCAAAATGGTAGGCTTATTGAGTCGGCGTACTGGCCACTCTCACCCATACAAATCAAAGGACAATCCCTCGTGAACAGGAATCCATAATCCACTCAAGATTTAGACTAAGTTGCCTAGGTCATCCTAGTGAAATAGAAACCTAACTAATTAACGGTGTTACAGATAGCGGTTACTATTTCGCGGTCCGGTCTTATGTAAACTCATTGCATAGGATACCCCCACTCGCATATCTACTACATGGACGCTTTGGATCAATACCTGTGTATCAAATACAAAGCAGACCATATAACACAGTGTTACCAAGATAAAGTACCCAATCTTATCCTTGTACTATAGACCTTTTAGGTTGTTACTTGAACATCGATCCTTGTATGTCCCCACATAATAGTTCAAGTTACATACAAACAACCTTGGATCTTAGTTTATTGGATATGGGTCAAATTGTGCAATATTTAACAATAACATTTTATTGCAGAAACTCAATAACACTTTATTAAAACAAGTATTCAATTTGTTTACATTCACTATCTATGAGTTTTAGGGCATAAAACTCAACAAACTCCCACTTGAACTAAAACTATAGTTTAGTGGGATGTACAATAATCTATTCAGCAGTGGGTGTATAAATACATATACAATGTACAAATACAATAAACTAGGGCTTCACTATACCCATTACATAATGGTATCACTATACCCATTACATTTCTCCCACTTGCCCTAGATTTTATCTTTTTACATAACTCGTAGACCTAGACCTTCTAGATGACCCTCATACCCTTTAGCCGAGAGAGCCTTCGTGAATTAATCAACAATATTCCATTTAATTCAATGTGCTTGCTTGTCTTGGGTTGCAAGGTTCTTTTGAATTTTCCATAGCACCATCGTATCAATATAAAGTGTGATGGGCAAGTTCACATTTGGAACACATTCCAAATCATTCAAGAACTTTCTAAGCCTTACAGTTTCTATCGTTGCTTCACAAGCAGCTATATTTTCGGCCTATATGGTCAAGACTGTAATTATGCCACACTATAGCTCCTTCGTAAAGTTTGACCATGGATACTGATGTAGAATTCCTCAATTTCTTATCAGTCTTAAAATCCATGTTAGTGTATCCTGTAAGGATCAAATCCTTAGTCCCATACACGAGCATATAGTTCATTTTTCTCCTCAGATACTTGAGGATATTCTTAACGGTTTTCCAGTGATCAAATTTTGGATTAGATTGATACTTACTGACAATCCCTATTGCATAGGACATTCGTCTCATGTCCTCAACTTCTTGAGGTGTCTCAGGAAACAGTTTCTTAGACAAAATGAATTCCACGCCTGAAAGGTAGTGAACCCTTATTGGAATTCTGCATCTTATATCTAACTAACATCTTGTAGATATAAGACACTTGAGACAAGGCTAGCCTTTTGTTCTTACAGTTCCTAACAATTTGGATCCGATGAACAAACTTAGTTTCTCCCAAATTTTCATTTGGAAATGAGCTACTAGCTCATTTTACTAGTTAGTAAGATAACCTACATCATTCCCAATGACTAGGATATCAATCACATACAACACTAATAAAGCTACTGAACTATCGACGATCTTTAAGACAAGATTCATCAATGTTCTGATCAAAACCAAAAGATTTGATCACAGTATCAAATCTTATATTCCAAGGTCGAATTGCTTAGGTTAATCCATGAATGGATCACTTAAGCTTTGCAAACCCTTTTGCTTTTGATCTTGCTAAATGAACCATTCTGGTTGAGACATGTAGATACTCTTCTCAAGATTACCATTCAAAAGGGTAGTCTTGACATCCATTCAAAATGGACAAGAGTTCTAACAGACTTCAACATGACGACGGGAGATAAGAATTTCTTACAGTCCCCTTTCTCTGGGTATAACCCCTTGCCATAAGTCTAACCATAAGATTACGTCTCGTTTCTTCTTGTAGATTCATTTGTAATTCATAGGTGTTACCCCATTAGATAGATCTACAAGATCCTAAATGGAATTGAAATCACATATTTTAGTTCCGGGTCCATTGCTTTAATCTATTTGGTTCTTGTTAACATCATTCATTGCCTTGCTCAAAGACAATGAATCTTCAATGCCATCATCAGGTATGACGATTTACGCTTCAATTAAGCCCATGTAACGGTCACATTGTAGAACAACCCTCCCACTACATTGAGACACTCTCAACTTTTGAGATAGATGTAACTAACCAATTGTATCGACCCTATCAACAACTCTTGTTAAAGGTCCAGCATCATCAACAACCCTTGTTGACTTACCAACAACTCTTGTTGATATTTATGTAGCTTCATCAGTTAATTTACTTAAAACGATCTTACTTTGTGGCTTATTATTTCTCATGCAGTCTTCTTCTGAAAATGTAGCATTTGTCAGTACAAATTCTTTATTCTCTTGTGGATTGAAGAAGTATCCACATCTCTCGTTTTCATGGGGTAGCCTACGAATAGGTATACTGTTGAACAGTGTTCCAGTTTCTTTTGGGTTAGCCACAAGCACGTGTGTTGGACTCCCCAAAAATAACGTAAACTACTTTTACACCTTATCCACAATTCAAAAGATGTTTCAGAAACACTTTTGCTGGAACGTTGTTTGAAATACGTACTGCAGTCAACACTGCATGACCCCAAAACGAGTCAGGAAAATGAGCATAGCTCATAATGAATCGAACCATATTCAATAGGGTTCTATTTCTCCTATCTGATACACCGTTTTCCTAAGGTGTTTAAGGGGTGATAACTCTCCAAAAAGGAGTTATTTAGGCCTTAGTTTTATAGTGTTTTGTGTGTCATTTGTGTTAAATTGGGTTGCTTTTAGATGAATATTATATGTTTTAACCCATTTGGAAGAATGTATGCTTTGGAAGTTATTTTGTGCAGAATATATTGTTGAGCGACTTGAGGGAGCAAAATCTGTGATCCAGTAAAGCAAGGAGCAAAACTGCCACGTCACAACTCGTTATCCATTTTAATGAGCCGAAGTTTGTTGAGCTATTTTCAGATTTAAGAAGCTTGGAAAGCCTGCCACGTGTCCAATTTGACCTAATTAGGGCTTGCTATCACTCTATAAAAGGAAGAGCCGTCTCAAGTCAAAGACATTTCTTTCTTGGGAGGAACATTCCATCCTTGGAGAAGAAAGTCCTATTCCATTCGTGGAGGCTTACTTCCCATCTTTGGGAGCCGAATAGAGGAGGAAAGATTGGAGACTTCAAGAAGACCATCAATTACGGATATGACTCAGGGAATTAATCTTTTCTTGTAATTTCTTATAGTTATGGATGCACATACCCAGATTGTAGCGTGTGTTATCATGAGCTTTATGAACTAAATCTACTTAGGTGTTGGTTAGGAAGTATGTAATTGCCGTGCTTTACTCTCTATGTAATATATGTTGATTTGAGCATCTTCATTAATTGTTTTGCATATTTCTATTTTGTGCCCGTCTGGCCAGTCAATATGAATACCACTCCTTAATTTCAGGGATGATTTGAGAAGTGTGTGGCATTTAATCACACTAGATCATTGTGTATTGGTGAACGGCAGTGACTGAGCTAGGGATAGCCAGTTGTCTAGTGCTTGATCGGTAGCACGTCATTGGAGTTGAAACACATTCCAAAAAATCTAGAGTTCCGGGAGGATTCTGCTGATAAGACTACAAGAGAATTTCCTAATCAATAATACTGCTAGAACATCTTTTAAAACAATTACTAAAATCCTGACCAACGCCTGTTTCCAATCTGTCTGCTTTATTTATTTACTTTATGTTCTGTCATTTCTTTTGCTTCAACATTTTATCAAAATCAATCATTTTAACCACTTTTGAAACCATTAAAGAGATATACAAAATAGATAAAGTGAGAGCTATTCAGCCCCGTGGATTCGATAAATACTTATTACTTGCTGCGGATTGTGTATGCTTGCACAATGTTCTAGAGTCTATTTTTACTATATTTTTACTCACTCTGGAAACCCCAACAAGGGGTTTGAGAGTTGGGATGTAATTCTATGTTCTATCAAATAGTCTTGGAATCTCAAGTCTCATATACTTTACACCTCGATCAGATCGAAGTGTTTTTATCATCTCACCTAACAAGTTTCCAACTTCAGTTTCAAACCACTTTGAATTTCTCAAGAGCTTTAGACTTAAGTTGCATTAGGTTGAGATACCCATACCTTGAATTATCTATAATATAGATGAATTATTCATGCCCTCCCACTGCTTTAACATATTGGACCACAAGGATCCAAATGTACAAGCTTCAAGGGCTCTTTGGCTCTATAGTTCTTTTCAAGCAAAAGAATCTATTAGTCATATTGCCCTTAAGGCATGACCTATAAGGTAGCAGAGAGTCATCTTCTAACTTGCTTAGAAGTATACTCTTGACCAATCTCCCAATCATATTGAGGTAAATATGTCCTAACCTTAAGTGCCAAAGAAAGGTATTTTCCTTTAGGAGAAATCCTTTGCCTTTCATTTCTTTGAGTAGTAGCAGCCTCAAGCCAATCAGTGTTCATGACTGCTTTACTCTTGATTAGTCTTAAACCATTTATGTTATTTTTCAGTTCAGCTGAACAAAAGTTAACTCCCTTTCTTGAAATGAACAACATTAGCAGGGAAAGGTAAAGAGTAACATTGTTCCAACCAATAAGATACAGAAATCAAATTTCTTTTGATCTTAGGAATTATATGCACATTATCTAATAATATGTATTTGCTCCCACTGGAAAAAAAAAATAACTTAACGTTCCCCATTGCTACAACCAAGACAACCTCTCTAGTTCAAAATTTTGAGAGTTATCTCAATAGCACCAAGTTGTTGCCAAGAATTCATTCCTTTTAATAAGAAGAATAAACGTGATTTGTGACTATGAATCAAGTATTCAGGTAGAATCACCATTCTTCACAAATTACGCTTCCAAGACTAGTAAATCGAATTTACTGTCTTTGGACAAGTCTTCTTTGGCTGAGCAAGCCTCAATGTCACATTCATCAATAACACTTCTTAATGAATTAAACATTTGGGGCATGAGAACATTTCTCTGTTAAGACTAATCTTAAATTATTGGCCACAAATTAATCGTTTAAGTTTGTTGTATAATCACCGTTATTTATTAAATAGGCGTAAGACTATGCACATATTTAATCATTGAATCGCGGAAATAACAAATTACTTGATTATTTATCTCACAAACCCACTACAAGAGCAATACAAACAATTGCATACAATCCAATCAGTTTAGCAAAAACAAGCAATCATAGAACCCTAAGACTATTGATTTAGTTTTGCAACGATGTTTCAGAGGTTTAGAGCAACAACCACCGAAGGGTGATTTGCTACTCCTCCTTTGAAATGAGACACTTCTCAGCTAATTCTAATTTCGGAATAACTCATATTCCTATAGACATTAGCCACCGTTATTCGGTCAAGGATTTGTTAACACACTTAACTCATCCTCGTAAGTGTAACCCTCTAATCGGTGGTCAGTATGCCAATAAATTAATACACAATTATTGCAGATATGTATCAATCCAAGTATAAATTGACACAATCAAGTAATACCTAGTGAGTCTAGGGTCGAATCCACAGGGAAAGGTTATTTGCAAGGCTTTAATAATTTTTGCTGATCTGAACTCAAAAACGCGTGATATTATGAAAAATTAAATAAGAGATTTAATGAGTATGAAGAATAAATATTGCAGGAAAGTAAAGCATGCGTTGAGAGTTTAAGGAAAGTCTTAATGAAAATATTATCAAGGCTGTTGCGGTCGCAACCTCATGCGTTTATAAGTACTTTGTAGCGCATACCATGACTAATTGATCCATTAATGCCTAAGTGAGAAAATATCAAAAGATTCCCTTCTGGTACTACTTCTGCGTTTGGCATAAAACTATCAATTGTTTGTTTGGTTAGTTCATGCGTGGGCTTAGTTCTCTAACAACTTACAAGGGACTGCGTTAGTCTTAACACAATCAAAGCTCATTCATGCACTATCTTATGACGGTAGTATTTATCTAATGCTACCAAGACTACATGCAATGCGCTAGCTTGTTCTACTTAGATATTTCCGCATGCATTACCTGTCAGGGATTTATCATGCTGCTACCGCATCCGGCTGGCCAGGCGGGAGTTAGTAATGAAAATAGTATCGCATCTAAGTAGAAGACAATAATGTTTTATTAAATCAAAGTATGCGCTTACAAAATAGACTTATCACCGCATGGGTGCTTGAGCTAAGCCTTGATGAAGAAAATTAGCTCATCCGAGCAAAATTATACATTGTGCAACACATCACAAATGCAAGTCTACCCTTTTAAGGTGTACATATTACACATGCGGAAGCAATTGAAGATTGAAAGCACTTAAGACATTCAATTTTGCTCCTAAAGCATGCATGTTCTATAAAAGACAGAAAAGAGAGTTTATAGAAAACCAACCTTTGTAGCTCACAAATGAGGTACTCCTTGTGGTGTTTTCCTTCTCCAACTTCTCTTGGACAACCTTTAGAGTCTTCCCTACTATTCTCCGGGCCGAGAACGACTTGTGGGAGTCTATAGTGATAGGGAATGGGAAGGGAATGCTTGAAGGTTCAAGCTCTATGGAGATATGAGATGAGAGAGTGATTAAGGAAGAAATTCAGCAGCATAACATTAAGGTAAATGCTATCCCTTTCTCCAATCTGATTCTTCTTCTACTTATAGAGAGAATCCATGCAAGAAGAAGCCTCAAGATGCAAGACACATGGTGGTCTTATGGGTGAAAGTGGAAGCTAGGTGTTCAAGCAACATTACATGCAAGTATGCATGTTTGTGGTGTAATTCCACTTTGAATCTTCATGCAAGAGTGGAATTACAACATTTTCCACTTACCATGATTCAAAATCAGATTTCAAATATTCATTTATGATATTAATATCAATTCTAAATGTGACATTAATATATAAGATCATATTTGAACCTTGCCCAATTGATTATAAATGATTAAGCAAGTTAATCACCTTAATATTGTGCATCTTTTATATATGAATCTTAATTCATGTATATAGTATTTAAAACCCTTTTAAATACTTTATCTCTCATTTTCTAATTTAATTCATAATTAAATTATTGTGTCAAACACAATTTTACGATAATACCATTTTTCCCGACTTTGAACAATTCAAAGAATCCTATCAATTTGTTCTAGGCTATATTCCGATATGAGCTAGTAGGGGGACCTAATGGACCTATAGATCATGGGCTCCAACGATTCGAGACTAACCGACTAATCTCATTATCCAAGCTAGCCAACATTCGTTAACTACCGGGACACTCCACTATAGCCCGATAGTTGCACTCCCCTCACTATAGATATATTTCCGTCCACTTGATTTAACCATGTTCAGTAAGTCGTTCCTTCACAGGTTGTTCGTAGCTATAGCTAGGTCAAATAACCGTTTTACCCCTATAGTACTTCTTGTTCCTTAAGTTCCACTAATCCTCTAATGAACAATCGGTTTGTGGTCCAACCATCAAACCTACGTCCCTCTCGATCCAACGAGAGGGTGGGGCCCCTTGTTCAAGTCCTGGAGTTAGTACTTAAGAGAACAACCTCTCTGTCCCTGAAAAGGGTAGGAGTGAATTCTGTCTTGCGAAACTATGTCCCCAGCTATCTATTCGATCTTATCCCCAAAATGGTAGGCTTGTTGAGTCGACGATGCTGGCCACTCTCACCCATGCAGATCAAAGGATAATCTCGTATAAACAGGAGTTCATAGCTCGCTCAGGATTAAGAACGAGTTACCTAGGTCATCTATGAGAAATAGTCAGTTTCTACGGTAAACGGCGTTATAAAGAGAAAGTGACTTATTTCGTGGTCCTGTCTTATGCAAACTCATTGCATAGGACGCCCCCACTAGCATGTCTCCACATGAACGACTTAGGATCTCATCGTTTGTACTTAATACAAAGTGGGCCGCGTCCATAGTGTCACCAGGATAAGGCACCCAACCGTATCCTTATACTATAAACTATTTTGACTATAAACTTGAACTTGATCCTACGATATGTCCCTACATATAGTTCGAGTATTCATTTTATAGTCAAGGATCTTAGTTTATTGGATTTAGGTTAATCATTCGCAATGTATATATTCAATAACATCTTTTACTGAATAACCTCAATAACGTCTTTATTGAAAATAGAATATGTTTAATGATTTACAAACTACGAGTTTATAGGACATTAAACCCAACAAACTCCCACTTGGACTAGAAACTCTAGTGGGGTACATGAAGTTAGGTGTGAGAGAAGTATAAAGACAATAAACTAGGGCATCATCCATACCCTTACATTTCTCCCACTTGCCCTAGTCTAACAAAGCTCGTAAACCTAGATTAACTAGGTGACCCTCAAATACTTTAGCCGTGAGGGGTTTTGTAAACGGATCAGCTATGTTGTGCTCCGAAGCAATCTGCGTGACGATCACATCTCCTCGTTGCACGATCTCCCTGATGAGATGGTATTTGCGCTCAATATGCTTTCCTCGCTTGTGACTTCGAGGTTCCTTAGAGTTTGCAACTGCTCCACTGTTATCACAATAGAGGGTGATAGGCAGTTGCATATTTGGAACAATTTCCAACTCTATTAGGAATTTTCTTAGCCATACTGCCTCTTTTGCTGCTTCGCAGGCGGCTACGTACTCTGCTTCCATGGTAGAGTCAGCAATGCAACCTTGCTTAATACTCCTCCATACTATTGCTCCTCCATTTAGAGTAAACACAGATCCCGATGTTGATTTTCTTGAATCTCTATCGGTCTGAAAATCTGAGTCAGTGTATCCTGTAAGGATCAGATCCTTAGCTCCATACATGAGCGTATAATCCCTAGTTCTCCTTAGATACTTAAGGATGTTTTTAACGGCAGTCCAATGCGCATGTCTAGGATTGGACTGATATCTGCTGACAATTCCTACGGCATAGCATATGTCGGGTCTGGTACACAACATTGCATACATCAAACTACCAACTGCAGATGCATACGGAATACGTCTCATTTCCTCAACTTCTTGAGGTGTCTTAGGACTTTGTTCCTTTGACAGATGAACCCCGTGCCTAAAAGGTAATAACCCTTTCTTGGAGTTCTGCATCGAATATCGTATCAACATTTTGTCGATATATGATGCTTTAGACAGTGCTAGCGTTTTGTTCTTTCTATTTCTAATGATTTGAATGCCCAGAACAAATTGAGCCTCACCCAAATCTTTCATTTGGAATTGAGTCGCTAGCCATTGTTTTACGTCAGTCAGGAATCCTACATTATTCCCAATAAGTAGGATATCATCTACGTATAGAACTAGAAAAGCTACAGTGTTTTTGACGATTTTCTTGTAAACACAAGGTTCGTCAACATTCTGCTCAAAGCCATACGTTTTGATCGCAGTGTCAAAACGTATATTCCAGGATCTTGATGCTTGTTTTAATCCATAAATGGATCGTTTAAGTTTGCAAACCTTTTGCTCATCACCCTGGACTATAAATCCCTCTGGTTGAGCCATATAGATAGTCTCTTCAAGATTGCCGTTCAAAAAGGCTGTCTTGACATCCATTTGCCATATTTCATAATCATAGTATGTGGCAATGGATAAGAGTATTCTAATCGACTTAAGCATGGCAACAGGGGAAAAAGTTTCTTCATAATCAACTCCTTCCCGCTGGGTAAAACCCTTTGCCACGAGTCGAGCTTTAAAGGTTTGAACCTTACCGGCTTGGTCTCGTTTTCTCTTGTAGATCCATTTGCAACCAATAGGTTTTACCCCATCCGGTTGTTCTACAAGTTCCCAGACCGAATTGAAGTACATTGACTCCATTTCGAGATCCATGGCTTTGATCCACTGGTCCTTATCAACATCATTCATTGCCTGATTAAAGGACAATGGATCCTCTACACCATCATCAGATATGATGTTTTGAGTTTCTGTTAAACCCATGTAGCGGTCGGGTTGTATTATAACCCTCCCACTACGTCGAGGCTCTCTCACTATTTGAGATGGATGTGTTTGATCAACAACTTTTGATGGACCAGCTTGATCTACAACTTTTGTAGATTCTTTTGTAGTTTTTCTTGAAATCTCATCTAATACTAGTTTACTGCGAGGTCGATGATCTTTTATGTGATCTTCCTCAAGAAAAGTAGCGTTTGTCGATACAATCACTTTATTATCCTGAGGGTCGTAAAATAGACCACCTTTCGTTTCTTTAGGATATCCTACAAACAGGCACACTTTTGAACGTCGTTCCAATTTCTTTGGGTTTTGCACCAACACGTGTGCCGGGCATCCCCAAATTCTGAAGTGACGTAAACTTCCTTTACGCCCTTTCCATAGCTCATAGGGTGTTTTAGAAACACTCTTAGAGGGAACCATGTTCAAAATGTATACAGCAGTCTCAACTGCATATCCCCAGAACGAATCAGGCAACTGAGCATAGCTCATCATTGATCGAACCATGTCTAACAGAGTTCGGTTTCTCCTCTCTGATACACCATTTTGTTGTGGTGTAGCAGGGGCTGAGAGTTGAGACGTAATTCCATGTTCTATCAAATAGTCTTGGAATTGTAAGTCCATATATTCTCCACCTCGATCTGATCGTAGTGTTTTAATCGTTTTACCTAATTGGTTCTCAACCTCGGTCTTGTACTCTTTGAACTTTTCAAGGGCTTCAGACTTATGATGCATTAGGTAAAGATAGCCATACCTTGAATAATCATCAATGAAGCTGACGAAATATTTATACCCTCCTCGTGCTTTGACATTCATTGGACCACAGAGATCCGAATGCACGACTTCTAAGGGTTCTTTGGCCCTATAACCTTTTTCTGAAAAAGGTCGTTTTGGTCATTTTTCCCTCGAGGCAGGACTCACATGGTGGTAACGAGTCATCTTCTAACTGGTTTAGTAGTCCACTCTTTACCAATCTTTCAATCCTATTGCGATTTATGTGGCCTAATCTCAAGTGCCAAAGATAGGTATTAGGAGAAACTTTTCGCCTTTTGTTTTGAGTTTCCGCTACTTTAAACATTTCCGTATTAAAAATAGCTTTAACTTGAATTGGCCTTAACACGTATAAGTTGCTTTCAAGTTTTGCAGAACATATATGCATACCTCTTTTGTTAACAAACACTTTATTAATATCAAAAGATACTTGGTATTCATGTTCAATTAAACAAGAGATAGAAATTAAGTTCCTTTTTTATATCGGGAACGTACAAGACATTTTCAAGTAGTAAAAATCTATCTCCAAAAGACAACTTGAGAGTTCCAGAAGCTCTAGCTGAGACGACCTCTCCAGTTCCAACTTTGAGAGTTACTTCGCCGTCTTCCAGCATATGCCAGGAACTAATTTCCTGTAAAGAAGAGCATACATGGTTAGTCGCTCCTGAATCTAATATCCAGGCAGAGCTATCTTGCTCAACTAAACATGTTTCGATAACGAGCAAATCATATTTACCTTGTTTTTCTTTTTCAGCCTTCTTTTCCGCAAGGTACTTGGGACAGTTGCGTTTCCAATGTCCGTCTACATTACAATGGAAACACTTTCCTTTTTCTGCAGCTTTTGCCTTGCCTCCCATTGGAGCTTTTCCTTTCCCTTTTACCTTCTTTTTCTTCATCTGAATACTCTTATTCTTTGAAGTGGAAGGTCCAGACTTTGTTCCTGAGGAAGATCCCTTTTGGAACCTCTTGGTTGTGGCAACATTTGCCTCCCCTTCATGTCCTCTCTTAGTAAGACTTTGGTAAGTCTGAAGCTCGTTTAGCAAAGTGGTCATGTTAAAGTCTATTTTGTTCATGACAGCGTTTGTCCTGAACTGAATGAAGCTCTTCGGAAGAGACTCCATTATGAAACTTACTTGACTACCCTCGTCAATTGTAGCACCGTTTACTTCAGCAATGTTAAACTGAACCATCATGTTCAAAACATGTTCCCTAACTGAAGCACCTTCCTTCATTCGGGAATTGTAAACATTCTTGAGAGCTTCGTGCCTAATTTGTGAGGACGGTTGTCCAAACATACCTTGCAAGGAAGTCATGATCTCCCTTGCGGTGACCATCCTCTCGTGCTTTTTTGACAAGACATCTGAGATGCTTGCTAAGATATAGACCCTTGCCTTATCATTAGCTCGAGTCCATTTCTCATATGCTTCCCGAACAATTCGGTTTGTTGACGAGCCAGGGTTAGGCGAACACTCTTCGGTAAGGAAAAATCTAAGATCCTCGATTACTAGTATTGTGTTTAGATTAGACTTCCAAGTTCCATAGTTATCCCCGTTAAGCTTATCCGAAGCGAGTAATTGTACTAATGAGCTACACATGCTGAAAAATTAAACAAAACTATTAGAAATTGCTTATTAACCATTTTTAGACAGAATCCAATAAGGTTTTAGCAAAAGTAATAATGTACCCAGGATTATTATTTTGCAACGATACTTTAGTGAGTTAGAGCAACCGCTACCGAGGGGCAGTCAATTACTCCTTCACCAAACCAAGACGTTCTTGACTAAATACTAATCCCAGAATAACTCTTATTCCTATAGTTGTTTAGTTATCGTTACGTTTGGTCAGGAATTTACTAACACTTAGTAACCCTTGTAAGTGTGACCCGCCGTTTTAAGATTACAGAGAACGGCCCCAACAATGCTACCGAATGGAAAAGCTAATGTTGGAAATGGTCCTAAGTAATCCTATCCATCTCTGGAGTTTGCGTTGTTCCGATCTCCAGTTACAACCCTCCGAATGGTTAGTAGCTCCAGGGCATACAAGCAGGCGCAACATGAAAATCTCACGGTGCAACCTAACGGAGGAGACCGCAGGATGTGTTGACACACTTCCTTCACTCACTTACTATAAATACTTTCTCCATTCACCTTGTTATTGATTTATGCAAACACCTTCCGAATGGAGCAGTTGAGGTATAATCAACACGAGGCCAAGCATAAATCTCACCTTGTGAACAAAAGGGAGAACGTGAAAGGGAAATGGATTTGATATATCTCTCCCCTCCCACTAAGTATTTTAAACGGTTTTGGGTATACTTATACTTAGGCGAATTCCGGCTAATTGAATAACCCTAAGTCTAAGTTCATTTAAACTTATGATGTCTAGGTGATAACGATTAAAACCTCACATCACACACGTGCATGCTCATAAAACTGGGTTAACTTTAACTCAAGAACCAACTCGATGCCCAGGTAGGAGGTGTTCCGTAAACTGTCAACTTAAATACCTCCAGCCTTAGACAGCATCTCGTCGGGTGAGTTCTCTTGTAACCTATGTTTTACAAGCTTATCGACCTATTTGAATCTAATTGAAATCGATCGAGAGTTGGATCAAATTAACCCTAAGTGAGCATGCACCTTTTTCTTTGTTATAGATTTCAAATTTCTATGTGATTTATAACAATTATAAATCTAAACTATAACAAACTTGCCTTTTGAATATAACTCTTATAAACAAAATTCTAAGGAAATTTCATGCTTCATGCTAGGTTAATTTTATCTTTTGATTAATATAACTTTTATATCAATTAATCAATTTTAATTAACCATTCAAGCATGAATCTCCCTAAATCAATACAACATTTATATCAATTTAAACATGAAATTTTCCTCATGCATTTGAACTATTAATAACACTTATTAAAAATAAAAATGCATGATCATGCTTTCCTATGGTGGGATTTTAAACTATATGGCATGCTCATAATGCACATACATCCATTTAATTAAATCATACATTCAAAATGCAAAAAGAAATTAAATCAAGCTAAAATGGAATGGTTTGGCAATTTAAAACAAACAATTAACTAATTATTACAATAATAATTAATAAAAATTGCTTGAATCAATCCCGAGCTTCACGAACCGACCCGAACAAACCTCCAAGGAGTGAACTGGCCTTCAAATAAGTGAATAGGGGCTGAACCAGCTGCAGGCAAACCGAACCAGACCAAGGACAGCAGATGAACCGAACCAGAATCTGGAAAAATCTGGGCTGCTGGAATTTTTCTTCATCAGCGTCGGGACGCTACTTGAAGAGCGTCCCGACGCTGTCACGAACAGCAGCATTCTGCTGCTGTTTTCTGCTGCGTCTTCTCCCGTTCTGCTTTGATTTAACAGCCTATATGGACTCTAATGACTCTATAAAAATTACAGACTCTAGTACACACATTAACGCTCTTACATTTCCGAGCAATTACAAATTCATGAAGAATTAAAGGCTCAAAAAATTGCCAAACCAGAACACTTCCATTTTAGCACACAGAAAATTCAATTTCAAAATGGTACCCACCACAGCAAAATTAAAACGACTTAAGTGCTCTAATCATGCTCTGATACCAATTGAAGGTGTACATATTACACATGCGGAAGCAATTGAAGATTGAAAGCACTTAAGACATTCAATTTTGCTCCTAAAGCATGCATGTTCTATAAAAGACAGAAAAGAGAGTTTATAGAAAACCAACCTTTGTAGCTCACAAATGAGGTACTCCTTGTGGTGTTTTCCTTCTCCAACTTCTCTTGGACAACCTTTAGAGTCTTCCCTACTATTCTCCGGGCCGAGAATGACTTGTGGGAGTCTATAGTGATAGGGAATGGGAAGGGAATGCTTGAAGGTTCAAGCTCTATGGAGATATGAGATGAGAGAGTGATTAAGGAAGAAATTCAGTAGCATAACATTAAGGTAAATGCTATCCCTTTCTCCAATCTGATTCTTCTTCTACTTATAGAGAGAATCCATGCAAGAAGAAGCCTCAAGATGCAAGACACATGGTGGTCTTATGGGTGAAAGTGGAAGCTAGGTGTTCAAGCAACATTACATGCAAGTATGCATGTTTGTGGTGTAATTCCACTTTGAATCTTCATGCAAGAGTGGAATTACAACATTTTCCACTTACCATGATTCAAAATCAGATTTCAAATATTCATTTATGATATTAATATCAATTCTAAATGTGACATTAATATATAAGATCATATTTGAACTTTGCCCAATTGATTATAAATGATTAAGCAAGTTAATCACCTTAATATTGTGCATCTTTTATATATGAATCTTAATTCATGTATATAGTATTTAAAACCCTTTTAAATACTTTATCTCTCATTTTCTAATTTAATTCATAATTAAATTATTGTGTCAAACACAATTTTACGATAATACCCTTTTTCCCGACTTTGAACAATTCAAAGAATCCTATCAATTTGTTCTAGGCTATATTCCGATATGAGCTAGTAGGGGGACCTAATGGACCTATAGATCATGGGCTCCAACGATTCGAGACTAACCGACTAATCTCATTATCCAAGCTAGCCAACATTCGTTAACTACCGGGACACTCCACTATAGCCCGATAGTTGCACTCCCCTCACTATAGATATATTTCCGTCCACTTGATTTAACCATGTTCAGTAAGTCGTTCCTTCACAGGTTGTTCGTAGCTATAACTAGGTCAAATAACCGTTTTACCCCTATAGTACTTCTTGTTCCTTAAGTTCCACTAATCCTCTAATGAACAATCGGTTTGTGGTCCAACCATCAAACCTAAGTCCCTCTCGATCCAACGAGAGGGTGGGGCCCCTTGTTCAAGTCCTGGAGTTAGTACTTAAGAGAACAACCTCTCTGCTATCCCTGAAAAGGGTAGGAGTGAATTCCGTCTTGCGAAACTATGTCCCCAGCTATCTATTCGATCTTATCCCCAAAATGGTAGGCTTGTTGAGTCGGCGATGCTGGCCACTCTCACCCATGCAGATCAAAGGATAATCTCGTATAAACAGGAGTTCATAGCTTGCTTAGGATTAAGAACGAGTTACCTAGGTCATCTATGAGAAATAGTCAGTTTCTACGGTAAACGGCGTTATAAAGAGAAAGTGACTTATTTCGTGGTCCTGTCTTATGCAAACTCATTGCATAGGACGCCCCCACTCGCATGTCTCCACATGAACGACTTAGGATCTCATCGTTTGTACTTAATACAAAGTGGGCCGCGTCCATAGTGTCACCAGGATAAGGCACCCAACCGTATCCTTATACTATAGACTATTTTGACTATAAACTTGAACTTGATCCTACGATATGTCCCTACATATAGTTCGAGTATTCATTTTATAGTCAAGGATCTTAGTTTATTGGATGTAGGTTAATCATTCGCAATGTATATATTCAATAACATCTTTTACTGAATAACCTCAATAACGTCTTTATTGAAAATAGAATATGTTTAATGATTTACAAACTACGAGTTTATAGGACATTAAACCCAACACCCTTAACCACAGCTTGCTGTGATTTCTCTTTCTCCTTGCTACCTTGATCTTCGTCCTCTCCTCTTCTCCTCTTTTTTCTTTGAGCAGGTGGATTCTATTTATAGGCGAAGGAGACTGACTTCTCCAAGGAATTCGAAAACTTGCTTCAGTCATCTTCCGCCCACTTGCGCGTCAGTTGTGTCAGCATGGTCTTTTCATCTATCTTTTCTGTTCATGATCGTCTTGGGATGTGTGCCTGTGCTGAGAGAAACTTGGGCAACAAACAACTGCATTATTAATGCGTTAGCACCTTATTTTTTATAATTTCGTACCGCGTCCATAAATATAGCCTACCGCAGAAAACCATCGCATTTGCCTTCGTTATTGAGTTGAAGTAACGCATCAATGTATCTTTTAGCCTTATTTTAGCTTAAGTTTAAAGGAGAAATAACTTGCTTTTTGCAAGTTATCACCCTCACACTTTCAGATCTCAGAGGCACGCACCAACAGGCTACTGTGAGTTAAGACAACTGTTGGTAATTAGCCTAAGTGACCCTATCCTTTTCAGGAGTTCACGGTGTTACGAAGCCTATGATCGGGCCCTCCGAAGGGATGGTTGCTCCAGGACAACACGCAGGCGGATCATATGACTCTCACGGTGTGACCTATGGGTGGAGACCGAGGGATACGTTGACAAGTGTCCCGCTCCCACTTACTATGTGCACTTTCCCCATTCACCTTGTTATTGACCCATGCAGACACTTTTCGAAGGGAGGCCGCGCTTAAACGACACAAAGCCGAACATGGATCTCACGTTGTGAATATAGGGATATAGGAGTAAAAACTCGATTTAAATCAAGTTTTGATTTTTCCTCCTACTAAAGTGACCTACCGTATATTTTAGGGTTTATTAACCTAGATAAATTCGGCTAATTCAATTTATCTAAGTCTAATCCTATTATAACTATTATAATGAGAATTTTACTGTAATGTTCTAGGTGAATTAAACTCTTTTAACATACCTAGCAACATCGTATGCTAACATGACTATGGTTATTTCAACTCAGGTTCCGGGTCTGTTCCCAGGTAGCAGGTGTTCCGTAAACTGTCAGCTTAAATACCTCCAGCCTTAGACAGAACTTAACGAGAGAGTTCTCTTTTAACCATAGTAATGTAAAGTCTTTACTCTAAAGATCTAGGTGTATTAAACTCTTTTAATTAACCTAGCGGCATTGCATGCTTAAATAACTGTGGTTAATTCAACTCAAGTTCTAGGTCAGTTCCCAGGTAGGAGGTGTTCCGTAAACCGTCATCTTAAGTATCTCCAGCATTAGATAGAACTTCACCGATAGAGTTCCCTTATAACCAATAGTTATGTTTGTCATACTTAGTCATATTAAAACTATTTTAAAGCTAAGCAAGACTTAATTCTAACCCTATTAGAATTAACGTGATCTTAGGTCTAATTAGTTTTAAACATTTAAAATTAATTCATTTACCTATGATCCTATGTTTGCATGCAATCTTTATTATAGGTTGACAATTTCTAATCATTAATTTTAAACTATTCAAATTTTAATGATTAGCCCTATAATCATGCATACTATAGTTTTAAAATAATTAACAATCATATTCAAGTTAATATAATAAAACTATATATATTGGATTGCATTGCATGAATTTAATATAACAATTATATTAAGCTATGGATGTTTCATGCTCATTGCAACTTTGATTTCCTTATTAAATAATTATAACGATTATATTATTGCCAATCAAGGTAAATCAAAGTAGCATGCTGCAAACAACTTATCAAATATAACTCTTTATATTTAACTAAGTAATTTCATGCATCATGTTATTCCATTTTTCATGATTTTAATATAGCTCAACTATATATTAAACATCTCATGAAAATAAACCATGCATTTCAATCATATATTATAATCTAATTATAACATAAATGCATGAGCATGCTTTATAACCTAAGGTAGGATTTTAAATCTAAATGACATCCATAAAGCATTTAAATAGCGTATAAACCGATTAATTGGCCCCTATGATAAAATAAAGCACATAAATTACAATAATTTAAGTTATTTTATCCTAAAAATATCCTTCTGCAGCTTCAGAACCGGACAGGACCGCACGAATCGACCCAAACCGCCTCAAACTGGACTCCAAATCACCAAAACAAGCTTGAACCGGGCTGGACCGGGCCAAACCGACCCCAGACCAGTGAACCGAACCCCAAATATCCATCAGCCGCTCCTCATTAAACCCTAGCAGCACGCCGCATGAAATCGCGTTAGCGTCGAGACGCTGTGAAGATAGCGTCACGACGCTTATGCGATCGCAGATCTCCGCTTCGCGAAATCGCGACAGCGTCACGACGCTATTGCATCTGGAGGCAAAATCTAGGCATTTCAGCGGCTGTTCTTCGCGTTTGGCCTCGATTTTGGACGTGATTTTCATCGATCTTCATCATAAAATACACTATTCTAAACCCGGACTTACAAAGGATAATAGATTTACAAATTATGTCCAAAAACACAGGGGCCTTTACATTGAACCATTCAAGAAAAGCAAATCTATGGCCAATTTAATCGAAACCATTTATACGCAAACCATAACATTCACAATGCATAAATCCCACCATAAACAAATTGCAAATTTCAATTTAAAATCAAGAACAACAGAGTTGTCTCTGATACCAATTGAAGGGAATGAGAGCCCTCGGTGCAGCGGAAGACGTAGATGCGTGGATAGAACTTACTCAGTCTTAGATTTTAATTGAAATACCAATACAATTTGCAAAAGTATTCCCGAGAGCTAGCTGATAAGGGTAAAGAATATACTTATTTTACCCTTATATTTAGCTCATTTCCTTGTCAAAGTTGCATGTTTTAAATCAAATTTACTATTCCCAAGCTCTAAAAGTGTTAAAGTTGATGAATTCGGGAGTTGAGTGTTACATATGTCAAATTATGCTTAAAAGTGCTTAAAAAGACCTATTTTGATATGAATTTGACTTAATTTGGTGTTGTGCAGAAAAACAGAGGAAAGCTGGAATTTCCCAGAAATGCGACCGCCGAAGGCAAAATCCAAATGCGACCGCATTTCTGGGCAGACAGAGGCAGTTCCGAGTCCGTCGCGGGTCGTTTTGAATGAGAGTTTTATGCACCTAACCGGCTGTTTTGACTCTGAAACTGACTGGGCTACCTACCAGCACCTATTTCGTGGCTCCTCAACTACTCCCCACACTATATAAGGCCTTGATTCGAAGGGAAATCCAAGTAGAATTCACTAGGAAGAAGAGGGTGGTGATAGAACCCTAGTAGACGCCCATGAGTAGGGATGCCCGTGGTTCTTCTAAAGGGAATGAGAGCCCTCGGCGCAGCGGAAGACGTGGGCGCGTGGATAGAACCTACTCAGAGTCTTAGATTCTAAATGAAATACCAATACAATTTGCAAAAGAATACAACAATAAAACTATATTTAAGATGTTGTATAGCGACTATAAACATGCTTAATAATTGTCTAGATCTAATCTAGATGGTCCTAGTGATCAAGGTTTTCAAAGGAAACTTACTTTTGTAGGAAGCCTTGATTGATTCACCTTTTCTTGCTAGTGAGATCGAAAACGCAGCAACCTTCTTGTGTGAACACCACCAATTGGTTACACCGGTATATCTCTGAGACTACTGGAGGCAGGACACTGGTGGGAGTCTTTTAGGAGAGATCTCTGAGAGAAGTAGAATGAATGAGATACCTTTCACCCCACCTCAGGGGTCCTATTTATAGGTAAAGGCCAAGACCTTTTCCTAATAAGAAAAGGTTATGAATAAGATCAAATCTATTATCTTATTCATATTTAATTTAATAAATAATTAATTAATTCCAATATTAATTAATTACCCAATTAAATATCACATATATATTTTTTTAAAAGAATAAATATCACATATTTAATCTTAGGGATTTTATTAAATTATTTATATTAATATGAATCCAATTCACATTTAATTATTTGAGATCTTTCAAATATTTTCTCTCAAGAATTAATTTTGAAATTAATTCAAAATTGATATTATAAAGTTTCATAAACTTTATATTATAATGTATCAACATACATTATATGATTTCCCTAAATAAATTGAACACTTTCAATTTACAATTTATACTTAATTGCCTCAAGTCTCTTTACAAGCTACCAGTGGGACCTAATGGACCTACAGACCAGAAGCTCCAACGATACGAGACTAATTGACTAAACTCATTAACCAAGTTAGTCACCATTCGTTAACTGTGGGTCACTCCACTAAAGACCCACAGCTGCACTCTTCTTACTGCAGAATATTTCTGTGTCCACGGATATCTACCAATAACGACAAGTTAGTCCTTCACGAGTGTTCGTAACTCCAGTTGGGTCAAATTATCGTTTTACCCCTGAGTTACCTTTACCTCCTTAAGTACCAGTGCTCCTCTAATGAAGAACCTGTTTGTGGTCCAACCATCAAACAGAAACCCCTCTCGGGCCAGTGAGAGGGTAGGGCCCTTTGTTCAAGACCCAGAGACACCACTTAAGGGAACACTCATCTACTTTCTCAAAAGTCGGGAAGGAGTGAATTCCATCTTGTGTGATTATGTTCCCAGCTACCCACTCGGTCTTGTCCCCAAAATGGTAGGCTTATTGAGTCGGCGTACTGACCACTCTCACCCATACAAATCAAAGGACAATCCCTCATGAACAGGAGTCCATAATCCACTCAGGATTCAGACTAAGTTGCCTAGGTCATCCTAGTGAAATAGAAACCTAACTAGTTAACGGTGTTATAGCTAGCGGTTACTATTTCGCGGTCCGGTCTTATGTAAACTCATTGTATAGGATACCCCCACTCGCATGTCTACTACATGGACGCTTTGGATCAATACGTCTGTATCAAATATAAAGCGGACCGTATCACATAGTGTTACCAGGATAAGGTACCCAGTCTTATCCTTGTACTATAGACCTTTTAGGTTGTTACTTGAACATCGATCCCCGTATGTCCCCACATACTAGTTCAAGTTACATACAAACAACCTTGGATCTTAGTTTATTGGATTTGGGTTAAATTGTGCAATATTTAACAATAACATTTTATTGCAGAAACTCAATAACACTTTATTAAAACAAGTATTCAATTTGTTTACATTCACTATCTATGAGTTTTAGGGCATAAAACCCAACACCTTCTTAGATGACTGAATTCTAACCTTTAGTTAGACATCAAACCTGAGTGTTTGTAGAGATTTTCACCCTATTCCCACTTGTAAAGGAGAGTAGAATGTCGAGCGAACTCTAGTAGGATTGGATAAAAGAAAAAAACCTTAGTTTTAGTTTAGCTATTGCACCTTATTTCCAGCAATTGTTCTTTTCATTATTACTGTATTCTTACATTCATTATGTCAATGAAAAGTTATTCTTTTGCATCTTATTCCATCATGCGTAGCTAAATCCCATTGAGGGGTTCAATATAGTGAATTCCCTTATGGTTAAAATAGCTTGAAAGTGTTTATTTACTTCAGTTCTATTCATTGCATGTCATTCTTTATTGAATATCATTATGAATCTTGCTGGGTTTAAATTGATCACTTAGACTTTGCATGCTATGTGAGTTTGATCTCGAAAGGGACGAACAATATCGGTTCTCATAAAGGTGATATAGGAGAAATGGCTTGAAGAGTGTATTCGGTGTTATAGGGCGAGGCTGCCTAAGGCACTCTATAACAACTATAGGGATATAGATTGCATGCTTGATTTATCTATGTCGGAGTCGAGTCACAGACATGTGCATAACGGTACTCGCTTAGCCTTCTAACAGTTCTTTGGAGCAGGGCCAAATAGAAGTTAAATCTGACCCAATGCATGAATAGACTTAGGTTTAATAAGCAAGGATTAGAGTTATTTTACCTTAGGGTTGAAACTATATTTAACATCTCGCTTATTTATCATTGTTTTCGTTACTTGTTTATTTTGCTTATTTTCCAAAAATCATCATCAACCATTTCTTTGGTTACCTTATTTAAGCAATCTTTGAACAGTTTGTTCTTCAAATCTGTGTTTCCAATTTAGTCCTCGTGGGATCGATACCCTTGGAATACTTCTAAGGTTTTTATTACTACATGCGATAGTGTATACTTGCACTAGGTTGGCTGAATTTATCTTAATCATTATTTACCATGTTTTCTTACATCCACATTTCAGTCACTGTATTCACATCACTAGTGTCGAGACGCTACTTCAGCCCAAGCCCGCGGATAGAAGGCCCAATGTCGAGATGGCGTGCCTAGCGTCTCGACGTTGGCGCGATGTTATAAATTCAGATTTCTCTGCCGATTAGGTCATAATTCAGTCGTCTTTCTCCGTTTCTCTTCGATTCATCTTGATTTTCTTTGTATTTTCTCTTTAGCTCTTAGTTTTTTTTTTTTAGTTTTGGGTTAGTTAATCAAGCCTTGGGGCTTAGATTTGGCTCGTCTATGACCGTCTAAGCACGGATCACTGTAATTGGAACCTCGATTGTAAGTTTATTTCAATTTTCAATAGATTTCACTTCTGTTTTTGTGGGTTTTTCTGAAAAATTATGTTGCATCCTATGATTCTCATTTAAACCACCTTGTTTGCATGTTAGTTTAAGAATTGACGCCTCTTAAATTGAATGTGAGCATGATCTATTAGTTATTTTTAGATAGCCACTAGGTTGAAGCGAATCCATCACTAGTTTGACGATAGCCTAGCGTAGACTTCCGATAGGCCTAAGAACATAGGAGAAATTTATTTAATTAAAGTAGAGAATTTCAATTCCTAGTTTAATTGGACAATTTCGGGTATTGCGTGATAATGCGGTTAGTTAATTAGTAATTTTGAGGATTTACCGGATTGCTAATTTAACTAATTAGATTTAGATTGAGGATTTATTGGTCTAAGTATGAGGGACAGTGGACGCAATAGAAATAATTAATTAATTAAGTTATTTCGTGGGGTTATTGGGTAATTTAATTAATTAAACACAGGCTGAGTAGGTGTGGTTTATCCGAAAAGCCAAGAAGCATTTCAGGCTCATAATAATTCAATAAAATTCATATGTAGAAAATCGATGATTGAATTTAAATAAACTAGCACCGAGTAATTTCGATTGCAGTGATCGCCAAGGTACGATTAGCCTACTCACCTTTTATTTTCCTGCTTTTACCTTTCCTGCAATTTAATTTTCAGTATTTTATATTTCCTCGCATTTCAGTCTATCCAAATCCAACCCCGCTCTTAGTCTTGTCATCGCAATAAACCTAATTTAGACAAATTAACAATCGTGATCCCTGTGTTCGACCTCGGTCACTACTGCTACAAGCTAGCTTTAGGAGTGGTGGAATATAAATTTATTTGGCACGGACGTTGGAGAATTCGACGCCCTCCGAACCGTCCCGTCAACTCTCATCCATACAAATCAAAGGACAATCCCTCGTGAACAGGAGTCCATAATTCACTCCAGATTAAGACTAAGTTGTCTAGGTCATCCTATTGAAATAGAAACCTAACTAGTCAACCTAATCTAGTGGTTACTATTTTGCGGTCTGGTCTTATGCAAACTCATTGCATAGGATACTCTCGTTGTAGACTCAAGGGATCATTGTGTTTGTATCAAATACAAAGTGGGCCGTATCCATAGTGTCACCATGATAAGGTACCCAACCTTATCCCTATACTATAAACCCTTTAGGCTGTTTCTTGATCATTGATCCCCACATGTCCCCACATACTGTTCAAGACTCATACGATAGCCTAGGATGTTAGTTTATTGGATTTAGGGTTATTTAAGACAAAACTAATACAAAATAATCAATAACTCTTTATTGAAATAACATCGATAACTCTTTATTGATGATAGTCAATAGTTTACATTTACTATCTATGAGTTTTTGGGCATAAAACCCAATAGAGGTTAAGAATGCTCTTTTCTCGATGAGTAATGGGAAAACTCCTAGCCTTGATGGGTTCACTATTCGTTTTTTCAAGGCTGCTTCGAGCATCGTAGAGGATGATTTCTGTGTTGTTGTCTTGCTTTTTTTTTTTTATTCTTTCTAACTCCCTCCTAGTAAGAATGGTACTGCTATTGTTTTAGTTCCAAAGAAGTCTAACCCTTTTAGTCTTGGTGATTATAAGCCTATTTCATGCTATAATGTGTTGTATAAGTGCATTTCTAAGATTTTGGTGAATAGACTGAAAGTCTGGCTTTCTTGCTTCATTAGTCCCAATTTGTTTGTTTTTATGCAGGGGAGGAGCATTATTGATAACATTTTACTATGTCAAGAGTTAGCGAGAGGTTATCACCATAATAAGGAGAAATCCCATTGTGTGCTAAATGTTGATCTCCAAAAGACCTATAATTCTATTCATTCGGATTTCATCTTTAGGAATCTTGTAGCTATTGGTACCCTGTGTAAGTTTGTTAGTTGGATTTGTGCTTGTATCTTGTCCTCTATGTTTTCTGTGCTAGTTAATGGATCATTGGAGGGGTTTTTCTTAGGTAAAAAAGGTATGAGGCAAGGTGATCCATTGTCTTACTATTTACTTGTAATTTTTATGAAGGTTTTTTTTTCCTCAATTGTTGAATTCTTCTTCTCTTATCTTCAGATTCAATTACTGTTATGATCTTATTTGTTTCACTCATCTGTGTTTTGCCAATGATTTGATGATTTTGAGCTCGGAACATGGGGAGTCCTTACGCTTTATTTAGGCTTCTCTTCGTAGATTCCAAAACCTATCAGGCCTTGTAGCTAATGTTGGGAAGAGTTTAATGTTCTATATTGAGTTAGATCTTGGTGAAATTGAGGGGCTTGCCACCTTTATGGAGTTTTTGTTGGATTCCCTTCCAATTTGTTATCTTGGACTTCCTCTTATCTCGAGTAGACTAGTATTTGGATTGTAAACCTCTTTTAGATTGACTACTGCCCGTGTGAGGAGTTGGTAGCAAGAGTGCTTTCTTACAATGTTTATCTTATAGCTTATTCATTCGATTCCTCAAATTTTCCAAGTTTATTGGGCCATTATGTTTTTTCTTCTTTCTTATGTTGTTCATGAGTTAGATCGTATGTTTTGGTCTTATCTTTGGAAGGTGAAGCTTCAGTGTGTGGGTAGTATGAAGGTTGCTTGATCAAAATTTCTTTTCCTTGTTTTGAGGGATGTTTGAGAGTTCGTCATATTCCCTCTTGGAATGCAAAGGTTGTCATGGAGTTACTATGGCTTGTTCTTATTTGTTTTGGTTCTTTGTGGGTTGCTTGGGTTGAGACGAATAATTTACTGAAAGGCTTGAAATCCCTAGCGGAAACATAATTGAATCGTCTCGCAATATTAATTTCATTCTGAAAAACTAGTACATTGGCAATCAAACATATAGAGAACAATTTCTAAGATTATGTTAAGATTAAAGGTGTGTTTGGTTTAACTTTTCAAGTATTTAATTTTGATAAAAGATCATTTTGAAAAAAATTATAGTGTTTGACAACCACTAAAAATAACTTATTAAAAAATGCGATTGAGATATAAACCATTTTGAGAGTTTTTAGTATATGATAACTTGGGTATAAAAAAACTAATGAGTAAATGTAACCAAACATATGTGTGTTTAAATTCTAAACAATTTTTATACAAAATGTTTAAAATAAAATGCATTCTTAAAAAACATTTATACTAAAAGACATTCCAAACGAACCCTAAGCATGTTAATTTAATTTAGTCTACTGTAAATAATAGAACACTTACTCTCGTTGTAGACTCAAGGGATAACAAGTTGATCTCCCACTGCAATTTCACGATCTAACAACAACTTCTCTCTATCTCACAGGGACCGAAAATGAAACACCACCAATAAAGTCTTCAATGTTATTCTCTGAGACCTCAAACTAGTTTGTGGGAACTCTAAGTCTTGAATGATGGAATGTATTCACAGAAGGAATGGTTTTTGTAAATTTTAGAGAGTTTGAGAGAATTATGTGTGAGAGATCTTCCTTCTGAGAGTTCGGTAAAAACTGTGCCAAATACCCTGTAAGAGATACCCCTTATCGTATAGAATGAGGGGGGAAGTTACATATGTGTAACTTCCCTGACAACCACCCACTACTCAGGGGTTTTTTGGAAAAGTAAAAAAAAAAAAAAGAAAAAAGTTAGACAAAACGAGCCATTTTGAAAGTATTTCGAAAAAACATGTGTCGCGCCTTTGTCGTTTTCTGGGACGCGCCTCTTGAAGAGGTGCAACATTTACAAACCAACCAAACTAGATGACAACCAGACGGGGACGAAACGAAACTAGATGGGGACGAAACGGAATGAAGCGATGGTAAAGTCGTGCCTCTTCAAGAGGCGCGATTGCTATGGGAAAGCGTGAATGCAGATTCCGCCAGGAATCTCTGCAGCTATCCACGTCTGTCATGTGTCTTGTCCACGTCCGTCAGGTCAAAATGAAGGCTCGGGGAAGGCATGCATTTAGACCACTTTTTTTTTTAATTTTTACAAAAAGGAAATTTTTACGGATGACCTCATTCTCGGGGGCCCTAATGAAATTTGCCCTACATTTTCAGAATAATGGAGAATTTCCTTTTGCTGATGTCACCTTGCACACTTTATGACCACCTTGCTCCTCTAGCACAGCCTTATGGATTTCCGCTCCTGATACGCGAACGATCCGGTGCTCGCTCTCACCTCTCGGTAGTCTTCTTCCTTTTTTTAATTGTTTCTCATCGATTCACGATTAGCGATCTCGATACTCACTCCAGTTCTAGCTCTCTGATACTATTTTAAAAGAATAAACAAAAGATTTGGTATATTTGAAAAGTAAATACTTGCATAGAACAAAACATGCGACGAGAATGAAAGGAAAAATATAAAGAAGAATGGTATCAAGGCTGTTGCGGTTACAACCTCATGCGTTTATAAGAACCTTGTAGCGCATACCTTGATTAATTGATCCATTAATGCCTAAGTGAGAAAAAAAATCATAAGTTTCCCTTCTGGTACTCCTTCTTCGTTTGGCATAAAAACTATCAATTGGTTATTTGGCTAGTTTATGCGTGAGACTTAGTTCTCTAAAAACTTACAAGGGACTGCGTTAGTCACAACGCAATCAAAGCTCATGCATGCACTATCTTTTAGCAGTAGTATTTCCGTGCTACCAAGACTACATGTCATGCGCTAACTTGTTCTACTTAGAGATGTCCGCATGCATTACCTGTCAGGGATTTAGCATACTGCTACCGCATCCAACTGGCCAAGCGGGAGTTAGTAATGAAAAGATTATAGCAACTAAGTAGAAGGCAAATAATGTTTCATTTAACTCAAAATATGTGCTTACAAAATATACTTATCACCGCATGAGGTGCTTCCGCTAAGCCTTGAAGAAGAATTTAACTCATGCGAGCAAAACAAGACATTATGAAATAGAACATTACAAACGCAAGTCGCTCCTAATCACAGTTCTCTGTGATCTCTCTCTTTCTCCTTCGTTCTCCTTTTTCCTCCTCAATTGAATGATCATTTCTTGGAATATGGGGCTTCTATTTATAGGCGAGGGAAAGAGACTTCTCCAAGTTATTAGCAACTTGGGTTAATCATCATTAGGCAACTTGCTCACTTTTCAGCCCTTTTTCCATCCACTTGCGATAGTTGCAAAAGTTGTGTCAGCTCTGTCTTGTCATCATCTTATCTGTCTCTTGATCATCTTGGAATGTGTGCCTGCGCTGAGAAGGAACTAAAACAAACAACTGAATTAGTTTCCGTTAGCGCCCTATATTTTATAATTTCTCACCGCATACATGAATATAGCTCGCCGCATAGAATTATCACATTTTTCATTCTTTTTGCGCTGAATCAACGCATCTTTGTTTCTTTTGGCCTTGTTTTAGTCTAAGTTTAAAGGACAAATAACTTGCTTTTTGCAAGTTATCAAACCCCCAAACTTAAACTATTGCTTGTCCTCAAGCAAAGCCTATTATCAACTCTGCGATAAATTATTCAGCTTTTCATTGCCTGCGATCCGAGCATCATCTTTTCTCTTTTTCTTGCGCGCATTACCAAACAGGGTTAACTTTTGCTGAGTTTCTTTCATTGCTTAAAGAAAGCTCTTTGCGCTTAGATTCTTCCTTGCGTTAACTCAGCCAATCTTCTTGTGAATGTCCTGAGCGCATAGAATATTATTATTATTATTATTATTATTTAGAAGGCAAATAATGAGAACACTAGACATCAAAACGCATGCTTTCGTTTTGGCTTACCCACATTTGTGATGAAAGGTATCCAACTTCGGGCATTGCATTTTTTTACTGTCTTCTACGCTCATGGGATGTGTTTGTCTTCGCACAGTAGCAAACTATGGGTGTCATAAAGGCCCCTGGCTACAAACATGTCGCATTCCAGAGGAACGCATGCTAATTTTATTTAATTATTTATTTATGCGCTAACTCCCCCAAACTTAAACCGAGCAATGCCCTCATTGTCCCCCAAACTTACACTTGAGCGCAGGGAACCATGGAGATCAAAGCTGAGTTGCGGCAAGACGAAAATGCGAAGGAATATTCCTTAAGGTCTGAAGAAATTAAAACAAAGGTTAAACTAATTTAAGAAATGCGTTTAAGAAAATTGCGAAGGTCAGATGCATGGATAGAAAACAAAGGAGCTAACGCAGAGAATTTGCTAGATAAAGACATTATAGTAAGGCAGAGAGAAAACTTGCGATGAAAAAGAGCGATATATATTAATGTAATGCGATACAAAATTATAAAACAAGGACGCATACATTAAAAGGGAACAAAAGAAAGTAAGAAAATGAAGTGAGTGACTTTTATGCCTGTAGCGGTGGAGGTGGAGGTGGTCTTGGGTTCTTTGGCGCAGGTGGAGGCATGGTTCCGCGCGTTTGTGATGGGCCTGCGCCAGGAGGTCTTTGTTGTCCAGCTGGCTGAGCGAAGAGGTTGGGCGTGACTGGCAAGCGGCCGAAACCTTCAGTCCATCGCATAAGGAAAAGGACTAAGCCGTTCGCCCTTTGCGATAATTCGAATTGTTGCTGGCACAACAACTCCTGCTGTTGGCACATTCGCTCTTGCTGCAAACGCAAGGGTTTGACAATTTCCTGAATCATCTACCGCATCTGTGATAAGACAAGGGCTTCGTCCACATTAATCGTTAGATCGATCCCAGCCTGAGGTGTGTTCGCAGCAGTTGTGGCTTGCGTCTTGGGGATTGGTGCAGGAACTTCTTCATTGAGGCGAGGAGAGTCTAACAATGGTTCTTCAAAATGCGTCTCCTCCTGCCGCAAGTCTTCGTTGTGCTGTGGAGGAGTTATGTTCTAGTCGTTTTCTGGTAACGGCGGCGGTGGTGGTGGCAAGCTTTCTTGTAGTGGTGGCAAGGAGCCTTGAGGTTGAGCGCATACAGTGCTTTCCTGCACTGGAGGAGTAGTCTGAGGTGTCCTTGCAGCTGGCCGAGGATTTCTCCCTGCAGTTTGCTTGTGCCTTTTATTCTTTTGTGCTTCAGGCGCAGGCGTGGGCTCGATGGGTTGAGATGCGGGGGCGTTGGCTGCTGTGTTCTTCCTTGCAGACGCTTATTGCGAGTGCTGATTACACTCGTCCACCATTGTTCATTGAAATCCTTCCACATTGTTCGTATTTCTTCATCAGCTGAGGGCAGGAGGTTTGTTGCACGACATAAAGATGTGACAAGGCCAGGACAAGACATTGCGCCTTTTCGTTTTGCTGCGGTCTGTCGCAATGTTTCGACGAGGATGCGGTCTAAATCAATTGGGGTGCCCCTCATGATGCAGTAGACAAGGATTACCCGCTTCAGGCTCAATATGGCATCATGCGTTGTGGGCATAATGCGATTTTTTACCCAATGCATTCAGCAAGTTGCTTCAAACTCTAGCAGCTGGGATTTGAGGGTCCCTTCCGCTCCGTGCCCATCCCATTTGGCCCCAGGTCTGGCCACCGCAAGAAGGATTGCGCTCACTTTGGTTTTGCCTTTGTCTTTAGGTGCGGTAGGTGCTTTTCGTTTCTTGATGGGAGCTGCCGCAGGTTTTTCAGAGGGTTTGCGGATGACTACCCCTGTGGATTGGATGTTGCGGTAATGATTAAGGGGAAGCTGATCCTCAGAATTAGAAATTTCAACTTCCATGGCTGCCGCAATTATTGCTAAGTTGGCTGCGGCGATGTCTGCGGCATTCGGGTCCTCCACCTGCTTGCTGGAGCCCTCTTGTTCTTTTGCCGCACTTGCTTCTGCGGCGGCTTTGCGAGCAGATTCTTCTACGACAGCTTTTTCTTGTGCTTCTCGCAGATGAATGGCTTCGCCTTCTTCCCCAAATTCTCCCATTAGGGAGTTCCATGCAACCCCTTCCATTCTTTATTTGTTCTCATGCTTGATTATGCCTTATTTTCGTTATACATTGAGGATAATGCATGCTTTAAGTTTGGGGGTGGAATAGCATGTTTGTGGAGCCCTTGAGCATCTGAGTTTGGGTTATAGTTTTGAACTTTCTTTGAATTGAGCATATGGTTGTTTTCTAGATGCTATTTTTGCATGACTATGATTTCCTAGGATAGGCTTTCTTGTCAATTTTCAAGCTTTCGATGAGTTGTAAGCATGAGTGCCCAAAAAGGGAGACTTTTTAAACTTTTTATAGGAGATGTCTTGCATAAGTAGAGTATTTGTCTTGGCTAGATTTGGATTTGAATGCTTAGGAGCGAATTATTAGGTTCATATGCTTGTTGTCACCTCGATAGGTGTAGGGAAGAGCTAAAGAATTAATTTTTTGCAAATTAACATGTTTGATCTTCCTTAGGAGGAAAGAAAAGAATATATGCTTATCATGCTCATAAAGAAAAATCATTCTTGTTGTTACAATTTGAAAGAAAAAAAAAAAAGAAAGTCATGACTTATGCGCGCAATGCAATGCTTAATAAAGTTTTGGCAAAAAGAGCTACCCCTGTTGTGATCAGTTAGGCCAACCAAAGGGTAAAACTCGGGTTAAGGGTCCCTGCAATAGGTGTGTGAAAGCTAGTGCCACATAGAAATGCACGTTGTAATTTTCAATTATAAGCACCTAAGTATGGAGGAAAACAAACTAATTTGTTCCATTGACTCGTTAGTGAATCCTTAGTGCCAGTGTAGAGGGAAGATGAGTTGAGAGTTTAGTAATCCAATCCCGGGCTAGTAGAGTCTGATCTCGTTAAGTTAGATCTCGCTTGTGCAAGTTAATTTTGGAAAACTTTTGATTTGTCTCCCTCATTGGTCCTTATGTGCATGTCTCTTGATTGCTTGATTATTGACTTTTGAGCATTGAGGATTGAGTCATGTTTGTTGCATCCATTCTTCTATTGTATGCTTGATTTTTAGTTTGCTCGAGGACTAGCAAAAGCTTAAGTTTGGGGGTGTTTGATAGCGAGCATAGCTAGCTAGTTTTCCCTAATTAATTTAGCTAGTCTTTTATAATTTATTGGCCAAAATTATGCATTTATGTGTTGTATTTGTAGGAAATATAGTTTTGAGCCAATTGGATGTTCGGGATGCAAAAAGAAGCTGAAGAATGAAAAAAGAATCAAAGTTGGAAGATTGAAGATAGGCCCATCCGCAGACTAATGTCGAGACGCTGCTCTTTGGGCGTTTCAACGCTGACATTCATAGTGTCGTGACGCTCTCGACGAATTTTCCAAATCCACAGTATCGCGACAGCGTCGCGACACTGTCTATAGCGTCTCGACGCTGTCGGCAGATTTTCTATAAATTCATCATTTTGTGCTACGGATTGAGGGAGTCCAATTGGTTAGATTTTAGCCCTAATTTCGACTAGAGACCTTTGGTGGGAGCTGAAGCAAGGCCAAGGAGTGGGAATCAAGTGAGAAGACGTGGAGATCGTGACAGGGAAGTGCCGGTTTCGACGGATTCGAGTTTTCCTTTCTCTTTCCTTTAACTCTTGTAGTTTTTATGGCTTTTCTTACAATTAGTGTTTGTGGTTTAAAGAGTATGAATTTCTAGTTGTTTGTCTTAGGGATTGATGTAGTTGTTTTAGTTGTTGGATTGATTTTTGGTATGATTGTGCTTTTATTTTATGCATGCAATCTTGTGTAATGATTTCAATTACTTGATCACTAATTAAATGATTTAAGTGTTGAATTGAACTCGGGAGAGAGGATTTGGCCTAAGACTTGCCTTGTTTAATTGCATGACTAGAGTAAAAATTCTAAGTTTGTGACGGGATTTGGAATATCTCTAGAAGTATAACAAGGATTAAATCGAATAATGCCTTGCATCTTAATGAACTTAGATAGGGATATCAAGTTAGTTATATGCATCAGAATCAATTATAATCGGGAGAGGTAATCGTGATAAAAGTTTCCTTGGCTTGTAGAATAATTGCACGATCAATTCATTCCTATTAATCAATCCTCAATCTTAAATAATGAAATCAATTCCCTAAGAGTCTTTGCCTCTGAGTCTCCACCTTTATTTTATGCTTTTTGTCTTTAGATTTATCTTTATCTTTAAGTTTTGCTCCCTAAATAAAATTGGACAAGATTATTCATGGTACTGAATTTGCTAGAAAACCAATCCAGAGGACGACACTCGTTTAATCACGAAAACACTATATTATTACTTGACCCGTACACTTGCGGTAAGCAAATTGCGCATCAGGGTGCACCTTCAATGCGAGTTGTGTGCAGATGAATGTGGACATGCGTTATGGTTCTTCTTCTAAGGCTTTGTCGCAACAAAAGTTACTAATGCACTTGATTCTGTCAAAATTCTAACATGACTTAATGCGAGTCAATCATGCGATGTGGTCTAGACTACCAAGATATTAACGCAATAAAATAAACATGCGGAAAGAAACAAATAGTTACAACTTCTAACCTGTTGTGCTCTTACCTTGCGCTAGGTCCTGCCGCAATCAGAGAGCAGTCTTGTTCTGGACCTATTTTGTTTTTTTACTTTAAGGCGGATCTTTTAGAAGAATAATCTCAACCACCTCGTCCAAAGCCCCTTCGATGTATGGCTTTACTCTTTGCCCGTTGACTTTGAAAATTCTCTTTCCATCAGTAAAATGCAGGTCCACTGCTCCATATGGATATACTTTATACATAGTATATGGGCCCGACCATCTGGATTTTAGTTTTCCTGGAAAGAGACGTAAGCGAGAATTGAATAATAATACTTTCATACCTTCTCGAATATCCTTTTTGCATATTTTCGGTCATGCCATTGTTTTTGCTTTTCTCTACTGATCTTGGCATTCTCATATGCATATCTTCTGAATTCTTCCAATTCTGACAGCTGACGCAGTCGTTCTTGTCCTGCCACATCTAGATCGAAATTTAGACGTTTCATTGCCCAATGCGCCCCGTGCTCTAATTCCAAGGGCAAATGACAGGCCTTGCCAAACACCAATGCATATGGAGATGTTCCTATGGGTGTTTTAAAGGTTGTGTAGTTTGCCCATAATGCATCATCTAGGTGTTGTGCCCAGTCTTTCCTGCTTGTGCTGACAACTTTCTCGATAATTTTTTTAATCTCCCCATTCGATTCTTCAGCCTGTCCATTGCTTTGTGGGTGATAAGCTGTTGCGATATGATGTTTAACATCGTACTTTTGCAACAACTTATTCATGACCTTATTTATGAAATGTGTCCCTTCATCACTAATCAGTCTGCGTGGCACACCAAATTTTGTAAAAATATTCTTTTTGAGAAATTTTGCCACGGTTGTCGCATCGTTCTTAACGCAAGCGATTGCCTCCACCCACTTTGTGACGTAGTCAACTGCGAGGAGGATATATTGGTATCCTTGCAACGATGAGAAAGGTCCCATGAAATCAATGCCCCAGACATCAAACGACTCAATTTCTATTATATAGTTTTGCGGCATCTCGTTCCTTGCGCTGATATTGCCAGTGCGTTGGCACTTGTCGCAACTATCGACATATTTCTTTGCGACCTGGAACAAGGTGGGCCACCAATAACCACTCTGTAATACTTTAGTCGCGATACGTTGGCCTCCAAAGTGTCCTCCATATGGGGCTTCATGTCAAGCTCTCAATATCTTTAACGCATCTCTATAGATAACGCATCTTCTGATGATCTGGTTAGGTCCTCTACGATAGACATAGGGGTCATCCCATAAATAAAATTTTAATTCATGAAAAAATTTCTTACGATGTTGCTCTGAATATTCCTCTGGTAAGACTCCTGCGGCAAGATAGTTTGCGATGTCCGCAAACCAAGGCTCTTCATCTTTAATCATCAAAAGTTTTTCATCGGGAAATTCCTCTGCAATAGGGATTTCTGACGCATCCACCTTCTCAGGATTCTCCAAGCGTGACAAATGATCTGCGACTAAATTCTCACTCCCCTTTTTGTCTTTGATCTCTAGATCGAATTCTTTCAGCAATAAGATCCACCTAATCAATCTTGGTTTCGCATCTTTTTTCTGTTGGGTTTTATGCCCTAAAACACGTAGATAGTAAATGTACATTTGACCGAACATTAATAAAAGTGATGTATTATTCAATGTTTGTATTATGTCTTGTCTCATTAACCCTAATCCAATAAACTAAACATCCAAGGCTAATAGAATGAGGCTTGAACTAGTATGTAGGGACATACGGGGATCAATGTTCAAGTTTTAGCCTAAAGGGTCTGTAGTATAGAGATAAGGCTGGGTAACTTATCCCGGTGACACTATGGATACGGCCCGCTTTGTATATTGATACAAACGTATTGATCTAACGCGTTCATGTGGTTGACATGCGAGTGGGGGTATCCTGTGCAATGAGTTTGCACAAAGACTGGACCGCGAAATAGTTAACCACTAACTGTAACACCGTTAGTTAGCTCGGTTTCTATTTCACTAGGATGACCTAGGCAACTTGGCCTTAATCCTGAGTGGATTATGGACTCCTGTCCATGAGGCATTGTCCTTTGATTTGTACGGGTGAGAGTGGCCAATTCGCCGACTCAATAAGCCTACCATTTTGGGGACAAGACCAATTGGGAAGTTGGGAACATAGTCTTACAAGATGAAATTCACTCCTTCCCGATATTAGGGTAAGTAGAGGTGTGTTCCCTTAAGTGGTTTCTCCAGGTCTTGAACAATGGGCCCTACCCCTCTCTATGGCACGAGAGGGATTTCTGTTTGTTGGTTGGACCTCAAACAGGTTGTTCATTAGAGGAGCACTGGTACGCAAGGACCAAGAGGTAGCCTAGGGGTAAATCGGTAATTTGACCTAGCTGGGGTACGAACACACGTGAAGGGCTAACTTGCTGTTGGCGGTCGATATCCGTGGACACAGAAATATATCTGCAGTGAGAAGAGTGCAGCTGTGGTTCTATAGTGTAGTGAATCACAGTTAACGAATATTGATTAACTTGGTTAATGAGTTTAGCCAATTAATCTCATATCGTTGGAGCTTCTGATCTGTAGGTCCATTAGGTCCCACCGGTAGCTCACTAGGGGCGTTGAGGTAAAATTCTAAGGGTGAATTAAATATTCGAAGGTGTTCGAATATTAAACTTAAATATGAATGTGATTCATATTTAAAACTATAGGTTATAATTAATGCACATATGATGTATATTAATTCTATAGTTTATATGAGAGAAGTGTAATTGAATATATGATATTTAATTATAATATTAGTTAATTGGTGAATTAATTAATATTTTCGTTTTAATTTAATTTAATTAAATTTTGTTTAATTAAATTTAATTAAAACCATAGGATAAAAGGAAGGTTTGTATAAATATGTTTACACAAAAACACATTAATATTAAATTAAGGATTAATTTAATTAAAAAAATTAATTAATATTAATTAAATATTAATTAATTTTTCCCATCAGTTAACCTAACTGATGGGAACATGTCTTCCTCCTTTTATGCATGGGATGAGAGGCGTTTAAGGGGAATTGGTTTTCTTTGCGCAGAAGGCATTCATTCAGTTGCTCTCTCTCAAGAATCCCATAGAAAACTTCTTCTCTCAACTCTAGAGACCAAAAAAATTCCCTAATTCCCTTAGAGATTTTGCTCCCACAAGCACCCAACACGCAATCCCTTTCGAGGATACCAGTGTCATCAAGTGGTGGTGTTCGTGGCTATTTTCCAGCTAGATTAAGGACCTCTTGCTACTGTTTTTTAGAGCCATTCGGTGAAAATTTGGCAAAACGATCAAGAATCTCTTCAAGGGTAAGTGGTTCTTGACCTAGGATCATTAGGATCCAATTCTAGATTAGATCTAGAATTTTTATTTAATTTTTCCAGCATGCTCTCATGTATTTTACAGCATGTATATGTTTTCTTTCTGCTGTAAAATGTTTATTTTTGCCAACGTATCGGTATTCCAATCATGGTTTGTTTTGGGAAAAGGTCTCTGATATGTTTCCGCTGCGCAAGAGCTATTATCCCTTTAATTGGTATCAGAGCCATCTTAAATTCTTAAACCTTGATCTGGAATTTGAGTTGGTTTTAAGGTGGGATTTGCATAATGTATGTATTAATTTGCGATAAACTGTTTAGGTTTAAATTGGCCATAGATTTTATGAGTTTTTGATGCGATCAATTGTAAAGGCCCCTGTGTTTTTGGGCATTAATTCATAAAATCGAGTCTGTATAGTCCGGGTCTAGAATAGGTTGAAGATCGGTGAAGAACACGGTATCAATCGAGGCCAATTGGAATTGTTCAGCCGCTGTTTTTTGTCCAGAATCGAGCTCCAGACGCAACAGCGTCGGGACGCTTGGCCTACTGCGTCTCGACGCTGTCGCAATTTCACCCAGCGAACGGTTGAAATCGCGCCAGCGTCGGGACGTTATGCCTTCAGCGTCTCGACGCTGTCGCGATTTCGTGCGACAGTTCAGCCTTCGTGGAGACGTGCGCTGAAACCCTAATGGGCGGTCCGGTTCGTGCGGTTTGTTTTGAGATGGGACCGGTTTGGTCTGGTTCAACCCGGTGTTTGGGCGGTTCGAGATTTTCAAGGCCGGTTCGAAGCGGTTCGTGGATTCTAGACCAATTGTGGAGCTGTATTTTATGTAATAGGATAGTATTAAAGCTTTAATTAGAGTAATTTTTGCTTTAATTATCCTAGGGGCCAATTAAACCGGTTTATTCGCTATTTAAATGCTTTGTGGATGTCATTTAAATTTTAATCCCACCTTAGGATATAAAGCATGCTCATGCATTATGTATGTTATAATATGATTATGATGTATGGAATAATGCATGGATTTTCATGATTGATTTAATATATAGTTGAGTTATATTAAATTCATGAAAATGGAAAAGTATGATGCATGCAACTACATAGTTTTAATATAAGAGTTATATTAAAAATAAATTGTTTGCAGCATGCTAATTTGATTTTCCATTTTTGGCAATAATTAATTGTTAATTTATTAAAATGGAAATCAAGTTGCATTGAGCATGAAACATCCATAGGTTAATATAAAAGTTATATTAATTTTCATGCAATGCAAAAGTATATAGTTTATATTTGATTAATTCGAATATGATTGTTAATTAAATTAAACTATAGTGTGCATGATTATAGGGCTAATCATTAAAATTTTGAAATAGTTTAAAAATTTATGATTAGAAACCGTCAATCTATAATCAAGATATGCATGCTCACATAGGATCTTAGGTTAAAATGAATTAATTTTAATGAGTTAAAATTAATTAGACCTAAGATCATTTTCTAATAGGATTAGAAATTCTTACTTAGTTTTAAAATAGTCTTAATGAACTAAGTAGGACAACATTCCTATGACTATAAGGGAACTCTACCAGTGAAGTTCTGTCTAAGGATTGGGGGTATTTAAGTTGACGGTATACGGAACACCTCCTACCTGGGAACTGATCTGGAACACCGGAGTTGAATTAGTCACAGGTTAATGTTAGAATAATGTCGCTAGGTAAATTAAATTTGTTTAATACACCTAGACATTAGGTCTTATTGTAATAGTTATAATAGGACTAGACTTAGATAAATGACTTAGCCGGATTTATCTAGGTCTAATCAAACCCTAAAATAACTGATAGGTTACTTTAGTGGGAGGAAAATTACAAAACTTGATTTAAATCGAGTTTTGCTCCTACGTCCCTGTTTAGTTCACACCGTGAGATCCATGCTCGGCTTCGTGTCGTCGTAGAGCGGCCTCCCTTCGGAAAGTGTTTGCATGGGTCAATACCAAGGTGAATGGCGAAAGTAATTATAGTAAGTGGGAGCGGGACGTGTGTCAACGTATCCTTCGGTCTCCACCCCTAGGTCACACTGTGAGAGTCCTATGATCCGCCTACATGTTGCCCTGGAGCAACCATCCCTTCGGAGGGCCTGATCATAGGATTCGGAACACCGTGAACTCCTGAATAGGATAGGATCGCTTAGGCTAATTACCAACAGTTGTCTTTCCTAACGGTAGCCTGTTGGTCCGTGCCTCTGAGATCTGAAAGTGGGAGGGTAACACTTACGGGGAGGAGTTAATTTGTTAACAAATCCTTGACCGAACAACGGTGGTTAATATCTAATGGAATATGAGTTATTTTGGTATTAGAAATTGACTGAGAAGAGTCTCATTTTAGAGGAGGAAAAACTGATCACCCTTCGGTGGCTGTTCTTCTAAACCTCTAAAGCATCGTTGCGAAACACAATCATAGTTTTATTAGGGTTCTTTGATTGCTTGTTTGCAAAATTGATTGGATGTATGCAATTGTTTGTATTGCTTGTGTGATGGGTTAAGGCAAAGATAACTAATACGGTCAATTGTTTGTTTTTTCAGCAATGTCTTCCTCCATTATCTCCTTGCTTAAAAATGAACGACTAACGGGTGAAAATTTTCCACAATGGAAATCGAATCTAAATACCATTCTCGTGGTAGAGGATCTTAGGTTCGTCTTAACGGAGGAATGTCCTCCCGTTCCCCCTCGCACTGCCACTTAGGCAGTAAATGATGCCCATGAACGCTGGACTAAGGCCAATGAAAAGGTCAAAGTCTATATACTGGTCAGCTTGTCTGAAGTCTTGGCCAAGCGTTATGAAAACGTGGAAACTGCCAGGGAGATTATGAATTCCCTGCAAGAGATGTTTGGACTCCCGTCCTATCAGCTCCACCACGATGCCTTGAAGAACGTCTTCAATGCCAAGATGCAAGAAGGTCAATTTGTTCGGGAACACGTCCTGGACATGATTAACCAGTTCAATATTGCTGAGGCAAATGGCGGGGTTGTCTACGAGCGCAGTCAGGTTGCGTTCATCCTTCACTCGCTTCCAGCGAGCTATCTGTCTTTCAGGACGAACACGAGCATGAATAAGATTCAGTTCAACCTGACTACCCTCCTCTCGGAGTTACAGATTTATGAGTCCTTGCAAAAAAGCAAGGGCAAAAGTGTGGTAAAAGGAGAGGCCAATGTGGCCCATTCCAAGAAGAAGTTCCTGAAGGGTTCATCCTCAGGGACTAAATCTGTACCTCAAGCTTCTTCATCGAAGCAAATCCAGAAGAGGAAGGGAGACAAGGGGAAGGCTCCTGCACAAGCTTTGCAAGGTAAGGGCAAGGCCAAGGTCGTGGCCGACAAAGGCAGATGCTTCCACTGCAATGCAGATGGTCATTGGAAGCGCAACTGTTCCCATTACCTAGCAGAGAAGAAGAGAGAAAAAGAAGGTAAATTCGATTTACTCGTATTAGAGACTTGTCTCATAGAACATGATGAGTTTGCCTGGATATTGGATTCGGGAGCCACTAATCATGTTTGCTCTTCTTTTCAGGGAAATGATTTCCAGCAGCTGACAGATGGTGAAATGACTCTCAAGGTTGGAACAGGAGAGGTCGTTTCAGCTCGTGCAGTGGGAGCTGCAAAATTATTCTTTAGAAATAAGTTTTTGATTTTAGAGAACTTGTTTTTGGTTCCTAGAATTAAAAGGAACCTTATTTCTGTTTTCGCATTGTTAGAACAAGAATACTCTATTTCTTTTCAGCTTAATGAAGCAATTATTTCAAGAAATGGTATTTTTATATGTTCTGCTCAGCGTGAGAATAATTTATTTGTGTTAAGACCTACTGATGCTAAGGTTATTTTAAGTCATGAAATGTTTAAAACAGCCGAAACGCAAAACAAAAGGCAAAAGATTTCTCCTCAAAGTAACAATACGTATCGTTGGCACCTTCGTCTCGGTCATATTAACATCGATCGGATCGATCGTTTGGTTAAAAATGGACTTCTAACTAATATAGAAGATACATCTTTACCACCCTGTGAATTGTGTCTCGAGGGTAAAATGACCAAGAGGCCTTTTACTGGAAAAGGTTATAGGGCCAAAGAACCACTTGAACTGATACATTCGGATCTTTGTGGTCCAATGAATGTAAAGGCTCGAGGTGGTTATGAATATTTCATCTCTTTCATAGATGATTATTCTCGATACGGTTACTTATACCTGATGGGCCATAAGTCTGAGGCTCTTTGAAAAGTTCAAAGAGTTTAAGGCTGAGGTAGAAAACCTATTGGGAAAAACAATTATAACACTTCGATCAGATCGAGGTGGAGAGTATTTGGATCAAAGATTCCAGGACTATATGATAGAACATGGAATCCAATCCCAACTCTCTGCACCTGGTACACCTCAGCAGAATGGTGTATCAGAAAGGAGAAATAGAACCTTGTTAGACATGGTTCGATCTATGATGAGCTATGCTCAGTTGCCTAGTTCGTTTTGGGGGTATGAAGTAGCGACTGCAGTACACATTCTTAACAACGTTCCCTCAAAGAGTGTTTCTGAAACTCCTTTTGAGTTATGGAAGGGGCGTAAACCTAGTTTGCGTTACTTCCGTATCTGGGGTTGTCCTGCACATGTGTTAGTGACTAATCCTAAGAAATTGGAACCACGTACGAGAATGTGCCAATTTGTTGGATACCCGAAAGAAACGAGAGGTGGTCTTTTCTACGACCCTCAAGATAATAAAGTATTTGTATCGACAAATGCAACTTTCTTGGAGGAAGACCACATTCGAGATCATAAACCACGAAGTAAGTTAGTATTAGGAGAAGCTACAGAAGGATCAACAAGAGTTGTTGATGAATCTGGTCCTTCAACAAGAGTTGTTGGAGAATCCAGTTCTTCTCGTCAATGTAGTCCTCCTCACGTAGTGGGAGAGCTTCGACGCAGTGGGAGGGTTGTGATACAACCCAACCGCTACTTGGGTTTAACGGAAACACAAGTAGTCATACCTGATGACGGCGTAGAAGATCCATTGTCTTATCGTCAGGCAATGAATGACGTAGATAAGGACGAGTGGGTCAAAGCTATGGACCTTGAGATGGAGTCTATGTACTTCATTCAAGTTTGGGAACTTGTAGATCCACCTGAAGGGGTTAAACCCATTGGGTGTAAATGGATCTATAAGAGGAAAAGAGATGCTGCTGGGAAAGTACAGACTTTCAAAGCGAGACTTGTGGCAAAGGGTTATACCCAACGAGAAGGGGTGGACTATGAAGAAACCTTTTCTCCAGTTGCTATGCTTAAGTCCATAAGAATTCTCTTATCCATTGCTACGTTTTATGACTATGAAATATGGCAAATGGATGTCAAGACAGCTTTTTTGAATGGCAACCTTGACGAGAGTATTTTTATGTCTCAGCCCGAAGGGTTCATAACCCAAGGTCAGGAGCAAAAGGTTTGTAAACTGCATCGATCCATTTATGGGTTGAAACAGGCCTCCAGATCTTGGAATATCAGATTTGATACAGCGATCAAATCTTTTGGTTTTGACCAGAATGTTGATGAGCCTTGTGTATACAAGAAAATCAACAAGAATAAAGTAGCTTTCCTCGTACTTTATGTTGACGACATCCTACTCATTGGGAATGATGTAGGGTATCTGTCTGACGTAAAAGAATGGCTAACGGCCCAATTCCAAATGAAAGATTTGGGTGAGGCTCAGTATGTTCTTGGCATCCAGATTATTCGGGATAGAAAGAACAAAACGCTAGCTCTGTCTCAAGCAACGTATATCGACAAGATGTTGGCCCGATATTCGATGCAGAACTCCAAGAAAGGCTTGTTGCCTTTCAGGCATGGGGTTCACTTGTCTAAGGAACAATCTCCTAAGACACCTCAAGAGGTTGAGGATATGAGACAGATTCCCTACGCCTCTACAGTGGGTAGCTTAATGTATGCTATGCTATGCACAAGGCCTGACATCTGTTATGCTGTAGGGATTGTCAGCAGATATCAGTCAAATCCAGGGTTAGACCACTGGACCGCCGTTAAAGGAATCCTCAAGTATCTTAGGAGAATGAGGGGCTACATGCTGGTGTTTGGGGCTAAAGAGTTAGTTCTCACTGGATACACCGACTCTGACTTCCAAACTGACAAGGATTCTAGGAAATCCACGTCAGGGTCAGTTTTCACCCTTAACGGGGGAGCTGTAGTTTGGAGAAGTATAAAGCAAGGATGCATAGCAGACTCCACAATGGAGGCTGAGTATGTAGCTGCTTGTGAAGCAGCGAAGGAAGCTGTTTGGCTAAGGAAGTTCTTGACAGATTTGGAAGTTGTTCCAAATATGAACTTGCCCATTACATTATACTGTGACAACAGTGGGGCTGTAGCCAATTCAAAAGAACCTCGCAGCCACAAACGAGGTAAACACATAGAGAGGAAGTATCATCTGATTCGTGAGATTGTGCAAAGAGGAGATGTGGTCGTGACCAAGATCGCTTCCGAGCACAACATTGCTGATCCGTTTATGAAGGCCCTCTCGGCTAAAGTGTTCGAGGGTCATCTAGAAAGTCTAGGTCTGCGAGACATGTATATAGCGTAATCTAGGGCAAGTGGGAGATGTGTAATGGGTGTAAGGATGCCCTAGTTTACTGTATTTTGTATATTTACTTTTCATGTAATGTACAACATATATGTACCATTTCCAGCTTTGGATTATATTGTATATACTTTCCCTGTAACTTGAGTTTTAGTTCAAGTGGGAGTTTGTTGGGTTTTATGCCCTAAATCTCGTAGATAGTAAATGTACATTTGACCGAACATTAATAAAAGTGATGTATTATTCAATGTTTGTATTATGTCTGTTCTCATTATCCCTAATCCAATAAACTAAACATCCAAGGCTAATAGAATGAGGCTTGAACTAGTATGTAGGGACATACGGGGATCAATGTTCAAGTTTTAGCCTAAAGGGTCTGTAGTATAGGGATAAGGCTGGGTACCTTATCCTGGTGACACTATGGATACGACCCGCTTTGTATATTGATACAAACGTATTAATCTAACGCGTTCATGTGGTTGACATGCGAGTGGGGGTATCCTGTGCAATGAGTTTGCACAAAGACTGGACCGCGAAATAGTTAACCACTAACTGTAACACCGTTAGTTAGCTCGGTTTCTATTTCACTAGGATGACCTAGGCAACTTGGCCTTAATCCTGAGTGGATTATGGACTCCTGTCCATGAGGCATTGTCCTTTGATTTGTACGGGTGAGAGTGGCCAATTCGCCGACTCAATAAGCCTACCATTTTGGGGACAAGACCAATTGGGGAGCTGGGAACATAGTCTTACAAGATGGAATTCACTCCTTCCCGATATTAGGGTAAGTAGAGGTGTGTTCCCTTAAGTGGTGTCTCCAGGTCTTGAACAATGGGCCCTACCCTCTCTATGGCACGAGAGGGATTTCTGTTTGTTGGTTGGACCTCAAACAGGTTGTTCATTAGAGGAGCACTGGTACGCAAGGACCAAGAGGTAGCCCAGGGGTAAATCGGTAATTTGACCTAGCTGGGGTACGAACACACGTGAAGGGCTAACTTGCTGTTGGCGGTCGATATCCGTGGACATAGAAATATATCTGCAGTGAGAAGAGTGGAGTTGTGGTTCTATAGTGGAGTGAACCACAGTTAACGAATATTGATTAACTTGGTTAATGAGTTTAGCCAATTAATCTCATATCGTTGGAGCTTCTAATCTGTAGGTCCATTAGGTCCCACCGGTAGCTCACTAGGGGCGTTGAGGTAAAATTCTAAGGGTGAATTAAATATTCGAAGGTGTTCGAATATTAAACTTAAATATGAATGTGATTCATATTTAAAACTATAGGTTATAATTAATGCACATATGATGTATATTAATTCTATAGTTTATATGAGAGAAGTGTAATTGAATATATGATATTTAATTATAATATTAGTTAATTGGTGAATTAATTAATATTTTCGTTTTAATTTAATTTAATTAAATTTTGTTTAATTAAATTTAATTAAAACCATAGGATAAAAGGAAGGTTTGTATAAATATGTTTATACAAAAACACATTAATATTAAATTAAGGGTTAATTTAATTTAAAAGATTAATTAATATTAATTAAATATTAATTAATTTTTCCCATCAGTTAACCTAACTAATGGGAACGTGTCTTCCTCCTTTTATGCGTGGGATGAGAGGCGTTTAAGGGGAATTGGTTTTCTTTGTGCAGAAGGCATTCATTCAGTTGCTCTCTCTCAAGAATCCCACAGAAAACTTCTTCTCTCAACTCTAGAGACCAAAAAAATTCCCTAATTCCCTTAGAGATTTTGATCCCACAAGCACCCAACACGCAATCCCTTTCGAGGATACCAGTGTCATCAAGTGGTGGTGTTCGTGGCTATTTTCCAGCGAGATTAAGGACCTCTTGCTGCTGTTTTTGAGAGCCATTCGGTTAAAATTTGGCAAAACGATCAAGAATCTCTTCAAGGGTAAGTGGTTCTTGACCTAGGATCATTAGGATCCAATTCTAGATTAGATCTAGAATTTTTATTTAATTTTTCCAGCATGCTCTCATGTATTTTACAGCATGTATATGTTTTCTTTCTGCTGTAAAATGTTTATTTTTGCCAACGTATCGATATTCCAATCATGGTTTGTTTTGGGAAAAGGTCTCTGATATGTTTCCGCTGCGCAAGGGCTATTATCCCTTTATTTTCGTGATTAGATATTTTATCGCCGCATGATCTGTGTAAACAATGACTTTGGAGTCAATTAAATAAGCACGAAATTTGTCAAAAGCATAAACAACCGCTAATAATTCCTTCTCGATTGTTGTGTAATTTGTTTGTGCCTCATTCAATGTTCTGCTGGCATAATAAATAAGGTGCAGAATCTTTTCCTTTTTCTGTGCCAGCACTGCTCCAACTGCCATGTCACTAGCATCGCACAACAAGACAAAAGTTTCCCTCCAATCGGGAGTTGCAAGAATGGGTGCACTCACTAGCGCAAGCTTCAAATCCTTGAATGCCTTGACGCATTCCTCTGAAAATTCAAATTTTATATTTGCTTCCAGCAATGCGCATAGTGGCTTTGTAATATGTGAGAAGTTCATGATGAACCTGCGATAGAATCCTGTGTGTCCCAAGAAGCTTCGAATTCCCTTAACAGAGGTTGGTGGTGGCAATTTTTCAATAACATCAATTTTCGCCTTGTCGACTTCAATTCCTGCGCTTGATATGCAATGGCCTAGGACGATGCCTTCTTCCACCATAAAGTGACATTTCTCCCAATTCAGAACTAGGTGAGTCTCTTCGCATCTTTCTAACACTTGTTTCAGTTGCGTTAGACAGTCTGCCAAGGACTTCCCATAAACTGAGAAGTCGTCCATAAAAACTTCCACAGATTTTTCTAGTAGATCTGAAAAGATGGCCATCATACATCTCTGGAATGTTCCTGGCGCATTACACAACCCAAAAGGCATCCTTCTGAACGCAAAGGTGTCGTATGGGCAGGTGAATGTAGTCTTTTCTTGGTCCTGTGGCACAGTGGTAATCTGATTGTACCCAGAGTATCCATCAAGGAAACAATAATATGCTTGTCCTGGAAGTCGATCCAACATCTGATCAATGAATGGAAGAGGGAAATGATCCTTCTTAGTAATTGCGTTCAACTTGCGGAAATCCATGCATATGCGCCATCCTGTATTGGTGCGAGATGGGATCAACTCATTGTTTGCGTTAGCTACCTCTGTCATGCCTCCTTTCTTGGGCACGCATTGTACTGGGCTCACCCATCTGCTGTTTGCGATGAGATATATCACACCTGCGTCGAGCCACTTAATAATCTCTTTTCGCACGACTTCCATCATCGCAGGATTTAGCCTTCTTTGTCACTCTATAAATTCATTGGATTCATCTAGCAACCGAATCTTATGCATGCAGTATGAGGGGCTAATGCCTCTAATATCTGCTAGACTCCATCCAATGGTCTTCTTGTGCTTTGCGAGGATTTGCATCAACAGGTGTTCTTGCGATTGATTCAGCTTTGATGAAATGATAACTGGGAGTGATTCTTTTTCTCCTAAAAACCTGCACTTCAAATGCGTTGGTAATGGCTTGAGTTCTAGCGTAGGGGGTTGCGCTATAGAAGGCAAGGTGGGGATTCTTTCTTTCAGATCCAGCGCATGAATAATTTCTTCATGTTGTGCTAGGATGCAATTCTCTTCCACTTGTTCTTCCTTGTTCTCTTCTCTCATGGGGCTGAACGCATTTGAGTGTAGAATTTCCTACGGAGAGCATACATCTATGCGAGCTACCATGTCGCATTCTTTATTGTCATCAGGGTATTTTAATGAAGAGAGAACATTGAAAACCACCATCTGATCGTTCATATGCATTGTTAGTTCTCCTTTTTGTAAGTCTATCAGTGTTTAGCTGGTGGCTAGGAATGGTCTTCCCAAGATAATGGGAACTTCTCTATCAGCTTCATAATCTAGTATGATAAAATCTGCAGGAAAAATAAATTTGTCAACCTTTACCAAAACGTCTTCAATTTTTCCTTCTGAGTGAACTACAGATCTGTCCGCCAATTGCAGTGTGACAGTAGTCGGTCTTGCTTCTCCAATCCCTAGGCGTTTGTAGATAGATAATGGCATTAAGTTTATGCTTGCGCCTAGGTCACATAATGCCTTGCCAACATCGATTCCTCCTATTGAACAAGGAATCGTAAAACTTCCAGGATCTTTCAATTTGGGTGGTAGCTTATTGGAAAGTATTGCGCTACACTCACTCGTCAGCGCAACAGTCTCAAACTCTTTCCACGGTCGTTTATTCATCAGAATGTCTTTTAAGAACTTTGCATAGCTGGGCATCTTCTCTAATGCCTCTACAAGTGGGACGTTGATGTGCAGTTCTCGCAAGACATTAAAAAATTTCTTAAATTGAGCCTCATCATTTTTCTCCCTTAATCTTTGAGGAAATGGGATTGTGGGTTTATATGCGTTAGGCTCCTTGAGCCTCCTTCTCTCTGGGTTCTTCTTCTTCAGCTACTTTTTCTTTTTGTGCCTGGTTGCTGATGACATGCAAAAATGTCATCATTTCCCTATTAATTTTAGCTAGTTTTGTGCATGAATTGTGAGCTTTAATGTATTTTTATGTTAATTTTGTAGAAAACCGAGCTTGAGAAGCAAAACCAAGAATTTTACCAAATTTTGGGCATAAAAAGAAGTCTTTGGGCCATAAAAGAAGAAAAGAAAAGAAGACATTTGAAGTAGAGGCCCAAAAAGCCCAAAAGAAAGAAGAAAGAAGGCCAAAATCCGTGTTTAAGGCTTCTAGAAGGCCTAGCGTCGAGACGCTAGGACTAGAGCGTCTCGACGCTAGGTGATCAGTGAGGAAAAATCCAGAATCGTCGTAGCGTCGCGGCGCTGCGACAACTTCTGCTCCAAGAAAGTATGACGTCAGAGCGTCGCGACGCTGTGACGTAGCGTCTCGACGCTACCGACTTGTTCAGCAAGAAATTTCCAGCCCCTTTCCCTATAAAAAGGCCCCCTCCCTTTGGTGAGAATCATCCCATTTTTGGGGAGCTCTCCCCTAGCTCAATAGAGAAGAAAAGAGAGAAGAGTTGTGAGGAAAAAGGAGGAATCGAGCGAGATTCCAAGGCTCGGATTCGAGATGTTCGTAGCAGGAGCGTGGGATCAACTTATCGGTTATTTCTTCCTTACTTCTTTGTAATTTCTTATTTTAATTTGAGTTAGGCCCATGGATCAAGATCATTTTGGCAAAATTATTTCCAATTGTGAGTAGATCTTGAGACTTAGGGTCGTTACTCTAGCTAATTGGATATTGTAGCGCAATTACTTGGATTATGTAATGAATTTCTTCATATTTCATATATACAATTCATTCTTAATGCTTTTAATCTCTTGATCACGGATTAATTGATTTGTTGGTCTAAATTGATACTCGACAGAGAGAAATTAGATTAGATCCAAATTGCATGGCTAATAATTGCTTGGAACACGAGAGTGAAAGAGAATTGTTAGAAATTGATAATGAAGTTGCTTAATGCCATACTATGATTAACTAAGGAGATGGACACATAAATTAGTTATGTTAGTATGAGATGCGGAGGAACTTGAAAGAGAAATCCGCTTATAATCACTTCTAGATTTATGAAATTGAAGATTATTAGTTACATACATCCATGTGATGGAGCTACAAATCCAAGAAAGCTAGTTAACACCCTAGGTCGAGCCCCCTTTGATAGGAAAATTCCTTTTTACTTGCATGTTTCTTTTTGTTAGTTTTTTTTATGTTCGCTTTACCAATTCAAGTTGAAATTCTAAATAAAATTAAAACATGATGGTTCTTGGTGCTTAATGGAAATAATTCAAATTCCCTGAAAATGGGTTGTTGCGCACAGCTCCTTGCGGTCTAATGTAGAAAACTGATTCTGGGTTTGAAGGACATTGGTCATGCGTGTGTCTTTCACCGCAAATCCCGCACTCAACTACGTTGAGTTGTGCGATCAGAGGTGCTGTGCTAGCTGTGAGTGCATCCATCTTCGTGGTCAACGCATCTATCTTTGCGTTTACTGAGGTTATTGGATCAACTTCAAAACTTCCCGAGCTGGTTTTAATGGGTCTCCTTCTTCTATCTTCCGTAGTACCCCACTCGTAATTGTTGCGTGCAATCCGATTGAGGATTGCGTGAGCTTCATTATAAGTCTTTCTGAGCAGTGCACCATTTGCAGAGGAGTCCACCAAGACTTGCGAGTTCTTGTTAAGACCCACATAGAAGGTTTCCAATTGAATGCAGAGGGGTAGTCCATGAAGCGGGCACCTCTGTAGCAAGCTCTTGAAACGTTCCCACGCCTCACTCAATGTTTCATCTTCCATTTGTGTGAAAGTCATTATTTCCTTCCTCAATCTAGAGTTTGCGGTGGGTGGAAAGTATTTTTCTAGAAACTTTTCTGCCAAATCATTCCATGTTGCGATGGAATTAGCTGGCTGCTGATTAAGCCACACTTTCGCCGCATCTCTTAATGAGTAAGGAAATAGGATAACTTGCAATTGCTCATGTGTTACACCTGGGATAATAAATTTATTGCAAATATCCAGAAATGACTTTAGGTGGGAGTGAGGGTCTTCTGCTGGACTTCCTCCAAACTGTCCTGCAGCTGTCAGCATTTGAAACATAACAGGTTTTAATTCAAACCTTTTTGTTTCTAGGGTAGGTTGAACTATCCCTGGATTAAAATTACAATTTGCAGGGGATGCATAGTCTCTAATCCCTCTGGCCCTATCATCGGCCATCTGAATGGGATTTAATGGTCAATTTGGTTGGTTGGGTGCTGCCATTTCTCCTAGTTGTCTTCGGGTTCTTCGATTTCTTCTTCTTCTATGATATGTTCTATCAATTTCAGGATCAATCTCGAAATCGATTTGTCGAGCAGAACGCATGCAACCTCTGGTTACCTGGAGAATAAATACTCAACAGGAAACACAGTAAATAATATCAACGGAGTGTCAGATTAGAAAAATTATTAAAAATTTGTTGCCCTTCCCCGGCAACGGCGCCAAAAATTTGATTGGTTTCTTGTCAGTCTATTCAGAAATATAGTCGTAGATAATAGTCAATCCAAGTATAAATTGACAAAATCAAGTAGTACCTGGTAAGTCTAGGGTCGAGTCTACAGGGAAGGGATATTCACAAAGTTTTCAACAATATTTACTGATCTAAACTCGAAACGTATGATACTATTTTAAAAGTATAAACAAGAGATTTGGTATATTTGAAAAGTAAATACTTGCATAGAACAAAACATGCGACGAGAGTGAAAGGAAAAATATAAAGAAGAATGGTATCAAGGCTGTTGCGGTTGCAACCTCATGCGTTTATAAGAACCTTGTAGTGCATACCTTGATTAATTGATCCATTAATGCCTAAGTGAGAAAAAAAACCATAAGTTTCCCTTCCAGTACTCCTTCTATGTTTGGCATAAAAACTATCAATTGGTTATTTGGCTAGTTTATGCGTGAGGCTTAGTTCTTTAAAAACTTACAAGGGACTGCGTTAGTCACAATGCAATCATAACTCAGGCATGCACTATCTTTTAGCGGTAGTATTTCCGTGCTACCAAGACTACATGTCATGCGCTAACTTGTTCTACTTAGAGATGTCCGCATGCATTACCTGTCAAGGATTTAGCATACTGCTACCTCATCCGGCTGGCCAAGTGGGAGTTAGTAATGAAAAGATTATAGCAACTAAGTAGAAGGCAAATAATGTTTCATTTAACTCAAAATATGTGCTTACAAAATATACTTATCACCGCATGAGGTGCTTGTGCTAAGCCTTGAAGAAGAATTTAGCTCATGCGAGCAAAACAAGACATTATGAAATAGAACATTACAAACGCAAGTCACTCCTAATCACAGTTCTCTGTGATCTCTCTCTTTCTCCTTCGTTCTCCTTTTTCCTCCTCAATCGAATGCTTCATTTCTTGGAATATGGGGCTCCTATTTATAGGCGAGGGAAGGAGACTTCTCCAAGTTATTAGCAACTTAGGATCATTAGGCAACTTGCTCACTTTTTAGCCCTTTTTCCATCCACTTGCGATAGTTGCAAAAGTTGTGTCAGCGTTGTCTTGTCATCATCTTATCTGTCTCTTGATCATCTTGGAATGTGTGCCTGCGCTGAGAAGGAACTAAAACAAACAACCGAATTAGTTTGCGTTAGTGCCCTATATTTTATAATTTCTCACCGCATACATGAATATAGCTCGCCACATAAAATTATCACATTTTTCATTCTTTTTGTGCTGAATCAACGCATCTTTGTTTCGTTTGGCCTTGTTTTAGTCTAAATTTAAAGGACAAATAACTTGCTTTTTGCAAGTTATCAAACCCCCAAACTTAAACTATTGCTTGTCCTCATGCAAAGCCTATTATCAACTCTACGATAAATTATTCAGCTTTTCATTGCCTGCGATCCGAGCATCCTCTTTTCTCTTTTTCTTGCGCCCATTACCAAACAGGGTTAACTTTTGCCGAGTTTCTTTCATTGCTTAAAGAAAGCTCTTTGCGCTTAGATTCTTCCTTGCGTTAACTCAGCCAATCTTCTCGTGTATGTCCTCACGTCTCCCATTGTTGAGAGCACGAGCGAGAACAACCTTGAAGAAATGTTGTACGGATGCTTTACAGAAGCCAGCTTAGGCATTTTGATGGTGATGCGAGGAAGGGTTTAGAGGAAAATTGTGAAGAAGAAAATTGTAAAGAAGACTTTTGTTCCTCGTGTGTCACGAGCAAGAACAACCTTAAGGAAATGAGAATTAGCCCCATTTGTATGAGATGGTTCTTGCTCGTGATCCTCGAGGAAATGAAGTCATTTTTAAAAGTTTCTATGAAACCATTCCTCCCAATTCCAACGAACCGACGTTGCAGGCTCCAGTAAAGCAAGTTGTGGCATGGACGACTACAATAAAGACTGTAGCAGTCCAAACCTAATGAAGCCGACTTGCACATTCTTTGATGAAACTCGTCGGAATCATCCAGAAGCAAGGAGGGAAGTCGTCGCCAGTGCCCTTCCATTTGCAGTCAAGTTTGGGGTTTGGAATATGTATATGTATTGGTTTTGATTTTGCGTGTCGTCTTGAGATCCAAAATTGGCATTCTCCTACATTTTGTAGAACCGAGAACGTGTCATCCTTACAAATTTTCCGATATGATATAAGGGTTGTGTTATTATAATCTAATTTATGAGTTTGTTGTTTGAATTCAAATTGAAGCAGGCGTAGACTTCCCTTTCCATTTCCATATCTTCCAATTAAACTCTCTGAAGGGAAATTTGTTGTTCGTTATGTTCTCATGTATGTAATCATCATTACCATATTAATATGATCAAAGTCCTCGTTAATACGGAAGTATTTTAAGTATGTGTCAATTCTTGGTCGATAGCGAGAGAGAGAACAAGATTGATTGATCAAGGTGTGTGAATCTAGAAACGAACACAACACTCGCATTAAACGACGCTCTCAGTTGTCTCTTCACTTTAATGCATCGATTACTTAAACGCCACTCTTAGATGTCTTTTCACTGTAATTCTTTAGAGGAATCTGTATAATCTATTCTCGGCTCACATTCCCACTAATTTCGTTCTCGCTCTCGATTGGCTGCACACGTCTCCTCTTCGCGCTTTAAGTCCTCGGTTACTTAAACGACTCTTTAAGATGTCTCTTCAATCTAATGCCTCGGTTAGTTAAACAGTACTCTCAGACGTCTTTTGACTTTAATTCATCGATTATTTTACGACACTCACTTGGTTCTCTTCTTTAAATAAGCGAGTACTTAAATCGCCATCTCACATATCGCTCTTCATCTTCGCTCCGTCTCGCACTCCTTCCATCACCGATGATTTTCATTTTGGTGCCCTTCTCTAATGTTTTCTTTGCAGTAGCCGACGACGTTTTGTTGAGAGCATGAGCAAGAACAACCTTGAAGGAATAGTGTTTCGAGCACGGAATGTTGATGGTGTGTCGCGGATCGATTTCGAGTACACACCGGATGTGTTCGTCATTTGCAGATCCATCAGGAAGCTTCAAACTTGCTTCCATGGAATGAAGAGAACTTGTGTTTGTGCAAATCATGAGTTGGAACGACCTTGAAGAAGTGGGGTGTGAGAAACCCCATTTCTTCAAGGTCGTTCTTGCTTGTGACCTACATAAACACAAGTTTTCTTTAATTGTCCATCATGGCTTCCTCCAGTCATCGACGGAACGACGTCGATGGCTCCTTTAATACACACCTTGGCCGTTCTGTTGTCCATGGTGTCTCGACCATCAATTTTCAGTACACACCGGTCGTGTTCAGCATTTGCCTATCCATATTGCAGTCGAAGCCATCACGAGGTTTCAGACTTATTGTTCTTCTCCAGCTACTAAGAATCGATTTTTTTTTATAATATGTGGGGTCGGTGATTCGAACCACAAACCTTGTGGTTGTCAGTACAAATTTCTGTCAGTCGAGCTATGCTCTTGTTGGCACTAAAGTTCGAACTTTGGACCAAAGAGATAGAATGAAACTTAATCCATCACTCTTGGTTAATATATGTATGAATACGTAAGTAACGTTCTATTTGTTCGATGTAATTTGAGAGAAGGGAATAAATTAATTTAATATAGTTGGTTACTGTAATCTGGATGTTTTATGGCTTTAATTCATCGGCTACCTAAATAAGAGTTTTCATAAACGACCATGGATTCATGAATCTCGCTTCTCGTTTTGTTGGATTCTCATTTCATGGTCTCGTGTCGGGATTTTTCTTCACGTTCTCGATTTGAACCTTGGTTACTTAAACGACGCTCTTAGATGTCTTTTCACTTTAACTCCTCAGAGTAACCTAACCCACTTCGTTCTCTTCTATTCAAATCAGTGGTTACTGTGGACGAAAGAACGATTCGAACACAGTTCTGTTGATGAAGGAACTATCGTAGTGTGAGGTTTATCGAGAGTGAGACCGAGAGCACTGCGAGGAATAATCGAGATTCCATCACAATGGAAGAAAAAAATCGAAAAACCGAAAAACCGAATCTCGCTCGCGCTCTCGCTTTCAGTTGTTTCGTCTAATCCAAGAATTAAAGTGACAAGACATCTCAGTGCGTCGTTGAAGTACCCGAGGCAAGAACTGAGAGCGTCGTTTAAGTAACCGATGAATTAAAGTTTCAATTCTCGTTTAGTTGGATTCTCGTTCCTCGCTTCATTATCGCTCTCGTCTTGCGATATCAACTGATGTTCTCGATTATCGATCGTTTAAAATCGTTAAGCCAGACGCGAACTCTCGTTCTAGCTCTCGCTTTTGGGGAATCATCGGTTACTTAAACGACGCTCTCACTTGTCTCATCGATTACTTAAACACGTCTTTTCACTTTAATAATTCTTCTGTTACATAAGCAACACTCTTCCCTTCATTTCCCGACCACTTGTCTCTTCATCTATATCAGCGATTACTTAGACCATCCCACATCCTCTCCCTTCATAGAAACTTCCTTACTGCGTGCTCAGATCAAACTTCCTCTCAATCTGCCATTATTCTCACTATTCGGCGGTCGACGTTCCAAGCGTCGGTTAATGCCCTATTGTTTTTGTATTGGAAACAATGCGTTTTATCCACTGTTTCGTTCTATTATTTTCCTTTCCTTCACCCTATGTATTTAATACTTAAGACGATCGTTACATATATGCAGGATTCGAAAGTGCACCTATTTCGAACATATCGTTGCGTCCGTGTGGTTTCTTGCTTGTTGAGAACACGAGCAAGAACAACTTTGAAAAACACTTTTGCTGGTGACGGAAGCGTGGTTTCTTCCTTTACAGCTTACGCACGTCATGTCGATGGTGATGGGAGGAAGGGTTTAGAGGGATAGTGCACCTGTTTCGAACATATCTTCGGCCACGAGCAATAACAGCCTTAAAAAATGGGGATTATCGATCCATTTGCATAAGAGTGTTCTTGCTCAAAATTTTCCATAAATATCCCCTTCCTCAAGGATTGAAAGGGGGTTTTAAGATTTTACACAAAATCCTTCCTCCTATCACCAACGAAACGACGTCGAAGGCTACCGTAAAAAAGTGGTATGGAGAACAGGCAAGAACAACCTTGAAGGAATGTGGATATCGGCAGGAGATGCTTTACATGAGCTGACGACGTCGTATCACCAGTTACAAGCTAAAGAAGAGCTTGTGTCTGTGAAGAACTCATGTCGTATCACACGTCACAAGCTAAACTGGAATTTGTGTTTGTGAAGTTCTCCTGTCGTATCGCCGGCAGAACGAAGTTGATGGATCCTGTACTACTGATAACTCTCCAAAAGGGAGTTATTTAGGCCTTATTTCTATAGTGATTTGTGTGTCTTTTGTGCCAAATAGGTTTATTATTAGATGAATATTATATATTTTAACCTATTTAGAAGAATGGACTCTTTGGAAGTTATTTTGCAGAGAAAATAATACTGAGCGACTTGAGGGAGCAAATTCCATGATCGAGCAAAGCTAGGAGCAAAATTGGCCATGTGAGCTGCACGTGATTCATTAATGAGGTGGCGTTTTCTGATCAATCTCGGATCTAGGAAGCTTGGAGAGCCCTCCACGTGTAAAGTTTGACCTAATTAGGGTTGACTCCACTCTATAAAAGGAAGTAGCCATCTCAAGTCAATTCATTCCAGGAGGAATGTCCAATTCCAAGTTGGAGACTCACTTTCCATCTTTGGAAGCCGTTTAAAGAGAGGAACGACTGGAGACTTCAAGAAGACCATTAGCTACGGATTTCTTCAAGGGAATTAATCTTTTCTTGTAAAAAGTCTTGTAGATATGGATGAACATACTCAGATTGTAGCGCGTGTTACCTTGTACTCCATTAACTAAATTTACTTAGGTGTTGGTTAGGATCTATGTAATTGTCGTGCTTCATACTTGATGCAATTGATATTGATTTGAGCATCTTGATTATTTGTTGTGCTTATTACTATTTTGTGCCCGTCTGACCAGCCGGTATGAATATCACCTCTTAGTTTCAGGGATGATTTGAGAGGTGTGTGGTATTTAATCACACTAGACCATTATGTGTTGGTGGACGCCAGTAACTGAGTTAGGGATAACCAGTCACCTAGTGCTTGATCGGTAGAACGTCATTGGAGTTGAAACACATTCCAAAAAATCCAGAGTTTCGGGAGGATCCTGCTGATAAAGCTGCAAGAGAATGCCTAATCAATATTATTGCTAGAGCATCTTTTTAAACAATTACATAAATCTTAACCAACGCCTGTTTTCAATCTGTCTACTTTATCCGTTTACATTATGCTCTGTTATTTCTTTTGCTTTAGCATTATTTCAAAATCAATCAATTTAACAACCTTGAAACAATCAAAAAGTTACATAAAATAGGTAGAGTGAAAGCTATTCAAAACCTCGTGGATACGATAAATTACTAACACTTGCTGCAGACTATGTGCACTTGCATAGTATTCTAGGGATCATTTTTAACATATTTTTAACCAACTCTAGAAGGCAACAAGATTTTGGCACCATTGTCAAGGACTTGAATAAGTTTTTATCTAATCTATTTTGTGTATGTGTTTTAGTGGTTTGGTGCGAGAACTTTTTAATTGTTTCTTCTTGTTTTTGTAGGTGTGAAATTGGTGCATGAGCGATCCTCCTAGAGTGAGATTCGAGCTTGATCCAGAAATTGAAAGGACATTCAGAAGAAGAATGAGGGAGCAGCGAAGAAATCAAAATCCAATGGGTAACGTGCCGCGTCTCCCAGAAATTCCAGAAGATCAAGTTGATCCCCAGCAGAATCGTGTGTTGCAGCTAAATCAATCGCTGGAGCAAAATGGATAGCAAAATAACCATGCTGAGAACCCTATTTTGGTAGCGAATGATAGGGCCAGAGCCATTTGAGCATTTGCTTTTCCGATGTTTGATGAGTTAAATCCAGGAATTGCACGTCCTTGCTAGAAGACTAAATTCTAACCCTTAGTTAGACATCAAACCCGAGTGTTTACTTTAGTCTATGTAGGATCGATACCTTTGGAATACTTCCAGAGTTTTTATTACTACATGCAATAGTGTATACTTGCACTTGGTTGACTAAATTCATTCTCATTCATTATTTACCATCTTTTCCAACATCCATTTTCGGTCCAACTCGCATCAAGTTTTTGGCGCCGTTGTCGGGGACTAAAAGTGAAAACAGTTTTTTTGTTTGTTGAAATTGCGATTCGATTGCTACCGCATTTCTATCTTAAGAATCTGACTTTGATTTGCAGTTTCTTTTGCAGATTCAAGTTGGTGCATGAGCAAGGGGTATTAACTCCTTGAGATAGATCTTGAGATAGAAAGAACCTTTTGTCGTCGTCGTAGAGAGCAAAGGCGAAAGAAGAAGGAACAACAGGAGTTGAGCGCACGGGAACCTCTTGAAGAAGCTATTTATATACAAGAACTTCCAATGGACCAACCAGGAGTCGATCCACATGTTGACCAACAGAATCGTGGAATGGATTAGAATGGTAGGAGAATACTTCCAGCACCACCAGTTCCACCGGTGCCACAAAATGAAAATCCGATCTATATTGCAGAAGATCGAAATAGAGTAATAAGGGATTATGCTTTACCAGTTTTCCAGACTCTGAATCCAGGAATACTTGAGCCACCGATATAAGCGCCACAGTTTGAGTTGAAACCTGTGATGTTTCAAATGATCAACACCATGGGCCAGTTTTTGGGACTTCCGAGTGAAGATCCGCATAAGCATATCAAGCAATTTTTAAGAATTTGTAGTTCGTTTAAAGTAACAGGAGTAGCAGAAGACACATTGATGCTAAAACTTTTTCCTTTCTCATTGTAGGGAGATGTTGAAGCTTGGTTAGATTCATTTCCACCAAACTCCATCACATCTTGGAATGACTTGGCAGAAAAGTTTCCAGAGAAGTTTTTTTCGTCCAACAAGAATGCTAAGTACAGAGCAGAAATCATTTCCTTCACACAATCATACAATGAGCCTTTAGATGCAGCATGGGAGAGATTCCAAAGGCTGGTAAGAAAGTGTCATCATCATGGATTGCCTGCTTGTATCATTCTTGAGCATTTCTACAGTGGACTCGATTAAGCTTCAAAAGCATTAGTCAATGCGTTTGCAAATGGATCTTTTCTGAAGAAATCTGCGAACGAAGCACATGCCATATTAGATACTATAGCTACGAATAACCGACATTGGGGGGAGACTGAACCTACAATTTTGAAGAATCCAGTAAAAGTTGTAGAGACGGAAACAAACTCAACCATGCAAACTCAGATTAAAGCTATTCAGAGCATGATGATGGGCTTGACTATGGGAAATCAAGCAAACATAGCTCCCGCAAATGCTATCTCTTCTCCTTGTTGTGATATTTGTAGTGAAGAGCATATCACCGATAATTGTCCACTAAATCCTGCATCTATTTTTTTATGTAGGACAACAGGAAACCAAAACCGTTGGAATCCGTACGCAGCTACGTACAACCCAGGGTGGAGACAACATCCAAATTTCTCCTGGGGAGGACAACCCAGTACCGGTAATGCCGGTGCAAATCAATTCAAAAAAGCTTCAAGATTTAATTCCCAACCTACACAACAGCTGCAGCAGAAAAACTTCCAAGCAGTACAAGTTCAGAACACTAACCAAGAGTCAAATCTAGAGGCTCTAATAAAAGAATACTTGGCAAGGAATTATGCCACTATAAGGAACTTGGAAGTGCAGATAGGACAAATAGCTTAAGAGATCAAGAATAGACCCCAAGGGACATTGCCTAACAAAATTGAAAATCCTCACCGTGAAGGCAAGGAACAATGCAAAACAGTTACCTTGAGGAGTGGATTGGAGTATGATGGACCAGAATACCCCATTAATCAAGAAGTTAGGAGAATCCCAGAAGAAGTGTCAGAAAAATCTTCAGAAAAAGAATCAGAAGTCAATACAGAAGTAAGTCAGAATAAAGAAAATTCAGAAAAAACCAAGGTGCCAGAAGCCTTGGAAGAAAAGATTGAACGTTCGAGTATAGAAGAAAAGCAAGAAAATGCGACCGCAAAACCAAAAAAATTCATCATTGATCCAGATTACATATCACCACCACCTTATCCTCAAAGATTCAAATACGCATAGGAAGATACACAGTTCAAAAAGTTCCTAGTCATTTTAAAGCAACTCCACATCAACATCCCGTTGGTGGAGGCGCTTGAGCAAATGCTGAACTACGTGAAGTTCCTGAAAGACATCTTGTCTAAAACGAGACGATTGGGAGAATACGAGACATGTGCATTAACAGAGTGCTCCTATGCATTGGTTAAAAGCAAGGTTCCTCCTAGATTGAAAGATCCAGGAAGTTTCACTATCCCTCTCTCCATAGGAGGACAGAACGTCGGTAGAGCACTATGCGATCTAGGAGCAAGTATAAATCTGATGTCGTATTCAGTCTTTATACAGTTAGGAATAAGAGAAGCCAGACTGACGACCGTCACCTTACAACTAGTTGACAGATCATTAACACATCCAATTGGTAAAACAGAGGATGTATTAGTCAAGGTGGACAAGTTCGTATTTCCAGCAGACTTTATTATATTGGACTGTGAAGCAGACAAAGAAGTGCCAATTATCTTAGGTCAACCTTTCTTAACGACGGGTAGGACCTTGATCGATGTACAGAAGGGAGAATTGACCATGAGGGTCAATGATCAACAAGTTACCTTCAATGCCATGAACGCGCTCAAATATCCTGATGATTTTGAGGAATGTTCAGTAATTGACGAGATTGATGAGCTTTCTTTATCTACTTTGCAAGAATTGCTAAAGGGGAAACGCTGGAAGGGTTGCTTGAAGATGAAGAACAAAAGGAGGCAGGTGGGAAAAAGATTGAAGAAATAGAAGAACCGATCAAAAGTGACTCTGCAGTAGCACGAATAGAAGCATTGAGTGATTCCTTAGAGTCAAGCCAAGAAGAGATCATGCTGTTGCAATCGTCCATGATTAACCCTCCAGAATTAGAACTGAAACCGTTACCAGAACATTTGAAATACAGTTACCTTAGAGAGAATAAAACCCTACCAGTTATAATCTCAGCTTACTTCACTGACGAAGATGAATTTTCTTTGTTGTAGGTCTTATCTAGCCACAAAAAGGCAATAGGTAGGACAATCGCAGATATTTAGGGAATCAGTCCGCCGTTTTGCATGCATAGGATCAATCTAGAAGATGTCCTTACCCGTACCGACTGGAAAACGTTAGACTGTAGCACCACGAACTTGGACGAGCTGTTGCAGGACCATCTGAGAAACTGGGGAACTGCCAAGTCCCTACCCCTGATGGCAACCCTCCCCGACACAGACGACAGTATCTCATACGCCTAGACCTGAAAATGACATGTCAATTTGGTTGTCGATTAAAACTAACAAATTTTTATATATGTACAGTACCGAAACGTTATCTGAAAGACGTGTGGAAATCTGGGTAGCGAATACTTGACGGCCCTGCCGTCACTCGTAGAGACCTTCCTCCTGTGATCATCTACCCTATCCTTCAAGGCAACCGTAAGTCCCTTTAGTGTTCGCTCCCATATGATATTACCCCAGTCCCTGCTATTGTAATAATCTAGGTCTTCAACGTCGTCAAACAGTGTTCTGTCGACGGCACTCTTGGTCTTGTCCTTCCCCATCATTGCCACCTCCGTGTAGTAAACCAAGGTGACCCTGACTACATCCTTGTCCGTCTAAAACTGGAGTTCCTTGTACTTCTCCTCCTACTTGTCCAATTTGAGTGGGGCCGACGGGTTGGTGTTTCTAAAGTACTTCCTCTCCAACCCCATTCTCGGTACATCGCCCCGTTGAACTCGAGAAGCGGGGCTCCTCCAGAGTTCTTTCATCAAGAGGAACTCCTCCTTCGAGAAGGTCACGACCCTCCCCTGATATTGAAACTCATTGCATCAGTTCGGTTTGTTTGAACCTCCCTAAGCAGCACGTGATGCACCTGGGGACTGTTGGACACAATATTCATGGCTGGGAACAGCCCAAATACGATTCTCTTGAACATGTTCCTCTACCTACCGTTGAGCTTGCGGCTGACAATCTTGTTGGCATTCCCAATGTGAGACAGACAGGTCACTTGGGCGGGAAATTGATCGGCCTCGACAATCTTCATAGCATGTGCCGTTTCGAACCTAAATGCATTTTAAACATCACACGCACATCAAGAAAAACAAAGTAGCAACACAGAGATTTTCCCTAATTTAAATTACACCCTCTTAAATTCATGATCATGCTCTCGTTTTTACGCTCGCTTGTTTGTCTTTAGTATCTCGCTCCCGTTTAAGCTCCAACTACCTGACGAACCTACTCAGGTAATGGCATTCCTTCATGTCATTACAGTCGAGAAACACGAAGCAACTTTTGTGAACTTCCTAGCCCTAAATCGCTAAACCGAAGGCCCACCCGAAACAATCAAAGCAATACACCTAACTTCGACTAACTAAAACAAACTCCAGAAACATAAGCAATATTTTAAGAAACCAGAGCGTCGAACATTCAGAGCAACGAATAGAAGATGTAAACCCATGAAGCCCACGAACAAACGTTTAACCAACGTACACAAAGTAAAACGAAATGTCACTGACCGGTGTTTGTAGTCGTTGGCAGAGAAGAAACGTTTGAAGCGTAGACAGTCGAAGAGGGAGAATGAGAGTCGCCAGTGGGAGTAGAGAGACGTAGAATAGAAAAGTTTCGGTGAAGCGGGAGAGACGAGAGCGTACCGTTTAAGTAACCAAACATTTTTTAAATATGACACGTCATTTTACCGAGGTGCAAGAAGCGAGAGCGCGAACGATTCCAATAGTGAGAACGAGATCGTGAACTCGTACGCGAATAATGGTTTGAAACCAACGAGGTCCGAGAAGTGGAGCACGTATCTGGAGCGAGAATCCATAAGGCTGTGCTAGAGGGGCAAGGCGGTCATAAAGTGTGTGAGGTGACATCAGCAAAAGGACATTCTCCATTATTCTAAAAAGGTAGGGCAAATTTCATTAGGGCCCCCAAGAATGGGTCATCCGTACAAATTTCTCTTTATAAAATTGCATTCAAATGTATTTATTTTGAGAGAGAGGCATGCAAATTTCTGTCTTTTTCATTTAAGAAGTAGGTGAAATTTTAAGGAAAATGTGGTAGGTTTAGGGTTTTTGCATGGCTTTAAATTTAAGAAGAATCCCTCCTTTTTTTTAACATCCAGTTTCTTCTCTTCTCCATTTCCTCTTCTTATTTTTTAGAAATACTCTCTCCCTAAGCTGCTGCTTCTCTATTTCTTCTTCTGATTGAAAAAAAGAAGTTCAAGCATTTGGAAGATTAAAATACAACCACATTTAGAAGATCAGTATTTTTATTACATTGTATTTTCTGTATTTTTCTTTGTTTTAGTAGTGTTACTAGTGGTTTTATTTATACTTGTTTTATTTTACCTGAAAAAAGAAGTTCACTTTGGAAAGATTCGAATATAGTCGCATTCAGAAGATCGGTATTTTTTACGACATTGTATTTTCTGCCTCTTTCTATGTTTTAGTAGTGTTACAAGGTTTTTTTTTAATTTTTTTTTATATTGATTTCTATTTTACAGGAAGAAACTCTACATAAAAAAAGTTCACTTGGAGGTTGGAAAATAGTATGTTTTTTTTTTTATAGATGTCCACAAGTTAAGAGAAAAAGTGAAAAGAAAATCATGCAACTGATAACTCTCATTTATGTACGTTATTTAACCTTAAAAACCTAGGTTATTGTTTGGAAATCAAAGACTTTGGGTTGAAATTCTTATCATTTCGAGTCATTTTAGCAAAAGTTGAAGAATCATGAATAAAATCTTAGAATATAGAATTTAAGCTTAAAATGTACAAAAGGAGATTACTTTTGTAAGAATTTATCCAAGTTAATGTTTTTGTGCAGAAGATTTTGCGAGGAAGATGCGCCCGCAAGAGGAAATTAAAGGTAGCGGAGCAAGTGAGTTAAAACTGAATGGACTTGAGGATGTGGGATATGCGATCAAAATGCACCCGCAAGCCATATAAGGAAAGTAGCCCCATGCTGAAGACAGACTTATCAAAAAGTCGTGCATATGAAGAATTGCGCTCGATATGTGACTGCAACTGGGCTTTTCGACAGAATACCGAGATTTGTGGGATCTTCATAGAGTTGTCCGAAGATCTCCAATCTGGTATCAAATCTTCGAAGATTGTGGATTCTTACCTTCAAAGGCCTTCTCACACTGATCTCGACAACCAACCTCACATTCCAAGGTCTATAAAAAGGGACCAAGATGCAAGTAGCAAAGAGAGCTTGGATTTTTCATCCTTAGGATAGATTTTTAAGTTTTTCTCTTCTCATCTTGTAACCATGCCGAGTTTCAGGTCTTTCAGCCTCTGTCGGCTCTTCTATTTGAAAAAAGAAGAAGAGAAATGCTTGTCTCTCCTTGAAAAAGGGTAAGAGCAAGCTAGATAGAGAGGGAGAGATCCTTAATAGAGTCTTGTCTTTACTTTTGTTTAGCATTATTTTATTTCTAGCAGTCTTGTTATTGTTGTCCTTTACTTTTCCGTTGTAAGTTAAGCTTTTGTACTCAATTCATTCTTTCATATTAATTTAAGTTATCTTTTCCCTATGTCGAGTCTATTTTCTTTTATGTTTTGCACTTTATTTTCAATCATGAGCTAAGCTTCTACTTGGGGGTTCAAATATGTGGATTCCTTGAGTAGAAGAAAGCCCCGCCTATGCAAAAGCAACTTTGCTCCCTCTAGCATTGTTTGATTTTGTTGAGATTAAAGTTTATTGTTAGCTTAAACTGATCACTTAGGTTAGCATAGTTTGTATTCAGCTGATGGCCGAAAGGTTGGAGTTAAAGACGTGGGTTTGCAAAACAATAGTGGAAAAGATCCTAGAAATAGGACTTTGATTTCTTGCATCCTAGAAATAGAATTGAATCACTAGGGTTTTACGAGTCGTGAGCATTATTCATCTAAGTTTCAACTAGTCCTAGAAATAGATGTCTAGTTGGCTTAGTCTTCTAAAGGCACATACAACGGAGCTGAATAGAAGTCGGACTTAACTCACAATCTAGTTGTCAGAACAATTGCGGGTGCAACTGAGAGATGTTATCTGCACCATGTCTATGTGATCAACATAGATATAGTGTTTCTCAGCCGACTGCAATGCCAGAGTAATTTGCGGACATATAGGTGAATGTAATCTAAAGCTATTTGAATTCTCCAATTTATCTCATTGAGTTTTTATCGTTTTCTTTTACTTGCTTATTTCCAATTTTTTCCTTAAATCAAAACCTCAATCAAACTATTTTACTTGGTTACCAGTCGTGCCCTCAAATTTAGAGGAGGTTCCCATTTTACAGAATCGTGTGTTTTCTAAACTAGTCACCATCTCCCTTGGGTACGATATCTGGAATAATTTTCGCTTTATTACTTGATAGTGTATACTTGCACTCGAGCAAGTGTTGCGCATTAGCAGCACCACGATACGTCAGTGTTGGGCTCCTAGAGTGAGTAAAATTATGATCTGAAAAGACTCTAGAATTCCTATGCAAGTATACACAGTCTGCAGCAAGTAATAAGTATTTGTCAATCCAAGGCCTGAACTAGCTTCCACTCTATCTATTTTGTATGAATCTTTTAATTGTTTCAAGGTAATAAAAATGATTGAGTTTTATAAGAATTATGCTGAAGCAAAGTAAATGACAGAACAACAAGTAAACAAATAGGCAGACAGATTAGAGGCAGGCGCTGGTTAGGTTTAGTAATTGTTTTAAAAGATGCTCTAGCAATATTATTGATCATGCAACTCTCGCAGTATTATTAGCGGATTCCTCCCGGAACTCCGAATCTTTTGGAATGTGTTTCAACCCCAATGAAGTACGACCGATCAAGCACTAGGCAACTGGCTATCCCTAGCTCAGTCACTGGCGTTCACCAATACACAATGATCGTAGTGTGATTAATCGCCACACACTCTCTAAATCATCCCTGAAACTAGAGAGAGGTATTCACACCGGCTGGCCAGGCGGGCATAAAATAAGAATAAGCACAACAATTAACCAAGTTGCAATAATCAATATATTATTAGAGATGAAGCACGACAACTACATATTACTTAACCAACGCCTAAAGCTACTTAGTTCATAATAAGCATGGAAACACGAATTACAATCTGAGTAGGCATGTCCATAATCATAAGATAATAAAGAAAATAATAATCTCCTTAATCAGCTTGCAGATGATGGTGTTCTTGGTAATCTCCAATCTCTCTATACTACTCGGCTTCCAAGGGAAGTTGGAATCCTCTTGACTTGGGCGGCTACTTCTTTTTATAGAAGGATAAGAGGCTTGAATTAGGTCAACATGGACACGTGTAGGGCTCTCCTTGCTCCTTTATCCCGAAAATAATTCAACAGAAGTCGGTTCATGAAGTTGGCTAACGAGCTGTGACGTGGCAGTTCTGCTCCCAGTTTTGCTGCAGCACAGAATTTGCTCCTTCAAGTCGCCCAACAACAGATTCTGCACAAAATGATTTCCAAAGCTTCCATTCTTCCAAATGGGTTAAAACATATAATATACATCTAAAACCAACCCTATTAAGCACAAAAGACACACAAATCAATATAGAAATGAGGCCTAAATAACTACCTTTTGGGCAGTTATCACACCCCCAAACTTGAACTATTGCGCGTCCCGAGCAATACTAACCAACCTTCCCTTCAAGAATTCAAAACATTAGACAAAGCACAGCTTAATCAAACCAGACAATCCAACACTACCTTCAACCTTTACCTGAGCACTCTGCAAAACCAAGCTCTGCTGCAGCAAAATAATTCTTCCGGCATGGACAAATAATCACCACTTTTAACTCAATTCTAAGAACTTGCCACAGCTTAGCTCTATTATCAGATATATCAAAACACATTTTCAAGGGGTTTAATTTTTTTTTTCTTCAGACTTAAAGCAGCCTTACAGTCATAAGCTCTTAAGCACTGGATGACCAACTTTATGGTGCAGTATACCCTTGCCTCAAACTCATCACCAATTAGGCTCAATACTCTTTATAAAGCTAAAAAATCCTTAGTTATTCCATCTATTGCCCCTCAGAATGGCTACATTTTATGATGAAGCTCACCTAAGTTCTGGGAGACAGAAAAACTGTTGGACTATCATTCATCCTTCAAAACTTTTGCTCCATGAATTTTCTCAGCAAAATTTTCAACAATCACTTTTTTCAGCAAATAATTTTTCATCATTTTCCACATTTCCTAGGTCACCTTTTAACGTGAAGACAAACTGTGGGTATCACAAATGTCCCCGGTTACTCAATAACCTAACAAATTATTTAATGAAGGAGAGGAATGCTCGAGCAAAACAATTGGAGTAGCAAAAAGTCCCCCAAACTTGAATTATTCATTGTCCCCAATGAATCATTAAAATTTTAAATGACACCCCCAAACTTAAATTTTTCTCTCTGAATTTTAAAACTAAGCGCGGGACTAGACCTAAGCTTAAAGAGGATCACATAAGTCAACACTACCTCCAGAATTTTGTTTCTCGCAGTAACGACCAGGTCAGAGAAAATGCTCAAGCAAAAGGTTTCTGGAGATCAGAATACCTTGATTTAATTAAGCTTAGCCAGTCCAAGCTTCAAAAATTCAGAAGAAAATTAGTTAAGTCAGAGTTACTCAGTGCTCATAGAACAGAAACATCTAGGAAATTTCATTAAAAACATGAAAAGAAATTACATAAGCAGAGATATATTTTTCCTTTTTTTTTTTCAGAACAAAAAGAAACAAGCAAACAGAACAGTAAACAGGGTCAAACATGCGAGAGCAAACAAAAAGATAGGAACAAAAGAAATGCTCGCTGAAGATCATCTCATCCATCAATCTTCCTGACCCTGCTCTTCATCAACTTCCTCTCGTTCAACAGGTGGGGGTGGGATCCAGGGGTTCAGTAGGTCGTCAGGGAATACGGGCAAAGCCGGATATGGCTTGGAAAAATTCGACTGCAAGGCTACCCTCAACGCGGCATCCCTCCTTTTCACATAGCTCCAGAAAGTCTGCAATTGTCTTTCAAAAAATTCCATCCTGCTGGAATGCAACTGTAATTGCTCCTGCATTTGGTGGATGCCGCACACCAAACCTCCTTGGCGTGCTTCCTACGTCCTCTGAAGCCTAGCCAGATTTGGTGTGTCAATTATCCCCTTGTCTATTAACGGCACATCATCCTCATCTTCTGGCACCCCTGCCCTTCGGCATAGCATTGTGATAGTGTTGGGGAAAAATAGCTTCCCCACCTTTTTCCTCCAGCAATCCAGAATCTCAGAAGAAATTATCTTACCCACATCAATACTCATGGAACGAAGAATAGCAAAGGCAAGCAAAACCCGGTCTCGAGATACCGTTGAGTCGTGAGTTGTCGGCATTAAGCGCAGCTTGATGAAACCCATCCATGCATTGGCCTCGCTTTTCAAATAAGCAGCCTGAAATGTGCGCTTTTCCGTCTTCGACAGTCTCCACTGGGCCCCCTCAATGCCAACCTCTCGGACAGCCGCATTTAATTGGTCGTTAGATGGTGCGACCACCATCTCATTAAAGGTCGCATGCGGAAAATCCTGGAGATTGAACAAATCATTAATGGCTTCTGGGCTCCAGTCCACTGGCATTCCTCGAACTATAACCTGAAATTCTTCCTGATCGTCAAGATTTGCGTAAAACTCCCGAACAATGTTGGAATTAACAGGCTCCGACTTCGCACAAAATTGACTCCAGCCGAGGTTCACTATTCCAGTCCTCAAGAACCGCGGTAGATCATCACCAAATCCTCGTTCAAACAGGAAATCCTTTCTCAGCATCTCAACATACTTTGCCCGAGCAAAGTTATTGACGAAGCGGTTGTACGAAAATCTCGAGTCCTCAATCTCGTCAGGTTCTTCCGATGCTTCAGCCACGCTTTTGCCTTTTTCCGCCCTTCGCTTGAGCAAAATCTCCTCTTCCGCTTTCTTCGCTTCTTCTTCTCTTGCCTTGTCCTCAGCTTCCTTCTTTTCACGCTCTACTCTCTCTGCATTCTCTCTTTTAGAATCCGTGGTCAGAGGCGAAGGAGTATCAGTTCGGACAACCCTAGCGCGGCCTGCTTTCCTCTTAACGCGGCGACGCTTTGGCACCTCCGGCATGATCACCTCTACTTGAGCGTCCTGCACTGGCTCATTATCCGGTACCTGAACCTCTTCTGCCTGTTGCATTTAAACATCCTCGGCCTGCTGTTCTTGAACTTCCTCTGTAATTTCTTTTCGAACTTCCTCGGTCCGATCTTCTTGAACCTCTTCTGTTCGTTCTTCTTCTGTATCCGCGACCCTCTGCTCGGTATTTTCCTCTTGTTGTTTCAGGCTTTCTTCTCCTACTGTGGCAGTAACAGTCGCAACCTCTGTTGCCTTTTCTTGTTCCTCATCCCTCTGTTGTCGTCTTCGTCTTTTGGCTTCTTTCTCCTCCGGGGTCCTTTTCCTTTTCGCCTTAACTTTCTGCACTTCAGGGGTAACAGGTACTTCTTCCTCCTCATTCTCCCTTTCTTTTCTCGCTCTCGTTTTCGCCATGGAAGACTCAAGGGATTTACAGAGAATGAAAACGAAAAAGAAAGCAAAAGATCGCAGCAAGAAGGATGAAGTAAGAGAAACGTACCGTGGGTTGCCAATAAATAAGGCTTAAGCAAAATAAAATCCTAACAGAAAGATCTTGCTGTCATTAATTAACATTACCGTTTGAAATCGCATGCAGCTAAGTGGAATTAAAACCATCAAACGGTAAAATCGGAATTCCAATCAGCCCATGGTAAATAATTATATGTTGTGTAATGATTAAGCCCTTGGATTGCCCCTGCGTGGCACGTGGCAGCATCATAATTCCTCATTCAATTTTCTGCACACGGAAATTTAAAATTCAAATGGTAAAAAGAAATTAATCTTCAACAAAACCCTTCCTGTTCGGACGAAAGATTTGCTTTAGCCATAACTTTGCCGCAACAATCTTCTGAAAAGATTACTTGAAGAATCTCGGATACGGAAAATTAAATTCAAAAATAGAAAAAATCAAATCCGGAAATTCAAATATTAACCGCTCAAATCAAATCTTTCTACTATTCAAAACCGAATTAAATAAGGAGAAATTTTATTCAAATCTAATCTAAACAGAAATTTAAATAACCGAAAACCTAATTAAAAGATAATTCAAAGATTATTTAAATAAATAAATCAAATAGAGCGAAATCAAATCTACAAAAATAAATTCTGCAAAATTATAAATATCAACGAAATTAAAATCAACCATGCAAAAATTCAATCAAACCAAATCTATCCTCATCGAATTTAAAAACAAATTAGCGAAAAATAAAAACAGACAATGGGAGCTCAAAATTTTGCTCTGTAAAATGCTCCCGCAAACATCTTGCTCTCTCAATCATCAACCAACCTTAGAGAAGGATATTTCGATTGAAACTCCTCTCCCCAATAATGTTTGACACGCTGTCCATTCACTTTGAGCACTCTCCCATCCTTTTCATCTTGCAAAGTAACTGCTCCATGGGGGAAAACCTCAATCACCACAAACGGACCTGACCATTTGGACTTTAGTTTCCCAGGAAATAATTTTAATCTAGAATTATAAAGCAAAACTTTTTGACCTTTGACAAACTCTTTAGGCTTAATTTTCTTGTCATGCCACAACTTAGTCTTTCCTTTATATATTTTCGCATTCTCATAAGAAAATTGGCGAAATTCCTCCAATTCGTTAAGCTGTAGCATTCTCATTGCTCCTGCACGACTCAGGTCAAAATTTAACTTTTTCAAAGCCCAAAACGTTTTATGCTCCAGGTCTAATGGTAAATGACAAGCTTTCCCATATACTAACCGATAGGGAGACATACCTAGAGGAGTCTTATAGGCTGTCCTATAAGCCCAAAGAGCCTCATCCAACCTAAAAAACCAATCCTTTCTAGATGGATGGACTACTTTTTCTAGAATTGATTTAATTTCCCTATTACTTATCTCAGCTTGACCATTAGCCTGTGGGTGATAGGGGGTAGCTATCCTATGCTTGATTCCATACTTAGCTAAAAGCTTAGTTAAGATATTATTAACAAAATGTGTACCCTCATCACTTACTAAAGCTCTAGGTGTCCCAAACCACGCAAAAATGTGCGATTGGAGAAACCTTGAAACCGTCTTGGCATCACTTCGATGGCATGCAATGGCCTCCACCCACTTGGACACGTAATCTACTGCCAATAAGATAAAAACATTGCCATTAGAAGGGGGAAATGACTCCATAAAATCGATACCCCATACATCGAATAATTCGACTTCTAAAATGTAAGTAAGAGGCATTTCATCTCTAGGCCCTAAGTTTCCTCTCCTTTGGCAATCATCACATTGCTTGTAGAACCAGTGGGCATCCTTAAACAAGGTAGGCCAAAAGAATCCGCAATGCAAAATCCTCATAGCTGTCCTCTGTCCGCTGAAATGGCCTCCATACGGCGAAGAGTGACATTGCTCCAGGATTTCTTTTGCTTCATCACCTGAAACACACCTACGAATAATATCGTCAGAGCATTGCTTATGCATAAATGGCTCATCCCAATAGAAAAATTTTGCATCATGCTTAAACTTTTTCTTCTGCCTCCAATCCATGTCAATAGGAGTGACTCCCTTGACCAAAAAGTTGGTCATATCAGCATACCAAGGGACTTCCCTGACTACCTTTACCTGAACAGCGAAAAGCTGTTCATCTGGAAAAGAATCGGAAATGGCAGATTGCTCCAGCAAAGATGATGATGGATCAAGACGAGACAAATGATCTGCAATGACATTCTCTGATCCCTTCTTATCCTTTATCTCCAAGTCGAACTCCTGCAATAATAAAATCCAACGAATTAGTCTAGGCTTTGCATCTTTCTTAGACATTAAATACCTTTTTGCTGCATGATCCGTGAACACCGTGACTTTGGATCCAACCAAATACGGCCGGAATTTCTCAAAGGCAAACACGACAGCTAACAACTCCTTTTCAGTAGTTGTGTAGTTGACTTGTGCCTCATTTAAAATCCTACTTGCATAATATATAGGATGGATGAATTTGCCCTGCTTTTTCCCCAGCATTGCACCTACTGCAGCATCACTCGCATCGCACATTACCTCAAACGGTAAATTCCAATTAGGTGCAAAAGGAATGGGTGCTGAGATTAAAGCAGCCTTCAATGTCTCAAAAGCTTTCCTACACTCTGCATCAAAGTCAAAAACATGATCAGTGCACAATAAGTTACAAAGAGGTTTACTGATTTTGGAAAAATACTTTATGAACCTTCTATAAAATCCAGCATGTCCTAAAAAACTCCGAATCCCCTTCACTGAATTCGGTGGTTCTAATCTCTCAATAACCTCAACTTTTGCTCTATCAACTTCTAGACCATTCTTAGAAATCCTATGACCTAACACTATGCCCTCCTTCACCATGAAGTGGCCTTTTTCCCAATTAAGAACTAGATGGGTATCCTCACATCTTTTTAACACCTGACCTAAATTATTTAAACAACTCTGAAAAGGCCCTCCAAAAACTGAAAAATCATCCGTAAAGACCTCAACAGTGGACTCAATCATATCAAAAAAAATTGCTAACATACACCGCTGAAATGTTGTTGGAGCATTGCAAAGGCCAAAAGGCATTCGCCTGAAAGCAAACGTCCCATACGGGCAGGTGAAAGTGGTTTTTTCCTGATCCTCAGGTGCAATAGTAATCTGGTTATACCCGGAATAACCATCCAAGAAACAGTAGTAGGCCTGACCAGCCAATCTATCCAATATCTGGTCAATAAATGGCAGAGGGAAGTGGTCCTTACGGGTGGCTTTATTAAGCCTCCTGTAATCCATGCAAACCCTCCAACCAGTTACTGTCCTAGTTGGGATCAACTCATTGTCTTTATTGCTCACCACAATGACACCTCCTTTTTTGGGAACACATTGGACAGGGCTCACCCAATTGCTGTCTGCAATTGGATAAATAATGCCAGCATCCAACCATTTAATCACCTCTTTTTTAACCACTTCTTTCATTGCAGGGTTAAGTCTTCTTTGTTGCTCAATACTCCTAAAGGATCCCTCCTCTAGAGTGATTTTGTGCATACAAAAAGATGGGCTAATCCCCTGAATGTCAGCCAATGTCCAACCGATAGCCCTGCGGTATTGCTGCAACAATTTTATTAAGGCCTCCTCATGCTCCGGCATTAAATCTGATGCAACAATAATGGGCAACGTCTCACCTTCCCTGAGATACACATACTTTAGATGATCCGGCAAGGGCTTCAAATCTAAAGTAGGTGCCTCAATCAGGGACGGCTTAATCGGGGGAGCCTTTCTTTGATCTAAATCTAAAGACTCAAAAACATCCTCACACCTAAACAATTCTTTTTCATTTTTTCTTTCTATAGAACAAACTTCTAAATCCTCTACACTAACCTCTCCATGATTTTCCAAATGTTTATTTGCCGAATCCTGTATTGCTCTCTCAACAATTGTGCTCTCCAGAATCCTAATGAAAGAGCAATCTTCCATTTCGTCTGGTTACTTCATGACCTTAAACACATTAAATTTTACTTCCTCATTACAGACTCTCATTGTTAATTCTCCTTTTTGAACATCTATTAACACCCTACCAGTAGCCAAAAATGGACGTCCTAGAATAATTGGGACATCTTTGTCAGCCTCATAGTCTAAAATAATGAAATCAACAGGAAATATGAATTTATCCACTTTCACTAAGACATCCTCAATCTTACCCTCTGGATATGTGATAGACCTATCAGCTAGTTGGAGTGTAACTGTGGTAGGTCTAGCTTCACCAATACCTAACTTTCGATAAACCGAAAGAGGCATAAGGTTAATGCTTGCACCTAAATCACAGAGTGCTCTCCCTAACTCTTTTCCACCTATAGACACAGGTATAGTAAATGATCCTGGATCCTTAGCCTTGGGTGGTAGCCCATTCTTAAGAATAGCACTACATTCCTCAGTAAGAGATACAGTTTCAAACTCACCTAACCTCTTCTTTTTAGTTAAAATATCCTTAAGAAATTTAGCATAATTAGGCATTTGCTCTATAGCTTCTACTAAAGGGATATTTATATGCAATTGCTTAACAATCTCTAAAAACTTTTTAAATTGACCATCCTGATTCTTAGGTTTCTGCCTTTGTGGAAAAGGTAGAGGTGGTACATAAGGTGGGGGCGGCACATAAGGTGGTTTCACATCTGGATCAGAACCAGATGCTCCAGCATCTTTATTGCTGCCTCCAGCACCCTGACCAGACTCCAACTCTTTCTCAACAACAACATTATTTCTATCACAATTATTATCTATATCCTGGGTTTTACTAGGTTCTTTTCTTTCTTCTAGTGGCTTACCACTCCTAAGAGTCACTGCCTTTACCTGCTCCTTACCTTCCCTTTTAGGGTGTTCCGTATCTGAGGGAAGTTTCCCTTGAGGCCTTGCCTTCAGCTCATAAGCTAGCTGACCCACTTGCAATTCAAGGGCTCTCATTGAAGCTTGATTACTTTGAATAGTGGCATCTGTACGAGCCATAAATTCTTTCATCATTGCCTCAAGAGAATTCTCCGAATTTTGCTAGGGCAAAACCTGCTTATTTTGCTGGGGCAATACCTGCGCTTTAGCAAATCCTGGCTGGTTCACCTTTTGCTGTACTTGCACATTACTCCCTTTTCCTCCCCACGCGAAGTTGGGGTGGTTGCGCCAACCTGGATTATAAAAGTTAGAATAAGGGTTATTCCTCTGATTGCCTACAAAAAACACAGAAGCTGGATTGCTGGGGCAAAACTCGTAGTTGTGGTTTTCACCACAATAGACACAAGCTTCATCTGCAACTTGGTTCACCACTGCAGCAGGCTCCACAGCCGGCGGCTGCTGATGACTAATCACTGTCACATTCTTAAGAGCGTTAACAATCATTGCAAGATCAGCCCTAATGGTGGACACACCATCAACCTCTAATACACTCTTAACCTTTTTATTTGTGCCTCTAACATCCGACCACTGACAACTATTAGTAGATATTCTTTCTAAAATTTCATAGGCTTCGTTAAAAGTTTTTGCCAAAAGGGCCCCTCCAGCCGAAGCATCAACCATACCTTGAGTTACCACATTCAATCCATTGTAAAATGTTTCCATTTGGATACAATGTGGTAGGCCATGGTGGGGACACTTTCGCAAAAGCTCCTTAAACCTGTCCCAAGCCTCACTAAAAGTCTCATCTTCAAGTTGCCTAAACCCTACTATTTCACTCCTTAATTTAGCATTTCTATTAGGTGGGAAATATTTACTCAAAAAATTTTCAGCTAACTCATCCCATGTCCTAATTGATCCTGGAGCAAAAGAATTTAGCCACGCCTTCGCTCCATCCCTAAGAGAATACGGGAACAAAGTTAATCTAAGAGCATCTCTATGCACTCCTTGAATTACAAAAGAATCACTAACTCCTAGAAAAGACTTAAGATGTAAATGAGGGTCTTCAGATGACAAAACATGGAATTGCCCCACGGTTTGCAACATCTGAAACATTACCGGTTTCATTTCAAAATTTGCCGCTTGAATTTGAGGACGTGCAATCCCTGGATTCAACTCATCAAACATTAGAAAAGCATAAGCTCGAATGGCTCTGGTCCTATCGTTCGCTACCAAGATAGGATTCTCAGCCTGATTATTTTGCTGCTCATTTTGCTCCAGCGGCGGGTTTTGCTGCAGCACACGATTCTGCTGGGGGTTCGCTAGACCTTCAGAACCCTGCGGTAGATGCGGCACGTCAGCCATTTGATTTTGCTGTCTACGCTACTCTCTCCTTCTTACCCCGAATGTCCTCTCGATTTCTGGATCAAGCTCGAACCTCACCCCAGGCGGATCGCTCATGCACCAAACTCACACTTGCAAAAACAAAAGAAACAATCAAAAAGTTCTAGCACCAAACCACTAAAACACATACACAAAACAGATCAGATAAAAACTTATTAAAGTCCCCGACAACGGCGCCAAAAACTTGTTGGGCTCCTAGAGTGAGTAAAATTATGATCTGAAAAGACTCTAGAATTCCTGTGCAAGTATACACAGTCTGCGGCAAGTAATAAGTATTTGTCAATCCATGGCCTGAACTAGCTTCCACTCTATCTATTTTGTATGAATCTTTTAATGGTTTCAAGGTAATAAAAATGATTGGGTTTTATAAGAATTATGCTGAAGCAAAGTAAATGACAGAACAACAAGTAAACAAATAGGCAGACATATTAGAGGCAGGCGCTGGTTAGGTTTAGTAATTGTTTTAAAAGATGCTCTAGCAATATTATTGATCATGCAACTCTCGCAGTATTATTAGCGGATTCCTCCCGGAACTCCGAATCTTTTGGAATGTGTTTCAACCCCAATGAAGTACGACCGATCAAGCACTAGGCAACTGGCTATCCCTAGCTCAGTCACTGGCGTTCACCCATACACAATGATCGTAGTGTGATTAATCGCCACACACTCTCTAAATCATTCCTGAAATTAGAGAGAGGTATTCACACCGGCTGGCCAGGCGGGCATAAAATAAGAATAAGCACAACAATTAACCAAGTTGCAATAATCAATATATTATTAGAGATGAAGCACGACAACTACATATTACTTAACCAACGCCTAAAGCTACTTAGTTCATAATAAGCATGGAAACACGAATTACAATCTGAGTAGGCATGTCCATAATCATAAGATAATAAAGAAAATAATAATCTCCTTAATCAGCTTGCAGATGATGGTGTTCTTGGTAATCTCCAATCTCTCTATACTACTCGGCTTCCAAGGGAAGTTGGAATCCTCTTGACATGGGCGGCTACTTCTTTTTATAGAAGGATAGGAGGCTTGAATTAGGTCAACATGGACACGTGTAGGGCTCTCCTTGCTTCTTTATCCCGAAAATAATTCAACAGAAGTCGGTTCATGAAGTTGGCTAACGAGCTGTGACGTGGCAGTTCTGCTCCCAGTTTTGCTGCAGCACAGAATTTGCTCTTTCAAGTCGCCCAACAACAGATTCTGCACAAAATGATTTCCAAAGCTTCTATTCTTCCAAATGGGTTAAAAAATATAATATACATCTAAAACCAACCCTATTAAGCACAAAAGACACACAAATCAATATAGAAATGAGGCCTAAATAACTACCTTTTGGGCAGTTATCAGTCAGCAACATATAATATATTAAACAGTTTTAAGTTCATGATAAGTTCATTTTAGTATATTAAACAGTCTTAAGTTCAACCACCATCACCTTTTCAACCATCATACCCAGACCCATTTTTCTCCCCTGACTTACTAATGCAAACTCCTCCGATGTTTGCATCATTTCCAATGACCTCTCCATTCGACCATCCGAGATTAAGAAAGATGGAAGAAAGTCAATCCTCACATACTTATCATCCTCTTGAAAATTAGTATGTGACATATCGAAACATTAAACAGTGTATACACATTAGGGACCAGGGTGATACAGTGACTGTTAGAGGTCGAGGTGATCGAGGTCAATATGTAACTCATCGATCAAGAGCTAGGCACAGTAGGAGATCATCTTCTAGCCAAGACTCATAAGGATGCTATCTGTAATTGTAAATTTCATTAATATTAGTGTATTTCATTTCATAAGTCTAAACCCAATTTTAATCTTATTTTTACTTGCATTTACAGTAAATATATATGGATTTTGTAATACAATGTAATGAATTGCTAATCTAAATTACTTATGTAGTGTACTAAAATTGCTAATCAATACTGGTTTTTCATTAAAAAAAAATAGTTGTTCTTGTAGAAATTGATAATCTAATTATTGAGATGAAGTTAAAATGTTTTAAAATATGTTAATAATTCTTTCTAACAATAATAAATTTCAAATAGAAGTTCTAAATTTGGTTTGTAATTATTTTTTAGAAAATCACAAGTATGTTTAACTTCATAATGATATTGCTAAAAGACTTATGACAACTCAATAGTGAATTGATTATTGATAATTGGAATGGTGTTTTTTTTTAAAGCTATCATAATTATTGAAACAAAAAAACACTCTAAGTCATATTAGATTATGATATAAACCTACATTATATTATTTCCCTTAGTGAATTTGAACATTTCAAATTATAATCAAGAATAGATTACCTCAATACCCTTTACGAGTTAGAAAGGGGACCTAATCGACCTACAGATCAGAAGCTCCAACGATATGAGATTAATTGGCTATACTCATTAACTGTTGGGTTTTATGCCCTAAAACTCGTTGATAGTAAATGTAAATTCTTGATTGTTATCAATAAAGCGTCATTTATTGTTATTTTATAAAGAGCTATGGAATTATTAGTTGTTTTGTCTTAAATAACCCTAAATCCAATAAACTAACATCCTAGGCTCTTACATGAGTCTTGAACTGTATGTGGAGACATACGGGGATCAGTGTTCAAGATATAGCCTAAAGGGTCTATAGTATAGGGATAAGGTTAGATACCTTATCCTGATAACACTATGGATACGACCCACTTTGTATTTGATACAAACACAATGATCCAACGTGTTCGTGTAGGGGACATGCGAGTGGGGGTATCTAATGCAATGAGTTTGTATAAGATCAGATCGCGAAATAGTAACCGCTAGATGTAACTTCGTTGACTAGTAAGGTTTCTATTTCACTAAGATGACCTAGGCAACTTAGTCTCAATCCTAAGTGTATTATGAACTCCTGTTCACGAGGGATTGTCCTTTGATTTGTATGGGTGAGAGTGACCAGATCCCCGACTCAATAAGCCAACCATTTTGGGAACAAGACCGAGTGGGTGGCTGGGAACATAATCACACAAGATGAAATTCACTCCTTCTCGACTTCAGGGTAAGTAGATGAGTGTTCCCTTAAGTGGTGTCTCCAGGTCTTGAACAAAGGGCCCTACCCTCTCACTGGCACGAGAGGGATTTCTGTTTATTGGTCGAGCCATAAACAAATTGTTCATTAGAGGAGCACTGGTACTTAAGGACAAATAGGTAACCTAGGGGTAAAACAGTAATTTGACCTATAGTTGGTGTTACGAACACTTGTGAAGGACTAACTTGCTGTTATTGGTCTATATCCGTGGACACCAAAATATTCTGCTATGAGAAGAGTGCAGTTGTGGGTCTATGGTGGAGTGTACCTACAATTAACGAACATTGATTAATTTGGTTAATGAGTTTAGCCAATTAATTTCATATCGTTGGAGCTTCTAATTTGTAGGTCCATTATGTTCCACTGGTAGCTCGTAAAGGGTAATTGAGGAACTTGAAGTCTTGATTAATAAGGGAAATAATATAATGTATAATGATACATTATAATTAATTTTGGATATGATTAAAAATTAATTAAATATTTGAATGAGTTCAAATATTAATATGAATTAGATTCATATTAAAACTATGGGATATGTGGGAAATATTCATTTAAATATGGTTTAAATGAAATGATTTAATTAATTATTTATTTAAATAAATCTCAATCCTATTACAACTGGGAAGAGTAATTAATTATTTAATTAAATATGTCTCTAACCTATTATGAATAGGAAATGGATATGACACTCTATATAAGCCATAGAATGCCTCACAGTTGAAACATTCCAATTAATTCATTCTCTCTGAATTCATAGAATTCTCCCTAAAATCAAGAAGAAGGTTCCCACTACCTTGGCCTCAAATTCCCCAAAGAATATCAGTGTTTCCCTATGGCAGTGTTCCAAGTTGTTCGTGATTATTTCTCAAGCAGTTGGTGAATTTAATCTGGGTCGTCAATGAGAGTAAGTAACTTGTTAATATATATAAATTAGAATTATATTCTATAGATTTTCAGAATGCTTAATTTAGTATTCATTAGATTATGAATGTATGTATGTTGCTAGTGTATTGGTATTTCATGATTCTAAATTAATTGTGAATTGTTACTGAAACCACTTCTGCTGCGACAGAACCTCGTTCCCTTCAATTGGTATCAGAGAAAATCGTTAAAATTATTTAGAATTTTTTGAAATTTGCACTGGTTTGGTGAGATTGATTGCATTGTGGATGTAATTTTGCGAATAAATATTTATGGTAATTTTGGCCATAGAATTTACTACTTTGATACGATCAAAATTGTAAGGGTCCTTGTGTTTTCGCGCAATTATTATTAAATTCGAGTCTTATGTAAGTCCAGGTCTAGATTAAGCCAAAAATTCGATGAAGATTGAGACCAAATTTAGCCAAAAACAAAACAACAACCGCAGATTTTTCCAGATCTCTCCTCCAGATGCAACAGTGTCCATATGCTGTCTCAAAATCCCAACAACGCGCGAAACGCGACGGCGTCTCGAGGCTGGCTCTGCAACGTCTCGATGCTGTGTGGAGTTCCAACAGCGGCGTTAGGGTTTTCAAGTGGTGTAGATGGTTTGGTTCGGTCCGGTTCAAGGTGGTTGTGTAACGCCCTAGGCCCAGGCTTCGAAATCTGAATTTGGTACCTCATGACCTTGACATTCCCTTGCGATCTGGCCACGCCACCATACTTGTTTGAAACTACTTCTAAGATTGAAGACTACCCCCGCAAATCAATACGGGGTCCTGATAAGTCCAATTTATTATACTCTTAGAATCTCCCAATTTGCTTATCTTAGTTGAATTCCTTGCGAAAAATGCTTTAAAATGAGTATAATATGTCTATAGGTCCTCACCAGAGCTTTGGAAGAAATTTGGGGCTTAAACGAGCGAAATCGGAGCGTAAAATGACCATTCTGCCCCTGGAGCCTCATCAGCGTCGAGACGCTTGCCGATTGCGACACTAGGGCAATCCGAGAGATATTTTCCAAAATTGAAGGGACGACGTCGTGACGCTATCTACAGCGTCACGATGCTAGGTAATTTTCCAGAATCGATTTTTTCCTAATTTGGCTGGAATTTTTCCTTGTTTGAAGACCCAATTCAGCACCATTCTACCACGAATTGAAGGCCAAGAAACACTATAAATAGAGGGCCTTGGTATAGGTTTAGAATCATCCCTTTCATCTCTTGAATCCCACAATTTCTCTCAATTGTAGCCACCTTTCGCTTTAGTTTTCTAGAGTTGTTTTAAGCTTTCTTAGTTCATGGGTCGGTTGATCGAGCCTCGAGCTATGAGGTGCTTGTCTATGGCCAACTAAGCTCGGATCGTTGTAATCGGGACCTCGGTTTGCAAGTTTAATTCAATTTTATGAGATTTCTATTATTCATTACTTAGTTAATTGTCTTTGTGATTTTAGTTCTTTGAATACAAATTTAGATTGTGGTAGGAAAAATTGACAACCTTGACTGCGCCCTGTCTAAAATTTACTTGCTAAATCTAAGTAGCAAATAGGCTAACGTTATGATACTACGCATGCGTCCCTAGAACTAAATGATTTAATTAATTGTAATTGTGGTTTGTTGCCCGTTGCATGTAAATTAATTCGGCTAGATCCCAATGCAGTTTAGATTAGTTAATAGGCCAATTAATTAATTTAAGCTAGAATCAAACTTAGCGTTTGCATGTTTGTGATAGTTGGATCATGGCTCTCGGTTTGTTGCCGGAGTACGCCGGATTTAGATAGTTAATTAAAATCAATTGATAATCGATGAATGAATTTAATCAAACTTAACACCGAGTTCAACTCCGATTACAGTGATCCTCGTGGTAAGATCAACTAACCTCACCTTTACTTTCCTTGCATTTAATTTTCCTTATTTATTTTCATGCATTTACTTTATGTCTTAATCTTTTATCAAAAAACCCTCCCTTTTTGGTTACCTCAAAGACACAAAAGAATTTAGAAATAAACCGATTGTTCCCTGTGATCGACCCCGACCACTACTACTACAAGTTAGCTTTAGGAATCGTGGATTATAAATTTATTTGACAAGAGACCGCGACAATCTCTTCCATCAGGTCCTTTTAGCATGCTTTGTCCTCACTCACATGCTTCCTAAGAAAATTTCCAGGAGGTCACCAAACATAGAACTTCTCCAAGCCAAGCACGCTTAACTTCAAAGTTCCTATGATTGAGCTCTTGGGTTTTATGCCCTAAAACTCGTAGATAGTAAATGAAACAAATTAATCGATCTCGATAAAGTGTTATTTGAGTGATTCAGTAATTTAGTTATTGAATAATCGAGTTTGCATTAATAAACCCTAAATCCAATAAACTAAGATCCAAGGTTGTTTAAATGAAACTTGAACTAGTATGTGGGGACATACGGGGATCGATGTTCAAGTAACAACCTAAAAGTTCTATAGTATAGGGATAAGGCTGGGTACCTTATCCTGGTGACACTATGTGATACGGCCCACCTTGTATTCGATACAGATGCAATGATCCAAAGCATCCATGTAGGAGACATGCGGGTGGGGGTATCCTATGCAATGAGTTTACATAAGACCGGACCACGAAATAGTAACCACTAGATGTAACGCCGTTAACTAGCTTAGGTTTCTATTTCAATAGGATGACCTAGGTAACTCAATCTCAATCCTTAGTCTCTTATGAACCCCTTTCAGGAAGGATTGTCCTTAGATTTGTATGGGTGAGAGTGGCCAGTTCGCCAACTCAATAATCCTACCATTTCAGGGGCAAGACCGAATGGGGGCTGGGAACATAACAATACAAGATGGAATTCACTCCTTCCCCTATTGGGGTAAGTAGATGTGTGTTCCCTTAAGGGCTGATTCCGGGGCTTGAACAAAGGCGCGCCGTCCTCTCCTGGCCCGAGAGGAACTCCTGTTTAGTGGTTTGACCCTAAACAACTTGTTCATTAGAGGAATCAGTGGTACTTTAGGAACCAAAGGTAACCCAGGGGTAAAACGGTAATTTAACCCAACTGGTGTTACGAACACACGTGAAGGATTGACTTACTGTTTGGTTGATATCCGTGGACACAGAAATATTCTACAGTGAGAAGAGTGTAGCTGTGGGTCTTTAGTGGAGTGACCCACAGTTAACGAATGTTGACTAAACTTGGTTAATGAGTTTGGCCAATTAGTCTCGTATCGTTGGAGCTTCTAATCTGTAGGTCCATTAGGTCCCACTGGTAGCTCGTAAAGAGACTTGAGGCATTTAAGTATAAATTGTAAATTGAAAGTGTTCAATTTATTTGGGGAATCGTATAATGTATATTGATGCATTATAATATAAAGTTTTTGAAACTTTATAATATAATTTTTGAATTAATTTCAAAAATTAATTCTTGAGAGAAAATATTTGAAAGAGTTCAAATAAATTTAATATGAATTGGATTCATATTAATTTTAATAAAATCCCTAAGATTAAATATATGATATTTAATTGGGTAAATTAATTAATTATGAAATTAATTAATTATTTATTAAAATTAGAGACATTTTCCTATTAGGAAAGAAAATATTTGAAAGAGTTCAAATAAATTTAATATGAATTGGATTCATATTAATTTTAATTTTAATAAAATCCCTAAGATTAAATATATGATATTTAATTAGGGAAATTAATTAATTATTTATTAAAATTAGAGACCTTTTCCTATTAGGAAAAATGTCTTAGGAAAAGGTCTTGGCCTTTACCTATAAATAGGACTCCTGGGGTGGGGTGAAAGACATCCCATTCATTCTCCTACTCTCAGAGAATTCCCCTCAAGGCTTCCTCTGGACTCCCACCAGTCTCCTGCCTCTAGAAGTCTCAGAGTCATACCGGTGTAGCCATAATGGTGGTGTTCGCACTAGTTCGTGATTATTTCACAAACAGTTGGTGATTTAATCTGAGTCGTCAACGAGAGTAAGTAATTTGTTACTATATAAATTAGATTTAGATCTAATTTTTGTATGGTTAGCCTTAATATAAATTTAGAATAGTTCTAAAATTATTGCCAATGTATTGATATTTTAGATTAAACAAAATTAATTACGAATCGGTCCCAATCACGCTTCCGCTTTACGGAATTACGGAATTCCAATCCTTCAATTGGTATCAGAGCCGATCGTAGATCTAATTTTGTTTCTCTAAAATTTACATTGGCTATTGGTGGGATTGATTAATGCATAATGTATGTATGGTTTGCATTGAACTGTTTAGGTTAATTTTATGGCCATAGATTTTACTACTTTTATGTGATTTGATCATGTGAGGGCCCGGTGTTTCGGGTATTTTATGTAAAATCGAGTCCTATGTAAGTCCGGGTCTAGAATAGGTTTTTATGAGATAAAAATCGGAGAAATCGCGACGCTGTCACGATTATAGCAGGCGTTAGGGATTCGCAACAGGACGGTTCAAGGCGGTTGGGCGGTTCGGTTCACGCGGTCTGGCTGGGCTGGGATCGATTTGGTCCGGTTCAGCTGGAATTTGGCACGTTTCGTGGTTTTCGTAGCTGTTTCGAAGTGGTTCGGGTCGGTTCGAGCGGTCTAGACCAGTATTTGGAGCTACAGAAGGACTTTTAGGATAGAATTTAGCTATAATTATTGTAATTTATGCTTTATTTTATCCTAGGGGCCAAAATTAACCGGTTCAATTGTTATTTAATGCTTTATGAATGTCATTTAGCTAGATCCCACCATAGGTTAAGCATGTTTTCATGCATATTTATCTTATAATTGTTATAATATATGGTAATTATGCATGAATTTAATTTCATGAGTTATTTAGTATAATTGTTATATTAAGTATATGATATTGGTGAAGCATGATGCATGACATTAATTTAGCTAATTATAATTGTTATATTTAACTAATATAATTAGTTATATTATGAATGAAAATAATAAATATAAATCAATGTTTGTTTTCATGTATGATTTAATATAAAATGTTATATTAATTAAATGAAAATGGAATAGCATTGAGCATGACATTAATTAGATTAATATAAGAGTTATATTATATTAATGTCAAATTTCATGTATTTTAATTTCGTGGATGTTTAATTAATATAATGGATATTAATTAAATGAAATTGAAATTGCATGAAGCATGACACCACTTTAGATTAATATAATCGTTATATTATCGTTATCGGCGTCATGATTTGTGTGTCTTTTGTGCTTATTTCTATCATGATTTGTGTGTCTTTTGTGCCTTATTTCTATCATGATTTGTGTGTCTTTTGTGCTTAATGGGGTGGTTTTAGAGAGATATTATATGTTTTAACCCATTTGGAAGAATGAAAGCTTTGGAGATTATTTTGTGCAGAATATGTTGCTGGGCGACTTGAGGGAGCAAACTCTGTGCTGGAGCAAAGCTGGGAGCGAAAACTGCCACGTCACAGCTCGTTAGCCAGTTTACCAAACTGAATTCTGTTAAGCTAATCTCGGGATAAAGGAGCAAGGAGAGCCATCCACTTGTCTAGGTCAACCTAATTCAAGCTTTCCTCAACTCTATAAAAGGAGATAGCTGCCCAAGTCAAAATCATTCCACTTTTGGGAACGAGTTCACTCTCATTTCCACTTTTGGGAGCCGAGTAGAGGAGAGAGATTGGAGACCATCAAAAAGTCCATCATTTGCAAGCTGATCAAGGAGATTAATATTTTCCCTTATTATCTTATGATTATGGATATGCTTACTCAGATTGTAACGTGTGTTTCCATGCATTTTATGAACTAAGTAGCCTTAGGCGTTGGTTAGGAAACAATGTGATTGTCGTGCTTAACTTCTAGTAATAAATATTGATTAATGCATCTTGATTAATTGTTGTGCTCATTTACATTTTGTGCCCGCCTGGCCAGCCGGTATGAATACCTCTCTCTAGTTTCAGGGATGATTTAGGGAGTGTGTGACATTTAATCACACTAGATCATTGTGTATTGGTGAACGCCAGTGACTGAGCTAGGGATAGCCAGTTGCCTAGTGCTTGATCGGTAGTACTTCATTGGAGTTGAAACACATTCCAAAAGATCCGGAGTTCCGGGAGGAATCTGCTAATAAGACTACGAGAGTTTTGCATGATCAATAATATTGCTAGAACATCTTTCAAAACAATTACTAAAACCTGACCAGCGCCTGTTTCTAATCTGTCTGTCTATCCGTTTACTTACTGTTCTGTCATTTCTTTTGCTTCAACATTATTCTTATAAAAACCAATCATTTTTACCATCTTTGAAACCATTAAAGAGTTATACAAAATAGATAAAGTGGAAGCTAGTTCAGGCCTTGGATTGATAATACTTATTACTTGTTGCAGACTGTGTATACTTGCATAGAGTCTAGAGTCAATTTACATCTTATTTTTACTCACTCTAGGAACCCAACAAGTTTTTGGCGCCGTTGCCGGGGAATTGAATAAGTTTTTATCTGATCTGTTTTGTGTATGTGTTTTAGTGGTTTGGTGCTAGAACTTTTGATCGTTTCTTTTGTTTTTGCAGGCGTGAGTTTGGTGCATGAACGATCCGCCTGGGGTGAGGTTCGAGCTTGATCCAGAAATCGAGAGAACATTCAGGATAAGAAGGAGAGAGCAGCGTAGACAGCAAAATCAAATGGCTGACGTGTCGCGTCTCCTGCAGGTTCCAGAAGATCCAGTTGATCCCCAACAGAATCGTGTGCTGCAGCAAAACCAGCCGTTGGAGCAAAATAGACAGCAAAATAATCAGGCTGAGAATCCTATCTTGGTAGCAAACGATAGGGCCAGAGCCATTCGAGCGTATGCTTTTCCAATGTTTGATGAGTTAAATCCAGGGATTGCACGTCCTCACATTGAGGCAGCAAATTTTGAAATGAAACCGGTAATGTTTCAGATGTTTCAAACCGTGGGTCAGTTCCATGGTTTGTCATCTGAAGACCCTCATTTACATCTTAAATCTTTTCTAGGATTTAGTGATTCTTTTGTAATTCAAGGAGTGCCCAGAGATGCCCTTAGATTAACTTTGTTCCTGTATTTCCTTAGAGATGGAGCAAAGGCATGGTTAAACTCTTTTGCTCCAGGATCAATTAGGACATGGAATGAGTTAGCAGAAATTTTTTTGAGTAAATATTTCCCACCAAATAGAATTGCTAAATTGAGGAGTGAAATAGTAGGGTTTAGGCAACTTGAAGATGAGACTTTTAGTGAGGCTTGGGAGAGGTTTAAGGAGCTTTTGCGAAAGTGTCCCCATCATGGTCTACCACATTGTATCCAAATGGAAACATTTTACAATGGATTAAATGGAGCAACCCAAGGTATGGTTGATGCTTCGGCTGGAGGGGCCCTTTTGGCAAAAACTTTTAATGAAGCCCATGAAATTTTAGAAAGAATATCAACTAATAGTTGCCAGTGGTCAGATGTTAGAGGCACAAATAAAAAAGTTAAGAGTGTGTTAGAGGTTGATGGTGTGTCTACCATTAGGGCTGATATTGTAAAGTTAGCTAACGCTCTTAAAAATATGACAGTGGTTAGTCATCAATAGCCACCAGCTGTGGAGCCTGCTGCAGTGGTGAATCAAGTTGCAGCGGAGGCATGTGTCTATTGTGGTGAAGAGCACAACTACGAGTTTTGCCCCAGCAATCCAGCTTCTGTGTTTTTTTGTAGGTAATCAGAGGAACAACCCGTATTCTAACTTTTATAATCCAGGTTGGCGCAACCACCCCAACTTCGCATGGGGAGGACAAGGAAGCAATGCACAAGCACAACAAAAGGTGAACCAGTCAGGATTTGCTAAAGCACAGGTATTGCCCCAGCAAAATAAGTAGGCTTTACCCCAGCAAAATTCAGAGAGTTCTCTTGAGACGATGATGAAAGAATATATGGCTCGCACAGATGCCGCTATTCAAAGTAATCAAGCTTCAATGAGAGCCCTGGAATTGCAAATGGGCCAGCTAGCTAATGAGCTGAAGGCAAGGCCTCAAGGGAAACTTCCTTCAGATATTGAACACCCTAAAAGGGAAGGTAAGGAGCAGGTAAAGACAGTAACTCTTAGGAGTGGTAAGCCACTAGAAGAAAGAGGAGAACCTAGTAAAACCTAGAATGTAGAGGAAAATTGTGATAAAAATGTTGTTGTTGAAAAAGAGTTGGAGTCTGGTCAGGGTGCTGGAGGCAGCAATAATAATGCTGAAGCATCTGGTTCTGTTCCAGATGTGGAACCACCTTATGTGCCGCTCCCACCTTATGTACCACCTCTACCTTTTCCACAAAGGCAAAGGCCTAAGAATCAGGATGGTCAATTTAAAAGGTTTTTAGAGATTCTTAAGCAATTGCATATAAATATCCCTTTAGTAGAAGCTATTGAGCAAATGCCTAATTATGCTAAATTTCTTAAGGATATTTTAACTAAAAAGAAAAGGTTAGGTGAGTTTGAAACTGTATCTCTTACTGAGGAATGTAGTGCTATTCTTAAGAATGGGCTACCAACCAAGGCTAAGGATCCAGGATCATTCACTATACCTGTGTCAATAGGTGGAAAAGAGTTACATAGAGCACTCTGTGATTTAGGTGCAAGAATTAACCTTATGCCTCTTTCGGTCTATCGAAAGCTAGGTATTGGTGAAGCTAGGCCTACCAAAGTCACACTCCAATTAGCTGATAGGTCTATCACATATCCAGAGGGGAAAATTGAGGATGTCTTAGTGAAAGTAGATAAGTTCATATTTCCTGTTGATTTTATTATCTTAGACTATGAGGCTGATAAAGATGTCCCAATTATTTTAGGTCGTCCATTTTTGGCTACTGGTAGGGCATTGATAGATGTTCAAAAAGGGGAATTAACAATGAGGGTTTGTAATGAGGAAGTAAAATTTAATGTCTTTAAGGCCATGAAGTATCCAGACGAGATGGAGGATTGCTCTATCATTAGGATTCTGGAGCACACAATTGTTGAGGCAGCAATTCAGAATTTGGCTAGCAAACATTTGGAAGATCATGGAGAGGTTAGTGTAGAGGATTTAGAAGTTTGTTCTTTAGAGAGAAAAAATGAAAAAGAAGTATTTAGGTGTGAGGAAGTTTTTGAGTCTTTAGATTTAGGTCAAAGAAAAGCTCCTCCTATTAAGTCATCCCTAATTGAGGCACCCACTTTAGATTTGAAGCCCTTACCGGATCATCTAAAGTATGTGTATCTTGGGGAGGGTGAGACGTTGCCCATTATTGTTGTAGCAGATTTAATGCCGGAGCATGAAGAGGCCTTAATAAAGTTGCTGCAGCAATACCGCAAGGCAATAGGTTGGACATTGGCTGACATTCAGGGTATTAGCCCATCTTTTTGTATGCACAAAATCACTCTAGAGGAGGGATCCTTTAGGAGTATTGAGCAACAAAGAAGGCTTAACCCTGCAATGAAAGAGGTTGTTAAAAAGGAGGTGATTAAATGGTTGGATGCTGGCATAATTTATCCTATTGCAGATAGCAATTGGGTAAGCCCTGTCGAATGTGTTCCTAAGAAAGGAGGTGTCACGGTAGTGAGTAATAAAGATAATGAGTTGATTCCAACCAGGACAGTAATTGGCTGGAGAGTTTGCATGGATTACAGGAGGCTTAACAAAGCCACCCGTAAGGACCACTTTCCTCTACCATTTATTGACCAAATGTTGGATAGATTGGCTGGTCAGGCCTACTACTGTTTCTTGGATGGTTATTCTGGGTATAACCAGATTACTATTGCTCTTGAGGATCAGGAAAAAAACACTTTCACCTGCCCTTATGGGACGTTTGCTTTTAGGCGAATGCCTTTTGGCCTTTGCAATGCTCCAGCAACATTTCAGCGGTGTATGCTAGCAATTTTTTCTGATATGATTGAGTCTACGGTTGAGGTATTTATGGATGATTTTTCAGTTTTAGGAGGGTCTTTTCAGAGGTGTTTAGATAATTTAGGTAAGGTGTTAAAGAGATGTGAGGATACCCATATAGTTCTTAATTGGGAGAAATGCCACTTCATGGTGAAGGAGGGCATTGTGTTAGGACATAGGATTTCTAAGAATGGTCTAGAAGTTGATAGAGCAAAAATTGAGGTTATTGAGAGACTTGAACCACCGAATTCAGTGAAGGGGATTCGGAGTTTTTTAGGTCATGCTGGAATTTATAGAAGGTTCATAAAGGATTTCTCAAAAATTAGTAAACCTCTTTGTAACTTATTGTGCACTGATCATGTTTTTTACTTTAATGCAGATTGTAGGAAAGCTTTTGAGACTTTAAAGGCTGCTTTAATCTCAACACCCATTCTTTGTGAACCTAATTGGAATTTACCATTTGAGGTAATGTGTGATGCGAGTGATGCTGCAGTAGGTGCAATGCTGGGGCAAAAGCAGGGCAAATTTATTCATCCTATATATTATGCAAGTAGGGTTTTAAATGAGGCACAAGTCAACTATACAACTACTGAAAAGGAGTTGTTATCTGTTGTGTTTGCCTTTGAGAAATTCCGACCATATTTGGTTGGATCCAAAGTCACGGTGTTCACGGATCATGCAGCAATAAGGTATTTAATGTCTAAGAAAGATGCAAAACCTAGACTAATTCGTTGGGTTTTATTATTGCAGGAATTCGACTTGGAGATAAAGGACAAGAAGGGATCAGAGAATGTCATTGCAGATCACTTGTCTCGTCTTGATCCATCATCATCTCTGCCGGAGCAATCTGCCATTTCAGATTCTTTTCCAGATGAACAGCTTTTTGTTGTTGAGGTAAAGGTAGTCAAGGAGATCCCTTGGTATGCTGATATTGCCAATTTTTTGGTCAAGGGAGTCACTCCTATTGATATGGATTGGAGGCAGAAGAAAAAGTTTAAGCATGATGCAAAGTTTTTCTATTGGGATGAGCCATTTATGTATAAGCAATGCTCTGATGGTATTATTCGTAGGTGTGTTTCAGGTGATGAAGCAAAAGAAATCCTGGAGCAATGTCACTCTTCGCCGTATGGAGGCCATTTCAGCGGTCAGAGGACAGCTATGAGGATTTTGCATTGTGGATTCTTTTGGCCTTCCTTGTTTAAGGATGCCCATTGGTTCTACAAGCAATGTGATGCTTGCCAAAGGAGAGGAAACTTGGGGCCCAAAGATGAAATGCCTCTTACTTACATTTTGGAAGTTGAATTATTCGATGTGTGGGGTATTGATTTTATGGGGTCGTTTCCCCCTTCTAATGGTAATGTTTTTATCTTATTGGCAGTGGATTACGTGTCCAAGTGGGTGGAGGCCATTGCATGCCATCAGAATGATGCCAAGACGGTTTCAAGGTTTCTCCAATCGCACATCTTTGCGCGATTTGGGACACCTAGAGCTTTAGTAAGTGATGAGGGTACACATTTTGTTAATAATATCTTAACTAAGCTTTTAGCTAAGTATGGAATCAAGCATAGGATAGCTACCCCCTATCACCCACAGGCTAATGGTCAGGCTGAAATAAGTAATAGGGAAATTAAATCAATTCTAGAAAAAGTAGTCCATCCATCTAGGAAGGATTGGTCTTTTAGGTTGGATGAGGCTCTTTGGGCTTATAGGACAGCCTATAAGACTCCTCTAGGTATGTCTCCCTATCGGTTAGTATATGGGAAAGCTTGTCATTTACCATTAGAGCTAGAGCATAAAACGTTTTGGGCTTTGAAGAAATTAAACTTTGATCTGAGTCGTGTAGGAGCAATTAGAATGCTGCAGCTTAACGAATTGGAGGAATTTCGCCAATTTTCTTATGAGAATGCGAAAATGTATAAAGAAAAGACTAAGTTGTGGCATGACAAGAAAATTAAGCCTAAAGAGTTTGTCAAAGGTAAAAAAGTTTTGCTTTATAATTCTAGATTGAAATGGTTTCCTGGGAAACTAAAGTCCAAATGGTCAGGTCCGTTTGCGATAATTGAGGTTTACCCCCATGGAGCAATTACTTTGCAAGATGAAAAAGATGGAAGAGTATTCAAGGTGAATGGACAGGGTGTCAAGCATTATTGGGGAGAGGAGTTTCAGTCGAAATATCCTTCCTTAGAGCTGGTTGATGATTGAGTGAGCATGATTTTTGCGGGAGCAGTTCGCAGAGCAAAATTTTGAGCTCCCAGAATTTGTTGTGATTTTATTTTCGCTGTTATGATTTGGTTTAATTTTAATTTTAATTTTAGTGGATTTGATTGCTTTAAATTCTGCAAGATTTATCTCTATTTGTAGTTATTTTTAATTCCGTAGATTTTATTTTCGCTAGTTATTTTATTTAATTTGATTAGTTTAGATTCGAGTTGGTTGCGTTTTATTTTCTGATTAGATTTAATTATATTTTAAATTCTGTATTTATTTTTCAGTTATTTGAATTTTTGTTCAGGTTTAGATTTAATAAAGATTTTCTTGATTTATTCGGCTTCAAATAAAAAAAATAAAAGATTTGATTTGAGCGGTTAAATTTGAATTTCCTGATTTGATTTTGTATCCGAGATTTTTCTGGAAGATAATCTTGTGTTCAGAAGGTTGTTGCGGCAAAGTTATGGCTGAAGCAAATATTCCGTCCAAATAGGAAGAGATTTCTTGTGAAATAATTACCTTTACCGTTTGATTTTGAATTTTCTGTAGGCAGGTAAATTGCATGGATGCTGCCACGTGTCGCACAGTGATAATCCAACGGTTTATCCGTTTGACAGAACACAATTATTTACCATGGGCGATTAGAATTCGAGATTTTACCGTTGATGGATTTAATTTTCAGATTTGCATGAGATTTGAACGGTAATTCCATTTAATGAGGGAAAAATCTTTCAGTTATGATTTGATTTGCTGAAGCCCTATTTATTAAAAGCCTTCGGTAAGTTCTTCTCACTTCCTCTTTTTGTTCGTTCCTTGCCATTCGTATTCTTCTTCTTTTTCTGTGTGCTGTAAAGAAAAAAAATTCTTTTGAGTCTTCTATGGCGAAAACGAGAGCAAGAAAAGAGAGAGATAATGAGGAAGAGGAGGTACCCGTGACCCCCGAAGCACCGAAAGTAAAGGCAAAGAAGAAGAAGACACTAGAAGAAAAAGAAGCTAAAAGAAGAAGAAGACAGTAGAGGGCTGAAGATCAAGAAGCTGTTCAGAAAGCAGCGGAGGATGTTATTGTGGAAGAAGATCCGAAAGAACAAGAAGGACGAAATCAAGAGCAGTCTGAGCCAGGAGTTGCGGATACAGAGGAAGTTCGAGAAGAAAATGCAGAGGAAGTTCGAGAAGAAAATACAGAGGAAGTTCAAGAAAAGCAGGCCGAGGATGTGCAAGAAGAACAGACAGAGGTTGCGCCTGAAGAAGTTAATGAGTAAGAACAGGAGGCTTGTGTGGAGGTGATCATGCCGGAAGTGCCCAAACGCCGCCGTATTAAGCGAAAAGCGGGCCGTGTTAAGGTAGTCCGAACTGATACCCCCTCGCCTCCTACTACTGATTCTGAAAGATAGAATGCTGAGAAAGAAGAGCGTGAGAAGAAGGAGGTCGAGGATAAAGCAAGAGAGGAAGCAGAGAAAAATTAGGATGAAGAAGAAAGATTGCGCAAGCAAAGGGCAAACAGGGGCAAGAGTGTTGCTGCGGCATCGGAGGAACCTGATGAAATAGAAGAGTCACAATTGCCGTATGGTCGCTTTGTCAACAATCTTGCCAGAGCAAAATATGCAGAGTTGCTGAAAAGAGACTTCCTGTTTGAAAGGGGATTTAGTGGTGATCTTCCACATTTTCTGAGGACCGGTATTGCAGATCACGGGTGGGAACGGTTTTGTTCAAAGCCTGAATCTGTGAATGCGCAGGTGGTGCGCGAGTTTTATGCAAATATTGACAAAGAAGAAGGTTTCCTAGCAATTGTTCGAGGTATTGAGGTCGACTAGAGTCTTGGTGCTATTAACGCACTGTATAACCTTCGAACTTTCCCCCACGCAGCATATAATGAGATGGCTGTAGCGTCATCTAATGAGCAGCTGAGTGACGCTGTGAGGGAAGTTGGTATTGAAGGGTGATAGCGAGCAGAAATGTCGCTATTTTAGTCCCAATTTATTAGGCTTTTCTGTGCTTTAATCGTGTTTTTAATGAAAATATTTAATGAACTCCGTTATTTGGTCCTTAGGAGCGAAGTTGGTGATTTTGGGAGAAAAAGTGCAAAAAAATGAAGCAAATGAAGCCCAAATCCAAGCATGGATCAAAAGGGGATCCAATGAAGCCAATCATGATAAGAATGCCCAAAAAAAGTGAAGAGAAGGCCCAAAAATCAGCCCAAAACCGAAGCTGGAAATTTTGAAAATTGGGGCAGCGTCGAGACGCTATGCAAGGCAGCGTCGCGACGCTACCCATTTCTTGGGCAACAAGACGCGTGCGTTGCAGCGTCGCGACGCTGTGCAATGTAGCGTCGCGACGCTACCCCCATTCCGGGCCTATAAAAAGGCACCCTTGGGTGCCTCATTTACCATCAATCAATTCATTCTTCAATCCATTCTTTCCTTCCTTTGGCTCCTTTGGAGCCTCTCTCAAGGCTTTCTAGCCTTTTTGAGAGAATTCTTTAGTGGGAAATATTTGGGGAATTTTGGGGAGCATCTTAGGAAGCTGAAAGGAGTGTTCGGCGGAGCTCTGAGCGTCAGCGAAGGGGTTTCTCGACGGTCAATTCCTTTCCTTTTATGCTCTTAAATTATGCTTTCTATTGTAAATGTTGTGGATATTTTAGCTATGTATAGCTAAACCCCAATTTGGGGTCTTGGAATGAAATAATAGTTGAAACGTTGTTATAATTACCTGTCTCTTGCCCTTTTTCCTAATTATTTGTATGGATGTGCTTAATGCTTTATTCAATCTGGCCAATTGTGTAATGATTCGATCCTTAATGGAAACTCGACGGAGAGAAGTTAGGATAGATCATAATCCATGCAACTAGTTTAATTGCCCGTCGTGACACCGGGATTAGTTGATTAAACTTAGATTCCTAAAATGAATCAGAGCGTAATAATTAATGATTTTTAATGGCGCTAAGGACACTTAGGTTGTTAAAATGAATTAATTACAATTAGGGGAAACCGACAGGAGAACCTATGTGATTAACGGAGATTCTAGGAGTATAATTAGTTGGGCAATGAGATAGGATAATTATAACAATTGTTTAGCTCATAATTGATTTTCAAGACCCCTCTTCCCATTAAAAGAAATCTCTTTCTCCATATTTTTTTTATTTGATTGATCAAATTAGTTTACTGCTTTGAATTTTAAATTTCTCTTATTTGCATGGGTTGTTCCCTAAATATTATTTTGCCTAAGTACTTTTAGTGCTCAAGAGATTTTATTTTTGCTTAATTTTCGCTTCGCTTCCCTATGGATTCGATACTCTGTATTACTACCGTTTTATATTACTTGTGCGACCCGTGCGCTTGCGGTAGCAAATAGCAAACAAGTTTTTGGCGCCGTTGCCGGGGAAGCTTGATTTTTAAGCAAATTAATTTTTCTTGACATCAAAAAGAAAGGGATAAATAGTAATTTAGGTGTAAATATTTTTTTTTATTATTTTGTGAATATCATTTGTTTTTGTTTTATTTTGTTTGGTTCTCTTGATTGATTGGGAGTATTGTATGCGAAGGAACAAGGTGGTTAATTTGTTTCCGTTAGATCTTGAAATTGACAGGACTCTTAGATCCATTCGAAGAGAGAAAAGATTAGCAGAAGCAATGGCCCACCAAGAGGAAGCTCCCAAGGCAATTAGAGATTTCTTACAGCCAGTTCTTCCCACCGAGAATTCTGGGATTGTCTACGCCCCAATCCAAGCTACAAATTTTGAGTTAAAAACGGGATTGATTCAGATGGCGCACGATAACTCTTTTAAGGGACACCCTTCTGAGGACCCACACTCACATCTGCGATCATTCCTGGAAATTTGTGGGACGGTGAAGATGAACGGAGTTCCGGCCGACGCTATCAGATTGAGGTTATTTCCATTCTCTCTACAGGATAAAGCAAAGGATTGGCTCGAATCAGTCGAGACGGGCAGCATAAGTACATGGGATGAGCTTGTCCAGGCTTTTCTGACAAAATTTTTCCCGCCTGCCAAGACTACCAAGCTCCGGACTGAAATCGGAACATTTAGGCAGTTTGACGAGGAGCAGTTGTACGAGGCGTGGGAAAGATACAAAGAAATGCTTGGGCGGTGCCCCCAGCATGGATATCCTGATTGGCTTCAAGTACAGTTATTTTATAATGGATTGAATCCCTCCACAAAGACAGTCCTAGACACATCAGCAGGAGGAAGTTTTCTTTCCAAGACAGTGACAGAAGCCAAAGATCTGTTAGAGGAAATGGCGGCAACCAGTTATCAATGGCCAACCGAGAGGGGAGCAATTTCAAAAAGGTTGGATTATATGAATTGGATGAGTCAAGTTCACTGAAGGCACAGCTGGCATCTCTGACCAATGCGCTGAACAAGTTGACTTCGTCTGAGGTGGTCAAGTCCATTTCCACCTTAGCTGAAGGTCATTCAAAGAAGGAAGGTCAGGATGTGGAAGAAGTCCAGTACGTAGGAAATAGACCATTTACGCAAGGAATACCAAACTTCTACCACCCGAATCTGCGCAACCACGAGAACTTCTCATACTCAAATACAAAGAATGTCTTGCAGCCACCGCCAGGTTTTGCATCATCTAGTGCGCCTGAAAAGAAGAATAACCTAGAGGAGTTAGTGGCTATGTTTGTAAAGGAACAGAAAGTTTTGAACGTCAATCTCCAAACAGCAGTCAATAACCACGACACAGCTCTGAAAAACATGGAATTTCAAATAGGACAGATCGCTTCAGCAGTGAATGCCCTTCAAAAGGGAAAATTTCCAAGTGACACTGAGCCTAACCCAAGAGAGCAGTGCAAGATGGTGACACTGAGAAGTGGTAGACAGCTGGAGAACAGTTCAGAAAAATAGAAGGAAGAAGAAAAGAGAAAGGAAGAAGATGAAAGGGCTGAGGCACAAAAAGCCTCCTCTGAAAGGTCCCAACATCCTCCTGACTCTATTGACTTAAATTGTGATTTTTCTAACAATTTTGTAGGTAGAAAAGAAGATAAAAAGCAGGATGGCAGGCACAGCAAGAAACTGTACGAGGAAGAAGTGGTTCCATGCAACCACCATGACAAAGGTTTGCACATCAACCCGCCCAGGCGGAGGGGCGAATGTCCAACCTTTGACTACAGGGAGTTACCTTTTCCTCAGCGCTTTAAGAATGTTAAATTAGATGGCAGTTTCAAAAGTTTCTAGAAATGTTTAAGAAATTGTCTGTGAATATTCCCTTAGTAGATGCCTTGTATAACATGCCTAATTATGGGAAATTCATGAAAGAAATGCTTTCTAGAAAGAAAAGTCTTGAAAAAGAAAATTTTAAATTGTCTGAGAGTAGCAGTACCATAGTATCTGGGAAGATGCCTTCTAAACAAAAAGATCCAGGGAGTTTTACTGTTCCCTGCACCATAGGAGAAGCATCTTTCGATAGGACCTTATGTGATTTAGGAGCAAGAATAAACTTGATGCCCTATTCTGTTTACAGGAGGATTGGTTTAACAGGTATGAAGGACACCGACGCCACTCTCCAGCTTGCTGACAGATCAATTACCCAACCAATGGGTTGTTGGGTTTTATGCCCTAAAACTCGTAGATAGTAAATGAAACAAATTAATCGATCTCAATAAAGTGTTATTTGAGTAATTCAGTAATTTGGTTATTGAATAATCGAGTTTGCATTAATAAACCCTAAATCCAATAAACTAAGATCCAAGGTTGTTTAAATGAAACTTGGACTAGTATGTGGGGACATACGGGGATCAGTGTCCAAGTAACAACCTAAATGGTCTATAGTATAGGGATAAGGTTGGGTACCTTATCCTGGTGACACTATGTGATACAGCCCACCTTGTATTCGATACAGATGCAATGATCCAAAGCATCCATGTAGGAGACATGCGGATGGGGGTATCCTATGCAATGAGTTTGCATAAGACCGGACCGCGAAATAGTAACCACTAGATGTAACGCCGTTAACTAGTTTAGGTTTCTATTTCAATAGGATGACCTAGGTAACTCAATCTCAATCCTGAGTCTGTTATGAACCCCTTTCAGGAGGGACTGTCCTTAGATTTGATGGGTGAGAGTGGCCAGTTCGTCGACTCAATAAGCCTACCATTTCAGGGGCAAGACCGAATGGGGGCTGGGAACATAACAGTACAAGATGGAATTCACTCCTTCCCCTATTGGGGTAAGTAGATGTGTGTTCCCTTAAGGGCTGATTCTAGGGCTTGAACAAAGGCGCGTCGTCCTCTCCTAGCCTGAGAGGAACTCCTGTTTAGTGGTTGGACCCTAAACAACTTGTTCATTAGAGGAATCAGTGGTACTTAAGGAACCAGAGGTAACCCAGGGGTAAAACGGTAATTTGACCCAGCTGGTGTTACGAACACACGTGAAGGATTGACTTACTGCTTGGTCGATATCCGTGGACACAGAAATATTCTATAGTGAGAAGAGTGCAGCTGTGGGTCTTTAGTGGAGTGACCCACAGTTAACGAATGTTGACTAAACTTGGTCAATGAGTTTGGCCAATTAGTCTCGTATCGTTGGAGCTTTTGATCTGTAGGTCCATTAGGTCCCACTGGTAGCTTGTAAAGAGACTTGAGGCAATTAAGTATAAATTGTAAATTGAAAGTGTTCAATTTATTTGGGGAATCGTATAATGTATATTGATGCATTATAATATAAAGTTTATGAAACTTTATAATATAATTTTTGAATTAATTAATTCTTGAGAGAAAGTATTTGAAAGAGTTCAAATAAATTTAATATGAATTGGATTCATATTAATTTTAATTTTAATAAAATCCCTAAGATTAAATATATGATATTTAATTGGGTAAATTAATTAATTATGGAATTAATTAATTATTTATTAAAATTAGAGACCTTTTCCTATTAGGAAAGAAAATATTTGAAAGAGTTCAAATAAATTTAATATGAATTGGATTCATATTAATTTTAACTTTAATAAAATCCCTAAGATTAAATATATGATATTTAATTGGGAAATTAATTAATTATGGAATTAATTAATTATTTATTAAAATTAGAGACTTTTTCCTATTAGGAAAAGGTCTCCCTTTTCCTATTAGGAAAAAGGTCTTGGCCTTTACTATATATAGGACCCCTGGGGTGGGGTGAAAGACATCTCATTCATTCTCCTACTCTCAGATAATTCTCCCAAAGGCTCCCACAAGTCTCCTGCCTCTAGAAGTCTCAGAGTCATACCGATGTAGCCATAGTGGTGGTGTTCACACTAGTTCGTGATTAATTCACAAGCAGTTGGTGAATTTAATCTGAGTCGTCAACGAGAGTAAGTAATTTGTTACTTTATAAATTAGATTTAGATCTAATATTTTTGTATGCTTAGCCTTAATATATATTTAGAATAGTTCTAATATTATTGCCAATGTATTGGTATTTTAGATTAAACAAAATTAATTACGAATCGGTCCCAATCACGCTTCCGCTTTACGGAATTATGGAATTCCAATCCTTCAATTGGTATCAGAGCCGATCATAGATCTAATTTTGTTTCTCTAAAATTTGCATTGGCTATTGGTGGGATTGATTAATACATAATGTATGTTTGATTTGCATTGAACTGTTTAGGTTAATTTTATTGTCATAGATTTTACTGTTTTTATGTGATTTGATCATGTAAGGGCCCGGTGTTTCGGGTATTTTATGTAAAATCGAGTCCTATGTAAGTCCGGGTCTAGAATAGGTTTTTATGAGATAAAAATCGGAGAAATTGCGACGCTGTCACGATTACAGCACGCGCTAGAAATTCGCAACAGGACGGTTCAAGGCTGTTGGGCAGTCCGATTCACGCGGTCTGGCTGGGCTGGGACCAATTTGTTCCGGTTCAGCTGGAATTTAGCTCGGTTCGTGATTTTCGTAGCTGGTTCGAAGTGGTTCGGGTTGGTTCGGGCGGTCTAGACCAGTATTTGGAGCTGCAGAAGGGCTTTAAGGATAGAATATAGCTATAATTATTGTAATTTATGCTTTATTTTATCATAGGGGCCAAAATTAACAAGTTCAATTGCTATTTATTTGCTTTATGGATGTCATATAGCTTAAATTCCCACCATAGGTTAAGCATGTTTCATGCATATTTATGTTATAAATGTTATAATATATGATAATTATGCATGAATTTATATTTCATGAGTTATTTAGTATAATTGTTATATTAAATATATGGAATTGGAAAAGCATGATGCATGACATTAATTAGATAAATATAATTTTTATATTTTATTAATGTAGCATGCATGCTTAGCATTATTTTCATGAGAATTAATATAATTAGTTATATTATGAATGAAAATAATAAATATAAATCAATGCTTGTTTTCATGTATGATTTAATATAAAATGTTATATTAATTAAATGAAAATGGAATAGCATTGAGCATGACATTAATTAGATTAATATAAGAGTTATATTATATTAATGTCAAATTTCATGTAATTTAATTTCATGGATGTTTAATTAATATAATCGATATTAATTAAATGAAATTGAAATTGCATGAAGCATGACACCACTTTAGATTAATATAATCGTTATATTATCATTATCGGCGTCATAATAATATGGTGTTGAATAATTAGAATATGATTGTTATTTTTCCAACACCATAGAAGCATGTTATAGGGCTAATCTTTAAAATTTTATAATAAGTTATAAAATTGATTAGAAACCGTCAACCTATAACAAAGAGTTGCATGCAAACATAGGACCTTAGGTTAAAATGAATTAATTTTAAAATGTTTAAAATTAATTAGACCTAAGCTCATTATAATTCTAATAGGATTAGAATTATTTTCTTACTTAGAATTAAAAATAGTTTTAATTGACTAAGTAGGAAAAACATTACTATGATTATAAGGGAACTCCACCGGTTAAGTTCTGTCTAAGGCTGGGGGTACTTAAGATGACGGTTTACGGAACACCTCCTACCTGGGAACTAACCCGGAATACCGGAGTTGAATTAATCATAGTTAAATGTTAGCATGCAATATCACTAGGTTTATTAAAAGAGTTTAATTCACCTAGATCTTTAGAGTAAAGAGTTTACTTTACTATGGTTATAAGGGAACTCTCCCGATGAAGTTCTGTCTAAGGCTGGAGGTACTTAAGATGACGGTTTACGGAACACCTGCTACCTGGGAACTGACTCGAAACTTGAGTTGAATTAACCATAGTTATGTTAGCATGCAATATTACTAGGTCAATTAAAAGAGTTTAATTCACCTAGATCTTTAGAGTAAAGATTTATCATAACTATTGGTTATAAGGGAACTCTACCGGTAAAGTTCTGTCTAAGGCTGGAGGTACTTAAGATGACGGTTTACGGAACACCTGCTACCTGGGAAATTAGCCGGAACTTGAGTTGAATTAACCATAGTTATATTAGCATGCAATGTCTCTAGGTAATTAAAAGTGTTTAATCCACCTAGACATTAGATAGATTCACTTAGCCGGTATTTACCTAAGTAATAAACCCTATAATTATAAAAATACGTAGTGGGAGGAAATATATCAAAACAAGATTTTCATAAATCAAGTTTTGCTTTCACGTCCTCAAAAGTTCACAACGTGAGGTTCATGCTTGGCCTCGAGTCACCCTGGGAGTGACCCCCTACGGATGGTGTTTGCATGAATCAATATCAAGGTGAATGAGGGAGTATTTTATAGTAAGTGGGAGCAGGAACGTGTCAACGTATCCTACGGTCTCCTCCATTAGGTTGCACCGTGAGATCCCAATGATCTGCCCTGAGTCGCCCTGGGAGCGATCACCCTACGGAGGGCTTGATCATGGGAGTCGGAACAACGCAAACTCCAGAAATGGATAGGGTTTCTTAGGTCCATTTCCAACTTTGACTTTCCCTACGGTAGCATTGTTGGGCCGACCTCTGAAATCTGAAAAATGGAGGGTCACACTTACGGGAAATTGTTAAGGTGTTAATAATTTCCTGACCGAAAAAACGGTAGCTAAGAACTATTGGAATATGAGTTATTCCGGGAATAGGGATTAGCTGAGATTGTCTCAATTCAGAGGAGGAGTAGCTGACTACCCTACGGTAGCTGTTGTTCTAAACCTCTGAAGTATCGTTGCAAAATGAATGTTTATTCTATGGGTTGATCATTACTTTTGCTAAATTGATTGGATTAAAATAATATTTATATTTTGTGTAATGGGTTAATGCAACAATACTTATTAAGTTAGTTTGTTTGTTCTCAGCAATGAAACGTTCTTTATATTCCTCGAATAACGCCAACTACAAAACTGGTATTTCTAATACAACTAAGAAAATGAACCTAAACACTAAATGCGTGGAATTGGTCTTAACTGAGGACGGTCCTCAAGCCCATATGTCTAATTTATCCGAAATTGTTCATGATGAATATGACATAGACTGCTTAGCACATCTCAATGAAAATAAATTTGATTTATTGATCATTGAAACGTGTATAGTGGAAAATGATGACACAGCCTGGATCCTAGATTCAGGTGCCACTCATCACGTATGCTCTTCCTTTGAGGGAATGAGCTCCTGGCAACAATTGGATGCTGGGGAAATGACTCTCAGAGTTGGGACTGGGGAGCTCATTTCAGCTAAAGTAGTGGGAGATATTAAAGTGTTCTTCTCCAGGGAACGCTATATGTTATTAGATAACGTATATATAGTTCCCAGAATAAAAAGAAATTTGATTTCTATTTCTTGTTTGCTAGAACAAAGGTATTTAGTGTCCTTTTCTGTGAATGAAGCTTTCATTACTAAAAGGGGTGCTGATATATGTTCTGCAAAAATGGAGAACAATTTGTATGTCTTAAGACCAATAGAGTCTAGGACTATTTTGAACAATGAAATGTTTAAAACAGCTGAGACTCAGCCAAAAAGGCAAAAAGTTTCTCAAAGTACCTATCTTTGGCACTTGAGAGTTGGCCACATAAATCTCAATAGGATTGGGAGAATGGTTAAGAACGGACTTCTAAGCCAGTTAGAAGATGGTACTTTACCTCCATGTGAGTCATGTCTCGAAGGTAAGATGACCAAACGACCTTTTACTGGAAAAGGTTATCGTGCCAAGGAGCCCTTAGAACTCGTACATACGGATCTCTGTGGTCCAATGAATGTAAGAGCTCGAGGAGGGTATGAATATTTCATCTCTTTCATAGATGATTATTCAAGGTATGGTTATTTATACCTAATGAGTCATAAGTCTGAAGCCCTTGAAAAGTTCAAGGAGTACAGGACTGAAGTTGAGAACTTGTTGAGTAAGACCATTAAAACACTTCGATCTGATCGAGGTGGAGAGTATTTGGACTTAAAATTCCAAAACTATTTGATAGAACATGGAATATCGTCCCAACTCTCAGCACCAGGTACACCTCAACAGAATGGTGTATCTGAAAGGAGAAACAGAACCTTGTTAGACATGGTTCGATCTATTATGAGCTATGCTCAGTTGCCTAGTTCTTTTTGGGGTTATGCAGTAGAGACTGCAGTTTATATTTTGAATGTTGTTCCCTCAAAGAGTGTTTCTGAAACACCATTTGAGCTTTGGAAAGGGCGTAAAGCTAGTTTACGTCATTTCAGAATTTGGGGCTGCCCTGCACATGTGTTAGTAGCAAACCCAAAGAAATTGGATTCACGTTCAAAATTATGCCTATTCGTAGGCTACCCAAAAGAAACAAGAGGTGGATACTTCTTTGATCCAAAAGAAAATAAAGTGTTTGTATCGACAAATGCTACTTTCTTGGAAGAAGACCACGTTAAAGAACACATACCACGCAGTAAAATTGTGTTAAGTGAACTTTCTGGTAAAGCTACAAATAAATCAACAAGAGTTGTTGATGAGGCTGGACCTTCAACAAGAGTTGTTGATGAGCCCAGTTCAGTGGCTGGACCTTCAACAAGAGTTATTGATGAGCCTAGTACATCTGGTCAAGCCCATCCTTCTCAAGAGTTGAGAATGCCTCGACGTAGTGGGAGGGTTGTTATTCAACTTGAACGCTATCTGGGTTTAGCAGAAACTCCAACTGTCATACCTGATGATGGGGTTGAGGATCCATTGACCTTTAGACAGGCAATGAATGATGTGGACCATGACTAGTGGGTCAAAGCTATGGACCTAGAGATGGAGTCTATGTACTTCAATCAAGTCTGGGATCTTGTAGACCTATCTGAAGGGGTTAAACCCATAGGGTGCAAATGGATCTACAAGAGAAAACGAGACGCAGCTGGGAAAGTACAGACTTTCAAAGCTCGACTTGTGGCAAAGGGTTATACCCAAAAGGAGGGGGTGGACTATGAGGAAACCTTCTCCCCAGTTGCCATGTTAAAGTCGATAAGAATTCTCTTGTCCATTGCCACCTTTTATGATTATGAGATTTGGCAAATGGACGTCAAGACTGCCTTTCTGAATGGCAATCTTGATGAGAACATCTTTATGTCTCAACCAGAGGGGTTCGTTGCTCAAGGTCAAGAGCAAAAAGTTTGCAAGCTTAGACGATCCATTTATGGGTTGAAGCAAGCTTCCAGATCTTGGAATATAAAGTTTGACACTGCTATCAAATCTTATGGCTTTGACCAGAACGTTGATGAGCCTTGTGTTTACAAAAGGATTATCAACAATTCAATAGCTTTTCTGGTGTTGTATGTAGATGATATTCTTCTCATTGGAAATGATGTAGAATATCTAGCTGACATTAAAAAATGGCTATCGACTGAGTTCCAAATGAAAGATTTGGGTGAAGCTCAGTATGTTCTAGGGATTCAAATTATCAGGAATCGTAAGAACAGAACGTTAGCCCTGTCTCAAGCATCATATATAGACAAGATGTTGTCTAGATATAAGATGCAGAATTCCAAGAGGGGTTTACTACCCTTTAGGCATGGAGTTCATTTGTCTAAGGAACAGTGTCCTAAGACACCTCAAGAAATTGAGGATATGAGACACATCCCTTATGCTTCAGCTGTGGGCAGTCTTATGTACGCCATGTTGTGTACTAGGCCTGACATTTGCTATGCAGTTGGGATAGTCAGCAGGTACCAGTCCAATCCAGGGTTAGACCACTGGACTGCAGTTAAAATCATCCTCAAGTATCTTCGGAGAACGAGGGGCTATCAGCTTGTGTATGGCTCTAAGGATTTGATCCTTACAGGATACACAGACTCTGACTTTCAGACTGATAAGGATTCTAGGAAATCCACATCAGGGTCAGTATTTACCCTCAACGGGGGAGCTGTAGTCTGGCGTAGCATCAAGCAAGGATGCATTGCAGACTCCACCCTGGAGGCCGAATATGTCGCTGCTTGTGAAGCAGCTAAGGAGGCTGTATGGCTACGGAAGTTCTTGATGGATTTGGAAGTTGTTCCAAATATGAACTTGCCAATCACCCTTTACTGTGATAATAATGGTGCAGTGGCAAATTCTAAAGAACCTCGCAATCATAAAAGAGGCAAGCACATAGAGCGCAAATAACATCTCATCAGAGAGATCGTGCAACGAGGGAACGTGATCGTCACGAAGGTAGCCTCTGAGCACAATATTGCTGATCCATTTACGAAGGCTCTCGCAGCTAAAGTGTTCGAGGGTCATCTAGAGGGTCTAGGTCTGCGAGATATGTACATAGAATAATCTAGGGCAAGTGGGAGAAGTGTAATGGGTATTGTGAATGCCCTAGTTTATTGTATTTATCTGTATTTGTACTTTTCATGTATTATACAGTATTAATACAAACTACTATTCCTACTTCAATGATTATTCATTCAATTTTGATTGTTGATGTACATTGCCCACTAGAGTTTTAGTTCAAGTGGGAGTTGTTGGGTTTTATGCCCTAAAACTCGTAGATAGTAAATGAAACAAATTAATCGATCTCAATAAAGTGTTATTTGAGTAATTCAGTAATTTGGTTATTGAATAATCGAGTTTGCATTAATAAACCCTAAATCCAATAAACTAAGATCCAAGGTTGTTTAAATGAAACTTGGACTAGTATGTGGGGACATACGGGGATCAGTGTCCAAGTAACAACCTAAATGGTCTATAGTATAGGGATAAGGTTGGGTACCTTATCCTGGTGACACTATGTGATACAGCCCACCTTGTATTCGATACAGATGCAATGATCCAAAGCATCCATGTAGGAGACATGCGGGTGGGGGTATCCTATGCAATGAGTTTGCATAAGACCGGACCGCGAAATAGTAACCACTAGATGTAACGCCGTTAACTAGTTTAGGTTTCTATTTCAATAGGATGACCTAGGTAACTCAATCTCAATCCTGAGTCTGTTATGAACCCCTTTCAGGAGGGACTGTCCTTAGATTTGTATGGGTGAGAGTGGCCAGTTCGCCGACTCAATAAGCCTACCATTTCAGGGGCAAGACCGAATGGGGGCTGGGAACATAACAGTACAAGATGGAATTCACTCCTTCCCCTATTGGGGTAAGTAGATGTGTGTTCCCTCAAGGGCTGATTCTAGGGCTTGAACAAAGGCGCGCCGTCCTCTCCTAGCCTGAGAGGAACTCCTGTTTAGTGGTTGGACCCTAAACAACTTGTTCATTAGAGGAATCAGTGGTATTTAAGGAACCAGAGGTAACCCAGGGGTAAAACGGTAATTTGACCCAGCTGGTGTTATGAACACACGTGAAGGATTGACTTACTGCTTGGTCGATATCCGTGGACACAGAAATATTCTATAGTGAGAAGAGTGCAGCTGTGGGTCTTTAGTGGAGTGACCCACAGTTAACGAATGTTGACTAAACTTGGTCAATGAGTTTGGCCAATTAGTCTCGTATCGTTGGAGCTTCTGATCTGTAGGTCCATTAGGTCCCACTGGTAGCTTGTAAAGAGACTTGGGCAATTAAGTATAAATTGTAAATTGAAAATGTTCAATTTATTTGGGGAATCGTATAATGTATATTGATGCATTATAATATAAAGTTTATGAACCTTTATAATATAATTTTTGAATTAATTAATTATTGAGAGAAAGTATTTGAAAGAGTTCAAATAAGTTTAATATGAATTGGATTCATATTAATTTTAATTTTAATAAAATCCCTAAGATTAAATATATGATATTTAATTGGGTAAATTAATTAATTATGGAATTAATTAATTATTTATTAAAATTAGAGACCTTTTCCTATTAGGAAAGAAAATATTTGAAAGAGTTCAAATAAATTTAATATGAATTGGATTAATATTAATTTTAATTTTAATAAAATCCCTAAGATTAAATATATGATATTTAATTGGGAAATTAATTAATTATGGAATTAATTAATTATTTATTAAAATTAGAGACTTTTTCCTATTAGGAAAAGGTCTCCCTTTTCCTATTAGGAAAAAGGTCTTGGCCTTTACTATATATAGGACCCCTGGGGTGGGGTGAAATGCATCTCATTCATTCTCCTACTCTCAGAGAATTCTCCCAAAGGCTCCCACAAGTCTCCTGCCTCTAGAAGTCTCAGAGTCATACCGGTGTAGCCATAGTGGTGGTGTTCACACTAGTTCGTGATTAATTCACAAGCAGTTGGTGAATTTAATCGGAGTCGTCAACGAGAGTAAGTAATTTGTTACTTTATAAATTAGATTTAGATCTAATATTTTTGTATGCTTAGCCTTAATATATATTTAGAATAGTTCTAATATTATTGCCAATGTATTGGTATTTTAGATTAAACAAAATTAATTACGAATCGGTCCCAATCACGCTTCCGCTTTACGGAATTATGGAATTCCAATCCTTCATGGGTGTTGTGGAGGACGTACTGGTGAAGGTCAACAAGTTTATCTTCCCCGTAGATTTTGTGGTACTAGACATGAAGGAGGACAAGGAGGTGCCCATTATTCTAGGCAGACCTTTCCTAGCTACAGGTAAAGCTGAGATCAGTGTCCACACAGGTAAGCTTACCTTGAACATTGATGATGAAAAAGTTGTGTTTAGTATTTTTGGACAAGATGAGTCTGTATGTAGTTTGCATACATGTTTTTCTATTGGTCCTGAATACTTGACTGACGATGATGAGGAGGTAGAGTTTAATCTTGGCTTAGGCTTAGGAGAAGTGCCTATGGATGATGAGGATTTTGATCACAATGCATATTTGAATAATCCTCTATTTGAGAATGATTTAGAACTGCCTGACTTTGAAAATGAATTAGACTTGCCTGCTTGTGACAATGAAAGATCTGCAGTTGATGATTTACCTTCCTTTGAGAATGAATTAGATTTGCCTGAAATGGATAATTTTGATGATGATATAGAATTGCCTGACGTTGAGGATGAGCATGAAATGCATAAAAAAGATTACTTGGTAGATAATTTCGAGTCTGATCGTGATTACACTGAATCTATTGAGTCTGATCTTGACATTCCTGAATGCATGGACCCTGATAATGTTAACACCTTTGATTCGTGTCCTGATGATGTATATAGCATAGAAACTGACCCAGAGGAACTCGAATCTGTGCATAGTATAGAATCTGACCCTGAAGAGCTTGAATTCTTTAATTCTGATAGTGAGTCATGTGATAGCCTAGTCGAATCATTTTTTAATACTGAGTCTGAGGAATCTGAGGAGCATGTAAATGTTTTTTCTGATGAATGGTCTGGCATGATTGATAGGCCATCTTTAGATCCTAGACCGGTAGATATTATAACGCTTGATGAATCTGTTAACAATTGCTTTGTGAATAGAGACTTAGAAAAGAGATTTGATGCTGTTACATATTTTCTGCAATGTTATTATGATAATCTCTTTAGTGATGATGGGCCAGGGGAAAGTTTTTTTTCTCCCCTGTTTGCGGTATGCAACTCGGTGCGTGATTTTTTGCAGGGCCCGGAGGATGATGAAAATTTTTATTTCGAGCCTCCGTAAGCGTGCCGAGCCTCGTCTAGCTAAAGACGTTAAAGAAAGCGCTGCTTGGGAGGCAACCCAAGGATTAAAGTTTAGATAGTTGTTTTTGCGGTAAATAATTTTCTTTGCTTCGTGATCCAATTTTGCTTTGCAGGATCACCTTAAGCAAATCCCAAAATTCCAAGAATCCCATTTTTCTGGATCGAAAGGAAGAGGATAAAGCGCTCCTAGCTCAGGGAAGTCTCAGTATCCCTCTATTTGCTTTACTGTTTTAAAAAACATTGGGGACAATGTTTAGTTTAAGTTTGGGGGGGGAGGCTTCCGCTGTGTTGAGCATATTTGAATTCTTTTGGATGCATGAATAGATAGCCATGATAGCCAGGGATGTGATTTTAGAAATTTTGGGAGAAAATAGTTTATACATTGTGGAATCTGGGAGCACGGCAGAAATTGTGAAATTTTAAAATTTTTTGATACTTAGTTTTGATGTCTAAAGCATGCAATAGCCTTATCTAATGACGTCTTTGAAAATCTAGATTCTTATTATGATTTTTAAAGTTTGTTGTCACCCCGATAGGCTTAGTTTCTAATATTAGGAAGTTCATGCTTGATTGTTCTAAAGAGCTAGGTACAAAAAAATGTTATGCCTGCTGAGAGAAAAGCAAAAGCAACAAAAGAAAATGAGAGAAGAAAAATCTGTTGAAAAAGAAAATTTTTGCTTGCACAAAAGAAAAAGCCTAGGGGTAAAAAGAGCTACCTGCGGTGTGATCAGTTAGGCCAACCAGAGAATAAAATTCGGGTTAAGGGTCCCTGCACCGTAGTGTGAAAGCTAGTACTATTAGATATCAAGATGCAAGTTTGGGGGAGTAGCAAAAGAAAAAGCAAAAGAAAGAGAAAAAAAAATCAATTGTGAGTTTTGCTCCCCCAGAAAAAAAAAAAAAAAAAAAAAAAAAAAAAAAAAATTGACAGGCACCCTAGTTTCTTTTTTTGCATGATAGAAGGACTCCGACCTATTAGGGGCTCTTAGCCAGTGTAGGGGGAAAACAAATGGAGAAAGCCATAAGACTAATCTAGGTTAGTAAAAGAATCAATAGATAAGTCTTGAGCATGCTATTCATTAATCTTAAGTTCAATCTAGTTTAAGATTTCTTCAAGAGTATGCGGTGCTTGCTTATTCCACTTGCATGTTTTCCATTCTATCTTAAGAATTCCAAAATCATTGAGGCTTGAGCGATTCTATTTCATGCATCTTTAGAATTTATTTTGCTCGGGACTAGCAAAAGCTTAAGTTTGGGGGTGTGATAGCGAGCAGAAATGTCGCTATTTTAGTCCCAATTTATTAGGCTTTTCTGTGTTTTAATCGTGTTTTTAATGAAAATATTTAATGAATTCCGTTATTTGGTCCTTAGGAGCGAAGTTGGTGATTTTGGGAGAAAAAGTGCAAAAAAATGAAGCAAATGAAGCCCAAATCCAAGCATGGATCAAAAGGGGATCCAATGAAGCCAATCATGATAAGAATGCCCAAAAAAAGTGAAGAGAAGGCCCAAAAATCAGCCCAAAACCGAAGCTGGAAATTCTGAAAATTGGGGCAGCGTCGAGACGCTATGCAAGGCAGCGTCGCGACGCTACCCATTTCTTGGGCAACAAGACGCGTGCGTTGCAGCGTCGCGACGCTGTGCAATGTAGCGTCGCGACGCTACCCCCATTCCGGGCCTATAAAAAGGCACCCTTGGGTGCCTCATTTACCATCAATCAATTCATTCTTCAATCCATTCTTTCCTTCCTTTGGCTCCTTTGGAGCCTCTCTCAAGGCTTTCTAGCCTTTTTGAGAGAATTCTTTAGTGGGAAATATTTGGGGAATTTTGGGGAGCATCTTAGGAAGCTCAAAGGAGTGTTCGGCGGAGCTCTGAGCGTCAGCGAAGGGGTTTCTCGACGGTCAATTCCTTTCCTTTTATGCTCTTAAATTATGCTTTCTATTGTAAATGTTGTGGATATTTTAGCTATGTATAGCTAAACCCCAATTTGGGGTCTTGGAATGAAATTATAGTTGAAACGTTGTTATAATTACCTGTCTCTTGCCCTTTTTCCTAATTATTTGTATGGATGTGCTTAATGCTTTATTCAATCTGGCCAATTGTGTAATGATTCGATCCTTAATGGAAACTCGACGGAGAGAAGTTAGGATAGATCATAATCCATGCAACTAGTTTAATTGCCCGTCGTGACACCGTGATTAGTTGATTAAACTTAGATTCCTAAAATGAATCAGAGCGTAATAATTAATGATTTTTAATGGCGCTAAGGACACTTAGGTTGTTAAAATGAATTAATTACAATTAGGGGAAACCGACAGGAGAACCTATGTGATTAACGGAGATTCTAGGAGTATAATTAGTTGGGCAATGAGATAGGATAATTATAACAATTGTTTAGCTCATAATTGATTTTCAAGACCCCTCTTCCCATTAAAAGAAATCTCTTTCTCCATATTTTTTTTATTTGATTGATCAAATTATTTTCCTGCTTTGAATTTTAAATTTCTCTTATTTGCATGGGTTGTTCCCTAAATATTATTTTGCCTAAGTACTTTTAGTGCTCAAGAGATTTTATTTTTGCTTAATTTTCGCTTCGCTTCCCTGTGGATTCGATACTCGGTATTACTACCGTTTTATATTACTTGTGCGACCCGTGCGCTTGCGGTAGCAAATAGCAAACAAAGGGGCGCAGTGGCGGCTTTCGAAAACAGAGAAGAGGATGTTCCAGTCAGCCTATTTGAAGAGGGAAGCAAATACTTGGATGGGATTTATCAAACAAAGGTTGCTTCCAACGACTCATGACTCGACGGTTTCTAGGGAACGAGTGCTTCTGGCTTTCGCTATTTTGAGGTCTCTCAGTATTGATGTGGGAAAAATTATTGCTGAAGAAATATCTGGATGTTGGAAGAAGAAAGTGGGGAAGCTGTTTTTCCCGAATACCATTACCATGCTTTGCAAGCGAGCAGGGGTTCCAGAGAATGAAGGAGATGTGATATTATTTGACAAAGGAATCATTGACACACCTAACTTGCCGCGGCTTCAGCGTACGCAAGAGGCACGTCAGGGTGGGCTGGTCTACGGCATCAACACGATTTTAGAACAACTCGCACTTTCGGCCAGCAGGCAGGAGTTTGCCGAGAGGCAAGCTTTAACCTTCTGGAACTATGTTAGAACTCGTGATGCCAATCTGAAGAAGGCGCTACAGGAGAATTTTTCCAAACCATTTCCAGCCCTTCCAGCATTCCCTGAAGATTTATTGAACCCCTGGATTCCGCCACTGCCTGTCGAGAGAGAAGGAGATGGAGAAGAAGATCCTGGTCAGGAGGATTGAAGAAGGAAAATTTGGGCGAGCAAACTTTTTGATGAATTAATTTTGTTGCTCGAGCATTTCTGACCACATCTTTTTCTATGTTTGCTTGATTTGTTCTGTTTCTTTTTAATTTTTCTGATGCTTAAAAATATATCTGCTTATGTAATTTCTTTTGCTATGCTTTTAATGAAATTTCCGAAGTTATTTCTGTTCCATAAGAATTGAGTAACTCTAACTTAACTAATTCTCTTTCTGAATTTTTGAAGCTTGGACTGGCTAAGCTTAATTAGATCAAGGTATTCTGATCTCCAGAAACCTTTTGCTTGAGCATTTTCTCTGGCCTGGTCGTTGCTGTGGCAAAGAAAATTTTGGAGGTAGTGTTGACTTATGTGATCCACTTTAAGCTTAGGTCTAGTCCCACGCTTAGTTTTAAAATTCAGATAGAAAAATTTAAGTTTGGGGGTGTCATTTAAAATTTTAATGATTCATTGGGGACAATGAATAATTCAAGTTTGGGGAAGTTTTTGCTACTCCAATTGTTTTGCTCGAGCATTCCTCTCCTTCATTAAATAAATTGTTAGGTTATTGAGTAACCGGGGACATTTGTGATACCCACAGTTTGTCTTCGCGTCAAAAGGTGACCTAGGAAATGTGAAGAATTATGAAAAATTATTTGCTGAAAAAAAAGTGATTGTTGAAAATTTTGCTGAGAAAATTCATGGAGCAAAAGTTTTGAAGGATGAATGATAATCCAGTAGTTTTTCTGTCTCCCAGAACTTAGGTGAGCTTCATCATAAAATGTTGCCATTCTGAGGGGCAAGAGATGGAATAACTAAGGATTTTTGAGTTTTACAAAGAGTATTTAGCCTAATTGGTGATGAGTTTGAGGCAAGGGTATACTGCACCATAAAGTGGGTCATCCCATTCTTAAGAGCTTATGACTGTAGGGCTGCTTCAAGTCCGAAAAACAGAAAATATAAACCCCTTGAAAATGTGTTTTGATACGTCTGATAATAAGAGCTAGGCTGTGGCAAGTTCTTAGAATTAAGTTAGAAGTGGTGATTATTTGTCCATGCCGGAAGAATTATTTTGCTGCAGCAGAGCTTGGTTTTGCAGAATGCTCAGGTAAAAGTTGAAGGTAGTGATTGAAGTATCTGTTTTGATTAAGCTATGCTTTATCTAATGTTTTGAATTCTTGAAGGGAAAGTTGGTTAGTATTGCTCGGGACGCGCAATAGTTCAAGTTTGGGGGTGTGATAACTCTCCAAAAGGGAGTTATTTAGGCCTTATTTCTATCATGATTTGTGTGTCTTTTGTGCTTAATAGGGTTGCTTTTAGAGAGATATTATATGTTTTAACCCATTTGGAAGAATGGAAGCTTTGGAGATTATTTTGTGCAAAATATGTTGCTGGGCGACTTGAGGGAGCAAACTCTGTGCTGGAGCAAAGCTGGGAGCGAAAACTGCCACGTCACAGCTCGTTAGCCAATTTACCAAACTGAATTCTGTTAAGCTAATCTCGAGATAAAGGAGCAAGGAGAGCCATCCACGTGTCTAGGTCAACCTAATTCAAGCTTTCCTCAACTCTATAAAAGGAGATAGCCGCCCAAGTCAAAATCATTCCACTTTTGGGAACGAGTTCACTCTCATTTCCACTTTTGGGAGCCGAGTAGAGGAGAGAGATTGGAGACCATCAAGAAGTCCATCATTTGCAAGCTGATCAAGGAGATTAATATTTTCCTTTATTATCTTATGATTATGGATATGCTTACTCAGATTGTAATGTGTGTTTCCATCCATTTTATGAACTAAGTAGCCTTAGGCGTTGGTTAGGAAACCATGTGATTACCGTGCTTAACTTCTAGTAATAAATATTGATTAATGCATCTTCATTAATTGTTGTGCTCATTTACATTTTGTGCCCGCCTGGCCAGCCGGTATGAATACCTCTCTCTAGTTTCAGGGATGATTTAGGGAGTGTGTGGCATTTAATCACACTAGATCATTGTGTATTGGTGAACACCAGTGACTGAGTTAGGGATAGCCAATTGCCTAGTGCTTGATCGGTATTACATCATTGGTGTTGAAACACATTAGAAAAGATCCGGAGTTCCAGGAGGAATCTGCTAATAAGACTGCGAGAGTTTTGCATGATCAATAATATTGCTAGAACATCTTTCAAAACAATTACTAAAACCTGACCAGCGCCTGTTTCTAATCTGTCTGTCTATCCGTTTACTTACTGTTCTGTCATTTCTTTTGCTTCAGCATTATTCTTATAAAAACCAATCATTTTTACCATCTTTGAAACCATTAAAGAGTTATACAAAATAGATAAAGTGGAAGCTAGTTCAGGCCTTGGATTGATAATACTTATTACTTGCTGCAGACTATGTATACTTGCATAGAGTCTAGAGTCAATTTACATCTTATTTTTACTCACTCTAGGAACCCAACAAGTTTTTGGCGCCGTTGCCGGGGAATTGAATAAGTTTTTATCTGATCTGTTTTGTGTATGTGTTTTAGTGGTTTGGTGCTAGAACTTTTTGATCGTTTCTTTTGTTTTTGCAGGCGTGAGTTTGGTGCATGAACGATCCGCCTGGGGTGAGGTTCGAGCTTGATCCAGAATCGAGAGAACATTCAAGATAAGAAGGAGAGAGCAGCGTAGACAGCAAAATCAAATGGCTGATGTGCCGCGTCTCCTGTAGGTTCCAGAAGATCCAGTTGATCCCCAACAGAATCGTGTGCTACAGCAAAACCAGCCGCTGGAGCAAAGTAGACAGCAAAATAATCAGGCTGAGAATCCTATCTTGGTAGCGAACGATAGGGCCAGAGCCATTCGAGCGTATGCTTTTCCAATGTTTGATGAGTTAAATCCAGGGATTGCACGTCCTCACATTGAGGCAGCAAATTTTGAAATGAAACCGGTAATGTTTCAGATGTTTCAAACCGTGGGTCAATTCCATGGTTTGTCATCTGAAGACCCTCATTTACATCTTAAATCTTTTCTAGGAGTTAGTGATTCTTTTGTAATTCAAGGAGTGCCTAGAGATGCCCTTAGATTAACTTTGTTCCCGTATTCCCTTAGAGATGGAGCAAAGGCATGGTTAAACTCTTTTGCTCCAGTATCAATTAGGACATGAAATGAGTTAGCAGAAAATTTTTTGAGTAAATATTTTCCACCAAATAGAAATGCTAAATCAAGTTTTGTTCTCACATCCTCAAAAGTTCACAACGTGAGGTTCATGCTTGGCCTCGAGTCACCGTGGGAGTGACCCCCTACGGATGGTGTTTGCATGGATTAATATCAAGGCGAATGAGGGAGTATTTTATAGTAAGTGGGAGCAGGACACGTGTCAACGTATCCTACGATCTCCTCCATTAGGTTGCACCGTGAGATCCCCATGATCTGCCTGCGAGTCGCTCTAGGAGCGATCACCCTACGGAGGGCTTGATCATGGGAGTCGGAACAACGCAAACTCCAGAAATGGATAGGGTTTCTTAGGTCCATTTCCAACTTTGACTTTCCCTACGGTAGCATTGTTGGGGCCGATCTCTGAAATCTGAAAAATGGAGGGTCACACTTACGGGAAATTGTTAAGGTGTTAATAATTTCCTGGCCGAAAAAAAACGGTAGCTAAGAACTATTGGAATATGAGTTATTCCGGGAATAGGGATTGGCTGAGATTATCTCAATTCAGAGGAGGAGTAGCTGACTACCCTACGGTAGCTGTTGTTCTAAACCTCTGAAGTATCGTTGCAAAATGAATTTTTATTCTATGGGTTGATCATTACTTTTGCTAAATTGATTGGATTAAAATAATAATATTATTTTGTGTAATGGGTTAATGCAACAATACTTATTAAGTTAATTTGTTTTTTTATCAGCAATGAAACGTTCTTTGTATGCCTCTAATAACGTCAATTACAAAACTGGTATTTCTAATACAACTAAGAAAATGAACTTAAACACTGAATGCGTAGAATTGGTCTTAACTGAGGACGGTCCTCGAGACCATATGTCTAATTTATCTGAAATTGTTCATGATGAATATGACATAGACTGCTTAGCACATCTCAATGAAAATAAATTTGATTTATTGATTATTGAAACGTGTATAGTGGAAAATGATGATACAGCCTGGATCCTTGATTCAGGTGCCACTCATCACGTATGCTCTTCCTTTGAGGGAATGAGCTACTGGCAACAGTTAGATGCTGGGGAAATGACTCTCAGAGTTGGGACTGGGGAGCTCATTTCAGCTAAAGCAGTGGGAGATATTAAAATGTTCTTCTCCAGGGAACGCTATATGTTATTAGATAACATATATATAGTTCCCAAAATAAAAAGAAATTTGATTTCTATTTGTTTGCTAGAACAAGGGTATTCAGTGTCTTTTTCTGTGAATGAAGCTTTCATTACTAAAAGGGGTGCTGATATATGTTCTGCAAAAATGGAGAACAATTTGTATGTCTTAAGACCAATAGAGTCTAGGACTATTTTTAACAATGAAATGTTTAAAACAGCTGAGACTCAACCAAAAAGGCAAAAAGTTTCTCAAAGTACCTATCTTTGGCACTTGAGACTTGGCCACATAAATCTCAATAGGATTGGGAGATTGGTTAAGAACGGACTTCTAAGCCAGTTAGAAGATGGTACTTTACCTCCATGTGAGTCATGTCTCGAAGGTAAGATGACCAAACGACCTTTTACTGGAAAAGGTTATCGTGCCAAGGAGCCCTTAGAACTCGTACATACGGATCTCTGTGGTTCAATGAATGTAAGAGCTCAAGGAGGGTATGAATATTTCATCTCTTTTATAGATGATTATTCAAGGTATGGTTATTTATACCTAATGAGTTATAAGTCTGAAGCCCTTGAAAAGTTCAAGGAGTACATGACTGAAGTTGAGAACTTATTAGGTAAGACCATTAAAACACTTCGATCTGATCGAGGTGGAGAGTATTTGGACTTAAAATTCCAAAACTATTTGATAGAACATGGAATATCGTCCCAACTCTCAGAACCAGGTACACCTCAGCAGAATGGTGTATCTGAAAGGAGAAACAGAACCTTGTTAGACATGGTTCGATCTATGATGAGCTATGCTCAGTTGCCTAGTTCTTTTTGGGGTTATGCAGTAGAGACTGCAGTTTATATTTTGAATGTTGTTCCCTCAAAGAGTGTTTCTGAAACACCATTTGAGCTCTGGAAAGGGCGTAAAGCTAGCTTATGTCATTTCAGAATTTGTTGCTGCCCTGCACATGTGTTTGTAGCAAACCCAAAGAAATTGGATTCACGTTCAAAATTATGCCTATTTGTAGGCTACCTAAAAGAAACAAGAGGTGGATACTTCTTCGATCCAAAAGAAAATAAAGTGTTTGTATCGACAAATGCTACTTTCTTGGAAGAAGACCACGTTCGAGAACACAAGCCACGCAGTAAAATGGTGTTAAGTGAACTTTCTGGTGAAACTACGAATGAATCAACAAGAGTTGTTGGTAAGGCTGGACCTTCAACAAGGGTTGTTGATAAGCCCAGTACACAGACTGGACCTTCAACAAGAGTTGTAGATGAGCCCAGTACATTTGGTCAAGCCCATCCTTCTCAACAGTTGAGAATGCCTCGACGTAGTGGGAGGGTTGTTACTAAACCTGAACGCTATCTGGGTTTAGCAGAAACTCCAGCTGTCATATCTGATGATGGAATCGAGGATCCATTGACCTTTAGACAGACAATGAATGATGTGGACCATGACCAGTGGGTCAAAGCTATGGACCTAGAGATGGAGTCTATGTACTTCAATCAAGTCTGGGATCTTGTAGACCTACCTGAAGGGGTTAAACCCATAGGGTGTAAATGGATCTACAAGAGAAAACAAGACGCGGTTGGGAAAGTACAGACTTTCAAAGCTTGACTTGTGGCAAAGGGTTATACCCAAAAGAAGGGGGTGGACTATGAGGAAACTTTCTCCCCAGTTGCCATGTTTAAGTCGATAAGGATTCTCTTGCCATTGCCACCTTTTATGATTATGAGATTTGGCAAATGAACGTCAAAACTGCCTTTCTGAATGGCAATCTTGATGACAACATCTTTATGTCTCAACCAAAGGGGTTCATTGCTCAAGGTCAGGAGCAAAAAGTTTGCAAGTTTAGACGATCCATTTATGGGTTGAAGCAAGCTTCCAGATCTTGGAATATAAGGTTTGACACTGCTGTCAAATCTTATGGCTTTGACCAGAACGTTGATGAGCCTTGTTTTTATAAAAGAATTATCAACAGTTCAGTAGTTTTTCTAGTGTTGTATGTAGATGATATTCTTCTCATTGGGAATGATGTAGAATATCTAGCTGACATTAAAAAATGGCTATCGACTGAGTTCCAAATGAAATATTTGGGTGAAGCTCAATATGTTCTAGGGATTCAAATTATCAGGAATCGTAAGAATAGAACGTTAGCCCTGTCTCAAGCATCATATATAGATAAGATGTTGTCTAGATATAAGATGAAGAATTCCAAGAGGGGTTTACTACTCTTCAGGCATGGAGTTCATTTGTCTAAGGAACAGTGTCCTAAGACACCTCAAGAAATTGAGGATATGAGACAGATCCCTTATGCTTCAGCTGTGGGCAGTCTTATGCATGCCATATTATGTACTAGGCCTGACATTTGCTATGCAGTTGGGATAGTCAGCAGGTACCAGTCCAATCCAGGGTTAGACCACTGGACTGCAGTTAAAAACATCTTCAAGTATCTTCGGAGAACGAGGGACTATCAAGCAAGGATGCATTGCAGACTCCACCATGGAGGCCGAATGTGAAGCAGCTAAGGAGGCTGTATGGCTACGGAAGTTCTTGATGGATTTGGAAGTTGTTCCAAATATGAACTTGCCAATCACCCTTTACTATGATAATAGTGGTGCAGTGGCAAATTCTAAAGAACCTCGTAGTCACAAAAGAGGCAAGCACATAGAGTGCAAATATCATCTCATCAGAGAGATCGTGCAACGAGGGGACGTGATCGTCACGAAGGTAGCCTCTGAGCACAATATTGCTGATCCATTTACGAAGGCTCTCGGGGCTAAAATGTTCGAGGGTCATCTAGAGGGTCTAGGTCTGCGAGATATGTACATAGAATAATCTAGGACAAGTGGGAGAAGTGTAATGGGTATTGTGAATGCCCTAGTTTATTGTATTTATCTGTATTTGTACTTTTTATGTATTATACAGTATTAATACAAACTACTATTCCTACTTCAATGATTATTCATTCAATTTTGATTGTTGATGTGCATTTCCCACTAGAGTTTTAGTTCAAGTGGGAGTTGTTGGGTTTTATGCCCTAAAACTCGTAGATAGTAAATGAAACAAATTAATCGATCTCGATAAAGTGTTATTTGAGTGATTCAGTAATTAGTTATTGAATAATTGAGTTTTCATTAATAAACCCTAAATCCAATAAACTAAGATCCAAGGTTGTTTAAATGAAACTTGAACTAGTATGTGGGGACATACGGGGATCGATGTTCAAGTAACAACCTAAAAGGTCTATAGTATAGGGATAAGGCTGGGTACCTTATCCTGGTGACACTGTGATACGGCCCACCTTGTATTCGATACAGATGCAATGTGTGATGCCCTGCATTTCAGGTAAATCAAAGTTTCCTATTAATCGATATTTTGCCAATCGAGTTTTTTTTTGCTTTTTCTCGTGTCAGTGGCTGAATGTCTTGTCGGTTGATCTTTTTCAGGTTAGTGGGCTTTTGAGTGGCGTTCTTTTCTCTGGTTGGTGGGTAGTTTTAGAGTTGGTAAAGGTTTAAAAAAAAAAGGAAAAGAAAGAAGGAAATCTCTCTCTCTCTCTCTCTCTCTCTCTCTCTCTCTCTCTCTCGTGCGGCAGACCCCCCCCCCAATCTCTTCTCTCGTTTTTCTTCTCCCAGCCGCACAATCGCCGCCGCCGTCCCTCTCGCCCAGCCGCCGAGCTCCCAGCGCCGCCGCCGTCCCTCTCACCTAGCCGCCTTCGCTTGCCCCTTCGCGAGTGCCGCCGTCGCCTTCCCCTTCGCGAGCGCCGCCAGCCACTGCCTCCCTTTCTTCCTCGCGTCTCTCGGCCTCCACGCTCAGCCGCTGCCGCGCGCCGCCCAGCTGCTGCCTTCCCCATTCGTTTTCCCCTCCGGCGAGCAGATCCCAAGCCGCCAGACTTCGTGTTCTTCCTTCACATCGGCCGACAGTCCGTTATTCGCATCAACCATCGTTTTCCTTGCAATTTTACCTTCACCCGGTGTGAAGTTAGTGTGGTTTCAGCCCTCATCGACGCTGTCTCCCCTCCATTTGGCTTCAAGCTACGAATACCAGCGCAATTCCTCTACCTTTCAGCGATTTCGATAAGATTCGGCCTAACCTATTCCGTATTGGCATTGAATTCAAGTTACCCATGACCCAAAAGGTGTTAATCTAAGTTACCCACTCTTTATCGCTTCCTAAATTGCAGGTTCTGGCCATTTTGGACACTGTACAGCACGTATCGGTCACTGTTCAGTTCTGTTCGGTAAGTTCCGATGGCCTTAAAGTCTCTAGAAACTGCCTTAGGTAGCTTTAGAATGCTTTTTAACCTTTGGGCATCCTTTAGTTTCAGTTTTAACTCATTTCGGCCTTGGGACAGCACTTATTCAAGGTGTTTCAGTGCTGATCGATTAATTCCAGCAAGGTTCCTGCCCCTTTTCGGTGAGTTTCAGCACCTTGTAGCACGCTTTAGGTCCCTTTTATTATATGTTAGGTGGTAGAAAGATTGTTGGGATATTCTCTAACCTTTAGAAGGTCTCTATTGCGTCCGTAGGTCCGCTTAGAACCTATTCTAATAATTTCCAGCAAGCGTTAGCTGGATTTAGGAGCACTTTTAAGTATGGTAAGTAGTTTCTATCTGGATTGGGCTTGTTTGCTTGCTTGAGCATGTCACTTGTTGCTTGCTTGCTTATATGTTTCGTGTTTGATATTTGTACGTAGATATTTCGTTGTGAGTTAAGCATGTTGATATGTTGTTTTTAGCATGAGGCACTTTAAGCATGTTTGGCTATGTTTGAGAATGTTGTTGTTACTGGACTATGCTGCATGTGAGTCGTGTCTGCATGGTGTGTGATCATTGGGGAGAGGCGGAGCATGACGCGTAAATCATGTGTTGGGCATGTGTGCGGAGCGTGACGCGGAAATCACGTGTGGGTGTGAGTGCGGAGCGTGACGCGGAAATCACGTGTGAGTGGCACTGCACATGGCGCGTGATAATACATGTGTTGGGTGGGTTTGCGGAGCGTGACGCGGAAATCACGTGTGGGTTGTGAGTGCGGAGCGTGACGCGGAAATCACGTGTGAGTGTGCGGGCATGGCGCGGAAACCATGTGGGGGTGCATAGCATGATGCGTGGATTCATGTTGTCGTCCCATTTTGCATGAAACATGTGTTGGCATTATTGTTTTCGTGTTTAAGAGCTTGTTGGTTCGTTTATCGCTTAAAAAGCATGATGTGTGTGGATAGCATGTTGTTGTGGGTGTTTGTTGTTTGGTGGCTCACTGGGTGTGAGCTACTTACCAGTACTGTGGTTGTACTGATACCCCTCCCCTTTCTTCCCCCCAACAATTTCATATTATGCAGGTGATGAGCTGTATGTGCCCGGTGATGTAGATGAGGAGGTTCACGAGGGATGACCACGGGGGGGCCCAGTATTTGTTAAGATTCTGTTGGGTAGGGTAGTTCTTAATTAATTGTTGACAGGTTGATTTGTTTAGCTTTGTAGCTAGGTTGGTGTAATTTTTGTTTCTCGTTATTGAGCATATTTAGATTTCATGTATCTCGTTAGGCTGTAAATATGTTGTTGCTTAATAAAGTTGATCTGTTTTAGAAAGTTAAGGTTATGCTTGATCTGGGAGAGTTAGGTTCTGTTGTTGGTTGAAGATGCGAGATCTAACTCGTATCCTAGTTGCAGTTGTTTCTGTGGGGTTGTGGAGTTGAATGGATCAATATAGAAGTGTTGTTGAGTTTAGCAGGTGTTCAAAAAATTTTGGTTTCGTCCTATGTACGTCGTTATGCTGCCGAAATTTTTGGAGCTCTCGGTAGGTTTGAATAGGAGTTTAGTAATGTCACTAGGTTAGATTATATCAAAACCTGGGGCGTTACAGTTGGTATCAGAGCGGAGTTGTTCCTGTAGACTGACCTAGAATCTAGGTTGATAATAGTGTAGGATCTGTGGTCTTCCTCGTTCTCCTCTCCATCACCAGGTATGTGGATTGAATGTTTTATTATATATTGCTTGATTTATCTGGTTGCTTTAATCTATGCTTGCCTTGAATGATTATTGTTAGACTTGCAATGCATGTTTACTTATTACCTTGGTTGCCTTGTTTGAGCATGATGTTTTCCATGTTGTTTTTATATAGTATTTAGGCTTAGGATGCTCCCTTTAGGTGATTAGATAGCGTGCTTTGATTGCCTGTTTATTGCATGATAGTAGGACTAGGATGCTGCCTAGACTTATGTTAGAGCTTGTATCCTTGGTTGCTATCTGTTGATTGACCTTGGTGCACCGCCTTCTCAGTCGATGGCTCGTGGTCGAGGTAGACCTAGAAACCCAGCTGTTAGGCAGGAGCGCCAGGCAGAGGGTGATGATGTTCAGCAGGATCCCCCAGCCCCTCCCGTTCACAGAGAGGTTAACCCTCCGGTTCCTCGCCGTCGACGAGGAGTTGTACCACCGGCACCTCCTGTTCCACATGCAGCCCCAATGCTGATCACACCGGAAGCACTTCAGACCATGTTCGATAACATGGCTCAAAGAAATGTCAGGCAGCCGAGGTACCCCAATCGGGCAGCTGAAGACCCAATGGAGTCTCAATTCCTTCGAGATTTCAAGCGTTACGACCCTCCTACCTTCGATGGACGGTCAGAAAATCTCGTGGCGGCCGAGCGTTGGATCGCCGATCTGGAGGCAATGTATGACTATATGAATTGTGATGACCGTCTGATGGTCAGAGGGGCGATATTTATGCTGAGGGATGATGCCCGCATGTGGTGGAAATCAATAGCGGAGGCGGAAGATCATGCTAACAACCCAGTCTTGTGGGAGAGGTTTAAGGACCTTCTATACGATCATTATTTTCCTGAGACTGTCAAGGATGATAAGGAGACAAAATTTTTGCACCTAACTCAAGGGAATATGACAGTGGTGCAATATGAGAGGAAATTCACTGAGCTCTCCCGCTTTGCTCAGGATTTTGTTAGCACGCCAGAACGAAAAATCAAGAGGTTCGTCAAAGGCCTCCGAGAGGAAATTAGAGGTACTGTTGCCTTGAGCGGACCCACAACTTTTGCTGAGGCACTCAGGGGTGCTTTGATTATGGACAAGAACGTGGCACGGAAAGCGCAGCCTCAGTGGGGAGAAGCTTCAGCATAAGGAGTCAAAAGGAAACCTCCACCTTTTGTTGGACAACCTCAAAAGGCCCCACGACAGCAGATTCAGGGGAAAGCTCCTGCTCTTCCCTTATGCAATGCTTGTGGCAAATACCATTTTGGACAGTGCCAAGTGGGTGGAAGAGTATGCTTCAAGTGTGGGAAGGAAGGACATTATGCAAGGCAATGCCCGACCAAGAAAGAAGCCGATGCAGAAAAGCCAGTTCCAAAAGCCCAGGCTGTGCCAGCTCAGGGTGGTAATCAAAGGGCACGTGTTTTTTCCTTCACGAGAGAAGAAGCTAATGAGGAGGATACCGTGGTCACAGGTACGCTCTCTCTAAGCTGGCCTTTGTTTAAATCACTTGCTTGTTTGTTTGTTTCATTCTTGCTCTTTGCTACTTTAGGAACTATTCTTGTTGTGAATGTCCCTGCCTTTGTATTGTTTGACTCGGGGTCGAGTCATTCTTTCATTTCCTCGGCGTTTGTTAGTCAAGAAAAGCTCGAGCTTGAGCCTCTAGGGTATATTCTCTCAGTGTCTACACCCTTAGGTTCAATATTGCTTGCTCAACAAGTGATTAAGTTGGGTGAAGTTTCTGTTGCAGGCCAGGCCTTTGGGGCAAAGTTGATCAAGTTAGATATGCACGACTTTGATGTAATCCTAGGCATGGATTGGTTGGCTAGTAATGGAGCTACCATTGATTGTGCTAAGAAAGAAGTGCATCTCAAGTTGCCTTCAGGCCAAGGGTTTAAGTTTAAGGGTTCAAGGAATGGGAGTCCTAAGGTCGTTTCTGCGTTGAAAGCCAAGCATCTATTGCAACACGGCGCATGGGCTTACCTAGCCAGTGTGGTTGATGTTAGCAAGGAATCTCCCAGCCTGGACTCCGTCCCCGTGGTTAGGGATTTTGCAGATGTCTTTTCGGATGATCTTCCAAGGCTACCTCCGACTCGAGAAATAGATTTCTGCATAGACCTCTTACCTGGGACAACTCCGTTATCCAAAGCACCGTATCGAATGGCTCCGGCGGAGTTGAAGGAACTGAAAGTGCAGTTGGAAGAACTTCTGGAGAAAGGGTTTATTCGTCCTAGCGTTTCTCCATGGGGTGCTCCGGTTTTGTTTGTCAAGAAGAAAGATGGTTCCATGAGGCTTTGCATTGACTATCGGGAGTTGAATAGGGTGACCGTGAAAAATAAATACCCTCTCCCTCGCATTGATGATCTATTTGATCAGCTGCAAGGAGCCAAGGTATTCTCAAAGATCGACTTGCGCTCCGGTTACCATCAGTTGAGAATTAAGGAAGCTGACATTCCAAAGACTGCCTTCAGGACCAGGTATGGGCATTACGAATTCACGGTGATGTCCTTTGGACTTACCAATGCTCCTGCGACCTTTATGGATCTTATGAACCGAGTGTTTAAAAGCTTCCTTGACTCATTTGTGATAGTCTTCATTGATGACATCTTGGTCTTTTCCAAGAGCAAGGAACAACATGAGCAGCACCTTATTCAGGTTTTGGAAGCCCTAAGGAGCAACGAGTTGTATGCTAAATTTTCGAAGTGCGAGTTTTGGTTGGATGAAGTGGCGTTTCTTGGTCACGTTGTCACCCAAGAGGGTATCGCAGTGGATCCTGCTAAGGTGACAGCAGTTCGCAATTGGCCGAGACCTACTACTGTGACTGAAATCCGTAGTTTCCTGGGGTTGGCAGGCTACTACAGAAAGTTTGTTCAAGACTTTTCAACCATTGCAGCGCCTTTGACTCAGTTGACCCGCAAAAATGTGGCTTTCACTTGGAGTGAGGGCTGTGAAAAGAGCTTTCAGGAGTTAAAGGAACGTCTAACCACCGCTCCGGTGCTAACCATTCCCGACGATTCAGGAGGCTTGGTAGTTTACAGTGATGCTTCAAGAAAAGGATTAGGTTGTGTGCTTATGCAGCATGGGAAGGTAGTTGCTTATGCCTCACGACAGCTTAAAGGGCACGAGCTTAATTACCCCACTCATGATCTGGAACTTGCAGCAGTGGTGTTTGCTTTGAAGATTTGGAGGCATTACTTGTATGGAGAAAGGATCCAGATTTTCACTGACCACCAGAGTCTGAAGTACTTCTTCACCCAGAAGGAGCTTAACTTGAGGCAAAGAAGGTGGTTGGAGTTGGTAAAGGACTATGATTGTGAGATCAATTACCACCCGGGCAAGGCCAACGTGGTAGCGGATGCTCTTAGCAGAAGGGCAGCAAGTGTAGCATCCATGGTTTCATCAGAAAGTCCTATGTTAGCAGAGTTGGACCGAGCAGAGGTTGAACTAGCAGTGGCAGATGTGTCATCGTTGTTGGCTCAACTTTCAGTGGTTCCTAGCTTGTGGCAGCGTATTACAGATGCTCAACAAGAGGATCCAGAGTTAATCAAGCGTGTGAGTGAGGTAGGTCAAGGAGACTTCACTCTCACTAAGGACTTGACCTTGTTATACCAGGGAAGGTTGTGTGTGCCAAAGAACTATTCGCTGAGGCGATCGTTGCTGGAAGAAGCACATAACACTTCTTTCTCAGTGCATCCGGGCAGTACCAAGATGTATAGGGATCTTAAGAAGCATTACTGGTGGCATAATATGAAAAGAGAGATTACTCAGTTCGTCAGTAAATGCTTGACTTGTCAGCAGGTGAAAGCTTCTAGGCAAAGGCCTGCCGGTTTATTGCAACCCTTGACCGTTCCGATGTGGAAGTGGGAAAATGTGTCCATGGATTTCATCGTTGGATTGCCAAGAACAGTGAAAGGTTTCACGGTGATTTGGGTGGTGGTAGACCGTCTGACCAAGTCTGCTCATTTTATCCCGGGTAAGGCCACCTATTCTGTAGATAAGTGGGCAGAATTGTACCTAAAGGAGATAGTGAGGTTGCATGGTGTGCCTGTTTCGATTGTGTCTGACAGAGACCCTCGCTTCACATCTACCTTTTGGCAAAGTCTACAGAAAGCACTGGGTACTCAGTTGGATTTTAGTACTGCATTCCACCCTCAGACTGACGGCCAGACTGAACGGTTGAACCAGGTGCTAGAAGACATGCTCAGGGCTTGTGTGCTAGATTTCGGTGGTAGTTGGGAAAGTCATTTGTATCTGATCGAGTTTGCCTACAACAACAGTTATCAGTCGACCATTGGCATGGCTTCGTATGAGGCTCTGTATGGGAAAAAGTGCAGGTCACCGGTCCATTGGGACGAGGTTGGTGAAAGAGCTTTGCTAGGACCAGAGTTGGTTCAAATGACCAATGATGCAGTTGTTGGGTTTTATGCCCTAAAACTCGTAGATAGTGAATGTAAACAAATTTTATACTTGTGTTTAATAAAGTGTTATTTAGTTTCTGCAATAAAATGTTATTGTTAAATATTGCACTATTTGACCCAAATCCAATAAACTAAGATCCAAGGTTGTTTGTATGTAACTTGAACTAGTATGTGGGGACATACGGGGATCGATATTCAAGTAACAACCTAAAAGGTCTATAGTACAAGGATAAGGCTGGGTACCTTATCCTGGTGACACTATGGATACGGCCCACTTTGTATTATGATACAAACGCTATGATCCAACGCGTTCATGTAGTTGACATGCGAGTGGGGGTATCCTATGCAATGAGTTTGCATAAGACCGGACCGCGAAATAGTTAACCACTAACTGTAACACCGTTAGTTGGCTTGGTTTCTATTTCACTAGGATGACCTAGACAACTCAGTCTCAATCCTGAGTGGATTATGGACTCCTGTTCACGAGGAGTTGTCCTTTGATTTGTATGGGTGAGAGTGGCCAGCATGCCGACTCAATAAGCCTACCATTTTGGGGACAATACCGAGTGGGGAGCTGGGAACATAATCACACAAGATGGAATTCACTCCTTCCCGACTCTAGGGTAAGTAGAGGTGTGTTCCCTTAAGTGGTGTCTCCGGGACTTGAACAATGGGCCCAACCCTCTCTATGGCACGAGAGGGACTTCTGTTTGTTGGTTGGACCTCAAACAGGTTGTTCATTAGAGGAGCACTGGGGACTTAAGGACAAAGATGTAAACCAGGGGTAAAACGGTAATTTGACCCAGCTGGGATACGAACACACGTGAAGGACTGACTTGTAGTATTGGTCGATATCCGTGGACACAGAAATATTCTGCAGTGAGAAGAGTGCAGCTGAGGGTCTTTAGTGGAATGACCCATAGTTAACGAATGAAGACTAACTTGGTTAATGAGTTTAAGCCGATTAGTCTCGTATCGTTGGAGCTTCTGATCTGTAGGTCCATTAGGTCCCACTGGTAGCTCGTAAAAAGACTTGAAGCAAACAAATATAAATTGTAAATTGAAAGTGTTCAATTTATCCTGAGAATCGTATAATGTATATTGATGCATTATAATATAAAGTTTATGAAACTTTATAATATAATGTTTGAATTAATTTCAAAAATTAATTCTTGAGAGAAAATATTTGAAAGAGTTCAAATAAATTTAATATGAATTGGATTCATATTAATTTTAATAAAATCCCTAAGATTAAATATATGATATTTAATTGGGTAATTAATTAATTATGGAATTAATTAATTATTTATTAATTAGAGACCTTTTCCTATTAGGAAAGAAAATATTTGAAAGAGTTCAAATAAATTTAATATGAATTGGATTCATATTAATTTTAATAAAATCCCTAAAGATTAAATATGTGATATTTAATTGGGTAATTAATTAATTATGGAACTAATTAATTATTTATTAAAATTAGATATTGTTCAGATAATAGATTTGAACTTATTCCCCTTTTCCTATTAGGAAAAGGTCTTGGTCTTTACCTATATATAGGACCCCTGGGGTGGGGTGAAAGGCATCCCATTGTCTCTCATTCTCTCAGAGATCTCTCCCAAAAGACTCCCACAAGTCTCCTGCTTCAAGAAGTCTTAGAGATATACCTGTGTAGCCGATTGGTGGTGTTCGCACAAGAGGGTTGCTGCGTTTTCATTCTTATTGGCAAGAAAAGGCGAATTGATTAAGGCTTTCTACAAAAGTAAGTTTTCTATGAAATCCTTGATCACTAGGATCAATCTAGTTGATCTTTTTAGCATGTTTATAGCCTATGTACAACCCATTAAATATAGATTTATTGCTGTAATATTTTGCAAATTGTATTTGTATTTCAATTAAAATCTAAGACTCTGAGTAGGTTCGGTAATACTTTCCGCTGCGTGGGGCTTTTATCCCTTCAGCAGTTCAGAAGATAAGGGCAAGGATGAAAACTGCTCAGAGTAGGCAGAAGAGCTATGCAGATGTCCGGCGTAGGGAACTCGAGTTCAATGTTGGTGATCACGTGTTCCTCCGAGTGGCACCAATGAAAGGAGTTCTGCGTTTCGGTAAGAAGGGAAAGCTTAGCCCCAGGTTCATCGGACCTTATGAGATCCTGGAGCGCATTGGTCCTGTCGCATATAGGTTGGCGTTGCCGCCAGCAATATCTGCAGTGCACAATGTGTTTCATGTGTCAATGTTGAGGAAATATGTCCATGACCCTTCACATGTGCTAAATCCAGAACCTTTGATGCTGAATGAGGACTTGTCCTATGAAGAGAAGCTGGTAAAGATCTTGGCTAAGGAGTCGAAAGTCTTGCGAAGCAGAGCCATTGATTTAGTAAAGGTTTTGTGGAGGAATCACAAAATGGAAGAGGCAACCTGGGAAAGGGAAGCTGAGATTAGAGCCAAGTATCCAGAGCTCTTCGACCAACAAACTTTCGAGGACGAAAGTTCTTAAGGTGGGGAGATTGTGATGCCCTGCATTTCAGGTAAATCAAAGTTTCCTATTAATCGATATTTTGCCAATCGAGTTTTTTTTTGCTTTTTCTCGTGTCAGTGGCTGAATGTCTTGTCGGTTGATCTTTTTCAGGTTAGTGGGCTTTTGAGTGGCGTTCTTTTCTCTGGTTGGTGGGTAGTTTTAGAGTTGGTAAAGGTTTAAAAAAAAAAGGAAAAGAAAGAAGGAAATCTCTCTCTCTCTCTCTCTCTCTCGTGCGACAGACCCCCCCCCCAATCTCTTCTCTCGTTTTTCTTCTCCCAGCCGCACAACCGCCGCCGCCGTCCATCTCGCCCAGCCGCCGAGCTCCCAGCGCCGCCGCCGTCCCTCTCGCCCAGCCGCCAAGCTCCCAGCCGCCGTCGCTTTCCCCTTCGCGAGCGCCGCCGTCGCCTTCCCCTTCGCGAGCGCCGCCAGCCACTGCATCCCTTTCTTCCTCGCGTCGCTCAGCCTCCACGCTAAGCCGCTACCGCGCGCCGCCCAGCCGCTGCCTTCCCCATTCGTTTTCCCCTCCGGCGAGCAGATCCCAGGGCGCCAGACTTCGTGTTCTTCCTTCACATCGGCCGCAGGTCTGTTATTCGCATCAACCATCGTTTTCCTTACAATTTTACCTTCACCCGGTGTGAAGTTAGTGTGGTTTCAGCCCTCATCGACGCTGTCTCCCCTCCATTTGGCTTCAAGCTACGAATACCAGCGCAATTCCTCTACCTTTCAGCGATTTCGATAAGATTCGGCCTAACCTATTCCGTATTGGCATTGAATTCAAGTTACCCATGACCCAAAAGGTGTTAATCTAAGTTACCCACTCTTTATCGCTTCCTAAATTGCAGGTTCTGGCCATTTTGGACACTGTACAGCACGTATCGGTCACTGTTCAGTTCTGTTCGGTAAGTTCCGATGGCCTTAAAGTCTCTAGAAACTGCCTTAGGTAGCTTTAGAATGCTTTTTAACCTTTGGGCATCCTTTAGTTTCAGTTTTAACTCATTTCGGCCTTGGGACAGCACTTATTCAAGGTGTTTCAGTGCTGATCGATTAATTCCAGCAAGGTTCCTGCCCCTTTTCGGTGAGTTTCAGCACCTTGTAGCACGCTTTAGGTCCCTTTTATTATATGTTAGGTGGTAGAAAGATTGTTGGGATATTCTCTAACCTTTAGAAGGTCTCTATTGCGTCCGTAGGTCCGCTTAGAACCTATTCTAATAATTTCCAGCAAGCGTTAGCTGGATTTAGGAGCACTTTTAAGTATGGTAAGTAGTTTCTATCTGGATTGGGCTTGTTTGCTTGCTTGAGCATGTCACTTGTTGCTTGCTTGCTTATATGTTTCGTGTTTGATATTTGTACGTAGATATTTCGTTGTGAGTTAAGCATGTTGATATGTTGTTTTTAGCATGAGGCACTTTAAGCATGTTTGGCTATGTTTGAGAATGTTGTTGTTACTGGACTATGCTGCATGTGAGTCGTGTCTGCATGGTGTGTGATCATTGGGGAGAGGCGGAGCATGACGCGTAAATCATGTGTTGGGCATGTGTGCGGAGCGTGACGCGGAAATCACGTGTGGGTGTGAGTGCGGAGCGTGACGCGGAAATCACGTGTGAGTGGCACTGCACATGGCGCGTGATAATACATGTGTTGGGTGGGTTTGCGGAGCGTGACGCGGAAATCACGTGTGGGTTGTGAGTGCGGAGCGTGACGCGGAAATCACGTGTGAGTGTGCGGGCATGGCGCGGAAACCATGTGGGGGTGCATAGCATGATGCGTGGATTCATGTTGTCGTCCCATTTTGCATGAAACATGTGTTGGCATTATTGTTTTCGTGTTTAAGAGCTTGTTGGTTCGTTTATCGCTTAAAAAGCATGATGTGTGTGGATAGCATGTTGTTGTGGGTGTTTGTTGTTTGGTGGCTCACTGGGTGTGAGCTACTTACCAGTACTGTGGTTGTACTGATACCCCTCCCCTTTCTTCCCCCCAACAATTTCATATTATGCAGGTGATGAGCTGTATGTGCCCGGTGATGTAGATGAGGAGGTTCACGAGGGATGACCACGGGGGGGCCCAGTATTTGTTAAGATTCTGTTGGGTAGGGTAGTTCTTAATTAATTGTTGACAGGTTGATCTGTTTAGCTTTGTAGCTAGGTTGGTGTAATTTTTGTTTCTCGTTATTGAGCATATTTAGATTTCATGTATCTCGTTAGGCTGTAAATATGTTGTTGCTTAATAAAGTTGATCTGTTTTAGAAAGTTAAGGTTATGCTTGATCTGGGAGAGTTAGGTTCTGTTGTTGGTTGAAGATGCGAGATCTAACTCGTATCCTAGTTGCAGTTGTTTCTGTGGGGTTGTGGAGTTGAATGGATCAATATAGAAGTGTTGTTGAGTTTAGCAGGTGTTCAAAAAATTTTGGTTTCGTCCTATGTACGTCGTTATGCTGCCGAAATTTTTGGAGCTCTCGGTAGGTTTGAATAGGAGTTTAGTAATGTCACTAGGTTAGATTATATCAAAACCTAGGGCGTTACACAATGATCCAAAACATCCATGTAGGAGACATGCGGGTGGGGGTATCCTATGCAATGAGTCTGCATAAGACCGGACCACGAAATAGTAACCACTAGATGTAACGCAGTTAACTAGTTTAGGTTTCTATTTCAATAGGATGACCTAGGTAACTCAATCTCAATCCTGAGTCTGTTATGAACCCCTTTCAGGAAGGATTGTACTTAGATCTGTATGGGTGAGAGTGACCAGTTCGCCGACTCAATAATCCTACCATTTCAGGGACAAGACCGAATGGGGGCTGGGAACATAACAGTACAAGATGGAATTCACTCCTTCCCCTATTGGGGTAAGTAGATGTGTGTTCCCATAAGGGCTGATTCCGGGGCTTGAACAAAGGCGCGTCGTCCTCTCCTGGCCCGAGAGGAACTCCTGTTTAGTGGTTGGACCCTAAACAACTTGTTCATTAGAGGAATCAGTGGTATTTAAGGAACCAGAGGTAACCCAGGGGTAAAACGGTAATTTGACCCAACTGGTGTTACGAACACACGTGAAGGATTGACTTACTGCTTGGTCGATATCCGTGGACACAGAAATATTCTACAGTGAGAAGAGTGCAGCTGTGGGTCTTTAGTGGAGTGACCCACAGTTAACGAATGTTGACTAAACTTGGTTAATGAGTTTGGCCAATCAATCTCGTATCGTTGGAGCTTCTGATCTGTAGGTCCATTAGGTCCCACTGGTAGCTCGTAAAGAGACTTAAGGCATTTAAGTATAAATTGTAAATTGAAAGTGTTCAATTTATTTGGGGAATCGTATAATGTATATTGATGCATTATAATATAAAGTTTATGAAACTTTATAATATAATTTTTGAATTAATTTCAAAAATTAATTATTGAGAGAAAATATTTGAAAGAGTTTAAATAAATTTAATATGAATTGGATTCATATTAATTTTAATTTTAATAAAATCCCTAAGATTAAATATATGATATTTAATTGGGTAAATTAATTAATTATGGAATTAATTAATTATTTATTAAAATTAGAGACATTTTCCTATTAGGAAAGAAAATATTTGAAAGAGTTCAAATAAATTTAATATGAATTGGATTCATATTAATTTTAATTTTAATAAAATCCATAAGATTAAATATATGATATTTAATTGGGTAAATTAATTAATTATGGAATTAATTAATTATTTATTAAAATTAGAGACCTTTTCCTATTAGGAAAGAAAATATTTGAAAGAGTTCAAATAAATTTAATATGAATTGGATTCATATTAATTTTAATTTTAATAAAATCCCTAAGATTAAATATATGATATTTAATTAGGGAAATTAATTAATTATTTATTAAAATTAGAGACCTTTTCCTATTAGGAAAAAGGTCTTGGCCTTTACCTATAAATAGGACCCCTGGGGTGGGGTGAAAGACATCTCATTCATTCTCCTACTCTCAGAGAATTCCCCTCAAGGCTTCCTCTGGACTCCCACCAGTCTCCTGCCTCTAGAAGTCTCAGAGTCATACCGGTGTAGCCATAGTGGTGGTGTTCGCACTAGTTCGTGATTATTTCACAAGCAGTTGGTGATTTAATCTGAGTCTTCAACGAGAATAAGTAATTTGTTACTATATAAATTAGATTTAGATCTAATTTTTGTATGCTTAGCCTTAATATAAATTTAGAATAGTTCTAAAATTATTGCCAATGTATTGATATTTTAGATTAAACAAAATTAATTACAAATCGGTCCCAATGACGCTTCCGCTTTACGGAATTACGGAATTCCAATCCTTCATGAGCCACCGAAAAGGAAGGCGCACCTTGTTGGTAAAGGTAGTATCTATCAATTATTTTAAGCTTATCTTGATCATGCTTTCATATCCTCAGGATCCTTCTCATTCGAATGTGAACTCGGTTCATTTATGTACCCCTCCTAACCTCGGGCGTCACATGCCCACCAGCTTCCGCCTTGGTTCGTCCATGAACCACATCCTACTGGGAGAGGTTTCACTTTGATACCATCTGTAACACCCTAGGCCCAGGCTTCGAAATCCGAATTTGGTACTTCACGACCCCAACATTCCCCAACTACCTGGCCACACCACCATACTTATCTGAAACTACTTCTAAGATTGAAGACTGTCCCCACAAACCAACACGGGGTCCTTTTAGCATACTTTGTCCTCACTCACATGCTTTCTAGGAAAATCTCAGGAGGTCACCCAACATAGAACTTCTCTAAGCCAAGCAAACTTAACTACAAAGTTTCTATAATGGACGCACCGAAAAGGAAGGTGCACCTTGTTAGTAAGGTAGTATCTATCAATTCTTTTAAGCTTATCTTGACCATGCTTTCATATCCTCAGGATCCCTCTCATTTGGATGTGAACTTGGTTCATGGATGTACCCCTCCTAACCTCAGGCATCACATGTTGGCTCCAGTTCGTGATGGATTGGCTTGGTTCGAGTTTTTGGAGGACGGTTTGAGATGGTTCGTATCGGTTTTTTGTCTGGTTCTGGAGCAACAGAAGACTTATTAGGATAAAATTATGCTAAATTAATGTAATTTATTGCTTTATTTTATCCTAGGGGCCCAAATGATCGGTTCATTTGCTATTTAAATGCTTTATGGATGTCATTTAGTATAAATTCCACCTTAGGTTAAGCATGTTTGATAGGGAAATTTAATTGCTTCTAATTATCTTGAATTAACTAAAGAATATATCGTTGTTGTGCATTAATCCAAGTATAAATTATGCACTACCAAGTAATACCTGGAGTATTCCAAGGTCGAATCCACAGGGAAGGAGCGAGTAGAGAAAATATCTCAAATTAAATCCTATTCTAATGATGTTGTGCTGGGGTAATAAAATATGGATGCGACAGGTTGAACATGCGATAAAGAAAAACAATAATAATGCGATAGAAAGATACGATGGATGATGAGCTATCAAGACTTTCGCCGCAGCAACCACATGCGACATATAAGATATTAATGTAGCGCATAACAATGAATCGACAGAATATTGATGCCTAAGCGAGAAATAAACATGTGATTTCCTTCCGGTATTACACATGCGATGAACTAAGAATATTCCTATTGCTTAATTCATGCGTTTAATCAGTTCTCTATATGCTTGCAAGTGGTTGAATTATCCCTAAAGCAACCCAAACACATTCATGAAATATCCTAAGCGGCTGAGCTATTCCTAACACAACCAGACTACATGTAATGCATTATCTTGCTCAACTTAGATATTTCCACATGCATTACCCTTCCGGGATTTATCATGCTACTACCTCTATCGGTTGATCAGACGGATATTAGTAATGAAAGAATTATCACATCTAAGTAGAAAGCGTCAATATCATTGATTCATTGCATTGCATACAAAAAATAATCTTAATGCCTCATGGCGCCTAGGCTAAGCCTTGATAAAAAGAAATTAGTTCATGCTACAGCATACAATAAAACATAAAACTCTAAATTAGTTCATGCTACAGCATACACTAAAACAAAAAAAAAAAAGCTCTAAGAGAGACTTGGATCCTTGGATCCCTGGATGCCTTTGATTCTTCATCTCCCCCCTATTTATAAGCCTTTATTGCTTGGAGCCAAAACATGTATTGCTTGGAGCCAAAGCATGTGTTGCTTTGAGCCAAAGCATGTGTTGCTTTGCTAGAAACTTGTTGTAGCATCAACAAGCATCCCTTGCTACAGCAACAAGCTTTCCATTGCTACAGCAACAAACATCCCTTGCTACAGCAACAAGCTTTCTATGCGCCAGCTGCTACAACATCAAGCTTCCATTGCTACAGCAACAAGCATCCCTTGCTACAGCAACAAGCTTTCCATTGATACAGCAACAAGCTTCCCTTGCTACAGCAACAAACATCCCTCGCTACAGCAACAAACTTTTCATTGTGCCAGCTGCTACAGCATGTCATGCCCCAAGCGCATCATGCTCTAGCGCATAATTGGCAAAACTTTTTCTGATGCAATAATAAATTAGAATTAGTGCAGTTTTGTATCATTATGAGCACATTAATACAAAAAAATCAATATGACTGCATCTAGCATATAAATTAGTTAAAACTTGGGTATCTTCACTCTCTTGAGGCTCACAATAAGCTTAAATTAGACGCTTAATAACTTGATATTTTCAAGTTATCAATGTTCATGCATTTTAATATATATTATAATAGTTATAATGTATGGTATAATGCATGATGGATGAATTTCATGAGTAATTGATAACTCTCCAAAAGGGAGTTATTTAGGCCTTATTCTATGATGATTTATATGACATTTGTGCCAAATAGGTGTGTTAGTAGTTGAATATAATGTGTTTTATCCTATTTATAAGAATTGATGCTTTGGAAGTTCTTTTGCAGAGAAATTAATGCTGAGCGACTTGAGAGAGCAAAACTGGCCATATGAGCTACACGTGATTCATTAATGAGGTGGCGTTTTCAAAAGCAATCTCGGATCTAGGAAGCTTGGAGAGCATTCCACGTGTAAAATTTGACCTAATTAGGGTTGACTCCACTCTATAAAAGGAAGTAGTCGTCTCAAGTCAAGATATTCCAAATGACTCAAAGATAATTCCATCTTTGGAAGCCGAATAGAGGAGAAAATGATTGGAGACCAGAGAAGACCATCAGCTACAGATTTCTTCAAGGAGAGTTATTCTTTCTTGTAAAAGTTTGTAGTAATGGATGCATGTGAACAGATTGTAGCGTGTGCTGTTTCCAATTTCATGAACTAATTTACTTTATGTGTTGGTTAAGATTATGTAATTGTCGTTCTTTGATAATATAGCAATGCATATTGATTCTTGAGCATCTTGATTACTTGTTGTTCTAATTCTATTTTGTGCCCGCCTGGCAAGCCGGTATGAATAACTTCTCTTAGTTTCAGCGACGATTTAAGGGATGTGTGGCTTGTAATCACACTAGACCATTATGTGTTGGTGAACGCCATTGATTGAGATAGGGATATCCAATTGCCTAGTGCTTGATCGGTAGAACGTCATTGGAGTTGAAACACATTCGAAAAAATCCAGAGTTCCGGGAGGATCCTGCTGATAAGACTACAAGAGATTGCTTGATCAATAGAATTGTTAGAGCATCTTTTTACAATTACAGAAGTCTTAACCAACATCTGTTTCCAATCTGTCTTCTTTATCCGTTTACATTTCTGCTCTATTATTTATTTTGTTCCAGCATTATTTCCAAACCCAATCATTTTATTAACGTTGAAATCATTAAAAGACTAAGCAAAATAGATAAAGTGAGACTGTTAAAGACTTCGTGGATACGATAAATTACTTATCACTTGCTGCAGACTATGTGCACTTGCATAGTATTTTGGAGTCAATTTCTCTCTTATTTTTAACCACTCCATAAATGCAACAGTAATTTAATATAATAGTTATGTTAAATATATGAAATTAAATAAGCATATAGCATGACACTACATGGTTTAAATATAAAGTGTGATATTTAATTTAATTTCTTGTGAATGCTTGGATGATTTTCATGTTTGGTTTAATGTAAATAAGTTATGTTAATTAAATATGAAAAATCAAAGATGCATTGAGCATGAAACATCCATAGATTTAATATAAGTGTTATATTATTCATGCAATGCATAATGTATGGTTTATTTATTTAATTTGAATATGATTGTTAATTAAATAAAACCATAGAAAGCTTGATTATAGGGCTAATCATTAAGCCCCCGTTTGATAACCATTTGGTTTTTGGTTTTTGGTTTTTGAAAATTAAGCTTGTTTTCAATTAATTTCCTTACCATGGTTCTCATCTTTGTTGAAATTCTAGCCAAATTTCAAAAACAAAAACATGTTTCTAAAAAGTATGTTTTTTTAGTTTTCAAAACTTGACTTGGTTTTTGAAAACATGGAAACAAGGTATATGACAAAAACAAGGAACTTAATGGTGGGAGTAGTATTTTTAAGCTTAATTTTCAAAAACTAAAAACAAAAAACCAAATGGTTATCAGACGGGGCCTAAAATTTGAAAATAGTTTTAAAATTAATGATTAGAAACCATAAACCTATAATAAAGAATTGCATGCAAACATAGGATCATAGGAAAATGAATTAATTTTAAAATGTTTAAAATTAATTAGACCTAAGATCACATTAATTCTAATAAGATTAGGATTAAGTCTTACTTAGTTTTTCAAAATAGTTTTAATATAACTAAGTAGGACAAACATAACCATTGGTTATAAGGGAACTCTACTGGTGAAGTTCTGTTTAAGGCTGGAGGTACTTAAGATGACGGTTTACGGAACACCTCCTACCTGGGAACTAAACTTGAGTTGAATTAACCATAGTTATGTTAGCATGCAATGTCGCTAGGTTAATTAAAAGAGTTTAATACACTTAGATCTTTAGAGTAAAAACATTACATTACTATGGTTATAAGGGAACTCTCCCGGTGATGTTTTGTCTAAGGCTGGAGGTATTTAAGTTGACGGTTTACGGAACACCTACTACCTGGGAACTGACCCGAAACTTGAGTTGAATTAACCATAGTAATAGTTAAGACCTTATTATAAGAGTTATAATAGGCATAGACTTAGATAGATTGACTTAGCCGGATTTATCTAAGTTAAATAAACCTTAAAACCAATAGAGCATTTCAGTGGGAGGAAAGGTATAAAAACGAGATGTTAATATCAAGTTTTTACTCTCACGTCCCCCTGTGTTCACACCGTGAGATTCATGCTCGGTTTCGTGTCACCTTGGAAGTGGCCCCCCTTCGGAAAGTGTTTGCATGGGTCAGTACCAAGGTGAATGGGGAAAATGTTCATAGTAAGTGGGAGAAGGACGTGTGTCAACACATCCTACGGTCTCCTCCATTGGTTTGTTTATGAGATTTCATGTTCCGCCTGCATGTTGCCGTAGTGTGACCATCCCTTCGGAGGGCCTGTGCATGGAGTAGCAGGACAAACTCCATAAATGGATAGGGTTTCTTAGGTTCATGTCCCAACATTGTCTTTCTGAATTGTAGCTTGTTGGGACTGAGCTCTGGGATCTGAAAATGGAGAGTTACACTTAGAAGGATGAGTTAAACATGTTAATGATTCCTTGACCAAACAATGGTGGCTAATGTCTATAGGAATATGAGTTATTCTGGCATTAGAGTTAGCTAAGAATTGTCTCAATTCAGAGGAGTGACTGATTGATAACTCTCTAAAAGGGAGTTATTTATACCCTATTCTATGATGATTTATATGTTAATTGTGCCTTGTGGGTGTGTTATTGGATGAATATATTATGTTTTAGCCTAATTATGAGCCTTGTGGGTGTGTAATCCTCTTTGGGCTTACAGGACAGCCTATAAGACTCCTTTAGGTATGTCTCCCTATAGGTTAGTGTATGGAAAGACTTAGCATTTACCATTGAGCTTGAGCATAAAACGTTTTGGGCTTTAAAGAAATTGAATTTTTTAAGTCGTGCAGTGGCAATAAGAATGTTGCAGCTTAATGAGTTAGAGGAGTTTCGCCAGTTTTCTTATGAAAATGCTAAAATGTATAAAGAGAAGACAAAGCAGTGGCATGATAAGAACATAAAACCTAAAGAATTTGCTAAGGGTCAAAGAGTCTTGCTATACAACTCTAGATTGAAATTGTTTCCTGGAAAATTAAAATCTAAATGGTATGGACTGTTTGTTGTGATTGAAGTTTTTCCTCATGGAGCAATAACTTTGAAAGATGAAAAAGAGGGGCAAGTATTCAAGGTTAATGGACAACGAGTAAAGCATTATTGGAGAGAGGAATTCTGTTCGAAATATCCTTCCCTAAAATTGGTCGATGAATGAGCGAGCGAGAGTTTTGCGGGAGCATATTATATTGCAATATGTTTAGCTCCCAGTGTTTGTTGCGATTTTATTTTATTTTGTGGATTTTATTTTATTCTGGTTTGAATGAATTCGAATTAGATTTTATTGATTTCAATTTTATCTGATTTATTTTAATTCGTTGGTAATTTATTTTCGTAGAATTTATTTTTGGTTTATTTATTTTTTATTTTGGCCGATTTAATTTGTTAATTTAATCGGGCTTATTGCTGATTTAAGTGTATTTTTGTTATTTAAATTTCTGTTTATATTAGGTTTTTAATAATATATTTCCTGATTTATTTGGCATAAAAAAATAAGATTTGATTTGAATTTTCTGTGTAAAAAGATTCTTCTAGAAGAAAATCTCTGTCGCTCAGTTTGTTTTCGCAATCTTTTGGTTAGAGCAAATGTATCATCAGAATATTACGGGATTGATTAAAGAATTAAATATTTTACCGTTTGGATTTTAAAATTCTGTGGGCAGGTAAAACGCATGGAGCATCTGGTGCTTCCACGTGTCGAGCAGGGAAGATCCAACGGTCTAGCCATTGGGCAGCACATCAACATTTACCACGGGCCAAATTTTACCGTTTATTGGGAGTAACTTCCATGATGACATGCAGGTTAAACAGTAACATTTTAATTAATAGAGGAAAATAATTCGGTTGGTATTTTAAATGTTGAAGCTCCATTTAAATCAAACCCTAGTGCGTTTTCTCATTCATTTTCTTCTTGAAATCGTGTTTCTCTTCCTATTTCCTCTCTGTCTCTTTCAGTGCAAGAAAATTTTCTATTCTAAATGGCAAAAACGAGAGGAAGAAAAGAGAGAGAAGTGGACGAGGATGTACGTATGATGCCAGAAGCTCCTAAGAAGAAGGCAAAGAAGAAAAGAACGCCTGCAGAAAGAGAGGCCAAGCGGCTTAAAAGACTACAAGAGGCTGAAGTTTCTGAAGTTCTACAGAAGGTCATCGAAGATATCGCAGAGGAGGTAGTCGTTGAGGAAGAACTGAAAGATCCCGAAAAAGAAAAAGATCCTGAAAATATTGTTGAAACAGAGCAAGAGATTCAAGGAAAGGTAGCAACGGATTTGCAAGAGCAAGGTAATAATGAAACAGTAGTTCAAGAGGTTTTGGAAGAGATAGTGCAGGACCCGTCGCGTCATCACCGCCACAAGCAGAAAGTGGGACGGATTAAAAGGATTCGGACTGACACTCCATCTCCACCCTCAACTGAATCGAAAAAAGAGGAACCATATAATCAAGAGAAAGAAGAGGTCGAGAAGAAGGCTGTAGAAGATGAAACTAAAAAGAAGAACCATGAAGACAAGGGCAAAGGTATTGCAGGGGCAGAAGTTGAAACAGAAGTGGCAAAGCCAGAGGAACGGATATTGCCGTATGAGCGCTTCATCAATCACTTTGCTAGGTCAAAATATATTGACATGTTGAAGAGAGATTTTTTGTTCGAAAGGGGGTTCAGTGGTGATCTTCTGCACTTTTTAAGAGCAGACATCACGAACAATGGCTGGGAGTTGTTCTGTTCTAAGCCGGAGCCCGTGAACACACAGGTGGTGCACGAGTTTTATGCGAACATCGACGATGAAAAGGGTTTCCAAGTGATTGTTCATGGGGTAGCTGTTGATTGGAGTCCTAGAGCCATTAACTCACTATACAACCTTCAAGACTTCCCGCACGCAGGTTATAATGAGATGGCAGCAGCGCCATCTAATGAGCAGTTGAATGCTGTTGTTCGGGAAGTAGGTATAGAGGGAGCACGATGGCGGCTTTCAAAAACTGAGAGGAGGACTTTCCAGGTCTCCTATCTGAAGAAGGAAGCCAATACTTGGATGGGATTTATCAGGCAGAGGCTGCTTCCAACAACTCACGACTCCATGTCTCTCGGGAAAGAGTTTTTTTGGCTTTTGCAATTTTACGGTCTCTTAGCATCGATGTGGGTAAGATCATTGCCAGTGAAATTTTTGGATGTTGGCGTAAAAAGGTTGGAAAATTGTTCTTTCCAAATACAATTTCAATGCTTTGTAAGAGAGTGGGGGTTCCAGAAAGCACAGAAGATGTGATTCTACTGGACAAGGGAATAATCGACACGCCTAACTTGGCATGGCTTCAGCGAACGCAAGAGGCACGTCAAGGAGGGCTAGTTTGTGGCATTCACCAAATCTTAGAACAACTCACACTTTCAGCCAGCAGGCAAGAGTTCGCCGAAAGACAAGCTCAAACATTATGAACTTATGTTAAAAGACGTGATGCCGCGTTGAGGAAAGAACTTAAAGCTAATTTTTCAAAGCCCTACCTAGCCCTTCTTGTATTCCCAAATGATCTATTGAACCCTTGGATCCCACCACCACCCGTTGAGAGAGAAGAGAAAGATGATGATGCTGGCCAGGAGGACTAGATAAAAATTATTGAGCGAGCTTTTCTTTTGTTTGATCATTTTTGTTGCTCGCTCAATTTCCTGACCTTGTTTGCCTATTTTTACTGTTTTTGTTTCTATTTTTTATGTGAACCAAGCTACATCTATTGTCATGCCTCAAGGTCCAATTACAAGGTCGAGAGCCAAGAAGCTACAACAAGCATTAATCACCTATATTCAAGCTATGGTGAGATCGACAAAGGACGTTCAAGGAGATGTTGGACTATTTCCCTACACTATTTCCAAAGTTGATTTGCATTTAATGAACTATAGTTGGCTTTATGGAACTTAAGTTTAAACTACTCCAAGTGAAGCTTCAATTAACATGGGAGGTTACAAACAACTCAAATCTGACCAAAGGAGCTCAATTCTCGGATTTATGGTCCTCCATTATGTAATTTTCAGTTTTTAAGTCTTTTTCATAACTTATAGGTTACATTTGAGTAGTGGCTGATTATGGGCTTTAATATTGTGGAGGTTACACTCTTAAATATGTCATTTAAGCTGAATTTAGGTTATATTTTGAAGGCTATAAAAAGCCATCTTGGATGTAACACAAACCAGAATATTTTGAGTGAAATATATTGGGTTTTCTCTTAGCTTTGTGTTGAGCTGAGTTTTTTTCAAATTGTGCAATTTCTTGTGTTTAGATCTTGCATGCTAGAGTCATTCAAGTGGTGTTGATCAAACCTCTTGTGGAGTGATTCGAATCACGAGTTTAGAAACAAGTTTTCTTTACTCTTGATATTGATCATCAAGGTAATCCGTTTCAAAACTTTTCCTTGGGTTGGTTCCATATTGTTCTTTGGGGTTTTCAGATTTGAGATCTAAAGGTCTTGTTTTTTAGCAAGGTTGTTAGATCCATTTCTTGGGAGTTTCATAACAATTTTGCTGACCTTTCAAAAATATAATATGATCTTGTAATCATTTTCTGTTTTTAATGAAATTTCCAAAGTTTTTTCTGTTCTATAGCACTGAGCATTCCTAACTTAACCATTTTCTTATGAATTTTTGAAGCTTGGACTAGTTAGCTTAATTAGATCAAGGTGTTTTGATCTCCAGAAACCTTTTGCTTGAGCATTTCTTCTAGCCTGGTCATCGCTGCGGCAAGAAGATTCTGAGGTAGTGTTGACTTATTTGATCCACCTTTAGCTTAATCTTAGTCCCACGCTTAGTTTAAAATTCATATAGAAAAAGAATTAAGTTTGGGGGTATAATTATCATGTTATTGATTCATTGGAGACAATGAATAATTTAAGTTTGGGGGACTTTTAGCTACTCCGTTTGTTTTGCTCGAGCATTCCTCTCCTTCATAATAATTTTTCTAGGTTGTTGAGTAACCAGGGACATTTGTGACACCCACAGTTTGTCTTTGCGTCAAAAGATGACCTAGGAAATATTGAAAAATGATAATATATATATATATATATATATATATATATATATATATATATATATATATATATATATATAAATTTGCTGAAAAGAAAAAAGTTGTGGAAAATTTTGCTGTGAAAATTGAAAGAGCAAAAGTTTTGAAGGATGAATGATAATCTAGCAGTTTTTTTTTTTTGTCTCCCAGAGCTTAGGTGAGCTTCATCATAAAATGTCCTCATTCTGAGAAGCAAGGGATAGAATAACTAAGGATTTTTTAGCTAAGCAATGAGTATTTAGCCTAGTTGGTGATAAGTTTGAGACAAGGGTATACTGCACCATAAAGTGGGTCATCTCATGCTTAAGAGCTTATGACCGTAGGGTTGCTTTAAGTCTGAAGAACGGAAAAATAAATCCCCTAAAAAGTGTGTTTAAAAATG